>OZ009956.1:12367023-14867023 GCA_963932025.1 Erebia epiphron | reverse complement strand
ATATATTGTCTTTGCTAATACCCAACCAATAAGTAAGAAATTAAGAATCATCAGTAAATAAGTTTTATCATTAAACATAAGGATAAAGTTTGCGTAACCTACCTAACTAATCTACTCCCAAACAATAATAGGTATTACGAATCAGTCCTAACTCCTAGCGTTCCTGCTAATAAATCGTTTCAGAAACTTTCTTCTTTTTCGTTACATTCTTGAGTCTGGACAGAGCGAGGTTTTGAATTGTGATCATCACGAAGTAACGGTTTTTTTGTGGCAGATATGTGGATGGGCCCACTATAGGATTTGCCACGGCCACTTCGATGCTGGCTGTCAGCCTGGTAGGTAGGTATATAGGTACCTACTCTTACAAGGGACCGCTCACAGCTCATTTAAATTGGTTGGTCTGTAATATTTCATATTATTTCAAGTAGATTTTGATATTATATTTGTAAGTACATGTTGTTTTCGGTATTAAATTATCATTCATTAGAAATAGCTATTTACCAAAGTAGAGTCCAATGGTTTGTTTACACTAGCAACTATCTTAGAATGATATTATTTTGAACTATTAATTGTTTACTTTTCCAAAAGTGTAGCATCCGTTCTAGCAATGTACAATTGCAATGTGCAATTAGCAATTGTACTATCGATGTTTGTATTGTAATTAAGAATATCTTAAATACTCCTCCACCCGATTGTAACAGTGAGTCCAATCCTGAGTCCAGTCTCAGCAGTCCAGTCTCGACAATAGTCTTAACAGTCAGTTCCAGTTAAGTTCTTTTCAATTGTGTGTTAACTGTTAATAATAATAAATATTATTAAATACTTCGAGACGCTGCGCGGTTGTTATTTTCAAGGCCTCTTCTGACCACTGAACATTACTGGTCCATTGCATGGCTCCTCGACCTCTAGTGCCAGCTGTACGTTACCTTTCACGTCAAGAGTTCAAGACACTCGATGGAGTCATTCTCAACCCGGGAGATGTGTCAGATTTTTTAAATATGTCGTCCTAAGCAAGCACCGAAAGCTTCAGTGATTTAATGTCCAGTTATATATGTCCAAGACCTATGGATAACAAAGTAGGGAACTATTCTATATTATTTCATCTGTGATGTATAGGGACGTCGGGGCGCCTTTCGGTACATGATAGTTCATGAGGCTCCTAGCATTCGCGTCCAGCGCCATCAATATCTCCAGAGCATCAATTTTCTTCCTCTCGACTTTTCAAGGTATAAAAATATGGAAAGAACAATTTTTTTACAAGCCGGATTTCGTAGCTTTTGTTATGTTCCTTTTATTTATATTTACTTCAGTCCATCCATCGCAATTCTTGCTACCGCCATACTCTATGTGGAATGAAAACAAAAAATGACCGGATTTTAAATACTTTTTGTACTTTCGAATTTTGATGCGGTTAACTGCGCAAAATATTGCCAAAGCATTTTTAGTTTTTAATTGTGTCTTCTTATGTAGTTTAATTATTTGAGTAAAATACCCGCTAATTACATGTGGTAGGTACGTAGTGCCTACGTACAGTGCTCTCTCGCTAACTTCCTAACTGTTATTTTCCAAATTAGCGCTTCCTATCGTCACGATTCGCGGTCCATCTGACACAGAGGGGATCGTAAACGAAATCATGCTAGATATTCCGTTAGATAAAAATATTTTATAGTCATGTCATATTATATAAACTAGCCGCGACTTCTTCCGCGTGGATTAAATTTTTTTGATTCCCACAGGAACTCCTTAATTTTCCCAGTTAAAAAGTTCCGGAATAAAAGCCTATGCCACTCTCCAGGTCCCCAACTACACCCAGGAAAAAAAATCACGTCGAACCGTTGTTCGGTTGCGGCCAAAGACAATATATATACCTAATTAATCTATGGTTGCGGCGTGATTGTAAGGCAAACCAACAAACCAAGAAACACACTTTCGCATTTTTATAATATTATCTCGTAGATATAACGTCCCATGAACAAGCTGTTTACATGTCGTCACCCTGGCCATAAAAAATTGTCTGTGAAGTTGAAAACACATTAATTATGCAAAATCTCGGGGCTTTAAACTCCTAAAAGCCAAATGACTGGTTGGCTGACTGGATGACTGACCAAAATAAACAATTGGTAGTGGTTACGTGTAGACTGAGTATGACTGGTTCAAAAGCTGTTTGTTTTCTTTCCAAGAGATTTAAGAAACATGGTCAAGTGAATAGGTATAATTAAAATTATTAAAAAATACGACTGCTCTGCCGTAGACACATATATACATACACGAACTCTGAAAACATAACACTCCTTTTTTGGGCAGTCGTGTTATAAAAAATCCCCCTCGAATGGAAGTAGGTACCACTGCTACTACGTAACGATACCACAGTCATTGGAATCTTATTTTCATTTTTATTAAATGATATTTGTTTGTGAATCACTGAATATTGAACTATAGTGTTATATATTTTTGGAATCTACTTATCATTTTCTAGATGATGATTATATATTTAATCTTATTTTCGAATATATTTTTTCAACTTTAGTCTTTAATGCGGAACCATGGTCACCCCATCATTTTTTTTTTAAATTTTACTAGCCTATGTCACCCGGAATAAGCTAGGGATTCTAACGATACCTCATTTATCAAAATCGGTTCAGGCGTATAGAAGTTATGGTGGAATATACAAACTCACATACATACATACATACAAACATACATGAACCCTGAAAACAATATACCTACTCCTTTTTTCAGGGAGTCGTATAAAAAGCTAGTAGCTTACGGCCGGTTTCTGAATTGAGAATTTCATGTTGAGTCTGTCTCAAAGACTACCTACTTATGGACTAATTATGCAAATTTTTGTTTCTAAATTGATAGTTGGACCTTGCTGTTTTTGCTTGAGTTCTTAGTTCAGAAACCGGCCCAATATCAATTCAGAAACAAAAATTTGCTTAATTAGTCAGTAGTCTTTGAGACAGACTCAACATGAAATTCTCAATTCAGAAACCGGCCGTTAATACATAAAGTTGAATTCATAGGTTTCATATAAAACACAATTACTTTAGAGATAAGGGGTAGCTAGGTAGCTACTCGTAACTACTAGCCTTAGATAATATAGACGTATAAGAATTCATTGCTACTAGCTTGTACATCTTCATGAGATAAACTATAGCGCAGATATGCTGATGATCTGTTACGACTGCATGCACCTTTTACAGCTTTTTCTGGTTAATTATGTTCAGTGTCGAACTCTAGAGTAAACTTTTTAGTCCATACCTACTTACCTAGGTCCTGATTGGGTAGATTTCGGAGCCCAATAGATTGCTAGAACACGTTGGGATTTGGGCGGCCGTCGTCGTCAGACACGGATGACGTAATATACTCAGTGGATTTTAAATTCTTAACTTTAAAATCTATATCTACTTAAATAATATATAAAATTTGTTAAAAAACAAAGTCCTGACTGACTGACTGACTTATATATCAACGCACAGCCTAAACCGCTGGTCCTAGAGACATGAAATTTGGAGATTGCGTTCTTTAGGTATCTACTAAGAAAGGATTTTTCGAAATTCCACCCCCAAAGGGGTGAAATAGGGGATGAAAGTTTGTATGAAAGTCCTTCATTTCTCAAGATATTTTTCAAGTTATTTCAACGAAACTTGGTAGGTATTCTGGCTTTTGGTAAAATAGTCGTACGTGTGTCACATTTTTAAAAATTCCACCCCCAAAGGGGTAAAAAAGTGGTATGAAAGTCATTCATTTTTCAAGTCAAAGCCATGATACTTGATATTTGGAATATTGAAGAAATAAGTGAATCACATTCTTTGTGAATTTTATCCCCAAGGACGTTAAATAGAGTTTGCCCTTCAATCACGCTGCAACAGAGCAACGGATCAACGTGACTTTTTTCATGGGTATAGTTTAAGGCCTGGAGAGTGACATAGGCTTTTTGTCCCGGACAATTAGGGAGTGCCTGTGGGAATTTAAAAACGTATGCCGCGCGAACGAAGTCGCGGGCAACTGCTAGTATTAGTATAGATGATATTATATTATATATTAGTATGGTGATAATCAGTTACGGTAGGTACTTATCTTAAAGCTTATGCTACGCTACGACTTACGAGGGTGCCAAACGTGCCCTGGTCTGAGAAGAGCTGGCTTATGACTGTAATGGCTTTCATCCATAAGATATTTAAACTTGTTTCATGGTTTTGTATCCTACTTACTTACTTAGCAAATTTTTTTCGGAGGTGTAGAAACATTTTATGAACAACCAAACAATGTAAAAATGGGCACTTGTTAAGCACATTATGCAACAAAAGTTTTATAACACGTTACATGATCTGACGCACCTTTTAAGTTTTAGATGTATTATTTACACCTTAGAATAATAATTATGCTTAGCGGTTGATTTCATTAATATATATGTCACCCTAAGATTGTAAAAACCGTTAGATTATAATCTGACTCGCGAAATTGTAAACTGTCGAATGATTACAATATAACGGATTATTTTTCGGTAGATTGTAATCTGTTAGGTTTATTAACTCGATAGAACCTAAACACTACCTACTTGATTATTTATGTTGAACCCTAACCTAACCTACAAGAAAGAGACAAGAAAACTTAAATACAATGAATATTTCAAAAATTGACACTTAACGGTTCACAATCTTTCGACTGTTTACAATCTATCGAAAAAAAAGTCTTAGATTACAATCTTACGGTTTTTACAATCTTACGGTGACATATTTAACATAATACCTACCTACTTATGTATTAGGTACTTATTTAATTTGTGTTGTGGACATTTATTAGCCTTATCAAAAGCAGTGTACGCATTCTGGGTAAGATAGATGTACTTATACTTAGATAAAAAGTAAGAATCTGGGTAAATCCATACTTTAAGATGAAATATAATTATACCTATAATAATATGTTTTGTCATATTATAACTTTCAATATGGAGGCAAAGGTCGCGTCGATAACAGTGCAATTGCTATGTCATATTTAACTTATTATGACCATAGGTACCGACCAAATTGACTTTTTGATAAACACACACATTATTACTAAGTAGATGATGACCGCATCTTCATCCGCGTGGACAATTTTTTTCCGGTTCCCGCGGAACTAATTAACTCCTTAATTTTCCGGGATAAAAAGTATTGCCTATGTCCTTCCCCGCACTCCAGCCTAGCCCTGTACCAAATTTTTGCGAAATCGGCTGAACAGATGGGCCGTGGAAGCGCACCAGACGGACAGACGGACAGACAGACACACTTTCGCATTTATAATATTACTAGATGATGCCCGCGACTTCACCCGCGTGGATTAAAGTTTTTTGATTTCCGCGGGAACTCTTGAATATTCCAGGATAAAAAGGAGCCTATGACTATGTATACAACCTATCCCTTGAACAGATGGGCCGTGAAAGCGTAGCAGACAGACAGACACACTTTCGCATTTATAATAGTAGTATGGATGAAGTTGGATAACCAGGAACAACAGACCGGATGGCTAAGCATAACATCTAATAAGTATCTACTTTAGTCTTTTAGCAAAATTGGTCCAGCCATTCACGCGTGATGCCGTGACCAAGGGAAATAGGGGTTAATTTTTATATATACATAGATGTGAAAGTGTGTCTGTCTGTTTTCTACGCTTTCACGGCGAATATGCAACCGATTTTTATGAAATTTGGTATAAGGACAGTTTGTATCCCGGGGAAGGACATAGGCTACTTTTTATCCCGGAAGAATTCCTGTGGGAATCAAAATACTCGTATTCCACGTGGTCTAAGTCGCGGGCATCATCTAGTAACGAACTATCTGACGATTTACATTTATTACATTAGCTGATACCCGCGACTTCGTCCGCGTGGATTGAGGAGTTTTAGTTCCCGCGGGAACTCTTTAATTTTCCGGGATAAAAAGTACCCTATTATTTAATCCCGACTTCTAACTTTACGTCTGCAAAATTTCAAAGCAATCGGTTCAGTAGTTACGGCGTGAAAGCGGAACAAACATACAAACAAACTCACTTTCCCATTTATAATATTAGTAAGGATTTTTTTTTAATAATACTACGGTTTAACTCAGGTTTTTAATAAATTACTTTAAATAAGCAACTAGATGATGCCCGCGGCTTCGTCCGCGTGGATTAAGGTTTGAGTCCCGCGGGAAATCTTTAATTTTCCGGGATAAAAGGCCTACCTAAGTAGGCTATTTCCCCGGGATTCAACCTATCTTCGTACCAAATTTCCTCAAAATCGATTAAAAACATGGGCCGTGAAAGCGTAGCAGACAGACACACTTTCACTAAGTATGGATTTGAAATTCGGTATATTTAACGTACCTATAAAATACTGGGTGATAAAGAAAACCGACTGACACGGCATAAGGAACTTCTCCTAGGAGGCATTCATATCCCACCACCACCACTACAGCCCATTAACGTCCCACTGCTGGGCACAGGCCTCCTCTCTCATAGGAGAGAGGGAATTAGAGCTTAGACCCACCACGCTGCTCCAATGCGGGTTGGCGGGCTTTAACGACTATTATCATGTTAGTGATAATAACCGGGACCGACGGCTTAACGTGCTCTCCGAGGCACGGGGGTGAAACACCGCCAACTTCATATAGTTCGCGGTAATTTTGCTAACATATCCAATTATATATATCCATATTTGCATAATTAGCTAAGTATAATACACATCCATAACGAATCAAAAAGTACCAATCATTTGGCAACTTACATACTTAAATGGGCAATTCTCATTTTGGTGAATTTTTTTTGTGCATGTGATTTAAAATGAGAAGTTCTTGTAATATTTATCTAATTTTCTTGTATTATTTCTCGAAGTAGTTTATATTATTAGGATTTTTTATATTAATTACAATATTAAAATATTTTTTTAAATTATCATCAAAAAAGTGTCGAACACCTCCATGTCGTGTGCAAGGTTCACTCAGGACGATTTATCTTAAAATAAATGTAACAAATCTTAAATGATTTAACAAGTGACTATTGTTTTGCTATAATAGATCAATTAAAGTTTCTAAAAAACACTAGAAAATTTGAGCAGCGGTAAAATAATGATTTTAAAATATTTCATAACATTTGTGCATTGTGGAAATGTCACCTCCATCAAAGACAATATATATTTTATAATTAATCTATGCCTCCATGAACAAACATATTGAACGCAGCCATAATTTATTGAATAGGTAAAAAAATTATTTAAGGCCGCTGCATACGGGACGGGATTTTACCCGTACGGGACGGGACGTGAAGTTTTGGAAATATCGTTTCATAGAAAATGTTAACGAATATGCATACGCGACGGATGCACGGACGGGACGGGAACGTGGCACGTGCGGGGCGGGAAAAACATCGTCGGCGACGATGTTTTTCCCGCCCCGTCCCGCACGGGCCCCGTCCCGTCCGTGATTCCGTTGCGTATGCACTATGCACAGTCGCTCCGTTCGCTCCGAAGAGCTGGGACGTGCATCCGCCATCCTATTATCGATTACAATAATGGACGACGAAAGACTAATCGAGTGTGTTCGATCACACGAAGCTCTTTATAATTTTGCACACGCAAAATATTTAGATACTAAATATAAAAATTATCTGTGGAAGAAAATTGCAGGCGAATTATCACTCTCTGAAAGCGGTTAGATTTATTTTATTTACCTATTTATTGCATTCATAACTTTGCAGTTATCATCCACTAATATTATAAATGCGAAAGTGTGTTTGTTGGTTTGTCCTTCAATCACGCAGCAACAGAGCAATGGATTGCCGTGATTTTTGCATGAGTATATTTGAGGACTTGGAGAGTAACATAGGCTACTTTTTATCCCGGTAAATTAAGGAGTTCCTGTGGGAACTGATAAACTTAAACCATGCAGACGAAGTCGCGGGCATCATATAGTATTTAAATATGTAATAATTGCAGTTGAGTTTTATGCTCAAACAAGCTGATGCCCGCGACTTCGTCTGCGTGGAATATTTTTTTTTTATTCCCACGGGAACTCCATAATGCTCCGGGATAAAAAGTCCAGATCCTCAACTATACCCATGCATTATTCAAATTGTGATGCAAAATTCATCTTTCCTTGTTCACAACACTAGCACATTAGTTCCGTCTAAACTGTCACGGTGCGTATGCATTAAAAATCGTCCACGTCAGCCACGTCCCGTCCCCGTCCCGTCCACGTTCTTACCCCGTCCCGTATGCAGCGGCCTTTAAACGGTCATAGACAACGGGTATGCCACCATCTTGCAATTTTTTGAGAGTTTGCCAATTCTGGGGGAATAATGTCGGAGCCCTGATTCAAAAGGTGAGATTTTTTAAAAATTACAACGCTATTGCGGTCATTTTGTGGATTACATATCACCAAGTATTAATTCAATAAAGGTCCACTAGATAACGTTGAATTATACGAAATTTTAGCCATTTTCGAAGTATTTCATTGTTTTCTTAATAAATTAATGAGTTTACGAAAAAAACGGTGTTTAAGTTGAAAATGTCACCTCCATGGTTGTCACCCACGTGGATTCTAGTCCATGGAAGTAACAATATTATCAACATTTTATAACGAATTTGAATAAAAAAATTGTTTTTGGTATTAGTAATCATTGCACCATCTAAAAACAATCAAGTCTTAGATTTGACTTATGAAAAGACGATGATGAGTACACAGAGTTTGTTTGGCCACAATGTGAGGGTATTTCGAAAGTAAATGATGATGATATCATGGTAAAACCATTTAAAATTTATATTCTTTTAGCCTAATTAGTTTTATATATTACATAACAGTTAATTAAAACATAAATAGTTAAAAAATATGTTAAATTCTGCAACAATTCAAATATGTATTACTGATATTATTTGAATATGTCACTTCCGTGGACAGAGGTTTTCTTTTTAGGGTTCCGTAGCCAAATTTGGCAAAAACGGAACCCTTATAGATTCGTCATGTCTGTCTGTCTGTCTGTCCGTCCGTATGTCACAGCCACTTTTTTCCGAAACTATAAGAACTATACTGTTGAAACTTGGTAAGTATGTATTCTGTGAACCGCATTAAGATTTTCTTACAAAAATAGGAAAAAAAAACAATAAATTGGGGGTTCCCCTTACTTAGAACTGAAACTCCAAAATTTTTTTTTCATCTAACCCATACGTGTGGGTTATCTATGGATAGGTCTTCAAAAATGATATTGAGGTTTGTAAAATGTGTCCCCCTCCCGTAACTTCTAAAATAAGACAATGATAAATCTAAAAAAAATATAAGTACATTACCATGCAAACTTCCACCGAAGATTGGTTTGAACGAGATCTAGTAAGAAGTTTTTTTTAATAAATAAATCGTAAGCCGCAATTTACCTTTCATTCAATCAACTCAAATATTTAAAATAAAAATATTTTTAATAATTTAAAACTTACTACAGGTTTGTAAGGAACCCTCGGTGCGCGAGTCCGACTCGCACATGGCCGGTTTTTTTTTAATTTTCATGAAAACTACAGTGAAAATAGCTCGGATCATAATCGGAAAATATACTAGGACACTGTATTTTTAATTTAAGACTACTTCGGACGATATCAAAAAACATATTTTTTTTTCAAAATTTTAGGTCCGACAGAATGTGAACCGTTCAATGTTCCGGTTGTCACTTTTTAGGGTTCCGTAGCCAAATTTGGCAAAAACGGAACCCTTATAGATTCGTCATGTCTGTCTGTCTGTCTGTCCGTCCGTATGTCACAGCCACTTTTTTCCGAAACTATAAGAGCTATACTGTTGAAACTTGGTAAGTAGATGTATTCTGTAAACCGCATTAAGATTTTCTTACAAAAATAGAAAAAAACAATAAATTTTGGGGTTCCCCATACTTAGAACTGAAACTCAAAAATTTTTTTTTCATCTAACCCATAGGTGTGGGGTATCTATGGATAGGTCTTCAAAAATGATATTGAGGTTTGTAATATCATTTTTTTCTAAACTGAATAGTTTGCGCGAGAGACACTTCCAAAGTGGTAAAATGTGTGTCCCCCCCCCCGTAACTTCTAAAATAAGAGAATGATAAAACTAAAAAAAATATATGTTGTACATTACCATGCAAACTACCACCGAAAATTGGTTTGAACGAGATCAAGTAAGTAGTTTTTTTTAATACGTCATTAATCGTAAATCGCAATTTACCTTTCATTCAATCAACTCAAATATTTAAAAAAACATTTAATTTAAAACTTACTACAGGTTTGTACGGAACCCTCGGTGCGCGAGTCCGACTCGCACTTGGCCGGTTTTTTGAAATATTCATTGTACCTATTTACGTTTTCTTGTCTCTTTCTTGTAGGTTAGGTTAGGGTTCGACCTATATCAGGTACTGCGGCCGGGCACTTAGGTTTTATCGGGTTAATATCATCGATATATATGTAGGTACTAGATGGGCCCTTTCATAGAAAAAGGTTGGGCGACCGACTATGAGAACGCGTTCCTATCCTGTCTTTGTCCCCATCGTAGCGCTGTCACGGTCGCTCGTCGTGTAGATAATTTGTTATTCTTAAGTTAACATCTAAAGTCTTATTAGTTTGGCACTGTACAATTTTTATTTTAAGGTACCTAAGTGTTTCAAGTCACAATTATACATTTCCAAAAAAACGTTATTTAATCTTCCTATTTAATATTTTTATCCATTGCGCAATCATTTAATTTCCGCGGCAAACCGTATGATATTTTTTTTTACTAACTGGCCTTACGGCTTCTATGGCTATGGCCTATATTATCTATGACGGAGTCATACGTTTTCAAGCTTTCATTCAAATGTTGCAAGCAAGTTCCCGCTTTTCAGACTAGATGGCGTTGATGGCGTTGCTAAAAATACGCCCACATTCTTTGTTTGACAGGGCCCGTCTATGTAAATTGAGGTCGTTGGTTAATATACCTAACAGATTACAATCTACCGAAAAATAATGCGTTAAATTGTAATTTGTCGACTGTTTACAATATCGCTAGTTAGATTACAATCCAACGGCCTTTGCAATCTTACGGTGACATATACTTTGTAATCCAATAGGTATTATCAAGAGCGTGCCGAAGAACGCGGTAGGTATCTACTTACTGCTTGACCATTGAATATAATCGCTGACATCTTCAAAATCAAATCATTCAAAATAGAGATAATCTGACTACTTACTGTTATTCTGTCTGTTTCTGTTCTTGCTCTGTCTAGACGCCGAAAGAATGTATCTTCCGACTGTAGTTTCACTTTCAGCCACATCCTTAGTTTCAGCCATTACAGAAGCTTTATCTTTCGAACTGTCAGTCATTTTTTAAATGTTTTTAGGATAATCTTACAGAATAGCTGACGTAATATTAATAAGTATCAAAGTCGTTCAAACCACAGCCCAGAATCTTGAGACTTTCCGGGACTTCAGGTGCAGACGCAGTGCGTCTATGAAAGTATAGGTACCTAGTCCTATCGAGAAGAAGACCTATGAAATGCTTACGTCGTTCACGAAAATGTGCTGGTATTTAGAACAAATCCTTCCTTAGTGAAATGTATGTTTTTTTAATGATTTACAATGGTCTTTTCAACCGACTTCAAAAAAGGAGGAGGTTCTCAATTCGACTGTAGGTATGTTTTTTTGTATGTAGGTAGGTACTAGGTACCTATTAATTACACGATCATTCCGCCAATAATTATGAATAAATTTTGATGATTCTTTTTTTGTTTGGTAGATGCTTTGATGATGCTTAGTTGGTGGTTCCATATAAACTTTATCGAAATTGATTTAGCGCTTTTTGAGAAAATCAACAAAAAACAAAATAAGTACCTAAGTAACCATTTATATACCCAGATAGTTTTTTACTTTTACCCCCCCCCCCCCCCCCCCCCTTATCTCCGGAGTTTACCAATCGAAAAATTTGAAATAATTATGGTCAATAGGAATTTACGTATACTTTACAGGAAAACTATAGCCAATGCTCTAACTAGCATAGTTTTTTGATATTAACAATAAACCTCTACAAACAAAGTTAGTCTTGCGGTTCATTAACAAAGGTAATTATTTATTAATAATGGTACGGAACCCTTCGTGCGCGAGTCCGACTCGCACTTGCCCGGTTTTTTTTTGTTTAAGATGAAAGCGAATAATTATTGTCAACTAGATGATTCCCGCGACTTCATCCGCGTGGATTTATGTTTTTTGATTCCCGCGGGAACTCTTCAATTTTCCGGGATACAAAGTAGCCTATGTCCTTCCCCAGGATACAACCTGTCCTTGTACCAAATTTCATCAAAATCGGTTGAACAGATATGATTTTTTGATTCCCGCGGGAACTCTTCAATTTTCCGGGATAAAAGTAGCCTATGTCCTTCCCTGGGATGTAACCTATCTCTATACCAAATTTCATCAAAATCGGTTGAGTAATTGGGCCGTGAAACCGAAGCAGACAGACAGACAGACACACGTTCGCATCTAAAATAATAGTATGGATATTTAATTACACTGACATCAGCTTAGCAACCGAAAAAACTTGACAAAACCAACCTAATTTTGCAAATCCAGATTGGTTTCTTGGCGCGTTTTTTATCGAGGCAGATCGGAAAGTTTATTTAGTTAAAGGAATCTCATACATCCAGGTACATATTTACCTACCAAGACGTGATGTCATAACAGGAAAACTACTTTGAATTTTTAAGATTTTTCCTTTTGAACTGATTGTAAAAATAAATAAAGGTCAATATGGATGCTGTACCTACCAGGCACGATTTCGTGCCTGGTAAATGAGGATGTTACCTACATATATATATTGTGCTTTAAATAATTATAGGCAGGTAGGTGCATCTATAAAGACAACGAGCCAGAATAGTAGCGGCGCGGCGGTGGATATTGTTCGCTACCCTACCGCTACTCCCCTTTACGTTGGAATAACCCTGTCTTTTCCGTCGCGCGGTAGAATAAAAAAAACCAAACTTATTTGTTATTTTTATGTTCATTTGTTTCAGATAATCGTCATGAAGGCCGGTTGGCCGTTAATAGCGCTGTGCGTGCTAGCAGCCAGCGCATTTTCCGCCGCGTTCCCTACCAAAGACGAATATGTAGTTATTGCTGATGATAATCAGAAGGTTCGTACCAATTTTAAGACCCTGTGTAGCGTAAAAGGGGGTTTTTAAAAGCAGTGTATCCATCAAACGGTGACATAATGTACCTATGCTTGTAAAAATATTTTGCTGTTTTCAAGACTTTTAAGCAAATGACGCATCTCAAAACTCAATTTAAAAAAAATCTCTGCATTGAAATTTGTTTTACCTCTTAATTTACTTTTGTTGTATGTGGGTACTTAAACAATAAAACAGTTCTGTCACCGACCCGGTCTTTCATTGGGGCTCTCGCGTATTTATTACATTAATAATTACAATATCTAACTGGCGACGAGTAAAAATACGTTTGATTGTAAATTTAGTGATCGTTTATCGAAATGCCGATTGGTAAAATTGAGTGCTTCGACTTAACTAGTAAAAAATGGTCAGCTTACATACGACGCGTGGAACAATTTATGGAACTCAACCAAATCGATCAAAAGTTAAAGGTTGCCACCTTGATTACAGTAGTTGGTCAAGCTACTTATGATTTAATGTGCGATTTGTGTGCACCTAACGATCCGGAGACAAAATCATTCGAAGACTTAGTGAAGTTGGTCGGTGAGCATATTGAACCAAAAAGATCCGACATTGCGGAACGGCACGTTTTTCGGCTTCGCCGGCAGAGGGCGGGCGAATCGCTCAGTCAATATCTTCAAGCTCTTAAACACTTAGCGAGTACTTGCAATTTTCGATCGAATCTCGAAGAAAATTTAAGAGATCAATTTGTATCGGGGCTGGCGAATGATGATATGAGATCTCGTTTATTCGCTGAACCCGAGTTGACCTACAAAAGAGCTGTGGAATTAGCCTTGGCACTGGAGGCGGCGGATAGGCACGCACAAGCGAGTGTTTCTACGAGTGAAGCGGTCGACGCGGGGTCAGCGCCCGCGGCGGAGCCCTTGCATCGGGTAGCGGCAGAGGCGCGCGCGCCTCGCGGCTTCGGTGGCGACGGCGGCGGCCCCGGCGCTAGCTCGAGGCCGGCTGGGGGGACGTGTTGGCGGTGTGGAAGACTGCATAACCCAAATTGGTGCCGTTTTAAGAATTATGCCTGTGACCGGTGTCAGGTCAAAGGTCATCTACTCGCTATGTGCAGAGATCAAGGCGTAAAACGACGCGGGGCAGGCGACAGGCAGGGTCGCGTCCGGGGCAAATCCCATAATTATCTCGATAGTGATAGTGGTGCAGAATGTGAGATGTATAGTTTAAATGTGTGCGGTGTAAGTGATCGACCGTATAGTGTGCGTATACAGGTGAATGGATTATCATTGGATTTTGAACTGGACACTGGCAGTAAGTTATCTACTATTAACTATGACTGTTACGAGCGGTATTTTAAAAATTGTACTTTACATAAAGATAATGTTTGTTTACGTTCTTATACTGGTACTTTGATTGAGCCAGTTGGATTTTTGTTAGTTGATGTGGTACTTGGAAAATATAGGGCGAGTCAACTAAAAGTATTTGTTATAAGAAACGGGGGCCCGCCACTCCTAGGGCGAACATGGTTACGGAATCTAAAAATAGATTCGGTACAAATTAACGATTTCCTTTGTAATTTAAAAGATGAAAATGTTGTGGAAAGCCTACGTCAAGAATTTCCCACTGTATTTTCGCCCGGATTGGGAACATGTTCCATACAAATGTCATTGAAATTGAATGATAAAACTCCCGTTTTTCTGAAAGCACGGCAATTGCCGCTGGCTTTACGCGAACCTGTCGAGCGGGAGTTAAGTCGACTCGTGGCAGAGGGTACGATCTATAAAGTAGATTATTCGGAATACGGAACACCTATCGTGCCGGTAATAAAAAAATCTGGTGAAATACGTATTTGCGGTGATTACAAGGTTACTATTAAATATTAATCCGAAATTGTTACGTGAGCCGTACCCATTGCCACGAATCGAAGAGCTATTCGCCGCGTTGAGTGGCGGGGAGCAGTTTTCTAAGATCGACCTCACTAACGCTTATCAGCAGTTAATGTTGGACAAAGATTCCCAAGCATGTACAGCTATCACCACTCACTTAGGCACATTTGTGTACAGACGCACGCCGTTCGGATTAAATTGCATTCCGGAAAAGTTTCAGAAGTTTATGGAGGAAACTCTTCGTGGTTTGAGTGGCGTGGTGGTATATCTCGATGATATTGCTGTGACGGGCCGTGACAGAGCGGAACATATTTCTAATTTAAAATGCGTTTTAAAACGTTTACGTGATGTTGGTCTTAGAATTAAATATGAGAAATGTTCATTTCTGCAAAACAGTATCACATATGTAGGTTTTGTTATTGATAAGTACGGTTTACACCCAGATCCAAACAAAGTCAAGGCAATTGTAGATGCTACCGCTCCGACCGATGTAACGCAACTGCGTTCTTTCTTAGGACTAATAAATTACTACTCTAAATTCATGAAAAATAGTAGCACATTGCTTGCTCCGTTGCATGAGTTATTGAAAAAAGACGTTGTTTGGAACTGGTGTGAAAAGTGTGAAAAGGCGTTTCAAGCTGTTAAGAAAATGATTTTAAGTAAAAATGTTCTTGTGCACTATGACCCTAAGCTACCTTTGGTGTTATCCGTCGATAGTAGTTCGTACGGCATCGGTAGTGTACTAGCGCACCGCTATCCGAACGGTGAGGAGCACCCTATTTGTTTCGCGTCGCGAACATTGAACAGTGCTGAACGTGCGTATAGCCAATTAGATAAAGAGGCTTTAGCTATTGTCAGTGGAGTGAACAAACACCACCACTATTTATATGGCCGCCATTTTATTATTAAGACGGACCACAAACCTCTTTTGTTTATTTTTGGTTCGAAATCAGGGTTGCCACAAACAGTTGCCAGTAGATTGCAAAGATACGCTGTCAAACTAGCAGCGTACGACTTTGATCTAGAATATGTAAAATCTAAAGACAACTGCAGTGACGCTTTATCTCGCCTACCTTTGCCGTGCGAACGTAAAGAACCGGAATCGGATCCGATTGCTTATATTAATTATGTAGAAGCTTCTTTCCCTATTTCAGCTAATGAAGTAGCTCGTGAAACTTTAAAGGATCCTATTTTAAAAAATATTTATCAATATATTGTTTCTGGTTGGCCTTCTAAGGTAGCGGAGGCAGAAAAGCCTTATTTCCATCGTAAGGATAATCTGACAATCGAAACGGGTTGTATTTTATATAGTCACAGGGTGGTTATACCGGATGTGTTGCGGCGTCGTGTGTTGAGTGAATTACACGAGGGTCACCTCGGTGTTGTGAAGATGAAGTCTATTTCTAGGGGGTATGTTTACTGGCCTCAGCTAGACACGGAGATAGAAAATATAACTAGGGAGTGCTCGGCGTGCTGCCAGCAACGGGATGCACCACCTCGCGGTCAGCTGCACCCGTGGGCATTTCCATCGAAACCCTGGAAACGATTACATATTGATTTCGCGGAGTATCAAGGTAAGCGTTATTTAATCACCATTGACGCTCATAGCAAATGGATCGAGGTACAGAAAATGAGTGGCACCACAGCAACCGCGACGATAAGCAAACTGCGAGAACTATTCGCTCGTTTTGGATTACCTGTCATTCTGGTGAGTGACGGGGGTCCACCGTTTAATTCGTTCGAGTTCGCGGAATATATGCAAAAAAATTTAATTACGCATACGATCACAAGTCCGTATAGACCGGCGGGAAACGGTGCTGCTGAGAACGCTGTTAAGTCTGTAAAAAGGGCCATGAAAAAAGCGGTGCACGAAGGTATGGACATCGATACGGCGGTGAGTAAATTTCTCTTCCAATATCGCAACACAGAACACGCTAGTACGGGCGTGGCACCAGCAGTTGCTCTCCTGGGCCGGCGTCTGCGGGGACGGCTCGATGCTTTAAAACCCACCGCGACTGATCGGGTCGAATCGTCTCAAGAAACATCTGGCCAGCAAAGGCCGGGTTGGGACCGTAGCGTGGAAGTCGGTAGCTCGGTTCTAGCTCGCAATTATAATCCTAAACTTGATAAGTGGACACCAGCTACGGTTACAGCGCGTGAAACGCCCTGCACATATCGGGTACGTGCGTCGAATGGCCGTGAATTCCAACGACATATCGACCAGTTATTGCCAGTCAGTAAGACGACTCGATACTCCACAGCTGTTCCGGACATAGTAGACTCTCCTACCTCTAACAAATCGCAATTAGAACTCTGGCAGCCCGACGAAGGCCTACCCGACCAAAACTTAGCTTCACCGCGGGCTAGTACAACTAGCATCGATTTAAATGATAAATCTGAGTCACTTCCCCTTCCAATCGAAAATAAACCGGTACCACTCGCACGCCCCAAGCGTACATGTGTATTTACCGGAAAATACGGAAAATGTTAAGTTTTCACTAAGTTAGCTCCGTATAGTTTAATAATTTTAAATTATATTGGCAGATAACGTAAGAACTTACTGCATTTACTGTATACGATTTATATCTGTATATATATATTTTTTTTCTTCACTAGGTATCAAACTTTTTAAAGTTAAGTTTGGCATATTTTTTTTCTCTTATTGTATTTCATGATTTTTTTTAAACAAAGGGGGGACGTGTTGTATGTGGGTACTTAAACAATAAAACAGTTCTGTCACCGACCCGGTCTTTCATTGGGGCTCTCGCGTATTTATTACATTAATAATTACAATATCTAACTACTTTTAAAGCAATTTTTCTCCTTATTGAATAATTAGCTCTAGAAATATAAGATAAAATTCGTATTTCTAAATCAAACACATTGTCAGATTCAGTTGTATTGAAAAGTAAATATTAATTTTTTTTACAAATGATTACATGCATATTTTGCGGCATGCGCTTGCTCGATTTCACCCCCCCGCGCCTGTGTTTTAAGTTTTTCATCTCGTGAGCTCACAGCGCCTACCATTAGGTACTGTAACTACTACTATGATAAGCCCTAAAAAAGTGACAAACAAACTAACATTTACATTTATAATATCATATCATATAATATCATAGTCAGACTTTAGTTTTACTGTCGTTTTACTGAACAACGTATTATTTTAGGTAGGTATAGAATACCTATAGAACTCTAAACCAAGAACTCTACAGTGGAATTCATAATCGAAATCACTGAATATAGAATTACCTCTTTAGAAGCCACCAAAAATAGTTACTAAAATTCTACATCAATGCATCAAAAAATAAAAATCGAACAATCAGAAGAACAAGAGTGTTCTCTTGTTCTTCCTACGTCAATTGTCTTATAACTGTAAAGATTTCGTCTCTGTTAGCAATGTTATCATTTTGTTTGCAGAGTACTGCACCAGTTGATACGACAGAGAAGCCGCGTGAGCCTATCAAACTGACGGAGATGTTGGTGCGCTCCGAGGTGGCGCTGCGCTACGCGAGCACGTCCGTGGTGACGCGCGTGCACAACCCCGACGCGCGCCCCCAGGAGGTCACCTTCCGCATGCTGCTGCCCGAAACCGCCTTCATCAGCGGCTTTACTATGTACTTATATCTTACTCCTTTATCACTTAAAGAACTAAGACAAGTTTTCTGACAATTCTTCCAATTTTCTCCTTCCGTTTCGTTTCTATAACGGGAGAGTTTTTTCGGTTACCTATAATATCAGAAAACTACGAAATTCCTAACTAACTAAGTAACTGGAAATGATAAATGATTTAATTATTTCACGTAGGCCAACTTATGCCAGTTCTGCTACTTATGATAAGTCAAGACTCTACCACCGGTTTGGAATCATGATTTTGTTAGGAGAAAATCAGAAGGTGTTAGTAAACTCTTAGTGAAGTTAAATATTCATCGTGATTGAAATTCAGCCATTAATACAGACATATCTGTTGTGAATGTTAGTATTTGTTAACATTCTTATGTTAGTCCTATGGGATGGCAATCCGACAAAACCGGAGAGTCACTTGGACTGGAGTAGGACCAACATCTAATAGAATGCTTATCGAGGCTCAGTATGGATAATATATACCTACATTCTTAACAGAAAACTCGGGACTAGCAAAATAGCTGGGAAGTTTCGCTTCGTTTCAATTCCAATTGACTATTTACTTACAGAATATAATAATTGTGTTGTTTGTCCTTTTAGGATTCTGAGTGGAAAGTCCTACAAGGCGTATGTTAAAGAAAAAGAGGAAGCTAAGCAAATTTATACTCAAGCAGTATCACAGGGTCTTGGTGCAGCGCACGTTGCTACGAAGTAAGTAATATTTCCAGTGCGAAAATCAAATCGTTATAATATAGAATTAATTATTCTGGTGGAAGACCTTGCCCGTAGTTAGTCGACCTGAGTCTTACCGCCTTCCAGTACGATACCGCATCTAGCAACCCAATAGGTTCAATGAAAATTGAAAATCTTCCATACCCTTTCCAGGTTAGTTGTTAGATTTCATCATCACTATGAGTGGAGATCACAATCAAGAGCTCACTCAACAAATAAAATAGAATACATCATTTGAAATTATTAATTGATAATTTTATTTTTTTTGGTGTTGAAACCCTGAGGTCGTGGGGCGAAGATGCTAGATCCTTTTCTAAGAATCTATCTTCTCGCCTCACAGAGTCCACACCTCGGCCAACATATAAGTTTGGCTATTCAGCGGGGTAACGCAGCCAGCGTTCTGGGCATATTGCCTTATTACGGCTTGATGATATCTTAATGTTTAGTTTTTAATTTAGTTTCAATATAGATAATAAAATAACAAAATAAAATCCACGTACTTAGGTAGCTTTAAATAAATTATCGTATAATCTTCGTTCTAAATAAAATAATTTCATTTTAAACAGAGCTCGCAACTCCAACCACTTCACGGTGTCGACCAACGTGGAAGGCAACACGACAGCTGTCTTCGATTTGAGATACGAAGAGTTCCTTATCCGTCGTAATTCATTGTATAATCATGCAATTAATTTGCATCCTGGTGCTTTTGTGCCAAAAATGGAAGTCGTGGTGCATATCAAAGAATCTCAAAAGATCACCGATCTGCGGGTTCCTGAAGTGAGGACCGGCAATGAGGTTGATGCAACTGAGAAAGACGCGCGTAAGTAATTTTCATTATAATATATTTTATACTATATGACTATGCTATAAAAGCTTTTTACCATGCCAACTTTAATGTGTGTGACTCAAAGTTTATTGCTATTACAATTTACAGAGAACTCGAAAGCTGTTATTCAAAGAAGTGCAAACGATAAAGAAGCAACCGTCACTTTTACTCCCGACCTAGAGGAACAGAAGAGGCTTGCTGAAATATATGCGGTACGAAATTTTTTAATCTATGCTTTTAAGCATCGCCGATTGGATCGCTTTTCGATAAAAACAAGTTGTGACAAATAGACCATCTCTAGACTGAAAATTTAATTCCCTATACAATATACATATAATATGTGATGCTGTAACTGCATGTCTCAATCCACACACGTGCAAGATTTAAACGACAATCCCAACAACAGCTTATTTAGGCTGTGGCATACCATTGTAATTCATTTTCAGGAATTTTCAGTAGCGTCTTTTTGATGGTATTCCACAGAGAGACGCTGTTGAAAATGATGAATGAAAATCCAGGTTGCCAGACGCCAGACGCGTTGGTTTCAGTTGTCAGCGACTTCTTTTAGTGACCATTTATGTTGTAGTTCCCTCAACAGAACAGGTCAGCTAGTAAGATCTTGACTGCACTTGATATTTTTGGTAGGTATACAGAAAGGAAAAGGTTCATTTTAGGCCTACTCTTGTACACTCTACCATGAATAGAGGAAAATACAAGATTGTATTGAAAATATAATAATTTAGAACATTATACTAAATAACGAACAAAAAAATAAAAATGTATTTAATAATAATAATAAAATAATAATAAAATCTTTATTTGCAAAATTACAAGGTTCAAAATTATAATTTGGCCTCTAACTCCCAAAAAAGTAAAGACTGTGTTATGGGAGTTAGTGCCTTCCCTGTTACATATTATGTGCTATTTTTGCAATTATTTGCTAAGGTTACAAATATAGAAAAATATAAAATCTATTGTGTGTGTGTGTGTGTGTGTGTATTAGTATGTTAGCGTAATTGTTAAAGGGTAAGTATACGTGGAATATCGGAAATTATTGGGGTATTTTTAAGAGTTCTTCAGTATTTTCGTAACTAAGATTTTTAAGAAATGAATTAATTTGTGTTTTGGCAGAGTACAAATTACTATTTTTAATAGGGGTTTTTCTGTCAATCGCTTTATATAATAAGGGTGCTAGGAAATTGAAATGACGTGTTGCTAGTGCCGATTTTACTGTTGGAGTTGGGTATCTGGTTACTCTTTTATCGCTCACTGGTAGCGTTGGTACAGTAATGCGGTGATATCTCAGAATACTTTTGTATATGAATAATTTCCTCACACTAAGAACTCCCGCTTCTTGGTAAAGTGAGTGTGTTGGGTATCTATATGGTAGTTTTAGTGCTACCTTAAGGACTGCACGCTGGGCACGTTCTAGGGTAATAAAATGTGATTTAGCCGCTCCTCCCCATGATGTGATACAGTAGGTTAAGACACATTCACAAAGAGTTTTATATATGTATTTGTATTAACCGTTTTTTATCCAATAAAGGTCGTAGGTTTTTAAAAATTATGATTAATTTCCTAACCCTAGCCGCTGTTGCCGTGAGATGATTAGTCCACTTGAGTTGGTCGTCTATTATAACTCCAAGATATTTTGTAGTTTTCGATACGTTTCCAAGATCAGCCATCAGCCAAGATCAGGCAACCTTCAGCCATAGAGAAGGCAGTAGGCGCGAAATGTATCAAATGTAATGCTGTATGTTTTCTTTTTGAAAAAAAAAATTCATTTCTGACAGTCACTGTCAAAATAACGTGTTTTTCTTTTGAAAACGTCAAAAAATATGAATCCGCCATTGTTACCACAGAGTACATTGTTATGATTGTTACCCGCTCATGTTTAGTGTTCCATAACTTGGAAAGATTAAATAATTTTACCACTGAAATAACGACGAATTCGTAGATTTGACCAATAAAAACTGGTCTAGTATTTTATTTTCATTCATTTCTCTGCTTGTACATGACTTGGCCTACAATACAAATCTGAACCGTCTACAATAATTTTCAGATTAAAAGCAAACAAAAAAGTTCAGCGGAACCATATATTGGATATAGTAGCACAGAGGACGAGAGCGACGTTGATGCAGTGCTTGGACAGTTTGTTGTGCAATACGATGTTGAGCGAACCAACAATGGCGAAATTTTGGTATGTATACTTATTGTCGTTATGTACCTACAACTAGCTGATGCCCGCGAGTTAGCCCGCATGCATTGAGGTTTTTTGGTTCCCGCGGGAACTCTTTGATTTTTCGGGGATAAAAAGCCCGCATAGCCTATGTGTTATTCCAGACTATAATCTATCCCTGTGCGAAATTTCATCCAGATCCGTTCAGCCGTCCTGTCGTGATCTTGAGCAACAAACATCCATCTAAACTTTCGCATTTAAAATATTAGTATAGATATAGTTGTACCTATTCCTCGTATTTGCAGCCGAAGCGCTTTAATTTGATGATCACAATACTTAGAGATTATTCTATCACATTTGGTCCAAAAAAATTGGTGATTTATCGCGTTTCTTCGCAAAGTACTTCTTAAAGTGTTATTTTTTCAGGTAAACGACGGTTATTTCGTACATTTCTTGGCCCCCACGTCACTTCCACCGTTGAGCAAGTACGTGGTATTCGTGCTTGACACTTCCGGTTCAATGATGGGCCGCAAAATAGTACAACTGCGTAACGCCATGGAGGCTATTTTATCGGACCTCAACCCAAATGACTACTTCAGCCTCGTGGAATTCAACTCTGATGTTGTTGTAAGTTTCACGTCATGTTAGTTTTCTGATTATTAATCGCCAGACCGCCGGGTTATCCTTTTAATCCAGAATTAGCTGCTACATTGACAGAATTCGTATAAAAGTTCTGTTAAAATTTCACTGGGTTACACGTAACCTCTGGCCTAAGCCTGTCAAAATCTTTTTTATATCTCGGGCTACTTGGGACGATAACTGAGAGTTTTTTCCCACTACAACTTACAAAGTTAGTCTTTGACTGCGATCTCAGTGGTAAGTGAGACTGAATCAGCCTAAATAATAAATGATTTATTTATTTCACGTAGGACAACTTGTGCCACTTATGACAAGTCAAGACTCACCACCGATTCCGAAAGTAATGCTACTAAGAAGAGCCGGCAAGGAACTCAGCAGTTGCTCTTTACAAATCCATTCATCAATTGATTCGTTACTTGACAAGCATTAACACTGATTGTGGGCTGCTGGATGCGAAGCCGTTTGCTTCCATGCAACTTTGTCATTAAGGAAATCATCAATAGTATCACCTCGATTCAAAAAATGATGTTTAACACAGTCTTTAGGCTAACCTGTTAGGGGCTAGTTGGTTTAATTTGAGATGTTGAATACCGACAAAAAGGCAGCCATGCTCCGACGTTCCCATAAAGACGTTGAGCAAAATTTTTAATAGCTGCTTGTTAACAGGTTCACGAATTGAAGGAAGCTGATAAGGAACCGCCACCGAAATATTCGCACTACTCATACTTCAACCCGCGTAACACTCCCGTCACACTTGTGCCCCCATCACTCGCCACGGCCGAAAACATTGCCAAGGCGAAAGTTATCGTGTCCAGGCTTGATGCAACTGGAGGTAAGGTCCATAGCATACTCCCCCCACCTCCCACTACAGCCCATTAACGTCCCACTGCTGGGCACAGGGCTCCAATCTCATAGGAAGGAATTAGAGTTAAGACCCACCACACTGCTCCAATGCCGGTAGGCAGGCTTTTACGACTATTATCATGTTAGTGATAATAGGTAACCGGGACCGACGACTTAACGTGCTCTCCGAAGCACTGGGGTGAAACACCACCAACTTCCTCTCTCCAGGCTAGTAAGTACTGACAATTTCTAGTAAAAAAACGCAATACTTAATTATGGCCCGACCCGGGACTCGAACCCGGGACCGCGTCGGCCACAGTTGAACGTGATAACCACTAGACCAACGAGGCAGTTATCCATACTAATACTATTTAAATGCAGTAAAGTGTGTTATTTTACAGATAGATCTATTTATTTATCTGTTCTATCTGCTAAGTTTTCGCAGCCCATCTGTTCAAATTCAAGAACAATCGCAGAGAGACGACAACATTTCCATTAAATTAAAAAAAAGCAAATGTTTGTTTGTTAGGTTGTTGATTTGTCCTTCAATCACGCCGCAGCAGCTCCTCAACTGGAGGAATGGCTTCTTTTAGAAAATCAATATGATCGCCCTGGAATTTAAACCAAATCCATGTGGACAAAGTCGCGGGCATCGTTTAGTCTTTTAATAAATTAGATTGTTACGCTTATTATATTATAAACATTTTGATTTAAATTAATATTTTTCCTTAATTTTGAACAGGTACTAATATCTACAGCGCGCTCGAAGTTGCCTTCAATCTCGTGAGAAAGGGTACTCAAAAAGAGAATAAAACTGATTTGCCGAGTACAGCTGCTGTCACCTCTACTACTGAAGGTGTAGTTTCCACTACTAAAGGCGTTAGCACTACTATTGCAACAACTGAGAAGTCACAGAAAAAAATAGACAGTAAGTGTTTCTCTTTTCAAAATTTACGTATTCTAACCTAGAATTCTCTCCTGTCACGAAAGTCACTTCTGCCACTTCTACAACTGGGTAAATCCTTCCTCTCCACAACTCCCTGTGAGTTGTCAAAGTGGTCGAAGGACGCCTAGACGACTAGATGAATCGACGACTTGACTAATCTAAAAGGAAAAGGTTCATTTTAGGCCTACTCTTGTATACTCCACCATGAATAGAGGAAAATACATAGATTGTATTAAAAATATAATAATTTAAAACAGTAAAGTAAATAACGAGCAAAAAAATAAAAATGTATTTCAAGTTTTCGATTCCAAGATGGCAACCTTCAGCCATAGAAGGCAGTAGGCGCAAAATGTATCAAATGTCATTTCTGACAGTCACTGTCAAAATAACGTGTTTTTATTTTGAAAACGTCAAAAAATATGAATCCGCCATTGTTACCCACTCATGTTTAGTGTAACATAACTTGGAAAGATTAAATAATTTTACCACTGAAATTACGACGAAATCGTAGATTTGACCAATAAAAACTGGTCTATTATTTTATTTTCCTTCATTTCTCTGCGTGTACAAGACTCGGCCTAAGCCCCATACAAATCTGACCCGTCTCCTTTATCAATAATCACGCCAACGTCGTTTTGATAAATCACGCGTTCATCAAAATCATTTCAGCCAGCGGACATCCACTGCTAAACATAGGTCTTTTCCAATCATAATGCTACTGCTGATTTATAAATATAGAAAATCCAAAAACAACTATAAATAAATAAATAATGTTTATTTCAAGCAACTGGGGCTCAACTTGTTAGTATTACAGTTTACTCATAGACAGTCATACTCATAGATAGTCAGTAACACAGAAGACAGATTATCAATATTATTTTTAATTGCGAGGCCTCACAAATACCTGAATAAGGTGTTCAAGCATCGGCGAGTCCATTCCTCGCAAACATGTTCAGGATGCTGTTGGTACCTGAGCGCAGCCTTGTCAGCAGTGATGATGACTTCTTCCGCATTAAAGCATAGAAGTCATCAGTTCGCTCATTCGCAAACATACCTGACGCAGAACAAAACCGCAGCAAGCCCAACAGCATCCTGAAGCCATTGTTGTATTGAACTCTTAGTGTGTCCATGGACTTTTCGCATAGTTGACCCACAGGCTTCCCGAGTAAAAATTTTGGCAATATGCTTTGAATAAAGTAATTTTTGCATCTTTACTACATCGGGCGAACCTATGGGCCAGCATATTACACCTTACTGCTAAGGCCCTTCTTTCTTGCTCAATGTCCACATGGTCTTTAAGGTCCTCCGTAACGTAGTGGCCCAAGTATTTGTATTGTGATACACGTGTAAGCGCTACCCCGTTCAGTGAAATTCTTGGCTCGTATTGCACCCGCTTCCGTGGGGCCTTAAAGACCATGTAGGTACTGACTTTTAGCCACGTTATAACAGGCGCGGTCGCAGCCAGAAATTTTGGAGGGGGTCACTCACTACACTAATAAAAAACCGGCCAAGTGCGAGTCGGACTCGCGCACCAAGGGTTCCGTACAAACATGTAGTAAGTTTAAAATTATTAAAAAAACTACTTACTAGATCTCGTTCAAACCAATTTTCGGTGGAAGTCTGCATGGTAATGTACACCAAATATTTTTTTTAGTTTTATCATTCCCTTATTTTGGAAGTTACAGGGGGGGGGGGGGCACATTTTACCACTTTGGAAGTGTCTCTCGCGCAAACAATTCAGTTTAGAAAAAAATTATATTACAATCCTCAATATCATTTTTGAAGACCTATGTATCCATAGATAACCCACACGTATGGGTTAGATGAAAAAAAAAAATTGGAGTTTCAGTTCTAAGTATGGGGAGCCCCTTTTTTCTATTTTTGTAAGAAAATCTTAATGCGGTTCACAGAATACATCTACTTACCAAGTTTCTTATAGTTTCGGAAAAAATTGGCTGTGACATACGGACGGACAGACAGACAGACATACATGACGAATCTATAAGGGTTCCGTTTTTGCCAAATTTGGCTGCGGAACCCTAATAGGTATCTGGAATAAAATAAACATTATTGTACAAGACACAATTTTATTTTATACATCACCTATAAAACAAATGGAAGTCGTCTTTTTACATTTGCGAATCGGGTGATAATATTTGAGACGT
The DNA here is from genome assembly GCA_963932025.1 of Erebia epiphron. NCBI lineage: Eukaryota > Metazoa > Arthropoda > Insecta > Lepidoptera > Nymphalidae > Erebia > Erebia epiphron. The sequence continues at coordinate 14,840,058 of OZ009956.1, read as the reverse complement.
CTGGTACTATTTCCGGGTGAATGTTTAGATTGTAGCATATTCGCAATCGTGTGGTTATCCTCGCTATTTACTTACATGGAATTATCGAATCAAATTTCGTTACTGATAAATCAATATTTATCTCTTTTAGCACAAAACACATAATTCTACTAAATTATGCATGAAGAAAATGCACTTAACCACTCTATATACAATATACATATCGTCTTCCGACGCTCGGGGAATACGACCGTTGCCGAACAGTGACGAAGATTTCTATGCGCATTATCACTTTGGGTTGGGAGCACTGTAGTTCGGTTCCTTGTTTCTAGACTATAAGTCATTTCCAAGTTATTTTGGCCATCGTACGTAGTTCATAAAAACACCACTAGATGTCAGCAAACTAAATTTATTACTGTTAGGGGATAGCTAGAAATTTCCTTTTATTATTTGGCAAATTTATGAGATTTTTCAATTTGACCTTAGATTTTGGGGGGGGTCATGTCCCCTGTGACCCCCCCCTTCGGACCGCGCCTGCGTTATAAAGTAAACCATGTCTGGCAGCATACTCCTGACAGGTTTGAAGTAGCTCCCTGATTGAGGTAGCCGTTGGACCCAGCAACACCATATCGTCGGCATAACTTAGGTTGTTTACACAGACTCCCACCCGACTGGCTTGTTGCTGAGTTCCACGATCAGCCCGTTCAGATACAGGTTGAAGAGCTTCGGTGAAGGTCAACCCCACCTGCCTCACCCCGCACTCCAGCCCGTATGAATCAGAGAGCTCCTTCCCCCATCTAACATTATTTGTATTATTAGTGGTGGTAACTATTTTTGGTGATAATTGGCATCTTGCTATTGAACATCTAGGTACACACTTGAATATGACCCATAAAATTACATATGATGTGCCCTGCAACAGAATAGGTGTACCGTGTAGGTTGGAAGAGATTGAAGTTAGGTAAAGAAACACACATTGCATAGAAGTGTTTTATTTCCACGGAAGAACTACTTACATATTTATCTTAACTTTCCAGATGAGTTGGAGCCAATTGTCATCTTCTTGACGGACGGTGATCCGACCGTCGGTGAAACTAGCACTGCTCGCATCCTTTCCTTCATCAGCGAGAAAAACTCCGGCGATAAACGGGCAGCCTTATACTCGCTCGGTTTCGGTAAGTGAATCCTTTACTTGCGGACATAGGAAATGGGAATAAGAACATAAACCGTATACACTATCTAAATTCTCATTTGGATAATTTTTGTAAGGATTTACAGAAAGAAATGAAAAATATGCTGCATTAGGGCAAGGACTAATGTTAAAACCTGCAATATCGAAATTATAATCCTATCTTATTAGTACAAAGTATCAAGTAGTGCTTTTAGCAACTCGCTTTGTATTTTTATATACCTGGTATTCATATTGTAATGCAAATAAGAAACAATATATCTATTTTACCAGTGTTACACGCGTTTATCTTTTAAGGAGTGTTTAGTCCTAGACGAGGCTACGAGGTGAACATATCATTCTTATTTCTTAGTTTAAACTAAAATAATGTGTATTTAACAAAGTAATAAATAAATATTTATTAGTACCTACATATTTTGACTCTAGGACGTTGATGTAACAAACTTTCAGCACCTTCCTGAAGAACTACTTTAATACACTTTAGGTTTTCATAAATTATTTGACGTGTATAGGTGAAGACGCGGACCGTGTTTTCCTGCGCAAGCTGTCGCTGCGCAACGAAGGCTTCATGCGGCACATCTACGAGGCGGCTGACGCGGCGCTGCAGCTGCACGACTTCTACCGGCAGGTCTCTTCGCCTCTTCTCTCCCACGTGCAGTTCGTGTACCCTGAGAGACAGGTAAATCCATACTAATATTATAAATGCGAAAGTGTGTCTGTCTGTCTGTCTGTTACGCTTTCACAGCCCACCTGTTCAACCGATTGTAATGAAATTTGGTAAAAGGATAGTTTGTAACCCGGGGAAGGACATAGACTACTTTTTATCCCGGAAAATTAAGGAGTTCCCGCGGGATTTAAAAAACTTAATCCACGCGTCATCGTAACTTAGTCGCGGGCATCATCTAGTAGATAGGTACTTTATAGCGAGGTATATGTCATACTCCTCAAGAAACAGGAAATTAAGGAACTATTATCCGCCAAAACCACAGACCATACAACCAATTGACTGAGCATAGCGTGCCCCCTCACCAGCCAAACGTTAGCATTATCAGTACTAACGCTACGTTTTGTGCCTATAGCCGCCCTCAGTCCGTATTCGTATTCGACCGTGCTCGGAAATTAATTGAGTAAAAAACGAAAAATAGGCCTCTCTGTAGCATTAAATGGCGTAGAAAGAGAAGCAATACCTCCAGCTATGTAAAGGATGGGATAACATTACATAAGTAAGTGTAGTTTTGTAATAATAAATGAAAATCATCAATACGCAAAAAAATAAAAAACATAAAAATTTTTACCAAAATGAAAAGAAACCCGTTGATGTCTTTCAGTTTTTCTTCAATTCTGATGTAGAAGAACAGGTTAGATAGATGTCTTTTATTTATTTGATTAAAAGTTGTTGTTGAAAACTTAAGTTCTTTAGTATAGAACATGGGCACTTGGGCAATTAAAAAAAAATTATATATCAGATAATTATCTATAATCATACATATGGTTGTCTTTTGCTGTTTGAATAAAATTATTTGTATTGATTTTCCAATGGTAATTTTTATCGATATTTTTGTCCCGTAGCGGGCAGCCCAAGTGCCGCGGTAACATATACTTTGTACTTATTACTGTGTAAAGTTGACCTTGAGCCAGCCAATAAGAAATGCTACTATTACCTTGTCCCCCACCTGAAAGTGGTGAGATGTGTTTCAAAGCGAAAATGTGGCTATTACCTCTCAATGGGTTTACTATACTCGGTGGCCAAAACAGACAAATCCATGTGGTACATCGTGCAGCATGTCACATGCCACTGCCCGCCGTCCCACTCTAAACATGCAGTAAAAGCAAGAAAGCAAGCATTATGCGTCAGCACACCACCACCGTATTAATATCCCAAAACTTACCAATCTAATGTAATCTTACAAAACTTAACGGTTTTTATCGGGTATATCAATGGAGAGTATGCTCACTAACTTTACAACCTAGGTAGAACAGAGAAGGATTTCTGTTCTACCTAGAACAGCGAGAAACCGTCAGCGCTGGCATCCTTATTTGGTTGACGTCCAATATGCTTTTGGACGAAACGTTTTTGCTCGACGTTTCTGATCCGAACCGCTAGGATCTGGAACACCCTCCCGGCGCACGTGTTTCCTACCACGTATAATTTAGGTACCTTCAAGGCAAGAGTGAATAGACATCTTCTAGACAAGAGTGCGTTCCAACCTAGACCTTATCATTGCTTTGCACTAAGCATGATTGTCGTCTAGCGCAAGCCTATCTCACAAAAAAAAACTCTCAGCCTTTCTTTTAATCCTACACCGGAGCATACTCAGGAGATGTCGACTCCACAGTGCACAATTGAAAACAGCCCCCCAATTAGGTAAGAATTGCCGATCAAATCGTCAAAGTTCGGCTTCAAAGTTAAATAAACCATAAGAGCATTGAATTAGAGCTCAATTTCGTGTATTCATTTTCATACGTTTAGGTATGTACGATAACCTAAACGGATTTTGACGATTTGATCGACAATTCTTACATAATCGCACCTTTGATCGACTCTACAGTATACATACCCATATTCATTGCTCTTTTCCAGATTAAAGAAGGGTCCGTGAGCCGTAATAAGTTCCGCACGATCAACGCGGGCTCGGAGGTCGCGGTCGTGGGTCAGATCGCGGAAGACGTCACAGAGATTACGCCGCAAGTACTCGCCTTCTGTGGCAACGATGATGGCGTTGGCAGAGTAAGTACAGGGACAAGTCAAACGGTATTTCGCTTGAAACATGAATGAAAGAATGAATCATTGGAAGTCGGTTTAAAATGAGGTAGTAGAATTTGAATCAGATGTTGATTTAGTTTACATAGATTATGTTGCTCTCCTAGCACCGAAGAGAGTTTATATTATAAAACGACTGCCTCGTTGGTCTAGTGGTTAGCATAGTCGACTGCAGATCACGCGGTCCTGGGTTCGATTCCCGGTCGGGCATAAAAGTTAGGTATTGGGTTTTTCAATTAAGAAATTCTCAGTGCCAGCCCGGAGTTGGAAGTTGGCGGTGTTTCACCCCCGTGCCTCGGAGAGCACGTTAAGCCGTCAGTCCCGGTTATTATCACTAACATGATAATAGTCGTTAAATCCCGCCAACGCGCATTGGAGCAGCGTGGTGGGTCTAAGCTCTAATTCCCGCTCTCCTATGAGAGTGGAGGCCTGTGCCCAGCAGTGGGACGTTAATAGGCTGTAGTGATGATGATGGATGTTTTAGATGATGTTTTTTATGTTATGGATAAGTTTGTCATTTTCTATAGAGTCATGTCACGTTGCGTTACAAGTTTATGTTTATGTTTCACAATGATAAGAATTGTTTGTTACGACTGTACTTCTATTTACAATAATATGAAAACTTTTCTGTTTCATAATTTAATTAAGGAGCACGAGGAAGAACTGTTCCTCGTGCTCATACTAATATTTAGTACAATTTAATAGGAGCACGAGTAAATGCCCAAATAATGCACGTTTTAGAACTCGAAAAGCTAATTTTGTAGATCAATGGGAAAAAGTAATAGGTAAAGCTTAATGTAGAGCTCCATCTATTCTAACTCAAAGTATAAAGACAAAGAGTGGCAGTATTGATAATGTTTGGTTCTTGGTTACAGAAACTTTACGAAGTAACACAAAAAGTAGCCGTAACTCGCAAGAAGGATGAATACTTGCCGCTGGAACGGTTATGGGCCTATCTCACTATCAAGCAGCTTTTGGACAAGAAAGACGCAGTTGACGACTCCAGCGCAGACGACAGCTTCGAGAAGAAGGCTCTGGCTATTGCTCTTAAGGTGTGTTACTGATTAGCTGCTAAGAGGCATCCGAAATCTTGAAAAATGTTAAGAACAACCGGCACAAGGACAAATAAAGCATGGACCCTAAAAATGCCGCGGCATTATAAGGCTGCCGTCCGGAGCAGCTTTAAATTTGCGGCTACCAAATGTTGGAATGATTTGCCACCACCGTGCCGGGACATTTCGAAGTCAAAAATAAATTTTAAAAGAAAGTTACAAGAATATTGAAAAAACAATAAGTACACACTTTGCACTCTGCTGACGTTATAGTACGCTTAGTTTTACAAAAAATATTGTACCTTAAATTATTTACATATTCTAATTATTTATATTTGGCGCCGTCCAAGCATACTGATGTCCGCGAATTCGTCCGCGTGGATTAAGGTTTGTGATTTCCGTGGGAAGTCTTGAATTTTCCGGCCTATGTCCTTCCCCGGGATACAACGTATCCCTGTACTGTATTTTTAATCAAAATCGGTTGTACAGATGGGCCGTGAAAGCGTAGCAGATAGACTGTCACTTTCGCATTTATAATATTAGTATGGATTCACTGCCGTGATTTGTTTTAACTATTAAACAAAATAATGCCCGCTAGTTCGTCCACCTGGGTAAAATCCCGTGCATTCTTTTTTCGAATTTCTGGCATAGATAAAGTATAGATCCTATGTCATTCCTCGGGAATTAGAAATTGGTTAAAGAGATGGGCCGAAGACAGACACAATTTCGCATTTATAATACTAGTACCTACCTATATGGATCTCATTACGATTAACACGGAGTTTGTAGAAAAATACAGAAATGTTAATTTATGACTTTTTTTTCTAGTACGAGTTCGTAACTCCTCTGACGTCATTGGTGGTAGTCAAGCCAGAAGAAACCAATGCTGTTGATGTCGAATCCGTGGACAAGAATCGTAAGTAATCACTTGTTTTAAATACCTAGTAAGTTTGGGAAGTAGTTTTGGTATAAATTTTTTTAGACTTTACGATTTGAACAAAAATCGAAGATCGAATCGAGAAGTAATTGGAACGAAGTTAGAAAAGATAAAAAAACAAAAAAACAAAAGTAAGTAGGTAAGGTAGAAAAAATAAAAAACTTGAGAGGTGTCAAGGGACACGCGTCCCTTGACACCTCTCAAGTTTTTTTATTTTTTTGCTCGGTCATAGACCGACTCTGAACCCGTTTGGAGCCAATCAAATTTAAATTATTTTTATTCAAGTAGCCTTTGGAATTGCTTTTGAATTGTCGAGTGAATCTTCCACTGGTTCGAAATGCCATTCCTTATGCTAAATAAAGTGGCTTGAATTATGGGCCAGGTCTAGACCGGAGTAGTCATACTTTATAAACTTTTCGTCAAAAAGGTACTGTATACTCATAAAAATGCACGAAATCTAATCAAAAACTTCACACTAAATCGAAGACGCCGAAGAAATTTTATGCCTACCCGCTTCCAAGATTTATTATGACGCAGTGCCTTCTTCTTTTTCATTCTAGCTGGCTACTATTCATCTAGCCGGCCCATGATGTTACCCACTTCAGCATCGCGACCAAACAATGCCTACTTGATTTCAAACTATGCTTCCGCACTGCCAGGTAAAGAATACTTAAATTTTTAATATTAGGGGCCATCCATAAAGTACGTAACACAAATTTCGTGATTTGTTGACCCCTACCCCGTCCTTGTCACAGATGGTCACAAATGTGACCCAATGTGAAGTTGGTCAAAAATTCTGAGGAATAAATTTTTTACATACTATCTACCTACCTAAACGAAACATATCAGTTGGAGTCGATTACAATGGTACAGTTCGCGCGCGAGTTGAATGCAGAGTAAATGTATGTGTCACCATACATCCTATAAATGCATAATCACCGGCACAGGATAGAATAAACCATGACATAGCGGCAAGCGGTCGCGGACTCAGGGGTCACTACTTACTACCATCGCATATAACAGATTATAATTCTAAAACACGAACGTCAACAATACGGATTTAAGCAATGGCAGTATGCTCCCTGGGGGCGATTCTCAGAGAGACGAAAGGAACGAATCTGGTTCCAAAATTTTTGTGTACTTATTTAAAATTTATTTAAAACTAGTGGTCCCGGCAGACGTTGTTCCGCGACTTCCGCCCGAACCTAGAACCCAATTTCAGCGCCTCCTATCGGGTCCAACTGTGAATATAAACCATCACAACAAAGACAAACACAAAAAATTCATCAAAATCGGTCCAGCCGTTCTGAAGATACTATTGATTTTTATTTATTAGAAGGTATAATATACCTAATCATTTCTAAAAACTACCGTATCGGGTGACATGAATTTTGTTTTATTATTCCATTATTTTTAAAGTACCTATTCTAAAATAAGTTTGTTTTAGTGTTTTGACATTATATTATTATTCGCCGGGATCATTAATAATAATTGTCTTTGAAGGAATGAGTCCGCATGACATTATGCATTTCGTGGTGTAAAATGTACCTACGTAATAATAAATATGAATGTGCACAAGCACGTTAAAGTTCAAATCTAAAACCCAACTACTCTTAAAAACACCACCACAGACGTATAGCTTAAATACTTCATATTTTAATAATATAACAATGATATAATTTATATATAAAGGCTTATTTATTTATTTTATTTTTTATATTATATTTTTGGAAACTACACAATAAGATACGTGCATTTGATACCATACTCTATTATATTTTGCATGGAATATAATTGGTGGGGGCTAACGCATTTAAACATTGCTCATTTCATTAGGGCATTTCGCAAGCAGCAACATACAGCCTCTCGCCCTCGACGCCGCGTATGATCTGGGCGTTCTGCCGCAGGAAGAGGATGATGCATTGGATTACGGTAAGACTAACCGCATCATTGTTCATTTTTTTATTATTATTTAGCTACACTAACATTTATGACGACAGTACGTAGGTACTAGGTAGTAAGTAGATTTAGTTTGTAAATATTAAACTAACTATAAAATAAATTTAAAACAAATCCTTATACCTTATATACCTATACTAACAAAAAATAAAAATAAAACCTTAATCAAAAAGATCACCCCTGGTTGCCCGTGGCCAAAGGTACTAAAAAATCAAACTATTGTAATTAAAAATGTAAATTGTTATTCGGTATTTTTTCATTCAGGAAGCTTTGGCGTTAGTAACGAACCCCCTAGTACCCTTGAAGGTGGCACTCGCTAGTACCCATAATGGTACTAGTGACAGTGGTGCTAGTTGGTTTCGCTAGCACCATTAAGTACAGTGACCTATCAGATAAAAGAACAATGGCGAACTTCCAAACTAATATTTACTTAGTTTGGAGTCTGGAAATGATCTGAGGGAAGTAGGTTCATGAACCACGCTGCACGCAAGTGGGAAATCTAAATTGTGATTTGAAGTAGAAAAAATATCGCGGCTTCCCCTGTAGTTACCTTCTAACTGATAAATAATAACTTATTTGATCACGGTATGATGCACTTTGTTAAGCTTGTGGCAGTTTTTTACAGTTCTGGCCTTCCAGGTCCATTTTTGGGTTTGCATCATGCATGTTCCACGGGATCATGACCGGGAAGTGCTTCTGCTGATTCATCGAATTCATCGGGCATTTCGAAGCTACTAAGTCGATGTTCTAGATAACAAGGTAACCTGTGAAATTTTTATTTTTTATTTCAGCAGGTTTCTCAAACTTTGCGAGACAATCATATATAAGACGACCAAGTAAGTAAATCCAACATTTATTTTATTTTAGAGCCGACCAAACATTCGTTTGACCACGGTATCATGCACTTTGTTTGAGCTTGTGGCAGTTTTTTTACAGTTCTGGTCTTCTAGGTCCATTTTGGGTTTGCATCATGCATGTTCCACGGGATCATAACCGGGAAGTGCTTCTACTGATTCATCGAATTCATCGGGAAATTCGAAGCTACTAAGTCGATGTTTTAGATAACAAGTTAACCTGTGAAACTTTTCTTTGTGATTCGGCACATTTGTCGAGCTTTGCGAGAAACAATCATCCAGGTAAGTAAATCCAACATAAGTAGGATTTTATTTTATTTTAGAGCCGACCACACATTCGAGTGATCACGGTATGATACACTTTGTTTAAGCTTGTGCCAGTTGTTTTACAGTTCTGGCCTTCTAGGTCAATTTTTGGGTTTGCATCATGCATGTTCCACGGGATCATGACTGGGAGATGCTTCTGCTGACTTATCGTATTCATCGGGCATTTCGAAGTATACTAAAAAAAAATTACGGTACCTAACCTGTGAAATTGTTCTGTCTAATTCGGCAGATATCTCGAGGGGTACGAGACCATTTTTTAATTCAGGAAACGGTAAGTAAATCCAACATTTATTTTATTTTAGAGCCGGTCACAATAGGCATGATGACAGTAACCAAGAATCAATGAACTTTATAATTTATCTAATGAAATAGGATTCATGGATTATAAAAAACGTATTTATTTTTCTATTTCGAGTGAGATTGCTATTTATTTTGATGAAATAAAACTATAAAATACAGCAATCTGCCATATTGGTTAAAACACCAAGAAGCGAATGACGTCACAATAGTTTGTTTTCGAGCTTTGACAATCACACTATTGTTTACTGCACACTGCACAGTTTACATTGGCAAGAACAATAGTGACGTCACAAACGACGCCATGACACTGCCGATCGTTTTGGCGTGAATTTTAAGAATCTAAATTTCAAATGCCAATCAGTAGAAAAATAACTTTTGGTAGATACACTACCAAAAGTTATTTTTCTTCTGAAATAAGATATTTTTTCGAAATAGTAGATACTTCCGAACATAATCTGACCATTTCTCAAAATCAGTCATCATGCCTATTGGCCGCTTCTTCATTGCCCGGCCCGGCCCGGCACCGACACCGACAGTACTCAACGACACGGCACCGGCACCGACACGGCACCTATATATACCTATTTTATTTTACAGTAGGTCGTGAACTCGCAAACAAGAGCGATGGCAGCGTATAACAAATTATATTTGTTGTATCCATACTAATATTATAAATGCGAAAGTGTGACCAAATTTCATCAAAATCGGTTGAATAGATGGACCATGAAAGCGTAGCAGACAGACAGACATACTTTCGCATTTATAATATTAGTATGGATGCGTAAAGACAGCTTTGATTATTTACTAATGAACTGTGCCGAAAAATGCAAATGAATTGTACATACTAGATCCTAGGGGGCGCGGGGCGAGATCTCTGATCACGCCACTCGCACGCCCACATGGAAGTTTGTATGTGTACACAACACATGCATAAAGATGTCGGCCCGACACCAGTGGGAGACTTGCTACCGACGACATGCCGGGCCGGCCCAGTGAGACAGCGCGCCATACAACTTCATACAATTATGCGTCCACTGATGTCGGTGTCGGTGCCGGGCCGGGGCCGGGCTGTTCAATGAAGAAGCGCCCAATATGACACATGTAGGTACGTAGCGGTAATCATCGGGTGACCCGTCCGAACGTATTATTTTTTCTTGTTGAACAGCTAACTTGTAAATTTATATTATAATTATTTTCACGTCAAAACAGCGCCAATAACATAGATGACTGTATACTGGACTGCGTTCCGTTTTAAACAGTAACCAGTATAGCTAACAGCTATACCTAAAGGAACGGCTTTGCAGTATACTAAATTGACATCACGCCTTACAGTACTCGCAGTGCATATCGGAACATTTCCTAAGTCGATGTTCTAGATAACAACTTGTGAAATTTTTCTTTGTGATTTGGCAGGTTACTCGAACTTCCAGCCATCATCATTCCATCATTCATATTTTTATCCATCACCAGGTAAGTAAATCCAACATTTATTTTATTTTAGAGGCCACACATTAGTTTTGCCTCTGCTGGACATGTGATGATAGGTAGCGATAATCATCGGGTGACCCGCCCGAACATGATTAAGAACAAGTAGGTAAATACCCAAGTTACATGGACTTTTAAAGAACCTTACTCTTTACTTCGTCACAACTTCCGCCGTGCACGAGTTCTTTACACACATCGATCTTTGTTTTTTGCACTGCCAATTCAATTATAGATAGTCGTCCTTTATTATGTAGTTAGTACGAGATGATGCCCGCGACTTCATCTGCGTGAATTAATTTTTCATTCCCGCGGGAACTATAAACTTTCCTGGATAAAAACTAGGTTCATCCCCGGGATACATCCTATCTCTGTACCAAATTGCCTCAAAATCGGTTGAAATGATAGGCCGTTAAAGCGTAGCAGACAAACAGACACACTTTCGCATTTATAATATTAGTATGGATTTTCGCACAGGCGGACTAACTAGCACCACAAAAAATAGGCTGCATGAGGAAATATCGTAAACTTCTATATCCTTTCTTAGATACTGTTTAAACCAGGGATTCCCAAACTATTTAGGGCAAGGCACCTTTTCCAAAATGAACTGATACCTCAGACCCCCATAGCCAAATTACTTTAAAAATCATATCTCTTGTTTTTTTTCCTATTGATACAAAATACTAAATAAAATAGACAAAATTCAGTAAATGTTATTAAGTGAAATTAATAATTATTACTTACTACAAATTATGTAAAAATACTTAAGTAGGTAATTTTTTTTGAAAAATAAAAACACTAAAATCGCAAGGAAAAGATTTAAAAGATTTAAAAAAATTCAGTGTGATGGATGAACCTGGTGACTTTCTAAGTTTCTATCAATCTAGCTTGTTAAGTTTTTTAAAAATACTATGGTACTTCCTAATAAAATATTAGTCATTCTTATAACGAGTTGGTACACGTAACACAACTTATACAGTACCTGTCTTGAAAGTTTTAAATAAGAACTTATGTTAATTAATAGGTGTCGATTTTTAGACCTCGTTGACCCCCAAAATCTGTTTTCGTTTATGTCGAACCCTGGGAAATCGATACCGACCTCTTTGGGTCCCTGGTTAATAAATATTCTTCTTCTTCTCGCGTCGTTTCCTCAGCCTTGAGGATCGTGGCTCCCTCGTGACATAACAGCCTTCACGGTGTTACGCCATCTCTTCCTATTGGAGGCCGTGCGAAAGGCACTGCAGACCGGAGTGTCGACCGCTTCTTTCATTTGGTCAGACCAATGTCTCGGGATTCGTCCGCGGGGTCTCTTTTCTTCGATCTTCCCAGTGATGATGAGCTTTTCAATGCTGCTTGCATTTTTCCTGGCAATGTGACCGAAGTAGTCGAGCATCCGCCGCAAACAGATGTTGGATAGCCGCATCTTTATTTTTAATTTGTTTAGGATCGAGACGTTGGTCTTGTGTTCTGTCCAAGAAATGTTGAACATCCGCCTCCGGTCGGTGGATTTAAGGGTTCACGTCTCGGCACCATATAAGAATATGGAAAAGACAAGTGTACTAGGACTTGACTACTAGGACTAGACTACTACTAGGTGCAGCTTTGTACATTGCGATATGTTTTTGTCCTTCCATATTTTGGAGAGTTGAGAGATGGCACTTTTCGCCATCCCGATGCGACGACGGACTTTTGTTTCACAGCCACCTTTGTTGCTAATGTTTGAGCCCAGATAGACAAAGTTATCAACAATTTCTAAGCCTGTGGCACCGTTGATTTCCAGCTTACCCGCTCGATCCACAACCATCACTTTGGTTTTCGACCTATTTATGGAAAGACCCAAGGAATTGCTGACCGTCTCCAGCTTCCTTAGGAGAGTCGCCATTTCGATCTCACTGCTAGCTATAAGAGTTGTATCATTAGCGTAAGCTGTTTGTAAGCTTTACACCTCCGATCCTGACTCCACCTTCCCATTCCGAAAGTACTTCTCTCATGATGAACACTCCGTATATTTTTAGGTCTTGTTAACTTTTACAATAAATTCTGTGTGAATATGAGTTCTGTGTTGAAACCTTTATACGATTTACTGAAGGAAATGTAACTTGGAATTGGAGTCCGGAATGTGAAAGTGCCTTTACGAAAGTAAAAAAAATCCTCAGTAGTTCGCCGGTGCTAGCTCACTATGATATGAAGTTGCCTTTGATGTTGTCAGTGGACAGTAGTGCGTACGCGGTTCTATCGCACCGCTGTCCCGACGGCTCGGAACGTCTTATCAGAATTGCGCCTCGCGTACACTCAATGATGCTGAACGTAATTATTCGCAACTAGATAAAGAAGCTTTAGCCATCATTTTTGGAGTAACTAGGCATCATAAGTATCTTTTTGGTCGGCATTTTATTTTGCGTAGTGATCACCGGGCATTGAGTTATATTTTCGGCAAAAATAAAGGTATTCCACAAAATGTATACCGTTTACAGAGATACGCAGTTCGCCTAGCTGCTTACAACTTTAATATCGAATTTATTTCCTCATCAAGGAATTGTTTCGCAGACGCATTGTCTCGTCTGCCGCTAGTAGAATGTTCTAGCAGCCGAAGTAGTGCACCAAAAGACAGTGGCAACAACAGTTAGGTATTTATTTTTTATTGAAGACAAGTTACCTATTACATGTCATGAAATTAAAAAGGAAACGGTTAAACACACTACTATAAATAAGATAATGAGTTATGTTAAATTCGGATGGCCCGATCAAGTAGAAAATGAAAGTTATAGGCAATATCACATCGAGACAATATATTCTTAGAACAGGGACGTTTAGTTTGGGGTTACCGCGTTATCATACCGGCCAGCTTGCATAGTGCCGTTTTGGACGAATTACACTCAGGACACATAGGTATTGTTAAGATGAAGCAGCTGGCGCGTAACTACCTATGGTGGAGCGGTTTGGACGCCGATATCGAGCGTGTTTGTCGCGAGTGCGTGGCGTGCAGCGCGCAGCGCGCGCAGCCGCCGCCTGCGCCGCTACACACATGGGAGTGGCCGACGGAACCATGGTCGCGATTGAACGTTGATTTTCTAGGTCCATTCCGCAATAAATACTATTTAGTTATTCGAAATGGTTAGAAGTAGAATCAGTGTCGAACACCTCAGCGGCGACTGTCATAGCTTGTCTGCGCAAAATATTTGCCCGACTAGGTCTTTGCAAGGTCATCTGCAGTAATGGCGCGGCTGAAAACGTTAAAACAGTCAAGTTAGTCTTGAAGAAAGCGACAATTGAAAATGAGGATTTAGACAGAGCTTTATGTAAATTTTTATTTACATACAGAAATACAGAGCATTCTACCACTCAAAAAGAGCCTTCCGTCGCACTGTTGGGACATAGGCTACGCGGCAGATTAGATTTATTGCGACCGAGTACTCGAGATGTCATTCGCGACAAACAACTTTGCCAAGAGGAACGTCGCGGCGGCTCATTGCGCGAAAAGCAATCGGGCGATCGTGTTCTCGTCCGTAATTATAATGATAATCTGATTACATGGAAAGCGGGTGTGGTAGTTAATAAAACAGGACCAGTCTCGTATGTGGTTAAAACTAACGATGACAACCGCACTTGTAGAAGACATGTCGATCAGATCCTAGACAAAAGCGTTAGAAAATCTAGGTACTCATTAATAGGTACAGATAGCGAAACCCCGGGGGGAAGCGGAAGTGTTAATGAGGTCATTGGTAGCACCGAAAACGCGCAAATCGTTTCAACACCTAATAAAGAGGCAGAAATCCTTATTCCTTACCAAAAAGGCACCTTCACCTTCTCAAAATAGTATGGATATTAGTTCTAATAAAGAACCTTATCGCATGGCATTAAGACCGCGTAATAAGAAAGTAATGAAGCTGTATAATATATGTATATTTATTAGTTAATTAGTATATTGGCACTTAAGTTTATAACGATTTTATTCTACTGCTACGGTATGTATTAGCTTGTATAACAAGATATGTTTGTTTTTTTTTCTTTAAAACCTGTCAAGATTAACATTGCTTAGATATATTCTCATATCATTAAAGTTAGCTTTAACTTACCTATAGTTAATTTAAGAGAGGAGCAGTGTTTTTTTTTTTTTTCCACTACAAGCACCGAGTAGTAAATGTATGGTCTGTGACTACAAGTTAGCCCTTGACTGCGATCTCACCTGATGGTAAGTGATGATGCAGTCTAAGATGGTAGCGGGCTAACCTGTTAGGGGCATGGCAGTTATATTAAACCCATACCCCTAATCGGTTTCTACACGGCATCGTACCGGAACGCTAAATCGCTTGGCAGCACGTCTTTGCCGGTAGGGTGGTAACTAGCCACGGCCGAAGCCTCCCACCAGGCCAGACCAGGGAAAATTCAGAAATTATAAATTCCCAAATTGACCCTGCCGGGGATCGAACCCGGGTCCTCCGCACGTTAAGGCAACAGCGCTACACACTGCGCCACGGAGGTCGTCAAAGTTATGTAGGTAGTCCAACTATTCAGTTGTCAATTCGCCCTTTACGTCCGCCATTAAACCAGTCTGCAATAGTCCGTGTTTCATTTCATACATTACACTATTTAAAAACAAGTTAATATTCTGTGAAAATTTGAACCGTCTACCTGTTACCGTTTTTAATATTGAGCAAAAAAATACGAAAAAAACACGTTTATTGTATGGGGACCCCCCTTAATATATATATTTTTTTAGTTTTTAGTATTTTTTGTTATAGCAGCAACGGAAATACATCATTTGTGAAAATTTCAGCTTTCTAGCTATCACGGTCTATGAGATACAGCCTGGAGACAGACAGACAGACAGACAGACAGACAGACAGACAGACAGACAGACAGACAGACAGACAGACAGCGGAGTCTTAGTAATAGGGTCCCGTTTTTACCCTTTGGGTACGGAACCCTAAAAATACTTACTTCAGCAACAAAATCTTCCTAGGTATTTTTAGTCGCATTCAACTATAGTGGATTGCGAAATGTTTCTTAGCTATAGTTTTTCTTACTTATTAGATACTAGATGATGCTTCGCGTGGATTGATGTTTTTTGATTCCCGCGGGAACTCTTCAATTTTCCGGGATAAAAAGTAGCCTATGTCCTTCCTCGGGATGTAACCTATCTCTGTAGTCTGTACCAAAATTCATCAAAATCGGTTGAGTAGTTGGGCCGTGAAAGCGTAGCAGACAGACACACTTTCGCATTTATAATATTAGTATGGATATGGATATGGATAATCAGCAAACCAGCTGTTTATATTATCAAACTATTAATTCTTGGAATTTTCAGACGTCCCTGGTTTTTCATCTCCATATGGCGGCGCTGGATTTGGTAAGTTATATTAAAAAGTTTGTAAGTACCTATTTCTAGTTATAAAATCAATTTTTATTTTTCCATATCACATCTATAATATGTAGTTGAAGGAATACTTGAATATAATTGTAAAGGTATGTTCATTTTGATAATTATATCAGTATCCGTATTTCAAAACACCTTTTCTCAGAAACGGACTTTTATTGCTGTATATTTATTATATACAGTTACGTTCGACATTTGTATCTATTTAATAAATCAATCATACTTTGCAACAAATCCATACGTAGGTACTATTATTATAAATACGAAAGTGTCTGTCTGTCTGTTTACTTTTCCGCGGCCCCTAAATACTGTTTAACTAATGTTGACGAAATTTGGTACAGGAACAGGTTGCGTTCCGGGGAACTTAGTGCTGTACAAATTAAGTTGCGCATATTTTACGCTTAGCAAATATAATTTTATTTGCCAATCACTATTAACATTTTCTACGTACCTAAATTTTATTAAATTCTAGCTCCCATGGTATGATAGTGCACCTCATATATTTAATTGGCATAACAAATAATTTTATTTATTTTATTTAAGTATTTATTTATTTTATTTTATTTATTTTTTAAAAAACATACGGTAACATAATATACAGTAGGTAAACTAAATATAACATTGCACTTAAACCAAAACAGTTTTTAAAGATTCTTGTCTAAAATTTTCCAAAAGAATAGTTGGGTATGGCCGCTAGACAAAACAAAATTATTTTTTATACTTGCAACAAAATAAAAAAAAACACATAGGTACTAAGATATAATGATCAAAAAAGAAAAGAAAAAAAATGATGAGCTAGTTGGTTTGTGCCAAACAATCTTTAATAGCCAATCTATACTTGGGGAGAGAGAGTTGAAATAAGTCGTTATTGAAAAACAATTCATTATACTGCTTGCAACATCTTTTTATAAATGTATTTTCTGCATAATTTGTCTTGCTTGGTGCAATGCGAAACAGTTTTGGATGTCGAGAGTTAATCCGTGGACATCTTAAAGTTATTTTAGAAATTAGATATGGAGAGTCAACCCCATTATTCATGAGTTTGAATAGAAAGATTTGATCTCTTTGAACACGTCTACTAGCAGCTGAAAGTGGTGGATCAGGATTCCCAACACAGTTGGTATTATTTGAGATATAGTATGAAAGTCGTTTTAGAAACCGATTGTGTACTCTTTCAATTTTTTCTATATGTACCTTATACCGAGGACTCCAAACCATGGAAGCATATTCTATAGTAGATCTTACAAAAGAATTATAGAGAAGTATAAGTGTTGAAGGTTGTTTAAATTCCTTGGAGACCCTTAAAACAAATCCTAACATCCTATAAGCCTTACTAGCAATGTAGTTGATGTGTTCATCGAAAAGTAACTTTTTATCTAGTATTACGCCAAGATCCTTCACCGAGGACACCCTGTTCAAGACTTCATCTTTTAGTTTATAATCATAGATAGTTTACGTTTTCTTGTGAATGTTATAACATTACACTTTTTTATATTTAAGAATAGTGAATTTTGGGAACAATAATGACAGAGTGAGTCTAAGTCATTTTGTAAATCAACGCAGTCGTTTACGCTACTTATAATTTTGTAAATCTTATTGTCGTCAGCATAAAGCAAGAAATTTGAGTTTTTAAATACGGATATGATGTCATTTATGTAAATATGAAAAAATAGTGGACCAAGGTGGGAGCCCTGAGGCACCCCTGAAGGGACAGGGATGAACGATGAACAGTAACCTTTAATTGTAACAGCATGACTGCGATTAAATAAGTATGATTTAATCCACCGAAGAAGGTCCCCATGTACACCAATATTCATAAGTTTAGAAATAAGAATATTATGGGAAATTTTATCAAAGGCTTTTGAATAATCTGTGTACACGACGTCAATCTGATATCCTTTATCCATCGCCGAAGTAACAAAATCAGTAAATTCGCATAAGTTGCTCTCTGTTGACTTTTTATCGACAAAACCGTGCTGCTGTTGTATTATTAGAGGACGTAAAATCGGGAATATTATGTCATAGACTATATGCTCAAATAATTTAGGAATACAGCTAATTTTGGAGATAGGGCGGTAATTTTTAATGTCATGCTTATCCCCATTTTTAAAGATAGGAACAACATATGATTGCTTCCAAAAGGTAGGCATGTTACCTGTTGCCAAAGATAAGGTAAACACACATATTGTATAAAAACAATTTTTTAGAAAAAGGGGCGGTATTCCGTCAGGTCCGGCCCCTTTATTGACATTAAGTTTTAGAGCAAACCATTAATTTCAAACGAATTTTGATATTTTTGCTAACCTAAACAGTAGGTACGTATTTTTTAAACTATTATTGTAAGTAGTAAGCAATAATAACAATTTTCATAATTTTTTTAATTCTCAGGCTGGGCCGCCGGTCCACCACCCCCATGGGTCCATTATAATCAAGGTAAGCTAGGAGCTCTGAACGCATGTTTTTCTCTCCTGAAAACAAATATTCATAGTAATTATGTATTTTTATTTTAAATTATAATTGTACTCTACCCGCCTTTATACTCTCTAATAAATATATTATGGTCTATTTACGTTTTTCGTCAACAATCCACGAGTTTGCCAATTGAACTGTGATTATTATTGACTATGTGTACCTACATCTACATGGTAAAACACTCAAATGTAAGAAATTCAAATTACCTACCTACTTTTCCCTAGTATAGGTAAGCACACGTACTGTCGTCATTTTAAATAGATAGAGATGTTCTAAACTTTTCAACTAAGTGCATTGTTTAGCAAGAAAAGAATACAACTACTTTGCTATAATCCGCCAACAGTAATTGGCGGATTATAGCAAAGTAGTTGTATTCTTTTCTTGCTAAATCATGAACTTCCGCAAAGTAACGCCTGATTCTATCCAATAAGTGCATTGTATTAATTAATTATTATTTATAATAATTTATCCTTAAAAAAATATTTTTGTGAGCATTTCTTATCTTAACAGGAATTCAGAGTTTAGAATATCTCTAAGTGTTACTAACTACCTAAATAAATAAATTGAATTATTATTGTTAATGATTATTTATATACCTATATATTATGTTTTTATTGTTGTGTTTGAACTCTTCCACACAATATGATTTAAAATATACTGGCCTTTGGTAACTCATGTAATAAATCATGTTATTTTATCTAGGGTTCATCACTTCAACTAGTGTTCGACCTTTGGTGACACCTACTAGTACTACCGAGGTGCAGTCTTCAAGTGTATTGTATCATCTAGAATTCTTTGAGTGGACGTCATCCATTCTCGACTCCACGAAGGACGCACTCAAGTTTGATGTTAATGGAACCGAAGTGATTCTTAAGCTATCGAAAGATGCCAATGTAAGTTATAGGAGATATTAGGTATATAGATTCAAGATTCAATGTTTATTTATTCAAATTTGATACAATGAACACTACAAGTTAGCTCTTAGAAGACTGCGATATCACCTGAAGGTAAGTGGTAATGCAGTCTAAGACGGTAGCAGGTTAACCTGTTAGGGGCATGGCAGTCATACTAAATCCATACTCCTAATCGGTTTCTACTCGGTATCGCACCAGAACGCTAAATCGCTTGGCGGCACGTCTTTGCCGGTAGGGTGGTAGCTATCACGGCCGAAGCCTGTCTCCAGGCCAGAACAGGGAAAATTCAGAAATAATAAATTACCAAATTGAGACTGCGGGGATCGTACTCGGGACCTTGGCACGTTAAGACCACAGCGCTCAACACTCTCATGTCTTCTGATAAACGACACTGTTTTCAACAAATGAATACCTAGTTTTACTAAGCCTAGAAGCAGGGATTACAATTTTATTTTTATTTTTTTGTATTAACAATATGACAAAAATTTTTAGGGTTCCGTAGGTACGTCAAGGGGAAAAAGGAACCCTTATAGGATTATTTCGCTGTCCGACTGTCTGTCTGTCAACCACCTTTTTCTCGCGAACGCGTAGAGGTATCAAGTTGAAATAAATATCAAATAGTTACTTAGGTCTACGGTCCCTTGGAGCTGTAAAAAAATTCGAGCTCAACCCATGACTTCTTTTTCGTGGATTGAGGTTTAAATGGTTCCTGCGGAAACTCTTAAATTTTGGGATTAAAAAGTAGCCTTTATTTTATTCTTTTGATTTAGCCGTTCAGGCGTGTTTGAGTAACAAACATCCATCCATACATCCACCCATCTAAACTTTCGCATTTATAATATTAGTATAGATAGCAGTACTTTAATTTACATCGATATACACTGAACTATTTATTCCCAACGTTGTTACAGCCTCCTAAAGCAGGTGATGGGGACAGCGAATGCTCAAACAGCACGTCTGTGGTGGGCACGAATGAGAGTGTGGGGAGTGCGTGCGTCTATCTGACGCGGTGCTACGCCGCCCGAAGCATCACTGTGGAAGCATACCAGAAGAGCTACTGCACTGTCGACAACAGGTAACAGCCGCTGCTTGATTCTGTGGTGGGCGCGAGTGAGAGTGAGGGCGTTTATCTCACGCTGTGCTACGCCGCCCGAAGCATGCCAGAAGAGCTACTGCATTGTCGACAACAGGTAACAGCCTCTGCTTGTATAGCACATATTCTGTGGTAGGCGCGAGTGAGAGTGCGGGCGTTTATCTCACGCCACCCGAAGCATGCCAGAAGAGCTACTGCATTGTCGACAACAGGTAACAGCCACTGCTTGTATAGCACATATTCTGTGGTGGGCGCGAGTGAGAGTGCGGGCGTTTATCTCACGACACCCGAAGCATGCCAGAAGAGCTACTGCATTGTCGACAACAGGTAACAGCCACTGCTTGTATAGCACATATTGTGGTGGCCGCGAGTGAGAGTGCTGGCGTTTATCTCACGAAGTGCTACGCCACCCGAAGCATGCCAGAAGAGCTACTGTATTGTCGACAACAGGTAACAGCCACTGCTTGTATAGCACATATTGTGGTGGCCGCGAGTGAGAGTGCGGGCGTTTATCTCACGAAGTGCTACGCCACCCGAAGCATGCCAGAAGAGCTACTGCATTGTCGATAACAGGTAACAGCCACTGCTTGTATAGCACATATTCTGTGGTGGCCGCGAGTGAGAGTGCGGGCGTTTAACCTACATTATCAGCGCATAGGCCATATTTTATTTTCAAAATAATTAGAGCCCTCCGAAAATTGTAATCATGTGGATTATTAAGTCGGAAAAAATCGTCTCACCTGAGAGTTTCCGTGGCGTAGTACGCTGCGTAACTTGTCAGTTAACAACTTCGCTGCTCGGCGAGCTATGTCGATTACGCTAAAGGGCAAAACACACAGGGAGCGGGCGCGGGTCGGGTGCGCGGCGGGTTGAATTCCTTGTATTTGTATGGATGACATCACACAAAACGCGGGCGCGGGTCGGGCGCGTGGTGGGTGACGCTGTGTGATGTCGTCCATATAAATACAAGACATTCAACCAGCCGCGCATCCAACCCGGCCCACGCCCGAGCCGCGCCCGCTCCCTGCGTGTATTGCGCTCAAATAGATCTCCTTATTTTTTATTTTGTCACGTAGGTTTACTCGATATAGTTTTCGCCATTGAGGCTCGTAGAGCGCCTATGTTTTTGATCCGCATGGCATAAAGATGTCAAGTAGGTAGTACCTACCCATCTGATATTATTGAAACATAAACTTTAATTAATTATTTCCTATTTCAGTTTTGCTGGTGTCTGCTGCCCAAGGAACGAAATTGATAAGAGCACATAAAGATATTTTAGTTTAAATTTAAAGGAACTTACTAATAAAACTGTACCTTTACTCAGTACTTTCACATGGCTTGTAGTTACAGTCTACTGACTAGGTACGATACTCTCTAAATGTAAATAATAAAATTATGAGCTATGTGTTAATTTTTGTTAGTGAGACTGTTTAAGTACACTTAATGACGTAATGATGGTTACAATCTAATATATCTATAAGATTTTTTTTAAATAAAAATGTTCAAATGATCGCTTGCTTTTATTTTATTTAGATCCAATAATAAAATTATTGGAGACTAGCGAATGCCCGCGACTTCGTCTACGTGGTTTGAGGTTTTTTGGTTCCCGCGGGAACTCTTTAATTTTCCGGGATAAAAAGTTGCCTATGTGCTATTCCAGACTATAATCTATCTCTGTGCCAAATTTCAGCCAAATCCGTTCAGCCGTTGGGGCGTGATTGAGTAACAAACATCCATACATCCATACATCCATCCAAACTTTCGCATTTATAATATTAGTAAGAAGTAAGAAGTAATATGTTTGAAGCCAAATGTATTGTGTAAAGGAAGTATTTGTGTCTGAAGACATAAATGATCCACAAAATCTAAAAGCTTAATCCATGTTCTACTTTCATGTACCTACTAAAACTAATATTATTAAAAAATCGAAAGTGTGTCTGTTAGTATGTTATCTTTTCATAGTCAGTTGCATTCTCAAGAGTTCCCACGTTATTTCGAAAAACCTAAATTCACGCGGACAAAGCCGTGAGCATCGTGTTGTAATAAGATTATTGAAGTAATTAATAAAGCGAACCATTGTAATGTAAACACACGTGATGTCTGTTACAATAATTATTAAATTGATGATATGTATGATTATGTATGATTGGTTATGTAATTGATTAAATTGATGTATGTATTGTTGATAGGGGTATGGGTTTAATATAACTGCCATGCCCCTAACAGGTTAGCCCGCTACCATCTTAGACTGCATCATCACTTACCATCAGGTGAGATCGCAGTCAAGGGCTGACTTGTAGTGGATAAAAAAAAAAATGTGTTGTAACAGACATTCAATACTTTTATTATTTCAGCAAAAATATGTGCTTATCTTACATAATCAATTAAATAATAATATTATAAATGCGAACGTTTGGATGGATGTATGGATGTATGGATGGATGTTTGTTACTCAATCACGGCCGGACGGCTGAACGAATCTGGATGAAATTTGGCACAGAGGTAGATTATAGTCTGGAAAATTAAGGAGTTCATGTGGGAACCAAAAAACCTCAATCCACGTAGTCGCTGGCATCAGCTAGTAATATTATAAATGCGAAAGTTTGAATGGATGTATGGATGTTTGGATGTATGGATGATGACCCGGAAAAATAAAGAGTTCCCGCGGGAACCAAAGCCACGCGTACGAAGTCGCGGGCATGCGCTAGTTGAATTAATAAAAGCACAAATTGTTCAAACTTCAAGATATCATTAAGTACCGCACCGTCTAAAGGAGCGGACGTGTACACGCGTTGGACGTGTGGTGTCAAGAGTTCTGAAGTTGATAAGTAAAGCACGATTCAAATAAGACTGGACTAGAGACTAATCGGTTGTACTGAATTCGTGACTTTAAATTAAGAGCTTTTGGGTCCATTTTACTTTGACGCTAATGCGATCGAACCGAAATTTGTCTTTACACCTCCTAGGAGTCATGTTAGACACAGTTCCGTCGCACGTTGCGTGTGTTTCACGCTTAACTTTTCTTAGGGCGAAATCACACTACGGTCACAAAATCCACTAATAGATGGAGCGCGTACTCTAGGTAACAGGCAGAGCGTCGTTTCCATCTGGTGCGGATGTTTTATCCTGTCCGGTCAGCAAAGAGTTTTCGCTTTTAAAGTTACCTAACGTCACAGGTCTTCTGAAGAGTGAGGATACATTGTTACTTATTCACGTATCATAAGAATAAAAATAATTATTGTAGAAAACCAAACCATGGCTTTGAGCTGGACTCCTGGAAGGTCCAGCAGCACAGTGCGCTGTCGGTGTCCGTTGCGGCGTGATTGAAAGACAAACCAACAAACAAACACACTTTCGTATTTATAATACTAGTGGTTCGCCTCGAACTGAGACCTCGCGGTATCCATTAGAATTATAAAATGTGATGACTAAGACTAGGTGCTTGCGGCTCCTGCGGCGAGCATGTCTAGATGCGCGCTCATCTTTACCAGTACTATTATATTATTCTGTGTCTTTACGTTCATAGAAATCAGTACTATCAGTAGACTATTTTTTATTCCACGTATGATGGTGCTAACGTCTATTTTTTGTAAGCACAAACGAATAAACTTTTACAGAGCGCCATCTATTGACATCATTGTGAAGTTCTGTTAAAAATACTGTAGCTCATTAAAAATTAAATAATAACTTTTTAAGCCATAATATTCGGCAGGAGGCCATCCGCGGTTTACATATTATATTTAATAAGTAATTACGTTCAGTAATTCAGAAGTTATAAGGCTCAGACAGAGGGCCGGACGGACGGACAAGTGCAAATTCACTCAAGTAGACTTAATGCCCGGTTTCTGAGGTACTTTTAACGAAGGCACAAATATAATAATACTACACGTAACGAAGGTTTATCTATTCATTAGCGCTATTGGTCCGATAACTCATGAAAATGCGTTTCTGAACAACGATATGCAAGTTAAACTGCGCTTAAACTTAGTTTATCTTAACTGACCAATATGCGCCGTTTATCGGTTCCATAACTTTATTTGACGTTTGATCTGTGTTGATGTCTGTTGTACCTTGTATTTATTACCATTTTTGATATTCTTTCAGCTGGCGTGGCCTACTCGATTTGACAAACAAACGAAATTCGTCTCATGCCCGGTTTCTGAGGTACTTTTAACGAAGGTTTATCTATTCATTAGCGCTATTGGTCCGATAACTCATGAAAATGCGTTTCTGAACAACGATATGCAAGTTAAACTGCGCTTAAACTTAGTTTATCTTAACTGACCAATATGCGCCGTTTATCGGTTCCATAACTTTATTTGACGTTTGATCTGTGTTGATGTCTGTTGTACCTTGTATTTATTACCATTTTTGATATTCTTTCAGCTGGCGTGGCCTACTCGATTTGACAAACAAACGAAATTCGTCTCATGCCCGGTTTCTGAGGTACTTTTAACGAAGGTTTATCTATTCATTAGCGCTATTGGTCCGATAACTCATGAAAATGCGTTTCTGAACAACGATATGCAAGTTAAACTGCGCTTAAACTTAGTTTATCTTAACTGACCAATATGCGCCGTTTATCGGTTCCATAACTTTATTTGACGTTTGATCTGTGTTGATGTCTGTTGTACCTTGTATCTATTACCATTTTTGATATTCTTTCAGCTGGCGTGGCCTACTCGATTTGACAAACAAATGAAGTTCGTCGTGCGAATCTAGTGGGCCACGGCTTCAGTTTTCTAAAATCGAGTTGGCCGCGCCCGCTGAGAACATAAGTAGGTATGTAGTAGATAACAAAACGTACAAAACAATTACAATAAAGTAATAGTAATGAATAATGATGCAAAGCAAAACTTTAAACTTGCGCGCCAACCCAGCTAAACGTAAACAATAAAATTTGACGTTTCACTGACAATTTTTTTTATTTTTTGTTGACGTTCATTAGTCATTCAACCGCTGATAAATAATTACGAATTTGTATATTTTATTTAAAAAAATGATATTTAGCCACTTATTTAACATAGGAAAAAATACTATTGGTAAGAAAACTTGTATAAAAGACGCAATAAAAGAAATATATGCATTTTAAATTCGATCCCCTTACCAGACCCATCTAGCGGCAGAATAAGGAACTGGTTATCGGTTCAATAGTTATTGAACGGGTCGCGGGGTACTCAGAAACGCATGGATAGTTAACTGACGTTTATCCTTTGGTTAACTTTATTGAATCAATAGCTATTGAGAACATAACTTGCGACCTCAGCAACCGGGCATCAGTGCGAATCTAGTGAGCCACGGCTTCGGTTTTCGAAAATCGAGTTGGCCGCGCCCGCTGAGAACTTAAGTAGGTATGTAGTAGATAACAAAACGTACAAAACAATAATTACAATAAAGTAATAGTAATGAATAATGATGCAAAGCAAAACTTTAAACTTGCGCGCCAACCCAGCTAAACGTAAACAATAAAATTTGACGTTTCACTGACAATTTTTTTTTTTTGTTGACGTTCATTAATCATTCAACCGCTGACAAATAATTACGAATTTGTATATTTTATTTAAAAAAATGATATTTAGCCACTTATATAACATAGGAAAAAATACTATTGGTAAGAAAACTTGTTTAAAAGACGCAATAAAAGAAATATATGCATTTTAAATTCGATCCCCTTACCAGACCCATCTAGCGACAGAATAAGGAACTGGTTATCGGTTCAATAGTTATTGAACGGGTCGCGGGGTACCTACTCAGAAACGCATGGATAGTTATCTGACGTTTATCCTTTGGTTAACTTTATTGAATCAATAGCTATTGAGAACATAACTTGCGACCTCAGCAACCGGGCATTAGAGACCTTCGCTTCGCTCGACTCGGTCAATTAGTATGATATGACTAGCTAACGCCCGCGACTTAGTCCTCGTGGATTGAGATTTTTCGACTTCCGGGCGAATTCTTTATTTTTCTGGGATAAAAAGTCTATCTCTGTGCCAAATTTCATCCAGATCCGTTCAGCCGTTATGGCGTTATTGAACCGTAATATCATTACGATATCATTGAGAGTGAGGACATTATGAAGAACTGCTGAGTCTCCCTCATGTTGTTTTCCTTCACCGTTAGCGAGTGGTATATAATTCCGAACGCATTCGAAATTCAAAATCCTCCAAAAAGTTAGATGTACTTAGGTAGAGGTTATGCATTCAACTCGCGCGCGAACTATACATGTCCGTTGATTAAATTCCGGACCCCCCTCCTCCCCCCGAATAGGAGGCCGAGGTTTTTAACCACAACATTATAGAATCATAAGTTATATAACGATGACCAATTTTGAAGTTTCGCACTGTTCGATGAAGCTCCACCGGTTTTGTAAGAAGGAAAAAATGTAAGTAAGCTTGTTTACTCTTTGTTCGTACC
This sequence comes from Erebia epiphron, assembly GCA_963932025.1. Lineage (NCBI taxonomy): Eukaryota > Metazoa > Arthropoda > Insecta > Lepidoptera > Nymphalidae > Erebia > Erebia epiphron. The sequence continues at coordinate 14,812,948 of OZ009956.1, read as the reverse complement.
TACGTCGTTTCTGAGATAGGTAGTGTATCCGTGTACTTGTCTTGATGATACCTGCTGTGCATATATTATAATATTATTTAACTTCGAATAGCAGCTTAACGTGTTTCTCTAAGTGTCTAAAGTGACTATGGCTAAAGTTAGATAGGTGTAAACTGGTGAATAATCTAAACAATTTTACTCATTAAACTTGTGTCCAACTTAAAACCAGTTTAAGAAACCGGTAGGTGCAATTTTTTTATCAATAATTCCAATAATTTTCATCAAGCTCTTTTTTCGATTTGTTTCTTAATGCTAATTTCATTGGATCATCATTTTATTTCATCATTCCAGATAAAGTATAGATACGTAATATCGAATTGACGAAACCGAATGTGACAAAAAAACTACGTGGCCTTATGCGAGATTCTTTTAGTTTTTCCTTGTCGCGATAATTTGAAGTTACTTAAGTATAACGTAGGGTCAAGTGTCCAACAATGAAACAGTGGTACACAATAAAACATTTGAAACACTGTTTCATTGCGTGCCATATAGAATTATATTATACTTCCTTTTCAAATGAATATTTTTTGTGGCTAGAATATTAAACCCTAAAAAGAAAGAAAGGTTATCATTCAGGAAAAAAAAATGCTTCGAGCTATTCTAATGCACGGACAAGGAATATTCCTTGTTTTCCCGAGGAAAAATGAGAAATGATGAGAAAAGTCGCATATTTGGGGCACGTTTTCAGCTACGACAGATACGAACTCCTACTACGCATCATGATGGAGGGAAAATGCTGTAAAAAGAGACGTTGGTTGCAGTAGAAAGTCTACGCTTTGCAACATACATAGAAATGGCATTCAGACCCAGTGGGGCCCAAAATTCAAAAGTTTTGAGATAAGTGGAGCTGATCGTGAGTACCGCCGATTTATGTCGCTTCGCGAAGAACAGATGGGGATATACCAAGCTGACTGCCAACCTTTGTTAATCAGAGAGGCAACCGAAGATGAAGGAATTCATGACTCCATTGAAGGCTCATCTACGGACTGGAAAGCACAAACCAAAATAACGTTAAATTAAGAATAAAACCTTTTGTGATTGAACTCAGCATTTTTTTGTACTATAAACTCAATAAATATCAAAAACCGTGAGACAGAGAGTATGAATTTATTATGTTTCATTGTTGAATTTAAAGTGTTTCATTGTGGATACAATGAAACATTTCCCGTTTTTTGGTTTTAAATTTTACACACTGAACATTGATTGATTACACACTAAACAAAAAAACTATAAATGACATCCGATACCTGATAAAATTGCCTATCTAATTAGACTTCTATCTGTAAAAACCAAAGGTTTATGAGACTTTGAATTTTTAGTGTTTCATTGTTGGACACTTGACCCTACCCATTTTGGAGTTGTTATAAATCTACCAAGTTGCCGAAGTGACGATCGCCGGGATGGAAACAATTTTTTTTGTTATATTATAAAACTACATAGAGTTAGCTATAGTGATTCCAATAGCTATTCTTAAAAACAAATATACGAAAATAAAAGAAATTTTCATATTACCTACTTACCTACCTAACGTTGGTTGTCCGCAACTTAAACAAGACTTAAACTAAGTCTACTTATAATTTATTTATAATATTGAATCGCATGAATCGCTACAAAATAATCTGGAAGATGCAATAAAATTCACATGACCTTGCAAATATTTTCCTTAAACAATCTATATATACAAAATTCAAAGTCCTGACTGACTGACTGACTTATATATCAACGCACAGCATAAACCGCTAGGGTTAGAGACTTGAAATTTTAACAGTGGCTTCCTTTTATGACGTAGGCGCTCACTAAGAAAGGATTTTTCAAAATTTCACCCCTGAGTGGGAGAAATAGGGGTTGAAAGTTTGTATGAAATTCCGTCATTTCTCAAGTTATACTTAGCCATGAACCTTAGCAGTTGGGCTTTCAGTTAGATATGCAAAAGTACGTGTTTCACCATTTTTGAAATTCGACCCCCAAAGATGTGAAATAGGGGATGAATGTCCTTCATTTATCAAGATATTTTTAAGTTATAACAACAAAACTTGGTATTTTGGCTTTCGGTATCTATCTATACAAAAATGTAACAGGTCCAATTCTGTACATTGAAGATATTTTGAAAAAATTTTTTGGAGGGCGTTCTTTATTCGATACTGAAGCCAAATCTGTAATTTTTTTCATTTTTGTCTGTCTGTCTGTCTGTCTGTCTGTCTGTCTGTCTGTCTGTCTGTCTGTCTGTATCTTGGCCGCGCATCACGCTGAAACTACTGAATGAATTCAAACGAAAGTTGGCACGATTTGAGCCCATACTACGAGGTAGGACATAGGAAGGACTTTCATACAAATTTTCAACCCCTATTTCACCCCTTCGGGGGTAGAATTTCGGGATAAAAAAGTATCCTATGTATCTCGTAGCATGGGCTCAAATCGTGCCAAGTTTCGTTTGAATTCATTCAGTAGTTTCAGCGAGATTTGCGGCCAAGATACACACAGACAGACAGACAGAGGGACAGATAGACAGACAGACAGACAAAAATGAAAAAAATTACAGATTTGGCTTCAGTATCAAATAATGAGTGCCCTCCAAAAAATTTTTTTCAAAATATCTTCAATGTACAGAATTGGACCTGTTACAGTTATATTATAAAAGAAGACATAGGATACTTTTTATCCCCAAATTCTATCCCCGAAGGGGTGAAATAGGGGTTGAAAGTTTGTATGAAAGTCCTTAATTTCTCAAGTTATAGCCATGAAACTTGATATATGAGCTGCGGGTTGAAAATGAAAACATATGTGTTTCACAGTTCTTCAAAATTCCACCCCCGAAAGGGTGAAATAGGGGTTGAGAGTTTGTATGAAAATCCTTAATTTCTCAAGTTATAGCCATGAAACAGCATTTGGGCTTTCGTTATAATATGAAGAAGTACGTGTTTCACCATTATAGGGGGATTATACCGTGGGAAAGTAATATAGGCTACTTTTTATCCCGGAAAATAAAGGAGTGCCTGTGGGAGTTGAAAAAAACTTATGCCACGCGAATGAGTGATGCTCAATCACACCAGAACGGTTGAACGGATTTTGATGAACTTTGGCAACAAAATAGATTACAGTCTGGGATAACACAAAGGCTACTTATTATCCCGGAAAATGGAGGTTTTTCGGTTCCCGCGGGAACTCCTTCATTTTCCGGGATGAAAAGTAGCCTATGTATGTATCATCATCATCATCACTACAGCCTATTAACGTCCCACTGCTGGGCACAGGCCTCCACTCTCATAGGAGAGCGGGAATTAGAGCTTAGACCCACCACGTTGCTCCAATGCGGGTTGGCGGGCTGTATGTATGTATGTATACATGTATATTTTTTATAGCTGATGCCCGCGACTTCTTCCGCGTGGAATAAGTTTTTCAGTTAATTTTCCAGGATAAAAAGTAGCCTATGTTACTCTCCAAGTCCACAAAATATATACCTACTCATGCAAAAAATTACGGCAATCCGTTGCTCTGTTGCTGCGTGATTGAAGGACAAACCAACAAACACATTTTCGCATTAATTATAATATACGTATGATATGATATGATAATCTATAATATATATACTAGCAGATACGCGCGACTTCGTCCGCGTGGTTTATGTTTTTTTCCTCACAGGTACTCCTTAATTTTCCGGTATAAAAAGTAGCCTATACCACTCTTCAGGTCCTTAACTACCCGTACAAAATACCCGTTGCTCTGTTGCGGCGTGATTGAAGGACCAACTCTCTATTTCACCCCTTTGGGGGTAGAATTTTCAAAAACTGTGAAACATATATTTCTTTGTTTTCAATCGGTAGCTCACATACCAAGTTTCATGGCTATAACTTGGGAAATGAAGGACTTTCATACAAATTTCCGACCCCTATTTTACCCCTTCGGGGGTGATAATGTTAGAAACTGTGACATACGTACTTCATTATTTTTTACCGAAAGCCAAAATACCAAGATTCGTTTAAAATATCTTGAGAAATGAAGGCCTTTTATACCAACTTTATCCCCTATTCCACCCCTTTGAGGGTAGACTTTGAAAAACTGTGAAATACGTATTTCTTCATTTTCAATTCGCAGCTCATATACCAAGTTTCATGGCTATAACTTGAGAAATGAAAGTCTTTCATACAAAATTTCAACCCCCATTTTACCCCTTGGGGGATGGAATTTTGAAAAACTTTGAAACACCTACTTCTTTATTTTCAATTCGCAGCTCAAATACTAAGTTTCATGGCTATTACTTGAGAAATGAAGGACTTTCATACAAACTTTCAACCCCTATTTTACCCCTTTGGGGTAAGAATTTTGAAAAACTGTGAAACACGTACTTCTTTGTTTTTTACCGTAAGCCAAAATGCCAAGTTTCGTTGATATAACTTGTAAAATATCTTGAGAAATGAAGGCCTTTCATACCAACTTTCATCCCCTATTTCACCCCTTTGGGGGTCGAATTTTCAAAAACTGTCAAATACCTATTTCTAAGTTTTCAATTCGCAGCTCATATATCAAGTTTCATGGCTAAAGCATTCATACAAATTTTCAACCCCTATTTTACCACTTTAAGGGTTGAATTCTGAAAAACTGTGACACATGTAATTCTTTATTTTTTAACGAAAGCCAAAATACCAAGTTTAGTTTATATAACTTGAGAATATCTTGAGAAATTAAGGACTTTCATGCAAAATTTCAACCCCTATTTTACCCCTTTAGGGGTAGAATTTTGAAAAACTGTGAAACACTTATTTCTTTATTTTTAACCGGTACTCCATGTATCAAGTTTCTTGGCTATAACTTGAGAAATTAAGGATTTTCATACAAACTTTCAAGTCCAAATTCACCCCTTCGGGGGTGGAATTTTGAAAAACTGTGAAACACATATGTTTTCATTTTCAACTTGTAGCTCATATATCAAGTTTCATGGCTATGACTTGAGAAATTAAGGACTTTCATACAATCTTTCAACCCCTATTTCACCCCTTCGGGGGTAGAATTTTGGGATAAAAAGTATCCTATGTCCTACCTCGTAGTATGGACTCAAATCGTGCCAAGTTTCGTTTGAATTCATTCAGTAGTTTCGGCGTGATGCGCGGCCAAGATACAGACAGACAGACAGACAGACAGACAGACAGACAAAAATGAAAAAAATTACAAATTTGGCTTCAGTATCGAATAATGAGTGCCCTCCAAAAAAAATTTTCAAAATATCTTCAATGTACAGAATTGGACCTGTTACAGTTTTATTATAAGTATAGATATAAGTATATATATATATATTAATATGTAAATATTAAATATAGCTGATACCCGCGACTTCGTCAGCGTGGAATATGTTTTTTTTTAATTCCCACGTATAAGCTCAGAAAGGGTAATCTAACGTCAACGTCAAAGTTTACGTCATCTTTATATCATACTAATATTATAAATGCGAAAGTGTGTTTGTTTGTTGGTTTATTGGTTTGTTGGTTTGTCCTTCAATCACGCCGCAACGGAGCAACGGATCGACGGGATTTTTGGTATTGGTATAGTTGAGGACATGGAGAGTGGCATAGGCTACTTTTTATCCCGGAAAATTAAGGAGTTCCCGAGGGAATCAAAAAAACTTAAAACACGCGGACGGAGTCGCGGGCATCAGCTAGTAATATAATAAAATAAAGAAGTACGTGTGTCACAGTTTTTCCAAATTCCACCCCCAAGCGGGTAAAATAGGGGTTGAAGATTGGTGTAAAAGGCCGCCGTTTTTCAAGTTATAGCCATGAAACTTGACGTTTGGGCGACGGGTTTAAATTACGATATTAATTCATATTTTTTGAAAATTTCCCAAAGGACGTTAAATAGTCCTTAAATCACGCTGCAACAGAGCAACGGATTGACGTGTTTTATTGCATGGGTTCTTATTATCCCGGAAAATTAAGAAATGCCTGTGGGAGTTAAAAAACTTATGCCACGCGAACGAAGTCGCGGGCGTCCGCTAGTAAACATATATATAGGTACTTAAGTACACATTACAAACGGTAAATCCGGTACATTATTATACTATCATTGGGTGGATCAAGGATAGGTACAAATTATAGATTTTATATCTACTACTTGCCTGTCTAAAAAGTAAACTTAGGTAGGTACATAAATTTTATAGTAATCACTAATGTCTACTTAGTATGTTACGTAACATACTAGAAGTAAGTAGCTAATTCAGCCGGTTTCTGTATTGAGAATTTCATGTTGAGTCTGTCTCAAAGTCTACATAAGGACTAATTGAGCAAATTTATGTTTCTGAAGGGATATTATATAAGGTTCGAGAGTTGGAACTTGCTGTTTTTGCTTGAATGCTTGATTCAGAAACCGGCCCAATATCAATTCAGAAATAAAAATTTGCTCAATTAGTCCTTAAGTAGTCTTTGAGACAGACTCAACATGAAATTCTCAATTCAGAAGCCGGCTGACTTTAAACTCCATTCTAATAAAAATACATTAGGTATGTAGCTGAAACATATTATAGATTTCGGATTGATCTACGCTACGTCTATGCCAAATCCAACACCTGAAACGGACTGAAATTATAATAAGAGTCAGTAGGTAAGTAAGATGAAATTTTACGTTTAAAAAATTAAAGAGCTCCATTTGGAAAATTATTTTAATCGTTTTGAATATATACCAAAAGTAAATGCAACTGCTGACGCTAAATTAAGTTCCCACCACAGAAAATAAGATGCATAAAATAACAGTGAGGGATGAGTGGCCTAGTTGTGACAACGCATTTCAGTCGATTGCGATCGTTAAGCTACGTTGACCCAAGTCGGTAACTGGATGGGTGACCGAATTTAGAGGTTCAAATTTAGTCTTTGCCTTTCCTCCGTGTCTCGGAAATCACGTTAAACACTGCACGTTAAACGTCAGTTCCGGTTATTATCACTAACATCTAATAATAATCGTTACAAAAACCTAAGAGTTACTCTTAGTCGAGTCGTATGCGGAAGGACGTGGGAACCCATGGCATTATTATCCCATAAAATCTCCTACCATTACTTGATGGAAAGGGGTCACGACCCTCAGTAATGAGGAATACTCCATAGTGACGCAGAGATAGAGAGAAAATAACAAATCACTACTTGGTGAGATGCGAGTTCCTGGGCATTCGGTTAGAGCCCAGCACTGAATTTTTTTACAATATTTTTATAAAAAACTATTCGTCTTCAGATTAACAGCATGAAGAGTGTGTTGCTGGTGACAGTGATGTGCTGTAGTGTACTGTATCACGCTGCGCAAAAACCACCTCCAGCCTTCCCCAACTTCCCAACCATAGACGACCCCAGAGTTGTCATTGGCAGTAGTTCCAACGTACGTATTTTATGTTATACAAAGAAGAATTAGAGTATCGCATGTAGAACATGATCCTTCTGAGACCTGAGATGGAACCTTATGTGACGTAAGATACGTCAGTAAGACGTAGCTCTATGAAGGGAACCGTGGGACGCTACCTACTCCTCTAGCCGCACTAGTCCATCGCTTCCTTTTTATGGGAGAAGGTTTATAAAAAATTAAATTCCCCTGAAGTCCTCAAATGAGCTACTCCTCGAGTCCTCGTACCAACTCAAAAGGAAACCACCCTACCCACAAAAATATAGAGAAGTAGGTACTAGTTTGATATTAGTCAATATAAGTGGTATAAATATGTTTAGTATTTACCGTAACTCATCAGCTTCGTTAAATGGTTTCACCTTGGGTTCTTACTTCTTATGTGTGCGTTCTTAGCAGCGATTAGTAGGTAGGTATAGGTACAGGCTGTTCGAGATACTACAATTATTAGGAAAGACCGTGAATTATTTGTTAAAATTTCATAGCCGATTGACGACGATACCAATGATGATGGGCCTGCTGCGCCGCTCAAGATTACACACATGCGCGTACGCTCCGAGATCGCTCTACGGTACGCGCGCACGGCCATCGTGTCCAACGTGTACAATCCCAGCAAGCGGCCCCAGGAAGCCACCTTCCATGTGCTGCTGCCTGACACCGCCTTCATCAGCGGGTTTACGATGTGAGTACATAAACATCTCGGTCAATGCCAATTCCTGTGCCTGGAATGCAACAAAAGTGCTAAAAGCCATATTGAATACTAGTTGAATAAAAAACTAGAACAAATACGGTGTGCGTACTAGCGCATACATGATCCCTTAATAATATAGTACCTGATGGATACTGGAAAATAATCGGACTGGAGACATCTAGACTCGAACCGGGGTCTTCTGGTTTCGGGACCGCCTGATTTCCCACCTGAGCTATTATAATCTTGTAGATGGTGGCGAAATTTATCTTCGTATTCTAATGATATTGTTGCAGTTTTTCACTACCTGAAAACTCTGATAAAACGACATTTTCTAAAAATGAAACCTAGCTAGATCGATTTATGCACAGCACACTAAATTTCATTAAAATCGTTGGAGCCGTTTGGAGATTCAAATTACAAGAATTGGTCGTTTAAAGGTATTAGATTTAATAAATAATCTCGACATTTGATAACTAAAGATAATTTAAAGATTAAAATCTCATTTCTTAAACAAAGTATAGATAGTTTTTAGGGTTCCGTACCCAAAGGGTAAAAACGGGACCCTATTACTAAGACTCCGCTGTCTGTCTGTCTGTCTGTCTGTCTGTCTGTCTGTCTGTCTCCAGGCTGTATCTCATAGACCGTGATAGCTAGAAAGCTGAAATTTTCACAAATGATGTATTTCCGTTGCCGCTATAACAACAAATACTAAAAATTAAAAATATATATATATATTAAGGGGGGTCCCCATACAATAAACGTGTTTTTTTCGTATTTTTTTGCTCAATATTAAAAACGGTAACAGGTAGACGGTTCAAATTTTCACAGAATATTAACTTGTATATTACCTTTCAAAATAAATAATTAAATATCAATAAAGTAAATATTAAAGGGGGGCTCCCATACAACAAACGTAATTTTTTGATATTAACAGTAAACCTCTACAAACAAAGTTAGTTTTGCGGTTCATTAACAAAGGTAATTATACCTACTTCTTGAGTACGGAACCCTCGGTGCGCGAGTCCGACTCGCACTTGGCCGGTTTTTTAGCTATTGCATAGCTTCTATCGCGGGCCTTGAGCGTGGACACCGAATCCAGAAATTCTGTAACGAAAAAAAACCTAACACTTTGGTTGCTTTGCTATGACTACTTGTGTGACTTCAAGTTGTTGAAAATATAAAGGCGAAATAATTTTAAAGAATTATGTTTTCAATAGTCCGGGTGTCCAACCTCTAATAGAGGTTTTTTGATTCCCCTTGGACATCCGGACTATTGAAAACATAATTCTTTAAAATTATTTCGCCTTTATATTTTTCATGTGCACTTAATTATAACATATTATAATGCATGGCAACATAATATTATATCTACGTGGATTTTTGCAGTGGTTCACACGATTACTGTAAAATTATGCTGTTAATAATAAATTAAAAAGTTTATATGTACCTACCTAGTAGTTTATCAGTGTAAGATGTGGATAAAACATGTTAACAATAAATTTTAAAAATTAGGTAGGTACGTGCTGCTGTTATTATAATAGTAATAAAATTTAAGGACCATCGGTAAAGAAACTTATGAAGCTTATGTAAAAGAAAAAAATGAAGCTAAGCAAATATACAACGATGCAGTTGCTCAAGGTGCCTCCGCTGCCCATGTTGCTACCAAGTAAGTTAATACTGAACATATCTTAGCAATACAACAAATACCTATACGTCAGTGGTTTAAATATAATAATTAAATGTAAAAGGACTGGACTGATCTATCAACGCACAGCTCAAAGCTCAAACTATACTTGACAGATCGGACTTAAAATGAACACAGGTTTAGTGATAGCTATTATCACGTAAGCATTCTCTGAAGATTTTTGAAAATTCAACCCGTAAAGATCTTTTTTTTTATCCACTACAAATTAGCCCTTGACTGCGATCTCACCTGATGGTAAGTGAAGATGCAGGCTAAGATGGTAGCGGGCTAACCTGTTAGGGGCATGGCAGTTATATTTAACCCGAACCCCTATTCAGTTTCTACACAGCATCGATCCGGAACGCTAAATCGCTTGGCGGCACGTCTTTGCCGGTAGGGTGGTAACTAGCCACGGCCGAAGCCTCCCACCAGGCCGGACCTGGGAAAATTCAGAATTTATAAATTCCCAAATTGACCCTGCCGGGGATCGAGCCCGGGACCTCCGCACGTTAAGGCAACAGCGCTCAACACTGCGCCACGGAGGTCGTCTAAAAAAGGAGGTAGTATGAAATCGAATTTAACGTAACGTAATTTAAGTAGCGGACAAAACCTAGTTTAACATTCACATATTTTAAAACGCAGAGCTCGTGACTCCAACCATTTCACAATAAAGTTCAACTTGGAAGGCAGAAGTAATGCAACGTATCTCATAAGATACGAAGAGTTCTTGATCCGTCGAAACGGCGTGTACAACCATGCTATCAACCTGCTACCTGGCGCGCTTGTGCCCAAAATGGACGTCGTTATACACATCAAGGAATCTCAGAAGATCTCGGTCCTCAGGGTGCCTGAATTGAGGACTGGAAACGAAATAGATGCAACAGAGAAGGATGCACGTGAGTGCACTAAGTTGGAGAGCTGAGAATGTTTATTATTATACTAGCTGATGCCCGCGACTTCGTCCGCGTGGTTTGAGTTTTTTTGATTCCCGCGGGAACTCCTCAACTTTCCGGGATAAAAAGGAGCCTATGACACTCTCTAGGTCCGCAATTATACCCATGCAAAAAATCACGTCTACCCATTGCTCCGTTGCGGCGTGATTGAAGGACAAACCAACAAACCAACAAACAAACTTTCGCATTTATAATATTAGTATGATTTTTAACCGACTTTCAAAAATATATTTTTTGGTATTTATGTATACCTATTTATCAGAGATGTCTGAACTGATTTATTGGAGTTTACCTGTTTTATAATTGATTTTAGTAAAATACTTACTTATTTGAAAAAGTGCTGCTGACCTAATTAAGTGATCATTTTAACATCAACGGATTTCTATATAAACAACAATTTGGGTTCACGAAAGGCAGATCTACAACCCATGCTGGAGCTGATCTAATACAGAATATTTTGAAAGCCTGGGAAAAATCGCAAAATGCAATTGGCATCTTTTGTGATCTTTCAAAGGCCTTCGATTGCGTGGATCACGAAATACTTGTCCGAAAGCTGAGGTTCTATGGAGTTACTGATGAGGCCCTAAATCTAATTTCATCTTACTTAACTAATCGAAAAATGAGAGTGTGTGTCAATAAAGGAACATCTGAGGGAACAAAAATCAAATTAGGAGTACCGCAAGGATCAATTCTCGGTCCATTCTTGTTCCTAGTCTATATTAACGATCTTCCTAGTATAATAAAAGAACTAGCAGATATCGTATGATTTGCAGATGACACTTCTCTCGTGTTTAAAGTCAACAGGAAAAACTCTGATTTGGGAACACTCACCAAGCTTTCGCAATGGTTTTCGGTCAATAACTTAGCATTAAATAGTAAAAAAAACAAATGTGTATATTTTGCCTCATCGAACTTTCGTGGTGAAAGAAATGTTGAGATATTTCTCAAAAACGAAAAATTAGATATCGTAGACGACGTTCTTTTCCTTTGCCTAACCATTGATTCTAGATTACAATGGGGTCCGCATATTAATAATCTGGCAAATAAACTAAGTTCAGCGGTATTTGCAATTCGCAAAATAAGGCAATTAACAGATGTGAAAACTGCTAAAATAGTATACTTTGCATACTTCCATAGCTTGATGTCTTATGGAATTTTGTTGTGGGGCTCGGCTGCTGATTGGAGAACTATTTTTATACTCCAAAAAAGAGCTATTCGCGCCATTTATAAGATGAAGCCCAGAGATTCTCTCAGAAATATGTTTAAAGATATTGGCATTCTGACTATGCCTTCACTTTATATATTTGAGAATATTATGTACATTAGAAGACATCTAGCATACTATAAGAAGAACTCTGACTCTCATCACTATAATACACGAAACAAACATAAGTTAACTGGGCAGGCATTCAGGTTGTCTAAAACAATTAAATCATTTATGGGCAGCTCGATACGCTTGTACGACAGAATTCCAAAGGATATAACCGATCTTTCTGATACACAGTTTAAAAGTAAAATAAAAGAAATTTTAATTAAAAAAAGTTATTACAAGATAAATGATTACTTAGATGATAAAAAAGCATGGAAAATATTACACTGCACAAGCTGTTCTAGGTAGGTATATTATATACAAAATTATGTACTTCTGTACTTATTATATTGTATTGTATTGTAATTACATTAATTATTTTATGACATGAAAATTACGTACTTGAGTACCTTTTTTATAATTCTAATATTATGACATTTTAATTTTGACATTTTATTATTAAGTTATGACATTATGAAGATACGACATTGTAATTTGTAAATAACTTTATTTAAATTTTGTATGACTAGGTAGGTACTTAGGTAGCTTATTAATTTTTAAGACATATCAATGAAAATTTGTATTAATATTGTATTGTACTATATCGATAAACTGACTTTCGCAAGCGCTTTTTATAAGTCTATGCGAGGAATTAAGAAAAAAAATATCTTCTTAAATATACATAAAACACGTGTCACGTTGTTTGTCCGCGATGGACTCCTAAACTACTTAACCGATTTTAAATTAAATTTGCACACCGTGTGCAGTTTGATCCAACTTGAAAGATAGGATAGCTTACATCTTAATTTATATGGCAAAACAACGTTTGCCGGGTCAGCTAGTAAATTATATAATTAATCTATATAAAATAATATTCTATTTTATCTATTTTAATTACAATAAATACAGCATTTAATTAAAATAATGATAACAGAATATATAAGTAGATAAAATTAAAATCTAAATTAAATCTAAATTAAAAACTAAATTAAAAACTAAAAACTAAACATTAAAAATATCATCCATCCCGCTATATATAATATCTAAAAATGAATCCCTATTTTCCTTGGTCACGGCATCACGCGTGAATGGCTGGACCAATTTCGCTAATTCTTTTTTTGTTGTGATTGTTTGGACCCCGGGATGGTTTATGTACACAATTGGACCCGATAGGGGGCGCTGCAATCGGGTTCGACGTTCAGGGCAGGACAAAGTATGCCGGGCCCACTAGTATAATATAAATGTATCAAGCGTGCTTTCAGTAATATAAAAAACCCGTTCATTTACTAATCGATATATGTTATAATTTAATCGTTCGTAAAGAGTACCTAAACTCCAGTCGTGCGTCGGGTTATATGGTCTGTGGTCGGAGCTGACACACAATTTTTTTTTACATATTTTTTTAACAATCTCAGATTCTGGACTCATATGCTTTTTAGATCTAAAAGTAACAAGAGAATATAATCAAAATTATTAATAAATACGACTGCTCTGCCGTAGCCCGTAACTATCTACTACGTAACGATACCACAGTCATTAATTGCCTATGGAATCTTATTAACATTTTTAATAAATTATATTTTTTTCGGAATCACTGGATATTGAACTATAGTGTTATATATTTTTGTAATCTACTCGTCATTTTCTAGATGATGATTATATAGTTAATCTTATTTTCCAAAAAAAAAAACAACTTTGGCCTTTAATGCGGGACAATGGTCACCCTATCAATTTTTTAAAAATTTTACTAGCTTATTTCACCCGGAATAAGCTAGGGATTCTAACGATACCTCATTTATCAAAATCGGTTCAGGCGTATAGAAGTTATGGTGGAATATACAAACTCACATACATACATACATACATACATACATGAACACTGAAAACAATATAGGTACTCCTTTTTTCAGGCAGTCGTATTAAAATAGACCTGATGAGTATTTAGAAAATAAATGGTAGGCCTTGGACTCAATACGTAGATTTTTTAAATAGTGCTACAATCGTTACAGAGAATTCTAAAGCTGTTATTCGAAGAGGCAAAAGCGATCGGGAAGTTACCATAACTTTCACCCCGGATCTGGCCGAACAGACAAGACTTGCCGAAATTTATGCGGTAAGAATTACTCTAATGTCTGGTCATTCTATTAGAATGGCCTCCTTAAATTTGTGCACTATAAAAGTAGTTTTGTTTTTATCAAGGTATCAAATTAATAATAAAAGATCAATTTTTTTTTTCAGGAAAAAACAAAGCAATCAGCTGACCCGGATTCGTTCAATATCGGCTATGATAGTGCGGAGGAAGGAAATGAAAACGAGGGTCTACTAGGCCAGTTTGTAGTACAGTATGACGTGGATCAGCCAAAGCAGGGTGAAATCTTGGTAGGTTTACAAATAATATGACTAGGTACCATCGATATAAATGTAGGTACTAGATGGGTCCCTTTCATGGAAAAAAATTGAGCGTCCGACCTGTAGAGCGCGCTCCACACCTGTATAAGCCTGTCTTTGTCCCCGCTATAGCGCTGTCCCGCTTTTCAGACTAGTGTCTATCTACCAATAGCGGCTCATGCTGCTGACCATCCTGAGCTTAAAATCTTACGAATTGATTAGTAAAATATAATATATTCTTGTATTTGCTCATATTAGGTACTATACCTACTTATAGTAATGTATATATACCAATTCCAGGTGAATGACGGCTACTTTGTACACTTCTTCGCGCCAAGTTCGTTGCCGCCATTGAGCAAGCACGTGGTTTTTGTGCTGGATACATCCGGCTCCATGGCGGGCACCAAAATGGAGCAGTTGCAGAAAGCTATAAACGGCATTCTCTCCGAACTCAACCCAAGCGACTACTTCACCATCATCGAATTTAACACATATGTCACAGTAAGTTTCTCGTATATAAAATTTCTTATTACTGAAAGTGTCAAGGACTACTATTTTAGTTCATACGGTTTTCTTCTAAATAAAACAATCACTTCATAATTATTTTGCCATGTCTGTCTATTGGTTAGTTTATCATTAGGTTTCAATGTCCAGTATAATAAATAAAACTCCAACAGTATAGTGGGGCTGATTTGTACAAAAAAACTACAACCCACAACAATAAGAATCACAGAGCTAAAGGAGCCGGTTCGGATTTATATTGGGCCTGGGCCTGGTCTTGTACAAGTAGTGAAAAGAAAGAAAATAAAATAATAAACCAGCTTTGATTGTTTAAATCCACGAATTCATAGTAATTTTAGTGGTGAAATTATTTCCACGATTAGCAACACTAAACATGAGTAGGTGACAATGGCGGATTCATATTTTTAACGTTTTTAACGTAATTAGGTAAAATAAATACGTTTTCTGTCAAATGTCAATTATTAAGAAAGAAAAATAACACGATGACTCACGTCACCTGTCAAAAATGACATTTGTCACATTTCGCGCCTACTCGAAAGTGATGTGCCGAGTCGCTGTTTTGGTGGATCGAGTCGACTCGAGTCTGTTTATATGGTATTCGAATCTTGACTCGATTCTAGAATTCGAGTCCAGACCTCGAGTCTAGAAATTCAAGTCCAGAACTCAAGTCCGTTACCGAATTTAGAACAAAAAGGAAAAATCGAAAAGGAGTATTGGTACTTCAAACAGCATGTAGCATAATGACATAAAGATAATAATAAATCAAACATTTTAACCTTACAAAAAAAAGAAATGTCAATGTGAAGTAAATGATAGGATGAGCTTTTTTTAGGTGCTCTAACAAATTAGTTGTATTTTTTTAAGTTTTTAAATACGGAATCACAATTTTTCCACTTTCTTTAAACTCTTCCATACACCTGAGGCTTTTTTGGGCGCCATTTTTTATAAAGTTAATTATACAGTCATATAGAATAGAATCTCTTCACTTCTAGTACTATGCTACGTGATGACAGCGCTTATTAAGATCGATCCGCAGAGGGAGGGGTATAAACGGATAAATTCACTCACAGTAACAGCTTACTGACACAAAACAATTAAATCAAAACAAATTTTTTTTATTGCTATAAGGGTTCCGTTTTTTCCTTTTGCGGTACGGAACCCTAAAAGTACACGTCGTCCAAGTGATCATTAGTAGGCATGGTGCCCAAAACACTGGCGCTATTACCTCGTTGAATGGCAAGGCTAAGCTGTTGGGCTAAATTTGCGCCATCTCTTTGGTCACCAGAGGCGTGAATCAGTTTTTGGGACACTTATAAAATTCTTCGTGTCCGATGACCATGGGGCCTGAGTCTCTAAAGCAAGCGCCGCAAAAACGTAGTCCTTAGTAATGGCTGAGTATTTGCAACGCTTAAGCAACAGCAGATTCGGCAACTGCACCCGCCTTTAGGCACGAGCCTGGTAGGTGGGATGATGCTGATCAACGCAGGTTGCATCCCACTCCAGTGCACGACCCATCGACCACGGTACTATAGAAATCCCGTCCGACCTCTCACCGTCATCCCTGAACAAACCGGAGGGTTCCAGTTGTGCAGGGATGGAGGCAGTGGCCAGAGCGCGACGGACTATATCATTGAGAGCACCGTGGCGATACAAGCGGCATGCGATCCGAATGCAACTGAGTCCATGGTGATCAAACTGATCCACGTGGCTGCCACAAGGACAGTCATGAAGCTCACATACCTAGATTCCCAAGCGTAAGCAAACTGCCACACGAAGCGCTGTCCGGTCGAGAATGGTTCCCAGGCTACAGGTATGAGATGGCAGAGCCTTTACCCATATCTGAGGTACACTATGCTACGAGATCCGCATGTTTCAAGACAACACGCGGTTTGTCCCAACATGATTTGACATTCCACAGCCGAAGGAAAGCCTGGAGTGCATCTTATTCTGGGGACTCTACCCAATTCAAGATACACTCCAGGCCAACCTGGCCTCCGACAGACTCTCCACCACAACATCAGTCGGACTAGTCATATTAAGGATCTGACTGATGAGAGTGTGCGTACCTCGCACATTAAAGTACAGATATACTTACGGAAGTACTTACGTCACTCGTTCCCGCGCTCACAGCTGTTGAATACCTCCATATATATACCTATACCTTTTACCTACAAAGTACCTCAGACATTACCTTACCGGCGCTACGAGGCGCTACCGTTTACCGGGAAAATGGAAGAAGGAACAGGAAAATGGGAAAACCAAGAGAGAAATAACGTACACGGGAGATCACTTTATTATCACAGCTCAAGAGAGAAATAAGATACGGATTCACGTAATATTCTTTATTGCCTAGCTGACGCAGTTCCAATGAATTCCAGATAACAGGAAGGTGCGAGGTCAATCTTGAAAAAGACAGAAGCTCGCTGGAGATTCAAAGGAATGGTCAAGCGTTGTCTCGTTCCTAGGTCACACTCACCGATAACTGAAGACTGAAGAACTGTATGAAGATCAGGCAGTGTATTGAAAGGGAAAGAGTGGTTCTGAAAAGAACCGTTTTTAATTGCCTTGATCTTGCGATGCCGTCGTACGCCAACAAGCACCATCAACACGCATTAAGTCTATTCGCAGGTCCGCGGTCCGGCACTGAGGCGCGCGTCATAACGCTATCACTATATACGTATAGTCTATGGCTATCACAGTTCGCGGTTCACTGCAGCGGGCAACATTGAACATCAGACTGAGGCACTGAGCACGCACTGAGCTCCTGGCCCTGCGCGGCCGCCGCGTCCCGCGCCCCGCGCCCGCGCACCGCGTCTCGTACGCATGCGCCAACAAGCCACGCCCACTTTCCAGTACACGCGTCATTTAATTATTATTATTATTTGTTGAATTCAGGGAAATTGCGCGTTACCGAGAACAAGCATTGCGCGCGGATCTGTTTGCCGTTTTTATTGGTTTTAATGTAAGGTCTCTCATTGGTTGTTATGTTGTAAATATTTATTCTTATTTTCTATTGGTTGTTAGTACTTAAGGTTTTCTGTATATATATCGCTAAGTTTTACAAATTAAATTATTCCTTATTAATTTCTCAAATCAATTGTGAGTTTTAATTATAACCAGCTCGTAATATCCCGCTACAAGAGTAATATAGTCAGAAGCGGAAGATAAGAAAGCCGGAAGCGCTACACTTAAGATGGAACGTATGCCTGCCTAAGCCCCCGTATTTCACTGGTTGGCTCGCTTGGGTCCACTGTGTGGTCATCAAATTGTAAATTTAGAATTTTACATAGAGTGTCTTTAAGAGACACATCTAAAGTCAAACCAATGAAGGGTATAAAGGGGCTGCACCTTAATATACAAACATAACCGTAAAATATCAATGGCCATGTGTGGCTTCCTTGAATTTGAACGTATTTATGTTTCTTGCAGGTTCACGACGTGAAGAAGGTCGGGCAAATGCCACTTGCTAATTATAATCCTCTTCCCGCCGACAATTTAGTGCCACCCGCAATCGCTTCACCGGAAAACATAGCTTCGGCTAAGATTATTGTATCAAGACTTACTGCTTTTGGAAGTAAAAACGCATAAAATATTTTAAAGATCTAAAGTTAGTTATAAGTAAATTATTATTATTATAGTGCAAAAATTCATTTTTACAGCTACCAATATCTACGAAGCCCTCGATGTTGCTTTTAATAATATAAACAACTGGACTAATGTGGGAAATCAAACAGACACAGCAAATAATATGTCTTTGGTAGAGTGTATTAACGGAACAGACCAAAATAATAGTAAGTAATTATTAAAGATACATTATTTATTTCAAGATCATTAGGCAATTATCTTAAAAAATGTACCAAGGAAAGAGACAAACATAGTTCAGGTAGCATTATTAATTACCTTACTTTATAAATTACTAGTTGATGCCCGTGCCCGTCCGCGCGGACGGGCACGGGCACGGGCATGAGGTTTTTTAGTTCCCGCGGGAACTCTTTGATTTTCCGGGATAAAAATAAGCCTATGTGTTATTCCAGACTATAAAATTTATCTCTGTGCCAAATTTCATTCAGATCCGTTCAGTCGTTCTGGCGTGATTGAGTAACAAACATCCATCACTCCATCCAAACTTTCGCATTTATAATATTAGTACTTATATAGTATATACTAGGTAATAGATAAAATTGACGTTTTCTGGAAATTTCGTTTTCTAACTTTTACTATGCTTACAGATGTATTAGAGCCCATCATTTTATTTTTAACGGACGGCAAACCCAATGAAGGTGAATTGTATGCCGACCGCATCATCACATACATTTCGGAGAAAAACTCCGACGAAAAGCGGGCACCATTATACTCCCTCGCCTTTGGTAAATGTTGAAGTATTCCTATTATAATTCTGTAGGTTGTGACAACTTGTAATAAGATGCCGATAAAACTGCCCTTTTAAGGGTTCCGTAACTTCTGCAGTCGCCATGTGCGTCCGCCTGTCTGTACCAGACAAACGTCTGTCCTCACCTTAGCTCAGAGATACTTAGTACTATAAATCTTTAATTTCGCATGGGTATAGGTACATCGATCAAGGAATCAGTAAACTCGTGCTAGTTTCATTTGATTGGCTAAGTAGACTTTACAAGTTAACGAGTAGGTAGGTAACAGGCGACCAACTTATAAAAGTCCCTTTCAAAGTCCGCACTTAGCTGGTTTTTTGTTACTTTATGTACCTACCTAATAGGAATGATGACATTAACCAAGAATCAATGAAGTTATCAATTTAACTAATGAAATAGGATTCATGGATTATAAAAAACGTATTAATTTTCTATTTCGAGTCAGATTGCTATTTATTTTGATAAAATAAAACTATAAAATACAGCAATCCGCCATATTGGATAAAACACCAAGACGCGAATGACGTCACAATTGTTTGTTTTCGAGCTTTGAAAATCACACTAATTGCTTACTGCACACTGCACAGAGTACATTGGTAAAAACAATTGTGACGTCACAACGACGCCATGACACCGCCGAACGTTTTGGCGTGAATTTTAAAATTTAAATTTCAAATGCCAATTTTATCTACCAAACCTTATTTTTCTGCTGAAATAAGATATTTTTTCGAAATAGTAGATACTTCCGAACATAATCTGACCATTTTTCAAAATCAGTCATCATGCCTATTACCAGGCGACGACGCGGACCGTGTTTTCCTGCGCAAGCTGTCGCTGCGCAACGAAGGCTTCATGCGGCACATCTACGAGGCGGCTGACGCGGCGCTGCAGCTGCACGACTTCTACCGGCAGGTGTCCACGCCGCTGCTAGCTGACGTCAAGTTTCTCTATCCTCGCAAACAGGTCATTTGAATTTATAACGTAGCAAACTGACCCTGACAACAATCCCTATTGAAGAGGCGGATACAAGAAATATGTAATAGTTATTTGTTATACAAGAGTGAAAAGCTGTTTTTTAACCGCGTGCTCAATTTTGATGACCGAGCAAGCGAAGGATTCTAAAATTGAATCACGAGCGCAGCGAGTGGTTCAAAAATTAGAATCCTGAGCGTCAGCGAGGGAATCAAAAGAGCACGAGGTGAAAAATCTTTTCACTCGAGTGCAACACGTAACTTTTCATCCCACCTCAGCGAGGAAATGACATGACGTGAAAGAAAATGGTGCGCGCAAAGAAAATTAAAAAAGTACACCAAGAAGGTTACGAGTGTGAGTTTTTAACAAATTAAAAAATGTTGTATGGAAATTCGGCACCATAGAGGTAGAAGTAAATAGGTTTTAATGATGTTTTGAATTCACAAACTTCATAGACGAGTGATATTTACTAACGTGCACACGATGTTCTAAATTCAATTTACTTTATCCTCAAGAGGATAATAACGGCTTTTGCATTCAGTTATCGAAGATTAAAAATACTCTTTCCGAGATGGTGGGATGAAAAAGCCATTGGCATTTCCTCGACTGGTACTGCAATAATGTAAAGCTGATCACTTGTCACTTGAGTAGTTGGATAATCATTAAAAATCAGGTTTAAATCTGTTCGTTTACTTGCTATTTGTGATGAAAGAAAACGATAATCTCAACTTCACTTTATAGATAAAAGAGGTCAGCAGGAGCCAGTTCCGTACGATCAACGATGGATCGGAAGTGGCAGTAGTGGGGAGAATCGCGGATGACGCCAATGAAATCACGCCGCAAGTGCGCGCTTTAATGAGCGATGGAGGAGGTCGTAGCCGGGTATGTATAATATGTGATGGCTTATGCCCTCATTCAGTTCTCATTAATTCTTTACAGGCTTATCTTGGCTTCATGCCAAGCGGCGGACTTAGGGTGAAAAATCAACATCGAGCTATGCTGCGCTGTACTGCGCTGTGCTGTGCTGTGTTTCTTAAGCTTCGTTTTTTTTACAATGAACATCAAGCTGTGCTGCGCTTTGCTTAGCTCAGTATAAAAGTAATCATCAGCTCGTGTAGTCGTTTATCTCGTCAAAAATGACTTTATTTTCAAAAAAACGTAAACATTACGACATAGCTGAATCCGATGAAGATGAAAGTGAAGAAGAAGTGGGTATGGATATTTTATCAGCGCGGCTCAGCACGGCGGGTAGCGCGCCTCGCTCGAGACTGCTGCGTTTTTAAACAGAGCGTAGCCTCACACAGCGCAGCACAGCATAGTTTGTTTGTATCCTCATTAAAATATTAGACGAGCGAGTTGACCAAACATAGCACAGCGCAGTACAGCGCAGCATAGCTCGATGTTGATTTGTCACCCTAAGCGTGGGGTGGAGGGAACAGCCCACCTCGAGCTTCAGTACTATGGGCACAGAATAATAACTAGTACTAGGGGGTACCTACCTCCGAAAGTCCGAACGTTGAGAAATCATTTATCCTCCTCCCAAATATTTTAAATGAGTTTTACCCAGTATTTTGTTGGAGTCTCCGAGAATTGTTTCTGAAAAATTAGTAAAATCTTTTGCTCACTTTTCGTGAATCATTTCAGTTATTCCATTCGTTTTTGAAACTAGGAAAGATTAAGGAAAATATGTGTACCTACCTACCTATGTAAGAATTGAAATTGTGCTTGCTTTGGTCATAAAATAATTAAGCCTGTATTAGAAAGCTTTTCTTGAATGCTGTGTTGCACGAAACAACTACCTAATTAAACTAGACTTCATACAATTCATGCGATTGAATTAGTTTTGAATTTCTAGGTGGGTAGGTACACTATACTTTAATTTTTGAATTTGTTTCGTGTTATCAGCGTTAACCTCGGAGATACTTGCTCCTCATAGTTTTTAATATATATTCTGATTGTCTCAATATATTCTTCTAAATTCTCTTTCGCAGAAAATTTTCGAAGTAAATCGTAAAGTACCCGTAACACGAGACAAGGGTGAATACCTGCCCTTGGAGCGTCTCTGGGCATATCTTACCATTAAGCAACTGCTCGACAAAAAAGACGCTGGTGATCGTTACGAAGAAAGCCCCGCGGAAGAGAAAGCTCTAAATATTGCTTTAAAGGTAGGTAGGTTATGATGTAACATTGCATTTTGTCTCTTAATTAATTCTACAGTTCTTTAACAAAAATAAAAGATACAAACTGTATTATTATTATTTTAATTATACTAATAAACCCCTCGACTGCGCCGACGCCTTTAGACTGTCGATCCCTTTTATTTATATAAATCTGATTATTTCAAAGGTAAATAATTTGTGCTCATTTACTCCACGAATTTTATCGACTGTCACAGATGACCACCCGTGTCACAGACTAGTGTCCATAGATGTAACATGTGTCCATAGCACAAGTCCATAGGTGGTCCATAGTAAGTATCAAAATTTAGCAATCACTGTAATTTAATTAGAATTAATTAAGAGATAAAATGCAATGTTACAATGAGAACATGACTCTATTAGCGCAACTATACAAATTGAGTTCAGCAAACCCTGAATAGAAGCAGCTACTTTTCGACATTCAATAGTTAATGAACAGCAAGCTTTAATCCCTGCGATCTGCCAAGACAGACAATAGCAACGCGCTTACGATGCGCATCGCCTGCCCGCCTGCTACTAAAACAAGCAGAAATATCGGAATTAATTGCTGAGATTTTATATGTTCTCACTCTCTACGTGCAGTAGATCGATTGTTAATCCGGTTAACCGAACTATAGCATTTTTTCAGTAGCAGTAGGTACTCCAGCTGATAAACTGCATCCAAGAAAGCAATACGCACTATCACCACACAAATCCTTTAAACACATAGTCTACTTAAAATACATTTTACTCCGATAGCGGAGCATCCTCAGGAAACATATCCTGAAACTCTACTTGACTAAAATATATTCATTCGCTTTCAGTACTCGTTCGTCACGCAACTGACGTCACTTGTAGTAGTGAGGCTGAACAAAACAGAAGTCGTGGAACCTGTGAACGCAGAGTCAGTAGACGACTCAAGTGAGTATACCGTAGTCCCACCGGTGGGACAAAGCCGTGGCACCACGGACCTGTAACGATAAAAAGTAATTTAAGTTCTACCCAAATAAATGAACGAATAAGCAAATACTGCTTCCAGGTTTTCTGAAAACCTTGCTCATAATTATCTCAAAAAAAACCGGCCAAGTGCGAGTCGGACTCGCGCACCGAGGGTTCCGTACAAACATGTAGTAAGTTTTAAATTATTAAAAAACACGTTTATTGTATGGGGACCCCCCTTAATATATATATTTTTTTAATTTTTAGTATTTGTTGTTATAGCGGCAACGGAAATACATCATTTGTGAAAATTTCAGCTTTCTAGCTATCACGGTCTATGAGATACAGCCTGGAGACAGACAGACAGACAGACAGACAGACAGACAGACAGACAGCGGAGTCTTAGTAATAGGGTCCCGTTTTTACCCTTTGGGTACGGAACCCTAAAAAGGTATTAAAAGGTAAAGTTATTATTTTATCCGATGTATTCTATATATACCTTTTTGATAACACAATTTAAACTATTATTACGTATAGTAAGTACCTACTAATTATATATATTCTGTGCTATTATGAACAAATGTGAAGTCTTTTTACATTACGTTACAGCGTTTTTACCTTATAAACTGGGAAATCCACGGCCATTCTCTTCCTCAAAGACAGTAACCTATACAGGCACAAGTACAGGTAAGTGCTAGTTTGTAAAAAAATCTGAAAATATTATAATACGTAAAACTTATTCTGTAAACTTAGCTGACAGTTACCTATATTCGAAAATATAGGGCTACTATCATCAGAAACTAGAAAGAACTTTAAAAAAATAACAAATTTTTGATTGATCATAGTTCAAAAGTAAGTACCTACTGCACGTTTCAAAACTTATAATTATTCTTCTTTATTACCCAAAAAAAGTCTTTCCAAGTTGTTCTTGTTCTTCACGTGGCGAGCCGACTTCAACATAGTGGGTAGAAATAAAAATTATTTTGTACTTTACAATGGCTGGAAGTCGGTTTTTTGCAAAGAATTTTTATTTTTAACTTTTTTATGGGACCACCTCGAGAGCTTCTTCTAACGACTGATAGATCGGATCGGTTCAGAAACCACGGAGATATGCACCGATATATATTTTTTTAAAAAATACTCGCTGAATTGAGAACCTCCTCCTTTTTTGGAAGTCGGTTAAAAATATATAATCTTTTAATGTATTTTTTTGCTGAATGAATTTATTTTACAGGGGAAAGATTAAGCTTGTCGTCAGACGTCGGTCCTGTCCTGTTTGCTGAATCAAGTAAGTGTCCTATCATGCTTAATTATCAAGTCTATATTTTTAATTACGTCAAATATTATTGTAATTCACTAGAATCCTTAGAATGCATTCAATACGTGAGTTTGAGAAATGGTGTGGCAGTTTCAGCAGAATTTATGCGACTCACAACTCAAAAATTTGGTACCTAAACTCGTCTGGTCTCACGTTTACTGTTTCATATTGGTGTCACACGTTTATGACTTTTGTTTAGTGATTTTTTAAGCTTCTCATTCTAAGCTTCAGGTGGCGTATTAGTTGCATCCTACTTACGACAGAATATGTAACTATGTTGGTACATCTATGTAAATACCATCCATCCAAACTTTCGCATTTATATAATACTAGAGGTCGCCCGCGACTTCGTCCGCGTACAATTGTTGATTTCCTATTAGATGATGAAATTTTCCCGCTGCAAACAGCCTATCTATAGAGGCTTTATATAACTTATGCAGGTTTTTTTATTATTTTAAACTAATACTATACTTCAAAATCATAAAAATTGTATATAACCTTTCACCCCCATTTCACCCCTTTTGGAGTGGATTTTTGTAAAATTGCTTATACAGGTTAATAATATTATTTAACGCTAATAACCTTAATCCCGATTTTCAAGTCTCTAACTTCAGAAACATAGGACTTTCATACAAACCTACAACCCCCATTTCACCCCTATTGGGGTACATTTCCGTAAAATTGCTTATGCAGGCTTTTATTATTTATAACTAATTTAATTGCTAATTTTCATGTCTCTAACTTTAAAAACAAAGGACTTTCATACAAACTTCCAACCCCTATTTTAACCCCTTAAGGGTGGATTTTCTCAAAACCCTTTCTTAGCTGGCATCTACAACATAGAAGTAATCTATCTTCCAAATTTCAAGTCTGTACGCTTTATAGTTCCTGAGATATCGTGATTAGTCAGTGAGTGAGTGAGTGAGTGGTATTTCGCTTTTATAAATATAGATTAGTAAGAAGTAAGATTATCTACTTATATAGAAATTCATTCATTCATTCATTTATTTATTTTGCATTCCAATATAGCTCATAAAGTATAATTTACATAATGTCAATTGATTAGATGTTCTTAATACAATATTGGAACCCCGGTGGGGCACAGCAAAAATCAGTGGGTAGTAGAGAGACGGCTGCCTTATTTTTCTTCAAAAAATCATTTAATTTATAGTACACTTTATCAATTAGGAATGTTTTTAAAGAGTTGACAAACGCTGTATTACTCTCCAGAGATTTGATGTGGTCGGGTATTTTATTATAAATTTTTACACACATCGGGTTAGGACCGGTACTGTGGACGCTTAGGTTGGAACTGGGAATCATCATATTATTTTTACGTGTGGGTCTTAATTGGTAACGTCGCGGTAGATCCTCTAGTTTTTTAAAGTTTTGCGGTTGTTTCCTTACAAATTTAGCTGACTCTAATATGTAAATGCATGGCAGGGTTAGTATGTTTAGTGATTTAAAGTGAGGTACACAACTTTCCCGATTCTTTAAGTTCTTTATTATTCTTATGCATTTTTTTGCAGTATAAATAGTTCTGGTGCATTTGTGCTGTGTCCCCACAATACCACACCATAGCTCAACCATGCATTTGCATAAGAGTAATATGTTAAAATTGCCGCTTCTGTGCTCGTCGATTTTTTCATTTCTTTTCTTTTTTTTCTTTTCTTTTCTTCTCTTTTCTTTTCTTTTATTTCTTTTTTCTTTCTTTCTTTTCTTTTTTTTCTTTTCTTAATAAATGAATCATGAAATATACACTTAAAAATTCTTAATAATGCAATTTTAATGTTTATTTTCATAGCTAAACGTTTCAACACTGGCGCTTATGGAGGTCATGGTCATGGCAGTTATAGTTATGCCAGCGGTACTTCTGGCGGGCGTTTCGGCAGCGGTTATGGCACTGGTTTTGGTCAAGCCGGTCACAGTTATGGCGGCTACGTCGGCAATAATCATCGTAAGTTTTTGAACAACGAATTAACTGACGGACGGTTTCTGAATTGAGATTTGAGAATTTCATGTTGAGTCTGTCTCAAAGACTACTTAAGGACTAATTATGCAAATTTTTGTTTCTGAATTGATATTGAGCAGGTCTCTGAATTGAGCATTCAAGCAAAAACAGCAAGTTCTAACTCTCAAACCTTACAGAAACAATAATTTGCTTAATTAGTCCTTACGTAGGTAGTCTTTGAGACACACTCAACATGTAATTCTCAATTTAGAAACCGGCCGTTAATGTGATAATAAAACCCAACTGGGTTGATTGACACAGTAATCGTTTTCAATCAATAACTGAATACCCATTGCACTGATCCTGTCCCCGCAATCCAAAATTGTGAGAAATGACGTTTAACCAATTAGTGCACACAAGTTAGGACTCATTCATACAGTGGCCCGTTTTACAGGTCCGTTAAATCGGAAACGTTTTTATTATTCAGCGGTGACATATCGTCAGTACTTTTATAAAAACTCGTATCTCAGTTTTTATCAAAATTGACGTTACCAAGTTAAAAAAAATAAAATTTTTTTTTGCATTAGTGCGTAAAACACGTACCTAACTCTTTAGTAACACAGACAATAGAATTAGTTTTCAGGCGGAAATATCTTAAGGGGGCAAGCTTTCAAAAAATATATAGGCTAGGAGATAGCTGCTGATGTGATTTTCATATAATATATGTTATGTTGGTATTTCAGTTAATATGATTTTTATATAATATTGTTATGTGGTATTGCAGTAAAAATAAATTAGGATTAGATACGTAGGTATTGTTTAAATATAATTACATATCTAAGCCAATTATAAAATTATAATAAAACTAGATGTACTTATAATATACATTAAAAAATAAAAGGGAAAGATGATGTGAATTGTAGATAATATTGTTATATATTTCAGTAATAATAAATGTCAGTTCTCATCAAGTGCTCGTATCATTCACAACAGTAACTATCGTCTGGTGGAATTTGTGATGGTCTGCCTGCAAGCGGCTGGGGACCTGACTACTTATCGCCGCTCAAAGACGAGTTATTGTTACCAGAAATGGCCAATAACTAGGAAGGCTTATTCTAGTATAGTATTAAAGTATGCGCTGTACCTAAGTAACCAGTATAAAAATTGACTCTATTCATCGGGGCGTTTACTAGATATTGCCTCTCAAATACATAATACATCGTTAAGTACGTCAAGTAGTACTTACGTCAAGTAATAAAATTTAAATTAAAAAAAAACCCACGATGAACTGCAGCGCTCCATTATAATTTGTGACCTTATAACTTTGTAACAATAATTAGATCTTCGCAGAAGTAGTTTTATGAACACAAAACTGCATCTTTGTCGGTTCAGTAGTTTTTTTGACCAGCGTGTTGGACTATGGCCAAATGGTAATGAGTAGAGGTGTCAAATTGTGTCAAACTTTAATATTCTGATAAATAAATGTTAAAATATATCAGTTCAAAAAATACGTTATAAAATATAATGGATAAAAAACTGGTGTTCCTGTGACCACAGCATCTAGGTTATCGCTTGTCAAGGCAAATCAAAAGAGTCCAAATACGACGGGCTTACGATGAGAAGGAGTTCGACCACCTACCAAATCACGATTGCAGCACAGCTTGGTGGACTATGGCCCTAAACATATCTAAGAACCTTCTCAGAAGCTAAACATTTTTTTTTTTAAACCGAATCTAAATCAGCAAAGTAGTTTTCCAGAAAAAAGGTAACATAATAAAAAATCACGATAGGAGCGCGCACGATAGCATGATAAGTTAAAATATATCTAAATCTAAAGAACTTTTTCACAAGCTATACATATCTAATGCAAAACACCGCATCTCAATGAGCCCAGTACTTTTTCAGAAAAATGGAAACATATTGAAAAATTAAAATCAAAATTGCAGCTCAGCTTAGTGGACTATGGCCCTAAAACATATTCAAGACCCTTGACAGAAGCTATGCATATCTATTGCAAAAAACTGCATACTAATCGGTCCAGTAGTTTTCCAGGAAAATGGTAACTAAAAAGTACACAAACAAACAAACAATCGCACAACCTCTTAGGGCAAACACATAATAATATATACCGTCCGTTCCTTCATGGGTAAAAAATAGCTCAAGTGTCGCCGCTTTGATGTGATAATGTATAGTGTTTAAATATCTCCCATTTAAGTTACGAGTATTTTAATTTACGTATATCACCTCTTAGACCACCTGTGATAATACTAACATAAATCTGAAACATGGAAATTAATAGTAAGGAGATATAGTTACCAAAAGATAGTTACTACAAATACAGTTATCTCTTAGGCTATAAGTTTTGACATTTGGGTTGGACGAGCCAGTGTAAATTTGTATGAAAAATTCGTATGAGGGATCTTTGCAACCAGATTGTACAAAAACTTTAAGTTGTATTGAAAATATTGTTTAATTAAAGTGTTCCTTGATCTTTAATGATTAATTTGAAATAAGTTTTGTTTATATAAGGTCTCAGATTAAATCACAATAGTCGGAACGCGATAACGCCTTTTTTGAGTTTTCCATGAATTTCCCGATAATTTTCTGCAGTTACTATACGATTTTATGACCATTTTTTAATTACGTCATACTTCATTTAACTGAGTAGCAAATGGTATTAATTTAGTAATGAAATTTTCATTTTTCCTATCCTAAAACGTCGGAACAGAAAACAATGTTTCAGTACTTCGACCCTTAACTCCATATTTAAGTTTTTTTTATTTCAATATTCTCGTATCCCCGAGATACGAGTTTTTTTGAAATTTGATCTGGGGAATAACCAGAGACAAAACCGCGTAAATAGCTGTCAATGTCAAGTATTATTGTTTTACAATCCGTAACGCTCCTCCATACTAATATTATAAATGCGAAAGTGTGTCTGTCTGTCTGCTACGCTTTTCCGGCCCATCTTTTCAACCGATTTTGCTGAAATTTGGTATGGAGGTATGATATATCCCAGGGAAGGACATAGGCTTTTTATCCCGGAAAATTAAGGAGTTCCCGCGGGAATCAAAAAACCTTAATCCACGCGGACGAAGTCGCGGGCATCATCTAGTTATTTATAATTAGATCTATAAAGTGAAGTTCCCACGGTAAATATGTATTGTGGAGTCTAGTTATGGCAATGACAGAGGCCGCAAAGGAAGCTCTACACCTAAAACAACTTTTAGATGATATTGGAGTGGCTAAACAAACTGTGCCAATCTATAATGATAATTTGGCTGCACCAAGGCTGCACAGAAGTTAGCCAACAATTTGATGACTGGAAAAAGGTCCAAGCATATAAGCATAAGGGAACATTTTTTAAGGGGCTGTGTCCAAAAGAAACGATCCATTACAAGGACACAGATTACATGGAGGCAGATCTTTTAACATTACCACAACCAAAGTTAATAAAACTGCTCATGATAGGAGTCACTCAGACCTTGGGATAGACCCAGATCATCGTGAGGGGGAGTGTCAAAGATAATAGTTTAATGTTTTTATGAAAAGACTAGCGGACGCCCGCGACTTCTTCAATTCCCACAGGCACTCCTTAATTTTCCGGGATAAAATAAATCATGTCACTCTCCGTCCTCATCTATACCCAGGCAAGAAATCACGTCGAACTGTTGCTCTGTTCTCTCTTTTTAAAGTCCTTGAGAACTTTATATACCTAGAGAGTTTGTCACGTATGTCACGTAAATGTGAAACAGGTATTTTTTTATTTTAAACCAGATGCCCAAATACTAACTTTAATGGGTATAACTTGAAAAATGAATAGGGGTAAAATTTTGAAAAACTGTGACACACGTATTTTTTAATTTTTTACCGAAAGCCAAAATACCAAGTTTCGTTGATATAACTTGAAAAATATCTTGAGAAAAGAGGCCTTTCATACCAACTTTCATCCCTATTTCTACCCTTTGGGGGCGAATTTTCATAAACTATAAAACAAGTATTTCTTCATTTTTAACCCGCAGCTCATATACCAAGTTTCATGGTTATAACTTGAAAAACGATGGACTTTCTTACAAACTTTCAACCCCTATTTTACCCCTTTGGGGGTGAAATTTCGAAAAACCCTTTCTTAGTGAATACCTAGTCTTCACAAAGAACACACTCTCCAAATTTCATGTCTCTAGGACCAGCGGTTTGGGCTTTTCTTTATTATGTCTGTGGGTTTGGGCTGTGCGTTGATATATAAGTCAGTCAGTCAGTCAGGACTTTGTTTTTTATATAATACTAGCGGATACTCGCGACTTCGTTCGCGTGGTATAAGTTTGTTTTCCCACAGGCACTCCTTAATTTTCAGGGATAAAAAGTAGCCTATACCACGCTCCAGGTCCTCAACTATCCGTGCAAAATACCCGTTGCTCTATTGCGGCGTGATTGAAGGACCAATTCTCTATTTCACCCCTTTGGGGGTAGAATTTTCAAAAATTGTGAAACACATATTTCTTTGTTTTCAACCGGTAGCTCGCATACCAAGTTTCATGGCTATAACTTGAGAAATTAAGGACTTTCATACAAATTTCCAACCCCTATTTTAACCCTTCGGGGGTGAAGTTTTGAAAAACTGTGTCATACGTACTTCTTTATTTTTTACCGAAAGCCAAAAAACCAAGTTTTGTTGAAAATGAAGCCTTTTATACCAACTTTCAGTCCCTATTTCACCCGTTTGGGGGTCGAATTTTAAAAACTGTGAAAGACACGTTTCTTCATTTTTAACCCGCAGCTCATATACCAAGTTTCATGGCTATAGCTTGAGAATTGAAGGACTTTCATACAAACTTTCAACCCCTATTTTACCCCTTTGGGGGTGGAATTTGTAAAAACTGTGAAACACATATTTCTTTATTTTTAACCAGTAGCTCAAATACCAAGTTTCTTGGCTATAACTTGAAAAATGAAGGACTTTTCATACAAACTTCCAACCCCTATTTTACCCCTTTTGGGGTAGAATTTTGAAAAACTGTGACACACGTAATTCTTTATTTTTCACCGTTAGCCAAAATACTAAGTTTCGTTGATATAACTTGTAAAATACCTTGAGAAATGAAGGCCTTTGATACCAACTTTCATCCCCCATTTCACCCCTTTGGGGGTCGAATTTTCAAAAACTTTGAAACATCTATTTCTGCATTTTTAACCCGCCGCTCATATATCAAGTTTCATGGCCATAACTTGAGAAATGAAGTACTTTCATACAAACTTTCAACCCCTATTTTACCCCTTCGGGGGTGAAATTTTGAAAAACTGTGAAATACATACTTCTTTATTTTTAACCGGTAGCTCACATACCAAGTTTCTTGGCTATAGCTTGAAAAATGAAGGACTTTCATACAAACTTCCAACCCCTATTTTACCCCTTTTGGGGTAGAATTTTGAAAAACTGTGACACACGTAATTCTTTACTTTTTACCGTTAGCCAAAATACCAAGTTTCGTTGATATAACTTGTAAAATACCT
This sequence comes from Erebia epiphron, assembly GCA_963932025.1. Classification (NCBI taxonomy): domain Eukaryota; kingdom Metazoa; phylum Arthropoda; class Insecta; order Lepidoptera; family Nymphalidae; genus Erebia; species Erebia epiphron. Next base: position 14,780,738 of record OZ009956.1, on the reverse strand, counting down.
TGAGAAATGAAGGCCTTTGATACCAACTTTCATCCCCCATTTCACCCCTTTGGGGGTTGAATTTTCAAAAACTGTGAAATACGTATTTCTTAATTTTTAACTCGCAGCTCATATACCATGTTTCATGGCTATAGCTTTCATAAAAAATTTCAACCCCTATTTTACCCCTTTAGGGGTTGAATTTTGTAAAACTGTGACACACGTAATTTTTTATTTTTGAACGAAAGCCAAAATACCAAGTTTCGTTTCAATAACTCAAGAACATCTTGAGAAATGAAGGACTTTCATGCAAACTCTCATCCCCTATTTCACCCCCTTAGGGGTGGAATTTTGAAAAATCCTTTCTTAGTGAGCGCCTACGTCACAAAAGGAACCTACTGTCAAAATTTCAAGTTTCTAACCCCAGCGGTTTAGGCTGTGCGTTTATCCCTTAACGATTTTATATATATATTAGATTAGATTAGATTAGATAGATTAGATTAGATTAGATTAGATTAGATATAGACATGAGTTCATACAAAAAACTCTTAACTAATAGAAAGAAATCTAAGATAAGTGGCACAATATCGTATCTCAAGTAAAACATGAATAAAAAAAATTGGTAACGCTCTAGGGCGTTACCTAGTCTGATTTTATTTGTCCTATTTCAACTCAATTCAGTCCTGGTTAAATATACCTACACGATGAAATTTTAGTGGTTTTAAAGCCGCGGCGAGTTGAATCGCCTTTAGAAGTACTACCGACTCCACTTGTTTTTTTTTATTTTTAAAGTACTTACTTTATTAAGTTAGATTTTTTTTTCGAAATAAACTCGTAACTGTGAGAAACATTAGTACCACTACGCGGCGAAATTCCAAGAAGCTAGCCGACGTACCGACGCTATGGAGGCGCGAGCGGCGTCTGGCGTCCATTAATCGAAGCCCCGCCCCTCAATCCTTTGACTGCCCGCGCGCCGCCGACGGCTAGCCGACTTCCGGCTTTAGTTACGCACGTTACGCAACACGCGTCACACGCGCGGTAAGTGACGCTACTTCGGTTTTCAAATACGCGCAAAAATGGATCGCCATTACGAATACGCCAATTTGGAATACCTAAGTATGGTGCAGACTGCAGATGTACGCCATTACAATGCGACAGAAGCTCGACGGCTCTACTTGCAACCGGATGGCTTAAACTCCTTTCGTATGTGAGGAATCCGAAACCCACAAATTCCGTCGAGTATTACTATCTTAGCTGCAACGCAGCGTTTAATCGACCATGGGCAATTCCCAGCACCAGAGCATGCTCAAGGTCGAGGTCGTTCCCGCATGTAGGTATTCGCCGAAGCAAACGATGGGCCAGCCAGGATTGAGTTTTGTCAGTGGTCATTAAATAATCGTGAATTAAGCATTCTGTGGACTGACGAGTCAACTTTTAATTGTATTGGAATTTTTAACCAACACAATAAACATTTTTGGGCCTTTAACAACCCCCACGTGATCCGCAAAAGTTCTTATCAAAGAAAGTGCGTAAATACGTGTAAATAAGATTGTAAAATTTAATACCTAAAATAAGTGTACCCACCTACTTCGTGAGCTGTAAATAACTGCAATGATGGTAAGTACATCGAAACTTTACCGAATGTTTAACAGCTGATAGCCAAAGGTGAACAACCAGCCGCGCGCCGCTCGGTTCGTGCGTCACGTGACTCGCCCAGTCAGCTGGCGCTGTCACTACTAATTGATCGCAAAATTTTCGACATCTAATAAAAGCCACTGATAACCCAATAAAATAATTATATTTATTTAATATTTATATAACTAAAACTTCACGTTACAACCATTTTCGTTATAAGATTTTCTACAGAGTGACAACAGTTAGAAAATCAGTAGGTACAAAAAGCGAACATTAACTTTTTTCTCTCCAGCCTGTTGTCTTGATGGAATGAGATTAGATACTATTTCCAACACGCGCCCTTAATCCATTACATCACAATCTAATACACCCTTTACCTATCACAGTGTACTTAATACAAACGCACAAAATACATCGCGCCCTTATCCTTGTAATTTAGACACCCTTAGGACAAAACAAAACTGTTGAAAATATTTGATTATAAAATAAAATAACTATAAACTAACTCTACGGCAAAACGAACATAATATTCCTCATATAACATATGAGGAATATATGTTCGTTTTGTAATATATACATACTATGTCCTTATGCCCCCTTAATCAAATATTTTTAGACTCAACTCTGATAAAAAATGTTTAATTTTAGGACCATGCAAACATTTGGTCAAAATATCTGCCACCATCTTTTCAGTTGGCATATATTCAATCTTAACTAGATTCTTTGCTATAGCCTCCCGTATATAATGATACTTTATATCTATATGTTTAGTACGGTTGTGGTTCATTTTATTGTTTGCTATTCTGTGACATGGTTGATTGTCATTATACAACACAACTGGACTAATTAAACAATCATCATTTACTAAGAGGAGCTCACCTAGCAAATTACGTAAATATACCGCCTCCTTAGCCGCTTGGCAAAGACCAACATATTCAGATTCTGTAGAAGACAGTGAAACACATTGCTGTTTTCTACTCTCCCATGTTATTAAATTACAACCTAGTTTAAAAATAAAACCAGTAAATGACTTTCTGTCATATGCGCCGCCCCAGTCTGCATCTACATAACCAAGTAGGCTAACTTTGTTTGATTTTTCAAACTTTAAACAAAGTTTAGACGTCCCTTTCAAGTAACGCAATATTCGCTGAGCAGCTTTGTAGTGTGATTCATTATGAGCAGAATTGAATTGCGATAAAACACTCAAAGCATGAGCAATATCAGGTCTAGTATTAATTGCCATATAATTCAGACATCCTATCAGATTTTGATACGGCCTCATATCTGACTCTGATGCCTTTTCTAGCTGGAGACCAACCTCCATTGGAGTTGCAGCAGGCTTACAATCTGATAAACCAAACTCATTCAAGACATTCAGAATGTACTGTTCTTGATCAAGAAAAATTACACCTTTTTCCCTTCTCAGTCGCATCCCTAAAACATGCCTAGCCGGACCTAAGTCTTTTAGCTTGAATTTATCGAGAAGACCTATTTTTAAATTATACTTCTCTTCATCACTATTTCCAAAAACAAATATATCATCTACGTAAATAACTACAATAATTATTTTATTGCTACCTAAGTTTTTATGATATAAACATGGCTCTATTTTCGACTGTATAAAACCTAAATCTAACATTGTTCTATCTAATTCGTTAAACCACGCATTCGAAGCTTGCTTTAATCCATACAAGGATCTTTGCAATTTACATACCATGGTTTCTTGACCTTTGACAATTGCGCCTTTTGGCTGTAGCATGTAAATATCTTCCTTTAACTTACCGTATAGGAAAGCAGTATTTACATCCCATTGATCAATAAACCAATCGTATTCAGCAGCTAATGAGAACAAAAGCCGCAAAGTTGAGCTTCGAACTACAGGTGAATATGTTTCATTATAATCTATACCACGAACCTGAGTAAAACCTTTCGCTACTAGCCTAGCCTTGTATTTTACAACATTTCCATCGCTATCCTTCTTAATTCTAAAAACCCACTTGCAGTGAATAGGCTTCTTGTCCTTCGGTAATTGAACCAGCTTCCAAGTTTCGTTTTCTTTTAATGATCGAATCTCGTCATCTATAGCTTTTTGCCATAAATCTCCATCTGGTCTCGCCAAAGCCTCTTCAATGGTGCAATAGCATTACAAATACAATTTTTTTACATCTGGTCGCTTACGTGATCGAAGATTATAACGTGGTTCAACCCTTTCCACAACGTCTTTAGTCTCGTCTTGATTATCAACCACTTCTACATTGTTTTCAGTTTCATTAACCGTTTCAACAATCATATCAACTTCATCGTCCTTATTGTCAACCTCTTTAGGGTTGTCACTTGGCACAGACTCTTTTTGTCCCTCGTCCAGATTCATAGGAACAACTGTGTTCTTCGTTTGTATATCGTTATCACCAGGAAAAGTATTCTCTATAAATTTGACATCTCTATATACATGAACGGTATTCGTCTTACGATCCATTAATCGATAACCCTTGGTGTTATTAGGATATCCCACAAAAATCATAGGTTCAGTTTTGCTATCAAATTTTTGTCTCTTTTGTTTTGGTTTCAATCCGTAGGCTAAACAACCAAATACCTTAAGATGACTCAGATCAACTTTCTTTCCTGTCCATAACTCTTCCGGAACACCATCTGTTACAGCCTTAGTAGGACTTCTATTTTTTAAATATACAACAGTATTTACAGCTTCTGCCCAATACTTTTTCTTTAAATTAGCTTCACATAACAATGTTCTTGCCTTCTCTATAATCGATCTGTTTGCCCTCTCAGCAACACCATTCTGCTCGGGTGTGTACGGGACCGTCGTCTGGTGCTTGATACCTTCAGACTTTAAAAATTTATCAAATACTCGATTACAGTACTCCGACCCACTGTCTGTCCTTAAGCATTTAATTGGCTTGTTCATCTCCTTCTCTACTTCCGCCTTATGCTCGCGAAATTTATCAAAAGTTTGACTTTTACTTTGAAGAAAATATACATGTGTTTTCCGAGTAAAGTCATCGATAAACAGTAGCATGTACCTCGAACCACTAAACGATGGCTCTTCCATTGGACCACAAATATCGCTGTGCACTATCTCCAAGACATTATTTGCTCTTGTGCCTCTATTTTTGAAAGGCTTCTTACATGTCTTTCCTTCGATACACGATATGCATGGTTCAATAATATCATTCGGTTGAAATTTAATTCCGTTCACTAAATTTCTTAACGTATTCATGTATTGTTTACTTAAATGCGCTAATCTTTTATGCCAAAGATTGGACAAATTTTGACTTGACAATGTCACGTTCAATGTTACGTCTTGATTTTCTTTTAATTCGAAAATTCCACCAACGTCTTGACATTTGACAATTTGTTTATCCTCTTTCGTTATGATGCAACCTTTTTTATTGAAATTCATAACGTAATCTTTTTCAATTAGTTTACTCACGGAAATTAAATTCATCGATAATTCGGGAACATGCAAAACATTATCTAATGCAAGTGCTTTGTTTGCATTGATTTTCACATTAGCATTCCCTCTTCCTTGGATTGATAGTTCTTCTCCATTAGCCACTCTTATTTTTTTATCTTTCTGTTTTTGATAGTTAGATAAATTACGAATATCGTGGGTCATATGGTGCGAACATCCACTATCAATGTACCAACTATTCGTTTTAATTGGCTTCTTATCTGAAGTACTACTCATGCAAATTGACGCATAATTATTTACCGCTGTGTTCTGCTTCTTTTCTTTACATTCACTGGCTTTATGGCCTTTTTGATGACACCTAAAGCATTTGTAAACAAATTTCGGCTTCTGCACTTTTGAACAGCTTTTAGATTTATTAGTCACTAGCTATTGCCCGCGGCTCCGCCCGCGTGAAATTCGGTTTCCGTTCCCGTTCCCGCACTTGAAATTTTCTTTGCTATAAACCTCACGGAGCCCGAGACCTTTCCAACGAATGCAAAACCGTGGAAATCGGTTCGTGCGTTCTGGAGTTATAGCGTCAGGAAGGAAAATCCGACTTATTTTTATATTATAGATTAACACATGCGATGATGTACTTCCACTTGATTCATCTCGCTGTCTATTAGCCTCTTGCATCAATTTAGTTTTAATTTGCTCAAGACTAAGTTTTTGTCCACTATTATCTACAGCCATTATTAAGGGATTATACATATACTTCGCTCAACCCGCTTAACATTATAGATACGATCCAGTCGTCATCAATTGGAGCATCGATATCATTTAACTGGTTCGACAAAAACATTATTTCCGAGATGTACTTCTCCATAGATTCGAAGTTCTCAAGTTTACATTGCCATAGTTTCCGTTGTAACAGAATACGTCTTCCCCAACCCTTGTCTTCATAAGCTTTACATAAGCAATCCCAGACCTCTTTTGCAGTCTTTGCTCGATATACATGCGTAAAGCAATCGGGCTCTAGTAAAAGACAAAGCGTAGCTCTTACCTTCGTGTCAACTTCTACTAAGCTTTCTTTTTGCTTACTTGTGTGAACATTTCCTACGACCTGTGAGGATATGCAACCTCTTGACACCACTCTATGGTTGTGTCATTGTGTCTTGGCAGTTTTGTTATGAAATAAGAAGAATAAAAGTAGACTTTGTTTTGAGTGACAATCAACAACATTGTAAAAATATTGCACGAAATAAAACCACATAAATACTTTTAAAGCGCAAGATATTTCTATAATTTCACATGGTAGCAGAGCGAAAAATGGATTTTTGAATCTAACGGAATAAGGAAATTGCGGAAAAATAATATGTCGGTTGTAAAAGTGCAAACCTTGGGAAAAGACAATTACGATACATGGTGTATTCATGCAAAAGCATATCTTATCAAAAATAAACTGTGGAAATTCGTAAAAGATAGCCCAAAGGAGAGTGCAACACAAGATGATCTTGACAATGACGAAATGGCGAAATCGGAGCTGTTGCTGCTAATAGCACCTTCAGAGCTAAAACAGGTGAAAAACTGTAAATATGCTAGAGATGTATGGGTAACTCTGGAATCAATATTTGCCAGTAAAGGACCTGACAGAAAGGCGACTCTACTAAAAAGGCTGATCTTGGCTAAACATGGCGAAGGGATTGATGTTCGTGAGCATATTAAAGGCATGATGGATATAGTAGACAAGTTACAAGAAATGGATATAACCATAAATAGAGAACTACTCTCGATTATGATCCTCTACAGTCTGTCAGCAGATTATGAAAATTTTAGAACTGCAATTGAATCACAAGACTCGCTCCCAGATCCAGAAAAGCTAAAAATAAAAATTATTGAAGAGAGTGACGCTCGACGTCGTGATAACCCCAGTACTAGCAACACAAAAACCTCTGAAGAATGTCTACACACTTTTTGCAAAATCTGTAAGAAGAAAGGTCATGATACATCAAAATGTTGGTCAAAGAATAAGAAACAAGGCAAGAAAAATAAAGAGCCGAAAGAAAGCTCAAACAAAGTTGACAATAAAGCTGAAACAAACCTACACAGTTCCTACCTTGTGAATGAAAATGCCGAAAAGTACTGGATACTTGACAGTGGCTGCACATCACACATGACTTTTTCAGATAAGCCCTTTACTGAGATAAAACCTATATCGAAAACCCTAAACCTTGCTTCCAAAGACAAAACTGCTGAGATAAAAGGGTTAGGGCATGCTGAAATAGAAATTGAAGAGGGACGACATATTGGAATCACAAATGCTCTTTATGTACCAAGCCTGTGTGCTAATCTTCTGTCTGTTGGAAAAATGACTGACAATGGACATACTGTCCTATTCACTAAGAAGAAAGCAACAATTAAAGATCACAAGCGCAAAGTACTAATAGAAGCAGTGAGAGAAGACGATGGTTTATATTACCTCCATACGACAAACAATGATGCTAATAGACATAAAGCCAATACTGCAGAAAGTAGCAATGAAGCAGAAAATAGTAAGTCAGACGATGACATTAAGCAATGGCACAGAAAAATGGGACACATGTGCGAAAGAGACATGAAGCTTGCTCTAAAGAACGTAAGCCTAATTGGGCTAGATTTCAACAAAGACAGTTCCTTAGGAGAATGCGAGATATGCATACAAGGCAAAATGAGTAGAGTGCCTAGCAAGCCAAGTGATAAAAACACTGAACGTACGACCCAAAGACTGGAGATCATACACAGTGACGTCTGTGGACCATTTAAGCATCCTACACTTAATGGCAATAAGTATTTTGTAATCTTCATCGATGACTACACAAGATACTGCCAAGTATATTTCATAAAGAACAAAAATGAAGTGTTACAAAAATTCACTGACTACAAAGCAGAAGTAGAGAACTTCACAGAGAACAAAATTAAATGTCTCCAGACCGATAATGGTACTGAATATCTAAATTTGAAGTTTGACACTTTTCTGAAAGAAAATGGCATAGCAAGAAGACTAACTGCTCGCTGGAATGGAATCGCTGAAAGGAAAAATAGAACCATAATAGAAAAAGCTAGATGCATGATGTTGGAATCAAAAGTACCTATGTGTTTATGGGCAGATGCTGTCTATACTGCAAATTACTTGTCTAATCGAAGCATTAACCAAAGTATCGGAAACCAGACACCATTTGAGCGCTGGGTTGGTAGAAAACCATACGCAAATCACTTTTATGTATTTGGTGCCAAAGCATTCATCCTCAAGAAAGGAAAAGGTGAACACAAATTTGCCTCAAACGCAATTCCGGGTGTGTTTGTTGGCTACTCGGAACGCTCGAAAGCCTTCAGGATATATGTTCCATCGAAGAAAAAAATTATTATTTCTAAAGATGTCCGTATTCTGAAAAAGATGTTCTATGATAACGACCAAAATTCCACCATTCCTTTCGAAGAATTCAATTGTGATGAACAGTCAAATGAAACTGAAACAAAAGAGGATGAAATAGATATTTATTTCGAAGACACAAACAAAAGTACTAGTAGTCAGCAAGCAGAACAAGACAATGTAATTGCAAGCTCTACTGAGGCACCTTTACAAATTCAAAGTGAAAATAATGATGAATTATTTTACGACACCTTCGAAATAAATGACAATACAGAAAGTCTTGATGAACCAACTGAAATCTATGAAGCAGACGCAAATGTTGATACACCTGCGAATGTTCTAGAAGAACGAAGGACATACAATCTACGCGATATATCTCGTATTGAACCGCCAAAACGCTTTGAAGACTATGTCCTGGCAGTCATGGATATGGACAATGAGACAGAACCTCAAACATTTAGAGATGCTATGAATAGCAAAGAAAAGTCCAAATGGGTAGAAGCTATGCAGAGTGAAATGAATTCACACCATGAGATGGAGACTTGGGAAATAGTCGACCTCCCCAAAAATCGTAAACCACTTCCATGCAAGTGGGTCTACAAAATAAAGAAGAATCCGAATGGTACAGTCGAACGATATAAGGCCAGGCTTGTAGTTAAAGGCTTTTCACAAAAACCAGGCGTTGATTACCAGAAGACTTTTAGTCCTGTTGCTCGCCTCAGTACCATCAGAGCAGTTCTAGGAATAGCGGCTCAAGAAAATATGATACTGCAACAGTTCGACGTATCTACTGCGTTTCTAAACGGTACTGTGAAAGAGGAAATTTATATGAAGCAGCCAGAGGGCTTCAATGATGGCACTAAAAAAGTATGTAAGCTGAAAAGAAGCATCTATGGACTCAAACAAGCACCTCTTTGTTGGAACGCATGTATATCAGAGTACCTTATAAATTCTGGATTCAAGCAAAGCAAAAAAGATCCTTGTCTTTACTTACGTGATCAAGTTTTGATTGCACTATAATATGTAGATGACGGTTTGGTGGCTTCTACTAATGAAAATGCTGGAAGAAAGTTCTTTGAAGAACTAAAAAATAGATTCAAAATAACTAAAAAACCGGCTTCCTATTTTCTTGGACTTGAAATTAACAAAACTAAAGATGGTAGTATTACCCTAAATCAAAGGTCTTATGCAAAAAAGATACTGGAAAAGTTTGGAATGGCTGATTGTAAATCTGCCCCAACACCAGTAATAAAAGTTGACAAAAATTATGAAGTAGATGAGACTTCTGAGTCACTTTTCCCATATCGTCAAGCTGTGGGAGCCTTAGCATATCTGATGGTTGCTACGCGACCAGATATAAGTTACGCTGTAAGTGTGGCATCAAGGAATCTTGAAAAACCTACCAAGCTTGATGTAATGAAGGTCAAGCGAATATTGAGGTACCTGAAGGGTACATTAAACAAAGGGCTTGTCTTCACAAAAAGCCAGGAGAAAAGGCTGATATGTTTCAGTGACGCTGATCACGGTGGCGACACAGCAACGGGTCATTCGACGACCGGGATGGTCTTCCTATTGTCTGGTCCGATTATGTGGAAAAGCCAGAAACAGCCAACGGTAGCAATCTCTTCTACGGAGGCAGAACTTGTAGCCTTAACAGAGACCGCGAGGGAAGCTTTATGGCTGAAAGAGCTCCTAGAAGAATTGACTGATATAACAGAACTCAATGGAAAACCCACAATCTACGTTGACAATGAGTCTGCTATTAAGCTATCCGAGAATCCGCCTTATGAGTTCCATAGGAGAACCAAGCATATTAAGCTGAAGCATTTTTTCATTCGAGAATGTATACAGAATGGAGAGTTTGATATCAAGCAGGTTTCCACGGAGCTGCAACTGGCAGATATATTCATTAGTAAACATTTGTTGATAAACTGTTTATGACTAGCGTTAAACAAGTTTACAATAAACACATGTTTCTGAAACTTGGCCGTCCACACTTGTCAGTTGTTCACAGGATGTCGCCCGAGGAGGTAGTGATGCTCTCTGCTGCTTACATAATAATTCACAAGAGCATTAATCGAAAAAAAAAGAAGAAAAGGTGGTGGATTTAAAACTATTTGTTGAATAGAAGTTATATATTTAATGACCTCCGCGGATTTGATGGGTCATTTCAGAACTTCACCAGAATGTCACCAACTGATTTTGAAATGTTATTAAGATTGATTGGACCATCAATAAAAAAAAAGAAACAAAATTTCGGCATCCTATTGAGCCTCAGAGAAGACTACTTGTTACTTTAAGGTTTCTTGCAACCTTTGCAAGCTAAAATAAAAACTACTCACTGTTCCCATTGTATCTGATGTTCCAGACGTTGTTGCACCACACAATAAAAATTGCAGCGATTCAAACCACTGCCATTTGCTTTTAATCACTTCCTCGGAACCGCTTCCAGTCCTTTTTGATGTTTTAATTTTTTTCTTTTCACGACTAAATTGTGAGCGTAGAATATGCATCTTTGTTTCCACTTCTTTTTGCGATATATGCAATTCTGCAGCAATGTCGGTCCAAGCATCATTTTTTTTTAAATTATCTTTATAGTCTTTATTTGAGGCGTCCCAAAGAATACTACGTTGGTGATAAAGCTCTATGAGCTTCGAAATTTGGTTGTTGGACCACACTACCTCCATGTTTATAAACTCGCGCAAAACACGTCCACACCTGTTGACTTTTGTTTATAAACTAGATGTTTCGTCTTGCTCTCCACTCGTAGTGGGGAGCACGGCAACACGTATCATAAACAATGTTTCATCACCTATGTTTATGAACTGTTTATAAACTGTTTACAGAGATGATGAAACATTATGAAACATTGTTTATTAACAGTTTATAAACAGTGTTTATTAACAAATGTTTAGTAATGAATACGTGGCTTTACGAAGCCATTATTTGGCCCAAGACTCGAGATGCTAAGCCGAAGAATTGGACTTGTTCAAGATGTGTCCAAGTTCTAAAAAGTACCGTCGATGTGAGGATATGCAACCTCTTGACACCACTCTATGGTTGTGTCATTGTGTCTTGGCAGTTTTGTTATGAAATAAGAAGAATAAAAGTAGACTTTGTTTTGAGTGACAATCAACAACATTGTAAAAATATTGCACGAAATAAAACCACATAAATACTTTTAAAGCGTAAGATATTTCTTTAATTTCACACGACCCACCACCAGCCTTTCAATTCAAGATAGTTTTTTACCTTAAATTTCCAGTTTGCAAAATTTTCTGTACCTTTTAACTTCTCAATATGACCGCAAAGGCCAGAACCAGACTGTTGATTTTCCTCCATCGTATTTTTCGTTCACTTTATTTCGACACAAATTCACTACTTTTAATTTTTAATTGGGTTTCAGGACTCCTTGATGTGTTTCAGCATTTTCTGGACCATAACCTAATAAAAGCCACTGATAACCCAATAAAATAATTATATTTATTTAATATTTATATAACTAAAACTTCACGTTACAACCATTTTCGTTATAAGATTTTCTACAGAGTGACAACAGTTAGAAAATCAGTAGGTACAAAAAGCGAACATTAACTTTTTTCTCTCCTGTCTTGATGGAATGAGAGTAGTAGGGTATTCGCCGGTTCTGGGACACTCGATCGTGATTGGTCAGTGGTCACGGCCCCTCCCACGCCCCTCGGCTCTGGCCCCCTCTGTGGTCCGGAGGAAAGGAAATCAAAACCTAAAAAAAAAAAAAAAGTTTGGACTTTTTTCTTAAGTATTGGGGCACGCTGAATCGATTCCGCTGACTCCCAGCTTCGTATCTTTATCGGTTACAAAGTTAGCATTTCTGTACAAACGATCCCTAGATGATTTACTAATTGCTAATCACGTCCTAATCACCTCGCTCGACGGTTACAAACAGCATTTTGTAAAAACGATCCTTGCATGATTAACTAATTGCTCTTCATTGCTTTATTCTATGAGGTTCAAAGGAAACTTCTTATCTATCATGGCTACAATTTATTCTCTTTAAATGTAGACTTAAATAAACTACTCAACAACATATCATTCTCTAGTGTATTACTATTCAATTTATTTAACAAATCACTATTTCTCTCACCTCTGAACATGATACAACATTGTCCGCAAACTGAAGTGTAATAATTTTATATCCTTCTTGTATTGGAATACCGCATTCTTATCAGAAACTCTTATTAAACTTCATAATATCATGGCTACCATTTATTCTCTTTCAAACATTGACTTCAATAAACTTCAATAACTCAACAATATATCATTCTCTACAAAATTACTCTTAAATTAATTACAAAAATCACAACTTCTGTAAGCTCTACATTATACAATATTATCCACAAACTGAAGTGTGATAATTTTGTATCTTGTATTGAAATGTTACATCTTTTTTTTCAGATACTGCATGAAACTTCGTTTCTATCATGGCTACCATTATTTATTCTCTTTCAAATGTTAACTTCAATAAACTACTCAACAAAATAAATCATTCTCTACCGTATTACTATTAGGTTAATCAAAAAATCTCAATTTTCGTATCCTCTAAACATAAAATACATAATACAATATTGTTCGCAAACTGAGGTGTAATAATTTAGTATCCTTCTTGTATTGAAATACCACATTCTTATCAGAAACTGCCTATGAAACTCCGTATCTCTCATGACTACCATTTATTCACTTTCAAATGTTGACTTCAATAACCTATTATAATTTTGTTTAGTTCTTGTTTTGAAATACCACATTCTTTTCAGAAACTGCGAAACTACTCAACAACATAAATCATTCTCTACTGTATTACTCTTAAATTAATCAAAAAAATCTCAACTTCTGTAACCTCTAAACATAAAATCCAGTATACAATATTGTCCACTAAGACGATCTAAATATTTTCCTGACTTCATTAAGTGATACTTTTACAAATAAAATTAGTTCTTTTGAGAGAAAAGATAGTGGTTGGAGTTTAACCAACATAAAATGCTTACATATGCATGCAAATAAATTTAATCCCCTTCGTGCATCAAAATTATATTGATTTACCTCGAGCTATTAGACTTTAGAGCAAGAAAATGCAGTGATTAGTTTTAAAAATGCAGATTATATGTGTTTTAAATGAGCATTACTTTCTGCTTTGTATCCTTGCATTGACTTCAATAAACTTCAATAACTCAACAATATATCATTCTCTACTATATTACTCTTAAATTAATCAAAAAAATCTCAACTTCTGTAACATCTAAACATAAAATCCAGTATACAATATTGTCCACTAAGACGATCTAAATATTTTCCTGACTTCATTAAGTGATACTTTTACAAATAAAATTAGTTCTTTTGAGAGAAAAGATAGTGGTTGGAGTTTAACCAACATAAAATGCTTACATATGCATGCAAATAAATTTAATCCACTTCGTGCATCAAAATTATATTGATTTACCTCGAGATATTAGAGCAAAAAAATGCAGTGATTAGTTTTAAAAATGCAGATTATATGTGTTTTAAATGAGCATTACTTTCTGCTTTGTATCCTTGCATTGACTTCAATAAACTTCAATAACTCAACAATATATCATTCTCTACTATATTACTCTTAAATTAATCAACAAAAATCTCAACTTCTGTAACCTCTAAACATAAAATCCAGTATACAATATTGTCCACTAAGACGATCTAAATATTTTCCTGATTTCATTAAGTGATACTTTTACAAATAAAATTAGTTCTTTTGAGAGAAAAGATAGTGGTTGGAGTTTAACCAACATAAAATGCTTACATATGCATGTAAATAAATTTAATCCACTTCGTGCATCATAATTATATTGATTTACCTCGAGATATTAGAGCAAAAAATGCAGTGATTAGTTTTAAAAATGCAGATTATATGGGTTTTAAATGGGCATTACTTTCTGCTTTGTATCCTCCTGCCAATAAATAAAATAGATAATAGATAGAGTTTCGTCCTATACCATGCATTTTAATAAACTTAAGTTTCATCGTGTCTTTTCCGGTTAAATTAACAGATATACCTAAAGTGGAAAAGCAATATAATAAGTATGAGTGTTAATGTCTTTGGCTTAGAATATAACAAAGAAAAGAAAACTCACCGTGTGACAGGTCCCTTTACTTTACAAAATCTCGTAATAGTACTCACCAGACTACTACATTTTCCTAAAATTGAGAAATTAGACAACCACCAACAAAATGATTGCATTAATGTTATTACAGAATTACCAAACAATGAACTGACTAATAAAAAAATTGGTTCGGACAGCCATCATTAAACGTTAAAATAAAATTTGATAAGTTTAATAAAAAGTTGAGAATACCATTTGTAATATGTATATGCCGATTTCGAAGTATTTTTAAAACTAATAAATTCATGCTTAAATGATCCCTCTAAACCTTTTACTGAGAATATTAATAAACATGAAGTATATAGTTTCGGATATTATATTAAATGTTCATATGATTATAGCCTCTCAAAATATGAAACGTACACCGGTCCGGATTGTACTAAAGTAATTATTTATGGGACGACTCCACAAAGTCATGAAACTAATAAAAATAGTTAAAAAAAATAGTTTTCAAAAATGCCCAAACCCACTAACAAAACATGTTGGAATTAATATTGCGAATTCAAACCTGTGTTTTTACATAACCCCTCGAGCGTCGGACGCGCCACATAGGCGCAAAAATTTTTGTAACGTTGAGCGTCGAGCGCGCCAGTGTGGCGCGGAATCTGTCTTGTTGTCTTTGGCAAGTGGATGATTTTTACATAAGCTGTATTTGTAAATGTGTGTAGTCGGAACGTATTAGTTGGTTATCAAAGAATGACATTACGTCAAGAATTTTGGGTACATGTTTCCGAACTATTTGTATTTACAAAATTATTTAGCAAGGAATCTGTGGACTCGTAGTTTTTTGGTTTTTTGTGAATTGCAAAAAGGTGTTTGGTGTGTAATAAACCAGTTTCTAATCAAACAAAAGGTACATATATCGATAGGTATTAGGTGTCAGTTTATTTTATGTAATTTAAGTGCCAGTGTTCGAAAATATTATCACAAAATTAGTGAAAAGTGAGGAAACATGGCGAAGTTTATGGTGTATTTTACCAATTACGATTTTATTATCGTAAATATACTTTTACTGAGCTTTTACGGAGATCAACAAATTTATATTCGAGTAGGTAGTTTCATAACGAACAAAACGGTATAAGATACATGTAAAAACCTTGCAGCATAATCTAGAAATATGAAAATTACAAAATGTATGCAAAAAAGATCGAGTCGAGGTCGACACCCCGCGACGCTCAAAGCACTCGCTGCTTATCGGGGCGCGACGCTCGAGGGGATAATCTAAGTAATTATAATACACATTGCATTGTTCATTCATTGAATTTTATGGAAGGCGAAATCGAAGTATTAGGTACCTCAAAATAAGGAAAGATATATTTCGTTTTCAATATAACTAAATGTTAATAACCAAAAAATATGTTTGAAATTCATAGATTCTTTCAAGTTTTTGCCTTGCAGTCTTGATAAATTAGCAAAAAACCACAATGATAATCAATTTAAATGTTAAAAAAAAACTTTCATCATAATGATGACTTTACACGTTTAGGAAGAAATGGTATTGATATACCTATTTGAAAATTTTCGCGATCTTTGTATCAAAACGTAAGGTTCAGATCCAGCTCATTATTACACAGCTCCTGCTTTAAGTTGGGATGCAATGCTTAAGTACCTATTGGTATACAAATTACAAATTGAATTAGAGTTATTAACAGATTATGATAAATTAGCATTTATTAAGGCTGGAATTAGAGGTGGCATAATATCTCAATGTAGCATTCGGGTTCACTAATGTTTCACAAGAAAACGTTTCAAAAACTATTCATGTGACAAACAATGTATTTCAAAAATATCATTTTATAAAAGATCATTTTGACAAATACTCAATTCACAAATGTTTTACTTTTCAATTTTGTTGAATGTTAAATTTTCATTTACAAATGTATTATTTCACCAAATAATTTATTTATCAAACTTAACATTTTACAAAATGTCGGTACATGTTACATACTTTAGTGATTCTGAAAATATATATATTTTTTTTTGTAACGGAGTCGATGTGTGCTGATTCGGTTTTGGTGACAGATCTATCTTAGAGGTGACAGTTAATTAAGTACTTACTAACCCAAAAATACGTTGTACCATACGTTTGTATGATATGCATTTTTTTTTTAATAATTACTGTGAATAATATATGATTTGTTTAACAAATAATGTTTTGTGAACTTAATATTTGTGTGCAAATAATCAAGCAAAGAAAAAAAAAGTTTATAGAACCAGTTGTTTGTATAAAGATCAATTTTTGATTCATCATTTTGTCATACGTTGGATGTGAAATGAAAATTTGTTTTTTGTTCTTGTAAAATGATAGGTCAGCTTAGCACTCATCATGCAAAACGTCGGTTGTGAAATGAAAATTTGTCTTTTGTTTTTTGTGAAATCATAGGTTAGGTTAGCTTTCGGCATGCAGTTTGTGAAATGATAGGTTAGGTTAGCTTTCGTAATGCAGGCCTGCAGACGAAAGCTAACCTAACCTATCATTTCACAAACTTCAGATAAGAAGTTTCCTTTGAACCTCATAGAATAAAGCAATGAATTGCTCTTTGATAAGTTATTATCAAAGAGCAATTAGTTAAACATTCAAGGATCGTTTTTACAAAATGCTGTTTGTAACCGTCGAGCGAGGTGATTAGGACGTGATTAGCAATTAGTAAATCATCTAGGGATCGTTTGTACAGAAATGCTAACTTTGTAACCGATAAAGATCAGTCAGAAAAGAGAAGATCAGAGCTGGGAGTCAGCGGAATCGATTCAGCGTGCCCCAAAACTTAAGAAAAAAGTCCAAACTTTTTTTTTTTTTTTTAGGTTTTGATTTCCTTTCCTCCGGACCACAGAGGGGGCCAGAGCCGAGGGGCGTGGGAGGGGCCGTGACCACTGACCAATCACGATCGAGTGTCCCAGAACCGGCGAATACCCTACTACTAATGAGATTAGATACTATTTCCAACAACATCATAATTTCTCGATTTTTTATTTTTTATTTTAATACTAGGGTCAGGATAAATGGTAGAAATAAATTGTACTGTTAATTCCGAATCACCTCTCTGAGGCCCTAAAACCACTAAAAATTCAGCTTGTATTTGTAATTCCCACAACGGAATTTTCTAGCAGTTTTTATGAGCTCCTGTAAAATTACGCATTTTGAGTTACGATTTTTTGTAAAAGTACAAAATAATGTGGCCATAGAACAGACAATTTTAAATAACACAAAATTAGAATCGAAAATTAATATTTATCTTATAGTGTTAATCAGTTTGACAGTGCTAATAGCACTCATATTTTGCTACGGAGTGCGTGCGCAGATCAGGAAGAAGGTTAAAAGTTGGTTGCGCAAAGAAGCTGCTAGTATCGGGCTGACACCCCCAGTAGTAAGGGTTCAGCCTGCACAAACAAATACAGTGCAACAGCCAGTGACGACAGTGTATTAGCCATACCAAGTGTGCGTTTCCGAATAATATGTATTTTGGGTATTTATAGTATTTGGTTTGGTATAGACGAAAAATGTAAAACAGGTTGAGCAATGAAAATGTATTTCATGTTAACACAATATTGTATGACATCATTTTGTGTAAGTCGGTTAACAACAGTGTTACAATTCAGTCCCACACAAGGTAAGCGTAACCCGAAACCTTGGTTTATGCAATGACGGTCGATCATATGCGCATTATACGGAGCCATCAATAATGAGCCCTATAGGCCCAGTGGTAATTTTATTGTAAGTTTTATTTTATTTGAATTTTTTAGTGTAACAATAAAATTCAAAAAAGGGGGGACGATTGTGGGGGACTGAATTCACGGAATGTATTGTAAGCATTTTTGGTATTAGGTCGCCTGCGTGCGACATTGGGGGAGCAGTCGTATGGTACCAGGCGGCTCGCTCAGGCGGAAGTTAACCCGCAATATTGTGTAGGAAATTAAATTGCAAGCCAACTTGCCCTTTCGTTTGATTTAGTACTAGCAGTACCTAAAGTTCCGTATAAAAACATGAGAACACTTAAATAACTCAGGATGGATAAAAGTTTCTCTCGTATCGGTATTACTCCGCGGTCTAGGGGTGAAACTATTCAAAATTTTACGCAATTTATCAACATATGTATACGGATCATTACCTTTGCATGGCGAGCTTTCAGCGAAAAAATCACCGGGCAGTCTAAGATCATGGCCGTATACCATCTGTGCCGCACTTACCCCTGAATCACTTCTGTATGCTGCTCGAAGACCTAATAAAACCGTTGGTAACTCTTGAACCCAACACTCGCTGTGGATTAACCTTGCTGTAATCGCTGCTTTTAGTGTCCTATGCCAACGCTCTACTAACCCGTTGCTCTGTGGGTGATAAGGAGTTGTTCTAATTCGCTGAATACCCATTAATTTCATGAGGTTCTGGAATAACTCACCCTCAAATTGCCGGCCTTGGTCCGTGGTCAGATTTTTTGGCGTTCCGTACCTACAAATCCACCCTTTATAGACCTCTTCAGCTACAGTTTCCGCAGACATATTTTTTATCGGAAAAGCTTCCGGAAAACGTGTAAATCTGTCTACTATAGTAAGTAGATACCTATACCCGTCCTGTGACGTAGGTAGTGGTCCCACTATATCCACATGCACATGCTCGAATCTCTGACACGCAGGGAAATGTTCCAACTTTGAAACAGTATGTCGACTTATTTTCACTTTTTGGCACTCTGTACACGTTTTAGCCCAAGCTCTGATATCCCTATTTATGCCTAACCATACAAACCTTTGCGTCACCATCTTAAGAGTTGTTTTAATACCAGGATGACTAATGTTGTGTACTGCCTCAAAAATGCGCCTTCTAAATTTCTTGGTTATATAGGGTCTAATATGATTCCCTGCTATGTCGCAATATATACTCTTATTACAGTTAGGTATACTTACGCGTTTCAACTTTAGACTGCTTGAGTTGTTATTCTTGCCTATCAGTGTAATTTCATCGCTTGCGTCCTGGTCCGCTGCTAATGCCTCGTAATCAATTATCGTTGGGCAAACAATTGTTTCTACTTACACGTGACAATGCGTCAGCAACTGGATTCTCGTTACCGTTGATATGTTGTATATCGCTCGTGAATTCGCTGATATACAACAACTGCCTGACTCTCCTTGGTGTTTCTTTGTCTGAACTTACCTTTGACAACGCGTAAATTAGCGGTTTATGGTCTGTAAGTACCGTTAGTTGCCGTCCTTCGACTATATTCTTAAAATGCCTGATAGCCATGTAGACGGCTAACAACTCCCGATCATACGTGCTATACTTACGTTCTGTATTAGACAGTTTTTTGGAAAAGTATCCTAATGGTTTCCATACGCCTCTAATCTTCTGTTGAAGCACTGCACCAACGCATGTTTCTGAGGCATCCGTCATGAGCGACACAGGAACGTTGGAAACCGGATGCGAAAGGGTAACCGCTCTTTGCAGGCCTACCTTGCATTGCTCAAACGCCTTTTCCGCCTCACTGTTCCACACAATTTTTGTTTTGTCATGTTTTTTCGAATTATGTAAAAAGCTGTTAAGATGCGCATGATATTCGGCTGCATTTGGCAAATGAGACCTGTAAAAATTAACCATACCCAAAAAACGTCGTAGTTGCTCAATTGTTTCGGGCTTAGGATAGTCTGCAACTGCCCTTATTTTATCCGATAGCGGACTAATGCCGTCTCGAGTTACTGCATACCCTAGGAATTCGACTTCGCTGCAACCGAATGAACATTTACTTACGTTTATTGTAATACCTATTCTTTCGAAACGTTCGAAAATTAACTTCACATGCTCTCTATGAGTTCTTTCGTCCTCACTAGCTATGATGACGTCATCAATGTAACAAAATAACGTTGACTTAGCTCCTTCAACTCCTTTGATGTTCTCGATACCTTGTAAGACTGTGTTGTCCATGAATCTTTGAAATGTTTGTGCCGCGTTTCTCAAACCGAATGTCATTCGCGGAAACTCGAAAAGACCAAAAGGCTTTATTATCGCCGTCTTTTCTATGTCATCTGGGTTTACTAAAATATTATGGAAGGCCCTATTAACGTCTATCTTTGAAAAATATGTCTTACCTGCTAGGCCAAAGGTGAAGTCCTGCAACCTTGGGACTGGATAGCGATCTGGCTTCGTAATCGCGTTGAGACGCCTGTAGTCACCGCAGGGGCGGATTTGCCAGTCCTTTTTCGGTACTACGTGTAGCGGGCTGGCCCACTCGCTCTTCGATGGCCGGCATATACCTATTTCCTGCATTTTCCTAAATTCTTCCTTAACTATGCTATACCGATCCGGGGGTAACGGTCTGGCTTTAGCGTAAACCGGCGGACCAGTAGTCTCTATATAATGATATACTTTATTTTTCGTATGGGTAAGGTTCTCTTTAAAATTAAGTGGTTTTGTAATACTGGGAAAACTAGACAAGATATCTTGATAGGGGTTCTTACTATCGAAGGTACTAACTCCTATGTCTCTAGAATTAATTAAAGGTCCCGCTATTGTTACATTCGTGACTTTGTCAATCAACCTCCTTCCACTAATATCTACAATAAGCTTAAAATGATTCAAAAAATCTGCTCCTAATATCGGTTGACTCACGTTTGCAATTATAAAGTCCCACTTAAACGCTCTTCTTAAATTTAAATTTAACTCTAACGTTATAGCACCAAATGTCTTTATCTCTGAACCATTTGCCGCGAATAGTTTGTACGACTCATTGTCTTTTATGTACCGCTTACTTACTTTCGAGGCAGGCACAACTGAAATATTCGCTCCCGTATCCACAAGAAATTGTAACGCGTTTTTCATATCATACACACAGAGACGATGATTTCCTAATTCCGCGACAGATCTTTGCGTCTCGCCCGGGCCTGTCGCTCCTAGTTTTCCGACCTGACCTTCCAACTGCATGGCTGCTCACATCTTGTTGCTTGGGGTCCAAACCGATAGTGAAAATGGCACAGCCAATCTGGGCTTGATGGGCCTCGTCTTGGGGTACGACCTCTAACTGACCTGCCTCTCGATACTGATCGATTTCTCCGGTAATTTCGTTCTGATCTGCTTCTACTAACTTCATTGCGTAGCTCCGCAACCTCTAGCATTATTTTATTCATCTTCCCGACTACTTCCTTAATTTGTTCATCTGATGCTGGGCAGTGACTCACTGAGGCCGTCTCACCTGTTACGGTTTGAATGTTTTCCATCACCTTATCCGCGATAGCGGCAAGGTTGTCCAACTGCTGATCTTGGCTGGCTGCTAATACTGCTCGCACAGATACCGGCAGTCGAGCTAACCACAAATTCTTCACTGTTTCATCACTAGCCTTACAGTTTCTAGCTAATTCTCTCATCCTGCGTAATAATTGGGACGGCTTTTGGGATCCCAGGTCCAGTTCACCTACTAATCTCTGGAATTGCCGCTCCGCCGACTCTTCGTAAACTTGTATGAGCCTTTCCTTTATGCACTGATACTTATTGGTTTCAGGAGGGTTGTATACAATATCGGCCACTTGCTGCAGCGGTTCACGACCTAACTTGGATAACGCCAATTGGTAGCGGCAGTCATCTCCTTGTTTTTGCGGAGTCAATGTTGCTTCAAATTGGGCGAACCATAGCCTGGGTAGTTCCGTCCAAAATTCTGGTATCCTTGACGACACTGTGATTGTTGCCAAACTTTCCTCTATCTTAACAACTTGTGACGGCACTGCTGCAGGATTCATTTTGATTATATTTTGCCCCAATCACAAGGCTGCTTCTTGTTCTGTTCACGGGGTCACCACTTTAGGTACTGCTGGTACTAAATCAAACGAAAGGGGCAAGTTGGCTTGCAATTTAATTTCCTACACAATATTGCGGGTTAACTTCCGCCTGAGCGAGCCGCCTGGTACCATACGACTGCTCCCCCAATGTCGCACGCAGGCGACCTAATACCAAAAATGCTTACAATACATTCCGTGAATTCAGTCCCCCACAGTTGTATGTGTTGACTGCCTCGTTGGTGTGGTTAGCATGACCTGTGGTTCGACTACGGCGGACGAGGTCCCGGGTTCGAGTTCCGGACCATAACAAGTAAGTATTGGGTTTTTCTAACAAGAAATTATCAGTACTAGCCCGGAGTAAAGAAGTTGGCGGTGTTTCACCCCCGTGCCTCGGAGAGCACGAAAGCCGTCGGTCCTGCGCCTGATCCCTCTCCGCAGTCGTCGTGTCGGATTTTCCGTCTCATCGGGCTATGAAAGTAAAGGAACTGAGAGTGCACCTCTGTATTCGCACACACTTGTGCACTATAATATCTCCCGCGCAGATGGCTAAACTATTATAATTATTATTGTGTAGCTATAGGAGCGAGTTCACACACGCGACAGTTTTTCCGGGTCCAGTAAACACAAGCTTCCAATAGCGACGGATCCGTTAAAAACGTACCGGGTGCCCGCGGTTTCGTCAGTCTTTAGCAATGACCTTCTATACAAAAGAAATATAGTGTATAGAAGGTCATTGGTCTTAAGCTAGTAAGATGTCTATTGCGCGGTTTAATTTTTTTTACTCCCCATCTGTCCCCTGTCTCCTGGGGAAGTCCCTTGGGAACTGTTTTTTTCCCGGGAGAGATATTTATTATATAATATATGGAATTTATATATAATTATTATTATTATCACTGGAAAAAAGATAAAGAAATCGGTCACTTTTACTTTGAACATGTTTCCTCATATTATGTGATCTGTGGGATGGGTTCCCACAGATATCGATTTTAAGAGGTTATTTAACGACATAAATAATTAATATTTTGATCAATTCAGCAAGAACTTAGGTATATGTTCTTACTATCTTTTATTGTAGGGATGTTGAATGTTGTCGATTTAAGTTATTAATTAATATCTTAAAATTAAATGAATGAAGAGCCCACATAATTCTTTAGAAAATTTAATAAGTGTACCTGCCAACTTACTTGCCTGTTATTAATTTACAGACTTCCGACCTGCTACAACGCATTCACCAACAACGGGTAAGTAGACATACATTTTATCACATCATTATCATTAACCGATAGACGACCACGGCTGGACATAGATCTCCTGTATTTCCTGCAAGGAAACATGCCGCGGTCTTGCGCCACCTGGATCCAGCTGCTCCCCGCAACTCGTTTGATGTCGTCCGTCTACCGAGTAGGGGTCTCGCCATTCCAGCGCTTTGGGACCCTAACGTCTATCAGTTCTTCGAATTATGTGCCCCGCCCATTGCTACTTCAGCTTCGCAACACGTCCAGCAATGTCGGTTACTTTAGTTCTTCTGCGGATCTCCTCATTTCTAATTTGATTGCGCAAAGAAACTACGAGTATTGCTCTCTCCATCGCCCGCTGAGTGACCCTGAGCTTTTTATGAAGCCCATGGTTAGCGCATCTTTATGACTACTACCGACAATGCTCCCTTCATAGTGCTACAAACAAACACCAGCCAAACACAGCGTCTTCGCCGGCGAAGACGAGGACCCCGATATCTTACGTCACCCGAACGTGATTTTAACCCACGGCCTCGGGGGCGTGTATGTGGACTAATCTAGTCCAACCGACCTCCCGTTCGTCCCAAGGTCATCCTAAGCCGAGGTCCGAGCCTCACAGGAGGCGCCCTTAGGAAGACGTTCCCCCCCCCCCGATGTCTTCGAGCCCTAGGGCTCTTTTCTCGGCGACGCCTAGCGCTCGCCCAAGCATACTCAATCCGGAAAAAAAAAATCTTTATGTCATTACTAGCTGGTGCCCGCGACGACGTCCACGTGGATTGAAGTTTTTTGGTTCCCGCGGGAACTCCTTAGTTTTCCGGGATAAAATGTAGCATATGTGTTATTCCAGACTATAAATCTCTGTGCCAAATTTCATCCAGATCCGTTCAGCCGGTCGAGTAAGAAACATCCATCCATCCAAAACTTTCGCATTTATATCTATTATTTATTGATTGATATTGATGATTGATTATTGATATTGATATTGATATTGATTGATTATTGATATTAATTGATTATTATTGATGATGATTATTTGATTGATTTGATTTAAGTATAATATTTATTTGATTGAAGCTTATTAATATCATCGATAGTCGCCTGTAGTCTGTCTGTTACGGCATCCCTTTGAGCCTACTGGACGGATTTGAATGCAACTTGACCTAACATACTGGCTTAACACATAGGATAGATTCTTATCCCGAAAATCAATTGGTTTCCGGATAGGGGATGAAAGATTTGATTGATTTTACTCCGTCAAACTCAACTCAGTCAAATCGAAACCGATCTTGACAGATATTTTTTCATTAGAAACTACAACATCGCACCCCCAGAATGAAAGTGACCAAAAATTGCAATTTGTGGGAAATGAGCAAAAATGATTTCAAAATGGTATTATATAGGTAATATATTGAGTATTGAATATATTTAAATGTATAGCTATCTCCCGTGTTTGTATGTATGGATTGGCATTATTATATTTAATTTAAATGTATTTTAAATACCTATATATTTTGATATGTGTGAATGAAGAAACAGGAAGAGCAACACGGAAAAATTGTGAATTTAAACTTAATGTCGGTAATACACCTGTAACTTCGGACTCCGAAGTTGCTTCTGTTTTTGAAGGCTTCTTTACGGATATTCCGGTTTCTACCACAGAATCGTTGAACTTCTCACCAAATGCCGCTCTTACTTTACTGGAGGATAACGTGGCTGAATGTAATAACGTTTTCAAATTCTGTCACGTTAACTGCTCTGACGCTATTAAAGCTTTCAAAATAATTAACAATAAGAAGACAAATTATTTGTGGGGCATTTCCGTTAACGTTGTAAAATCATTGATTGATATCGTTGCACCCGAGTTAGCTTTAATATTTAATAATTGTATTGATTGTGGTGAGTTTCCTAACTTAATGAAGCACAGTAAAATAATTCCTCTATTCAAATCAGGTAGTACCAATGACCCCGCTAACTTTAGACCTATATCTGTATTACCCACTTTCAGTAAAATATTTGAAAAATTAATATTAATTTAATTGCTTAAACATTTTTGTAATAATGACTTATTACATAGTAAACAGTTTGGATTTACACGGGGTCGCTCAACAATCGATGCTGGTGTTGAGTTAATTCAAAATATATTCGAAGCCTGGGAGGAGTCACGTGATGCACTTGGCGTTTTCTGTGATTTATCCAAGGCTTTTGATTGTGTTGATCACGAAACATTAGTCAGAAAACTGCACCATTATGGAATTAGGGGTGTAGCACTGGATATGATGAATTCCTACTTAAAAAATAGGATGCAAACGGTAGAGGTCAATGGAAAGCGGTCTTCCGGATCGATTGTAAAAATGGGGGTTCCACAAGGTTCAATTTTAGGGCCTTTTCTATTCCTCATTTATATTAACGATCTTCCTTACCTTACCAAGGATAATCATGGGATAGTATTGTTTGCTGATGATACATCACTTTTGTTTAAAATAAATCGTTACGAAACTACTCTTGACGAAGTAAACAATTCTCTCACTAAAGTGGTACAGTGGTTTGAAGCTAATAACCTACTACTCAATGGAAAAAAGACAAAGTGTATCAAATTTACATTACCTATTGTCAAACAGGTAAAAACCACTGATCATGAGGAATTAGATTTAGTGGATACCGCTGTTTTTCTCGGAATAACGTTAGAAGCTAAACTCCAATGGGGCCATCACATAAATGACTTATCGAACAGACTTAGTTCTGCTGCATACGCGGTTAAAAAGATTCGCCAGTTGACAGATATAGAAACGGCGAGATTAGTTTATTTTGGTTACTTTCACAGCATTATGTCATATGGTATATTAATATGGGGTAATGCTGCTGATATTAATTCTGTTTTTGTGCTGCAGAAAAGGGCTGTTCGAGCCATATATAATACTAGTATGGCGCGTGGATGCGCGGCCCGCTGAAGCGGACCGCGTACGGCATCGTACCGGAACGCTAAATCACTTGGCGGTATGTCTTTGCCGTGTAGAAACTGATTAGGGGTATGGGTTTAATATAACTGCCGTAGGACCCCTAACAGGTTAGCCCGCTACCATCTTAGACTGCATCATCACTTAACATCAGATGAGATCGCAGTCAAGGGCTGACTTGTAGTGGAATTTTAAAAAAACCTAATTCCCTAACCCAACCACCTATCTTTAATACCGTGCTCTCTAGCTAGCTCTTCACCCATTTTGCAAACCCTCGATCTCCATATGTTTTCTCCGAATCATTTGCGAAGATACAAACTTTGAAAAGGTCTTGCATAATTTCCAAATTCTAGTCAACATTCGCCATACATTTTCTATGGAAAAAATAAATTCCGCCATTTTGAATTTTTTTCCTGTTCATCAAGTAGACCTTCATGTCCTGATCATCTTTTTCCAAGAAACCACTCTTCCATCTTCTATACTCTCCGAGATAGACACTGACGAAATTTGTATGGCGGCCATCTTAAATCCGCCATTTTGAAATTTTTTTCAGCTCACTGTCAATTGGATGAAGTTTCGAATGACATTTGGTCGAGCACCCCCCACCTATCTTCAATACCCTGGCTGTGCTGTTCACCCGTCTTCGAAATCCTCAATCATCAGCTCTCTCCGTATTTTTCCTCTTCATGAATTTTTCCCCTCTATACGAAATGGTCAGTGAAAAAAATTTTTTTCATACAAAATTGTTCAGGAGAGGTGATCAATCAATGAATCAGCACGAGCAGCTATATATATTATATTAATGGGACCACGAGAGTCACTAAGAGATAAATTTAAAGAAATCAATATTATGACAGTGCACAACCAATATATATTTGAAAATTTAGTATACGTGCATAAACACACTGATAAATTCAAGAAGAAAAGAGATTGTCATAATGTCAATACTAGAAATAAAAATAAACTTGTAATGCCTGCTTCTAGGCTTTGTAAAACTAGCAATTCGTTTGTTGGAAGCAGTGTCCGCTTCTACAATAAGCTCCCAGAAGACATGTTGAAGATGTCTCTGAATAAGTTCAAAGTTAATGTAAAACGTAAACTCATTGAAAAATCTTATTACCATGTGAAGGATTACTTAAATGACAAGGAAGCTTGGCAATAATTTGCTCTAATGGCTCTGATAGTTCCTTAAGATGATGATAATGAAAAAAAAGATGGTGATAATGAAAAAAAAAACCCCGGCTGAGTTTGTTGTGGGTTGTTGTTTGTTGTTTTAAATTCAGTCCTTTTATTGCTAAAATATTCCTGAATTTCTAAGACTTCTTATGAGTTAAGCCTGTTTAAAACGCAATATAGAACAAATACTGATGGCATATAATAATGAATCAGTCACTATTTTGCTATGAAGTTATTTAGATTTAAGGGCGCAAATTAATTTTTTTTATATACATTACTAGCTGATGCCTGCGACTTCGTCCGCGTGGTTTACGTTTTTTTGATTCCCGCGGGAACTCCTTAATATTCCGGGATAAAGTAAATTAGCCTATGTCACTCTCCAGGTCCTTAACTATACCCATGCCAAAAATCACGTCGATCCGTTGCTCCGTTGCGGCGTGATTGAAGGACAAACTAACAAACAAACTGACTTTCGCATTTATAATATTAGTATGATTTGCAATAAACTGGCGCAATAAATAACAGGCAAGGTGAAAAAACGTGATAAACTAAAGTGAAATTTACTCATTTCAGGGCTCCTTTTTACCACGGGGTTTTAGAGTAGGCTTTCTATGGTCAGTTTATTAAAAAACAGAATTTACAGGAATTTTGAGTCAGGTCACTTTCATTCTAAGGGTGCGACATGTACCTACTAAGGGTCTATCAGATAGAAGATCTAATGATAATTTCGGAGGTAGCGGGGGGAAGTCCATAGTGGATCAGCCGTTGCCTTGTAAAAGGTGGATTTTTAACTATGTACCTATATGTCTATTACTTTTAAGCAGTAGGCATATTGGGTACTTGGCAACTAGTATTCGAGTAAACATTTTTTTGTGAAAATACTTAATATTCACGTCCCCTGCTAGTTTTATATTTGAAAACCATTTTATACTATCGATTGAAGTTTAAAAAGTGCGTCGAATTATGATGACGCTACAGTTCAGTATTTCATACAACATCCCACACTAAGCGCGTGTTTTGACGTCTGAAAAAAGTTGCTTATTTGACTTGTCAATATAAATAACTGCCCACCGCCCGTGAAAAGTCGAGGATTCTTATTGTCATTTATTTATATTTTAGGGCGCCCTTATCAGTATACCACGTCCGATGTTGCGTCTGCGTCGACACTGGCAGATGTGTATCACATGGAAGGATATGAATGGGCACTCAACTCCATAAATACAGACGAAGACGCTTTCATTTGGAGTGACAATACCGGGCAACTCGTCCGCCTGAAGCTTTCCAAAGATTTCAATGTAAGAAAATAATCTACCTAGAAATTTATCTTTTATCTTTAAACTAAACCTTAAATTATTAGTTAATTTAAAAGTTCAATAAATTCTTCAAACGCATTTCTCTCGACTAACTCATCGGAAGATTGAGCATGTTGATGAAATATTTATAGGTCCATGATGAAATATAGGTAAGTTTGAGGTGGTGATGTGTCCACCTCGTATGCTAATTCCACCGCCTAGCCAGGGCTAAACACTAAGTAAATGATAAACTGTAGGTACACTGGTAATTACATATTATATTGATGTAACATAAATATTTAATATACAAGATATAAAGCAGTGTAGTTGCTCGGAGAACTACCAGTTGCTTTCTGTTCAATAGCTTGTGTTGTAATGTGTGTGGCGATCTTGCTTACAGCGCCGTTTTCCTGCGCATGTCGAATTTCGAATATTTGAATATAGATTTGGATGTTGCAACCAGCCAGCGTCTAAACTCTAAAGAGTATGCACGCCACAAGTTACCTACTTCGAAACCTTAGAAGCTGAATCAATACTTAGGGATTCGCCACTTTCTACCACACATAATATATATTGCGTACGGATTTATCCTTTTGTACTTAAATTATATTTTCGTTTAGGTAAAAATTGCTTATATAATCTTGGTTTTGTACAGCCACCTACATCTCCGATAGGGGACTATGATTGCTGGACGAACAAAGTGTGCGTATACCTCACGCGCTGTGTTTCCGCACGCAACTTTACCTCCTTCGACGTTTACACATATAACTACTGCTACGTTGGTGACAGGTAAAAACTAATCATCATTATCATCATCATCATCTTTCAACCCATTTTTATTTTTTATTATTTTTATTTTTTATTTTAGTAGGTTACCTCACCGAGTGCGGCACCTCCTCGCCAGGGCCAGGGGTTGCGACTTCCTCTAAGAATGGAAAGGGTTTGGCCATGGGCCACCAAGCTGGCCAAATGCGGATTGGCAAACTTTACACACATTTGAGAACATTTTGTAGATCTCTCGGGCATGCAGGTTTCCTCACGGTGTTTTCCTTCACCTTCACCGTAAAGGAAGTGATATTTGATTTCTTAAAATGCACATTACTCCGTAAAGTTAGAGGAGTGTGCCTGGGAATCGGACTACTCACTTTACGTGGGCATGTTCCACTACTCCCTACTAAGTATCAACGTATCCCCTTTGAAGTGCCTTAAACATTTTATTGTTTCAAAATTTTATTTTACCACTTTGTCGGCGTATATCCATGCCAAATTTATTTTAATTTTAAATATTATTAAATAATACAGCTTTCTAGTCCTACGAGCGTCTGAGCTAAGCCGCGGATAGACAGATAGACAGACGGACGGAAATAGCGAAGGTTCTTGTAACTGTTAGCCACGGTCGAAGCTTCCTGCCTTAGTCCCCAGTCTTCGTACTTTTGGCGCAAAACTCTTTGGGTACCCGTACGAGTACACCACTGTCGCTCGGTGACTCGAGTGCTACAAGTTTCCAAACTTATCATGGCCGCCAAAGCAACGGACGATGCATTAAACTATCAAACGCGTGTTTAAGTGTCATGGTTCCCAAGAAATGCGCGTTGATTCAATTATAACCCGTTTCAATTGTCCCCGGTCTACCCTTGTAGGCGTAAATACGGAGAGAAACAAGACTTAGACAGACCAGGATCTGATGATGAACAGGAAGTGAAGTGTTCACAGTAACATGTTTCTCACGGGTGTACATACTCCGTACCCTATTGATCAAGATTGGTATTACTTGAAGTTATGTGCCACACCCACACCAAAAGCATACCTAACCACTTCAGATCTAGAGAGCTAGAGTACGTTGTGGCTAAAGACTCTTTTTTTTATTTTTAACTTTTTTTTTACATACTAAGTATTTACTTATTGAAATTTGCTTTACAGTTTTGCTGGTGTTTGCTGTCCATTAGATGAAGTCGACAAAATCGATGACCTTCATAAAAAACTACAATGGTAGTAACTTTCATAGAAAAAGGTTGGGCGACCGACTATGAGAACGCGTTCCTATCCTGTCTTTGTCCCCATCGTAGCGCTGTGTTTTAATGTTTTTTTTATTTCCGATCTGTTGTGTGCATCGATATATATATGTAGGTACTAGATGGGCCCTTTCATAGAAAAAGGTTGGGCGACCGACTATGAGAACGCGTTCCTATCCTGTCTTTGTCCCCATCGTAGCGCTGTTAGTGCTGTCACAGTCGCTCGTCGTGTAGATAATTTGTTATTCTTATGTTAACATCTAAAGTCTTATTAGTTTGCCACTGTACAATTTTTATTTTAAGGTAAGTGTCTCAAGTCACAATTATACATTTCCAAAAAAACGTTATTATTTAATCTTCCTATTTAATATTTTTAACCATTGCGCAATCATTTAATTTCCGCGGCAAACTGTATGATATTTTTTTTTTTACCAACTGGCCTTACGGCTTCTATGGCTATGGCCCATATTATCTATGACGGAGTCATACGTTTTCAAGCTTTCATTCAAATATTGCAAGCAAGTTCCCGCTTTTCAGACTAGATGGCGTTGATGGCGTTGCTAAAAATACGCCCATATTCTTTGTTCGACAGGGCCCGTCTATGTAAATCTTGGTTTATAATTAATCTATGATGTAAATTGAGGTCGTTGGTTGTGTGCAATAAAGATTTAAATAAATAAATAAATAAATGGCATCACTAGCGTGTACAAAATTCAACGCTAACGCGATACCAGATGACGACAATCCTTCGGATTTTTTAACAAAAAAAATTACTAAGAAGTTGATACCCAATAATTTATTTTTAATTACCCGCCATTTTACAGTTATCTTTTACTTGACAGACAGCTGATAAAAATAAAAAGTTGCATGTTTATGCAAATTAAACTATACCTACAGCTGCCTTTTCGTTTTATTTACATAAAATACCATCCTTTGGAGGACATAATATAATATTTATTATTTATCGCTCCCTCGTTACCTCTGCCTCGTTGGTCTAATGGTTAGCATATTCAACTGCGGCCGATGAGGTCCCGGGTTCGAGTCCTGGGTCGGCCCATAGCAAGTATTGAGATTTTCTGACAAGAAATTCTCAGTACTAGCCCGGAATTAGGAAGTTGGCGGTGTTTCACCCCCATGCCTCGGGCCGTCGTCGGTCCTGCGCCTGATCTCTCTCCGGTTGTGTCGGAGTTTTCGTTCCATCGGGCTATGGGAGTAAAGGAACAGAGAGTGCACGTGTGTATACGTACACACTTGTGCACTATTCTATCTTCAGCACGCATTACGCGGAACTCCTACCTCCTTTTGTCCACTCTACGGCTTATAACCATCGATATATATGTAAGTACTAGATGGGCCCTTTCATAGAAAAATGGCGGGTGAGCAACTATGAGAGCGCGCTCCTATAACCTGTCATAAGCCTGTCTTTGTCACCGTCGTAGCGCGATCACGGTCGCTCATCGTGTAGATAATTTGTTATTAAGGTAACATCTAAAGTCTTATTAGTTTGGCACTGTATTATTTTTATTTTAAGGTAAGTGTTTCAATTCACAATTATACATTTCCAAGAAAACGTTATTTAATCTTCCTATTTCATATTTTTATCCATTTCGCAATCATTTATTTTCCGCGGCAAACTGTATGATATTTTTTTTTTAATAACTGGCCTTACGGCTTTGGGTTCCAGCCCTAGAATAGTCCAGTCCAGTACGATAAAAAAAATGCAACCAAGTTAGTTAATGCATAGATGGGCAGAACGGATAGTAGGCATTAATACCTTCCGAGACGCAATATTATGCTATTGTAATAATATGATAAAATTAGTTATTGACGTGAGTTTAATGTTTAACCAACTTCAATAAATACAGAGTTTTTATTTATTAAAGTTGATAATTTTTATTTTGTACTAGCGAATGCCCGCGACTTCGTCTGCGTGGTTTGAGGATTTTTGATTCCCGCGGGAACTCCTTAATTTTCCGGGATAAAAAGTAGCCTATGTGCTATTCCAGACTATAATCTATCTCTGTGCCAAATTTCAGCCCAATCCGTTCAGCCTTTGGGGCGTGATTGAGTAGCAAACATCCATACATCCATACATCCATCCATCCAAACTTTCGCATTTATAATATTTATATTATATATTATTATTTTTGATTTGATTGATTGATATTTGATGAAAAATAAATAGTTAATTCAAAATTCAGAATTTTATTATTTCGTTGAACAAAAGTTGTTTAGTACCTATTATGTACAGCTACCTACTTACAAGTGTTTATTACTTAATCGTATTTTTAAATGCACACTGTGTAAGTGATTTATCTCAAAATAACTTTTAATATTTCTTTTGATGGCAAGTAGCATACTTAGAAATGTATAAAATAAAATAATTTCAAATGAAGTATTTTTCTGTGACTCGATCCATCAGTACTCTTTCACCTCTCCCATTCCAACCCCTTTTTATTATAATAGTACTAATCATTATTTTTGAATTCTTTCATTTGCAATAAGGTTTGGCGAGGATTATTTTAAACTGTTTTAGCTGTTATTATTTTAAATTTCAAGTTTTTTGCATTAGTAGTTACCGAATTATGCTAAGTGTGACGGACAGTCATGTCGCACCACTAGGGTTGTTTTCTTATCATTTTGGTACGCAACCCTAAAAATGACTTTATTTCTGTCAATTTTTCGCCAAAACTTCAGTATCAACAATTAACAAATAATTAAATTAAAAAAACCCACGACGAACTGCAGCACCCCATTGTGTGAACTTTGACCTTTAAATATATCTAAGAACCTTCTCACAAGCTATATATATCTAATGCAAAAAACCGCATAATAATCAGTTCAATGGTTTTCCAGGAAACTGGTAACAAAAAAGTGGTAAAAATAACAACGTCATACTAACATTTATCGTTTACCTCAGAGAGTACACTCATGTAGGTATTATTTTCGACAAGCGCATCTGTACTAATCTATGACCGAGTCATACGTTTTCAAGATGGCGCATATGTTGCAAGCAAGTTCCCGCTTTTCAGACTAGATGGCGTTGTTAAACATAAGTCCACATTCTTTGTTCGACAGGGCCCGTCTATGTAAATTGAGGTTGTTGCTTATAACAGCAGCAATAGGCATGATGACAGATTTTGAAAAATGGACAGATTATGTTCTAAAGTATCTACTATTTCGAAAAAATATTTAATTTCAGCAGAAAAATAAGGTTTGGTAGATAAAATTGGCATTTGAAATTTAATTTTTAAAATTCACGCCAAAACGTTCGGCGGTGTCATGGCGTCGTTTGT
This sequence comes from Erebia epiphron, assembly GCA_963932025.1. NCBI lineage: Eukaryota > Metazoa > Arthropoda > Insecta > Lepidoptera > Nymphalidae > Erebia > Erebia epiphron. The sequence continues at coordinate 14,746,419 of OZ009956.1, read as the reverse complement.
GACGTCACTATTGTTTTTACCAATATACTCTGTATACAATCACACTATTGTTTACTGGACACTGCATGTCCAGTAAACAATACCTAGTATGATTGTCAAAGCTCGAAAACAAACAATTGTGACGTCATTCGCTTCTTGGTGTTTTATCCAATATGGCGGATTGCTGTATTTTATAAAACTATAGCAATCTCACTCGAAATAGAAAATAAATACGTTTTTTATAATCCATGAATCCTATTTCATTAGATAAATTAAAAATTTCATTGATTCTTGGTTACTGTCATCATGCCTCTATTTACTTATGCAACAAAAAAAATTACCTTAAAATTAATTATTGTTATTACACTATAGCTTAACTTAGAAGTAGCTATCGTTTCAGCACTTAAGCCGCATTTATTAGGGCAATATCTCTGGACTCTGGACATAGGCCGCCGTGGCCGAAATTCGGTCGGGATGGCATTATTATTATTCTGCTTTATGAGCTCATAGTAATTAGTAAGTAGTAACCCCCCCCAGTATATATTATGTCACCGTAAGTTTGTGAAAACCGTTAGATTGTAATCTATCTAGCGAGATTGTAAACTGTCAACCCTTCAGCCGGCAGAAATACCTACCTATAATTATTCGCATTATTTTTCGGTAGATTGCAATCTGTTCACTACCTGCTTCTGTCTTCTTTGTTCCATAGTCTAAGGTCGAACCCTAACACCTACAAGAAAGAGACAAGAAAACGTAAATAGTAAATACAATGAATGACACTCAGAACATTGACGGTTCACAATCTGTCGACAGTTTATATCAAAGATATAATCTATCGAGATAAAAAGCGTAAGTGTACTCTGTGGCAGCGACAGAGACAAGATATCTAATATACTCTGTGAAGGACTAGAATCCAGATTCCAGAGCCGTTAAACCAATTAAATATAATTTTAAAAAAAGTACTAGGGCGATTGTGTAAAACCTGCATCAATCATTGTTAAAGTATCAATTGTTGTGATTGTCTGAATTTATGGTATTCTTCACAGAGTAGGTACATTGTATTCTTGATGCGTCAATGGATTTTGTCCAATAGTAGAAGAGTGTTAACCAATCAGAGGTGATCGCGATCGTTACACTGTAGCTGTCAGTTTTAGCCGGTCGCCCGGATCAGAGACAAGTTAACCAGGCCCGGATTGTTATCTGATTGCTATGTTATAATGTTACGGACTAGAGAGACTAGAGAGTAATTTTGAGATTTTTTTCTGTTTTTCCAGCTAGTTACTAGTTCATCGTGATTGTTCATCTTTCCTGATTTAAATTTCACTTATTGAAAGGTATGGTTAATCTCGCCGATACTCTTATGATTAATACGGTGGCGGAGGGAACTATGAATATTTTACGCAATATCGTAAGTTTTTGCTTTAGCCTCTTGCAGTTGCTTTACCAACACAGATTTTTGTTAAAAAAGCAATGTATTTGTATCCTGTTTCAGGGGCTGTTTAAAAGTAAACCAGTAGGTCCACCGCCACCAGTTATAATCAAGATGAAGTTATGGGAGCTTGCACGAGAGACTGGGCCATACGTGAGGCTTGCGGGTCTGAGCGGAGCTTCAGCTGTTGTTCTAGGAGCGATGGGTGCTCATCGGACATTCCCGGAAACAGAGAGCAAAGAAGACCTAAAGAAAATCTTTGAGACAGCTAATAGATTTCATTTTCTTCACACTCTTGCCCTTATGACAGTACCTTTGTGCAGGAGGCCTTGTATTGTGAGTTTAAACTTTTAGTAAATGAGATTTCCTGTACATTTCTTAGATACTACTAAGTCAGTCCTTGCATTATTCAGCCTGTGAGATGGTCTTGCACCTTAGGTAGTAAAAATGTCTGAATCCTCTGTAAGCACAGAGCCACATGTTTGTCTCCCCTAATGACCAGTTTAGCTTTAATGCAAGCAGTAAGCAGAAGCTAATGATCTGATATTTAATCATTACCACACCATTATAAACTATACTTATGCCTATCTATTGCTAGTATTCTTAGTTTTTTTAGCATAGTTCCATAGTGTTGGACTGAACAGGACCTAGTAGAATAAAGAAAATTTTTGATACCATACCTTATCAGTTTTGAAAGCCTATAAGAATTTTCCTTTTACAGGCTGGCACATTCTTCATAGCAGGAATGGGGCTTTTCTGTGGCACCTGTTACTACCATGCCTTTACTGGAGAAAGGGCTTTACGTCGTCTTACACCAGTTGGAGGCTTTTGTCTTATACTTGGCTGGATTACAATGGTATTGTAGATTTCTTGTTACTGAATTTTTATCTAGGTGGAAGTTGTGAGTAAAAGTCATTCCAGAACCAACAATACCACGTGTAATGTATTCATTTACTACTAAACACTTGATGTTTCTGCACCATTGTTTCACATAAAATAGCTTTCTCTTCAGAATTTGGATGTATAATATTAAAACCAGACTGGCATTCATCTATTTGACAAAGCTGTGGTATGAAGCAAATTATGTATTTTAAGTAATAACAATTACAAATGATTTTATATGTATATGATAACAAAGTGCATATTATGTGGTATTGTTGCTCTCATAATGAATATAGTGATATTGCATTGTAAACAATTACTTATTATTTATTTATAGAAAGCATTAAAATAGGTAATATATTTATATAATATTGTTAAAATCACAAACAGGATCTGAAAAAGTAATAAAATATTGTGAAAGTACCAGTTAGTACTTATAAAATAATTTTCAAGTGCTTTTTGTACAAATCACAGATAAAAAGTTACAGCAGCCATGATACCAGTGAGGAATGGCGCCCCTTGGATGACACAGCACAGGATTTTCATGCGACAAATAGAAATATTACTGAATAGTTAGACAAATAATAGTGCTATGCTTTATAAGCATTGAAATTTCATTTCATTTTACTGTCATAATATTATGGTATATTTAGTAAGAGCCTTCGCTTGAACCACATGTGATGGTCGTGGGAAAAATCTCCTGCCATGCAGTGCCATCTATGGGCACAAGCCCTACTTGAAGAAGTCAGGACTGACCGTTTCAAACCATCTGTGTATAGCCGCTTTTACAGATAAGTTACTTATCTACACATAAGTACAAAATTTTGACTAATAATAATAGGAGTGTGTCTCACAATTTTTTCAGATCCTGGTCATGATGAGTAGCCAGAACATTGTAAATAGTTTTAAATATATATTTTTTGAATACACTGGATGGAACTACATTTGTCAGATTTTAAATTTACATTTTGTCAATTGATAAATTTATTAAAAGAATCGATACAGACAAATGTGATTTCACCCTAAATTACTTAGTGTGCTCATAAGTGTCAATGGTAGATGGTTTTATTTCAATTGAATGTTTTAATATTAAGATTTACTGGATCCTTTTAAAAGTTATGAGTAATTAAAAATATAGAAGTTAAAAATAATTCATTTTTCTTAAATACTCCTGTTTCCCTACATCTTAATGTTTTTCAATGTTCTTTTGCCAGGTGGAATGTGAACATTGGGTGGATGCTTTGTTAGTTCTAACTACGATTTTACCAATGTAATCAAATAATAAGCGTCTGGATAAACAAGGGAAAGGAAACACAGTATTTATTCAATGTTGTTTACATAGTTTTATTGAAACTGTTACATATTAAATTTTGCACTTTTCTTTATTCATTTACGATTCTTAAACTTTAATCAAAACTTACACCATTTGGTATTAAATGCTATATTAGCGCATATGGGCTCAGAAGGTGACGACGGTCATTCGTTACGTAGCTTATGTGGTAAAATATATGGTAGATACTTCTTATGTTGTGTCTGCAGGTGGGAGTCCTCAAATCGGGCAAGACAGTAGATATAATTCACTTTCGCGCTTCAAGGACCCGATCGGCGTCACACACTTAAACTATTATGTTGAAAAAAATTTTCCTCTAAATAAACAAATATACAAATCTATCACATTAAATTAACACAAAATATAATTATTAACATATCTCTGTAATCTAAAATGAATCTAAAAGAAAACAAAATCATAAACACAGCACTTTTAGTGTCCATCACATAGGGGAAAAAAGAAACACTGATTGCACATAAAGTCTTCCGGGGCTTTCCGGCGTTAGAATAAAAGTATGAATGATGTCACTGTTTGCACTAGTGGCATTCGCACATGTACACAAGACGCCGCGGGGCGTATGGCAGGGGGCAGGGGCGGTGGCGGGGAGCACTTCACGAGAGATGGAAGGAGTGCTGCCCCTCAGAGGCGGCCAGGCGCAGCTTGGCGCGCATGACCTCTGCGCCGCTGTAGTCGGGCAGCTTGAGGTAATTGACGCACGTCATCACCGACGGTAGGTACTCGTCGGGGTCCAGTGATGACTCCAGCGACTTGCGCACCACCGTCAGCGGCGGGTTCAGTGCCTTGAAGCCTGACAACAACAAATAACAATCATTTATTGTAAGACAATCAATGCACAGCTCTATTTCAATAAATTTTTGTATTCATTTAGATAGGTACCAGTAGTAGTCATTGCCTGTGACTTTATCTGTGTGAATTTAGGTAGAACTCAGATTTTCCTGGCCAAAAAGTAGCTTATATTACTCTGAAGGTCCTCAACTATACAGATTTAAAAAATTACGTCGATCCGTTGCTGTGTTATTGATAGACGAACCAACAAACATTACTTTTATGCTTTACTTAAAGAGCATTTAATTGAAATTTTATCCTAAGCTACAAGCTCAAAATATATTTTAAAAGTCAAATAGCGATGTGTGATCTATCTCTATCCTTGATTTCATCAACGTTGGTTCTGTATATTTTAATCTGTGATGAACAGATTCAATCTGCATTTATGCTGATATCAGTGTGATACTGATAATAATAGAACCATAAGTAACCAATCAAATAGTCGTCTCTAATATAGGTAAGGTGCAAGTGCTTGTTTGCACAACTCTCACACCAACTGTCGCAGTCAACGTGCATACTTCGCGCGAAAATATGCTATGGCGACGCGTCTTGCGGTCAACTTGATGATTAGCACCAACTATACTACACAAAGACACTCAATTATTGACAACATCTACTTTACCTCCAGTGGGTAGCCGAGGGCTTCCAGTTACGAATTGCAAGAATAGTCGTTGTTCCTCGCGATTATACGAGGCTAAGATATCGATGAGCATGCGTATCGCCCGCGACTCCGCGTTGTAGCCGTGGTCGGGCCGAATGCACTCTGCGAGCATCCGCGGGTCCCATCGCTGCTCGCGACCACCTATAAAGTTGAAAAATTCGTAAAATAATCTGTATTAAGGTTTCACTTCTCACCTATCTCTGATTATTTTTGAATTTTGGATGCAAAACTAAGCTAGATAGCCATTTATCTCTTCATTATCTGTCTGATAAATAATTATATTAAGTATACCTCATAACAAATAAGCCTCATATCTAATTAGTGTATGACCCTAAAAAAAATATATTTTAGGGTAATTATACTTCATGAGTATATAAACTATAAAAATTACAATGTTGCAAAACCCTCCAAATCTCTTTTTATTAATAAAATTAAATGATGCCCGCGACTTTGTCCGCGTGAATGAAGGTTTTTTGATTCTCGCGGAAACTAAATTTTCGGGATACAACCTATCCCTGTACCAAATTTCACCAAAATCGATTGAACAGATAGGACGTAAAAGCGTAGCAGATAGACAAACACACTTTCGCATTTATAATATTAGTATGGAAGTATGGTTTAAAACTAATCAATAAAAAAGTATAGATGCAATAACAATTTTGAAGTATCCCACATTGTGCTCTTGAGTATATTCCACCCGTAAATGTGGCTTGAAATAGCATGCTCACACGCATGACTTGCTGCTACACAAGAGAGAATTCTAAATTTAAAAAATAATTATTCAAAGGTTGTAATATAGTACCTGAGGGACTTCCACAGAATACTTGCTCCAATTCCTCTGGGTAGAATATTTTTAAATTGTTTAAAGGGAATACTGATTCGAATCCTTCCTTGAATGCCTCCATCTGCTTTGTTACACCTTTGATACAAAAAAAAATCTACATAAGTATTAGTTGATAAAATATGATATTGCTTTTGCTAAATAAAATTACGGCGTCGCGTCGCCAAGGCTAGAATCCCACCACCCATAGCCCTATTATGTAAAACCAGCATCATTCATTGTAACAGCCTCAATTACAATTAGCTGAATTTATGGTATTGGATGGATTTTAACCAATAGCAGAAGTGTTAACCGAACAGAAGTAATTGCAATCATTACACTGTAGCAATCACTTTTACGTAATAAAGCCCACGTAAGCGAGGAATAACAGATACGTCAGTCTCAAAGCGCACTCCACAAACTGAAAAGTATCAGTTCAACTGATAGGTGTAACTTGAAAATGGTACCATGATTTTCACAAGGCTCCCTGTGAAGAGGGATAGTACTACTTTTGGTAGGATTTATTTGTATTTTATTTGACGGAAAATTTCGTCTTTAGTCTTGTGTGGAATTCCTCAGTCAGACTAAAAAAGTCAAGCCTTTCTTGGCCGGAGAAAGATCGAGCACAGAATACTTAAAAGTACAGCACAATCACTTCGTAAAAATTAAATAAATAGCTTTAGTAACGACGCAATAAAGTGCACTTCAGCTCGCACAGCACTGTGATTTAACGGTTCCTTATCCGCGTCGCAAACCTAAAAAATTGAATAGCGCCAGAATTTTAGCAATGTGCAAGTATCGTATCGTGCAATACAACGTTTTACAATACATTTTTGAGTAAAAACAGAAAAAAATGCCATTTCCCATAATGATATTTTAATCGCCCAAGAGTGGGAAAAGCCTACTTTATACTAAGAGGAACTTAGGAGGGATGACACCTTTGTCGAAAATAATTCTCACTGATTATTATATAGAGGGTCTTCCAAAAGACCTACCTTCTCAAAATTCACATTCTCGGTTATTTCTCGGTTTTCAGTGTCATAACCATTTTAAAGTATAGACTGAAGAAAAAATTGCGTTGAAATTTGATGACGTCACAACTACGTATTTCATACAACTTCCATACTAGAAGGGCGTTTTTAAGTTTGATAAAGAGTTGCTGATTTGATTGCGTTGCCATCATCCCAGTTTTATTGAAGTGTAAACTTCTTTAGGCGCGTTGAGCACTTTTTGGTAGGGGGGTAAACTTGTGGAAACACGTGATCGATACCTCGCACCGTGACCGACACCTCCGCCGTGACCGACACCTCGCGTTGTTACGAATACAAAAGGTCTTAAATATAAATAATATACTACATTCGTAATTAAACTTGAACGCCTTCGTGTTAAGGTTTATATTTTAAGTATCTAGTTATTTTTTTGTATTATTTTTATTCGTTTTCACTTCTATCGGCAGTCCCTATGATTGCCAAATTTTTGTAATATAATAATGTCTGTGGCTCACCCTCTAGCAGTAGCCAGTGCGTGACGAGCGATATGTAGTCGTGCAGATTGTGCGCCGTGACGGGCAGGTCGCGGCCGCCACGCCGCAACTCCGTGCAGCCATCGCCCGGCAGGATGAAATCTAGCCCCAGCTCCTCGATGGGGCAGCCGTCCAGCTCCAGCCCGTTTATCTGTACAAAGAAAAAGATAATTTATAGAGCACTAGCTGATGTCGTCCGCGTGGATTGTGGTTTTTTGGTTCCCGCGAGAACTCCTTAATTTTCCGGGATAAAAAGTAAAATTTCAGTATAGGCACAATCTATGCAAATAAGTCCCATTTCAGGCCACATCATCACTTTCCATCAGGTATAATAGGGTCTCCCCAAATTGACAGACCAGCTTGAGCCGGTCAGAAAAGCTTTATACGGTACTAGCTGATGCCCGCGGCTTCGTACGCGTGGATTGAGGACTTTTGGTTCCCGCGGGAACTCTTTAATTTTCCGGGATAAAAAGTATCCTATGTTTTATTCCAGACTATAATCTTTCTCTGTGCCAAATTTCATTCAGCCGGTCTGGCGTGATTGAGTAACAAACATCCATCCAAACATTAACATATTTTATAATATCACAAGTATAGATAGATAGTATAGATGTAGGAGTAGTGGGCCTGTCAGTAGTGTCACTGAAACTTACAGACACGCACGCACGCACACATCAGCACGTCACTGTCACTCACCATCTGGTTGCGCTGGTCGGGCGGGTGCCTCGCGTCTGCGGCCAGTGCGCGCGCGCGGTCCGCGACGCGGCGCAGGCGGCACAGCGAGCGCCACAGCTCGGGCGCCACGTGCCGCACGTCGCTCAGCCCCAGCCAGCCCTGCTCGCTCACCACCCAGCGGTACATCGTCACTGATAGTGGAATATCCACCTGTCGAAAACATGACATCTTTAGCCTCTTAATAATTAGGTTTGTGAATTAAAAAAAAAATAACCATTTTTTTTATGTATTTTAAAACTTTGTTTGTTTTTAAATTCTTTATTGCACAAGTAGAACAATGTACAAAAGCGAACTTAATACCTAGAGGTATTCTCTTCCAGTTAACCTTTGGTAGTGGGTTGAGATCACAGTGCGTACAATATAAAGAGATAAGTTGGGGTAAGAAGAAACATATGGGGTTGTAGGTAAAAAATGAGGTATGATAATTTATTATGAAATTACTCTACGCAACTTTAACACAAATAGTATAATTAATAGTCGATGCGAAAAGCTTTTATTTAAAAAAAAATAATAATAAACAATTAAAAATTGATAAAATTTAAGAAGAAGCAATTTCACGATAGTACATTTTCAACACTGCATCAGCTGTGTGTGCCACAATGGATTAACATTGTGACGTCTCACGCGCTCTGGTTTATTCGGCGTGTTTTCGGTACTGAATTCAAAAAAATATTTTCAAATTGATATAACTTTAAAATTATAGCGTAAAATAACTAAAACTTAAATAACTTTGATTTATTTTCAAGTCACATATTTTGCTCTAGCACCGAAATCAATTTCACTCACCATTCTAGAATCCATCACAGCTTTAGCCATAAACTTCCCGAGAAACCGAAATTTCGCTTTGACCCTGGACAAGTGCGACGCCCGCGCGTTCCGGCCGATAGCCTGCGGGAACAGGCCGCAGGGCCACGTCACGTAGGTGGCGTCGGGCGCGGGCGACGGGATCAGCGTCTCCTTTTCCAGCTCCGAGGGCTCTGGAGACCGGTCTTCGTCCAGGGTGAGCGCGTCGCGAACGGAGGAGGCCAGTCGCGCCGCGGCGTCCGACGATCTGTCCGTCACCACCGGCGGCTGGCTCTTGACTATTTCCCCACCGAAAGAGGTCGGTTTCTGTTTGAAGTTCTCGCTGCCGTGCCAGAGGTCCAAGTCGGCACGCTGCAGCTCCTGGGAAACTAGAGCGTAGAACTCTAGCGTCGGTCCGAGACCAGTGCCGACTTCGTTTTCGTACTGAATTTCTAGCAACGCCTGTAATCGGAGAAGGAAATATATAAATTAGCGAGAATCACGGTAGCAACACGTAAATCATTCGTCAAATTACGGGTCGCGTATGTTTCGCAGGAAATATTTAACCTTGGATTTATGCCAAATTGTAGGGCCTGCCAAAAATTCCCACTGTATCCTTGTCTATCCTATTAGTTTTTACTAAAGTTTGAGAAGGATCGAGATATAAATTATTTGACATGATAACGTCTTATAAATCGATGAACACCGGCTGCACCGGCTGCTTTCTGCACGCACGGAAAAGTGTCACGTTCCGCCGTGCAAGTGAGAGCGCGGTGTCGGATATACAAACTTATTTGTTTTGTATATATGAGTAAATTTGAATTTGAAAGGTAGTTTGTTTGGAATACGTTTTTATTTTTTGACTTTTAGTACAATGTGACACTCAATGTTGATACCGTAAATAGCGACAATAAACTGTATTTTCTCCAGCTAAAATCTGGTTTATCTTCACCTTCCAAAACTCTCCTACATTGGTCATGGGCCCAGGTTCGTGATACGAAAGGAGTAATCGTATGTAGAGGATAAAATCTGATTTTAAAGTCGATAAGAGACGGAGTAGCTGATCGAGTATCAAGTGCGATGTCGAACAACATGATGCGAATCGAGCCCTTGAACAAGGACAACTACGATAGTTGGAAAATACAGATACGAGCTATTTTAATTAAAAGTGATGGTTGGAAGTACGTAAATGGTAAAGTACTGAAACCAGCTGAAGTTATGGAGGCTGAAAAATGGGAAGTAGAAGACGAGAAAGCTAAAGCAGTCATAATTTTATCGATGAGTGGAAGCGAATTACGACATATTAGGAGCTGTAACACCTCGAGAGAAGTTTGGCTGAAGCTGGAGTCAATTTATGTTTCGAAAGGGCCTGCTAAGAAAGCGACACTTTTAAAACGGTTGATATTGCACAGGATGGCGGAAACAGGAAATGTTCACGAACATTTGAATATTTTTTTTGATGCTGTTGATAAGCTAGGAGATATGGGTATACAGATCAACGATGATTTACTGTCTATAATGTTGCTGTACAGTTTACCCGGAGTTTATTTCGAAAGCTTTAGATGTGCTATTGAGTCGAGAGACGAGTTGCCGAAACCAGAGGCATTAAAAATTAAAATATTGGAAGAGTACGAGTCGAGAGAGGCGAATAAAATTCAGAATGAAGGCGTTATGTATACAAACGTGAATACAAATTTCAAGAAAGGAAAGAGAGGCGCTAAAATGAGTACTAAGGCTAGAGAAACGGAAAAGAATGAAGGTTTTAAGTACAAATGCTTTAAATGTCACGAACCTGGACATAAAGCATCTGATTGTAAAAAGACAGTAGGTAAAAATGCCCTGAAGGCTGAAGAGACACATTGTGTAGATCAAACTCTAACTACTTTTAATGTTTCAGATTTAGAAGTTTCTAATGCTGTAAATGTTCAAAAGTACGAATGGATTTTGGACAGTGGATGCACGTCTCACCTTTGTAATGATGCAAGTAAGTTCGGGGGCACTTTGGCAATGATTAGCGGGGAACTAACTTTAGCTACGCATGTAAGTACTGTTATAAAAGGTAAGGGTACTGTAAGGTTGTCGGCATATAACGATCACTCGGAGACCTCATTTGAATTACGTGATACGCTGTATGTCCCGGATTTAAGGACGAATTTGATTTCAGTAGCCAAGTTAACCAACGATGGTTTTGATGTTACATTTAAAAATGATGTAGCTCATGTTATTGGCAAGAAAGGTGAAATTGAATTGATAGCATGTCGTAGGGGTAATTTATATTGTGTAAATAGGTCTGAGTATTGTAATTTAAGTGATTCAAATGCTGATGTACGTTGTTGGCACGAGAGGTTAGGACATTTGAACGGTAGAGATGTTGCTAAGCTTTTAGGTAAATTAGGTGTTAAATTTGACGTAACCGAAGTACGAAACTTACGAGATTGTGATATTTGTGCTAAAGGAAAGATGACCGCGTTACCTTTTTCTAAATCCGATGGGCCTTGCGCACAGAAGTTGCACATAGTTCATTCTGATATTGTAGGGCCTATGAGATGTCAATCGATAGAAGGTGCAAAATATTTTATAACTTTTATTGATGATAGTACTCGTTGGTGTGTGGTATATTTTCTAAGGTCGAAAGATAAAGCCTTTGATGCTTTTAAGGCATATAAAAGTCACGTTGAAAACCAGACGGGACTAAAGATTAAATTTCTTCAAAGTGACAATGGAGGTGAATATTGTAATGCTGAATTTGATAATTTCTTAAAGGAGGCAGGCATCACGCGAAGACTGACAGTTGCTCGAACACCACAGCAGAATGGGATAGCTGAACGAATGAATCGAACCTTAGTGGAAATGGCGAGGTGTATGCTGTTGAGTTCAGATCTTTCCTCAGGTTTTTGGGCAGAAGCGGTGCATACAGCATGTCATCTCAGGAATCGTTGTCCTACGAGCAGTCTACAAGGTGATATTCCTTATGAGAGGTGGCATAACAAGCCGGTGAAGATTGAATACCTTCGGAGATTTGGAAACAAGGTGCATATTCTGGATAAAGATCCAAAGAAGGATAAGTTTGCTGCAAGAGGGATCGCAGGTATTTTTGTCGGGTACCCGGGTAATGCAAAAGGATATAAAATATGGATTCCAGAGCAAAGAAAATTCATGATTGCGAGAGATGTTAAATTTCACGAAAGTGAAATCTCGAAGCAAGAGCCGAGTCCGGTGAACTTCACGGAAGACAACGATAAGGATTTCATTGAAATTGAATTCTCAAGGCAAAATGTTCCAGTAACTGAAGAACATAGGGGCGAGAATGAGACAGACCGAGTAGAGACTAATGAAGAAATATGGAGTGAATGTCAAGAAAATCCTGGAGATGATCAAAATGATTCTTCGTCAAGACCTACAGAAGTTGAACAGGTGTCTGAAGAAATAGGTCGTGATGATCAACAGAGGTTGATGAAGAGAGCTCCTGGTAGACCTAGGATTTTACGCACAGGTAGTGTAGGCCGTCCGAAGAAAATCTATCAAATGACTGAAGTTACACAACCGATCTTTTCTGCTGATGAAAATGAAGTTGAAGATTTTGCAGGTTCAGCTGAAATTACTTTGAAGAATGCTTTAAAGAGTAGCGATAAACCTGAATGGGAGGAAGCCATTTTATCTGAAATCAGAAGCCTAGTTCAGAAAGGTACATGGGAGATAATCAGAAGACCGCAAAATAGGAATGTCGTTGGTTGCCGTTATGTTTTGACATCGAAGCAAAATGTCGACAAGTCTTGGAAGAAAAAGGCGAGACTTGTAGCTCAAGGTTTTAGCCAGCGGTATGGAGTCGACTACGAGAAAACCTTTGCGCCTGTTGCTAGACTGGATACCGTTAGATTGTTGATGGCTCTCGCAGTTGAATTGAACTTGGAGATACACCAATTGGACATTAATACTGCTTACTTAAATGGATCCCTGGACGAGGAAATATACATGGAGATACCAGAACTATTGAGAGAAAGTTTAGTCAAGCTTATGAATCGAGAGGGAGAAGATCCAATAGTCAAAAAGCGCGCGCAGACCATGCTTGTAAAATTGGATAGTGGTTGCGATTCATGCTTATTGCGAAAATCATTATATGGATTGAAGCAAGCTGGACGTCAATGGAATCTCAAACTTAACAAGAAGTTAACTGATATGGGGATGAAGCAGAGTCTGAATGAGCCGTGTCTATATTTTAGACAAAATGGGAATATTTATTTATTCGTATTAGTCTATGTCGACGATATTTTGGTCGCAAGTCAAGAAAGAGGTTTAATTACGAAGTTTAAAAATGAGTTGTCGAAAGAGTTCGATTTGAAAGACTATGGTATAGCAAAATATATGTTAGGCATAGATATTCGAAGAAATGACAATGTCATTATTTTGTCACAACAAAATTACATCGAAAGTTTATTAAAACGTTTTTGCATGGAAAATTGCAATAAATGTACAACTCCTGTGGAGATACATTCCAAACGGAAAGGAGAAGAGAAATGCAGCAATGAGAGCGGCGAGGCATGGTCTTATCGAGAGCTACTAGGATGTTTGAATTATCTAGCGAATGCAACCAGACCAGACATCGCTAATGCAGTAAGTAAACTTAGCCAGAAAGTGATGAATCCTGAAAAACCCGATTGGATATCAGCGAAACGTATTTTACGTTATCTGAAGGGAACAATCCAATACGGTCTCGTATACAAGAGAACTGGTGAATGTGTGCAGGGTTATTCAGATGCTGATTGGAGGAATTGTTTATTAGACAGACGATCTTATTCTGGTTATGCATTTATTTTAGGTGGTGGCTGTATATCGTGGCAGTCTCGAAAGCAGCGTAGCGTAGCTACTTCAACGTGCGAGGCAGAGTATGTCAGCCTGTCGGAGAGTATGAAAGAGGCTGTATATCTCAATAGCTTGTTGAAGGAACTAGGAATCATGAGGTACGCTCGAGTGATTGTTCATGTCGATAACCAAGGGGCTATATTTTTAGCTCAGGACCCAGTGTTTCATGCACGTAGCAAACACATCGATATCAGGTATCATTACGTGAGGGAGGTTTTGAGGGACAAGAACGACATTGAGTTGAGACATGTACCCACTGAATCCATGTTAGCTGATGTGCTTACTAAGCCATTATCTAGTGTTAAACACAATAAGTGTTTAGATGGTTTAGGTGTTAAGGCCAGCTAAGTTTTCTTTTGGATATCTTTAAATTTAAATTTATAGGGGCGTGTCGGATATACAAACTTATTTGTTTTGTATATATGAGTAAATTTGAATTTGAAAGGTAGTTTGTTTGGAATACGTTTTTATTTTTTGACTTTTAGTACAATGTGACACTCAATGTTGATACCGTAAATAGCGACAATAAACTGTATTTTCTCCAGCTAAAATCTGGTTTATCTTCACCTTCCAAAACTCTCCTACACGCGGAACAAGCGATAGAGAGGCACGATCGGCCAAAACGTTAACTTGTGACACATTTATCTCTCTTCTCGCACAGCAGTTCGAATAGTTCTGCTACTGGAACGCCGCCACGCGAGCTTCGTGAACTTCTAGTTACCACGTAAAACTATCGTCCGTAAACCGACTTTACAGACAACCGTAATTTTTTTTAAAGAATAGGCATGATGACTGATTTTGAAAAATGGTCAGATTATGTTCGGAAGTATCTACTATTTCGAAAAAATATCTTATTTCAGCAGAAAAATAAAGTTTGGTAGATAAAATTAGCATTCGAAATTTAAATTTTAAAATTCACGCCAAAACGTTCGGCGGTGTCATGGCGTCGTCTGTGACGTCACTATTGTTTTTACCAATGTACTCTGTGCAGTGTGCAGTGCAATAGTGTGATTTTCAAAGCTCGAAAACAAACAATTGTGACGTCATTCGCTTCTTTGTGTTTTATGCAATATGGCGGATTACTGTATTTTATAGTTTTATTTTATCAAAATAAATAGCAATCTCACTCCAAATTGAGAAAAATACGTTTTTTATAATCCATGAATCCTATTTCATTAGATAAATTCATAATTTCATTGATTCTTGGTTACTGTCATCATGCCTATTCCAACGGCAGCAGGGGCCCGCCCCCAGCAGCCGCTGCGCCATAGCAAGGTAAGCGGCGCTCACCTTGGAGTGCGCGAACTCGTGCATGACGTGCTCGGCCTGGCGCAGCACGCTGTGCCGCTGCACGGTGCGCTTGCGGCGGTCGAGGCGCGGCGCCACGCGCTCCGCGTCCGCGCCCGCCGCCGCGCGCTCGCCGCCCGCCTCCAGCAGCCGCTGAAGCGCGCGGTCGCGGTCGAACGACACCACGTAGAACAGCAGGTGACGCACCTCGAACGGAAACACGAACGGGCTGCGGCACAAACACATCTCGTCAGTTTGTTTGGTCACGAAAACTGTGATTGATCTGCATAAAACTTTGTCACAAAAAAAAATACTATTTTATTTCACAAAGACAAAGAGTTAAAATCACAAAGATCAACATAAAACATGAATCAAACTCACCAAGCATAAGCAACTTTTTTCAACCAGGGAGGAAGGTTTCCCGTCATTATGACCAACGGATCCTGTAGTTGTCTGTTTGCTTTCGCTGCAAGCTGAAACAGAAAACGTGACTTCAATTTCGTTCTCTCGCACTGCCTTAAGTTTCAACAAAGAAAAGTGGATGTGGATCTAGAACCTGACCAATCAGACTTGATACAGATCGAGACAGGGCGGAGTGAATCAGGCCTGGATACCGTCCAGGCCTGATTCACTCCGCCCTGTGTCGAGACAGGATAGGGTGAATCGAGACAAAACGCGGTAGTTCGGAACTGGGCGGCTTATGTCGGGACTTGACGAGGTGCATCAAGAGAACCGGGTGAATTAGGACTGGACGCCTTCGTCAGGACTTGACATGGTGGCTCAGGATTGGACGAGTTGTGTTGCAGTCAGCACGGGTTAGGTCAGTACTGGACAGGTTGTGTCGTAACAGGATAGAATGGGGTGCGTCGAGACTAGGAGGGGTGGGGTGAGTCAGGTCTTGACAAGGTGACAATGCTCACCTTGGCGTTGATGAAGTCCGCGTTGGGCACCAGCGGGCGCTGGTCGGGCAGGCAGGCGGCGCGGTACAGCGTGTGCCAGTGCCGCGACAGCGCGTGCAGCGCGCGCAGCAGCCCCAGCGCCGGCAGCGACGCGTCGCGCACCTCGCTCGCGCCCAGCGCCGACCGCAGCATCAATACGAGAGGTGACACCCGTGGCGGCACTATGCCCTCTGATATCAAATGAAAAACTTATTAAGCAGGCGTTACTCTGCGGAAGTCCGCGATGTGTTTCGCTATAGATATTCTCCCCTCTTCGCTTCGCTTAATTTCAGCCAGATCCGTTAAGCTGTTGGGGCGTGATTGAGTAACAAACATCCATACATCCATCCATCCATACATCTATACATCCATACATTCATCCAAACTTTCGCATTTATAATATTAAGTAAGATTTACTTGAGTATAAAGTTTCATTCGACTGGGGTAAGCAGTGCTTGTATGCATCTATGAACTGCACGCCACTGCGCTTCATTCAGGACCTCCTTTGCAAGCTTCTGGTGTCGCGCTTTACAAAAACTCTAGGGGTACGGCAGACAAGACTTCTTGGAGTCGGTTAAAAACCCGCTCTAGCACAGCTAAATTAAAACAAGCGGAGTGGAACTAAAAAACTCCCTGTTTCCTCCGAGTTTCTTGCTGGTTCTTCTCGGTAGGAATGGCATTCCGAACCAGTGGTAGATTCATTTGACTATTCATAAGAACTTGTAAAAAGTCTATATTTTGAATAAAAATAATTTGATTTGATTTGATTTGATCTACTCCCTTCAACCCGTCGTTAAAGTAGCACGATTCAAAATTTGATTTTTGACTACATCATGCGTATTAGACCATCCGTGAATAGGGAATATGCATGATTTATTTTTATTTCTTAAATCAATTATTTACATCTTTATAACATAGTAAAAAATATAAATAGGTTTGAAAATAGTCAAATAATTACGTTAATTGGTGTTTCAAAGTTAAGTATAAATTTGAGCCGTTCAAACGCCACCATTAATCGCGCGCTTTTGATGACGTCATTGGTTATTTACCGTGTTTTTTTACTATAGCGATTCAGTTCAGTTACTTCATAATTATTATTATTATTTAACAAGTAATCACACAGGAATACAGTTTTAAACAATTTTTTCTCACAAACACTACTAACACAGTATGAATATCGACGCCGATAAATCCACTGACGTGACCATTTACGTCACATTTCGTTTCGACCAATGGTGACGCGTTTTGCAAGTTTGAATTTGCCTCCCTTATTTTTCACTTTCTATTTAATATTTTCTGGGTTTAAATAATAACTAAATAAAAAAAATACCTTTTAAGTATAATATAAAGACAATAAAGAATCTAGAAATAAATATTTGAGACAAATTTAAATTTTATGCATATTCCCTATTGTGCCACTTGCAAAACCGACCAATCGAAAATTGGACTGAATACGAATTGGATCCATCGCGACTAAAGCCTTTTTTCGTTATACTGGTAAATAAGGTCTTACCATTCCACAAGAGATCAGGTTTCCGCCTGGAGGAAACTTTAGTGGGTTGTCCTTTGCCTTTACGCGAAGCAGACGCGTCGCTGCGAGGCTGCTCGCCCGCCTCCACGGCGCGGTAGTAGATCGTATGAGTTTGTACCCAGATGCCGGCGTTCGCTGCCAAGAAACATTTTTTTAATTCATTACAGACTTACGATACGGAACCGGCTCAAGCTGGTTCCGCATAGATATGTCACCGTAAAATTGTAAAACTGTTAGATTATGATCTAACTAGCGAGATTGTAAACTGTCGAAAGATTACAATTCAACGCATTATTTTTCGGTAAATTGTAATCTGTTAGGTATATCGACCCGATACAACCCAAGTGCATATTTCAAAAATTGACACTCATAACATTGAACGGTTCACAATCTTTCGACAGTTTACAATCTATCGAGATAAAAAGCGTTAGATTACAATAGATTACAATCTAACGGTTTTTTCAATTTTACGGTGACAGATATATATTCGGGGAGAACGACAAGTCACTCATCATCACTTTGTGTGTGTCAAAGTGATGATGTGGCCTGCATTTGCATAGATTGTGCCTAAAAACTCTTGATTTAAACATATTATCCAGAGTACATTTATTTACCAATTCTCTTTAGATTTGGGTAGTATGTCTTAACTAAACGTTAACTCTTCGCATCCGTAATACATTCTGTTTCGCATACTGATTAGATACCACAAATTTCTTCAAAGCATACACCATGTTTAAAGAGCCCAGGAGTTATACAATCACTAAATAAAATAAGAATATGTTAAAAATTAAAAGTAGAATTCGCCAGACAAAGAACTATTTATTTTGTACAGAAGAAGGGACATAGGTACTTTTTATACAGAGAAATTATAAGTGACGACCAGCTTCTTGATCGATAGCAAGCTGCAACGGCCGTGTATGCGTAAAAAATAAAGCACGTAAAGCCCAAAACAAATGCGCCGTGTGCGAGGATCACGGGTGTTTACTCTCTGCCTTCCGCTCTCCGCAATAGCCTCGCTGATAAAAATAATGCTAATGCGATACTCGTCATCACTTTACAGCGATCAGGTAATAGGCATGATGACAGTAACCAAGAATCAATGCAATTATGAATTTATCTAATGAAATAGGATTCATGGATTATAAAAAACGTATTTATTTTTCAATATCGAGTGAGATTGCTATTTATTTTGATAAAATAAAATTATAAAATACAGCAATCCGCCATATTGCATAAAACACAAAGAAGCTAATGACGTCACAATTGTTTGTTTTCGAGCTTTGAAAATCACACTATTGCTTACTGCACAGTGCACAGAGTACATTGGTAAAAACAATAGTGACGTCACAACGACGCCATGACACCGCCGAACGTTTTGGCGTGAATTTTAAAATTTAAATTTCAAATGCCAATTTTATCTACTAAACCTTATTTTTCTGCTGAAATAATATGTTTTTTCGAAATAGTAGATACTTCCGAACATAATCTGACCATTTTTCAAAATCAGTCATCATGCCTATTTAGCATCGCCTGCAAAATAATCGAAGATTCTGTATGCAATTCGGTTGCCTACCTAGAGGCGTCTCGGTATCGGTGTCGGCGTCCGTTTGCTCGCCGAATTGTCTCACGGCCTGGTACACTGTCATGTTGTAGGGCAACACTGTTTCGCCGATCAGGAACTCTAACTTGTGGTCGGCACTGAAAATAAACGGTTATATCTTAGGAAACTTTTACTCACGATACGATATACGAGATACACGTGGAGATAAAATATATAAGTACGAGTACCTTAGGAATAATTAACATACAATAAGGTGCTTTTTATACAAATTAAATTAGAGCTATATAATATAGTTGTACACAACGCCTTCCTTTATACAAATTTCGCCGCAAAGGATAGAATTTGAATTAAATTATTAACCTGAAATTTCTTCAGTTTCAATATTTCTGATACAGGTTGTTCTGAAATTCTTGTTTGCTTCGGTGCCTTTTAACCATATTTAACGGGATCCAAAGGAGCAAGCACGAATATACTAAACTAGGCACTTTCGTCTGAGTATAATCTAATAATTTAGCCCGAGTGTAAGAGAGAAAGAGTGTGTGTGTGTGTTTGTCTATGTGTTTGAGAATATGTTTCTTCAAACTTGCTGCCAAGTGGGGATACAGTCTAAGGTGGAATGTCTATCTAACTGTCTGTCTGTCTATTTGTTACATTTTCACGGTCCAACAGATGCATCCTATCTTGACGAAATTCGACACAGAAATACTTATTTCACGAAAAATCATACGTGAAGCCACGCGATTTTCGCGCACTACATTGCGTGTGTCAACTATAGTCCGCACGCGAGCTCTGAGGAATCCGGGGCTGAGGTAGCGGGCGGGTGCGCACCGCGTCCGATCGTCGCTTCATACCCCGCACGCTCCCATACAGGTGCCGACCTTGACGCGAGAGTACACTTTATCGATAACTAGATGATTCCCGCGACTTCGTCCGCGTGGATTTATGTTTTGTGATTCCCGCGGGAACTCTTCAATTTTCCGGGATAAAAAGTCTAAATAGCCTATGTCCTTCCCCGGGACACAACCTGTCCTTGTACCAAATTTCATCAAAATCGGTTGAGTAGTTGGGCCGTGAAAGCGTAGCGGACAGACAGACAGACAGACACACTTTCGCATATATAATATTAGTATGGACGTAATATCGACTATATCACAACTAAGTACGTCAACATTCCTTAAGATCCCTCGGACCTCGCGGACTGTAATAGAAGATGTACTAACTCGACGGGGTGGTGCGGCGGCGTCGCCAGCGCGTCCTCCACGTCGTCGTCCGAAGCGGGCTCGTCGTCCGACTGCGCCGCGCACGCTTCCCGCGACCGCGCGCTCGCGTACCCGCGCTGCGCTAGGTATCTATATAAAGACGGATTAAATTGTACTGTTTATCTGTGGTTACTAAATAATCGCCGTTTACACTAGCATATTATTGTAGGGTCACAAGTCAAAAAGAGCAATTTTACCACAGCTACGAACTTGAAACTCTTACCGTGGTAGTCATTGCGGCTGATTCTGTAGTGCACAATCTCTAAACTAAACTAAAATTAGAGCATTACAAATATTGCTAACCCTTTCATAATACTTCCTAAGGAAAGGGACAGAACTAGATTTAAAGCTGCCATTTTAGTTTAGTTTAGACATTGTGTTATACAGAATCAGCCCCATTGGAGCGATTCAAAATTTATCTGTCAGAGGCATTCATATAAAAGTAGTCACGGATTACGCGGCATTAAGCAAAACTCTGCTCTAAGTCTTCCTCGCGTTAGTCTCTTACATGAGTAACTTACTATATTATATTAATAGTCTCATAAGACGAGTATCGCTTATCTCATAAGTTGTGTAAGTAAGTTACTTACTGCGTAACAACTGCGTAAGCATCTTAAGTAAAAGTTATAGATTTAACTTAACTATTATAGATTGAGGCCTAGTAGACGGCCTAATGCGTAATCTTAGAAATACTTTTTACAGGAGACAGTAATTAAAGGCTTAACTTAACTATTATAGATAGAGGCCTAATAGACGGCCTAATGCGTAATCTTAGAAATACTTTTTACAGGAGACAGTAATTAAAGACTCCCCTTCACTACGGAAACATACAAACTTTTGGTTTTTAAAAAGATGAAAGTAATACTTTGTCAAACAAGATATTCAAACCCAATTGAAAGGGGTGAATTTACCTTTCAATGGCTTGCACTAAAGCTAAGGGGTCTATCCGCACAACACCACCTTTCCATTGCTTTAAGTTGGTGCACGTCGGATGACGTTTGAGATCACACTGAAACAAAAACAATAAGAATAGTTGTAAAATTAGTTCCATGACTAAGTTATGTGCGTTTTTAGAAGTTAAATTACTTGAAAAACATTGAAAAACCCAAGTTCTTCATAATGTTCTCAAAGGTGTCTGCACTTGGCCAGCATAGTGAACTGTGGCCTAACCCGTATCTGAGAGGAAACTTCGGCTCAGATAGCCGGTGATGGGCTCAAATGATGATGTCTTAAATGACTGGCCTAATGGTAATACCACAGTCTAAGACTTAGACTGTGGTATTACTTAGGAAAGAACATAATATCTACTTAGACTCTAAGTAGATATATTTGTTCTTTCCTACGATTGTACCAGTTGCGACGGAGGCGTCTAGGCGTCGGCTTCTACACGGCATCGTACCGGAACGCTAAATCGCTTGGCGGCACGTCTTTGCCGGTAGGGTGGTTACTAGCCACGGCCGAAGCCTCCCACCAGGCCTGATCAGAGGAAATTCAGAAATTATAAATTCCCAAAATGAACCTGCCGGGGATCGAACCCGGGACCTTCACACAAAATACAAGACAACAGCGCTCAACACTGCGCCACGGAGGTCGTCAAAATTATTCCGTTGACAAAACCTGAGTATGTATTTTTGACGTTTACGCGGGTCTGTAGTGGTATTACGTAGTATGCAGTGTCGGGGGTGTGCTGATGCAGTGTGCGGCAGCTTACCATGAGCTGGTGGGTGTTGAAGAACTTGAGCGCGGAGGTGGCGGGGCGCGCGGGCAGGTCGTGCACGCGCACGGGGAACTGCTCCAGGTGCGACACGCACGCGTTCACTTTGCTCACGAGCGCAGCGAGCGCGCCCGCGCCTCCGCCGGCCGCCGCTGCGCCCAGCATGCTCGCCTTCTCGCGCCACTCCGCATCGCTGCCAAATTTATATCATTTTATGTTTAGGACTAGCTAATGCCCGCGACTTCGTCCGCGTGGATTGAGGTTTTTCGTTTCCGGTTCTTTAATTTTCCGGGGTAAAAAGTAGCCTGTGTTATTCCAGACTAATCTATCTGTGTGCCAAATTTCATCCAGATCCGTTCAGTCGTTGGGGCATGATTAACTAAACATCCATCCAGACATTCATACATCCATCCATCCAAACTTTCGCATTTATAATATTTATTTGATTTGATTTGATTTGATTTGATTATTTGATAAGCTAAGATAATGAGCCGCACCGGGCGGTCAAAAGGCTTTGACCTAATCAATTAGTGTGCACATTTTCGTAATGTAGCATTAAACATATGATTTCAGAAAAAATAAAGTCACAACGAAATCAAACAATTACTAAGATTTACGACGACCTTTATGTAGTCTTTGTCTAAAGAAGACAAAAGCAATATGATTGTTACTGTTATAATTTCATACAAGGCAACTTATATTGCACGCTGGAATGGCGTGCAGGTCATACAGGCATAAAAGCACAGGTTACCCTAGTAAATTATACCCCTTTCAAAATATTGAAAATAAAATTCAGTTCCCGCACGGCGTAACTCACGTCAGGTAAGCGACAACCGATGAACCGATGAAGAAGCCAAAAAGCTTACGAACTCTCTGCCTCTTTTGCGCGTCATCGTAGGCAGATATCTTTACTCTATTCGCGTCTTTTATTCATGATTCTACTCGGAATCATGAATGAATGACGCGCATAAGAAGCAGAGCTTATTGTCTTGTGATTGGTCAATCGCCAGGGTGAACCCTGGCGATCGACGATGACCAATCATAACCCGAGTGTCTGCCGTCTAGGGGTATATTCTGATGTACACTGCGAGCACTGTTCCAGTGCTCGTACTGGGGAGAAATTCGTCGGGGTCGTTCCATTATGGACTGTCAGAATACAGGGTAATATAATATGAAGTCATAAATCGTCGCCATTATAGTACTGTGAGCACTGGCGTTTTCGAAGTAAGGTGCTCTCAGTGCTTTGATCACGTGATCAACAGTGTCTAGAAATTTAACGGCTTGCACCATTGATTATTATGAAACAATTATTTGTCAAAATAATTTCATCACTTTTACCTTACGTAACCTCATTAATAATTCAGTTATAAAGTTATTATGCATTAGGTTACTCGAAAAATAATATTTTCTTCTAAAACAAGCTTTCTTTCTTATTTTCACGTCAAAACCGCGCCAAAAAACATAGATGACGACAGTATACTGGACTACGTTCCATTTAATACCAACCAACCATAGTAACCGGTATAGCTAACTATAATGGAAAGGCTTCGCAGTTTATTCGCAGTTTACTAAATAGACGTCACACCTAACAGTGCTCATAGTGCATAACGGAACATACCCCAGATTGAATTTTCAAAATCACGCGCGTTCGAAATTTAAAACAAACGAGGGTTTTATTTTCTATAATCCAAATAAGTAGCTTGATTTCGTATAATTATAAACCTATTTTAATTAAATTAATTTATCCAAATTTTTTTCCGTAAATTTAAGTACGGTTTTAGATCTTAAAAAATTATTAAAAGTGATTTTTGACTCTACAATGCACGTGTTGTTTACTTTCGTGTCAGTTCACAGTGTTTTGATTTGATTTGTGAATTATAATGTTTTTTGCGGGAATAAGTAACTATACTTACTCTATTGGATAGAAGCAGTACTTTGCGGAAGTGCATGAAAAAACTAGAAGTTTAATTCGCTATAATCCGCCACAGCACGATTGTAAAACTTTACAATCGTGCATTGTAGAGTCAAAATCTCCTGAAGATGCTCCGGTATCGGAGTGAAACGTACGTTGAGGGTATTTTCGAGGGTTTATGTGGTGTGGTGAATATCGCGGGCAGCAAGTTCAAGATACGCACTGTAACACATAGATTTGCCTTCTGTGGCGGATTATAGCGAATTAAACTTCTAGTTTTTTCATTATACTTACTCTGGCACTAATGGCAGGTCGGCGAATACGTGTAGGAACAGTCGTAGCCGCTCTTCGGCAGCGGCGAGCTCGGCCGAGTCTCGGCCTTCGCCCTCAGCCTCGCGCTCGCCCTCCGCCTCCTCTGCCGTAGTACCCGTCAGGAACTGTAGCAATGCGCTTAGCACGCCAGAGTGGTTCACCTGGAAAAATGTATTTACATCTTCAATAGAAGTACTACTGAAACAGAAAACACCGGCAGGTTAGCTACTAGTTGATTTAGTGATGATTTATAACCATCTTTCGTTTAAACATCTCGAATTTCTTCAAGATATTCTCGAATGTGTGTCAGCCATTCCGCACTTGCCTCCTCCTCCCCCCCTCACGTGTGACGTACTTTATGGATGATCCCCAATGTGAATGTGAATATGGACTATTTTGATTATTAGTGCACCCGTGCAAAGCCAGGAGCGGTAATAAAAAACGAAATAATTTAATATAAAAAATTATTTTTAAACAACCGACTTCAAACTCCCGCGCCAACTTTACAACAACAAGCACACGCTATACAAAGTACTTACTTATTTTATTGTTGATATTTTAAAAACCGCTCGACCGGTTTCGATAAAATGTATATGGGACCACATGGGAAGTATGCCCTTTCAAATAAAAAAAGAATGATCCAAATCGGCCCACCCAGTCAAAAGTTCTGAGGTAAAAAACATAAAAAAAAAAATACAGTCGAATTGAGAACATCCTCCTTTTTTGAAGCCGGTTGAAAAAAAAAATTGGCAGTCATAGGGACCGCCGATAGAAGTGATTTTTTTTCTAATTAAAAAATAAAATTATAATAATAAAAATATATTTTAAAACATAAACCTTAAAACTATGCTATTAAAGTTTAATTACGAATGTACTATATTTGTACTTAAGACCTTTTGTCTTAAGAAGAACGTGTCACGCGTGACCAACACCGTTCCACATTTTTACCCCCTACCAAAAAGTGCTCAACGCGCCTAAAAAAGTTTTCACTTCAAAAAAAGAGTTCGGGGAGGTTGCTCCCGCGGATCGGCCCATTTATCCGAGAGGTTGGTGGGCGGTGGTGGGTTGATCGGCGCTCACCTCGAAGGGCGACACGTCGTGGTCGAGCAGCGTGTCGCGCAGATGCGCGAGCACGGCGGGCGCGCGGTGCGGCAACGCGGCCGCCAGCGCGGCCAGCTGTTCGAGCGCGCCCGCGCCGCCGCCCAGCGCGCCCCACTCGCGCTGCAGCCGCCCCGCGCGCCACACGATCCACTCGCGCACTTTCTCCCTGCAATCCATGCGGCAATGTTAGCACACAAACGCTGAACTCATGTGTGTATGTGTGTAATGCGTAAGGATCTGGGAACCCATCGCATTATTATCCCAATAAACCTCCTACCATCTTACTAATATTATAAATGCGAAAGTTTGGATGGATGTATGAATGGATGGATGGATGGATGTATGGATGGATGTATGGATGTTTGTTACTCAATAACGCCCAACGGCTGAACAGATCTGGCTGAAATTTGGCACAGAGATAGATTATAGTCTGGAATAGCACATAGGCTATGTGGCTATTTTTATCCCGGAAAATTAAAGAGTTCCCGCGGGAATCAAAAAACCTCAAACCACGCAGACGAAGTCGTGGGCATTAGCTAATTATTTGATTAATGGAATGGGGTCACGAGTCACGACCCTCAGTAATGAGGAATAAGACGCAGAGAGATAGAGAGAGAGACCACAAACATAAAACCAAACCACAAGTAAAGTTACTCCGTAACAGATAGGTACATCACTTCCTAAGAAAACGCCAAATACCTATTTATATACCTACTTAATGTCATGCAAGTCACATTGGCCGTAACGCCAAGAAAGTTACGCCAGTATAGTACCTAGATTATGATTATTTGTATATTATACTAGCTGATGTGTTATTCCAGAACATAATCTATCTCCGTGCCAAATTGCATACAGATCCGTTCAGCCGTACAGGCATGATTGAATAACAAACATCCATCCATTCATCCAAACTTTCGCATTAATTATAATATTAGTATAGATTTGTATATTTATATTAATTATTCTTCGCTAAGGCTTATAAAAACGCGCTTACGAAAGTCAGATAGTATTGTACAATTATGATGTCATAAAATAAGGTAAACATTAAATTAAATAAATTAGGTAAACCACCGCAAAATAATTTCACAGCAATTTCGAATACACACTTCCCAGCAAGTTTGCAGGGTGGCGCTTGTAGCAGCCCACTGATGTTAACGGGCCAGCGGAGGGCGAATTGCCCATACAAACGTAATACCAAAATAATTTGTAATTCGAGAATATTTCCACCATATTATGTGATTATTAAGATTGAACTTGTATTTATCTAGGTCCCTGGATAATTATTTTTTCAAAATACTTTCCCAAAATTAAATGTGAGCACATTGCGTTTCGCATGTTTTTACGACATAAATGACATGTTTTCTCCTTATTTGTTTTATATTAAAACCAACGATATCTCACGTACTAATGGATCAGGAACATAGCCTATATTGTCAAGTTACAGAATAACAACACGAAGTTAAAAACACAACAATTTTTCATTCATCATTTTTGGTATTCACGGAACTTGGACTAAATGTATAACAAATTCTGTACGCTCATATTGCTATCGCGCTTGCACGCGATCATGTGTCATTAGCCAAATAGAGATAGCAATATACCGGCAAATTTATATTTGCGGTTTGAATAGAAGTTGCGAGCGGCGTTCGCCGGCCTCTTAATATCCTGTAAGTTATACTTTGGAAGAAGTAGTTGGAACATGCGCTCACTTGTTCTGAACGGTGAGATTGGTGGAGGTGTGCGGCGAGGCAAGCAGCGCGGAGTCTTTGTGCACGTGCGGCGAGCGGCCCCAGCGCGACGGGTTGAGCGACGACAGGAACGAGGAAGTCTTCGACGCGCCCATGCGGCTGGCGGAGCGCGCCGCGCCCACCGCTCCCGGTACACCCGACGCTGGAAACAGATAACAGTACATTGTGATAAATGATAAATGATAAATGATTTATGTCACATAGGACAACTTGTGTCACTTATGAAACGTTAAGACTCCACCACCGGTTCGGAAAGTTCTAAAGAGAAGAGCCGGCAAGAAACTCAGCAATTGCTCTTTTCTTCAAAAAAATAAAGAGGTTACAATAATTATACAACATATAACATTCGTTATTATACAAGTATTACACTGACTTGTGTGGCACCGGTTGCTTCCATGCAACTTTGTCATTAATAAAATCATCGATAGTATAATAGCCTCGACTTAACAAATGCTGTTTAACACAGTCTTTAAATTTATGTAATGGCAAATCCAACTCTTTTGGAACCATGTTATAAAAGCGTACACCGATTTTTCACCGAGAAAATAAAGGGACTTATACTCGTAACTAACAAGGGTGACAATTGATGGAGCACTCAAAACTGGAAACAGTACCGCTCACACGAAAAAAAAACACTTCCAAATTCACGACCATCTTGAGCTGGCACCCTTTTCAGAGCAAAACTCGCAACAAAAAGGTCTCTGATACAATATCGTCAGAGGATAATTGGGTGCGAAACATTAAAAAACTAACGAGGTTGTAGTTTGAGGGCCCCAATACTTATATGGAGTTAGGAATCTCACTTTGTCTCAAGTGATAATCCGTATGTCCCGTTCCTCCTGACCGAATTCAGGCCACGGCAGTCAATCTCCATAGAAAATAGCCATAGCGCGGGAGATATTATAGTGCACAAATGTGTGCGCAAGCTCAGGTGCACCTCTATTCCCTTACTTCATGGTCTGGCGAGAAGGAAAATCCGACACGACCTCTCATAGGAAAGAGGGAATTAGAGCTTAGACCCACCACGCTGCTCCAATGCGGGTTGACGGGCTTTAACGGCTCATATTCGTGATAATAACCGGGACCGACGGCTTAACGTGCTTTCCGAGGCCGAGGCTTAACGCGCTTCCTAACACCGAGCTAAGACCGATAAATAATTTTTAGTCAGGAAAACCCAATACTTAATTATGGTCCGACCCGGGACTCGAACACGGGACTTCGTCGGCTGCAGTCGAACATGCTAACCACTAGAATAACGAGGCAGCTATAAATATATACTTACAATGCGCAGCGACGGCTGCAGCGGCGGGCGTGGCGGCGAGCGCGGTGGCGTGCGCGTGGGCGTGCGGCGCGGGCGCGTCCTCGCGGCGTCCGCGCTGCGTGCGCGCACTCGCGCTCGCCGTGCCTCCCGACCGCTTCACCGCGCGCTTGCGTTTCAACATCTCAGTTAGGGGGCTGCCAGATCTATGCGAAAAAAAAGTTCCAATATCTTAGTCAATCTAGATGCTTTCAGACATTTTTGTAGCAATATATATACCTAATTTTTTATTGAGAAAAATGGCGAAAGTTTTTCCTCGCCATTTTTTTCAACGCACTGTCTCCGACGACTTCCCTTGCAACTTTGTTACGTTACAAGTTAAAAGTTAATATTTTTCCCATAATTATTTTACAATTCAGCGTGCTATCAAAATTTTCGATTATGTAAATCACTAGGAAACCTAGTCCAGATAATTGGATAATTCTGCTTATACCAATGAAGATTATAGCCCTTGAAGTACCTCACCTATGTGCTGTGGTAGTTGACTGTTGGTGCGTGGAAGCGGAGGTCGCCGGACCCGCTTCAGCAGCCGTTTCTGGCACTGTGAAATTTAATATAACATAAGCACACCGCTGACTTGTTTCTAAATAATTTTTCTACCAATTGATCTTCCAACCAACTGTCTACTTGACAAACTTTTATGCGGGTAGGATGCAAAACGAAGAATGATATACTGACAATAACCAAAGAGGCAACCACTCAATCTAAGCACTAAGCTTGTCGTGGCTTTTAATCTCATACACGTGTAAATTCTCACATGGTAAGTCATATTGATCATGTGTACAGGGATATACAGGGTGCCTACTGGGCTGGGCATGTGTGAATCTGGTCATAGTTAGAATGTGTCAAAAAGGACAGTTATATGTGACGGTATACGACTGAGATTGCATGAATTGCATTATTAACTCATATTTCAATGGAACATTTCATTTTAACACACCAGTCTCATCAATAGGGATAATGACAACTCAATCAAATGAGCAACTCTTTATCAAACTTCTTAACATGGTTATCAATCTTAGAAGTAAGCAAGGATTTGAATTTTAGTTCTTTTGGGAAACCCTCTATTTAATAATGAGTAAGAAATAATTTGTTTTTGACATAGGCATCATCCTTTTATATACACATTTACATTTTATTTTGCACAGCTATGATTCCTGTATGAGGAATCATAGCTGTGCAAAATAATAATAATAAATAATAATTTTCATAAAAATTACAAAAGTAAGACTTAGGTCTACAATAAAAAGTATGGTCGGTCTCTGCAGCCTAATGTAGGATACCCTGTGGTTAGGCTGCAGTGACTTTCCGTCCTAGAAAAAGAGTGACTAAAATTACAACATATAGATTGATTTGTGTGTGTGTGTGTGTGTGTGTGTGTGCGTGCGTGCGTGCGTGCGTGCGTGCGTGCGTGCGTGAGTGAGTGCGTGTGTGTGTGCGTGCGTGCGTGCGTGCGTGCGTACTTGCGTGCGTGCGTGCGTGTGTGTGTGCGTGTGTGTGTGTGTGTGTGTGTGTGTGTGTGTGTGTGTGGAAAATAGATATAAAGCTTTTTTCATCATGCTGTGCGTGAAAGCGATGTGTTGAGAGTCTAGCGTGAGCGTTAAGCAGAATATGATGAGCGATGGCCATAAAGCACTTACGTAACGAGTTAGCTATGAAAGAACCTGAAGCGGAGAACGCCAGCGATAAATTGTGGTGGTCTAGTGAAGAGGCCGACGTCGACGTCGACGCGGGAGGCGTTGAGCCACCGCTGGCGCGCACCGTTGAGCCGCTCGGGGACTGGCACATAAAAAAAACGATTAATGTTAAGTAATGTTGTTAACTTAATAGTACCTTCAAGGCAAGAGTGAATAGGCATCCTCTAGGCAAGCGCGTTCCAACCTAGACATCATCATTGCTCTGCACTAAGCATGATTATCGTAAATCGCAAGCCATTAAAAGAATGTTTATGTATCATATCAAGCCAGTGTCTTTTACGCAGTACATTCATTTGCAGTGTGATGCAGTCCATTCCGGTTAAAATTGCTGTTTTTTTTCATTTGTTTCAACTTTCAAGCGATTTGTCTAACACATATAATGTTGTGCAAAATGTAAGAACAAAACTCATGACCGCTACCTAGAGTCCATATTTATCGATGCTTGGCAGACGTTAACAAAAAGTCTCAATTCAGCTAGGGGTGTCGCGAGGGATGAGGGGCGCGCGCTCCGCGAGTTGCATCACCCTTTCTCCTCAGGTAATCGCTGCATTAGTATCTCTGCAAAATGCAGCATCCCACTACAATTCAGAGGCGACCTTGAGTAATGACCAGCTGTCCTCACCTTGAGCTTGGGGTGTCGCGAGGGCTGCGGGGCGTTAGGGGTGGGCACGCGCTCGGCTAGCTGCACCACCTGGTGTAACACCCCCTCGCGCCGGAACTGCACCCCCATCTCCTCAGGTAATCGCTGCATTAGTATTTCGGCGAGTTGTAGTGACCCCACTACTATACGGAGGTCGCTAGACGCCATCATACCCGCGATGTGCGAAGAAATGACCTGAAGGAAAAATTAAACATAATTTTATAAAACACAAAAGTCGGTAAGTGTGAGCGTGTACACGTACAGGCGTCACGAAAATTTTTGTCCCGTGATCACTGATATGAGCAAGCCCATCTTACTAAGTTTTTGTATCTTTGAACATAGTCTTCAGTTTCAACAATAATTACGAAAAATTTTAACATCATCTACGACAGGTTCGTACTAAGAATCTACGGAAAAGAAACTCCAATATTTATTTTTTCATAATCCTTCGGGAACTCATTGATTTTTCGGAATAATGCCTATGTTCCTCTCCAGGTCCTCAACTTTACCCTTTACCCTTCCCTCCCTTTACACTTTACCGAAAAATCACGTTGATCCATAACTTCGTTGCGACGTGATAGAAGGACGGTTGTCTTTCTAACAAAGAAACACTTTTCAAACTTATAATATTAGTAGACAGTAGAAGTAAGTATGAGAATCCGACCTGCGTCTTGAGCACTTGTCGTAAGAGCGTCGCGTCGGCATAGTACACCGCTCGTAGAATGGCCTTGAGCGCCTGCGCACGCAGCGCCGGCCCGGCCGAGCTCCAGTACACTTCATGCAAGACCCCCAGTAGAGCACGCACCAACGATGGGTTGCAGCGCACCATGGCTATGCGCGGGTCTACGGACAAAAAATTATGTTTAGCTGTCACTGTCACCAATCATTTAGTCGCGTCCGAAGTTGGCTGCAAGACGCGTCGCAAAAGCATAATACAATTTCGCGCTTAGTTTGTACGTTGACTTCGACAGTTTGTATGAGAGCTGCGCAAATAAGCACTCGCATCACAGCTCAGAGCTATTCGACTGGCGCAAACTGAGCTACAGAGCAGAATGATCAGAAGGTCTAGTGTATCATTTTAATTCTCGTAGAAATGAAGACTTGTGGAAACATACTATCAACTTCCCGCGTACATGGAAGTAAATCTAAGGAAGCAAGGGTGAACAAAATGTTGCAATAGTACATTCATGAAAAGTACTTACGCTATGGCGGTCCAGATTTATAATAAGCTACCAGCTGACTTTGAAAACTTGACTTTAAGGATGTTAAAGAGCAAACTTAATAAATTACTATTAGAAAAATGTTATTATGATGTGAAGGAATTTAAAACAAAATTGTAGCTTTTAAGTATTGACATTCTTATTTTTAATCGCGTTGTATGATTGATATGATTTTGATTCTGTAATTTCTCTGATATTGGTTTATTTTATATTGAATTGTTTAATATTGTTGAGCTTAAATCCTAATATTTTTTTAAGTTACCTACCTACTAATATTTGCACACTATTAAGTTAGTTGGATGTTTATGAACAGGCTATTATTATTCCACCAACATTATATACAAACATTCTGGCAAATAAATTATTATTTATTTATTTATTTATTTATAACACGTCGTATATTTTGGATAACAATAACATTGGTAATTGGTAATTTTATTGTGCATTGTTGAGTCAACATCTCCAGAGGATGCTCTGGTGTCAAAGTGAAACGTGCGTTTTAGTTTTTTTTTTCAATTTTGACGGTTTTCGAACACATACAGATAGAGTGTTGGTAGGTACAAGGCGTGCTGGCGGTGCGTATTGCTTGCTTGGTCGCTTGTTTTTCCTGCATGGCGTCAGGTCTACTGTGTAGGAGCGGCGCGTCTTACCCGGTGCAGCAGCGTTAGCGGCGTTGGGGTCGGCGGGGTGCGGCGCGGGGGCCACGCGCTGCACGGGGCGCGCTGTGCCGGTGTGGTCGCTGAGCTGCTGCATGGCCGTCAGGTCTACTGTGTAGGAGCGGCGCGTCTTACCCGGTGCAGCAGCGTAAGCGGCGTTGGGGTCGGCGGGGTGCGGCGCGGGGGCCACGCGCTGCACGGGGCGCGCTGTGCCGGTGTGGTCGTTGTGCTGCTGCATGGCCGTCAGGTCTACTGTGTAGGAGCGGCGCGTCTTACCCGGTGCAGCAGCGTTAGCGGCGTTGGGGTCGGCGGGGTGCGGCGCGGGGGCCACGCGCTGCACGGGGCGCGCTGTACCGGTGTGGTCGTTGAGCTGCTGCATGGCCGTCAGGTCTACTGTGTAGGAGCGGCCGAGTGTACTCAGGCACACTTCCTCTTCACCCGCTGCGGCGCCGGCTTCTAGAGCGCGACATTCCGCCCAAGAATAAGAACGCCACACACCTGTTGATATCATAGGGAAAGTATTGGCCACACGCTTAAACCAATGCAATGTCTTTTGGTGGTTTAGTACTAGGTTTAATACACAGTAGGTATCTGTACTGTTCGCTTCTTTAGCTAAAGGAAAGTACAGTTATGAACGCCGATAAATCACTCTGTCTGATATTTTATTTCGGCAATCACAGCATGACTAACAAGAATGCATTTATGAATTTTAAAATGGATATCAAACAAACACAAATTTTCTTACGATTACAACGTAATAGCGCAACGCAATTTACGGTACAGCGATATCTACACCTGAACGGATTGATTCAATAGTTTAGATAAGTAGTTAGTTAAAATAATATAGTTGTAACTCACCTCTATCGTCTCTCCATTGCCACTGAGCGGAGCGGTCAGTGGGTGCCGACCATGGGCGGTCGAGATGGGCGTCTACCGCGAATATCCCGTCCGTGGGCAAACGCGGCATCAGCTCACCGATCAGACACGTGATCTCGTACAGCTCTTGCGGGAGACGTGGAATCAAATCCACTTGCTGAAAACCAATGAAGATTTTGAAATCACATGTCGTCAATCTATTTTTATGATACAGTTGGCGTATTGAAAATAGAGTTCTGAACTTGGCCCTGCGCAAGGAATAAGTGGGTGTATTCTGTTTAATAAAATATGTTCCTTGACCATGACACACACAGAGGTGAGCCGCAGGTGAACGTGCCGCCCGAGATCTCCGGCGATCATCCCGAGGTCTCCAAGATCAGCGGCGGCTGCACAACCAGCTGTGGGCGACCGGCGTCACATACCTCCTGATGCAGACTGGAGCCCGTGAGCAGGCAGAGCAGCGTGTCGGCGATGGAGCGCTGGTGCAGCGCCAGCGCCAGCTGCGGGCACGCGGCGCACATCACCCACAGCAGCCGCAGCACCGTGATGAACGTGCCGCCCGAGATCAGCGGCGGCTGCACCACCAGCTGTGGACGACAGACAATATTAAGGCTGACTGAAGATTTATCTGACTGATTCTTCTTATTTTCTAATATAGTTTGGATATTGGAAATAGACTGGAATTAAGTTCTTATTATTAGTTTGTATGGAAAAACTCAAAGTTCACTACATATCACAGCTCGTTACTTATCACAGCCCGTTTAATCACGCAGGCATCAAAGGCTCTACCTTTAGCTCCTTAAGACAGTCCAACAAAATTAGTTCCAATGTTGCTGTTTATTAAATCCGTGGAATGTCCGCGTTTTGCTCCAAACTCAAAATTGGACTTTTTTATTCAAGTAGACTTTGGCAAGCGCTTTTGAATCGTCCAGTGATTCTACCACTTGTTCTGGATGCCGTTTCCACTGAGAACAACCAGCAAGAAACTCCGAACCCTTTATGCACTGCTAAATACCCTAATGGCCACCAAGACCAGGGGTTACTGCACAGCAATTTGTGGTTGTTAATTTTATTGATTTTTAATTATACACAGCTGTACAACTCAAGAAAATCCTGTAACTTACAAGCTGTTGCAAGTTAGTGAGCAGTTCCGGGGTAGCAATCTCTTGCAGTCTTGCTGGATCATGTTGGAAGCTATCCACCAGACGGGAGAAGGCCAAGCAAACACACTCAACCGACTTTTTATCTTGTATCGTAAGCCTGAGGACAGAAAACAATTTCAGTCAATTTTAACAAACAGAACTGAACAAAAAGCACGATAAATACTAATTTATTTATTTTAATTTTTTTGTCCGATTTATATATACATTTATTTTTAAATAATTTTGAATATTATTTATTTTTAAACTTAAACTTTTGTCTCACATTTAACGTTACTGTTCTGTTTCATATTGTCATTCTTTGTCATAATAATTGTTACTATGGGTCGTAATTACTGCCTGAAATAAAAAGTTAATTATTTATTTTATTAATTTTTAGAGAAAATTTATTCACCTGTTAGCAAGTAGTTGTAGCGAGTCCCTCACAAGATGAAACTCGTCGATAGTGAGATTCTGGCAGCAGTTGGCCGTTATCGAAAGCGCAGCACGTTGCGCGTTGATCGAGAAGAAGTCTAGGTACGTGAGGCAAGCGGACACGCCTCGCTGTCAATAAATAAGACATATCCAGATTAGTAAGGGCAAGGTGGCACCAGAGCGCGAGGAAGGTCACCCATGCGATGGACCGACTAAATTAAGTCGGCTGTTGGCGGTTCATTGCACCAGGCTGTCGGCCTTTGTGACATCTTCCACAAAAGCCGTCACTTCGTGATGACCACGACCACTCTGCCAAGAGTGTAGCGACGAAGAAGAAGATTAGAAACGTGTGTGAGAGGAGTTTCACACATTGACTCAGAATAATAATGGATGGCACGGAATTTGCGTGGTTTCGCATGGTGCTTTTTGGCTTTCCGATTACACACTAATCAAATTTTGGTTTCATAAAATGACTTATCTGACAACTGTATGATGACAACTCAATCAACTCTTTATCAAACTTAAAAACTCTACGTTACGGTTACGAAGAGAGTTACGATGAAGACGAGAAAAATGATATAAATGAGTGGCACGCGTGCTAGTGATGATGATTTGCGCAATGATAGATTGTTAAGCTAAATGTAAAATGTAGGTTAATGCTGATGGGGCAAATTGTAGTGCTGGACTGTGGACATACATTATGATGAAACTCACCGCTTGCAGTATAGCCTTGGAGTGTCGCCGCGACAGCATGTCCAGCGCGGTGAGGCTCTGCTCGGCGACGTCCATGCAGGTGATAGCTTGCAGCTTGTCCAGGAAGGCGGGCACGGCCAGCGCAACGGCGCCACTGCTGCGCGGCAGCGCTTCCAGCATGTATGTGAGCGCACGGCAAGCGTGGTTCATCTGTGTGGCACGATAGATGTTTTAACGTTTAAACAATCGTGAGTAATATTCATCTATACTAATATTATAAAAATGAAAGTTTGGATCGATGGATCGATGGATGGATATCCATCCATCCATCCATCCAGCTGATGCCCGCGACTTCATCCGCGTGGTTTAAGTTTTTTTGATTCCCGCAGGAACTCCTTTATTTTCCAGGATAAAAAGTAGCCTATGTCACTCTCCAGGTCCTCAACTATACTATACCCATGCCAAAAATTACGTTACGAAACCCATGAACATTTTGTATGCGCAAATCAAGGGAAAATGTTTTTCTTTTATTATATTTTTTTCGTCAATTTTCCTATGTTTTTAATAGTTATTCTGCTATTCGGGACGGAGATAACAAATCAAAAACCATGACAATCGGTCCAGCTGTTCTTAAAGAAGATAAAGATAATAATAATAAATCCTCACCATATCAAAGTTGTGTTCAGCTGCCAGCAGATTGATTAGCGCCGGCACCACTTGCCTCACGGGGAACCCAGCGAGTGTGTCCTCATTGCCCATCACTAGCAGTTGGCACATCTCTATCACGGCTTGCAGCTGTTGCCCTTCATCGCCAGTGGCTTGCAATCCAGCCAAGAGTTGTGCTGCTTTTGAAGCCGCTGTTGGGAAAATAATAAATTATTGTGAATGTTATATAGCCCGCCAACCCGCATTGGAGCAGCGTGGTGGGTCTGAGCTCTAATTCCCTCTCACCAATGAGAGTGGAGGCCTATGCCCAGCAGTGGGACGTTAATGGGTTGTAGTTGTGAATGTTATTCTAAGCATCCCAAGCTGCCAACCATCACTTCTTCGGAGGCTTTTTAAATGCTCAAATTACATAAAAATACGGTTTGGTGAGCAGCAAGCAGCACCTCTGATTAACTACTTTGATTATAGCTTACCAGAGGTGCTGCATCATCCTCTTTTTTACGGTCTTATTAAATGCTCATCACCATTAGCAAGAGGTGCTTGCTGCTCCATGCTTCTTCAATCCAAGTATACCGAACAAACGCGTCTGCAGCTGGAGCCATTCCAGCAACGTTTAAAGTTGTCATCCTCCATTTCATAAACTTCTCGCTGAAGTTAGGGTTATGATTCGTCAAACTTGCTCACCAGAGTTAGCTGTGACGGTCCTGTGCAAGAGGTGTTGCATCCTCGGTCCCAGGGCGCCAAGCAAATGCGGAGGTAAGCCGCGCGCTTCAAGCAGCGCTTGCAGACGACCGACCTCCCCCTCCTCGGAGGAGGATTCTTCGGCCACGGCGCTGGCACCAGCACTGCTGCTGCCGGCGGTCGCGCCTGCGCCGCTGCCGCCGCCCGCGCATTCCTCA
The DNA here is from genome assembly GCA_963932025.1 of Erebia epiphron. Taxonomy (NCBI): domain Eukaryota; kingdom Metazoa; phylum Arthropoda; class Insecta; order Lepidoptera; family Nymphalidae; genus Erebia; species Erebia epiphron. The sequence continues at coordinate 14,708,970 of OZ009956.1, read as the reverse complement.
GCCGATGACGACGCTGCAAACATTATAACTTTCAAATTACGAATAAGTCATTAATAAAATTTTAACCTTAACACTAAGGCATTAAAGTTTAATTTTGAATATAGTAGAATATTTAAACCTTTTGTCTTCGTAACAACGCGAGCATGTCCCTGTTCGCGAATCCACAAGTTTACCCCCTACCAAAAAGTGCTCAACGCGGCTAAAGAAGTTTTCACTTCAAAAATTGAGCTATTCACTGTACTCAATGATTGAAACAGGACGACCCGACGACATACGACCCGAAGACAATCCTACGACACGCCCACGACGCTACGACCTGATTTCACTTCCACTACAACCTGAAGGACACGCCCGCGACACTCCCACAACGATCTATGCGGTTTAATGACACAACCCAGACGACTTGAAGACACACCCACGACGACCCCAACGACACGCCCACGACGATTCGATGACACGCCCACTATGACCTCAACGACACAAACAACAACTTCACAGTTTCAAGTTTCTAAAATAATGTAGATTTCAATTATTACCTTTGCCCTTCGGCTTCGCATCGTTGGACGCGTTATCGGGCATCGCAGCAGCTGAAGCTGACACCGGCGGCGTGGACGAAGTGGATGCTATGGCACCCTGCAACACACCCATTGCGAAATTAAACTTCACAGATCCAAAGATTAAGCTAAACCTTTACATCTAATGTACAAAAATAAAAAAAGTTTCATTTATGCCTAAATCGACATTTGGACAGTTTTGGCATGGGAAATCTGACATGCTTAAAATGAACAAGCGACTGGTGCTTGTTTTTTTTAAGGTGGCAAGGGTTTAACCATCGATATATATGTAGGTACTAGATGGGTCCTTTCATAAAAAAAAGTTGGGCGTCCGACTTGTGGTACATGCCCCTCGCCTGTCCTTGTCCCCGCCATAGCGCTGTTCCACTTTTCAGACTAGATGGCGTTACTAAAATAAGTCTACATTCTTTGTTTGATAGGGCCTCACCTATATGGACCTATGTAAATTGAGGACGTTGGGTTTAACTGATGGTTAAAATTACGATTTGAAGGATGAATTTCTTTGAAAGTACTCTTACCGTGGTTAGAGGCTGAGGATGAGACCGGCTGGGCGCACCACCGGTACTGGCACACGAACCCAGACTGCTTTTACCTGCTGGAAGGAGTTCATTGACACTATGAACACTATTGGATAGAAGCAGGCGTTATTTTGCGGAAGTCCATAATAATGAAGGAACTAGAAGTTTAATTCGCTATAATCCACAACAATAGGTGTTGTATCTTGCACTTATAGCCCGCGATATTCACCACACGACAGAAATCTTCCAAATTACTCTCAACATACGTTTCACTCCGATACCGGAGCATTTTCAGGAGATGTTGACTCGACGTTGCACGATTGTCTTTATAATCGTGCATTGCCGAGTCAACATCTCCTGAAGATGTACCATAGATGTTCCATAGATTTACCTATTGTCGCGGATTATAGCGAATTGAACTTAGTTCCTTCACTATAAACACTGTTAGATATGATTTATTTCAGCTTCTATAACCACTAGAATTGCAATTCAAAAATTATTAGCTATCGGGACAAACTTTTGGGAGCTAGCCAATTTTTAATTAATGCTATGCTTTCAAATTACAACCAAAATATTCTACATTGGTTGAATAAAAAAAGGAGTGTGTTAGGTCATTTCAACAAGTCCCGTGCAAGTTGTGTTCGCGAGATAGGGTGTACTATAAACAAGATAATATAATAAATTTGGAACAAAGACTGCATCCAATACTTTTTATCTCAAGAAACTAATTTTCACACAAAATGCCTAAATGCTCGCACTCGCACATCCGTTTTAGGGGTTCAAAAACTTTTCAGTTCACAGCACATTTAAAGGTTAAGTATTTTTCCTTGGCGCCCACTAGCTAGTCGAAAATCGAAATAGGGTGCAATGATATTGAAAACTCGACCAAATCGGAACACGTGAATCTTGTTCTTCTTCTTGCTAAGTGAAGTTTTTCTTCTGGTGCAGCTTGTGCGTGGAAAGGATCCAAGCAAATTTTTATTTTGTAACCTAAATTCAGTTTCTGGAGAATGGTAAACAGTAAAACTCTTTGATCTATTCGGCACATAAGGGCGCCGCGGCGCACACTATGGAAACCCCTGGCATAAAGTGACGCAGATAAAACTTATATAACGTATGCGTAGAAGGGGTGCATTAGCATAATTATATGCAATACTTTTAAATCAGGGGTATGTTAATTATTACTGCCATGCCCCTAACTTCTTGGACTGCATCATCACTACCATCAAGTGAGATCACAGTCAAGGGCTAACTTGTAGTTGTTAAAAAAAGTGTGTAGTGTGGTGTGGTGTTGTACCTCGTTTGTCGCGTCTGGTAGAGGGCGTGTGCGGCTGCGGCATGTCGCGCGTCCGCGCTCGCCGCCCGCCGCCCGCGCTGCTGCTTGCCTCTTCGCCGCCGCCCGGCTACAGACAACAGTTTCTTTTAATATACATTGTGGTTTACTCTGTTAAACACTGTCTCTATACTAAAATGACAGCTCTAAATATATTGCTATACTATCATATCCAGATACTATTAGGATGACAGTTAGCCTTCTATCCTTCTCTCTCGAGTTACTGTTATCTTAAGAGGAAAAGGTTTATATTTATTTTTTATAATTATCCTAATAGCATCTAAATTGGGTTATACCATTCATAACTCGCTCCAGCTATGCTTGGGACTGCAGTCGTTTATGATCTACAGTCTTTCACTATTCCAAAATATATCGCCAAAATGCAATGTTGTGAGATTGTAACAATGATTGATGCAGCTTTTACGGAATAGGGCTAAAGGGCGGAATAGGGTAAAGGTAGCTGCTGTCGAGTCGCTACCTTTGGACAAACAAATTGAATAGCATGATATTATGTAAGTACATGAGTTAGAGTGTCAAAACTCAAAAGTGTTACCTGTCTTTTCGAGGTAGTATCCTGTCTCTGACGCTGTGAAGTACTCGCCCCCCTCGTCAAGCAAGCACCCAGAGTCGCACCCGTCGCAGCAGCGATACTCTGACAAACAAACATGTTTATTTTTGATTATGTAATATATGGATAAAATAATTTCACAAGTTGAGGGTACCTTATTTAATTATCCCTGGGTTGCAACTTGTTTTTATTTGAGATTTCAGATTGTAGCAATTTGACCACAATACAATATATTATCATGATGAATATCATCATCAACTGAAAGCCAATGAATATACTAACTTAATTATTTTTATTAAAAAACCCGAGAAAAACTGACATAGCCAAAGTCCTTCTTAAATTAATAATTATTCATTTCGTCTTCACAATTTATAATAAGATAGTTTAAAGTTTACACATACCCTTCGAGCGTTAGTTTGACGTAAGTACGGGAGATCGCGCGGAACGATTAGTAGCTTGCTGTCAGAACTGTAAGCTTTGGATGAGCTGGCTTCTGTAAGCATAAAAAAGATTAGGTCAATAAAATCATTGACTACTGTGTAATTTATGAAAATAGGTAAAACAAACACAAACACTTTTCGGTAAAACTCTATAATACAGCTCGGTACCACCCTCCCAAAAATGCTGTATCTCCAATCCATTTAGCATGGCCGCATTCATCCATACAATGTTAAAATATGAGAAATGTTGCCAGATATATTCTAAAAATTGACAATTGGATTTACTAAGCACCTTTATATCAGCTCTATTCCATAACCAAAAGATAGTTTAGTATTTATATGTACAATAGTCTACATTTTATAATATGTATCGCATAATATGTTACAGAATGTATAGTGTTGTTATAAGGGTTTGATGAGACAATAGCTTGGGTCAGCAGGATAGAGTAGTGATAGCACAAAGCACCTTAAAATGGGAGAAAATATGAAGAGAATAAAATTTAGAAAAAGAGCCAGGGTAATTTAAATGAACCCATGGTTTACAAATTCTTGTATCTAGAAGATTAGTGCTACCAACAGATGTAAGTGCATAGTTATCAATAAATAGCTCAAAATATGACTTAAGATTGATGTTTAATAGCACTTATATACATAAAATCTTGTGGCTAATTGAAATTTATTCACTATACAAGTACCTTGTAGATCCTTGTATGGTGGGGGAGTAGTAGTCCCTCCTCGATAGTTAGGGGCGCTTTTACGCTCTGTTGCTATTTGTGTATGAACCACGTTGCTTGTAGACGGTTTAGCTATAATAACACAATAATTGAATATTATTAACATTATCTAGAATGAAAGACTGCATTCGATAAAATATGATAACAGTATCAGATAAGCTGTTACAAGACTGACTGTATAATATGTAACACAGACAGTAAGAGTTAAATAATATAAATCAAGTGAAACTGTAATGGAGTATTATTTATATATATTCTCGTAATTTATTTAAAAAAAATATTATTGGAGAAATTGATGTGCCTGACCTGTATCGCTGGTAACTGTTGAGTTTGGCGGCCCGAAGTCGCGATTGTGTCTGTTACGTAGCCGATATGTGCAAATAGCTTGGGTGGAAGGCGCTATCGCTCTTTCAACCTCGTACTCAGGAATACGGCTTTGGGATATGTTTTTATTAGTTTCTGTTAATTCCTTGACTGGGTCTATCTTAAACCTCTTTCTACAATCGTCTAAATCAATCAGACAGTTACTCTTTCTGTGTGACAGAGAGCGATGCGTTGAGCGCTTCCTCTTCTTTCCTTTCCTTCGGCTAGCGGTAGGACTATACACAGAATAATCAGAATCGAGTAAGTCAGTGATAGTCGAGGAACTGAATGGCGAGTATGCGTAATCCCGCTCGTCCAACGGCAGCAAACCACCTTCTGAGTGATTTAGAAGCTGTTGTTGATTTGTTGATTCTGAATGATTCTGATTAGACGACGGAGGCCGTGCGAGTGGAACAGATTTCGAAGTGGTCGGTTTTTGCTCACTAACACTCTCAGTAGATTTAAGAGCAGTCCGTGAACGTGTGCAGTAGGCCACGCACTCGTCTGTGGGATTATTGTTCGTAGTTGTTGGATGGCTCTTGTGTTTTTTCTTATCATGCGAAGAAGTCCGTCCGCGTTTGCGGTGTGACGTTAGGGTCGTTGGGGTTTTTGAATGATCTCCGTCTGTAGTGTCGTAGCGAGTTTCGTAAACGTCTGTTCCGTACGACCAACGTTCGGACAGAGAGTAATCGGAACGTGGTAAAGTGTTGACAAGGCGTGAGCTTCGTCGTAGCTCCGCGTGTGAACGCAGATCAGCGTCGAGCGTGCGGCTTGTAGAGTGTCGGTTGGTGCGCGGCAAAGGTGACGTCACGTTGCGTCTGCTCCGACGACTGCGGCTTACTTTACGCACTTGACGTAACCATCGGCCGCCCACCACCCTGCTAGGAGAAGACCTGCACCATAAAAAATGGTTTTAATATCATGAATATTCATAATGGGTATTCAATTAAGTAATGGGTAGTAAGTAGTGATTCTTGAGCCCAACTTCTATTTAACTCAATTAAATAGATAAGAAAAGCCTAGGGCCAGGGCTACACACCACACGGGCTGCTTGAAGCTATTCTGCCGGCTGACTGCTTCAACTAGATTGATTGTTCATACGGGCATATCAGTGTGAAGTTCAATTGTAATATTTAAGTTTTTTTTAAATAATGGCTGATTGATCAAAGATTTAAACTGCACCATTGACAGAGTATGGCTGCCCTAAATAATTTAGAAGATAATATTATAGTAGGTACTTTGTTAGGCAATTTTATGCGAAATTGTGTGTCTCTCTGTCCAGGGAACCAGGGAAGAAAATAAGCTAATCTTTATCCAATTCCCGCTGGAATCAAAAAACTTTATTCCACACCCACAACGTTGTGGACATCATCTAGTAAGTAATAAATTATGTACAAAATGTTATGTACATTATAGTTATTATGTTACTGCTAGATTTAAGTCATTTGGTCACTTTGTGGTGGTGTTGAACAAGGTTTTATTTGTTACACACACAATGAATACTTTACTTTGTGTGAAATAAAAATTTAAGACAGAGATTTTTTTTCAAACAAATAATTTAATATAAAAAATTCTTTTTAAACAACCAACTTCAAACTCCCGCGCCAACTTTACAACAACAAGCACACGCTATACAAAGTACTTATTTTATTCTTGATATTTTAAAAACTGCTCGACCGATTTCGATAAAATTTATAAGAGACCACTTGGGAAGTATGCCCTTTCAAATAAAAAAAGAATCATCCAAATCGGTCCACCCAGTCAAAAGTTCTGAGGTAACAAACATTAAAAAAAATATACAGTCGAATTGAGAACCTCCTTTTTTTGAAGTCAGTTGAAAAAATTTAATTTTGATTTGAAAAACCTTCCCATTCCATTTGCCAGTTGGTTATTATTAGATTTTTAAATAATACCAAAGCTACAAAACTGGTATAATTCGCTGGATAAAATAACTTAATGTTTCCATTGAACTGATATCTCAGTTGATCCTTCCTTGTTGTTTTTAAAAACCAGTAAATCCTCCTGACTATTACTTTTCATAACATTCCAGTATAAGTTTAGTCTTAAGAAAAGTTTTAAGTAAGTACATAGGTACCTACTTACTTTAGTTTCAGTCTGTTACTTTCTAGCATCTTGTGTTTTCATAAAGTTGCAAGTTTTAATATTTTGAATGTATGATAAACATTAACAAAACAAATTCAATGAGTGTCATGTTTATCAGGAAATTAAAAGTAACTAAGTAATTATTTAATCTATACTAATATTACAAATGCGAAAGTTTGGATGGATGGATGAATGTTTTTTATTCAATCAGGCCATAACGGCTTAATGGATCTGGATAAGTTAGGTATAGAAATACATGTATGCTACTTTTAAAATAGACACATTAAATAGTTCCTGCAAGAACCGAACAACCTTAATCCACTTGGACAAAGTCATGAGCATCAGCTAGTTAATCAATAATAATGACTTTATTACTAAGTATTTAAATTGTTAAATGTGTAGCAGTCCTTTTCCAAACCTATTGTAATATAATTAATTACATAGGTACATGAACAAATGAATAGGTATCATAGTATCGATTAGCTTTTACAATATTATTGGTTGCACAGAATGTCTTACTAATATTATAAATGTAAAAGTTTGGATGGATGTATGGATGTTTGTTACTCGATCACGCCCCAACAGCTGAACGGATCTGGCTAAAATTTGGCACAGAGATAGATTGTAGTCTGGAATAGCACATAGGCTACTTTTTATCCTGGAAAATTTAAGAGTTCGTGCAGGAACCAAAAGACCTCAAACCACGCAGACGAAGTTGCGGGCATTAGCTAGTTAATCAATAATAATGACTTTGTTACTAAGTACTTAAATTGTTAAATGTGCAGTCCTTTTCCAAACCTATTGTAATATAATTAATGTCAAGGTACATAAACAAATGAATAGGTAACATATTATTGATTAGCTTTTTTTACAATATTATTGGTTGCACAGAATATGATAATATATATCTAGAATTTCTTCAAAATCCATTGTTACTAATGGGATCTTCTTCACCTAATAAATATAATAAATAACCTATATCTCATTTTTCTATAACCACCCCGTGTTGTGCTTACTACGGCCGGTTTCATTTATTGATATAAGTATACCTTTTTTAGAATAGCTATGTTTACTTGCATAATGTTATTAAAAAAATAACAGATCTTAAAATTATCATGCCATGTTCATAAAAAAATTGTCCACAAAAACCGTTTTATGCACAATAACTCATCTGAAAGTATAAAGTTCTTCAATCTGAACCTTACTTTAGACGCATTAACAGAATTAGTTACTCTATTCTTAAAAACTCATGCAGTCTTGCTCAGTTGAAGAATTACTTACTAACATGGCAAGCCCTATACAAAAAAAAAATAGGTCACTTCACCATTATTAATGTTGACAAAATGAATGATTGAGCAATTTATATAGGGTCTGTTTCTAGTTAACCCCTTGACTGTCGAGTCGCCGGATTCCGGTTACAGGCGTTTTCGAGTTATCTGGCAAGTAACCGGATTCCGGTTACAAACAAAATGGCGGATCGCGTCCACCGCGGTTGCCGATATTTTTGTTTCTTATAAATAGATTACTGTCTCGATTCCTCTCTAACTTTGGTATTAAATACTAGGATAGACAAGGACACAGTAGGAATTTTTTGACGTTCTTACTCTATGTAATCAATAGGTGGGTAGAAATTTTGTGCGAGGAGGACACCAACTTGAAAAAAAAATAATAATTTTGATTTTGGCCTAGAGCAAGAATTATCGAAGATAGTCCATGTTTCGTGTATTCTTACTCTAAGACCACTAACCATAGTGCACATCAATCAAAAAATCAACAGATACGGCCAATATTGGCCATTGTATTGGTACCAACAGAGAGGAAAGGAGGGTAATTTATGGTCTGTTTTTTGTTATTTTTCTGTGTAAACCATAATGAAGAGCGATTACCTTTCAAACTTTAATCTACAGCTGTAGTTCGTAACGATTTGAATGACGTAGTTTGTTTACATAGCTTCAGTACAAGTAATAGGAGTTGTTATTTTTCTAAAGCGGCGCGAGCCCACCGGCGGCCGCGAAATTCGACACCTGTGAAACGCTCCGCACACCAGGGGGGGGGCGCTTATTTTGAGACCGCAGTCAAGGGGTTAAACATGAAAATGCTGTCACAATCACCTGTGACTCACTCCAGTAATGCTTAGGTTAGGTTACTTATGTACGAGTATCTCTACACATTGATGTAATTGTAAATGATTTTTTAAAAAGAGCAATCACCAAGTTTCTTGCTGGTAGGAAGGGCATTCCGAAACAGTGGAATATTCTCTTGATGATACAAGAGCACTATTAATAAGTTTATTAAAAAAAATATATGAGTGTGAGTCTGATTCTCTCTAATGTTAAAATGCAACTGCAAAACATATCCTGAGTATTCTAGTAGCAAGTATGTAGTCCAGGTAATTTACAGGCCTTTGGATCAGGTATCACATACATAGCACCGATCATGGATGGTGATGGCAGGTGCCACATTTATAAGTATACACATAGTACTAGAATGCTATAAATTCACCAATTGGTGACTACAATAAATAATATGTGACTGGCTCTATGCGGTAATCGCAACTTCAGTGTCTGCCCCACAGATCTGTTCTTCACACCTTATAGGTAACTGATGACTCTTTCTTTGTGTACCTAGTTGAAAAGATGTAGATATTTACCCGCTGGACTCTCTCGAGAGTGCAGAGTGCGACGACGGTGTGATGTGTTGCTCGGCCATAGACGACGCTGGGGAACTCACGCGGCTGCTTGTGTGGGGCCTGCGCAGGCCGCCCGCGCCCGCTACCTGCCCGGCACCATGCCCGGGCGAGCGCTACACCGCTTCCTCTGCATGCACTGTCCTCGGCCGTATCACAAACAAATCGCCCACAAGTCACAACCACCACTGATCAGTAATCACCGTCACTCGCGCACTCTCACTGCACTCTACTGCGCCGCAGATGCCCACATACGCCGTTCAACTGGAACAAAGATAAAACGCAACCTCAGCAACCTGTACAATGCGACGTTACATAAACATTTTAACAATTAATTAGTACCACTACCTGCCACCGAAGCAGGCGACAAAATTTATCGTATTGAAGAGAACTTGTGATGAAATTATGCAAAGTAGGAATGTAATTTCAATAAAACGTGCTTTTCCTCTGATTAATATAAGATTTGGACACCACGTTTCACAAAAATTATCGCGATGGATGACACATCAAGGACAGCTACACTTTTCGACTTTATTTTCAATTCGTACACAGCACAACAGCACAGCTGGCCGCCTGTCAAGAGCAATAGAATGTTGCCATACTTAACTAGTTAAAACCTACTATATCCTTTTATTGATTTCTTATGTCGCTAGTTGTTATATTATTATCTTTTATTTTATTAAGCTGTAATTTGTCGTGGGCGTACATCTTAACTAATATTATAAAGATGAAAGATTTGTTTGTTTGTTTGTAATGGATAAACTCAAAAACTACTCAACCTATTTATAAATTCTTTCACCTATAGAAAGCTACTTTATCAGCGAGTAACATAGGCTACATTTTATTTTAAAATAAATTAGAGATCCCTTCGAAAATTGCAATAATGTGAATTATGTCGGAAAAATTCTCCTAATTTATCTTTTTACGTTAAACGTCTATACGTCTATTAATTCAGACTGTCTTTCATGTCATATTTGTCAAGACACTTTTATTATTTCATATTTGTCAAGACAAACCTAATAAATACAAGAAAACTTACCAACATTTTTTTTAAACATTTTAATATCTAACTGCTGTAGACAGACTGCGAAAAGCCTCAAAGATCAAGGTCTCAACTTAGTTGTTAGTTCTAAACATAGTTCCCAGGCGAGGGCAGCGAAAATACGTCGTATTGGAGACTCAAGTGCCAAGCGTTCACAGCGGTTTGCTGAACAAAATTTGAGAACGTGGAGTTGTTCGTCTCAGTGCCGACTGACCCTTATTGGGTATGGACTATTTTGATCAAGTGCTACCCGTGCGAAGCCGGGGCGGACCTCTAGTATTAATTACACTGACAAAGTATTAAAATAAAATTGTGGAATAAAATGGTGTGAGAAAATTATTTTCTGATTCAGGCATCCATTTTGCGTAACACTCATCTTTAAAGTGCTAATTGTTGTTGAATTTAAGTTTATATAATAATATTAGTCCATTGCATATTTCTGGTTGTGGTGCCACATTATGTTTTCATGTGTCGTTTATTAGCTGATAATCTCATTCTTATTTTAACATCATTCAAGATTTTTCTCGTCATATAATTCTTTCAAGGGAAGTATCTCGCCCGGACTACGATATTTAGTAATGAAGGAACAACGAGAGGTAAATATTAGAACAAAGTTATGTAGAAATATTGGAATTCCCAACGCTATTAATTATTCCTTCAAATACTGTTGTCTTTGAAGGAATAATTAATAGCGTTGGGAATTCATATTGTGTGTTCACAATATGCAAAAACATAATTAGATAACACCATCGATATATTATATGTAGGTACTAGATGGGCCCTTTCATAGAAAAGGGTCGGGCGTCCGACTTTGAGAGCGCGTTCCTAACCTGTCTTTGTCCCCATGGTAGCGTAGTCACGGTCGCTCGTCATGTAGATATTTTTTTATTTTTAAGTTAACATCTAAAGTCTTATTAGTTTGGCGCTGTACAATTTTTATTTTAAGGTAAGTGCAGTGGCGAAGTGTTCATACAACACGATTCCTATCGGCTTCCCTTTAGAAAATGACATTCATACCTACATACTACCACACTACCTTTCTTTTACTCACTATAATATTTTTTAGGTATTTATCCAAGATATTTAGGTATTAAAAGTGAAATTACACATGAATATACAATATTACATATAAAAAAACATTATCCACTCAAAACAATAATGACACAACGAATTAGTTCAAACCATAAGCCGGTCCGGCGTGGGTTGCATTTGCATAGAAATAAAGTCCATATTAATTATTAAGCATATTTTGTCTCCTTCATTTCCAATCAAATTAGCCAATACCTCCCTCTCTGTCTACACGCTCAGCCCACGTGTAATTCACAGCCCATACAAGCCGTAAGTTTACGTGTTATGAGAGACCAGAAAGAGAAAGCGATCAAAATTACACCATACGTGTAAGCGAGAGAGAAATTGCTTACCGCCGCCGCGCTGTAACGCGACTGTGTACGGATGCGAACGGCGCATAGGAAATCACACAGAAAGTATAACGTCTTGAATTTGGTAACATTGTCTTTCTATTGAACCTGCGTCGTTTGAGTTTGTTTACATAGTATTGTAGTCGCGTGCGTCGTGTGGTTTGTTTTGTGTTTTTTATGTTGTTTGATAAAAATAGTAGTTATTATTGGTGGAAGGTGTGTCAAATTGTATTAATTAAAACGTTGGTGTAAATGAGGTATGGCAATGGCACTAATTAATTTAGATTGTTGTCAAATTATCACATTTAAAAACTGCTTCTATTTAAGTATATGGTGAAGGTGGGGGCTTTTTTCCAGCTATTAAATTGGGGGTCATGCCTGTAGCATTTGGTGCGTTTTTTTTTATTCCGGCTTCCCTTTTAAAAATATCCACCTTTCGCCACTGGGTAAGTGTTCCAATTCACAATTATAAATTTCCAAAAAAACGTTATATAATATTCCTATTTAATATTTCTATCCATTACGCAATCATTTCCGCGGCAAACTGTATGATATTTTTTTTTACTAACTGGCCTTACGGCTTCTATGGCTATGACCTATATTATATATGACCGAGTCATACGTTTTCAAGATGTTGCAAGTTCCCGCTTTTCAGACTAGATGGCGTTGATGGCGTTGCTAAAAATACGCCCACATTCTTTGTTTGACAGGGCCCGGGTATGTAAATTGAGGTCGTTGAATAACACAAATAAAAATCGGCTGATACTTTGGACAACAGTGGGAAGCCAGAACGGGTCGCTACTTGCTATAAAAATAATTATACTACTACTATTTGAGGTAGTAGGTACTGTAAATGTCACTAATTTGTCCTGAGTCTATGACATTGATTTATTGGTCTGTTTATTTTCAAATTATGTATAATTTAATATAACATTATTTTCAATCAATTAATATTTATGAAAATTGAATATTTACATTGAATGTCACATTTCTTTAGATCTTCTGGCCATCCGTTCGTCCACAAATAATCCATCCTTGAACTTTCTACCAAAACAGAAATTTTTACACACTAGCAATACCGATTCTTCAATACCTTGTATTCCTACAAGCAGAATGACCAACATAAAATAAAAATAATGACTAATGAAAACAACCGAGATACTACTACTATACTAGCAAATAGCACTTTAGTAACTTAATAGTAGTAGACTACATTCGGCTACAGCAAACAAACAATGATCCAATGATAACCAAGTACTTACCTACTTACCTACTATTAATTTTTTTTAAAGTTTTATTTACAAGCATACCATCTACATTCTACATATTTGTATGATACATGATAAAAGGCATTATTCCAATGAGTTTAAAGGTATACAAGTTAGGAATATTTTTGCGCAGGACACAGATAACAAAGTAATCAAGGGCGTGTACAATGTGTCGACTGCTGCTTGACCTCTTAACCGAAATATAAATAAATGCATCAAGTACCTACCTAGGCACGAATACGGAATAACGTCGATCACAATTATTCAGATTTTCGGCAATCTTACTAATATTGTAAATGTGAAAGTTTAAATATTTGAATATATGATAACTACTACTAACTACTGTAATCAGTAGCAGCTGCCTGCTGCAATACAATAAATCAAATAATTTTATCTGAGCATAATTAGGTAGGTAGGTAGGTTCTTATACGTAAACATCGGTGACATAGGTTACGACTTACTTTCTTGCAATACTTGAACATCTACTTGGTAAGCTGCTAGCCAGAGCAACATCGACATCGACCTGTTTAAAATAAACCTGTCGCGTTTACAGCTCTACCATTGGTTCTCCGGTTGCGGATCGATGCAAGGTAGTGAGGCAAAAATAAACCTTATAAAGGTGTCGCCACCAAATCGTAGAATTCGCCGTGTTGCAAAATGGCTAGGTAGCTGTAGGCATTACAAAACGGTGGACCATCCTTTAGCCGGATTATCGTTGCGATACGTTTCAGAAGCGGCGGTCCACGGCCGCATTGAAATCAAGACGCACTGAAGGGTGATCAATATGGTAAGGAAATGAATGGGCTACGCCAGAACTAGAAGACTTGCTTCCTCGCGCCTTCATTCAGCTTCACCTACTCGATCTCCTTCGCGAGTTTATGGCTTCGGGCTTTACAAAAACATTCTCGCTAGGCCGTAGTCAGCGGGGCAGACCAGGACTGTTTCCCGCGGGAACTCCTAATTTTCCGGGATAAAAGTAGCCTTCCCCAGGACGCAACCTATATCTGTGCCAAATATTAACAAAATCTGTTGAAAAGATGGGCCGTGAAAGCGTAGCAGACAGACACACTTTCGCAGTTCGATTCAGCGTTTCATTTCTCGCTGCTTTACAAAATGGCGCCTAATTGCTCGCTTCAGCCTTTAAGTACATTACAGCTAGTCTGTCTCTGTCGAACTACCTCGTTGGTCTAGTGGTTAGCATGATCGACTGCGGCCGACGAGGTCCCGGGTTCGAGTCCCGAGTCGGGCCATAATTAAGTGTTCGTTTTTTCTGACTATAAATTTTCAATACTAACCCGGAGTTAGTAGGTTGGCGGTGTTTCACCCCAGTGCCTCGGAGAGCACGTTAAGCCGTCGGTCCCGGTTATTATCACTAGCATGATAATAGTCGTTAAAGACCGCCAACCCGCATTGGAGCAGCGTGGTGGGTCTAAGCTCTAATTCCCTCTCTCCTATGATGCCTGTGCCCAGCAGTGGGACGTTAATGGGCTGTAGTTGTAGAGTCTGTCTAGTGAAAACTGAGAGGCGATTCTTGACGTTTTGAGATACTGGCAACTCGGGGAACAAACAAAATTCAAGGCGAGGGACAAAAAAAACCGGGCAAGTGCGAGTCGGACTCGCGCACGAAGGGTTCCGTACCATTATTAATAAATAATTACCTTTGTTAATGAACCGCAAGACTAACTTTGTTTGTAGAGGTTTATTGTTAATATCAAAAAAACTATGCTAGTTAGAGCATTGGCTATAGTTTTCCTGTAAAATATACGTAAATTCCTATTGACCATAATTATTTCAAATTTTTCGATTGGTAAACTCCGGAGATAAGGGGGGGGAACGGTATTTTTTTAGACATTTTCCCCGATAAATCAAAAACTATCATAACTAAAAATAATTAAAAATCTGTTTTAGAATGTACAAAGTAAACCCTTTCATATGATACCCCACACAGTACAGTTATCTCACTTTTAAATTTCAACCCTCAGATTTTCCCCCCTTTTTAAATAAGAACAAAAATAATTTCAAATTTTTTTTAATTCCAGTGTCTTTGGGCCACTAATATACACAACTATTCCAAATTTCATGTCGATAGCTTCGGTAGTTACTGAAATAATCGAGTGTGACGGACGGACGGACGGACAGACGGACAGACGGACAGACAGACGGAGAAAGTCCAAAGGAGAGAAAACCATAAGGGTTCCATTTTACCATTTTGGTACGGAACCCTAAAAAAATCCTAATTCATTTGGGGATACCCGACCAAACGTTTTGAATTTCCCGCTAATGCCGATTCAATGCGGCGGACGTTCGTTCAGCCATATTACAAGACGGCGGCGTTTTGTAAATCGGCTAGATGTTATGTAAGTCGGCGAATTCTGCAATCCGGCTGCGACATAGGCACTTAATCCAACGGATGCAACTGCAGGTAGATAAAGAAATACTATACCGGCCTTTGTCACCTGTGGAACACAGGTAGTCGTGGAATCAATGCAAAAAAAGTGAAATCAAATATAATATGTCGAGGGTGCGACTTACTTTCTATACAAAGGATATATAACGTGGGCGGGATGTACACCTAACACTGTTAGGTTGGCCACATACATTCGGAATTCCGTTTCGGAATCCCGATTCGGAATATCGAATCAGGATTCCGAACATTATGTATATCACACACATACGTTTTTTCCGTTCGGAATAACAAGGCTCAGATGTTGGGAGACGCTATCCTCTGATTTCAGATATTCTGTCTGCGAATATGGACGACGATTTTCTCGTAGCGATTGCATTGTTGCTATATCTTGCTAAGAATAAGAAAATACGTCGCTTTTACTGGGTGCAAGACACGGTAGCCATTTTTTCCGCTCGGAATTCCGAACGCACAGGCTCCCATTCGGAATTCCGAAACGGAAATAAATCCGAACGGAAAACTACTGTGCGTGTGTGACAGACCCATACATTATAATATAATATGGATTTGCTGCGTTCGGAATTCCGATTCGGGGACTTTTTTTTATTATAAACCAAGCGAAAAAAACTGAATTTATAGTATTTTTGCTGCGTCGTCGATGGATGTTGGCCAATAGTGGAAGAATGTTAATATCATTATACTATAGCTGTCATTTTTAGCTAATCGGCCCCCGGTTTATTCTAATAAACGACGACGATTGACCTTCCTTGACGTTGAACGTTTATCCTCAGTTCAACTCTGTTAAAAAATTAATAAGTCATTGTTTAAAAAGAAAAGACAAAAATTGGTGAGAAACTTTATCGGACCGGACCAATGTACATATTATTTCGTGCCTGCGACTCCTTTTTTCTTTATCGATTGTATAAAATGTAGCATATATATATATAAACTACACTACTACTACTACACCATTAGCATAATATACTAATATTAATTTATAAATGCGATAGTGTGTCTGTCTGTCTGCTTCGCTTTCACGGTCCATCTTTTCAACCAATTTTGTATCAGAGCTAGGTTACATCCCCGGGGAGGATGGCCACTTTCTAATTCCTTTACATTGCTAAAAAAACTACCTGCATAGTCCGAAATATGTATTTTTAGGGTTCCGTAGTCAAATTTGGCAAAAACGGAACCCTTATAGATTCGTCATGTCTGTCTGTCTGTCTTTCCGCCCGTATGTCACAGCCACTTTTTTCAGAAACTATAAGAACTATACTGTTGAAACTTGGTAAGTAGATGTATTCTGTGAACCGCATTAAGATTTTCTTACAAAAATAGAAAAAAAACAATAAATTTTGGGGGTTCCTCATACTTAGAACTGAAACTCAAGAGTATAGCTCTTATAGTTTCGGAAAAAAGTGGCTGTGACATACGGACAGACAGACAGACAGACAGACAGACAGACAGACATGACGAATCTATAAGGGTTCCGTTTTTGCCAAATTTGGCTACGGAACCCTAAAAAACAATAAATTTTGGGGTTCCCCTTACTTAGAACTGAAACTCAAAAATTTTTTTTTCATCTAACCCACACGTGATATCCCACCTATCTATGGATAGGTCTTCAAAAATGATATAGAGGTTTGTAATATCATTTTTTTCTAAACTGAATAGTTTGCGCGAGAGACACTTCCAAAGTGGTAAAATGTTTGTCCCCCCCCCCCCCCTCCTGTAACTTCTAAAATAAGAGAATGATAAAACTAAAAAAAATATATGATGTACATTACCATGCAAACTTCCACCGAAAATTGGTTTGAACGAGATCTAGTAAGTAGTTTTTTTTAATACGTCATAAATCGTAAACCGCAATTTACCTTTCATTCAATCAACTCAAATATATAAAATAAAAATAGTTTTAATAATTTAAAACTTACTACAGGTTTGTACGGAACCCTCGGTGCGCGAGTCCGACGCGCACTTGGCCGGTTTTTGTTAATAAGTGATAAAAATATACTATACTGCCGTCCGTTTACATAAAGGCCGTTAAGTGAAAAAACCAAATTTTGAGTTATGGCCAAAAAACATGAACATTAAAGTTTCTAGAGTTTTATTAGACGTACAGCTATATTTTATGTAACAAATTATTCGTTTTCTTTTAAGCTTTCATTTTATGAGTCTGAATGAGTGCTAAGGTAAATAATATAGTTTTAAATAACGTTTTTGTGTTTAAGATTTGTCAATGATTTGATCTATTGGCTCTGATAGTTCCTTAGTTAAGATGATTTGTGAAATGGTGATAATGAAAAAAAAACCCGGCTGAGTTTGTTGTGGGCTCTTCTCAGACCAGGGCGCGTTTGGAACCCTCGGTGCGCGAGTCCGACTCGCACTTGGCCGGTTTTTGTTTAAAATGGAACCGCGAGCACTGCCAGTCAAAAGATAGGTAGATAGGTACTGGG
Source organism: Erebia epiphron (assembly GCA_963932025.1). NCBI lineage: Eukaryota > Metazoa > Arthropoda > Insecta > Lepidoptera > Nymphalidae > Erebia > Erebia epiphron. The sequence continues at coordinate 14,691,062 of OZ009956.1, read as the reverse complement.
TAGATAATATCCAGACTTAGAATAACCCTATAGTTAGCTAGTTGGGTATTTTTAAAACCATCCAATATCACTGTGTTTAGAGTTCTCGATCCGTGATCTCGTTTCTTTAGAACAAAACTGAAAACGAGATTCACAGACTCCCACAGACAGATTTAATTTGAGCAGGGATTTATCCCAACGTGATATTTTACGTTATTCAATATCATACGGTGAATAGTAATGTATAAGGTGTATTTTCACAAGAGAAGAGGTTTGAACAGCGAGGGGCTGCACCCCAAGGCCGACGACGACGGTCGACAACCTGACTATAGCAGACACGTGCGAATCCCGCTTACCTCGAGACTAAAATCAGTGGACAGTGGACACCCTGTCACTGAGACCTACCTGATATATTTATATGAATAAGCTATGTTGCCAAGCGATTGCAATGAACTTTGGGCTGGGCGCACATTCTATCGCTTGAGCCTTCACTCTGTTTATCAAACATAGCGTCTGACGCTTCTTATGGAACGCTCCGGTCGGACCGAACGGAAGAAATAGCGCGCCCCTGTACGATCTTATTGGATGCCTAATGCCCGTTTCACACGAGTATAGCTATGTGACTCTCTAAGGTAAAATAAAATTTACAACCATTGTAGTCAAGGTCGATCTCTTCGATGTTACATCGCAGACCGCATCGATGCTAGCAATGCTTAAATGTTTCTTTGAGAATCACACTGCAGCCGTGCAATGTAGTGTAAATGTCACCGTATTGAAAGAGTAGTGCCCTTAGGTTCTATCGGGTTAATAAACCTAACAGATTACAATCTACCGAAAAATAATGCGTTATATTGTAATCATTCGACAGTTTACAATATCGCGAGTTAGATTATAATCTAACGGTTTTTACAATCTTACGGTGACATAAACATTTAAGCATTGCTAGCATCGATGCGGTCTGCGGTCTGAGATGTAACATCGAAGAGATCGACCTTGACTGCAACGGTTGTAAAGGAGATCGGCGAAGTCTGACCCAGCTAATTTGAAAACCATTCAGATTCAGAAATCATTTAATATTTTTTAATATATTTCAATGTATTTTTCTGTGTAAACACCAAATTTTTAGAAGATGGGGATCAATAATAAAAATAATTACGAAACAATAAAAATCGTTCTAATGGCAATACGGAGTAAAGATACCAGAGTATAAAAGTAGAAACTAACGTGTCAAATGTCAATTACTGTCAACTCAATCAAATGTCATTCGTGGACCGTGGTTAGAGATGTGCCAACTCGGAAAAAACACGTTAACTCGAGTTGAAATTCAGGTAACTCGGAATTGAATTCGAGTTTCACAACTCGAGTTAGCATTTAAAGAAACTAAGTGTATTTTATTTGTTACAAAATACTTTTTTACATACATATTTGTACTTCAATCCAACTCTCTGTTAGGACAATTATTATTATCATTGTTTATCTTCGTAGGTAGGATTGAAATAAAAAGGGTTTTATAGTTTACCTATAATTATTTATACCGTTCTCATTAGAGTTAATACACATTTATTTTTGGTTTTAGTCTTAGTTTAGTTATAGTAAGTACTCATATTTAACAACAAAACCAGTTATGTATATAGCAGTCTTCACAAAATAATATCAGTCTAACTTTATAATGGAGGTTCATATTATGTTATTAATAGTTTAATCATCACAATGAAAATATTCATTAATAACTTTTTTAATAGTTGGTGTCATTCGGTCAATGCAATGGCGGGAGTACGTAGACAGAAAAAGAGATATAGACAGGGTGTCAGCGTATACAGTATGCGATATTAATTAATTAATAAATACGTAATTGTAATTAATTAAAAACGTTAATTTAATTCAAACGCGATGCATTATCGATACAGTCCCGCGCTGTAGTACCTGCTGGCACCCCTCGCTCTTCTTTTACCCGATGTCACCTGAAATGCTCACGCTTCGCGACGCGATTGTATCGCTATTGAATTGCTTCTGTCGCGCGTTGTAAATGCGACTAACGCCCAAAAGTAGCGATGCATAAGAGCGTTAGGGTTAACCCCCCTTTTCAAACAATAAGAATACTATAACAACCATCAATTTGTATGTCATAATATACTTACTGGCCGCGTTATGAATTACGTAGGTTTAATGTACCCAGCAGGTAGGTAACTTGTTTTTATGTAGGTAGGAAAGCGTATGACTATTTGGTACATAGTCAGATAATATTAATCTGCAGTGCCTGATAGATTTTTCAAAGCTATTAAATGGTCATCTGGCTTAAAAACCATGAAATAGAAATCTAACCTCACTTTTAACTATTACTACGAATATCTTTTTTCTCCCAACTTTATTTGATTGACTTTCATAAACTTTTTTGTTAGTCTGGTTTAGTATAAAAAGTATGAGAAGTTTGATGCGTGAACGTGAACCTCAAGTTTGGGTCAAATACTATATGGGAGCTCGCCGACCTCCTTTTATTTTACCTTAAAGAATCACCCAGCTGAACATTATTGACAGAACAGCAAGGCAGAGTGTTGTGGTATTGAGCAGTAAAACAGTCTGTTTTGAACTTTTGATCATTACTCTACCCCGTATAGGTCTGCCCACGTCGTATTGTGATATCGGCATAATACCTATGCTGCTAGTTGCTACCGATCACTCAGGGCATGATAGGTAGTATATCGAATCGTCGCTATAAAAGAGCTGGATGCTAGCAAAGATAGTTGTCAAAATATATTAGGAGTTTAGGACCTGCCTGATAGGTAGGTTTATGGATTATGAATATTTTGACAGCGAATTAGGTACATCCAGACATTTAAAGTGCACAAGCTTGGTCTCTAATAAAGCTTTTACAGAGAATTACCATATTTTATAAGTGATGGTTATGACTCGCAAATGGACTCTCAATGGAGCTGTGATTTTTGGCATTCACCGTTGATAATTAATAGGTACGTGGATATTGTGTCATACGAGTAAAGATTTACAGTCTATATTTAACTAGCAAAAATAGACTAGGTAGCTACTTTTAATCATATGTATTGTAGGATTGGAAGTTGGAACCCAGGTTTAGTAATTTAAACTCTGTGGAATATTAGATCGATTCTAGTTCTACAAACTCCGTTTACAAGCAGTAAGCACTAGTTTGTAATGTCAGATCAATAGAACGTACCTACTTAGGTACAGAGCAGACTTGTAGGTAAAAATATAATCATTTCTGCCTATTCATTTAATCTTACTAATATTATAAATGCGAAAGTTTGGATGGATGTATGGATGGATGTATGGATGTCTGTAACTCAATCACGCCCCAACGGTTGAAGGGATCTGACTGAAATTTGGCACAGAGATAGATTATAGTCTGGAATAGCACATAGGCTTTTTATCCCGGAAAATTAAAGAGTTCCCGCGGGAACCACAAAACCTCGATCCACGCGTAGGTACGAAGACGCGGGCATCAGCTAGTTAAAATATAAATTCAAGGCATAATTCTATTTGCTTAGTAGGTAAGTAATATGATTGCAGATTGTGGTAAAACATGCGGTTAAGTACTCTTTCCTGGTTAATAGGTATTCAAAATGCAGTCTTAAGTTAACTGTGCTGCCGCTCTATAGATTGGTTCATCTTTATTTTCACGATTTAAACCGTTAGATTGTCGGCCATGCAACTACGACTTAACTATGTCTATTAATGTAGGTATATTAATAGATTGAGTAACAGGTTGTAACAATTAACAGTATGTATCAGAACACAAGATTAGTGTACTACCTAATTACCGTTAGTGATCAGAAGAATCTGTGGAATTAAAAAGATTCAAACCTGACAAAGTTGAAACGAATCAAACCAACACAAACCAAAATACAAGTACGAGAATAAAATCCGAAATGATCGTGGGCTCAAACCACAGCCCTTCCGTGTCCGGTGGGCAATAACTACATATTGTCACAAGACCAAGGTATTCCTAGAACAAGCTTAAGATCTACCTACGCATACCTAATTTACAACTTTAACATATTTTACAGATTGCCTCAACTTATACTTGTCAAGAAAGTTCCTTCCTGGGTAAGGTAAGGTAAGGAAGGTAAGGTTCCTTGTGTAAATCCTCACAAGGAACCTAAGCAAAAATAAAACATTAAAGGCAGTCAAAAAGGTATGTCAATACCACCATTTTGAGCCTCACTCATAGATTTAAGAGCGAGCACAGAGCATTTACCTCTGGTTTTAAATCAGTTTAAAATCAATCTGTATTTCACACAAGTGCATCGAGGCAAGGGGGAGTCATCGACCGGACTGCAGCGCCCGCGCCCCCGCTGACACCGAAACAGACCGAGTCGCGACTCTCTGGATCCCTACGGGTTCAACGACCTCAGCGACCCTTTGATTAAGCCCCCTGCAAATTGCGATGGAAAATTATAGATAAACAATGTGGCTAGTCGACTGCCTATGTATTCTTGCTGAAATGTAGACGAATACCTATTTGAGAAAAAAAACAATGAATATTTTAATTGAAAAATTTTGTCCTCTATAGATACCTACTATCTTACCTATTTATCAAAATTGATCTAAGTATACCATGATGTAAATATGCATAATAGGAAATCGTAATTGGAGTACACGCCATCTCTATGATGCTACGGCAACAAGGTTCTTTTTTTTTTAGAGACTAGTGCAGCCTAAGGTGGAACGCGCATGCCTAGAAGATGCCTATTCACTCTTGATTTGAAGATACTAATATACTTTTACTGCAAAGAGCAGCTGTCGAGTTTCAAGTTGGCAATAAAGCAATACTGACCGCAAAATCAAAGTACAACAATATACCTATATAAAAGTTAACAATAGTTAAGTATATGATTTTTACAGTTTACACCCACCTAGGTATAAGAAGCATTAGCGGAAACAATTATTATTTATTAGTATTACGAACACGTAATAAACGACCAGCGTTATTTTGTTATTGACCTAATTTATGGTAAACAAAACTAAATTATGACAGAGCGTCGCATAATCGAAAATGCAAGCTGCTTTTACTGAAACTGAGAAAATGATAGTTTCATGCAATAGATAAATAGTTGATTGTAAAACAATAACTAAAACAATAAAAATAACTTATATTTTGGCCAAAAAAAATGTTCCAAATTGGCCATTGCGTTTTGGTTTTTAAAAACGAATCAAGAGATCACATTGAGACCATACAAAGGCTAGGCTGATAGTTTATCTTTGCTTTATTTAGCATGTAACAGAGTACATTACCGATCTATGCATGATAATAATATTATGTGTTAAAAATCAATATTAAAAGTCCACAATAGTCTATCTATAGACCTATGACTCCGAAGTTTGTTTACTTGGTCGAAAATGCAAGTCGAGGCTTGAGAGTGAACACGCTACGTGAGAAACAAAACGGTGCTGTTTGCTGGCAAGTGCTCCACAAACCAGTTTCCTTTTAGTCTTACCGCTAGCAAGGTCGCATGAACAGCTTCCAACGCTGTGGTATATCGCGTTTCTTCTCTACATAATGAAGAAATACAGCAATGTATAGCACACGGATACAAGATATATCATTTATGTGTATAAAGCACGTTCGCAGTGGTAGACGACATCGGCCAGTTTTGTCGACCATCTCGTTATTATACGCGACTGAAATAGCATACAGATACACTGTGTTCATTGAAATTGATTTGACATTTGTGCATAATAAACACTATAGGTCTCAAGCACAACACACAGCCCAAACATAAGACGAATCATCTCATTTTAATTAATTATTATTAATCGTTCAGAAGAAAACCGTAAAATACAGGTACCGGTAAATGACAGTCAATACAAGGTATTTAAACAAGTGCATGTAATGAGGAATCATGTGAGGCATAAAGCAAATCATAAAAAAAGCAAAGCAAGGCAAAACATATACTTACCTAAACTACAAAGCTACAAACACCCCTAATTATAATAAAATACCCCTGATATTAGATATCGAAGCAAATAAGGACAACTCTGATAACTAGGGAGAAATGTGAATAAGTTACGATAGTATAAATACGCAGTTATGTTTATGTGTCTTCTTATAACAGCTGACCTACTTAATGGTAAAAATATCTCGGTAGGTTTTATGAACAAAGAACAAAATACACGTATAACAACCATGAGCACTGAAGTAGGAAGGGGATTGGGGTGGCCCTAGATGATCATCTTTTTATTTATAGTAAGTGAGCTTATACTGAACGTAGCTACAGCTTTTTGTGCTATTACGCCGAAGTTGATGTTAAAATAGGGCTGACTGTAAAGAACACTTTATTACATAGATGTTTACCTATTGACATAAATAATATAGATGGAGATAGAAGAAGAGAGAATAAAATGTTTGTAACTTGTAACAAAGTGGGTATGAACGCTATAAAATTAAATACAGTTCCTTTAAGTAGATCTAGGGCCGCTTGCATGAAGACATTTAAGCTGATTTAGTTAAATTTTGTAATGCTGTCCATTTTTGCCAAATGCATATTGTGGTTGCCAAAAAGGGATAGCATTAAAATATTTAACTATATCAATTTAAGAGTCCTTGTGCAAGTGGGCCTTAGATTCTTAAACTTAGAACCATATATTAGAATTAGTAATTTGATTTAGAATTTATATAGGCACCTAATGTGGACAAATGTAAGAATAAATAACTGGGAGTTTACAAAAACTATGCTATGATCTAGGAAAGTGGCAAATACTCGTTATCATCGCCACGTACCTACGTAGTAGATTGCTTTGTGACAACGCCTCAGACAATGGTACTGCCATTTTGAATCGTTCACAATTCACATTAATCGGTGAGAGAATTCTCTCCTCTTTGAATATTTACAATCCAATTAGTAAACTTCGATGATTCCGTATTGTACCTACCTACTTGTATTGTTGAAATCTAGAACAATAAACGACAAACACTAGCACATCCTATTTGAATTATGGAAAGTAATTAAGTAATCATTAATAAAAGACTATGCGCATAAATGTATGGTACCTGGTACAACCCCTCAAGAGCTCTTACCCTTCAGTTATTATTACGAGATAAGTCTAGCCCTATGTAGAGTACGAACCACAAATTAATGTAACCATGTGTATTTTAAGCAAATTCTATAACAGTTATCTTTGTACTCGTTAGATAAATATATATCTTATTAGAACAATATTTACTATGGCGGCGTTTTTCAATTCGTTGTCCGTTCGGAGCCATCTAAAGATCTGAACAGAATGCTGTTTTTCTCACATAATTTTGGAAATACTTCCCTTGAGCCACGCGAGCGACTAACTACAGAACTTAGATTAGAACAAGCCTCACTCAAAACGGACAACGACTTGATAAACGCCATATTTGTAAATAATGTTCTATCAAGAAATACCTATCCAGCGATATAATATATTATCGCTACTTCATCCGCATGGATTACGAATTTCTGCGGCAACTCATTAACTTTAGCCTATCTCTGTACCTTTCATTAAAATCGGTCGAAAAGCAGACACACATTTCGCTCGCATTTTAGTAATGAAAGAAAATGAATGGAAATCTGAATCGAATATAAAGGTCGAAAATGTAAATGTCGCAAATCAACATACTCGACGATAAGATAATTCGGCCGCGAGAAAAACAATCTATTTACACCTCTGAACATCAAATATTTATCACTAAGGAACTAAAATTAAAAAGTAATGTAACATGTTTAACACACTGAAACGTACCTAGACAGTGAAACCTGCCATACGAGTTCTGATATCGTACTATCGTAGCTACACGTTCCAGAACGAGCTTAGCGCCATAGCTAAATCGAAACGGCGCATCGCAACCGAATGAGTAACGGTTAGCATAATACCCTTGAACTACGGCGAATGGCAAATAAATAATCGAAAAGCCACAAGTCACAGCTTACAATTGTGAGCGATTGGAGAAAGCTACGGTGTCGTAACACCGTCGACATGGAGCCGAAAGGTTTCGTGACAGCTGGTTGTGCCTCTTGCATAACGCCATGTTCCGCGATCGCTGCAATCGCAGAACACTCAACAGAACGCCTTTTTATGGATTACCGCTGTTGCTAAGTTCGGTTTGGTTGTCAGCATTAGCATTACAAAACGTTGGATAATTTGTTACTTACAACTACAAGTTACATTGTTTCTATTACGTAATAAAATGCGCTTTCAATTAATTGTTCATATACAGTTTTTAATTAGCTCGCGTTATTTAAAATGTTCCGCGTCGTGACAAGCCAACTATGACACTCCGTTTCTCAGATTAGCAGCCATGTCAAGGACGGTCTAATATAATTTTACTAGGTATTTTATTTAGAAAACTGCCTAACGTTTCCGTGGAGTTAGGTTTTTCTTTACATCCTATGGGAAATATTCGCCTTTCAGGGATAAAAAAGTAAGCAATCCTTGTGTCCAACTCTGCACAAAGGCTGTCAAATGGTAACAAACAGACAGACAAACAATATAGATATTACACTATCATCAATGTGGTCCTATGATTGTCGGATATCTGTGGCTTAACAACAGTAATTCAGTTCAAGTCTAGGGTCGGCCGTTGCGCAATTCATGTAAGTAGGCCAATATTGAATCTCATTCGGTGTAGACTCGTAGAGCGTTGCGTTTTAACGTTTTATATTATTCGGGACCAGCGCAACTTTGCTTTCTATACCAACGTAATATTTAAACTGGAGAATAGAATAGTATTTAAAATGCAAAGCGGACTTAAAAAAGTAATGCAAAGATGCCTTAATTAAATATTCCCATTATAATTAATAGACTAAAAGATACCTTATATTCATTGAAAGTTACCTATCTTATACCTATTTTGAAAACTAAAAATCTATTTTCAAAAATTGCATATACTAATTGTAGGAAGCAGAGATCTAGTTACTGAAACGATATATTATACAAACGATAACACCGAGTAGGTGAACGATAATAAGTAATCAGAGGCTCATAATAATTTCAGTAAACAAGCACCAAATTAAAAGATGGATAAATTACTTTAATATTGCGAAAATAAAGCTAGGGCGAACATACCTATCAACTGCGAAAATTTCCTTCTGAAACCTTTCACGGACTCCCAAGGTTACACGTGTAGATTGTCTCGGAAAGCTTTTTCATTTCAATGCCTCTCTCCACTCAAATAAATTCTCTCGAATTTTCTTTACATATAAAAAGGAGAAATCCGAACCGGTGGTAGAGTCAAAACATAAGGTATCATAAGAGACTGTGTGTGTAAACTGAGTATAAACTGAACTGCCTGACGTATCAATTACAGCTGGAAACCTGGGCCCTGGAACCGTAATAAAGAATTTATATATCTATCTTCTCCCGAACTTCCATACCATTTTTTGAACCCAGGGGCTTGAGCTGTTCTGCTAGGAGGGGTTAACTTTGACTTTAGTTAAGTATGAGCAAAGTACGCACTACGTTGTATCCCAGTTACTATCATATTATATCAGTTTTAAACTCACTCCCATAGTAGGATAAAATAAGACGACATTAACAAGCATGAATAGCACACAACACGCCTCCACGTACAACGTCACCGGATTTTAGCTCAGTGCTCCCATTTCCATAACGGTATTATAAGCAAACCACAAATAACAGATAAAACCAGACACCGACTACGAAACGTATTACCGTGATAAAATAAACATCAACATTTGGGTGATTCGCATTTCGCATATTATGTTTACAATATTAGAACATAATGCAGCAACTGCATGCCTAATCATATTTTTTGAAAAGTGAACAGTCTTCAAAGGATAAACCTGACAAAAAGTATTATTTCAAAATGACAGTTTTATGTCACGTACCTTGACGCCCCTAAAATAAGGATTACAATAATTCTAAAACACGAACATCAACAATATTAAAATAATACGGCTCTAAGCTATGGTAGTATGCCCCTTGAGATGTGTTGGACAGTTTCATCGTTTTCCATGCCATACTTATGCTATGGAATGATAATAATAAGAATAAATTAATTTAGAATGGCGAAAATGAGAAAGAATATAACATTAAAATATATTCTTTGATAAATCATCTGAAGTTCTACACAGAAGCCTTCAAGAAACTCAGAGATGGATGGAAAGGAAGAGAATTACAGCTAACAGTAACGCATCAAAGTCATTGCACATAACTTTCACTCGTAGAACAGATGATTGCTCACCAGTTAAACTCGGTGACACTGAATTACTCCACACTGAGTGAGATACCTACATACCTTGGGCATGTACCTCGATCGATGATTGACCTGGAGACAACATATCCAAGCAAAAAAGGAGGAACTTAACCTAAAATATCGAGGATTGTACTGGTTAATTTCTAGAAACTCAAACCTGTCAACTGACAACATACTCCTTATAAACTCCTTATATGTAGGTATAAGGCAGCACTTAACCCCATTTGAACATATGGATTACCTACAACTCTAGAGGCTCCACTTGGGACTCCAACATAAAAATAATACAAAGAGCCGAAGACTTAAAACTAAAATTTAAGATTTTGTATTGTGTGCAGCAATCAGCTGTTATTATGTCCCAATTCACAAGTAGGTCCGGTGCATGAGCACTGAAGTATTACGTTTACGAGTAAAATCGAAAATAGACCAAGGAATACATAATAACGTTGATATATCTACTTTGTTACTAGTGTAACTATGAGGATCCTAATTATAGCGTCCTATTCCAATAATTATTTATATGCTGGAGTGTTAATTAAAGCCCAACTAATTTTTTTTTTTTTTTATCCACTACAAGGTAGCCCTTGACTGCGATCTCACCTGATGGTAAGTGATGATGCAGTCTAAGATAGTAGCGGGCTAACCTGTTAGGGGCATGGCAGTTATATTAAACCCATACCCCTATTCGGTTTCTACACGGCATCGTACCGGAACGCTTAAACGCTTGGCGGCACGTTTTTGCCGGTAGGGTGGTAACTAGCCACGGCTGAAGCCTCCCACCAGGCCAGACCAGGGAAAATTCAGAAATTATAAATTCCCATATTGACCCTGCCGGGGATCGAACCCGGGACCTCCGCACGTTAAGGCAACAGCGCTACACACTGCGCCACGGAGGTCGTCGAATGCGTGAGGTTTTAGAATTTTAGAATCTGCTGACTGTGAATTGATAATTAAATTCTTTTACCCATTTCTCAGGTCCCAAACTCCTAAATTTTTATGATGTGCAAAGAACAGGGCAATATTATTATGTGATTTCCTGGTAAAAGGTCCTCAATCGCAGAGATAGTCTTACTAATGCGCGTGGATTGTAGATAGGCTTTGACTATTTCATTTCCGAGGCATTATTAGTTATTAAATAAAAATGTTTGCTACTGTGTAGCGACGGTATTTGAAATCACTTCTGATTGGCTAACACTCTTTCTCTATTTTCTAAAAACCATTGTCGCAGCAAGAATACCAAAAAATCTACCAATCACAACGATCAAACAAAGATGATGCAGCTTCTACTGTTAAAGCTGTAGGGGTGCTGGCTGCCGGTATTCGGCCCTCAAATTAGTAATAATTCTGATTACTGCCTTCACACAGCGTTTTAGAGATGATTCGTAATTACACGAAGAGATAAGATAAATAACATCTGCAGCGAGTCGGAGTGTTATATTTACATCTTTAAAGGATTGCGGACACCATTTCCCGATGATGGTGGGAGACAGGTGGTGGGGTCTATTTCTGTCGAGTGTCGAATTACATTAAACATTTAAACTAAATACCTCCCGCGATCTACGATTTATTGCAATAGTGCAAGGACTTTATTGAATGATCTTTCAAAGCTAACTTATACTATACCTAATCTCACGTTGCCAATTGATAACACATCGATAGACCATCAATATAAATAGAAAATTATATAAGTAATATCGGTTGAATGGTTGAAAAATGATATATGTACTTATAAAGAACTTTATTTTGGTAGAGTCGATAAAATGGATATTGGAAATAGCTTTAGGTATACTTAACTAGCAATCATCGAGCTACAAACCCCCTACTTTATGCTTCAATATTTTAAGACAAATGTAGTGGGTATGTCCCTGCATATAAATTGATTTTCCTCGATGATCGTTACTAATTCATCATTGTCTACCTAGATCTCCCTCTCTGTACTAATTTCGTTCTAGACAAATAATTCTGCAGAAGCAATCAAAACAATCACTGGCCCAATTTAATAGTTATTGTTGATCTCTATTGTGCCATGAGCCATCAAATCATCTAATCAGCATAAGACATTCGCTCATACAACGGAATAACTAGAAGAAGAGAAGGAAGCAATGATAAACGTTATCAGTGACTGGCTATCTAGAACAGTTAAGAAAGTACTTAGTATTTTTATTCATTTCCTGTTATTTTATGAAACGAACAAAGAGATCCGTCGCACTAGTATGAAGTTGGTTACCATCTCTATGAAAATCCAGACGAAGCCTATCTCTCCAGTGACATGCTTACGTCAACTAATTGGAGTAGATAAGAAGGTATGTATTTATACCACGACAGCAAGAGATAAGCGCTAAAACCTTGTACGTATAACGTAATGAATGCGCGTAGAGAAGGTAACGAGAAGTGTCGGACAGGACCCAGCCGCGTAGGGATCGATACAGACGCTCCGATGCCTTGCCGTTGTACCCGCACCGGTATAACAAAAACTAAAGTATCTATTCAAATAATATTTTAAATTATATTTGGTAAAATTATATTACCAAATAGCGTAATGCTTGTGTGCATTAAGTGGTACTTGAGAGCTGCTTGGAAGACGTACTTTTTTGAAAAAACTACAATTTAAGGAAATAACTATGAGGGTAGATGTAAAAGGGAGACTTCATTGTCGCCACATAGTAGTTTTTGAATTAAGAGTCCTACGATTGGAACTCAAAGAAAAAATAATGGAGCTGCAGCATTACTAATACGACAAAGGTCTTCGAGATATTAAAGCCGTTTAGGGAGTTCAATACATACATGCTTTTTGACGTGCAGGCATCTACGAACTCCTTAAACAGGTCGAATTATACGTTTGACAAACGATTGCGATTTCCATAAACAATATTTTTAAGTTTGTTTGATTTTCAGAAAGTATTTAATTTTAGGTGAGGCTAGTTTTTACCAGCAAACCAATGAGTAAGATTATAATTTGTGGACCTTACAATATAAAATCAGTAACTTGCGTATAACATTTAAAAAAAAGATACGCGCCGAATTGAGAACCTCCTCCTTTTTTGGAAGTCGGTTAAAAAGATAGAAATCCATACTAATATTATAAATGCGAAAGTGTCTGTCTGTCGGTCTGATTGTGATGAAATTTGGTATCAGAGGTAGTTAAGTTCCCGGGAACGACATGGCTACTTTGTATCCCGGAAAATTAAGGAGTTCCCGTGGAATCAAAAATTCCTAAACCACGCAGACAAAGTCGCGGGCAACTTCTAGTAATTGATAAAAAGACAGATCTCAGAAGATTTTCAAATCCAATTAATCCAACCAGGCAGGCCAGGCCAGGTTGTAACAATTCAGTTTTCATACCTCACTTTATAAGGCAGGATTGTGGGCATGACCTAGTTAAATGAATAATCAGATGATGCACAGAACACCTCTGCAAATTGCATTGTACCAATATGAAATAGTTGCTATATGAATAAAATAGCACATTACATTTTTACTTTTACTTAACCTTTTTTAAATTAAATTTTTTTCTTGCTCCATCTGGCTTTGCTCAGGATGAAAGAATTTTTGTAAATGGATGTGTAGTTTCAGGGATAGCCTGGGGATTTCTGTTAATGGACCGATCTGGAAAAAAAAACACTGCACTCCCTGGGATCACAAAAGAGGAAACGAAAACATGAAAAAGCCATGAATTTCTTTGTTTTTAGACTGATTTTATTCAAAATCGATAATTTAGATCACAAAAGTGGAAACTGTTCAAAAATCAAAATTTCATAAAGTCAGCACCATATTGAAATTCTTTCTAAAAAATATGGGAGTCTGTTCGAGATTTATATTATATGCATAAAAACCGTATGAAAACTCTTACAATCATTTCTAAGAATAGTACACAGACAAACTGACTCTTGGGGAGAGACTTTATTAACCAACTTCCAAAAAAGGAGGAGGTTCTCAATTCAGAGCGTATGTTTTTTTTAAATGTATGTTACCACATATCTCCGTGGTTTCCAAATCGAGTTGAACAATTTTTTTTCCAGTGGTTAGAAGAAGCTCGCGAGATAGTGGTCCCATAAAAAATTCTGACTCCAAATCCTCAATCCTAATGCCGCAGGTATACCTACGACCAAAAACTAAGGAGTTACGAAGTTTTGATGGTGAATTCATATATGTAGTAGGTATCAAGTAACGTGTATACGATTCAACTCTGAGTCCCAACTCCTCAACCCTGATGCTACAGGGTACAGAACTTCTTAAAAATAGCGATTTAGGATTTTTTTATGGTGAATTCATATTGTGTCAAGCAACAACTTTATACTTAAACCCAAGTCCCAACTCCTCAACTCTGATGCTTCAGGGTACTGCACTCCTAAGCCGTGGTAATTAAGATTACACTAAAAAGTTAAAAATAAAAATTCTTTCCAAAAAACCAACTTCCAAAGCCACTGTAAAGTAAAAAATAATTTACACACTATGTTGAAGTCGGGCGAGTATAACAAAGATAAGCAAAGTTGACGCGTCAGGCTCGCCCGACTTCAACATAGTGTGTAGAAATCAAAATTATTTTTTACTTTACAGTGGCTTTGGAAGTCGGTTTTTTGGAAAGAATTTTTTTTATAATAGTATATCACACACATATTAGAACACATAATACATGTTTTCAATTGTAACTCCTAAACATATATCACCATGTTTTCTCAGAATTTTTGGCTTAATATTCTGGGAAAATAGGCCTGGTGCTACATTCAAGTTTAGGTACCTAAATAAAATTCTTTCCATATTGTGCCTACCTTCAAGAAAAAAAATATTAAGTTCAATATCATTTCAATATAATCTGAAAGAAAGTTTTGATTTGGTGGGCTTACATAATTTAAGAAAGTTTTGAGCTTAATTTCACTGTATCTTTTTTCATTAGACACGCAGCTTTGTGTCCACTGTCAGTCTCAGTCATAACCTGAATAACTTACTATATTTACTTGTACAAATGTGACAGTCGTTACATATATCCATACTTCCATACTAATATTGTAAATAGGAAAGTGTGTCTGCCTATAAAGTGTAACTGCCTCGTTGGTCTAGTGGTTGACACCCCCGTGCCTCGGAGAGCACGTTAAGCCATCTGTCCTGGTTATTATCACTAACATGATAATAGTTGTTAAAGCCCGCCAACCCGCATTGGAGCAGCATGGTGGGTCTAAGCTCTAAATCCCTCTCTCCTATTAGAGTGGAGGCCTGTGCCCAGCAGTGAGATGTTAATGGGCTGTAGTGGTGGTGGTCTGCCTATCTATTGCTCTTCACAGCCCATCTGTTCAACTGATGTTGACGAAATTTGGAACCGAGATAGGTAGCATCTCGAGAGCATAGGCTTCTTTATATCCTGAAAAATGGAGGAGTCCTGATAGGTGGTTTCAAAACCTTAATCATTGGAGACAAAGTCATAGGCACCATCTAGTTTCCAATATTTTAAATAAAGTGAAATATGTCTCTGGGATATCATCCTCATATCAAATGATTGATGATTACCTTTCTTAACAGTAAAACTTACCTATTTGGAATAAAATATGTTGAGCCAATGGTCGTGCGAATGCTGTTGAGGAAAAGGAAAATGTGAAACTTGTGTAAGTGTACACAACATTTTGTAATAGTTTAGGTTTGAGCATGTGGACTATAGTTTGTGCAACATTCTTTAACTTTATTTTATTTAATAACTTAGTAGTAATTTAGGTTGTATTTATCAATAAACTTTGTGTCAATCCCTGACCATTATATTCAACATACCTACCTACTTACTTTTAATTAAGTACTGGTTAAATACTGCATGAAAAAAAAAGTAAAAACTGTACCAGTATGAACGAAAATTATTACTTTAAACAATAAGTACAAAGAATAAATTAATTTCAAGGCCCGCAATAAATGCGTAATGGCCTTCGTGATCATCAAGGCATTATTCAACCGCAAAAGGTTTCTTTGTGCGAGATTTAACTTACCTAACGATGCTCGATGCTATGAAGTAAACACAAAAGAATCTTCAGGAATTAACACAGTGTAGAGTTCCGTGGCTTAGTTATCGCACATCGCAAGGTAACTAAAGTGCGACGTAATAAATTACTGAAAACGTAGGTAGTTAATGTTTGACAAAACCTCAAATCGATTATTTTATCAACACCATCAAAATTTCGTAAAACTTAATAAAATCACATTTAGTTCATAAAATGACACCGCATGAGGACGATTGGCACTGTTCAATTTTGATCCATAATGAATTTTCAAATTCAAACACTGGAGAACAAAAACAGCTGGCTGGTCCCAACGCGTGTTTTTTTCACAGTTCACAATCACATCAACAAAGTTCACACAAGTCACTGCATCGTTAATTCAATATTTGTATGTGTGTGTGGTGTCAAAATTGTGTAATGCCAACATTGAGACATTAAACATCGTAAACTATTGTAAAATCGATTTTGTTTTGTATACAATGTACAGTATAATTATTGCTAAATCAAATTATACACCTAATAAGAAAGTAATCAGGGATGGAATTCTGAACATCAGGTATTTAACCGCGTATTTATAAAAGTGATAAAACACCATGAAGATGCCTATCTATTCCAATATTATAAATGCGTGTACGTATATAAAGTTTGGATGAATGGATGGATCGATTTATGTTTCTTACTCAGTTACACCAGAACGGCTGAATGGAGCTGGATGAAATTTGGCACAAAGATAGAATAAAGTCTGGAATAACCATACAAAAAGTTTCTTTATTCCATAAAAATATAAGTAATATAAGTAGATAAAATTAAAATCTAAATTAAATCTAAATTAAAAACTAAATTAAAAACTAAAAACTAAACATTAAAAATATCATCTATCCCGCTGCAATGAGACAGTGTGCCCAGAACGCTGGCTGCGTTACCCCGCTGAATAGCCAAACTTATATGTTGGCCGAGGTAACTGCCAGCCCTCCGGTCACCTGTGGACTCTGTGAGACGAGAAGATAGATCCTTAAAAAAGGATCTGGCATCTTCGCCAGGCACGACCCCAGGGTTTCAACACCAAAAGGCACAAAAGTGAAATTATTTTCAATAATTTCATACTTGCGCCTCTTGGCTCTTTCTGCATTAGTGGCCGCCGCCCCCGCTGACATGGAGGACGCCTGCAAGTGGGATAACGCTAGCGTATCCACGCATGTGGCATCCCAAACAAGCGACCTTCCTTGCTTCCACGGAACAAGAGTCATCCCGTCAGGTCTCTTACCATCACTGCGCGCCAAGCCATTAGGCTCTAAAACTGCCGGCACTTTAGCAGTGGCAAGAGACCTACGAATGATGTCGTTCAGGGAAGCATGTCGCGAAAGATGACCGGCACTTTTAATACAAGAAAGCCCGTGATGGCCATACGCGTCCACTGCCCCACCACAGTGGCAAAGATGTGGCTGTTGTAACTTGGCGCCAAGTCGAAGACCAACTGCAATCGTCAGAGTGAGGTGGTCCAACAGAGTGCCTAAATGCTTAGACGGGAGAGCATGAAGCCAGTAACTTGATTCCCTCGTAGACACCGCAAGAAGACGAGCACGGTCGCTTGCAGTAGGTGATGAATTTATAAGCTCCTGCAAAACATCTGAACATAGTGCGTCGTCCCATTGTCTTTGAGAAAACAAAGATACCGGTTCCTTACTAGGACATGCCACATTGAAAGCACCTCTAGCTTCAGCCAAATACGACGGCTCAATGGGACCTAATGATTGGTTTAAAATATTGCCAAAGAGCTTAATCGTACTATAAGCAGGAGATGAAAATGCTGGTAATGATACACTGCTAATTTTACGAATGCCTAAACCACCGTACCGAACTGGGAGAGACGCTTGTGTCCAAGTCGTACCATCTAAAGGACAATTTAGAATTTTGGACAGAATGTTTTTAATTTTCTTATCCAAATCGTTCAATAAGGGAAGGAACTTCCAAAGTGGTGAGAAACTTAACTGTACAAAAAGTACGCCAGATAATCAAAGAGTTCCCGCGGGAAAACCCTCAATCCACGTGGACAAAGACGCGGGAATCAGCTAGTTCGTTATAAATTCTTTGAAACTTAAAAATTCAAAAAGGAAAGAAATTTCTTGTTTTAACCATTTATTTTTAATAAACTTAAAATATTACAAATAATCGTTTAAATCTCTGTTCATATCGTAAGTTGCACCATTATTGTTACATTGATTTACATTGAAAAACTCTTCCTCACTCGATAAACACAGTTTTTTTAAAATGTCTGACGGTGATGGTATACTTTTTTCAATTGCTGGGATAGAATCTATTAAGTCATCAATGTCAATAGTTTTTTCATCTGGTGGGGCATTGCTCGGTAATGCTGCAGTATAATTAGAGCATGTAATACTACTTTCACCAAAGGCTTCTGAAAGTATTGTGAAGTTTTCAGATTCCATATCTTCTAATGATAACTGTGCACCAGTTCTTACTAATTCAGCGTTTACTTCCGATATTTCGGGATATTTCGTATTTTCATATTTAACGCTTTGAGTATCAATTTCATTGCTGCTCAAAGTTGTACCAACTGATTCTTTTTTCTTTTTCAGCTTTTCAACGAAATCTCCCATTTTTCTAATAACTGTACCTGGAGGCTGGACTTGACACTTGTGTGTTCTCTGCGATACCTGGAAATAAGAATATTATACCTAGTTTGTTTTACGTCTTGTCAGACACGTATGTATGAAACAGGTAGGTAACTCTTCCAGGGGAACCTAGTTTCTCTAGTTAATGGGAAAAGATATAGGTTCTTACTTTATATCTAAAACTTTTATCACAAGCTGTACACTTATAAGGCATTGCACCAGTATGGATGCGCCTATGGACAAGATAAGAAACTCTTTGACGGAAGCATTTTCCTGAAAAGAAAAGAATAATATTACTTATGTAATTTTGGTAATTTAATAAAAAAAAATTTTTTTTTTATATTGATACTCAATTTATTTGTAAACAATACAATCCCCACACTATATAAACACTCAATCAAAAACTAATGAAATAATCCACATTATCGGGGATAGCGCAAAAATTTACGTGTTTTGGATTCAGTAAAGAAGAAACTAAGCTATAATTAGTTGAAATTATAATATACGAGTAAATATTATTTATTAAAACTATTTACATTAAATTAAAACTATAAATAATTATTGTAAACATTGATTAGACGGTATGAATATATGTATTTTTTTTGTATTCTACGCATTTTTATGTTATTCTACGCAAAGAGCTCATAATTTCAAAATCCAGTTACACGTCTTGTTATGACTTATGAGTAGAGGAAAAAATCACTTTACAATGATTGAGACTTATTTTAGTGTGGTAAGTGATACAGCCTAAGCTGGTAGGCTAATCTATTTGGGGTACGGCAGTTATATTGAGCCCATACCCTTAATCGGTTTCTGCACGGCACCGTACTGGAACGCTTTTAATCGATTGGC
The DNA here is from genome assembly GCA_963932025.1 of Erebia epiphron. NCBI lineage: Eukaryota > Metazoa > Arthropoda > Insecta > Lepidoptera > Nymphalidae > Erebia > Erebia epiphron. Next base: position 14,671,413 of record OZ009956.1, on the reverse strand, counting down.
GGTACGTCTTTGCTTTGTAGGCCGAAGCCTCCCACCAGACCAGACCAGAGAGATTTCAGAAATTATAAATTTCCAAATTGACCCTGCCGGTAATCGAACCTGCGACCTTCCACGATAAGGCCACAGCAAAAATACAGCTAGTTGTAAATTTATGATGTATACAGTAAGTAGTGAATTTGTGTATTAATGATTTAAATTCGGTGATGGTCAAAACTTCAACCTGTTAGTTCAAAACCTCTAACTTTTCGAAGCTACGTGCGATCTACGTGCATTTATTAGTTATCGTAGCTATAATTATAGCTGCTGCCCGTGACTTAATCCGCATGAATTGTGGTTTTTCATTTGTGTTATTTCAGACTATAATCTATATCTGTGCCAACTTTCATCCAGATCCGTTCAGCTGTTCAGCCGTGATTGAGTAACAAACATCCATCCATCCAAACTTTCGCATTTATAATATTATTAGTAGGTATAGATTGCATTAAAGGTGAAGGTAGACATGATTCTTGAAGAAACCTGCGTGCTTGAAAGTTCTCCATAATGTTCTCAAATGTATGTGAACTGTGAAGTCTGCCAATCTGCACTTGACCAGTGTGATGGGCTTAAAGCCCTGAATCCTATCATTCTGACAACTGTGCTCAGTGGTGTGCATCATCCGATAATTGATAATGTTGTCATTTTTGATTCTTATGGTACTCACCACAAGTTTCACATGCGAATGGTTTCTCGCCAGTGTGTATACGTTGGTGATTATGAAGCGTCGACAACTCTTTAAAAGCTCGTCCACAAAAACTACAAGTATGTGGCTTTTCATCATTGTGGTACAGTAAGTGCTTATGATATGACTGCTGAAATGTGAATGTCTTGTTACATTGAGTGCAAGCGTATGGAGTTTCACCTGAAAATAAAATAAATTGTAATTAAATCCAAATTTGTATCACTTATTAGTTGACCTGACTTGACAAAAATGTTTTTAGTGGGTGACCGTTACAACTAACACAAAAACATGGATGCAAAACATGCATTTTCTATATCCTTAAGTATACGTTCTATAGATTATTATGAACAACAAATGGTAGTAACATATTAGATTACGGATGATGAGGTCCTGGCTTCGATCCCCGGAAATTTTGATTTGCGTCGGACTGCCATCGCTGAGCAATAAAAATGAAGGAATAGAGAGATAGGTACAATTTATCTCTTTATAATACGTTTGCACAAACAATATTTTGCCCTGTAAACAGCCTGTTAAACCTATAACCTTAGTACGAAGTCTCGCCCGTGTAGATGGCTCTGCGAAAATCAGTCGGGAGGATATTATTTATTTTTTACTGTACATACTCATATAAAATATTAGGACCAAAGAGAATGTAATCACTACATTTTAATTAGAACATAAGATTTTAAAGGACATCGTAATTTTTAAAATTTGGAAAGAATATTTTGTTGCGAAAAATTTGCAATAAAATTCATTGATTAAAAATAATGACTTTGGAATTGTAAATTATTACTTGATTTTAACATTGTAGCTTTTGGGATCTTAATGAGTAAATGTGTAAGTTTTTTTAGTGAGTTACACACTTAGTTCAAAAAATGAAAATCACTTAGTTCAGACTTATTTAACTTTCCTTCTTCGATACCTACGTTTTTTTGCAAGTACGATTACCTGCTTGATCTTAGTAATTACAATGAAGTAGTTTTTACTAATGATTAGTTTCAATGTGTAATGTTTTGTGTTATTTGTTAATAATTTACTTCGAATTTTTGTTTTAGAATAATATAATTTGTTAGTTTAGATTACCTATACACTAACATTAATAAATTTAACCTGTATGTAGGCGTTTATGTTTCTTCAGAAAATACTTGGTCGTAAAACATTTTCGGCACACATCACATTGCCATTGTTTACCATCGCGTCTTTCGAGGTCGGTAGGCTTATCATCTGATACGTTATTTCCGTTTCTATCTTTATTTTCAGTATCAGTATTACGTTCAGAGTTTTGGCTTGAAGCAAATCCGAAATGTGCTACTCTTAAATGGACCATCAGAGAACCTCGCATTTTAAAACTTTTGGAGCAAAGGTGACAATTGTATCGAGTGAAAGTGTGATGAGAATTATCTTCAATATTATGTATCAAACCCTTGTGCATTTTTAAAATGTTAGCATCGACAAATTGCAGTCCACAAATATCACATTTATTGGTAGTCGGCATTAATGATGTTTCAGTTTTTACCGTGGTGGATATATAAAGGGAACTATTACTGCTTTGAACACTACCTTCTGCATTTGGTGTAATGTCGATAATCGGCATTGTGTTTAAAGTTATAACAGGCAATTTAGGATATATTTTCACAAATTTCATTTGTGTATTCGGCGATGATAATGTTTTTAGATTATTTTTAGATCCCGAAACTTTGGTTTTTTTCTGTGGCTCCGATACTGATTTAGTCGGTTGCTGGGAAGTACTTTGGATTTCGGAGCTTTCATCTCGCTGAGTAGGTTGCTGCGTTGGTGCGATCCTTACATGACTAAATAAATGTATAGTCAGTTTATCCAAGCCTGAAACTTCTTCTTGACAAACTGGACACAATATATTATTAGTTGAAACGTAAATTAATCTATCTTTGAGTGATTGCACAGTATGGAAAACACCAGTATGTAAACAAATAGGACACGGTAAGGACGCAGCGTTAGCACTCATTTTAACGAAATTTGCCCCAAAAAAAATATTTACAACGGTATTAGCAATATGCTTCGGTGTTAGCGTGAAACTAACCTGCTCGCGAGTTATTTTTGGAGGATTGCGCGCTTATTCTTTTGGCACTATTTCAAGAAATTTTACATCATAAATGACTTTGGTGAAATACGACCAATTAAACAAATTCGTGATAACATATTTTACGAGAAAATATTGTAAATTCCATTTAAATATTTAAAAATGAAAGTAAGTAGGTAGTTAGGGGGGTTAGTATAATCACAAAGTTATTAAAAAAAGAGTGGCCTAGGTGTTTGTGGCATCTTATAGCAGAACATCATAAGCATAACACACCAGAATGATGTCAAATTATTTACAGGGCTGGACCTGAGAACCCGTCACATTATATTATTTACTAGCGGATGCTCGCGACTTCATTAGCGTGGTATAAGTTTGTTTTCCCACAGGCACAATTTTCCGGGATAAAAAGTAGCCTATAACACTCTATCCAGGTCCTCAACTAGCCGTGCAAAATACCCGTTGCTATGTTGCGGCGTGATGGAAGGACCAACTCTCTAATTCACCCCTTTGGGGGTAGAAATTTCAAAAACTGTGAAACACGTATTTCTTTATTTTTAACCAGTAGCTCACATACCAAGTTTCTTGGCTATAACTTGAGAAATGAAGGACTTTCATACAAAGTGTCACCCCCTATTTCTCCCCCTTAGGGGTGGAATTTTGAAAAATCCTTTCATAGTGAGCGCCTACGTCACAAAAGGAACCTACTGTCAAAATTTAAAGTTTCTACCCCAGCGGTTTAGGCTGTGCGTTGATCCCTTAACGATTTTATATATACATATATTAGATTAGATAGATGAAAACGTAATTGAATTATGTACCAACATACACCTTTAATAGCTTCAAAACTAACGTGTTTATAAAAATCGAAATCGTAAAATTATCAAGGATATTATATAGATGAATAGAGTGGCAGTTTTTGGGTAGGTACTCTATTATACCTACATTTGTTTGTTCACCCACCCGGTAGGTACCGACTTGGTGTAAGGCCAACGTATACCAACTGCAATGCAAAATGTGCTAATCTTGTAACCTCATCCAACCTGCAATTTCAACATCCTCAATTTAATGCCGATAATAAAACGAATAACACAAAATAAAATAATTTTACTTCTATGCCATAAAACTTTCGATTCATTACGGCTATTTTGAACTATACAATATTTTTACCGATATATACAAACCGTTTCATCCAAATCTACGCAAATATTATCTGTATTCTGGATTTGTCAATTTGACATTGACATATTTTGGTTATCATTTGTTTTGTTTGTGTTGTTCTAGGGCGGAATGTTTTCTAATTTGAATTTCGATCTAATATTTGTCTTAGTAACCATAATGATTATTAAAAATTAAAATTTAGTTTTATTATTTAGTTCGCATGTTTTTGCTGCATTTACAAATATACAGATTTAAAAATGAGTGAACAGAGTGGTGTGGTGCCAAGATATATGGCCCAACTTTTAGAAGAACTAGGGTGGAATCAGGGTACTAGAATTCCCTTGGCTAACCCTCATAATCAGGATTTGGAAAATCTTTTGATTGACAGGTACCTATTTAGTATAAAGTTTTGTCTGCAACCAGTTTTTCCCTATTTTTTATAACTTGCTTGCTAAGTTTTCTCTCTTCTATCCATATGTGGAGTGCTAATAACTGACTTTAATCAAGCTACTTACGATATTTACTTAACAATGTATCTTATCTTATACTAATACTTGCCTAATATTAGTTTATTGTTTCATCTGTAGGCAGAATGAGGTACAGCGCCTAAAGGAAGCTTTGATTTTGCAAAATCAAAAACGAGATGATCTCAACAAGTACAAGGAACATGTCCATACTGAATATCAAGAAAATACTGTGAGTACAACTAATTTGATATTATTGACATATTATGTATGATGATGGCGATGATGCCTACAACTTTTATTGGTTAGGTTTTAAATAAAAAAGACTGCTTACTTTCATTTAAAGTTATCTCAGTTTCTATTATGAAAGAAGCCTGAATCACTCTCCCTGACTTAAACATATTTCAAGGATATAGTTGATCCATTGCTCCGTTACAGTGATAGAATTGCAAACAAGACACTTGTTTTGGAAAACTCTTAGCATGACAAATTTCCACATTAATTTACCACTGAAATTATTCCAGTTTGTTATATTGTAATATTTTTTTGTCAAACTTTGTAGTTAAAAATTACATTTATTATTGAACTACTTTACTATATTAATTACTATTAATAACAAACTGTAAAAGGCCAGCTGCATATAATGCAAAATTCTAAATGTAAAACCTTTCTGTCTCACTCATTCTGTGAGTATCAGAAGCAAACCTAGTAATGTAGAACATAATATGTCTGTAATAGTATTGTCAATGACTTGGTTTGGCCCCATTTGTCAAAAGCATACTGAGAGTTCTACAATCATGTGAAATATTAGAATAGAAAAGAAAGAGGTAAACAGTATCTATCTTATGTTAACGGTAAAGCATATCTGTGTAGTAGTGAACAGGCATTTTTCCTTGTTGCAGCGTTTACTCTTTGCTCATAAACAGCAAATGGAGCAAGAGGTGAAACTCCGTCAGCTGTCCCTCAACGAAGCCAATAGACTGGACCGAGATGTGGTGGATTGTTGCAAACAGAACAATATAATGGTCTCGCGGATTGACAATCTACAAAGTATGCTAGTAATATCATATTACCTACTAAGTACTAGCTGATGCCTGAGACTTCGTCTGCGTGGATTGAGGTTTTTTGGTTCCAGAGGGAACTCCTTAATTTTCCGGGATAAATAGTAACCTATGTGTTATTCCAGGCTGTAATCTATCTCTGTGCTAAATTTCATCCAAATCTGGTCAGCCGTTCTAGCGTGATTAAGTAACAAACTCCATCCATCCATACATTCATCCAAACTTTCGCATTTATAATATTAGTATAGATGTAAGGCTTTTATTAGAAACAAGCTGATATGTCATACAGGATTACAGAATCCTCATGTTTTTCAATTTTACCTATCGGGTTTGGGTTGTGTAAACCTGTATCCAGAGTTCCAGACTCATACAATCAGAATACATTACAAGATAATATGATACACAAAAATTGTCTGCATAACACAATCATCATTGACAGTCAAAATACATCCACAATCTATATTAAATAAGCTGAGTTAAGTTGCTAAAATCCACGATTCCACTCTGTTTGTGAATTGCACAATGTTTGTCACATCAAATTCTCATTCTCATGGATTGGGACCATAGAGAAAGCAACTAATGGCACAATTACATGCGGTGATGGAATTTTCCTCATCAACTGAGTATCGAGATTGAGAGAGCAACACAAACACTCTTAGAAGACTGTTTGCATTTCACTATATAAGTTATATAAGCGACTTACGAGAGTAAAACGTAGCCTTAGGTCAAATGATACTGGACAGAACGAATGATAAGCGAATTTTAACGTTTAAACTATCGTGAGTGATATCCCGCCCGCCAACCCGCATTGGAGCCCGCCAACCCGCATTGGAGCAGCGTGGTGGGTCTAAGCTCTAATTGCCGCTCTCCTATGAGAGTGGAGGCCTGTGCCCAGCAGTGGGACGTTAATAGGCTGTAGCGATGATGATGATGATGATTGATATTCATTATAACCATACATTATAACCGGAATCCGGATAAACTCACGTGCTATGTCGGAAAATGCCCGACTCGTTTCGAACCCGTTCGGGGCTCTTATTCATGAGCCTGCTCACGCGACGCGGTCGCTGTCTGACTGCGGGCCGCGTACCGTAAACCGAGGGGTGTTGCGGTGGATAAGCGGATTCCCAATTCCATGGGCCACCTCTTCTATTGGGTGTCTCATGACACCGTATGGTTTTTGATTTTATTTCAGATAGCATTGCTCGGCTATTAAAAAAAGCTGATACACTGAAGAGTGATGTGTGTGGCGAGCGTGGTGCCTTGCAGGAATGGAGGGCGGCCCTCGAGAGAAGCGCCGGGGATATTATCGCGATAGAGCAGTTCACTAAGCAAGACCTCTCCAGAGCCAAGGTATGAGGTGTAATTATTAAAGTCTGATAATAATCACTAAAACTAAAACATTAAGACTGGATATATTATATACAAAGTTGACAATGAACCTGACCTGAATTTTTATCCTCTACTAGATGATACCCGCAACTTCAACCGCATGGATTTATATTTTAAACTAGCTGATGCCCGCGACTTCAGCCGCGTGGATTGAGGTTTTTTGGTTCCTGCGAGAACTCTTTAATTTTCCGGGATAAAAAGTAGCCTATGTTATTCCCCGGCAAGTAAACTATCTCTTTACCAAATTAATATAAATTAAATGCTTTTTTTTATATAAAAACATTCCTTGGAAGTTAGTTAGTAAGGAAGGAACATACGACAAAAAAAATAGCCGAATTGGTCGAGCCGTTCTCGAGTTTTGCACTTAGCAACATTCATTTTTATTTATATAGAAGAAGATATACCTGAACTATAGCCATGTAAAACATAACTTCGATCCGTTGCCCTGTTTCGGCGTGATTGACCGACAAACAAACACTTTCGCATTTATGATATTAGTAAGAAGTAAGATAGCTCCGTATCTATCGCCGATTTACACAGTACGAAACGTAATCGTTCTAATTTAACTGAGCAGCCGATGTGTTAAACGGGCATGATAAATGTTATCCAGCAATTATTTTTTTCTAGGCTCTCGAAACAAAAAGGCAGAAACTTAAATTGGAGCATGACCACTTGCAAGAACGGCTTAACCAGCTGGTGTCCAACCTCAGCGCTGAAGAAAGGGCGTGCGAAAGAATTTCAGTTCAGGTATTAACTCCTTAGTAATGGACAAGCTACCCGCCCCGACTAGCTCTAGTAGAACTTCTGATAATCTCTTAGGATTCTACATCATAGAAAATTTTACGTGCTTACTCTTACGTTTATGACCAACCCTATAGCGGCTAAAACCTACTGAAAGTCTTAAACAAAGATCAAACTTTTGCCTTTTTAGGGTTCCGTACCAAAATGGTAAAATGGAACCCTTATGGTGCGACTTTCTCCGTCTGTCTGTCCGTCTGTCCGTCTGTCCGTCTGTCCGTCTGTCCGTCCGTCACACTCGATTATTTCAGTAACTACCGAAGCTATCGACATGAAATTTGGAATAGTTGTGTATATTAGTGACCCAAAGACACTGGAATTAAAAAAAATTGTAAATTATTTTTGTTCTTATTTAAAAAGGGGGGAAAATCTGAGGGTTGAAATTTAAAAGTGAGATAACTGTACTGTGTGGGGTATCATATGAAAGGGTTTACTTTCTACATTCTAAAACAGATTTTTAATTATTTTTAGTTATGATAGTTTTTGATTTATCGGGGAAAATGTCTAAAAAAATACCGTTCCCCCCCCCTTATCTCCGGAGTTTAGCAATCGAAAAATTTGAAATCATTATGGTCAATAGGAATTTACGTATATTTTACAGGAAAACTATAGCCAATGCTCTAACTAGCATAGTTTTTTTGATATTAACAATAAACCTCTACAAACAAAGTTAGTCTTGCGGTTCATTAACAAAGGTAATTATTTATTAATAATGGTACGGAACCCTTCGTGCGCGAGTCCGACTCGCACTTGCCCGGTTTTTTATTTATGGCGAGATAGGCTTGCGCTTAATGACAAACAATGATGTGGTTTAGGTTGTAGGAGGATGCCTATTCACTCTTGTCTTGAAGGTACCTTACCTAACCACCTAAGTGCCTTATCAAATAGGAAAATTATTACTGCCGATTAATAACTATTTCCAAAGCTGGATGCGCAATATTAACTGTCAGGTACTATATATACGGATCATATATGATCCATTCGTTTCAGAACCGTATTTCTAACGTTAACGTAGTCTAAACACCGTAGTCTCCTTAAGGCTGCTGGGTAACCAGACTTTCCCTCTCTTTTGCATATTCTGACATCTTCAATGACGGAAAAATACTAGTAGGTAAGATAAAAATATGTCTAAAACGTCTGTAATTTTACTGTCAAGACTTCGATTGGCCGTATTTTCAAAAGTATACTGAGACTTACAGTCATGTTAGAATGTGCGAAAGAGAGGAAATCTCCAGAGAGGTGAACTAAGTTTCCTCCTCGGCGCTTTCGGATCTTGTACGAGGGCTTATTATACTCATAGGTTATGGAGGGAATGGACCAACGTAAGCAGATGATGGCAATGTGGGCTGGTGCTGTAGAGAATCTACGACAGAGGGATACCGAAATTCGGCACATTCGAGAGGTATTCTTTTATATATTATCAAATTTTTCAATTCACGATACCTGTATCCGATACGAGATTATGTCCAGAATGGGGTGTAACGGACGGTATCACATGATCGCGTAAATCGCGTACAGCCGTTTATGCTGCATTTTCGACACTCGCAAGGGAATCAAAACCTACAGGGTACTTCCCGTGAACTCAGAACCTTGAAATTTTGTACGAAGCAACGTCTTGTAGCACAAATAAAGGAAACATTGCGAAAAGCATAAATTTTTAGTTACATCATATAATAAAAATATTTTAAAGCAAATTTTCGACACTCGCAAGGGAATCAAAACCTACAGGTTACTTTCCGTGAACTCAGAATCTTGAAATTTCGTACGAAGCAACGTCTTGTAGCACAGATAAAGGAAAAATTGCGGAAAGCATTCATTTTTAGTTACATCATATAATAGAAATATTTATAAGCAAATTTTCGACACTCGCAAGGGAATCAAAACCTACAGGGTACTTCCCGTGAACTCAGAATCTTGAAATTTGGTACGAAGCAACGTCTTATAGCACAGATAAAGGAAAATTTGCGAAAAGCATAAATTTTTAGTTACATCATAATAAAAATATTTTTAATAATTTTAAAAATACTACCCCTTTCCGCATGAACGCGTAGAGGTATTAAATTGAAATTAAAATAGATAAGTGGAATAAAAATACCATAACATTTACATAAATACCTACAGGTTTGTACGGAACCCTCGGTGTGCGAGTCCGACTCGCACTAGGCCGGTTTTTTAAATACAAATAAACAATTGCTTTACAATTATTAATTACTATTACAATTGCTTTTGAATCGTCGAGTGAAACTAACACTGATTTGGAATGACAGTCCTACTGAGAAGAACCAGCAAGAAACTCGGTGGTTGCTCTTTTTAAAAAAATTATTTACAATTATTATATCAATGTGTACATGAAGTACCTAACCGCTGTCCTTAGGATTGCTGGAGCTAGTCAAATCCATGCTATTTTATCATTTACATAATCTTCAACAGATAATAGGCAGGCTTAGGTAAGGCTTGGACGACCTCTGTGGCGTAGTGTCGAGCGCTGTTGTCTTAACGTGCGGAGGTCCCGGGTTCGATCCCCGGTTGGGTCAATTTGGGTGTTTATAATTTCTGAATTTTCCCTGGTCTGGTGGGAGGCTTCAGCCGTGGCTAGTTACCACCCTACCGTCAACGATGTGCCGCCAAGCGATTTAGCGTTCCGGTACGATGCCGCGTAAAAACGGACTAGGGGTATGGGTTTAATATAACTTTCCCCTAGCAGTTTAGCCCGCTACCATCTTCACTTACCATCAGGTGAAATCGCAGTCAAGGGCTATAACTTGTATTGAATAAAAAAAGGGTAGGTACATTGCATTTATATTTTTCAGGACTACGCAGTTCTGGACGCAGAGGCGAACAATCTAGCAGAGAAATGTCGAGAGCAGCAGAGCTTTTGCGATCAACAGCGCGGCAACAACATCGAAACGCAACGAGAGAATATGGCGCTTGCTAACCAACTGAGCCAGACCCGTTTGATGTTCGAGAAAACTGCTGAGAACAACGTGTCTTTAGATAGTGAGGTATATTCGTTCTTCAGCTACGGAACTGGGAACATTTTTTCCCTTCTACACTTCTTTAAAAAATGAGGCGTTAGGACTTTCTTCCGGCATCTTTTTTGCTGCAGTTTTGTGTATTGAGCAGAGGTTTTAAGGAGTTTTGCCAATACTTCAAATCTAACGGTATTCAGACCTACTAGAGATTGGTAACGTGGTAATAACATCGACGCGCAACGAGATAATATGGCGCTTGCCAACCAACTGAGCCAGACCCGTTTGCTGTTCTAGAAAACTGCTGAAAACAACGTGTCTTTGGATAGCGAGGTATATCGTTCTTCAGCTACGGAACTGGCAGCATTTTTGCCCTTCACCACTTCTTTACTAAATGAGGCGATAGGACTTTCTTCCAGCAACTTTATTAGGGCAGTTTACTTAAAATAATGTGTTTTGAGCAAAAGTTTTAAGCAATTTTGCCAATACTTCAAATCTAACGGTATTCAGGCCTACTATAGATTGTTTACGTGGCAATAACATCGAAACGCAACGAGAGAATATGGCGCTTGCTAACCAACTGAGCCAGACCCGTTTGCTGTTCGAGAAAACTGCTGAGAACAACTTGTCTTTGGATAGCGAGGTAAGTAGGTATATCCATTTTCAGCTACGGAACTGACATTTTTGCTCTAATGAAGAGTGAAATAAAGATGATAAAGAAATGGAGACATTAATAAATAAGGCGTTAGGACTTTCTTCCAGCAACTTTTTTGCAGCAATTTACTTAGATAATGTGTTTTGAGTAGAGGTTTTAAGCAATTTTGCTAATACTATAATCGTTAACGCATAAGCGGAAGCGATTAAAACGTTACTCTTCAATTTTTTTTTCTCCGCTAAAGCGTTAACACGAAAGGTATGTTACTTGCTGAGGGTTGACCTGCCTTAAGCGCTTTTGTTACCTACAAGGGACACCGTTAGAGCATTTCCAGATTATGAGGATGATGACGTATGAACTTTGTCGGCAGGCTCGAAGTCTCCAGCGTGAACTGAGCAACATCCGGATCGCTCTTGAGAAGCTGCACATGGAGAACCGACAGTTAATGGACAACCAGCATCGCAAGGATGTGCTGTTGCAAGCCGTCGTTGCTAAGGTTAGAAATATTTTAAAAAAAACAGGCAGTCATAGGATAGGGACTGCCGATAAAAGTGAAAACGAATATTTAAAATAATTAAAAAAATAATATATATATAAACTTTAGAACTAAGGCACGAATATATAGTATATTTATATTAAAGACCTTTTGTCTTCGTGTCGGTGACGCGAATCCACAATTTTAACCCCCAACCAAAAAGTGCTCAACGCGGCTAAAGAAGTTTTCACTTCAAAAAAGTTCTGTGTGCATCTCACACGCGGCAGATGTGAAACTTTACAAAAGTAGCCTACGAGAGAATGAGATAAATATGACTTGTATTCTATCTCATTCTCTCACAGGCTAAATCCTATTATGAATATGTTTGTCTCTTTTTGGTGTCGCTTTTTCGTTTCATCAAATTTTCAAATCACAACAATTCTTAAGAAGTTTCACTTCAATATATTGTGTATTAATAGTAGTTTATGAAACGGTTGCATAATAGGGGTTATTAAAGCATGAGTGTCATTTTAAAAACGTCGCTGTGCTCGATTTTTAATAATATCACATGAGTGTTTTGTTGCCTAGTTATTGGAAGTTTCATATACTTATTAATCAAAATGTATGTCTTGTAATCTGATCCATAAAATATTAGTACCATACATAATTTATCGTAAGCTTTTCTTGATATTGTACTGTACGTTTCATTTATAGAATGTCAGATGAAATAAGTAAAAATCTAAACCTATTTCAGATTAAAGAATTGAAGGAAAAGCTAAAGGATTCGACAGACAAATCGAAAAGTTCCGAGAGACGTGCAAAGGAGTTAGAAGATATGTTGAATGTAAGTACTTTTTGTTTTATAATTTTTGTAACAAATCCTGCACAGCCACAAATTATACGCGTGTTTGTGATTTGATTGGAATGCATGATTGGAAGAATAAAGAATGAAAATAAACACTAAGTTGTTGATACGTTTAGTAACGAGTTCAAAAGTGGCATGAAATATACTACCGATTAAATCGAAACGCTTTGCATCCTATCAAATATAACAAAAGCGAAAGTGTGTGTCTGTCTATCTGCTACGCTTTCACGGCCCTTTTCAACCAAATTTGTCGAAAGTTGGTACAGAGGTATGCTGCATCTGCTCTTTATCCCGGAAAATCTCTATCAAACTACTCCCCACTAGATTCCTGATATTTATATGTATAAAATGGAATTTATTTTTTACCACTTAGGAAGAAGAGCGCTACGCAAGTCAGGTTACTACAAACCAGCAGCGGGCGATGCATTGCTCTTTCATCGAACAACAAAAGCTTTTGGCTCTCAAGAACGAGGAGAAACTATTTCATATGCAGCTTAAGGGTATGTCAGTCCTACAGATCTTATTGCCTAGGGTCAAGGGGGGTTTACGATGGGTTATTGTATCAATCTGCCATAAAAGCTCTGCTTTTTATAAAATCTGGTGCTGCTATCTGGTCCAGTGATTAAAAAAGTCGTTATTTAGTGATAAAAAAAAGTTTTTTTGATTTGCTTGAGAGCCATACAAATCTCGTACAGGTTGACGTCCGGTATACGAGTAGTGTCGAGTCAGTTCCCCTCTAGGATCTCTGGCCAAACTTTCAACAGGTGTTTGTGCAGGCGTATAACTGCCCATGGAACTTCTCCAGCTCTCTCAAGGCCTCAGGGGCACATAGTTCGAAGAACTGATAGACGTTGGCAACGCACTAGAAAGTGCAGTGTTGGCTTTGCTATTGGGGGGTGCTGTCAACGCTGCACATTCCAGTGCCGGATCAGAGTCGGTGGACGGACGACATCAAGTGAGTCGCAGGGAACCGTGTGGAAGTCCTTGCAAAAGCCCTATGTCCTACAGCGGATGTCTATCAGTTGACGGCGACGGTAAAAAGAAGTTATCGTTTTTTTTTTGCTTTTTTTCTACTTTTAATTTTGCTCAACTAATCTGTTTAAACCATAGATTAATTATAATACCAAGTGTAGATTGCTAACTCCCTTATAAAAAAATTTCTAGGTTAATACTATCGTTAGATGGCGCTACCAGGCTCGCTCTTTATATGATTATAGTAAAATCGGTGAAATATCGTATTTTCTTGGTTCAATTTGTATTAATTATTTATATAAAATTATCAAAATACAAAAATTTGATCACTCACTTGAATCACTTAAGCAAATAGCAAATTTACATTCAACTAATTTTAACAAACAGCTTGCACAGTTACGCCATCTCAGATTGTGCGAAGAACTACAAGGTACCGGCGACTTTAATGCGCATTTAGCGAGCTTTGATTGAATGTATGAAGTGAACAGTCTTAAACTGGTTTATATATTGTCTTTGGTTTAAACTAAGGATAGCCAATGGGGCTGATCTGTGATGATCTGTAGCTCACAATCTCTAAACTAAACTAAAATGACAACATTAGAAATATTGCCAACATACTCCCTGCGGAAAGGGACCGAACTAGATTTAAATCTGTCATTTTAGTTTAGTTTGGAGATTGTGCTATACAGAATTAGCCACAATATGTGCTTAATACATACATCTTTCATTTCATCCACACCTTACGGCTATTACACTGCGCTTTAGCATTCATCCCCGTCGTCGTCAACCAATAGAAGTCCTCTGCTGGACATAGGTCTCTTGTGTTGACTTCCGTACTTCCAATTTAGCATTGTTCTAGCAGAAACGAGTAAAATATATGAACTTGTACAGCGTCTAAGGCCATCATGAGCAAACTTGACAGCAAGCAAGCCGGCGTTGAGAGGAACCTGCAAACCCAGAAGGAATCACTGTACGGAATTGTAAGTCATAAATAATTATAGTCGCTTTTAGTTTTATATTTTTAAGCAATAATAATTAAAAATCGGAAAATCAAAGAGTTTACCTTTTGTCTGTCTTTCCGTTCTCTCTAAAGCTCGGTGTGTATTCTGTACCGCCTATAGATTACTTTTATCCTGAACAGCAAGCAACGTTATTAAAAAACTTCCAAATCTAAGGTGAGAATTCCTGGGTCACCCGACAGAATATCAGATACTGTCTCTGCTATCTGTACTCTTTTATGATCATAACACAACTTTTACGTACACCAACTTCATGTTCAAAGACGTTTTAATACATCACAATATGACAATCGTTTAGGGGCTTACTGCCTTGGCGTCAGTAAAGAGGTGTGAATATCAACTTTCGCATTAGACTTTTTGTCACTGGTTTTTTTCACCGATAAAAAGGTAAATTTGCGAGCGAAAATCCATTCCAATCGATGCAGAATAAATATTTTACTCAGTTACTCAAATAATGGGTCTTCCGGATTGTATCACGGAAGCGGGCAAAAAAGTGCGCGAATGACAAGAATTACCTAGTATTCTCCGAATCCTTATCTGTTTTCCGAACCGGTGGTAGAGTGACCACATGTGTAAGTCACATGACGTAACATAAGAGACACCTGTATGTCCTACATGTTTTAAATAAATAAATTGAAATTGAATTGAAATTATTACGCGCTATTGTACGCTTTTATAACATGGTTCCCAAAGAGTTTCTAGATTTACCATTACATAAATTTAAGGACTGTATTAAACAGCATTTGTTAAGTCGAGGTTATTACACGATCGATGATTTTCTGACTGACAAAGTTGCATGGAAGCAACCGGCCTCGCATCCAGTGACCCACAAGTCAGTGTAATACTTGATGTATGTGTTGTATTGTTTACATATTGTAACCTTTTTCTTTTTTAAGAAAAGAGCAACTGCTGAGTTTCTTGCCGGTAGTAGAGTCTTAACGTATCATAAGAGACACAAGTGGTCCTACATGAAATAAATAAATCATTTATCATATTATTATAAATATTTCAGTGTTACCAAGTGGAAACGCTAGGAGCGCGTGTAATGCATATGGAGGGTGAGAAAGCTGAACGCGAATGTTCCGCAGAACTAGCTGCCCGGGAGGATAGGTTACTAATTTTTTATATAAGTTTTTAATTTTTTTATATTAGTTTGGAAATTCACACCTGACTACTTAATGTTAGTAAAGTTAGCAGCCTATGGTTTTTCTGTTTGCTTGTCGTCCTTTCCACCATGACATTTTGTTTACACCAGTGTTGTTATAAATATAACAGACTTAAAATTTTACCAGACACTATCAACTTCTTTTCAACATGGGCATTTGTGCTTATGAAACAGGATTGGGAACCTGTTCCATAAAAAAATGCGCTAAAAATTTACGCATGACGTGTTGTGGTCATATAGGCTGAAGGATGTCCTGGCGCGTCACACGGCGCGAGTGGCTTTGTTAGAGCGACACTCGGGCAAACTGTTAGACGACATGCGCCGTCTAGCGCGCGAGCTCGAAGTGAGAGGCGTTCAGCACACTAACCTGGTACGTTAAATGGCTAGTACTGATTTCTAATATGATGGATACATGTTAAGTTACAAGAGTCCACTTGTGAAAGTTGCGTTTGTGAGTGCCATTGTTAGAAACATTTATAAACTGTGCTGGGGACGCGTTGGTTGAAACTTGTAACTCTACACAATCTGTCTGCGCCTCAGAGTACTATACCTACTATAATATTAACTCTATGGTGGGCGCACTCATACAAATGCAGCTTGTGTCTCGCGGCCTGTTTTTACGCCACTACAAGTAAGCCCTTGACTGCAATCTCACCTGATGGGGGTATGGCATTTATAAAACCCATATCCTAGTCGGTTTCTTACAAAACAATTTGTACAATTGGTGATATAACAATTTTCAGTATTACTTTTTCGTAATCCAGTGCTTATAATATGTTTAACTTTGC
The DNA here is from genome assembly GCA_963932025.1 of Erebia epiphron. Taxonomy (NCBI): domain Eukaryota; kingdom Metazoa; phylum Arthropoda; class Insecta; order Lepidoptera; family Nymphalidae; genus Erebia; species Erebia epiphron. The sequence continues at coordinate 14,654,855 of OZ009956.1, read as the reverse complement.
AGCAAAGTCGTCTAAAGACGTCAATGTTGAACGTGGAGGGCGGGGAGAAGGACGTGCGCTCGCTGCGCGACGTGTGGCGGCGCGCGCGCGTTGAGGAGGCGCTAATGCGCCTGCGCGTGGCGCACGGAGAGCGCGCGCTAGCGGGCTTAGGGGACGCCGCATTCACCCTCGACAAGCAACGCCTTCAGCTCGACGCGGTGAGTCTGTACAGGGGAGAAGGACGTGCGCTCGTTGCGCGACGTGTGGCGGCGCGCGCGCATCGAGGAGGCGCTCATGCGGCTGCGCGTGGCGCACGGGGAGCGCGCGCTCGCGGGGCTGGTTCACCCTCGACAAGCAACGCCTGCAGCTCGACGCGGTGAGTCTGTACAGGGGAGAAGAGGAGGTATTCTTACAGTAGCCTCGCAATATATTTACAGTAAATAATTCTTCGTAAATCAGCACATTCACAATAAAAAAGTATGCGATCTGCATGATAGACAAACTAGAGTCCGCAATAAGTTCGTGACTCCATCGCTCCGCCTCAAAAAAGTCCGAAGGTCATTCGTGGGAATACATTCTATTCTTTAACAACATTCCACAACCTATTTTAAACTTGCCTTTACTATAAGTTTAAGAAATCCATTAAAAATATGCTCCTGAAAAAAACTTACTGTACTGTTGAAGATTATTTTAAAAATGATAAAAGAGCATGGATTTGACTCGCTCCAGCAATTTATTGAGCATGATTGTCGTCAAGCGCAAGCATATCTCGTAATAAAAAAAAATCTACATGTAACATCACAAAACGGTCAGGTTTTAATCATAACATAACGTTTAGGCTATGAATGAGCGATTGGTAGAGATCGCGGCCAGGCGTGAGATGTTCGCCGTGCAGAGGAGAGCTCTGGTGGAGGAGTGCGGTAAACTTCGCGGCGACATTCGCGAGCGAGAGCAACGGATACAGCAACTTATCAAAAGGTATCAATGCGATCAAGTTAACCATCCCTCAGATTTTTTTTTAATTTATATCCTTTTTTGGGGGGGTTGGGAATCTTCTTAATTTGTACCCACTAAAATCCCCTCGGTGACCATCCTTAGTGCATGAAGAAAGGCCCCGGGAACTCTTAAAGAACTTCCGCCGTGCCTCCCTTGCGCTACTGGGTTCGTCCCTGGTCCAATTGAACCTGACCTTCAATGTTCATTCCTAAAATTTATATGCTAGCTTTTGTCTGCAATCCAACTAGCTTGGAAATGGTGATGCAGCCTTAGGTGGAGCTTGCCTATAAGATGCCTATTCACTCTTGATTTCTCTGCGTCGTATTCCTAGCTGACCCCTTTCCATTTAACACATAATCTTAAGGGTTTTCTTGCGATACTATTGCGCAGGTTTCCTTTCCCATACACCTTGACTGTCATCTGGCTTTAAAGGTTTATCAATGTATTTATATTTACAGATATGAAATCTTCATCGGGTCTCTGGGTAAGGATGAGTCCGGTCAGCAATTGTCGGTGGCATTTTTTAAAATAAAAGTAAGTTCAATTGTAGCTTGTATGAATTTGGTTCACTGTTGGTATTGTTGTTTAAACAAGTTATTTAAAACAGTGGCGTGCACAGGGCTTGAAGTTAGGGTAGGCATTAGTTATTCAGAATACCTATTTACTGACTGTTACAACGAAAAATGAGCATTGACCTATTTCCCTTAGGGTAAGCAGTGCTTTTATGCCTATATGAACTGCACGCCAATGATTTTAAGAGCTTTTAAGTACTCTCTCAAAATTAGCACCGTTGTAATAGTTCGCAGCCGAAAGGGCGGAGTTGCGTGAAGCGGGCGCGGCGTTGGACGCGGATATTGGGAGACAAGAAAAAGACATATCGGCTCTGGAGGCCACGCTGCGGGTGGTGCACGCCGCACACAAACACTTCCTGCACCACATCTCGCCGTTGAGCAACGATGGTGAGCATACACACACACATGCTAAGGAGCGCACACACACAAGCTAGGGAGTCGACAAGTGTTGAAGGCCATGCTGCAGGTGCTGTAAGCCGCACACAAACACTTCCTGCATCACATCTCGTTGTTGAGCAATGATGGTGAGCATACACCCACACACACATTTAAGGAACGCACACATACGCTAGGGAGCCAATTTATAGGTGTTGGAGGACACGCTGCAGGTGGTGTAAACCGCACACAAACACATCCTACACCAAATCTCGCCGTTGAGCAACGATGGTGAGCACCGTTTCTTCGTTTCTGGTCTAACCACGCTCTGCTACCAGAAATTCCGGCATCTATCCCTATCCTTCGCTCCGTAAGATACATTAGGACTTCTATTAGCCCCGAAGGGTTGGAGTTATCCTAGAATTAGGTGTAAAGAGATTTATTTCCCACAAAAGAATAAAAGTTCACTTACATGAGAAATGACATGTCCCAGTTCAGTATGGAGGGTGGTTTTTTATTCTGAGTGTTAATGAACCAGAACCAAACTGCCATCACGTGAAAGAGAAAAAAATAAAACATTAAACTCCATTTAAATAATAATTTTAGAAAACCCCGTTTTTTAAAATTAATTATGAAAAATATCGTTTGTAGAAAATATTTTTCGATGGATGGCAACACTAAAACTTTTTCTACAGTGCGATCCACTAAGCGCCCACAGCGATCAAAATGCTCCTTTAGTCGTTCCACATAGCGACCGTGGTCGTTGTTCATATTATTGGCAATCAATGTGTTCATTGCCAATAATATAAACTAACTTTAGAAATTAAAATTAAATTAGCCTTCTTTATGTTAGTTTTCTTATTGAAAAAATTAAATTATAATTTTTTTCAATATAAATCGATTTAAACAATAATTATTTCAGTTTATTTCTATAGATTATAACCTAACCTCTTATATAACCTCTTATATATTGCTTTCTTTTTCCTAAATCGCCGTTTGTATTATTTACTTCCACGCTCAAAACGCTCTCTTATCCATACCACTTGAGTTTACGACAGTAACGAAAAAAGAACGGGAAAAACTGCGGTCGTGAGCGTGATCGTTGTGAACGCTTAGTGGAACGCACCCTAGATGTATAGGGGTATGTTCCGAAATACACTGCTTGCACTGTAAGGTGTGACGTCAATTTAGTACACTGCGAAACCGTTCTTTTATAGTTAGCTATACTGGTCACTGTTTAAAACGGAACGCAGTCAGCACTGAGAGCACCTTACCTTGAAAACTCCAGTGCTCACAGTACAAAAATGGCGACGATTTATGACGTCATATATTTCCCTAGGAAACTGCGGCAGTATACTGTCAATCCATAAAGGGACGAATTTCTCCCCAGTAAGAGCACAGAACAGTGCTCTCAGTGTATATCGGAACATACCCTAGATCTATCAAATCTGGCACCTGTTACTGTCACTTTAATGTCATAAAAAACTGACATTGACATTTGACAATCATTCTTTGACATAAGTGACAAAGACAATCAAGTTTTTTTTTTTACTGTTGATAAGATTCAGGCAAAGATCTAAAAAAGCCACAAAATAAAACAATATTTTTCTCCAAAATGGGGTCCTTTAAAAATGTGTAAATTATGCTATAAGCCATATTTTAGGATCTCTATTCACGTGTATTAAAATCATCTTGGTTCATGTTCAAGGCCCAATCTTGGACAAGTCCTTTAACTTATGCATAAACATATTATTACAGTATGGTGACCTTATATAAAAATTACTAACTTACTAATTATTATATTAAAGAACAGTTTGAAAGTGCTTGATTATTTCTTAAATTTAACAAAAGATTTTTCATTAAATATTTCGTTCCGCTCGTTCGTTCGTTTCGTTTTATTAGTGAGAAAACAAATTAACATAGCTCTATATACTTCAAAAATACAAATATTTTTCTGAATGATATAGCACCAGAGATCGAAGAGGTGTCAGAGCTGTCGCGGCAATACTACGAGAAGCGCGATGAGTTGAAGGCCCTGAACGCTAAGATCGAACGCATCGAGCAGACCGTGAACGAACGCAGCTCTCAGCTGACTCTGCTCGGAGACAAGTATAAGCAGCTCACGGCTAGGGAGTTAGTACTTTTAATTTCTTAATTCTAACATGCTTCCGGTTCTTTCATCTCAATTCAATTAAAAAAATTGACGCTCAGTGAAGAAGGCCCCAAACGCATCGAACAGACTTCTAAGATTGGATTATAATTTACATGCATAGTTAGTTACAGTCTTACCAACTTATCTGGTCTGGTTTTTTTTATCAACTACAAGTTAGCCCTTGACTGCGATCACACCTGATGGTAAGTGATTATGCAGTCAAAAATGGTGGCGCGCTAACCTGTTCGAGGTGGCCAAAATTGGAACTTATTTTTATGCCTTTTTAGTTTTTGTTTTTTGACCGAGCGAAGCGAAGGTCTCTGAGTCTACTTGAGTGAATTTGCACTTGTCCGTCCGTCCGTCTGTCAGAGCCTTATAACTTCTGAATTACTGAACGTAATTACTTCAAATTTAAATATTATGTATATAAACCGATGGCCTCCAGCCGAATATGGCTTAAAAAGTAATAAAAATCGTTATTTCAGGGGGGCTCTCATAGAAGCGAATATGAAGAAAAAATATTTTTATAGCGTTATATAGGGTTGCGGTATATCATTTTAAAGATAATTAGGAATAGAGTCCAAAAATATATTTTTTTCAATTTTTCCCCTAAAATTGACGAAATGGGGGGCTTTCAAAGTGAAGATTTTCTAACGTCCAAAGTTGACCTCAGAACTCTAAATTTTCTGAAATGCCGAGCCTGAAACTTGATCAATTATTTGAATTATATCCTGTACTTGAACAACAAATACTAAAATTAGATAAATATTATATGAAAACGAAATTATTTAATTTTTAATGAGCCTTAGTATTTACAACAGAACTTCACAATGATGTCAATAGATGGCGCCGCGAGGTCTCAGTTCGGGGCGAACCACTAGTAATATTTATTAGCAAAATTAAATGTGATAACAGCGACGCTGTCACCGGGTCTGATAAGTTTGTTGGACTATACCGGTGAATCTGAGAAAAGCGTGTTAAAAAGCAGCCGCGTTTCGGAGCCATTCACCTATGGAGTATGGGCGTATCTCAAAGTTAAGACCATATGTGCCCCATTGGACCTCTTTATATGTTACTCTTCTAATGCAGGGCCGAATGCGAGAACGAGTTGGACACAGTGAAGAAGCGTGTGGACAAGCAAGACAGCAGGCTTCAGAAGGCGCATGAGGTCGCACGCGCCAACGCTCGGCGAGCCACCAAGCTGATTGACGGAGTCGACGATTGGCGCATTTTCCAGGTATAAATATTGTTTGTATTCTTCTGATATTTTCCTATGAAATTATCTACGGATAGAAAGGTGTACAAATCAATTGAAAAGTACTTGGCCCAATTGGCGCAGTTTCACCTTTTTGGCCCTCTGGTATGTTTTTTGAATTTGGTACCTATGTTTATGCTTAAAGTGCCAAGAAACAGATATTGATATAGTAGTTACAGTGTGTGAGAGATTATGCATGTATAAGTGACATGTACACGTGTAAGAGACCCAAAAGACACAAGACATCGTTGCGCCGTTAATCTTAAAATGAAATGAAAATATTAAAATTAAAATGAATGATTGTTATAAATACGCTGCGTGATTCCACTCTGTAGGTAAGCGGTAAATATTGTAAAATAAAGACATAATACAGCTTGAGTATTTCCCTTGATAGTCAATCAATCTTATTTTTTTTTTATAGGACATGTAATTATTATAAAGCCGGGTAATAGAGTAATAATATGAATTATTGTGAACCCACTTAACGGTAAGGAGATTATATTCATTTTAGACACCAAAAATCCATTTTAAACCCCAGGTAACCCGTCACTCACAGTGACTTAGCTGATCCATCCACATCAAAATTTTCTTAGTTGGCGCTATGGATACGCAACTATTCCGAGGCGGCGTACAACGCGCTGCAGGCTCTGGGCGAGATAGCGCAACACACGCCCAGCGCCGCGCCGCGCGTCGCCGTGCTGCTGTCCGCGTCGCAGATGTCGCGCTTCATAACCGCGACGCAGCGGCGGCTGGCGACACTGCTGCAGCGGTACGTTACAGCCAATGAATTCTTATACGTCTAGAAAGAGTAACGCAAACAAACAATGCGCGATAAGCCGGCCCCGCCACGTCTATGTGTGAGTGTAGCGGGGGGCGGGGTTATAACCTCGACTCTCAACCTAGGGATACCAGCAACGTAAAAGTTTGCACAATTTTGTAGATAAATCAATTCGAAATAAGGTGTACCTAGGATAAAATTATGTTTTTATTGATTATATTTATTCTATGCGTGTGTAAAACTATTTGTTTAATGTAAATCAATAGTATACAAGGAAAATACCTTAATCAGTAATTACTTTATTATTGAATATTAATTATTTATTTATCTCATTATCTAAATATCGGCTGGACTGATTCTGATGGAATTTTTAGTGTGTGCTTATTGGTGTCCCAAGATAGTTATCTACAATTGGACCCGGTAGGTGGCGCTGCAGTCAGGTTCTGGGATAATTTATTTTTATTACGGACAAACTTTGTCGAAATTTTTATGGTTGTTTTTGTCCCTGCAGGCCGAGCATGGGAGGGGACAAAAATCTTATCCCCCGATTATATCCACTTACAAGAGATAAAATTATGCTAGAGCTTGGCAACAAGGGAAAGGAGAAGTATATCACTGTTTGACTTGTGCATAGGACGCAGGTTTAAGTTTATTTTCTTACAAAGTTTAATATGGCTCCGCTCCATGTACGTCGACAACGGCAAGACCTGATTACGCTGCATAAAATAATTCATTCTAACCTAGACTCCCCCGCTTTACTGTCTCAAATAAATATCAATACCAGATATATATGCCGCAAGCCGAAAACATTTATTCTTGAAATTTGCAAAAACAATACATCCTACTATAATCCCATTATCAGAATGTGTCGCCTATATGATGAGATTACCAGTAGAGACTCTGACATTGATATTTTTAACGGTCGCTTTAATAAATTTTACAAAAAAGTAATTAAGTTAATTAAGTAAAATGTAATTCTTATATACTAATACATTACACCTAACTACTTCTTTTTTCTTTCCTTTCTGTATTTTGTTTCTTATAAACCTTTGTCATGCTGTGCAGTCGCCTTAGAGTTACAATTAGATGTAGAACATGTAAGTAAGCTAAGATTTAATTATAAGCTTATTGTAATTTGTTGTGATTGCCTAATAATAAATAAATAAATAAATAAATAAATAAATACCATTAAATTATAAAAAATATGTCTCGAGCCAACTGGGACATCTTATCCTTTCCCCGTGGATAAAATCTCCCCGCCCATGCTCGGCCTACTGGGGGGCATAGATTCATTAAAATTGAATCCGATAGGTGACGCTTCAATCGGTTTCTAGGTTCCGAGCAGAACAACGAATTCAAAATCCTTCAAAATCGATATTCTTGCAAGACTATGTACATATAATATTATTGTAAATGTCAATCATAACCATGTAATCATATTATATAATTTGCCATTTTTTATTCTCAGTGGTGATTTTTTAATTTATCAAAATAAAACTCAAAATATAATTTATATACAATTTATTATTAATCTTAAAAATGTGTCTACCCGTTTTCTCGTGATATCTCTTGGAGATTCAAGTGAACTCTAGACAAGCTCTCTGGTCGCAGATGATATCCAGGGTCTGACGATGGGCGCTGAAAGGTGCTTAACGGAACTCTGCAATGAAACTACGTAACTCTATCGAGTTTGGGCTCGTTTGATTCGTCTTGACAAGTACTCTGATCCCAGATGATATTTAGGGTCTGATGATACTAAAACTAAAGAACTAAAACATTGAAAATACTCTTTACTGCCTTATAAAAACAATTTAAAAAAATTTAAACCCGTCTCTTTGTGTTTGTTTTCGGAAAACTTTCCTTTTATATTTAATTTTTAAAGTGATGTTATCGGATTTACAAATATGGTGGCACCTTATTTGCAAATAGCTTGCAGATACGTCGAACAACAAACCCCGCTATATATCCTATTATTTGCTCAAAATAATCTGTATGTTCAGGGTCAATTAGTAAAGATAGGTCGGCATCTGTCACATTAATGTCTAGTTATTTAGAATAATTATTATTTAAACATATTTTATTAAAGGTCAAAATATAGTAAGTAAAAGTATACAAATCTATAATGTCATATATTTACTATATTCCGTGTGAGTGTGATAAAAAGTAGCCTCTGTTTTAATCCAGGGTATACTCTATCTCCATTCCAAATTTCAGCCAAATCGGTCCATTAGTTTTTGCGTGAAAGAGGAACAAACATACATACACACACACAAACACACAACCTTTCGCCTTTATAATATTAGTGTGATGATGTGATATTATTATTAATGTTCACACACGTCAGCGTGTATCATACAACAAAAATATTTATTTTGCACAATAATGTGCAAAATACCACAATACTTAGTTGGCAACACCGGTCAGTTCGTCGTACCTAAACATCGAAATTAAAAATCGTGTTTTCTTAAAAAATCTTAAGCAAATATAAAAACTTACTGATGATATGAGATCTTGGACTTCGTATTAAGCTTTGACGGATAATTGTGGCACAGTTTGACCGCACAAACCGGCATATTTGATTTTTTTGCGGGAGCCGTTCACTGCGTAGTGAGTCAAGTGCCACTGAAGTAGGCGAGAGAGTCGTCTACCATATATGGTAGAGGATTTTGAGGACGTTTTCGTGCGTTACATGCTATATCTTGTCGTGTATATTATCTAAGGTTACAGCTATACATACGCAGCTACTCCCGAGGCAGCGTACAACGCCTGCAGTTGCAATTCTAACTGTATACAAAAAGCTGAATTTACGTTATTATCAAAAGACACAACTCTACCTCAACTTTGCGCACGATATATTAATGTTTCAAAGCCTTCTTTCGAAAAAGTTATGACTGTGACGATCTTAACAATAGGGAAGATCTATCGATCGGACGTTCTTCTCGGGGACCCAGCTGCTCCGAGCTTGGAGGTTCTATGTATATTTAGTACACGTGGAATTAACTTCGTAATCGCAATCGAGGCTGCGGAACATAGGCAGGAACATCTGTTATTATCGCCTGTAGTGAGTAGTGACCCCTAGAAGAAGTTCAGGCACTTTCAAATGGAAGCAGAATTACCAGTATTTTATAGCAGCCTAGGTTTAAGATTTCAGCATTTGCATCGCTTTATTGCACACTGATAAAACAACCCCACGCGTCCCTCACGCGGTTTGAAGTGTTTTGTACTTACAGCTTGAATCAATTACACTCGCACAAATGCATTGAGCTTGAGACTGAGCTTTCACCTCGTGGACTGTACTTACCTTTAAAAATAATGATTGCTTTACATTTACAGAATAATAACGGAAGGGGCCTTGCTAAAGAAAGAATCGACCACTGCATTGGACGGTAAATTATATTCGGAGAGTTTCAGCGAATCAGAGGGTGATGGTGATAGTCACTAACACATTTTAGTGGCCAGGGGCCTATTACGGATTTTTATTGCTACAGTGTGACAATTGCTATCACGTTTGATTGGCTGACACTCTTTCGCTATTGGTCTCATTTCAATGTCGCAGCAAGAATACTATAAATTCTACCAATCACAACAATTATTGAGATTTTAATTGATTGATGCAGCTTTTACGGAATAGTGCTACGGGTTGTTTAGAATATTATTGTTTTCCACTAATAGGTTTAACGGTTAGTTTCAAAATACATACTATACTCAATTTATTTTTTACATGTTAAATAAATTCTTAGGCCTCCATAATTTTTAATAGCAATCAACATGACGACGATAATTGCTAATATTTTTTACAGTATGTATGTTCATAACGTCTTTGAGAGGTGATGTCTAGTGTAAGGTCCGATGAATAGCGTCAGTTCTTATACTGCTTACATAGGTATTGCGCATACTTTAGTACAGTACGAGAATCAGCCTTTCTAGTTATGGTTCATTTTTGGTAACCATAAACCGTCTTGCAGCGGCCATATCTAGCGAAAGGCCCATCCGCATGACAGACTTTCACTTTTGTCATCAGTGGAGAGCTCTACACCCACCTAATACTGAATCAGCCTTTCTGGGGATAGTTACCAAAAGTGCAGCTATCTCTTAGTCTATAACACCAGTACCACTTTATTATTAAAATCAAAAATTGTTTCATATACAGAAAGCGTGTTCTCGGAATCGTCGCTATCTAGTGGCACCGGGGTGAGCCTCGCTTCGGGCTACACGCGACGCCTAGCCGCTTTCCGGAAAGAACTCGCGCCCAAAGTACAAGAAAACGTGGTAAGAAACACATATTTGCAGTATGTTCTTACGGCTCCTACTATGGATAATGAAAAAACTAGAAGTTTAATTCGCTATAATCCGCCACAGCAGGTAAATCTATCAGTGTCTATCACAATCGTGCATTATCAAGTCAACATCTCCTGAAGATGCTCCAGTGTCGGAGTGAAACGTACTTTGAGAATCATTTGAAAGAGATGTGTGGTGTGGTGAATATCGCTAGCTACAAGTGCAAGATACTCGTACACGCTGTGCCATACTGGTGGGCGTTGCGACGACGAACTGTTTTTAAAGACCGTTCTCTTTTCTGCGACGGTGAAACCGTCTTTACGTCCTGGTTAAAACAGTCTTCGTTGCACAAACTTAGTGCAACGAAGACTGTTTTACCCAGGACGTAACTTGGTGCGATTTTATATTTTACGTCTAAGAAAATACAGTCGAGAATGATTTGGTTCAACGACACACGTCGTCGCGAATGCAGTCGTCCTCGTTCCACGTTCGTTTTCAAAACAGTTCTTACAATCAAAAGTGAACTTTATGCCCATGACATACAGTCGAGAATGAATTGATTCAAAGACACATGTCGTCGCGAACGTAGTCATCCTCGTTCCACGTTCGTTCTCAAAACAGTTCTTACAATCAAAAGTAAACTTTGTGCCCATGACAGACAGTCGAGAATGAATTGATTCAACGACACATGTCGTCGCGAACGTAGTCGTCCTTGTTCCACGTTCGTTCTTACAATCAAAAGTGAACTTTATGCCCATGACATACAGTCGATAATGTATTACCAGTTTGAAGACTCGTCGTTGCAACTGGTTTGAAGATGGTTTTTAAGCCGTCTGAAGCCAGTTGCAACGACGACCGTTTTCTGCAACTGTTTTCGTCGCCAGGAAAACAGTTGCGTTTCGTCCGTCAAAAATACGACAACGACCCACTACAGTGTGCCACATAGATTTACCTACTGTGGTGGATTATAGCGAAATAAACTTCTAGTTCTTTCATTATCATGGACTTCCGTAAAGTAACGTCTGCTTCTATCCAATACTAGGTACAGAGTACTATAGATCTTTTACATCCAACACTCAATTTATTTATTTCATGTAGGACAAACAGATGTCTCATATTATGCTACTTCATGTTTTGACCGGTTCGGAAAGCAGGTTCTACTGAGAAGAACAGGCGAGAAACTCAGCAGTTGCTCTTTAAAAAAGCAAAATGTTACATCTAATGTTAACGACTGTTTTTGCATGTATACAGATGCAAAGACATTGAAGTATATGAATTTATTTTGTTTCAGTTGATTGACGACATTCGCGAACAAGGTAAATTAATCTCTGGATATTTTAAAATTGGGCAAAATCTGTTGTTCACGATCTCGTAAATAAAATGACAGCTCTAAATACATTCATACTACATAGCTGATGCCCGCGACTTCGTGTAAGTAACTTGGAATAAGTTTTTTTTGTAATTCCTCTACGGGAAATCTTCAATTTTTCGGGTTAAAAAGTAGCCTTTGTATTATTTTAGACTATCTCTGTGCCACATTTCATCCAGATCCGTTCAGCCGTTCTGTCGTTCTGGCTTGATCGAGTAACAAACATCCATCCATCCATACTTTCGCATTTATAACACTAGCTGATGCCCGCGGGAACTCTTTAATTTTCCGAGATAAAAACTAGCCTATGTGTTATTCCAGAGTAGATATAATCTATCTGTGTGTCAAATCTCATCCAGATACGTTCAGCCGTTCTGGCGTGATTGAATAACAAACATCCATCCATCCATCCAAACCTCTGCATTTATAATACGTAGTATAGATTTGAATTGTTAAATACCCAATTGGCTTTAACTAAAGATTTAAACAAATATCTGTCTTTTCAGTCCGTCGCTCGAGTGTTTCCTTACGCGTAGTGACGCTCGGTCTAGAGGAGTCCGTACCGGCCATGGCGCCGTCGTCGATGTCTCGCAAGTCGTTGAGATAAACCGTTACCGCATTCCTACCTTTAACAAGGCTAATTGAGTACCTCGCTTGTTTAAATTAGACTAATTTCAATGACCCGTTGTTCTAGGTTAACGATGAAAGTGACACGACGCGAGTCGCGATATACGACCCCACGAAAATGACAAATTTACAAATTCACGGTAAGGGCTACTTGTTTGACACTGTCGCGGAGCGTCCTATTTTGTCATTTTGTCGCTAACGTACGACAGGGCCTGGATTGGGCATGATGCAGACGACCGCTATAAATGCGCCTGTAAAAAAATGCCATTTACAGCTGATAAGTGCTGCTCGCTTCCATATATTTTTTCATTTTCGCTTGCGGAGATTAAGATATGAGAAAGATCGAGATTGCCTTACGGGCTAACTTGTAGTTAAAATTATAATAGGTTTGTGTCAGACAACCGTCGTCGTTCACGAATATAACTATGTCAAACCTTGATATTTTTAAACCTGCTTAGAGTTAGATAATTTATTTACTTTTCTACTTTTTATTCTAATATATAAAAAATTCTTGTGTCACAGTTTTAGTGTTTATACTCCTCCGAAACGGCTTGACCGATTGTGATGAAATTTCAGATGTATATTCAGTAGGTCTGAGAATCGGTTACTATCTATTTTTCATATCTCCACGCGGACGGAGTCGCGGGCATCAACTAGTTTTCTATAAAAAAATAAATTGACATTCAGCTTTTCTGCTCCTTATTCAAACTTATTATTATAGTCGGTCGCCTGTTTCAGGCTTCATGCAAATGTTAAAAATGTGATGCTGGAACAATTATACTATATCTGTTGGCAGTTGGATAAGTTAATAGTTATTTATGAGTACAAGCCAGTAGCGGATTTTACGGAACCATAGCCGCTGATAACAGTCCCTGCGTAGTTACTACCCACTTTTTCGACTTTCGTGACGCAGTACCGGAAATGGAAATTCGAAATTGTTATCACATTTATTAGTTTTAGCTAATTATTTTTCATCTACGATTAATAATAGTAGAAGTATTATGATTTTTCCCACGTTAGTCTCTGTCTGACCCATCGAATCTAATTGAATCAACCATGTTAACCCCATGTTCTTATTGGAATTCCATTTTATACCGATTGACAATATTAAATGCTAATCAGGTGTTCAATTGCGTTACCGATCCGACGAACGTAATCACCTCTGATTGGACGACCCATTATTCGCATAAAAGCATCTTTGCAAGCAGTTGTGGCAAGAAAAACATTAATTCAGCCATTCAAAACAATTTAGATTGTAGCAATGATTGATGCGGTTATTTCGCAATTGACCAGCTACTTATTTAATTATATCCTAACTAGTGACTAATGTGCGTTTCCACCAGTGAAGTGTTACGTTGCTAAGCTACGGATGTGTGACAAACCCAGCAATAGAACGCCTTGATTTTCATAGCTTTGATGGCTAGATATTAGTGCAAGCGCTTCTATTATTGGGTTTCACACACATCCATAGCTTAGCAACATAGCTCATCTCTGGTTGAAACGCAACTAATTCTGTGGTACACAATCTCTAAACTAAGATAAAAGGTTTAAATATATTGCTATCCTTTACATAACGCTTCCTGCAGAAAAGGATATCACTAGATTCAGTCAGTTTAGTATAAAGATTGTGCACAACAATCTCCAACAATTGTTGTATTATATTTTGCAAATAATAATAATAATTATTATTAATAATTAATACTTATTGTGTGTTGATGCAAAAATATTATTGGTACCTATGTTGTCTATTGGTATAGTAATTGTTTGAAATCCATACTTTTACTTATATTATAAATGCGAAAGTGTGTCTGTCTGTCTGTCTGCTACGCTTTCACGGCCCAACTATTCAACCGATTTTGATGAAATTTGGTACAGAGATAGGTTTCATCCCGGGGAAGGTCATAGGCTACTTTATAGGCTACTTTTTATAAAATTGAAGAGTTCCCGCGGGAATCAAAAAACATCAATCCACGCGGACGAAGTCGCGGGCATCATCTAGTGATTAGATAACTTCCATCTGTATTTCCATAATAACTACAGATAACAAAAAGATTCTTCATGATATTTCTCAAATGCTTGAATGTTTCTAACATTTAAAAAAAAATTTAGACACTGTGGTGGGTATATGGCATTCATGCTCCAAACTTGAACTGGTAAAGACTGAGTAAACTTTATGTAATGTACTTTCTAGTTGCATGAACTTTAAAAGTGTTTTTAATCAATAAAGATATGAAATATTTCAACACAATTTGTTTTTATTCCTTAAAATTCATCCTTCTAGACCTTACAAGTTACAATAGAACTTCATCAATAGATTGGTTTGGTTATTTCCACATAAAAACAACAAAGTGCAAGTACAAATAGTTTTTAATTTAATGCAATATTTCAAAATTCTTAATACCATTGAATTTTATAGCAGATATGAGATATGTTGTACAAAGTAAAGACAGTTGTGAAACTGGATGATAAATAAAATATTTTGGTGGGATTAAAACATTATTGTCATATAGCTAATATGCATTTTTATACATTCATACATTTAAAATTGATATTTATTAAGATACAGGTACATTTACTAGTATGTAATCAAACTTCTATGTTGCCATAATGTGCTGAATGGGATACAATGAACATTGGTAAATAATTTTCTAAAGATTTTCAAAATAGTTATCATTCC
The DNA here is from genome assembly GCA_963932025.1 of Erebia epiphron. NCBI lineage: Eukaryota > Metazoa > Arthropoda > Insecta > Lepidoptera > Nymphalidae > Erebia > Erebia epiphron. The sequence goes on along the minus strand of OZ009956.1, from coordinate 14,639,797 downwards.
CTAAAACACCCCCTCTACAAATAATAAATTCTGAAGGCACAAGGACTTTGAAATAATTGGAAGGGCAACATCATAACCCAATGCTCAGTGTGAAGTAAATCTCTAACACTGACCATATTCAATCACTACTACTATTACATTTACCTATAATATAATTACACTGTATCTAATGATAGCACAATGTCATGACAAAGTATGAAAGGAAATACAAGCAATGGAATTTGCAGAGGAACTTTGTATGTACTGTAATGTTCAAAAATCATACCACATACATTGAGAAGTCATATGGATAGGCCATATTTTATTAAAATAAAATTCCAGGCCTTTTTTAAATCTTATGGGGCAAAATCTTATTTACTACATTTATTAAAATTAAAAGGAATTCAATGCTTTAAATTTCAATAGAAAAAGAAAATTATAAATCTTAAATAATATATAAATAGTAAAAAACACAAGAGATATAAAATCAATCTATTCCACACAAAAAAATAAACTAAAAATTAATTTCACAGTAATGTCAAGTTATTATTTGTATTTTACAAAATTAGGTCAGCCTAATAGCATTGAAAAAAAAAAAGAAATTTTCTAAATTCTAACACTGTTCAACATACACAAAATTTACAAACTTATAACTATTAAAATTTTCCTATTCAACAAGAAACACATAATGGCTGGAATAAGAACTACCCAGGCCAAATAACATTGGAATCTCAATAGTGAGAAGGCCATGTGTAGACCTGTAGTGCTTATCACTAACGCTGCATAGTGCCCTACCACACTTAACTTCACGCTGCCAAATTGGTCTTTCACTAATTTCAAACAGTGTTAGAATATCAAAGCGTCATAAATCAGGGAAACGTAACGGATCTTCCACATAATCTTCTGGTATAACAAAAAGCTCTTCAGGTATATCATCACGGAAATCAAACTTTTGAAATGTTATTTTTGCAGTGACAGTTGGCAAAATTGGTATATCTATTTTCACTGGAAATCCTTTCGGTAATTTCATGGCAACAAATTGACGTAGTTTTGCAAAGTGTTTAAAGGGGGCAATCACTTCAAGCACATTTAGCAGCATATCCACACTAAGTGGAAAGTCATCACTCATGGCAATCGTAGCTCGGAAATTTCTAGAAGACTCCTTGTACACAAGCTCTCTACCCAAACTAGGATATTGTCCCAGAGGAGAAGATATGTATGAAGCCCAATCAATAACACAGTCTGGGGGCGGGTTTAGGGAAGCTCGCCTCACTGGCTCACCATTTGTGTCTAAGTTCTGTGTATTACCTTTAGTTAAACTTTCTATTATAGCCTTATTCTTTTGCAAATCATCCGTAGACAAATGTTCCCTTCTCTTGCGGGACTCTAACACAAGTCCTGTGATAGTGTAAATGTCACTCTTATATAAGCCAGCCACGGTCTCCTTGCGATCTTCACGAAAAATCCACCCAGACTGAGCTCTTGAAAAGGAAATACCTTTGGTGGACATCTGAGCAGCTAGAATATCACTCGACATGAGTATGTCAACTTCATCCTCTATCTCATTCTCAGTCTCCTCGTACCGCACCCGCTGGTAAACTTTGACTTTATTATCTAATACTGTCAGAGATTCACTAGGTGGTTTTTCTCCCTGAAAAATGAATGATATGTCTCCCCGTTCCCATTTCATATCTGTAAAGTCAACTAGAGTAGTATCAAGTCTGATTCCAGAGCCAGATTTATAAATCTTACAAACATCTGATGGCAATATCCTGGAAACTAAGGGAACCCATGAATGGAAGTCCCATTTTAATTCCATGTAGAAGTTTTGTATCTGTGAAAGTGCTCTTATGAGATCTGGTCGCCTGCATTCCATTTGCTCACGAGCTTGTTGTTTGAGCTTACGTACCAATGATGAGATGGTCTGCCGATCGCCATAGCTGATAGCTTCAGCAAGAGGAGACCAACCAGCAAAATTTTTCACCTTGACTGGCGCACCGTGCGCTAATAATAACTGCACACACTCCTTGCGACCCAGCATCACAGCTAAGTGCAAAGCTGTATTTCCATGCTTGTCTTTCCGAGTTACATCGTTGAATCTCAATAATGATGACAGTTTGCGTACGTCGCCGCCGAAAACGCACTCGTGTAGCGGATACGTCTCATCTTCACCGTTACAAATCAAAGTACCCATTTCGCATGGACAGATTTTTTAACTCATCACTATCAAAAAGACATTGGTAAAAAATTATAACGCAAAGATTGATCGTCTAATCAATGAGATAAGATTAGAATGGAGAAGCTAACACTTTTACATTTTTTTCTCTTCAACAAATACATAGTTACAAATATGCATTTATGAAAAACAAGACTTTGAAGTTGTTTTGTATTTAAAATGGAACCATTATTTTTTGTAAAGCAAACTGTATTTAATTATTTATTAAATTGAATAAAATTCATCAAACCAATATTACAAAATTGGTTGACTGAAAAAGACAATTGACGTGACAGTGACAGCTTGAAACTTTTCATTGACAATTTTTTTAACTGTCGTAAGTCTTTACAGCTCTAGGTTCCAAGCTTTTCTTAGTATTTTTCATTGGCAGTTGACACTTGACCATAGATTAACTACTCAGTAAGCAGAAGTGGCTGATTCCCTGTTCCGTGATAATCAAGGCCAGGCTGTAACCGAAAGGGTTATTACCTACTTTATTGGTGATAGGTGATTATATGAAAATTATCATATGTTATTAGGTGTATTAAATACTTTATTTACGTATTTTAAATATAACACATTTTCTTCTTGGCAGGATAAAAAATTCATTAAGTAGGAAGATGTCGCGGGTTCGAATCCCTCTCCCGAAATTCGCGAATTGAAATCCATACTAATATTATAATGCGAAAGTGTGTTTGTCTGTCTGTCTGTTTGTCTGCTACGCTTTAACGGCCCATCTTTTCAAACAGTTTTAATGAAATATGGTAAAGGGATAGATTATATCCCGGAGAAGGATATAGGCTACTTTTTTAACCGACTTTCAATAAAGGAGGATGTTGCCAATTCGGCGCGTATTTAAAAAAAATATACGTACACTGATTTCTAAGATGTTTCTTAACCGATTTGAAAAAAAATCTGTCTATCTGCCTGCTACGCCCGGCCCATCATTTCAACTGATTTTGCTGATATTTGGTATTTGGTATGGAGGTAGGTTATATCCCAGGGAAGGGCATAGGCTACTATTTATCCCGGAAAATTAAGGAGAATCTAGTCTAATTCTTAATAAATACAAAAACTAGTGAAAAAAAAAGTACTTTGAAATCCACATACATTTACTCTGCATTCATCTCGCGCGCGAACTGTTGTACATGGTGAAATTGTGTTCTTGACTCTTGTGAGGGCATCGGTTTTTGTAAATAAATTAATATTTACAAGAAACTGCAATGTTAATTAAGTTTGCGATATTACCCAAAAATCGATATTAATTTTTTTTTGTCCAATAGAAAAAAATATGGCATCGTAATTTAATAGTTTGACAACAGTTTATTTTTCTATGATGATTACCTTAACTGCCAGATATCGATTTTGAAAGAATAATAATAGATTAATAAATAATTAATCTAAGAAACTCTAAACATACCCATATTAATTTATCAAAAAAATGGGCATTTGAATTGTACCAGTTAACAACTTCAGTATGAGAAAAATAAAAATAAACTACTCCACATTTTTTGTATCCATTTCGCTGCAACGCTCCTCTATCGCGTTCTCTATTGGCGCGTAAACCTGGGTAAGCGTGTGAACGTGACAGCTGCGCATTTGAAATATTGTAATTATGATGACAAAATAATTAATTTAGGTACGATTGCGTGATTATTTCGCTACTATACCGTAAAGTAAATGTATCTAAAGTATTTTTCTACCTAAAATATGATAGGTACTCCATCTTTTTTTCGCATCTTTCGGATTGTTTTTGCACTTTTTAACGGAGCAAAACAGCATGTTGTCGCTTGGTGTACTCATGCGCGACTGAGGTGAAGACTGTTCAGAATATCTATTTATGAACAGTTTGACCGTGCCGTTTTTAGCGTTTCGATGGTGAGACTAAGGTATTGGTAAGTCAATGCATACAATACATCACCTGCAGGCGATGTATCAATGATTGATGCAAAAGATACGCGGTCGGCGGTCGCCCTGCTGCAGTGCGATATAATTATAGTGTATTATCATTTATCTATGAGTGCGATAGCGTAGCTTCTGCATCAATCATTGTCACAGTATCAATTGATTGGTTACCTAACACTCTTCCAGTTTTGGACAATTTGACGCAGCACGAATACTATAAATTCAGCCAATCACAACAATTGAAACCAATCAGAGGTGATTGCGATCGTTACACTGTAGCTGTAATTTTTAGCCGGTCGCCCTGCGGGTCCATAAGTTCAATGAGGAAGTCTTATTCTTTATTCATAATAGGGGAATTACACGGGTCGATTTCCGTCTAAATAACAATTCAACTATGAACTACGTGACTACGTAAGTGACTAAAATCGCAAGCCCCAAAGTTGGGTGCCATCCGACTTTTGCCGTGCGGCGACGAGCCGCATGCGGCGGGTGACTAAAATCGACCGTGTGTTTTGCGCTGTAACCTGCAGTAAAGTATAGAATTGTTCAGTGTTCATTCTTGACCGTTTTATAAAATAATCAGGATCTTCTAAACTCAATTCCACCAGCAAAATATCCGAATCACCCAGTACTCTCGAGAAATCCATTCGCGTACCCAAAATTTTCCTTTTTTCCTTCTGTTTCTTCTCTCTTTGTTTCTCAAGCAACTCTTGAATAATCGAAGTAAGAACCATTTCTATGCCGGCACGTAAAACACCTGCTCTGCTCAGCATTTTTTTTGGAAATGAACAAGTCGCATGCTGTTTTTGTCGATTGGTGTAATGGTGTAAATGGGGTTGCGATTCGATTTTTTTAAGCGATGCGACGGGTGACTTACCGCACAGCTAAAATCGATCCGTGTAAACTCCCTATTATGGATAAGTTTAACTTATCTATGGTCTGAGGGCTGTGGACCGAATTTAATAGATCTGTGGTGGACCGAATTCAAACTTGGTTTTTGAAAGGCTTTATACGCAGTGTTACCACTTTCATGGATTCCGCCCATACATTACCGTGAAACATGTACAAAAAGGTCAATATTATATTTTAATAAAAATTTATATTATGTATAATTTATTTATTTGCTTCTTCGTTCCTTCGTTCGTCCATCTGTCCGTTCATTCGCTAGCTCACCTTCATGCTTGTTGGTTTTTGAAGTGAAAACTTCTTTAGGCGCGTTGAGCACTTTTTGGTAGGGGGTAAAAATGTGGAATACGCGAGACCGACACCGTCCTTCTTTAGACAAAAGATCTTAAGTAGGTATAAAGTATAAGTTTGTTACCTATTGCTTATTGTTAGATTTTAACACAGATCATAAAGAATAAGTGCATTTATTGTACATAATAGTTACATATAACTTTAGTGCGAGCAATAAAGTCTTTATTTATTTATTTCTATAGTACATTCGTAATTAAACTTTAATACCTTAGGACTGCCTCGTTGGTCTAGTGGTTAGCATAGTCGACTGCGGGTCACGAGGTCCTGGGTTCGATTCCCGGTCGGGCATAAAATTTAGGTATTGGGTTTTTCAATTAAGAAATTCTCAGTGCCAGCCCGGAGATGGAAGTTGGCGGTGTTCCACCCCCGTGCCTCGGAGAGCACGTTAAGCCGTCAGTCCCGGTTATTATCACTAACATGATAATAGTCGTCAAAGCCCGCCAACCCGCATTGGAGCAGCGTGGTGGGTCTAAGCTCTAATTCCCGCTTTCCTATGAGAGTGGAGGCCTGTTCCCAGCAGTGGGACGTTAATAGGCTGTAGTGATGACGATGATGATGACCTTAGTTTTAAGGTTTATATTAATCAGTGCTGTGTAACCGACCGACACCTCGCGTTGTTACGAAGACACAAGGTTTTAAATATAAATATAGTACATTCGTAATTCAACTTCAATGCCTTAGTTTTAAGGTTTATATTTGAAATATTTTTATTATTATTATTTTTTAAATTAGGAAAAAAAAAAAAATATATAATATATATTTCTCCACGCGTGTTTCGCTCCATCAGCGACTGCACGACATACGCCACGGCGATGACGGCTCTAGATGTGCTATACGTCAAGTCTAGATCTATGATTTGCGGTATTTCCTTGTATTATTTCAGTCCCTATGACTGCCAATTTTTTTATACCCCTTTGAACTTTCACAGGTATGGGAGCCTGTCGTAAAGTAAAAAGAAATGATATTTATTAAAGGTGCGTCAGCGATGAAAACTAAATGTCGAATGATTATTTGAAGTTAATCACAAGCATAAAAAAATCGAAAAGCAAGACCGGTGCGGGCGGTGAAATAATTTTGGGCCATTACGTATTTTAGAATAGAAGTAAGGTTTCATTTGACAATTTGAAGTTAGTGACGTGACACGTCACAAACAGTGATGTTTTATTTAACTCACCCTTGACATGATGCTAATAAACATTTGGAGATAAAGGTGTACTCAGATTTTATTTTGCTCCTGGTTCCTTTATTTTTTATTCCTACTTTTATTTATACTAATATTTTAAATCCAAAAGTTTGGATTGATGGATGTATGGATGGATGAACGGATCCGCATGAAATTTGGCACAGAGATAGATCAAAAAGAGAGTCAAGAATAGCACATAGGCTACTTTTTATCCCGGAAAAATAAAAAGTTCCCGCGGGAACAAAAAAAATTAATCCACGCGGATGAAGTCGCGGGCATAAGCTAGTGTTGATATTTTTTTCTTCTTTTATCTAAACTAGGGTAAATCCAACATCTTATGTGGAAACACTCGATCTATCGTCTATAGTCTACGTATCTTTGGTATTTTTGTTTTCAATTTTTCAAGTAAACTGCGATTTATGAATTTGTGAACTACGAAGTGGAAAAAGAAACATAAATTTACAAATAAGTGGAGAAGTCTTTTGAACCCAAGTTCAATGTGTCTTGTACTGTACACTGCACAGACTGCAGTTATATAAATTTTCTTCAGTCAAACATTAGATTTATTGTTCGGGATTTACTTTAGAAGATTGGAAACTTTGTATAGCTCAATCGCAAATAAATTTGCTCGATTGATGCAAGTAAATTAATATTACGTTACTATGTAGTCTTATTTTCAAGTATTTTATTAGTTGTAGATAATTTGAAGTTAATTACGATGCATTAAATATCATAAAGCAAGACCGGCGGGGGTCGAGTTTTTATTTTACTCATCCTGAACTTATGAACATATAACTTGTGATCATAGACTGCTATAAGTATAAATTAGTGCCAGAAACGTTCTACCAGGAATCATGTAAGTATTGCTGCCGTATAGTTTTTATCGCTTTGAATTTACTTTGCAATAGGTTACCCCCCCATACAAGTAGGTGTATGTATCTCTAAGTATTGCTACTCACCCGTTTTATCTGAAAGTATGCTGATTACAGATCTCTAGATTTAACAATTTCAAGTAGGTACCTTTATGTTGTCTCAAAACTTCAATGTGTAGTACCTAAGTACCTAAAGAGAGAACCATCCTATATAGTAATTAAGTTATATAGACTATTACTTATTATTTCCTTATCACAGAAACAAAATTCATCATCATCATCATCACTACAGCCTATTAACGTCCCACTGCTGGGCACAGGCCTCCACTCTCATAGGAGAGCGGCAATTAGAGCTTAGACCCACCACGCTGCTCCAATGCGGGTTGGCGGGCTTTAACGACTACTATCATGTTAGTGATAATAACCGGGACCGATGGCTTAACGTGCTCTCCGAGGCACGGGGGTGAAACACCGCCAACTTCCAACTCCGGGCTGGCACTGAGAATTTCTTAATTGAAAAACCCAATACCTAACTATCGAACAAAACAAAACAAACAAACAAAACAAAAAGAAACAAAATTATCAAACTGTAAATAATTATCAATACTTGATATTATAAATGCAAAAGTGGGTCTGTCTGTCTGTCTGCTATGCTTTCACAGCCCATCTGTTCAACTGATTTTGATGAAATTAGGTACAGGGATAAGTTGTATCCTGGGGAAGGACATAGGCTACTTTTATCCCTGAAAATTAAAGAGTTCCTGCGGGAATAAAAAAATCTTAATCCACGTGGACGAAGTCGCAGGCATCATCTAGTAATATATACTTAAAAAACTACTAACAGTACTACCTGTAGCCCTGGACAGTAGGCCTGGAATTATCCTGAATCTTGTGTAGTAGGGAGGTTCTTAAGTACTTGTAATTTTATTGCTTTTTAGAGATGGTTTTAGAAAAAATGGGAGTTGTGTTATAACTTAATTAACATTTATTTATTGAACTATCAATAACAAAGCACACTACAACAACACACTTAAGTAAAATATTGGACTTTATCTATTAGTTGTTTCCTCAAACCAAAATGTTAAACTTCTCATAAGTTTGTGTCAAGTCGATTACAGGCCAAAACATACCAGCTACATTTTTATGAATGTGAATTTGCAAGCAAATTGCAAGTACCACTGCTTTGTAATGCATATGGCATGCATATGAGACATGGAACACTTGCAAAATTACATAGCTGGTATGTTTCAGCCTTTGAGCATCAGAGTAATAAGCTATGAAATAGACCTACAATCTATAGTCTGGCAACTTTTAACCATACACTAGAAAAAACTGCTTTATATTGTAATCAAGTACCTAAGTGAGATCTTATATTTCCTGATAATCAAAGAGTTCTCCTGGGATTATCAAAACCTAAATCCTCGCGGATGTAGTTGCAGGTGTCATATAGTAAAAAGTAATGTAAATGAGCATTAGAAGCGCATCCAACATCTCACCAGCAATATTAGTTGCTGTGCTTGTAGTGTAAACGCAGTTAGTCTGTAACAACTAATACTCAAGGATATCACTTTATGTCTGTATTCTCATAAAATTATTTTGATCTCAAATGAAGACTTTTGTTAGAGGTCAATAATATATACTGAACATGATTTAATAAAGAAATAACAGCAAACTTTGTTGAACAATTTGGAGAGATATTTATTCTTGTTCATTATCTGAAAAAAAAAGGGTCATGCAGATAAAAATGGCTTCTGTTATCTTTAATTTGGCTATATTTATTCATTTCTTATTAACATTTATGTTATTGTTTTGTAGCTGTTATTAAAGAGTGGCATTGATTAATTAGTTCCTGTAGGTACTGTTACAATGTATGATTGCAAAGAGTTTTTATGGGCAAAGTTCAGAGATCATTCCGAGATCAGTCATTAAATTAAAGAGATGTTCTTGATCCTGTCAACTGGGATCTAAATTTAATTTGGGATCTCTGCTTCTGCTCTGTTTAGTTCTCTATGTGAGTCATCACCAATCTGGTATTATAATTGTATCTACTTAGTTACTCATAGAGCTCAACACAATGCTCCCTCCGATTCAGTGGCGTGCACAGGGTTTGGAGCAAAAGTAAGCATTTAGTAGCAATCTATATTTTATTGCATAGCGAAAAATGAGCAAATCGTTACAATTGGGGTACAGTCAGATTCAAACTTTGACTTCTCAGAACATTGTGCATTTTGATGAGCAGAAAACAATATATATATATATATATATATATATATATATATATATATATAGGTATCAGTGAGACTTGAAAGTTTGAATTCTGTGCTTTTATGCCTCTATGACCGGCAAACCACTGCTCTTTCTATTATAATATTAATTAACTGTTTAGTTTGAGTGCCAAGATAGTCTTATCATTAAATTATTGATAATGATACATCCAATAGCACTCTTTATAGACTAGTGTATGATACTTTTGATCTCTTCGATCTAGATCTCATCACTAGCACTCTGAAATTTTTTAAGCTTTTTTATTATTTTACCAACTTCTCTATGTCTGTGTAACATTACTTAGTTTTATTTAGATATTTTCTGAAGTAAATACATGGGGCTTATTCTGTAGTGCCAAACTAAACTAAAATGACAGTATTAAAAATATTGCTAACCCTTTCATAATACGGAAAGGGATAGAACTAGATTTAAAGCTGTCATTTTAGTTTAGAGATTGTGAGTAGAATTGGCCACATTGTCCATACCAAGTTACCATGTAACATAATATTATTACCCAAACATGTATCCCATATTACTGATAACAGATTTATTTTCCTTACTTAAACATGCTTGATAAAGCACGATTTATTGTTTTTGTACAAGTTTTGTACAATCTAACTAGTTTCTTACCTACAACAAGTTTTAGTAATAATTAATATAAGTACATATATTATGTACTAGCTGATGCCCGCGACTTCGTCCGCATGGTTTAAGTTTTTTTTATTCCTGCGGGAACTCCATAATTTTCCGGGATAAAAAGTAAAGCCTATGTCACTCTCCAGGTCCTTAACTATTCCCACGCCAAAAATCACGTCGATCCGTTGCTCTGTTGCGGCGTGATTGAAGGACAAACCAACAAACCAACAAACCGAAAAACATACACACGTCTTTCGCATTTATAATATTAGTATGATAATAATTCTTAGGTTGCTGTTGTTTCTTAAGTCCAATGTCGCCATCCCGTGCGGTTTAGACTTTGAGAGCTTCACCCTTGACCTCGTACACGTCATCCCTTTCCTCGCAACCTCCGCCAAAACCGTATTTACGCCACCAATTTTTTTGAATTTGGTGCGGATAGCTCATGGCGAATACCTTATTAGATGCAGGTTCTTAATAGGTACCCCGTACCTATTTTATCAAAATTGATTGTTAACTAACATGGAAGTAATCAACTAACCGCTAACTATAGCCAACCTAAGTAACTAAAGTACGAGTAGGTGTTTCTAATGTATTGCCTGATCGTTCAACAGGGAGATCGTTCAACGATCGTCAATAAAGAAGGAGGAAGTTCTCAATTTGACGCGTATATTGATGCGTGGAAGAAATCGGCTGAGCATTCAGCTTTCATATGACAGAATAATGATATTGATCAATTGTGAAATGTAACTCTAAAGAGGTTAAGTAGTACTTATTTACTTGCCATCTGTTCAGGAGTTATTGAAGTGGCGATGAAGCAACAAGGAGAAAACTCAGACACTTAACTTATCCGTTGACGAGATCTGTTCTCTATCTCCGAAGATATCTAGAAATAAATTAGACGAACTAGCTTTTCAAATTCCAAAAATAATTATTGAAATCTATCTATTGGTTTGGCAAAAACAAAAATCAAAGTGAGAACCTTTTTTAACGCTTTTTGTATATAAAGCCTGTGGGCCAGCTTCACATAGCTAATTAACATACATACTCTTCTAATCCTATTCAGCCTGTATTGCCCCACGATTGAGAAAAGGCCTCCCCTCGATATCTCCACAACTCCCTATTCTGTGCCTCTTTGGATTGGATCATATATCTCAATCATCGTCACCTTGGCCTGCCACGCCGGCGCGCCCGGCGTTGTTGATTTTGGGGGGGCCAGTGAGAAGCAGATTTTGCCCAGAACTTATTTGGCATATTTATTATAATATATTCGTAAATGTTCGATTACTATTTAGACTTGGCTACAATCTTTAGCAACTAGCAGATCCGTTCTGTTCATTGACAATTTTATTTATAAAAACTAAAAAGCAAACAAAAAGTTTTTTTAGTCTGCTTACCTAAGTTTCTATTTTTTCTGCATGAGAGACCTGGCTGTGATGCGGGCGGTTTGTGGGTTCGAGATCGGCCTACTTACTGTACACAAAGTAGCATAATATTACACTGCTAGGTAAAGGCACCAGTATTATCTCTAGTCTAACCCATTCCTACATCGGAACTAGATTGCGTGGATAAATTTTTAAATTTTTATTTTTGCTACAAAACGCATGATAAATTCCTAGAATGTACGAATAGTAACTAAGAGAACTGAGTAACTATTCGTATTATAGATCTTAGATCTATCAACTATAAGCAGCTATGTCATCATAAGTGAAGCGATCCTATAGATGGATTACACAAAAATCCCTCTGTAAGTTTCCTCTGACCTCAGCTCCGTGGTGATTAATTCCAACAATACCTAGCTTAATGTAGGGCTAATGGGCTTACTGAAGCTAGTAATAATATAACTGAATTACAATACATACAACGTATGCCATGCAAGTTTTATCAAGGATTTTTTTAATCATTAGATAAAGATTGCTAGAGTATTAGGTCTGGTGATTATTGATCATAGATTCACAATAATTCATTTCTAATAATTTGATCCGTAAAAATAAATACATTTTTCAAAATATTCTGAAAACATTACTTAGTTCGCCTGTAGAACGTAGAATGTTGATCGATATAGCTAAAGTGGGACTACTAAACCATTTATTGCTCAGCAATATAATTTCTAATCGATAGTATAAGTGGTGCACTCGACTACCTAGTCTAGAGAAAATAACAACTTTGTTATTGGGATTGGGCTGTTTACTACCTGTTAAATATTTTATGTAATAAAGTATTTCTATATTCCTTTGTGGATTATTATATTTAGTAGGAGTATTTTTCCACTTCCATGTGTGCCTAGTGGAAAAGGCAGCATTGCGTTTTAAAAGGATATTTTGCTAAATATTACTGTTGACACATCGTTAAGGCTTCTATCTAGATGTTGTAATCATAATATTGATCACATCAGTTTCATTCTATCTTTACGAACGATATGAGTTTTTGTTATATAATTTATCGCATTGTAACTACATTCCAAACGCGGCTGATCTGATCATTCCGATAGCGAGGTTGTATAGTAATTGATCGTATCTGAGATATTGTTTTGCACGGTGTCGATAAATCTTTCTGTGATTATAAAAAGGAGGAGAAAGGGTGAGGTCCCACGTTGGGCGCCATCGACATGCGCCGCCCATCCCCCGCTCGCCGCTCCCTCCTCCCTGTCTCTCTCTTTCGTACAGTTGCACGTTTCCAGCCATCGGAGCAGACGTGTGCGCGATATGCCGTTTAACCCACCGCCACCGTCAGAGCTTCTTCATGCGAATTTCACACCTTGGTTCGTTGCATCGATGCATGAACCACATTAGATGCTTCTGCACTCCATCTATCATCAAACATGTTAAGGATGCTCTCATTGTCATTTATTATTTCAATCACTACAAGTTCGTCTCATCATCGTCACTTAGTGATGTTAGACTCATTTGATTGAACGTTTCGTTTATTGTATTAGAGTCGGTTTTTCAATTTCCAAATGTTTAACTGAGGAATAAATTTGACGTTTGACAGTTTTAATATTGGAAATATGCCAAAACTTCATAATTATTCCTCATTTAAACATTTAACGATTGAAAAATCGGTCCTCACCAACGTAATATTAGGATCATTCATATTCGATAGATAAAGATAGTAGGCATTGATGTGTAGTTTTAGTTCAGTGATGAAAATGGTAGTGAAAATGTTAAAAACGTTATAAGCCAACTGTTCAATATTATATTACACCAGGCTCTTTTAAAAAATATGCTTATAACAAGCGGACCATATTGCACTCTTTAGACTTTAAGTAGTAAATAATGCGTGAAATAGCAACTGATTAGCGTGTTGTGAATGGCTAAATGGCAAGCCGATAAGTTTTAATTCTCTGTGCAATAATATACGTGGTTATTAGTTACATGAATTTAGTTCTTAATTTCCTTGCAATGTTATCGACTTATCACGTTTTAAAGACGAAATACATTCATCTAGGTAGGTACACCTTGTATGGTGACCGATACCTACGTGGGTGTTAAATAGATACCTAACTATATGTACATGGAAGCAGAATCTCTCCCTCTACAACGTTCCGTGGGGGCTTTTGTTGTTTTTTTTCCAGTCGGCCGTTTTCGTTTTATTCGTTGCTTTTAATATCCAGTGATATAGCAGGATGAATAAGTAGTTTTGTAAAACATTCCATTTCATGAATAAGCTTTTCGGTTTTGTACAACTTTCGACTTTGTTTTAGGCTGATCAAAACAATGTTCTAGAATTCTCTTCGAGCATAAATTCTAGGCCGTATAGATTGAAACAGACGTTATTCTATACTATGAGTTCACATTTTGAAAACCAGGTTTCTGGAAATAATAATCAATATTTCACTCAATATTGGCACATTCCTAATAATTATTATAAATTTTTTCTTGTAACTAATACTGTTAATAAACCAAAATATTATTAATTCCCATCATTAGGATATTACTTATGTTGAACCAGATAATAAAATATATGAGAAGGGTGACCTGACTGAATGGCAATTTAAACGTACACCTCTAGAAACTTCAGATTTTTCATATATTTTCGCTATAACGTAGTGTGAAAAAAACTGAAGATCACAATTCAAAATTGCCCTTCAGGGTTCGAAGTAAAATAAATGCGATTTCTTGGGATACGCTGAGAATACGTGGAAGAGTGTAATGTTTTCAAAACTGTCTGAAGAGAGCGTGCACAGTGCTCGTTGCCAAGGTTACAGGGTGGGTGCGATCAGCTGGACTTACGTAAGGCACGCGGGGCGGGGGCGCCGCTAGCTGAGGTTAGGGCTAGATCGATACTCGCTTTCGCCTCTTGCTGTCGCCCAGCGATCGCTGTACTCGCACTTCAACTTAATTTTCCGACACGTCCTCTGAAACTTGCTCCTCATACTCCTGATAAGAGTTTGTAAAGCAACTGCGCACTTCCTATAAAAGTTCGTAGGTGTTCGGTAGGTACTTGAGGTTGTAAGTTGTAACCATGGATATTATGTTCTAATATTTTGATCCAATGCTTTTTCTTATACCCCTCTTTTGCATGGTGAGTAGACTTTTGTCACATTTTTATCCAACTCTATGATAGAAAATTGTTGCTAGTCAGGCAAGATAGACTAATAGGTATATAATAATTTTGGTAATGCATAGATGTGACGAAATCGTTGCTCTTAAATGCCATTTTCTTAAATATTACGCACTTACTATTACAAAACATTTTAAGACGGAATTAGAGGTGTTCTAATTAAGATAATTAGTAGTTATCTAATTTAAAAGTGCTTGCAGCAAAATTCAAGGGAGCTTCTATATTAGTATCTCAATCCGAGCCAAACCAGGTTTCAATTTGGCACATCTTCGTCTACGGAATGATCCGAACGAATAAAATCTTCCAGCGCTCGTTAGGCGCTAGCAATTGTACATCTGTTTTGATCGTATCGATCTCGTCGGTAGCATAATACAGGTACCTACGTACTTTATGTCACGTAGTTTCGTGGAGCGAATATTCAAGAACATAGCACTCGAAAAGGGGAAGCGGTGACAGATAGTGGGATTGTCGCGAGCGGACGCTGCTCAATGATGTGACGTCGTAAATTCGCTAGCCCCAGACTGTTAAACTGGGCTCCATGTAATTCCTGTACATTATACTGCGTGGTATATTATGTTCGCCTTTCTAACTTCTGAGGCCCTAGTGGAATTTTTCGATTTAACATACATTAACCTCACGTGACAATCTGTAATTAAGTTCATACCGAGAATGTTATAATCAGTAAATATATTATCAGCAAGACGATTGTCTAATAATGACAGGTACAGTTTAACGATCGCAATCACCTCTGATTGGTTAACATTCTTCCACTATTGGCAAAAATTCATTGACGCAGCAAAAATACCATAAATTCAGCCAATCGCAACATTTTAGTTTGCCAGCAATGATTGATGCAGCTTTTTCGGAATAGATCTACGTACAAACGTAGTGATTTCCATTCCTAGGGAGATTAATGTCTCTGTGGTGGTTTTAACCTGAAAACTTGTGTTCATACTCTGAAAAATTGTAAATTGAGACAATTTTGAAGACTTCTGTACTTGCCGACTTGTTTAAAAGATTGATATTTGGCACTACTCGCAGTTCGATGGCATAATGTACCGTGATAAATGTCTCAAGCGAGATGAATTGCAGATAGATTTTGCGGAAATAAGTAATATAAAGCAAGTCACGAAGTTTTTTGAAACTGATTTAACGCTTCATTTTCGAGAGTCAAATCGTTGTCACGGTGGTACACCTATTCGGTAATGCGAATATTTAACCATTCTATAGAGACAAATATATGACCAAACAGCATGACAAAAGTAGTTATGAATAATTAACTTAAAAGGAACACTCTTTAGAATCCTCTATAGTCTATACATATTATAATGCAAAACGTAACTTAACGTAACGTAATTTCAACAAGTTTTTCAGAACCTTCACTATTTACCTACCTAGGTAGGTAAAGCTACTAAGCTAATAAGAAACTGTCGTTAACTTACCTCTGTTGATTTTCAGTTGATTTATTTGCTAGGTCTAACAAGTGATATAAAGAGTTTGACACTGTGGTACAACTACAAACTCATGTTTAGCATAGTAGGTATAGTGATGACTGACAGGTTTGGCGATACTTTGATTTAAGATCTAAGATCTGCAATTAGAACAATCAACATTGTTAACATTGTCAAGATCTGCATCTATGATAATCGCAGATCATGCAATTACGACGCGATGATCTAATAAACCCTGAACTTATTAAGATGCTCGTATGTTATTCCCAAAACCCCAATGCATCTTAAGGTACGAGTAGATCTTAAGTGTTCAGTCTCAGATTAAATAATTTATTCTGCTTTGTAATTTAATCAAAACTTTTCTGGTGGGCATCGTGCTTACTGTGAAGTGTCTGAAGCTGAAATAAAATGCAACGGGAAAAAAATATGTCCGAGAGAAAGCTACGTTTCCTTTTCTCCCACGTATTACAAACTTGGTAAGGAAAAATACACAGCTTAAATTTTTTCCTGATTGTATTCACTTCATCCGTGAACAAGAAAAGACTTGGTTTCACAATGTCTTTTTGTTTTTCATGGCAATGAATTCGTAATATACCGAAACCAACGGTTAGGAATGTTACTAATATATGAGCTCGCGCTCTAGACAGAGAATAATGACACTAGATGTTCAGAGTTTCGTACTGAATCGTAGAATTTTAATATTTTTATCTACCTATAGTTGTTTGTAGTACATTGTACAGTCGCGTATTGTATTTTATGTTAGATTTTTATTGTAATTAGTTACCAAGTTACTATTCAGAACTATAAAATATAGATTTACATACTATAAAAATATGTGAATAAATTAACATAATTTAATGTAAAGTTGATAAAGAAATTGAAAATAAATAGGTGGCAAATCTAGCATCAACAATAGTCAGTATATCTATTAGTTATCCTATTTTCAGCTAATTTACCATGTCATAGAGCAGGTAGAAAACACATAAAAATACATGTTACATATTATTATGTGTACATATAACGAGCTGCTCAAGTGTTTGCGGCGTGGCAGAAATACATAATTTATTTTTCACACGTTACTTTGCATATATATTCCGAGGCATGTCTTGTGTTTTAGCTAAGGCAATAATTAACTGTTTTTAGTAATATTTGTAATAAGTATGATTTACGCGTATAGGAATATAATATAACATAATTATTAGTTATTGAAGTAGTGTTTATTATCGCTGCAGTACCTATTATACATAAACCGAATTGAAAGATTTAGCAGAACAGAAAAACATAGATGACCAATAACTATATATATCCTATATCTGTCCCATGTATGTATGTATCTGTCGTATATCCTAATTTTCCAATAAAGCATAATGTTCTTTGGAATAATTAAAGTTGGTAGTTCGTCAAATCAACCACGTTACCCGTAAATATGTAATACGTTTTCACCAATGTGTTATTGATATCTTAAGTAGTCGAGGCTGTGCTTTGTATGAATAAAACAGCGTTGACATTATAATATTGGAACTTGTTTATTATCATTTGCATTGATATAGCTACAGATTTTTTTTGATACTTATTTAAATGATGAGGATATTCATAAATGGTAAATACCAGAACAGGCCGTGCAGCGGTGATAATAATACAGAGGTGTGTAAACTGGTTTTGCGTACATATTATAAATGAATATGTACTGTATAACTGGTATGCGAGAATAATATGGTTTTATTGTTTGAGTCGGTTGTAAAATCTATACGACGTTATTTACGATATAGCGCAAATGCTTGAGAACCTGTTGACGGAAGCCGATGCGCGAGCGCCTGGTGTAATATTGAGAGTGATTATTTGTCTTTTCATTGCTTCATAATATATTATTCACATTTGTAAATCATTGCAATATACTTTATGTTAGGCGCAGCACATTTCTCAAAGTACATATATAGGTTTTTTGGTGACGCATAAGTAGATGTTTTTCTGCTGTTATAGCCAATATGTAAATAAGCCGACCAATATTTGCACAGCTGTATACTTATAATACTTAATGCACCTTTCTACATATTATGCTCTATAAATATTTATAACTTGTAAAAGTTAGAATTAAGTATTCGGTAGGACAAACACAAAATAGTAAGTCCTTACAAAAATTTGAGTTCAAGATTCTTGCTAAAATGAATCTGTTATGAACATGCATACACTTATAAGCCTTCTCTACGCTTTTCTATTCCTTTACTCTCTCACAAATACACAATTTGACACTTTTTTTTTTCTTGACTATAAGCTTTAATTTGTGTGCCTATTTGCAATTTTATTTTGCTTCGCTTAACGTTTTATTTATGTCGCTTGGGGTGGTCTGTTGTGTTGCAGCCCGCGTTTGTAATGGTGCTTGGCGGTTCAGTGGTATGTTAATGTGCGCGCGGGATTGTTAGTGCGCCCGCGCAACGGTAACAATGTCCTCGCCCGCGCGCGCGCCGTCCAGTGCGGTGCCGCCCGGGGCGGGCATGCTGCCTCCCGGGCCGGGGCCTTCGCGCCAGCGCTCCCTTAAGGATCGCCTCAAGGACGGAATCACCGGACCCTTCCACTGGCAGTGAGTGTTCTCATTTTTACGCTAAAAGCCTTTATCCGCAGGGACAACGACGAGCTGAGCACCCTTCAAAGTTCAATCTACTTTCCTACTCCCCTTTTTTGTATACTTCGCATGATTATACGCTTGAGGGCACGCTTCATAATTCTTCTTATCTCAGAAACCTTCCTCTTGATGGCGTCTTGAAATTTTAAAACAACGCATTTACGAGTAGATCGGTTTTACAAGTGCAAGATAATTCTGTCTTCACGATTTGAAATCTTCGGTGACATTATCGTTATTGCGTATTTTTGCGTTCATGCCCGATAATACTGTTACAAAATAGCTATCAATGTTGTTGAGGAAATGGGGTCGTTTTGAGGGCATTAAGGTTAATGTAGGTTTTACCTTTTAGCGTAGGCACTTAATTGAAATAACGTAACTTTCTTCTACGATAGAGTAGTAATGCACGCTAAAAACACGGCTCCATAAATCATCAGCGTTCATCTAGTATCGAGAGTTGCATAACCATAGTCACCATGAGACAGCCCAGCGAGACATCTCTTATTACGGTATTTCTTGTGATGTTTTTTTTCTTTCTAGTTAACCCTTGACTTCGATTTCACGTAGTGTGTGATAAGAGATAATGCAGTCTTAAAGTGTAGCGATTTACCCTGGTAGGGGTATGGAAGTCATATTGAACCCTCGCCATCATACCGGAACGCCGCGGCTTTGCTCTAGGACTCTAGGTGGTAACTTAGCCACGGCCAATGCCACCAGACTAGACCAGAGACTATCTAGAAACTATTAATTTCCACATTGTCCTGTCGGGGATCAAATCTGGGACCTTCCACTTATAAGCCAAGGAGCCCAAGCTAGAGGGTAGGTAGCTTGATTCAGATTCTGTGCAAACCACTGTTGATACTCATAGTACCTAATAGTGACTGACTAGTGTCATGATATTTTCTTTAACTAGGAGGAGTGTTCATTTATTTTATTTATACGTAGTTCTTTCTCAGAAATATTTTAAAACCAGATGGCTTTATATTCAATTTGTTTGAAGCTTGTAGGGGAGCGACGGAACGGGAATCCAATTTGTCCCTAGATCTCGCTCCCTAACGTCTGCAAATAAATCTAGATTTAACTTGTTTTCAATGTTCGTAAGGTACCTTTTGACCCGGTTTACGCTCTTGCTTCTAGTTTAACGTCTTGAGCAAGTTTTGTACTAGCTACTTAAGAATTATTTAAATTAAGTAAAGTGGTTAGCAACATATCTGATAAAAAAGTAAGTATATAGTTTCCATCAACTGCCTCGTTGGTCTAGTGGTTAGCATAGTCGACTGCGGATCACGAGGTCCTGGGTTCGATTCCCGGTCGGGCATAAAAGTTAGGTATTGGGTTTTTCAATTAAGAAATTATCAGTGCCAGCCCGGAGTTGGAAGTTGGCGGTGTTTCACCCCCGTGCCTCGGAGAGCACGTTAAGCCGTCGGTCCCGGTTATTATCACTAACATGATAATAGTCGTTAAAGCCCGCCAACCCGCATTGGAGCAGCGTGGTGGGTCTAAGCTCTAATTCCCGCTCTCCTATGAGAGTGGAGGCCTGTGCCCAACAGTGGGACGTTAATAGGCTGTAGTGATAGTTTCCTTCTTCCTTTTAAATTCATATAGCTACCTAACTGGATAAGTTTCCTTACTATTTTTAGGACTTTAGGTGTAGATAGACATAATCATGGGGATGACGTGTTCGTGTCGGGCAAAAGTCCATTAAAACATAAATGTTTAATGAAAAAAGAAGCGTAGAACCAATTAATACTAAACTAAAAATAAATAGATGGCGTCTATCTATATTAAATAGGTACTATATGGAGTTTAATAATTTATAACCCTTCCATAATATAAACTGGAAGTCTATCGTGGTCAAACTATCAAGTTAACTGAATTTTTTAGCTACGTTGTAGTTGTAAGTACTAATTTTTCCGAAGTCGCTAAGCGAAGGTAATATTTGCCTTGTGCAACACTTGCTATCTTATGTGTACAGTGTACATAACCTCGACTCCTTCCTGCGACTTAGGCTTCTTTTGACTTAGCGTTTTACGAGTGTGGTCCTAGCGTGCAAACGCGATATGTTGACGTTTTATAGCACCGCGCCCAGCTTTGCATGGCACCGTACATGGTTTTACTATACCTAAATCTATCGATGCAGTGTTTACTAAATGCGAATAAAACTCCTCGATTTTTCACTATTATTATAATCATCGGCTAATTTAGATTAAATCTTAACAAATTAACAATACTGCATTTAAACCGTTCTGAAAAATCTTGAGTGACAGAGTTAAAATGTATTATTCCTTATTAGAAATCCTGAAAATGTTTTTTTCTCTATCTAATCTAAAAAAAGGTTCTATCAGCAGTTTAAAAAACTGTCACTTGGTAAAATATAATATTGTACGGACTTTATTTAAGATCATAAAACAGCAGTCCCATCTCCAGCCATAAAATGCGTAGTAAAGTCTCACATTATAATCGCAAGATTGCGTCTCGCTTTGCGAGATCTACCATCTACAAATATTACACTCGTATCCGAGGGATGTAGCGTCAGTACTGCCGCTTAAATATTATGCAGCACCGTCTGCATTTGAATACATCAAAAACCGCGCTGCCGTTCGTCTTGATGACTTTTGAATTAATGAAGACACTTCTAAATTTAATTTCTTATGCTCCTGATTGGTTCTGATTAAGGTTTTAAAAATCTCTCCGGTTGAGCTGTGAAAGGGTAACAAATAGACAAACCTTACCAAGATTAATTTTGGATAAAAGGTATGGTACAACCTACAGAGGTAATTCACGCAGTCTATCAATAGAGTCGTTTAAGCAATGCTTTACTCAGACGATTCTATCCTCTATCCATTATACCGAACGGCAGAAGTTGGCGGATCAAACATTTAATATTTAGTTTAGTTGTGGATTGGTCATTTGGGTATCTACTGGTATTTACTACTAGCTGATGCCCGCGACTACGTCCACGTGGATTGAGGTTTTTTGGTGCCCGCGGGAACTCCTTAATTTTCCGGGATAAAAAGTAGCCTATGTGCTATTCCAGACTATAATCTATCTCTCTGCCAAATTTCAGCCAGATCCGTTCAGCCGTCGGCGCGTAATTGACTAACAAACATCCATACATACATCCATCCATCCATACATCCATCCAAACTTTTGCATTTATAATATTAGTAAGATGACCGAAACGCCGCGCGCAAACATCAAGGGTGTCGTCAGTTTGTAGAACGCTGCGATATATTAGATGGATTCACAGATATTAAAGCCACGTCATTCTTAAAAAAAACTATTTTAAATGCCACTGTTCGGATTGCGTACGAAACGCTAGCTTGTAAAAGCCCTTCTAGTAATAAGCAAACTACCTAATAAGCACCTCCGCTAGCGGAGGTCTCCATGTCTAGCATGTATACGTCGCCTGACTGATATTAAAAAAAAATTTGTTTCTTACCAATTTAAGTTTGAACATTTTTTTCTCAAATACGTACTCTTTATTTATTAAAATTTTAAACAACACTTTAAAGAAATTTCCAAATACTTTTTATGTACAATGTACATGGTCATGACGAAAAAATTCGGAATCGGCGGGATTTGAATCTTTCATCTCTCTGGGCTTTTCAAGCGCCTTAAACCGCTAGGTCACTGTTTACTTTCGTAAAATTTATTTGATTACCTACTATTTTATTTATACAATAAATTAAAAATTATTTTAGGTATAACGTACGTTATGTATAAAGCTTTTATATAAAATGCCTACATTTGAATCATAATGTATTCAAGTGTAAAGCAACGGCTGAAAGTAGGCTAGTGGGTTTTAAGTAGACTAGACTTAGATCTGCATATTATAAGCACTATTCTAGTCATAGAGACGGTTGTAAGTTTCGTGATATAGTTACGTATATAAACTACTGTTATAACTGCCTAGATAATCCTAAATCCTAATTCCTACTGACCTGGGGAAAAGAAAAACACGCGTATGGGCGCATTCACTTGACCTGCAGCTATCCATTGACAATAGAAACTAGTCGGACTCTCAGTGTAGTTTTTGCTAATTCCGGGGGGGTTAGTCGCATCGCTTATCATGCTCGGGGCGGTCTTTGTTGAAGAGCTTCGTTCCGTTGTGTATGGCGCCCTTGGCCCATATAGAATAGTGAGCCCCATACAACTACACGAGATAAATAATGAAAGCTCGTTTTTTTAATGAATGTTTTACCCAAGTGGCATTAATTATCCGAAATGGCTATCATAGCTGTAGCCATATGATTTATGGTTGGCTGCTGATGAGGTAATCATAGCTGGAGCCTTCCACTGTGTACAGCCCTCGTCTGTTTACTTTGCGGCTGTAACTGAAGGCTATACTGGGATTTAACCTGAACAGACTAGTTTTTAGGTGATCGGCTGCTTGTTCTTCCCCCCTTCACCTTGCCTATGACTTTAAGGGTGTCCAAGTTACTGGGCAGCCTTCGAGATGTGACAAATGTAAGTCAGAATTTTCTGGTAACACGTAGTGGTGCGTATCTTCTTCTATCTATATCGACTTCTTTCTTGCAAAATTTTTGACCTTCGACGGTTTCTGAGTTCTGGCGATGTTCGCAATTCTACTTACATAAGTGCTCTTCACTTTTGCGCTCTAGATTATCAAATAACTCTGTTGTAATGTTATTATCTTATAATACTTACCTTTTTAGGTCATAATATAAAAAAAATATAAATTGCTCATATTTGCATTTTTACCCGAGTCCAAAGTGTAAGTTTCCAACTTAAAAGTCAACGTAAGGAGATTTTCAATTACCTTAAAACATACCCCTTGATAGCAGTTTATGCCAACGCAAAAATCACGGGAGGTATATAGTCAACCAGAAATGTTTCTCTATAAAGTCTCTGGTAACAGTGTAGATGTAGCCCAAGGTGAAACCCTCAATCCACTTAAGATCTACTGACTGAATCCACCAGTGGATTAAATAGCACTTTGGAGTCGATCAGCTTGGCCAGATGAATTTTGCTTCAACTCTAATGTCTAATCTATACTAATATTATAAATGCGAAAGTGTTTCTGTCTGTCTGTCTGCTTCGCTTTCACCCTACGCTTTCAATTTGTTCAACCGATTTTGATGGGTATGGGGATAGTTTGTATCCCGGGGAAGGACATAGGCTACCCGGAAAATTTAATAGTTCCCGTGGGAATTAAAAAATATGTAAATCCACGCGGACTAAGTCGCGGTCATCATCTACATAGTTTGTCTAAACTTGTACATATAGAGTGCCAGATATAATGCGAAGTGCTGTCGTACCATGTACATGCATGGAGAATGTTATCTACGCATGTGAATTATTTACATTGTGTAGCCCAGAGGCTAGATGCGGTAAAAGGGAAGATCCAACATCAGGCGGAAAAGAGGAAAAATGATTAACTTTTCCTCCTTTCTTTATATTATATTCTAAAATGAGTTATCTACGCCGCCGGTGGCAAAAAATGTTACGCCTTTTTGACGGGAAGTCCCAGATGACGCCATTTGCAAGTCAGCCTACATTTTGTCATCAGAATTCTTCCGCTCCAATTTTTTTTCAAAGTTAGCTCGCGAAACTTTTAACTTTATACGACAGGTAATTATATTAAAGCAAAACTGTAGTTTTTTTGAACTATTTTCAGGATTTAATTTTTCACTGAAACAGCTGGTCATGGTTCGTGTCAGAATACACATAAGTAGAGTTCCGTAGTCATGCTATCCGAATGTTGCCATAAAACTAAAGCCAGAATAATTATTAGGTCATTTCAGTTGAATACTCCTTCCTCTAGTTATCTAGTATTTGAACTGTGCACCGGAGAAACTACTCGTTTCTTCGATTCTAGGTCAAATGAAGGTCGTTTGTTTTATGACTCATAAAAGTCGTGTTAATTTCATAATGATTTCCAGTTTGTCAATATACTTGAAATGGGGGTGATAACCCCCAACCCCCCGGGGTTCACCCGCTTTTTTGAAGTCGATTTAAAATGCAGATGCTGCAATGTTGCGATACCAGACAGATGAAGTATTTAAAGCATCGTGTGTAAGGGTATAAATTCCCTCTGGTATAAGGGATCATAAGACTGTAACTAATATATAAAGTACTAGACGCATAAAGTAATCTACGCGACTTCGTCCGCGTGGATTAAGGATTTTTGATTCCCGCGGGAACTCCAGCTTTTCCGGGATAAAAAGTATGCCCTTCCCCGGGATACAACCTATAAAATTTTTATACCAAATTTCATCAAAGATGGGCCGTGAAAGCGTAGCAGACAGACAGACAGGCAGACACACTTTCGCATTTATAGTATTAGTAGGTATAAATGGATAACAGACCATAAAGTATAAGTGTTAAGTACAAGGATCTTTGTAGTCCTCGATTAAAGACATTATTTGTCATGAAATATTCCGATCCTCCAACAGCTGTAAACAGAGCTGAAATGCATCTTACAGCCTGATACAAGTATTTCAGTGGCTCTTTGAGACTTGATTAGTTTTCCAAGTCGCATTTTGTATGGTTGAACCAAATCTATATGACTTCAGCAAGTCGTTTTTAACTTGGGACTTAGCAACTTGCAATCGTTGATCAATTGCAGTTTCACATCAATAACAGGCGCAACTTTAATATGCGTAGATTTACGTCTTTGTACACCTACCATTGTACTTTAAGTTTGTTTACGATGTTATGTCATGTTAGCTATAAACGGTAATTCAATCCTCTCGTTTTATAAGGAAATTGTACCTATACTGCTACGTCAACTATATGAGGTAGATTTACCTAAATCATCATGAAATGTTTTAATACTCAAAGAGCTGTAAACTGATCGACTTAGTGGTCAAGTCAATCAGTCAGTTATTTTGCGATTTTGAAACTTGCGCAAGAGTTTGTTAATTACACATGAAACAAATGAGTACAGCTATGTGATTCTCTAAGGTACAATAAAATTTACAACCGTTGCAGTCAAGGTCGATCTCTTCGATGTTACATCGCAGACCGCATCGAGCAATGCTTAAGTTTCTTAGAGAATCACACTGCAGCAGAGCAATGCAGTGTAAACATATAAGCATTGCTAGCATCGATGCGGTCTGCGATGTAACATCGAAGAGATCGACCTTGACTGCAACGGTTGTAAATTTTATTTTACCTTAGAGAATCACCCAGCAGCTTACCGCTTTATCTTTGACGACTCCCCTGGCGCAGCGATGTGATGTCTGCTGTTAAAAATCCTGGGGTTAATTCTCAGCTGGGTATAATTGGAGGTTTGTCATTTCTAAAATTGCTCAGATCTGGTACCTACAACGAGGTTATTTGCCACCCTAATTGCAAAGCTGCGCTGGCAGGCGATTCCATTTCGTTACGGTGGCGTGTAGAAAAAGACTACTTAAGTATTATAGTACAGTGATTTAATAAAACCGCCTTATCCCGTACAGTTTAGCCCGTTTATACTAGACTGCAACATCACTCACCACCAGATGAAATTGTAGTCACGGGCTACGTAACTTGTCACCACATAAACTAAAAGATCCTTTACGGACACACGCTGTATCTTTCCAGATATTACTTCATTTTTAGGGTTCCGTACCCAAAGGGTAAAAACGGGACCCTATTACTAAGACTCCGCTGTCTGTCTGTCTGTCTCCAGGCTGTATCTCATAGACCGTGATAGCTAGAAAGCTGAAATTTTCACAAATGATGTATTTCCGTTGCCGCTATAACAACAAATACTAAAAATTAAAAATATATATATATTAAGGGGGGTCCCCATACAATAAACGTCTTTTTTTCGTATTTTTTTGCTCAATATTAAAAACGGTAACAGGTAGACGGTTCAAATTTTCACAGAATATTACCTTGTATATTACCTTTCAAAATAAATAATTAAATATCAATAAAGTAAATATTAAAGGGGGGCTCCCATACAACAAACGTAATTTTTTGATATTAACAGTAAACCTCTACAAACAAAGTTAGTTTTGCGGTTCATTAACAAAGGTAATTATACCTACTTCTTGAGTACGGAACCCTCGGTGCGCGAGTCCGACTCGCACTTGGCCGGTTTTTATTTCTATTCAGGAGCTAGCAAATAGTAGGTATTTGAATAGAAAACCTTGCTACAGTGTCTAGGTGATTACCAACTCGATTTTTTTGTACAAGTTTGTTGAACTGTGATGGTTGAAGATTTGGAAAAACATTTGATTTTATTTCCAAACGTTTAAACTTGAAGCATCTGATGTTGAGAAATACAAATAGCTTGTACCTATGGAAAAATAAAAGCCAAAGTAGAAAGGTATTGTATATCCTTACTAAAATATCTATAATTCTACGAACGCTCCATACTGTTGTTCGCTAGTGGTTTAAAATGTGTGATCCAAATAGATGAGTTTATGACGTTGACTCCTCCATAAATATCGTCTCCTGCTATTAGTACCTACCGCATTCCTGCATGCTTAAAATGACATTAGTCATCACCCATCATAATGCATAGTCTAATGAAATAGGTTTTGTATCAAGGTGGTCTTATGTCCCGCGTCCGTCACATTGAACGCCTAATAGGATAGTCACGCGCGGTCCACATAATCGATTCACCGCACCAACCAATTACAGTTCATGCTGAAAATAACATAGTACCTACTTTTTAAATTCATAGACATGTGCACGATGGAGCGTGAGGTTATGTAATGGATATCGCCTGAAATGGCGGCCAAAGCCGATCATCAACAGGCCTCAAGACCCAAAAAACAATCAGCATTTCTTTAATGTACCTATGTTACAACACGTATTATCTAAAATTAATCAACTTAGCTCGAAGGTTATTTATGATCAACCTATATATTAACTAGTTCCGAGATTCAGTTAGGATCTAATAGTCGACTCGCATCTTCCCTTTTAGGCAATGGGTAGTTTTGTTTTATTATTATTTTCAGTAGTTTCACAGTACCATGACTCAAAGAGCGTTTAAAGTCGATGATCCTGCACCAATCTTGATTTCCCTTTGGTTGTGTTGGATTGTCCTCCTGCGTAGTTGGCTACTCTCCGTTGAGATTTACTGCTGTAGCCGAAATTAGGTAGATTATATTGTATTATTGTAATATTGTAATAAATTGAAAATCTCAGTAAAAGCTTTGAGGCTACGGCTTGTCGCGGGTTAGAATCGTGACAATCTCTAGTGGCCGAGGCCGCTTCACATTGAACCAGTGGACAGAACAGTCACGCGCGGCTCTCAAAATGAATCGCCTTACAAACCTACCGCGACCGATCGATTTCACATCTACGCCTTTGTCGCATCTCTATCTGTTTTCTCTTTCCCTATTTGCATGTCAATATTGCGTCCGTCTGTGTGATTTACTGATAAACATCTCATTGTCTCATGATACGAGGTAACAGCAATATTAGTATCACAGTAAACAGACTCGTGATTGAGATGTTTTTATTGAGTTCAGCTACTTGATATACGTATGTGGAAATGATATCAGTTCGGAGAAATTTGACTTTATCTGAGTATTATCATGTCAAAGATTATCTGGGATGTTCCTACCGACACACCCATGACATATTGGATTACGCGAGCTCGCTTGTGGTCTACAATCTACAAGTGATGGAACACGTAAGAATATTATTAGGCTTGCTGAACTAGGATTACTCTATACTTAAATATAAGACCTTTATCTAAGTTATTCATAAATACATAACCAAAATTGTGCAACCGTTGGTAAATGACCCACACGAAACTCTGTGGCTATCGAAGCTTCGCAGGTTTCTTTGCTTTGTTGGTTTCTTTGAAAGTAAGACACGTGATAGTAAGAGTTTCTGTACAAAACTCCAGCGACCTGATTTTGCGATTCCAATTAGAAGACTTGCTGTTGTTTAGAAGTACCTTTACGCCATCATTACTTTAGTCACATACTAGCTGATGCCCGCGACATCGTCTGCGTCGATTGAGGTTGTGTGGTTCCCGCGGGAACGCTTTAATTTTCCGGGATAAAAAGTAGCCTATGTGTTATTCCAGACTATAATCTATCTCTGTGCCAAATTTCAGCCAGATCCGTTCAGCTGTTGGGGCGTGATTGAGTAACAAACAGCCATCCATACATCCATCCATCCATACATCCATCCATCCAAACTTTCGCATTTATAATATTTATTTGATTATTTGAAGTATAAGTATTTCATTTTCCTGATGAAATTATTGAAACATAAGATATTGAGAAAACTAAAGCCTATTTTCCTAAGCTATTGTAAAATATACTTTATGTACTGCGCGTCACGCGTCAGATGATCGCTGCTGCGCATTGCTTGTTTAGCAGTGATAACAGTATAAAGATAATAGTAGGTAGGCGAGCCCCCCGTTTTATGTTTGTCTCATTTATCTTGCTCCTAATGTTTAATTAGTAAAGAATACGGATAAGGTAACTTTGTAGAGCTGACTCTCACTGGAATTCAAAACATTCTCTAATTCCAAGTGATGGCTGCTGACACATGTTTTGTCTAGTACAAATATTTTGCAAGTTGTTGTTTGTCGTTGTAATATTTAAATACTTTTATCTTTTGATCCAACACAATTGCAATTATGTAACTAAAATGCTGACGAATATTTGCGATTGTTTTGTAACATTTTCTAGAATCATAACTCATTATTTACCCTGATATTCACTATTTATACCTATTTCCTCAACAGCCTATGCATAAATCGGTAACATAGATAATTTTTTTATCAAATATCGATAAGGTATCGGTATTCGTATCAAGAACGTATCTATTTTATTTTGCTTTTTCTCTCGTCTTATGCAAGCAGATCCCATCTTGCCGGTCTTCACTTTCGATGTTCTGTAATGGGGAGCCACACTGCCAATTTATCCCGCTAGGTGACGCAACGTCGCTGGTGTTGTTTACCTGTCAAACACCATATATTTTTTACGCGATAGTTTCATTTTCTTAGAATAATTCATTTTTATGCCTAAATGTTGTGCATTCCGTTTTCCTGCTGATGAGGAATGAAGAAGACTATGGTAAAAAGGCCTGCGCCAATAAAGTTGGAAACCCAGTTCATCGGCTAGGTTATGTAGCGCTCACTTTAGACCTGCCGATTATTATGGCAAGAGCACACACTGGTTTTTTTCCTAGATTCAGTTAAAATAGGACGCCTAATTACCTCAATTATGTACGCAAATGAACCTGACAGTTACCAGCGAGGGTGGCGCCATCTGAAATTAGCTTTGCCTGTGCCTCCCCATTGCGGTTACACCATGAATGCAAAAGCTGAATGTAGGTAGGTTCTTAGGTTCTCTTAGGCTAAACAGTTGTCAAACAAAATTTGGTTTCAGTTTGTTTCTTACTTTACCAGATCTCCAAAGTACCGAATTACATTTACAAGTGCCACAAGTATAAGTTGGCGGTGGCGTTTTGAGGAACTAAAACAGAAATCTTGAAAAGTAAACTTGAAAGTTCATTGTGGACAATGGACACCGTTGTGTATATTTTGTAAAATATTAAACAGTAATCATGCCTTAAGTGATAAAAAGTAGTGCTAGAGAGATACTTATAAAATTGCATTAGTTTAGTGCACAGTGGCGCACAACCGCGCCTAGGTGTACTTGTGGAACTGTACATTATGCGTAATCCTCAGAGTTTCACGCGAAATTCTAGCCAATTGACCTCCTTACGGATGATTCGAGTTCATACAGTAATTGATGCCTGGGTTAAGTCGGTGCAACAAGAAGTGTGTAATTGAATGATTGGCGGTGGCGCCAGCTGGACACCTCTTGAGATGATGCTCGGCAGCGCGTACGTCCGCCTGCAATATATCACAATTCACCATAGTACCTACTGTGCACTTCTTGGGCTGAACAAATTACCGGCTTAAGGACGGATGTACTGTAATAGGGGGAAACATCCTTTTCTGTTCCGACATTTTAGTATAGCAAAAATTAAAATTTCATTATCGAATAAATACCATTCGCTACTCATTGAGATATAGTATGATGTAATTAAAAAAAGTGGTCAAAAAATCGTATAGTAAAGGCAGAAAATTATTGGGAAATTCATGGAAATCTCAAAAAAGGTCTTATCGCGTTCCGACTATTGTGATTTAATTTGAGACATTATTTAGGCAAAAGTTATTTTTAATTGATCGTAAAAGATCAAAAAACACTTTAAATAAATAATATTTTCAATAAAACTTATAGTTTTTTTACAATCTGGTTCCAAACATCCCTCATTTTTACAGCACGAATTTTTCATACAAATTTAGTACGGGCGCGCGCATCACAAAATTTCGTTATATATTCATGAAATACGGCAGTCATTTCCCATACGCCTGCGGGCTCTCAAGGCGTGAGGTTGCGTCCCGTTGCTCCTGAACTGACGTTTGTCACTGTTAGTATCCGTACACAAACGTCAATGCATCCACTACCATTGAACAAAACTAATCATCGATATTTATACGTATAAAAAAAATGTAACTGGACGATTTCTGTATATAAAATATTTATTTTGAAAATTTAATTGGTGGTTATTTTATTATTCACTGAGCCTAAAACGGTATTTTATTCTCTGTCTTATTTTGCCTGTTTTGTGCACGAACTCCACTAAAACTAACTTTGAATGGGTATTTTGGTTCTTATAGCTCAGTCTAAGTAGATTTTTTTCTTTTATAACAGTCGTCCGAAGGGGGAAACTGGCGAAATATCAATTTCGGGTCTATGGGGTACCTAATGCAGATGTTCATTCTGTTTTGGTCTCGCAGAAAAGGGCTGTTCGTGCCATATACAAAACTAAATTCAAAGAGGTTGAAATTATGACGGTCCACGACCAATACATAATTGAAAACTGGATGACGCTTTCACGGCCCATCTGTTCAACCGATTTTGATGTAATTTGGTACAGGGATAGGTTATAGTCTGGAATAACACATAGGGTACCCGGGGAAGGATAAAGGGTACTTTTTATCCTGGAAAATTAAAGAGTTCCTGCGGGAATCAAAAAAATGTATCTGTTCAACCGATTTTGATGAAATTTGGTACAAGGATAGGTTGTATCCCGGGGAAGGACATAGGCTACTTTTTATCCCGGAAAATTGAAGAGTTTCCGCGGGAATCCAAAAATATGAATCCACGCAGACGAAGTCGCGGGAATCATCTAGTTCTATATAAATATTTTTGGGGTCTGTATACTTAATAAACATTACTCCAAAGATTTATCATAAGTACCTATATAGATAGATAGAATGAAACATAACTTAAACAAAACAAAAGTCCTCATAAAGGCACAATTTTTCCAATCCTCTATTGTTTTGTATAAAACAAAGAAACGTGCGCACGCCACCTAGCTTCATCCAATATTTTACTGAACGCGCAGAACTTGCTTCGCAGTTTTCAGTCGCACGTAGGCTGTCAAAATAGCTTCGTCTGATCTGAAGTGATAATCTTGCTTTCTGTCGAGTACAAAAACAATTTACTTCTGCAGTGTGTGACTATTGTAAAAAAGTAAGTATAATTTGTTTTATTAGTTACCTACAGTAATAGTCAGTGTGATTATTTGTAATATTTGAAATAAAAGATCCCTTCAAAAAAAAGTTAATATGGCGTCGGCCGCGGTGATTTTCGTATTGTTGCGCTGATTGTTGGGTTTTGTATCATTGCGTGATTTCAAATTTGACGTTTGTTGAAGTAAAACTTTTACAGACACGTCACCACGTACTTTTACAGCCAGCGCATAATATAATGGAGAGTGCAACGCCAGTAAAACCCATGTACCGACACTTTAATTTTTTGACATAATGACGTAAACATACCTGAGGCTTTTATCAAAGCTCAGCAAAGTTCATCAGTCCATGTTTTTTTTAAATTATCTAGACATGATCTAGAATGATTTATTGTGATTCATTATTTTTGCAGATGGAAAAACATAAAAGAAGGTCTGCCTATTATAAAAAAGAAAATAAGCCGTTGCATTGGAAAAAAACAAACAAAAAGTATACTCTTATTTCCTGAAATCTTGAAAGCTGTCATCCCATATCACTTCCACATAATATCACATGCAGATTGCAGAGAAGAAGCAAATAAATGCATTAGTTAGTTACCCACATAATTTCTGTACAAGTTTCGCGCTTTATAGCAAAATGCAATTATTCGTTTCTCAATACAAATCAACTAAATTTTCATTTCATTTCCGCTAATTATCATAGCATCAGAGTTATACCATTTCATGTACCTACTCTCACCATAGTCTGTACACTAGTAAAAAAATATTATTTTAAAATTAGTAGACTATACCAACAAAGAGGGCGCTGCAGCGCAAGCGTGTTTTGTCTACTCCGTAAAATTATGTGAAATAATTATTAAATAATATGAGTTTCGTGCCTATTTGCAATCAAAAATACCGTAAAACTTGTGATAAGTGCCTGTAAATGTTATCTAAGCGAAGAGTTACGTAAAACTTTATCAAAAACAACATTTATGTGCTTTCCATACAAAGCTACAAAGTGTACAAAACTTTCAAAAGTACATCAGTGCCTGTTTACGAAAGTGATCAACAAGTGCAGCAATAAGTTTTCTAGTAATAATTTAGTCATATCGTCAACAATAAGCAGCGAAAATACAATAATATTGATATAAATACCGTGCCACGACAGAAAATTGACGGTTGGCGAATAATTTACCAAGCGCGGCGCGCGCGGCTATTTGTTGGAAGAATGCATCATCATTCGATGTTTACCTAGCTATTCAATGAGTATTCCGATCGATGTACTTAAACCAAGATTATTCCAGTTTTGACTTTTCATCATATGATTATACACACAATTAAGGGAAAGTAATTTTCACAAACTTACTTACATAATTACAATGGAAGACGTAATGGTCTTGCTAAAAGACATAATGAAGCAAATTGCGCAACAAAAACAAGAATTCAGTAACATTAAAGAAGAAATTACAAGAACAGTTAACGATAGTATAAATGATAATTTCCATCGCTTTATGCAGAAAAATCGCGAATTGGAGGAAAAAATAAATAAAAATCAGCAATCCATTAAATACTTAGAAATATGTATGAAAAGAAGAAACCTCATATTTTTTGGAGTAGAAGAAAATGAAAATAGTTACCTTGATTTAGAAACAGCTATATTTGATATTGTTAATAAAAAAATGAAAATAAATTGCGAAAAGAACTGTATAGAGTACGTCGGTAGATTAGGAAAAAACTGCAATAAATTGAGACCGGTTTTAGTTACTCTAACTACAGTGGGCAAAAAAGTTGAATTGTTAAAAAATAAAAAGAACTTAAAAGACACAAATTATTATATACAAGAAGATTACACTAAAGAGATTGTGGAAAAAAGAAAAGAATTAGTGAAACAGCTAAAAGAGGATAGAAAAAATGGAATAAGTTGTATTTTGAAACATGATAGAATTATATATTTAGAAAAAAGCAACCCTTACCAAAATCAGGAAAAAAATAATAAAAGAAATTTATCGACTTCTCCAGAAGAAAGAATTAATAATAATGAAAAAAAATCGACAAAGAAAATCAAAAGCAATATTAAAAACTATACAATACAAGTTTCGAAGCCATCCACGTCTCAGACATTTGAGGAAAATAATCAGCCCAAAAAATCAGGAAAAATTAACTAAAATTAATACTGGCAACCTCTCTCCCTCTCTGCCTCCCAATCCGGTTGGTCACCGTGGGAGGACTAGACCAAAACCCACCAGCTTCTATTAAAAATAATTAAAGAAAAGAAAGAAGTTGACATTGAGACATCTTGAAATCCGAGATACTGGTGGAGGCCTTCGCCTTAGTGGCGGACTGAAAATTCAAAACTAACTACTGTCTATTTTATACATGTGCATCTCTTAAAATTCATTACTTTAGTTAGAAGGTTCAACTATTCTATCAGCTAATCTAATTTTAAATTAAAATTTAACTTAAGTTTTTATTGGAAGTTGTCAAATATTTAAATGAGATTGAAATGTTCAAAATAGAAAATTGCTACCTACAAAAGGATTTTTGTCATAAATATAGTATTAGTTCTATCTCTTCTGTGGAACGGTACTATACTTATGTCTATCTACTGAAAAATTATAAATCATTGAATTTAGAGATATTAAAAACCTTTTTGTCATGTAAAAATAATTATTTTTATAAAAAGAATAATTACAGTAATAATAAATACTAAAATTCTACAATAATGCTAAAAAATAATATTTTGATTTAACATGTACCTCAAATAATCTAAACTCGCATTAAAAGAAACAATTTGTACCTAATAAAAATAAATTAATACCCATTACCTACTTACTATACTAAGCATATATACTAAGCTATTAAATAGAATATTTTACATTTAAAATAAATAAATAACATTGTTGTCATAGAATAAGTATTAATTATTTGATGTGCATGAGTAACTTGAAATTTGTTAAAGAGTAAACGTATTGTTAGTTGTGTAAGTAAAATAAAGGTTTTCTGTATATTAATAATTATATAATCTACATAATACCTAATATCTAACATGTACATAAATGTTGTATGTGAGTTGTGTACCTATACTGTTGAGCTACTAACATATGTTTAAGTCTAATGCAGTTTAAGACAAACACTGAACATGTAAACAATTTTCAGTTAATAAAGGCTTATTTATTTATTTATTTATTTATTTATTTATACCAACAAAAGACATTCATCTTTCCTATCTAAACATTTTGGTTATTTACGTATTGCAGCTTTGAAATTCTAAACGATGATCAAGTTATAGAATATAAATTGGAGAGCTCTGAACAGCAAGGTAAAAAGCATTCGGCAAAAATAACTAAAAGGTAAATTACAAAACTAGGTATAAATCCTTATCCTTACTAATATTATAAACGCGAAAGCTTGTTAGTATGGATGAGTGGATGTATGCATGTATGTATGTATGTTTTTTACCCTTTCACGCCTGAACGGCTGAACGGATCTGGATGAAATTTGGCACAGAGATAGATTATAGTCTGGAATAACACATACTACTTACTACTTAATAAAACAGCTACTTTTTATCCCGGAAAATTAAGGGAACCAAAACACCTCATTTTTTGTTGTTGTTTCCAAATTATATCTGTCGGTTTAGTTGATGGGTAAAATTACAATTATAAAGGTTTGAAATAAATAAAAGAGTACCTTTTATTTATTTAAAACTAGCTGCACTATTGGTAACTATCGCCAGGAAGGCTGATTCAGTTTTAGGTAGGTGTAGGCTCTCCTCTTATGACGATAGTGAAAGACTGCCCGCATGTTGATGGGGTCTGACTACTTATCGCCTCTCAAAGACGTCTTGCCTAAAATTAACAATGACTAGGAAGGCTAACACATCTTTGAGCGGCCATGTCTAGTGAACGGCCCGATGAATAGCGTCAGTTTTTATACTGTTTACATAGGTACTGCGCATACTTTAATACTGTACAAGAATCAGCCTTCCTAGTTATGGTTCATTTTTGGTAACCATAGTACGTGTTTGAGCGGCCATATCTAGTGAAAGGCTGATCTGCATGCAGGCAGACCTTCACTATCGTCATTAGTGGAGAGCCCTACACCCACCTAATACTGAATCAGCCTTCCTGGCGATAGTTACCAAAAGTGCAGCTATCTCATAGTCAGTACCTACATGATATTATAAACGTTTTTTTGCTGTCATAAAACTTCGGTTTGTCAAAATGTGACAAGGATAATTTTTATTTATATCAATTATATTAGGTACTTTATACTAATAAACTTTATATTGTAGTAATAAATTGCGGTTTTATTTTCCATTTCAAAGTGCTATAAAAGTTTCACATCAAAAACTAAATAAATAATGGAAATAGGTTTTTAAGGATGAGTTGTGTCATTTATGATGAATCAACGGGACTTTACCCAGCTTGAAAAGGAGATTCTACTGAGGAGAGATGACAATAACTCAGCAGTTTATAAAAAGAAAAAAAATTGCAATAATGTACCTAGAAAATAATACACAATATATAGGGAGCTACATAAATATATGTACATACATAATATATCAAGTATTACTCTGATTTAGTGGGCGCTTAGTGGATAGTTTCCATGCAACATTAGGAAAATCATCAGTTGATGCTACGTTAGTTGTTACGGATATGTCTCAAACGCACCAGCATCAATTGATTTTCATAGCTTAGCTCTAGGGGAAAGGGGTTCAACTAAGCAACGAAGTTTTTCACATAATGAGGAAAGGAAACACGTCCTTCTAAGTATTTATTACGAGAGAGGGAATGACAGCATGACAGTCACGCAGCTTACTTACGTCCATAATGTTCCCTACATTACACATTATACTAGTTGAAGTATGGAACACAGAAGCTGGAAATCTGGAATTGGAATGGAATCTCCTAGTGCTGTCTTATACCGTTTTTATACTATTCATGCAGAACAACTACTAATACTAAGCGCCATTATTAATTTAATTTATTTTTCTACCTAAGCATACAACCTTTATCAAATAAACACCTATCTTTACCTATACCTACTCATAGTTATAAATCCGTTAGCAGGAATCAGCCGGTTGGTATATTATCAAGAAGCACCTCTACAATCCATACTATGATATTAAAAATGCCAAAGACGTGTAATTGAACGGCCCATTATTTCAACCAAGTTGGTATAGAGTAAGGTTACATCCCGAGGAAGGACATAAGTTACCTTTATCCCGAAAAATTGAGAAATTCCCGCAGAAATAAAAAAAAATTAACGAACGCAAACGAAGCCGTAAGTATCATCTAGCTATCAATCAATGAATAATATTATTTGTGCCATAGTGAGATAGTTGATCGCATATTGTGTGCTCCCGTGGTAGGGGCTGAATCCTTCTATGTGTGCCTGCGTAGACTGTGGTTGTATGTGTATAGAAACAATTGACAGCGGCTGACAGCTACGCCTAGATGTCGGCCAAGGGTAGGACCCTTAAGTACCATATTTTACATTCTCTGTACTTACATAATTTCAATACGAGTATGTGTAATTTTGTTCTCTTTTTATATTCAACCAAACTTATTTTATAAAAACTCAGTGGTTGTTCCTTCTTACAATCAAGATGAGTATTCATAATCCCCAAGCTACTGTAGTCAAATTATACTTTATCAGGAAAAAAGAAAAAAAATCAAGTCATACCATGAGCCATTTAAGGTATTATGGAATTTATGGTTTGGATTTCTGGGAAGGCGCTTCACAATAATTATTATATTTGTGTTGGGTTGTCGTACTACAAGTCCCGACTCGCAGCCAAAAATAAGAGCTGAAAGATGTTTAGATATTTTTTGATCGTTATTAAATATTACATTTGCTAGACTATTACATATACAATAAATAATTGTGCTTCTGTGTAATAAGATAATATTAGTCAGTATTTAGTTTTGTCATGTGACGTGAAAAAGCTACTAATTTTTTTAAAAGGACTTTTAAAAAGGAGGTTCTCAATTCCGCGCGTAATTTTTTATTATAGAAAAATCCCTCTAGGGGGGGGGGGGGGGGTGTTTGCATGGAATCATTAGTAAAAAAAATTTAGAAATATGAATTTTATCTTATATTTCTATACCTAGTTATTGGTTTCACTATGAAGAAAAATTGTTTTAAAGGGTAAATTTAGAGGTATGTTTACAATAAATTTCAATGCAGAGATTTTTTTAAATTGTGTGTTTGAGATGCACTGCTGCGCTGCTTAAAGGTCTTGAAAACAGCAATTTATTTTTACAAGCATAGGTACATTATGTCACCGTTTGATGGATATGTCACCGTAAGATTGTAAAAACCGTTAGATTATAATCTAACTTGCGAATTTGTAAACTGTCGAATGATTACAATATAACGGATTATTTTTCGGTAGATTGTAATCTGTTAGGTTTATTAATCCGATAGATTAAAGTGCCCGGGCACTACTTGATTATTTATGTCGGACCCTAACCTAACCTACAAGAAAGAGACAAGAAAACGTAAATACAATGAATATTTCAAAAATTGACACTTATAACATTGAATGGTTCACAATCTTTCGACTGTTTACCATCTATCGAAAAAAAAGGGTTAGATTACAATCTTACGGTGACATATACCTACACTGCTTTTAAAAACATCCTCTTACGCTACACAGGGTCTTAAGTATACCAAATCTATAACGATCGAACCTCAAGTTCTGATTATGTTGTTATCATGTAGCTGTAACATTGTTTTCCACGTGTATTGGCACTCGAATCTGCATATCCTTAGGGATTATAAATTATTAGGTTTATCGCATTTGAATTGGATTTCGGGGTATTAGTGCTTTAGTGCTGCATGCAAGGTTGCCAATGTGAGCTATAATATTATATTATGAATTATGCTTTAAATTATGTTCATTGCTGAGGTTTTAAAATGTTCAATCTTATTAGCCTTAAACTGCATGTAAGCGATTTCCAAGTTTATACCTCGAAGATTTGATTATAAAGGCCTTCGATTTTACGTTGAAGATTAATAAATCTGATTGATATAGTTTATTCATGTTATACATCTATACTATGTTAATATTATAAAGCTGAAGAGTTTGTTTGTTTTAACGCGCTAATCTCGGGAACTACTGGTACGAATTGAAAAAGTATTTTTGTGATGGATAGTTCATTTATCGAAGAAGACTTTGGGCTGCGACCAATAGGAGCGAAGCATCAGTGAAAAATGTTGCAACAACGGGGAAAATTATCCATATTTGAGGGCTTCCATTGCGTGCGCTGCGTAAACGGTTCACGTTAACCAAAAAATATGTATGAAAGAATTATTCCTCTTTAAATTATCTAAAAATGTCCGCGACTGGATCTCGCGATCATAATAACAGAAATTGACGCGGACGAAGTCGCGGGCAACAGCTAGTTATAATAGAAAAATAGTGATGTTTTGGTTCGTCGCGATATTATATTATACTACCTACTC
This sequence comes from Erebia epiphron, assembly GCA_963932025.1. Taxonomy (NCBI): domain Eukaryota; kingdom Metazoa; phylum Arthropoda; class Insecta; order Lepidoptera; family Nymphalidae; genus Erebia; species Erebia epiphron. Next base: position 14,599,923 of record OZ009956.1, on the reverse strand, counting down.
ACACGACCCGAATCACGTAGCTACGCCGAAAAATATCATGTGTCTATAGTCCTATAAATATAATACTAGTACGTGATAATGATTCACCGAAGGATCGTACTTACGAGTACGTATAGATTAAAGTGTGGCATATTTTTACTGTCATGCGATAAAAATACGAACTTTACCAAAAAAAAAGATTTGTGGCGAAATATTGCGATTATCTCGATCCAGTGTACTTATCACGAATCCAATAAGTAAAGATAATACCTAGAATATTAACTTGATACCTAGAATATCATTGATATAAATCATCAGTAAAATAGAGCCCTAAACCGCCAACATTAACACCATTCCGAAATCTGAAGAGAAAAGTCGAGTTTTTAAAAGTTTAAAGCATATCGACTTTAAGTTGTGCAAGTTCGAGTAAAAATTGAGCAGTCTCAGCGCTTCTCAGTTAAGTGAGGTCTGGTATTCTTGCTATATCTAAATGGAACAGCTAAACTTGTAGTCTAGATCCTAACTTGCATCTTGAGAGAATTTTCCGACTAAGACTTATAACGACACATGGTTGACTTGACGATAAGGGTAATCACAGATTGGCGGAACTTCAGACAAATTTTTACCGGTTGATGCTCCTTCAACAACTATGGGACGAATATTTGCGGAAATTCTGCTTCTGTTCTGCGACGTTGATATAGAATTCGCGGATACGGAATTTCACGTCAAGCTATATCGTGTCCGCTTGAATGTTGTACTTTCCAACCATTTCTTTAAAGGTAGTCCATTCATTCTAGATTTCAATGTATGGGCAAAACGGCAAAATTTATAACATTTTGAAACCACTGCGGTTTTATACCTATGAGTGAGTACATTAAAAAACACAACTCTTCCGCCCCCAGCTGGTGGCTTCCCCCCTCCCCCCTCCTTGAAAAGTGTGCCATTTTGCAGATTTCCTAGATTTTCAAGAAAACTATAAGTACAAGCTAGGACAAAACTGTCAAAGAGAACCTTCCTTAATAAGTTACCTACAAATAAGTTCAAATCATTTATTGTGTTAGGAGTTATTTCGAAAAAATCTAAAATGGACTACCTACTATGGTACATGGAGAGCACTTACAAGCGCGCTTTCCGCATGCGGAATTGTCCACTAGGTTTGTCCTTGGCCTTATTGTATTTACTCCAAAATGACCGTTCCATGTAGACATATGTAATTATTTATTGATAAAAATGATAACTATGTCATTATTATCTGACACCAAATTAGTTGTGGACGTGTAACATACAAAATTTGATAGCTATTGATTACAATGTATGTTTGTGGAAAATTAGCTCTGCAGAATTTGATTTAAAATTGTGATTATCAGTGTGATGTCTGTGATTTAGAGTGGTTTTTAAATTGTTGGTTTAATAATAAGAATGAATTTCTTCAGTTTACTCGGGTACGTCGTAAGTTACGTTATTTTATTTTTGATATTTTAAATCGGCTTTTATTTAAGTTTATATTTAACTAGCGGTCCGCTCCGGCTTCGCACGGGTAGCACTTGATCAAAATAGTCCATACCCAATAATGGTCAATCGGCACTGAGACGAACAACTCCACCATACGTTCTCAAATTTTGTTCAGCAAACCGCTGTGAACGCTTGGCACTTGAGTCTCCAATACGACGTATTTTCGCTGCCCTCACCTGGGAACTATGTTTAGAACTAACAACTAAGTTGAGACCTGGATCTTTTAGGCATTTCGCAGTCTGTCTACAACAGTTAGATATTAAAATGTTTAAAAATATTTATTAACTTCTCTTGTATTTATTATGTTTGTCTTGACAAATCTTACTTAATATTATAAATGTGAAAGTTTGGATGGATGTATGGATGTATGGATGTTTGTTACTCAATCACGCCACAACGGCTGAACAAATCTGGCTGAAATTAGGCACAGAGATAGATTATAGCCTGGAATAGCACATAGGCTAATTAAAGGAAAATTAAAGGGTTCCCGCGGGAACCATAAAACCTCAAACCACGCAGACGAAGTCGCGGGCATTCGCTAGTATGACATAAAAGTGTCTTGACAAATATGACATAAAAGACAGTCTGAATTAATAGACGAATAGAGGTTTAACGTAAAAAGTTAAATTAGGTGAATTTTTCCAACTTAATTCACATTATTGCAATTTTAGAAGGGATCTCTAATTTATTTTAAAATAAATGCAGCCTATGTTACTCGCTGATAAAGTAGCTTTCTATAGGTGAAAGAATTTTTAAAATCGATCCAGTAGTTTTTTAGTTTATCCATTACAAACAAACAAACAAATCTTTTCTATTTAGAATATTAGTTTAGATTTAGATGTATTTTATACTAGTGGTGCATTTTTGGAAAACTGCTTATACAGGTTTTTATAAAGGACTTTCATACAAACTTTCAACCCCCATTTGAACCCCTTGGGGATAAATATTCTCAAAAGCGTTTCTTACACCATAGAAGGAACCTACCTTCCAAATTTCAAATTTTTATGTTTCATAGGTCCTGACCCTGAGATATCGTGATTAGTCAGTCAGTTAGTGAGTGAGTGAATGAGTGGTATTTCGCTTTTATATATTTAAATTACTAGATGATGCTCGCGACTTCGTACGCGTTGATCTATTTTTTTTAATTCTCGCGGGAACTCCTTATTTTTCCGAGACAAATGGATAAATAGCCTATGTCCTTCCGCGGGATACGAACTATCTCTGTACCAAATTTTATCAAAATAGGTTGAACGGATGGGTCGTGAAAGCGTAGCAGACAGACAGATAGACAGACAGACACACTTTCGCATTTATAATATTAATAGTATGGAAGTATGGATATGGATATTGTATACCTATTCCTATGTATATTTGCCTATTTAGTGATAAACATAACTGCTTATGACTACAATCACTAAGTACAGAGAAATTGCTACTGTACATATTGACTCTATGGGCACAGCCAATGTAGGGGAGACCGGGGATAGTTGGCTATAGGGGCAGGTAGACTAATCAACAATAACTCGCTACTATCACGTGTTTTTGATCAACCAATCACGAGTGACGATGCCTCCCCGCGACCCGCTAACTTGTGCGAAGTGAGTCGCCGGAGTAGCGCAGCGTTCGTAAGTGGCATCACATTTTGTATTTTTGGTGTTAGTAAGTGATTTTTTTCGTTCGTACTTTTTTTGGTATTGTGTCTATGGATCTTTTAGAAACATTGTTGTTGTTATGCCAAATGTTATTATGATAGTTTTATTCTATATAACACAGAATTGCTTCCATGTTAGTGCCAGAGTTTGAATATGATACGCAGCTGAAATTCAAAATGGCGTCAGGGGTTGGTTGAAAAATTTTGTTCGGGGTAGGTAGACTAATAAAATAAGTAAGTATAACATTTTATACTTATTTTAAAGAATTGTGTGGGCTAATGGTTAATGACTGCCTCGTTGGTCTAGTGGTTAGCATAGTCGACTGCGGATCACGAGGTCCTGGGTTCGATTCCCGGTCGGGCATAAAAGGTTAGGTATTGGGCTTTTCAATTAAGAAATTCTCAGTACCAGCCCGGAGTTGGAAGTTGGCGGTGTGTCACCCCCGTGCCTCGGAGAGCACGTTAAGCCGTCGGTCCCGGTTATTATCACTAACATGATAATAGTCGTTAAAGCCCGCCAACCCACATTGGAGCAGCGTGGTGGGTCTAAGCTCTAATTCCCGCTCTCCTATGAGAGTGGAGGCCTGTGCCCAGCAGTGGGACGTTAATGGGCTGTAGTGATGATGATGATGATTGGTTAATGTGCATCATCAATGTAAACATTATTATGGTCTTCTCTCATATACTAAATTACAGTTGTATTTTTACAGAAAATGAGGACGTACATAAGGAAATCTGAAAGGGGTGATGTACATGTAAAAGACATCCTAGAAAGAGTTATCTTTGATAATAATAGCATAAACGCCACATCAAAGAAATACCAAATTCCATACAAAATAGAAAGTCATAAGTTTGTTTATATTAAAATAAAAAGTTTCTATCATTTTCCAACAAGCACTCCTTAATTTTCCATGATAAAAAGTAGCTTATGCCACTCTCCAGGTCCTCAACTACCCGTGTAAAATACCCGTTGAATTTTCAAACACTGTGAAACAAGTATTTCTTTATTTTTAACTGGTAGCTCACATACCAAGTTTCATGACCATAACTTGAGAAATGAAGGACTTTTATACCAACTTCCAACCCCCATTTTACCCCTTCGGGGGTGGAATTTTGAAAAACTGTGGTTTCTTGATTTTTACCGAAGGCCAAAATACCAAGTTGCGTTGAAATAACTTGTAAAATATCTTAAGAAATGATGGACTTTCATACAAACTTTCCCCCCCCCCCCCCTCTATTTCACCCCCTTAGGGGTGGAATTATGAAAAATCCTTCCTTACGGAGCGCCGACGTCACAAAAGGAACCTGCTGTCAAAATTTCAAGTTTCTAACCCCAGTGGTTTAGGCTGTGCGTTGATTAGTTAACGATTTTATATATTCGGATTACTATAGGGATTACTGCCTAGGTCAACCTACCCCATGCTTATGGCCAATTTACCCCGGATATGGGGTAGGTTGACCAAGCGTCAAGGGTTTAGAAAATCAACTAAATAAGTATTATAATGATAAATATATAGGTTATAGATAAGTATTTTAGGTACCTGAATAGTTCTCCTATCTGCATCAACTGTTGTTTTTGTTATATTAAGTTAAACATCAGAGATATACGAGCTTAAGTTAAAAGTTAGTCAACCATCCCCGGTCTCCCCTATCTGTCACCGTAAGATTGTAAAAACCGTTAGATTATAATCTAACTCGCGAAATTGTAAACTGTCTAATGATTACAATATAACGGATTATCTTTCGGTAGATTGTAATCTGTTAGGTTTATTAACCCAATAGAACCTAAGTGCCCGGCCTGCGGCCTACTTGATTATTTATGTCGAACCCTAACCTAACCTACAAGAAAAAGACAAGAAAACGTAAATACAATGAATATTTCAAAAATTGACACTTAAAACATTGAACGGTTCACAATCTTTCGACTGTTTACAATCTATCGAAAAAAAAAGCGTTAGATTACAATCTTACGGTTTTTACAATCTTACGGTGACATATCTACTCCGTGAACATCGTCCTACGTCTGCGTCGTCGGCCGCCCTGCTGACTTTTTTGGGTTTTAAAGAGTCAATACACTCACCGAACGTATTTAACCAATGAGTACCGTAGCCATTGGCGAAAAACTTAACGTTTTTGAAGACACTCGTATAATTCGTGACACGTTTGTCCTTATACATATTATTGTTATGTACGGAACCTTTAGTGTGCGAGTCCGACTCGCACTTGGCCGTTTTTTTCACATGTGTTTAGTCAGGTATTTAAATGCGAAGCATTGGCATCTACAAAATCAACGGGTTTAATCAATTTAATATTTGATAAATAACCTACGTTACTTCTTTAATTCTATTCCATAGCATATTCTCCGACGTCAGCATTGTAACTAAACACCAGCGGTGGTATAACCCAATTAGAAAGAAGCCAGAGAATGCTATTGTTATGTACGTAAGTTATATAAAGTGCCTAAGCAAATTAAAGTTAATTAAGTAGATAACTCAAGCCGTTTCCGAAAAAAAGAACAAACAAACAAAATGTTTGGACAAACAAAAAAACAAACAAAAACATTGTATAAACTACTTGCGATCCGCCCCGGCTTCGCACGGGTAGCACTAATAATCCTAATAGTCTATACCCAATGCTATCGCGGACTTTTTTTATATTATTATATTATACATTGTTTTTGTGTAACTTTACCTATTTATGCAGCGGACGCCTCGTAAGCTCTCAGAAGAGACGATTTTTTCCGACTTCGTTGACATTATTGCAATTTTCGTAAGGATCTCTAATTTTTTCAAAATAAAATATAGCCTATGTTACTTGCTGATAATGTAGCTTTCTATAGGTGAAATAATTTTTACAATCGGTTGAGTAGTTTTTGAGTTTATCCATTACAAACAAACAAACAAATCTTTCCTCTTTATAATATTAGTATAGATAAGGGATCAGTTATTTTTATCAGATACGGAACCCCAAGACGTGCACATCTGCAGAGTATAGTCATTAGTCATTACTTCAATAACTAAAGGCGCAGCGTTTTTTTATTACAACTCCAAAATATGCACTACTAGCTGATGCCCGCGACTTCGTCCGCGTGGTTGAAGGAAATCAACAAGCAAACACACTTTCGCATTTATAATATTAGTATGATAAAGTTAGTATTATTTTGTGAGCAACGACATTTACCTCGTCGTCGGTCGTGTCATGTTAGCGTATAGTAATCTCGTTTCTCCGAAGGCGTGTTTGTTATCACTCTTGGGACCAGGTAAACCTATCAAGATAACGTAAAAATGTTTGCGCAACCCGCGCTGTCATTGTTCCCAGAGCGTAATTTTCAATCACAAATAGCCACAGAGCTAGTGTATTAAATGTTCAAAGCTTTTAATCCTCTTTGCATAGTAAGTCATTGCGGAACTTGCATTCTTATAGTGTAGGCATCATGGGCCATGGCCATACATCTCTTAATGTTCTTAGGTCTCAGCTAATCCTATTATGTTTTACAAATTAGATTTAGTTGACCCGTGAACGTGTAGTTTACATCTAATTCTGAAACAACCTAGTCTACACACCTGAAGGGTGTTTAGACCAGGTTGTTTCACAATATTTTGCTCGATTTTAGCGCTATGAATTTAAAAATTACATTGTAACTGCAAAAAAAAAGTTTATTTTGGCGTCGTAGTTGTCTTGATAAATTGACTAATCCTGTCACTTCGCTCACAAATGTTAAGCTATGTAGGTCACGTAGCTTTTATTTTACTGAATAATTAGTTAGGATTCTGTGTTTTAAGTAAGTACGAGGTATCGACTGTCAAACCGTGACCGTCTATTATATTTTGAATATAAAATTATACAAAGTACCTGTCTGTATGTACCGAACGAATAGAAAGTTTTCTTAACACCGCCAGCTCTCGATCTATTACGGTTTTAAAAATAAAATATTTTTTTGTTTTATCAATTTTTGTTTTACATGCAATATTATGAAGGTAACATTAGCAAGTTAACTTATATAGAGCATTGTACTTATAAAATATAATTGAGCCAGATTAAACCAACCTTCAGCGATGGTTGGTGAACTTTGTCGACTGATAAAATAAATGTCATTTCCAATTTTCATATCAAAGGCAAAGAACAATGAGAAAGTTTCGCCAAACCGAAGCAGGGGATTTTGACACAAGGTGCGACGGAAAAGTTCCTTGAAGTTGTTATTCAAGGTTCTAAGGTTTTTCATCCTTTCGCTTTTGGAGGTTTGGAGATCCAGACTAGCTTCCGGTCCGGCGCCGGTGTGGATCCGGCTTCATGTACACGAAGCCTAATGCGGCTCCTTGAAGTTCTTATTTAATGTTCTAAGGAAATTTTTCATCCTTTCGCTTTTGGAGGTTTGGAGATCCAGACTAGCTTGCGGTCCGGCGCCGGTGTGGATCCGGCTTCATGTACACGAAGCCTAATGCGGCTCCTTGAAGTTGTTATTTAAGATTTTTAGGTTTTTCATCCTTTCTCTTTTGGAGGTTTGGAGTGCCCGTTGAAATTTCTCAAAATCCTTTCTTAATGCGTGCCCAGGTTACAAAGACCTATGTGCAAAATTAAAAGTTTCTATGCCCAGCCGCCTGAACTTTACTGGATGTGGCAGTCAGTCAAAGTCAAGACAAGCGGCATATGCATTTCAACTACATTGTTACAAGCTAGATGTAAAATCCGCAACTTTTTTTCAAACGTCAAAACGCGCGCTTCGTAGATGTTGCATGAAATACTGAACCGTGACGTCATCAAAATTCGACGCACCTATACTTCAATCGATAGTTTTTGAAACATAAAACTAACAGGGTAACCACTACAAAATATTTGAATAGTTGTCAAACACCCAATTACTCGCGAACTGTGTAGTCAAACGGCAGTTGCGACTTGCAATGGAGTTATATCAACAGTGTCCAAACTGCATTTTTGCAGCCGGTGTGCATTTCAAATACAGACTTGTATTGTACGGACTCTAGTGAAGTTAAAATACCCGTAAACACCAACAAATTATTCAAGATGGCGATAAACGACTCAAATGTAAGTTTAATTTCAAGTAGTCTTAAAGAAGTTATTCATGCCTCTGGCGCAATTAAACCACACTAAACGATGGCCCTCATGAGATGACCAATAAGTAAAAATAGCTACAGAACTGCAATGCAACGTAATATGGGAGGCTATAAATCATTAGTGAATTGCTGGATGGGGTTTAACACAAACGATTATTTTGATTTAAACATGACTTGCGGCCCGCTGTTGGTCATCATACTTTACTGGTATTCGTGAGCCTGACATTTTGACAGCACCTTTTATCATTACTCGCAACGCCATTGACTGAGGTGTGAAGGTCGTTAAAGGTCAAAAACGTACTGCACTTTGTTAAAACAAAATAAAAAGTTTTGCGTCATGAAAAAACTTGAGCGTCATGTTTTTCTCAGTTAACATTGAGGTCATAAATTAGAGGTAAAACTCTTAAACTTCTTGAGAGACTTCATCTCAAACGAGCTATGAAAGTTAAACTACAGCTTGTTTCAATGTCCGGTGTAGTTTGCATAGGTTAACCCCACCTAACCTATGCAAACTATTAACTTGTTATTTGGACCAACCGAGAGTCATTAGGTAAATTCAACTGAACTGAATCTGTTTGAAACTGTGATAGATAACGATAGTGAGATGATTATAATATAATCTTACTTAGGAATGTCATTCCGAACCAGTGGTAGATTCACTCGACGATTCAAAAGTACTTGTAAAAGTCTATTTGAATAAAAATCATTTGAATTTTGAATTTTACGTGGAATAAAAAAATAGTCTACTGATAGTACTGATGTCTATGAACGTAAAGATGAGCACGCACCTAGACGTACCGCGAGTTTTCAGTTCGGGGCGAGCCACTAGTCTATTGATTGTTGTCTTGAGTTTGGTTCACTATTTCTTATGATCCAGATTTTACAGTGTTTTCCGGGTTTTCGGTGTAAGCATGTGAATTGTATCTAAATTAAAATTGGATCGTTATTCAATAGCTGCACGCTCTGACCTTGCAGCAGTAAATGGGTAAACAAATGCAACGGAGCCGGCAGATGACTCGCAGCTGGACGATGTTTGATAAACATCGTTATCCTTCATCAATATACATTTGTGTTACACGAAGTATGTGACTTTTTAATTAGATTAGATTACTGAACAATGAAAGTAAATTATTTCAGCTATAATGCCATTTATCTGTATGTAACAAGACAATTCGTTTAAAGATCGGTTTTATATGTGTTAAGTGGACACGTGCAAGTTATTCCTGCAGAATCGGTGTTCTGTAATAGAAAAAAAATCTCCTTACCCTTTAATCAACTAGGTACCACCCTAAATGGTCAAAATTTTAATTATAGGTACTAGCAATTGTCCGCAGCTTCGCTCACGTTAAGTTCGATTTTGAATAGTAAATTTCAAACCCCTATTTACTTAGGGGTTGTATTTTCCAAAATCCTTTCTTAGCAAATACCTTCGTCATAATTTGCATGCCCGATTTGTCCAGTGGTTTGAGCTTTGCGTTGACAGATCAGTCAGTCAGTCATTCCTTTGAAGTATTAAGATTATATCAATTAATTAACAATTGTTATGCTGCTGATTTCAAACTATCTAACTATATATCACGAATCACGATAGATCATAATCGATAAAAGGAATTCTCCTTCTTATTTCCACTTGCGGAGGGTAAACAAATTCGGTATTACTGAAAACTTAGCTACATTAGTTCCTACTGCTTTTGATTGTATTCATGTAATATTTTTTAGGGTTCCGTACCTCAAGAGGAAAAATGGAACTCTTATAGGACCACTTTGTTGTCCGTCTGTCTGTCAACCGGTTAACATATTTGTTTTTCTTCTTTCATTATCACTTAAAATAAATTCATTTTCTCTCTTTAAGTATATTTGTGCATCGAAATAGTGCTAGGGTTATTTCTATGAATTAAAGTTTATTGTTACAGCAAACCGGTACTGAATGGATCGAATGGACGTTGTAAGAGAGCAGGGTTTTAATACGAAGATATTTTCATATCAGACACCAACACATCTATAATTCTATAATATATAATAGTTAAAAGTCTTTGAACTATATTGGTACATTCGGCAAGTGTTGCTGTGCTGACCTCATTAATTCGCATTTAGCTACAATTGGAGTACCGTTGCTAATACTTTCTTCTGTCGCTGCGGCGCCCGTTACTCATTCAAAGGCTAACACATCATTCAACAAAATGAGAACGTTTAGCAAAAACCTGATCCATTGTCATACAAATAAAACAACACGTGCGTGGCTAAATATATCTCTTGGTGTTTTAAATCAGATAATGTGACAGATAATGTGGATAATAAACAGATTGCTATCCCTTTTTTTAACACTCCCCCAGATTTAGAACTATCTATATATACTCGCCGGCATATTTAGCGGAACTAAAAAAAAAGGTCCATAATTAAAAAAATATGGTTTTATTTTAAAATCTACTTACTACACTTCTTTTGTTATTTAAAGTCTCATTTGTTTTACTTAAAATGAGATCACATTAAGAACAGATTTTGCGAGTAAAGGCTATTTGTGAAAAATGGTACATTTTTGAACTTTTCATGTAACCGGGAAAAGTGAAATTTAATATTAAAATAACAATTAATTAAATTAGAAAAATTGTGATTTATATCGCGTATTTCCTCCACGTGCTCTTATTAAAGTTTCTACCCGTCTAGGCATACTGAGAATAATGTTATCGATGGTCTCCTGGGATAGTCTCCGCCATTCCTCAACTACAGCGATTCGCAGTTCACCCACGTTGGCAGGAGCTGGAATTCTGGACTTAACTTTTCTTTTCAGCAAGTCCCAAACGTGCTCTATTGGGTTCATATCCGGTGATCTCGCCGGCCACTCCATAACAGTGATATTCATATCATTAAGATAAGCTTGAGTTACCCGAGCGGTATGCGGCCGAGCATTATCCTGCATAAAACAAAATCGTCACCGATATATGGGGCAAACGGTACGACATTTTCTTCTTAAACTTCTCTGATATAGCGGTCTGCAGTCAGACTCCCTCTGTCAATCACTACCAAGTCTGTGCGAGCTCCCAAACAAATGCCCGCCCAAGCCATTATTGATCCACCACCGTATGCAACTGTAGTTTTAAAATTTGTCTGAATGTATCGTTCTCCTTTGCGTCTGTATATTCTTTGCCTGCCGTCAATTTGATTTAAGAGAATTCTGCACTCATCACTAAACAATACCTTACTCCATTGGTCCGCGTTCCAAAGTCGATGTTCCTGAGCAAAAGTTAACCTGTTTCTGCGATGATTTACCTCGAGCCTTGGAGCCTTGGCGGGCACAAATGAACCCAAACCAGCTTCTTCGAGCCTTCTTCGTACCGTACGCTCACTTACGGTTACACCCCGCACTGCTTCTAACTCATGTCGGGCTTGGACGGCCGTCAAACGGGGGTTCCTACGTACACGAAGCCGAATGAAACGATCATCCCTACTCGAAGTGCGTCTTTTTCTGCCTTGTCCTGCTCTTCTCACATAAGTACCGGTCTCCCTGAACCGTTGGATACTGCGATGGATCGTTGAAACTGGTCGACGAAGATCTCTGGATATCACTCTGTAGGTTTGACCATTTCTTCGCATTTCGAGTGCGCTGGCAATCTCCGTTGGGGCTAAGTCAGGCATAATTCAGTCATCAACTCCAGAAAGATACGCGATTAAAAAAAACTAACAAAAAACAGTATTTCAATGAAATTTTAAATCAAACTCAGAAGGAAGAAATACTCGAAGTTCGCTCCAGATAAGGTGTATTTGAATAAAATTAAAACAATTGCATAAAATGTGATGTTCAGTTGTTTTCTTAATTTGAAAATATTTCTTTTTAAATTAAATGACGTATAAACCAGCCAGCAACCTTATATGATACTGATATCAAACCTTTTTTTTATGTTCCGCTAAATATGACGGCGAGTGTAGTTTAGTTTACGTGTACAAAAAAAGCCATACAAAAATCCAATCCCGCCATCTTGGAAAATTGCTTTTCATTCTTATTTGAGTTGCGTTTCGACAAAAATCTCATATTGAACCGACATTTCAATAGTAATAGTATTAAATGATATTTTAAGCAATAAAATAATACATTTACAACTGCATCCAATAATTAATGCAAATATGATTCAAAAGCCACGTCCATGAAACTGATATTACTCGAAAAAGCATTTAGCATTTAATTAAAACAGCAAAAGGAACAAAAACTTTCTCTGTCTTGAGGTGATGGGTGAACGAAAGAGAACTCTTGATTATGTTATTTGCTATTTGAATAATTATAAAATGTACATATTTGAACCGGAATTGCCTCGTTGGTCTAGTGGTTAGCATAGTCGACTGCGGATCACGAGGTCCAGGGTTCGATTCCCGGTCGGGCATAAAAGTTAGGTATTGGGTTTTTTAATTAAGGAATTCTCAGTGCTAGCCCGTTGGAGTTGGAAGTTGGCGGTGTTTCACCCCCGTGCCTCGGAGAGCACGTTAAGCCGTCGTTCCCGGTATTATCACTAACATGATAGGTAAATTGGAGCAGCGTGGTGGGTCTAAGCTCTTATTCCCGCTCTCCTATGAGAGTGGAGGCCTGTGCCCAGCAGTGGGACATTAATAGGCTGTAGTGATGATGATGATGATGAACCGGAATTTTAAATATTTAGTCACATATTTAAATACACTAATTCGGAAAGAGAAGCTTTAATCCAGTTAATGTTCATAAAAGTCAAGTTTAAACAAGGATTATAAACATTCACGATGTCACCTCCAGAACGACAAGTCCATTATAGGCTTTGTGAAATTAACTTGTTTCTTGAATCCATCCCAAGTTTTAAACCGGTAATAAGAATTAAGAGGTTGTTTTAAATTATTTTAAGGTTTTTATTTTAATAGTCACCCTGAGAGTATCTTTGAAAAGTTTTAATTGGTTTCATAATAAAAGTAGCATTATCTTAATACAAACAAGTAAACTAACATTGAAATGTTTTATTACAAGTTAAACGTTTCTCACCCACACTACCAATTTACATTGTAAGACCATTTTCTTTCTTTATGTGTCTGTGAGCAATTGTCCATTACTGAAAAACTGGAATCAGTTTCTAAACCTTCTCTTTTCCATGGTTAGGTTACTTCAAATTTAACTTAATTCACTTCCTAACCGACTTCATTCATGTATGTTTTTGGTTTGTGCCTTCTTACGTCTTCACATTGATTTGATAGGCAATGAAAACGCATTTAGATGGTCACGGGAACGCATCAATTCTCGTACAAAGTTTTATGAGAATCGCATCAGAAAAAGTAATTGAAAGCCCGCCGCAAGATTTTAAACAAAAATGAAGCTACAATAAAATGTGTAAATATATCTTTAATTCTGGAATTTACTAGTCTCGTGAAATTCATTTAGATAGAGTCCGACCCCATGCTTATTGGTATATTTTTGTAAAAAGTGAATGGCCAGTCAAATCTGAGTCACGCCGATATAGGCAGACCTGCATGGTTCAATAAATAATTCATGAACAAGTTCAATAAATCGTTGATCGATCGTTACTAGCTGTTCTTTATGGAAGCTTCAGTAGTTGCATTGCTTAAGGTCTTGTTGTTCATATAAAGCTTAAATATGCTTGCATCATTATTTTAATAACAATCCAGCACAAATGTCAAGAGCATGTAAAGTTACGTAATTTGCCGTGGCTGAAAAAGCTGGATAGCCTGAAAAGAATCTAAATGTTCAAATTTAGTAATCAATCTTTCAAATCTTTCAATCTTTCGAGCGCCAAGAAAGTTTCAAATCTGTAAAATATTAAGAAACTAGATGATTCCCGATATAACCTATCCCTGTACCAAATTTCATCAAAATCGGTTGAACAGATGGGCCGTGAAAGCGTAGCAGACAGACAGACAGACACACTTTCGCATTTATAATATTAGTATGGTTATGGATATAAGATTCCCCGCCAACTAGTTGGCCGGAAATCCGGAAATATTCATAATTTTTCTAGAAAATGTTATATATCGGCCATCTATGAGGCCCGATATGTTTCCTACAGACCTTCGCCCACATCTTTATAGGACTTTACTGATTTTCAGTCCAGTCAGCAGGTTTCGTGACAGCCTCACAGCTTACTGTGTTCTCATCAACCCAGGAAATTCAAGGACCTTGTGTACATCGTAAAAATGTTTTGCAAAAATTTTGTTTCAGACCGAGGCCTGCCGGTCGAATAACTCATTCCATTTTTTATTCGAGTCCAAGCGTTTTCTTAAACATTATATATTTACTTCGAAAAATTGATTTATCGGGTTGACCCAGTCATTTATGAAATGAAGTGAGCATTAATTGCGTTATTGAAGATTGAAATATCGTGAGGCAAGTTTTTTAGAGATCAGGGTTGTAATGCCGCAACGAGATTAAGTTACTTAAGACTCTTTTGTTGACATTTTGCGGTCAGATGGTTTTAATATTTGCGTACATGCTATGTTAGTGTGAGCAGTTGTCATAGCGTATCTGGTTACGTGATATCTTAACTAACTATACTCTTGAGAATATTATAATGTGTAAAGTTGAAAACAGACAACAGAGGCCAACGGAGGTCAACGAACGTGATTTGGTTTCGCTACCGCATAATATAATTCACACTGCATAATAATTAAGGTAATATCTTATTTACAGAAAATAGATTTTGGTTTTTTTATTTCCTTGTAGAGTAAATAAATATAGAAATGGTTTTCTCGGTCTTATAACTATAACTAGCGGACGCTCACGGCTTCGTTCGCGTGGCCATAAGATTTTTTAATTCCCATAGGCACTCCTTAATTTTCCGGGATAAAATGTAACCTATATCACACTCCAGGTCCTTAACTACACCCATGGAAAAAATCAACGATTTTATATATTTAGATAATAATTACATCCGTATGTCGGTATGTCCAAGAAAGTTTCTGGCGAATGTTTGCAGATTTAATTTGTTAAAGGTGTAATATTTAAATTTGTGAGACCGCAAGTGGATATGCAATTAGCACGAGTGCACGCCGCCATATAGGTACAGAACACCTCGATACGTGGTTTGAAACACACTTGACCTGTTTTGGTACCGCTGGTCGCTGGATCATTTAGCAATGTTCGCCGATACGCACCGGGGGAGTGAATGGAACGCTAATTACAACCTCTTATACATCTTTGGGCAAGATCAATCTGCGAGCTTTAAGTGAACAATTTTGTACGATGTAATGAACACTTGATTTCACTTTATATTTTAATTTGAAGGTCCCTTTTAACTTGCAGATAAAGCTTGTTTTGCTCTATCGTCTTTAACATTTTTTGGTATATATTATGCTTATGAGAAATCAAAATATTTTCTATCTAAAAAAGAACACACTGACAGACTGACACATAAACGTATAGACAAGACTCAAACCTCTGACTCTTCTTACGATTTGAGATTACCCACAATCCCCAATCGGTATCTACACGGCATTGTAGGTACTAGAACGCTAAATTGCTTGGCGGTCACGAACTCCCGAATTTTATGAAGGAATTCGGCCGCTCGGTTTAAAAATGTCTAACCTCGAAGTGGTCGATATTTCAGACACTGCAGATTCTGTTGACGGGGCGATTTGCTGCTGTTACCGATTTGAACTTAAAAGATTCTTATGCTCCATGTTCAAATATGGAAAAGTTATAACCATAATAAAAAAACCGGGCAAGTGCGAGTCGGACTCACGCACGAAGGGTTCCGTACCATTATTAATAAATAATTACCTTTGTTAATGAACCGCAAACTTTGTTTGTAGAGGTTTATTGTTAATATCAAAAAAACTATGCTAGTTAGAGCATTGGCTATAGTTTTCCTGTAAAATATACGTAAATTCCTATTCAAATTTTTCAATTGGTAAACTCCGGAGATAAGGGGGGGGGGAACGGTATTTTTTCAGACATTTTCCCAGATAAATCAAAAACTATCATAACTAAAAATAATTAAAAATCTGTTTTAGAATGTACAAAGTAAACCCTTTCATATGATACCCCACACAGTACAGTTATCTCACTTTTAAATTTCAACCCTCAGATTTTCCCCCCTTTTTAAATAAGAACAAAAATAATTTCCAATTTTTTTTAATTCCAGTGTCTTTGGGCCACTAATATACACAACTATTCCAAATTTCATGTCGATAGCTTCGGTAGTTACTGAAATAATCGAGTGTGACGGACGGACAGACGGACAGACGGACAGACAGACGGAGAAAGTAGAACGGAGAAAGACACCATAAGGGTTCCATTTTACCATTTTGGTACGGAACCCTAAAAAATTCTGAACAAACAGAACGCGCGACGGAATCAATACTAATATTATAAATGCAAAAATATGTCTGTCTGTCTGTAACAGATATAGGCTATATCCCGGGGAAGAACATAAGCTACTTCCTATCCCCGATAATCATCGCATCATCCAGTGTAAAATAAAAAGTGCGTTTGTTTGTTGGTTTGTCCTTCAATAATGATGCAACAGAGCAACGGATCGACCTGACACATTCTGCATATTTCCACATACTATGAACAAAAATATTATCAATAAGTCAAAATAATAATCTTCAGAATTTAGCAATTGACAAATAATAATCCATACTTATAATATTATTAATGCGAAAAGATTTGGGATGGACTAAAAATATCTTCAAATAAATATTATAAATGCGAAAGTTTGGATGGATGGATGGATGTATGGATGGATGTATGGATGGATGTTTGTTACTCAATCACGCCCCAACGGCTGAACGGATCTAGATGAAATTTGGCACAGAGATAGATTATAGTCTGGTATAGCACATAGACTACTTTTTATCCCGGAAAATGAAAGTTTCCCCGGGAACCAAAAACCTCAATCCACGCGTACGAAGTCGCGGGCATCAGCTAGTATTATATAAAAGCAATAAGCACGGCCGTAAAAGATAGTCTCAAGTCTTACAGACGTTATATTTATGTGGTTATGTATTGTTGTTGTGTTATCAATCTAGTATATGTTATGTATTATTTTACATTATATTTACATAACATATACCTCTCTGTATCTCTAATCTTGTCTTACTATATTATATGCTATACTTTCTGTTAGTACCTAATTTTTGTCCTATTTATATATTTATTTTTAACGCCAGAAGGGCTTAACGGACCTTAATGAAATTTGGCACAAAGATAGATTATAGTCTGGAATAACACGTATGCTACTTTTTATCCTGGAAAATTAAAGAGTTCCCGTGGGAACCAAAAAACCTCCATCCACGGGTACGAAGTCGCGGGCATCAGCTGGTTCTTAATAATTGTAGTAGTTGGCGGAAACTTTCAGGCGTTCGCCGCGTGCGCCGCCTAGCTGCTTCAAGCGCTGTATGTGTACAAATTGCTTATATTAAAATTGTTCTCACTTATGCGCGCGATCAGTGTGATATTTTGGAAATCTTGCCGTGCAGTTGCGTTTGCGACTGCGTTTCTCAATGTTTTATCTTATAGTTGTGCTTTTAGCCTGACGCATCTATGTCACATTTTTACTCATTTTCGTAGGTAGGTACACACACAATTAATCTACTTTCTTCAGTAAACATGTAAAGATAACCGCATTTCATCTTTGCTGCCATAATGTACGACTTTATCGCTTCTGTGGTCGAATCTTTTTTATTTTAACGTCTTCTAACCTATTCATAGATAATTTAATATCTGCTCCAGATTCCGTATCATAGTCGTAGTTTAGAAATATTTGGGGAGTATTGTCATTAGTCATTTGTCATGCTTCATAATTCACCAATATTATAAATGCGATAGTGTGTATTGTTTGTTGGTTTATCCTTCAATCACGCCGCAATAGAGCGACTGATCGACGTGATTTTTTGCATCGGTATAGTTGAGGACTTGGAGAGTGACATAGGCTACTTTTTATCCCGGATACGAGTAATAAAAGAGTTCCCGCGGGAATTAAAATGACGTCCGCGACTAGTATTATCGCAGAATAATAGCTGTGGTAAAAGTACAGCTGTATTATGTAGATGTGTCAAGAATTCTTACTTTGAATTTTCATAACGTACAATAACAATAATCTAGGTGTGTTGACAAAGCAAAGCCCATTTCATGCCCCGAAATCATAATTATGTACTACGAATTTGTCTTCATCGATATTTTGTTCGTAACAGTAGGCGGATGAGTGATTTGAATACAATAAATGCAAGTGGGAAGCTCGCCTGTGTCAGCAATGACAATAATTAAAATGAAACCTACAATCCTGTACAATGATGTGAATTCTGTAATGTTTATGGTATTTTAATTGCTAAATCCGAATTTGCTATTTGCAAAACTGCAATTAATATATTGGTTGTTATTTCCTACCGCATATTAATAGTGCAGAATTTACTATTTATTACAGCAGTCTAGTATTATTTATTATAATTAACGACGCCCTGGCTGACTATGACAAACATTGACTTCCGTTATGGAGGAAAACAAGTAGAAATAAGAGTTATCTGAACGTCCTATTTACGCAAATGGCAAACTGTCGGTATGACGCAGGGGGGTTGGTTTCAGCGATGCTATCAGGTGATGGTGTTATCTCAGAGCGGTGGCCCCGCTATTAGCGGTGCCTGACTGCCTGCGCCCTGCCTATTGCCATTTGCCATCAGCCAGTTATACTCAAACCGGCGCGAGGCTCGCACGCCCGACACGACCACGCGCATTACATAGTGAAAGTCGCACGCGCAGTTTACGCTACGAATTCGTGAGCTCGACATCTTCTAGTTATTTTGTTTGTCCGTTGCGCCAGTGCAACAGGGAAAGGAGGTCGTTGCGCGTTCGCAACCCGTAAGACCCTAAACCGCGATTCGTGGTGCCTATAATTTTCGCACTTGTGTTCTATTTACTAAATAACTAATTGCCCCGGATTTTCTAGTGGCCGACCTCGGCTTTGTTGTGACTTGTGTTCGTAGTAAGAAAGTTTAAACTACCTCCATTGTTGTATGTTACGTTTTTTATTATCATATATTATTAATTGGATAGCCCAGAAATTATAATTCTAGACATTACATACTCGTATATATACAATTCGGCGTGCTACGAAAGTCTACGAGATCCGTAGATAACGTGATATTCCTTACGCTTTCGCGTAAGCTTTCTCAAGTTATGATGAATAAATGTATACATATATACGTTAAAAAAAAACAACGTTAATATAAAACAAACAAAGTAAGGTACGTTTCAATGAATTGGTAGCTACCTACATCTTATTGCGGCAATGTACCTAAGGTCACCGTTCGAAAGACCACACGCATGTTCCATTCATTAATTCGCAAGAAGAAACTCCTGCCAAAAAGATTGCATTGTTTGAAATAGAAAAAAATCTTAGATGCGAAGTATTTGCTTGCTAGATTTATTTATAAAATTTATTGTTTATTCCACTTACTAGCATTTGTAACAAATAATTTTTTATCGATTAAGGTTTATGTGTATTGGCTATAGGAATTGAAAAAAAAAAACATGTGTTTGTAGGTTATACTACGTTCAATAAGTCAGTTTACATACGTGTTTTTAAAAAAAAATAACTTATCAATGTAACGACACCATTATTTGCTGTCAAGTACTTTTGAAGAGTTGGACTGTTTATCACGTTTGTTTGATTGCTCGAAGATCCTTTCACAGTGTTGCTATTTAAAACTATTTTTCAATTATCTTGTAATTTACCAAATACCAATGCAAACTGACTTATTGAACAGACTCTTAACAAAATATTACAACATTATAATAGGTATTACGGCAGGATTGAAATTGACCGAAATTCTGAAGTATGTAGACCTATTAGATCAGTTATTTAGGTACATTATAGAAAAGGCTTCATTTCCTTATTATGAATCGCATGGATTTAAAAAAATATTTACTCAAAGGAATAATTTTGACGTTATGAGGTTTTTGTATTGGAAATCTGCTAAATTGTCAATTGATTATTTGAAAAATAAAACCTTCAAATAAAATATTATTTTCGGCGATAATCAGTAATCACTCATGATAGTATAAACAAATAATTTTTGTTGCAAAAACATCCAAAAGGCGGACTGAAGTCCAGAGGCAATCATTAGAATTACGAGAGTATAACATGTACCGTGCCAAAAAACGGTTTTATTACATTTATTTTAGAAATTTAGAATACCAAAGAAATGAACCGACAATAACGTTTCTTTGACACATTTGTTGTTGTTGAAACTTAATTACGCACTAAAAAGTTTCGGTACAAGTACCAATGCCACTACTAAAAGTTTTTGATTTCCACATTTTAATTTTTATACCGGTGCTCTTGCGTTGTTCTTAATTTTATCTTATATCTGTCCAACCATTTATTTTACTTTTCACATAAGCACGCCTATCAAGTTTCATAATTATTTACAGTCAACCATCGACAAAAAAATGCGATACTCCATAGGTCGCATATTGTTTATACAATAGTGAAGCGACGTGCCCTTTTATCCGATATTTCGTAACTCGTGTACTCATCTAATTATGAACAATATGAATTTCTTTCTCTAAATAGTCACGAAAGTGCAACGCAAGCTTCTTTTGCATTGTCCTTTAAACACCACACATATTTGGCGATGGATGTTTTCTATGACCTGACTGATTCATGTACATTTACTGTAGTACTGTTTTACATAAATGATTTATTTTATTACATACTTAGTCATTTAAACGCTTAGGTATGTTTATAAAACAATAAAAAATGTTGGACAAAGATAAATATCAATGTGTCAAATCGATTAAAACTTCTTCATAAAGAAAGTCGATTATTATCAAAAATCGACGCCTAAGAAAATCATTAACTCGAGCTGCCAAAAGTAAAATACCAAAGAAATGAACCGACAATAACGTTTCTTTGACACATTTGTTCTTGTTGAAACTTAATTACGCACTAAAAAGTTTCGGTACAAGTACCAATGCCACTACTAAAAGTTTTTGATTTCCACATTTTAATTTTTATACCGGTGCTCTTGCGTTGTTCTTAATTTTATCTTATATCTGTCCAACCATTTAATTTACTTTTGACATAAGCACGCCTATCAAGTTTCATAATTATTTACAGGCAACCATCGACAAAAAAATGCGATAATCCATAGGTACGCATATTGTTTATACAATAGTGAAGCGACGTGCCTTTTTATCCGATATTTCGTAACTCGTGTACTCATCTAATAATGAACAGTATGAATTTCTTTCTCTAAAATCTAAATAGTCACGAAAGTGCAACGCAAGCTTCTTTTGCATTGTCCTTTAAGCACCACACATATTTGGCGATGGATGTTTTCTATGACCTGACTGATTCATGTACATTTACTGTAGTACTGTTTTACATAAATGATTTATTTTATTACATACTTACGACGTCTGTAAAGCTAGAAAGGTCAAGTCGGCAGAATCACTCGTTTTATATCTCAGAATTTAGTGCTCATTTAGTGCTAATTTAGTGCTGATAACAGATATTTGGTGCTGTGATAGGTGGACTAAAAATGAGATCACTGCTAACTTTTAATTAAGCTAGCAGTGTACTATTCGTGACCGCGCTATGATACAGTTGGAGCGAGAGGCACATCAGCTAATAATTTAGTGCTCAATTAGTGCTGCCTGTACAAGCAAACAGATTTTTCGAAATAATTTTTTTTCAGTTTTTTAGTATAGATTACTGCTGACTTAACGACACGAGCAATCATAGAGCTACAAGATGACTTTAAAATCGGTATTAGTGAAATTGAAAAGAGTTACTAATTAGTGCTCAATTAGTGCTGCCAGTACAGCAAAAGATTTTTAAAAATTTTGTTTTTTTCTCAAATCAACTTTGAGAAAAAAAAAATTTTTTTGATATATTTTTTTTTAATCTCAAAATTTAGTGCTCATTTAGTGCTAATTTAGTGCTGATAACAGATATTTGGTGCTGTGATAGGTGGACTAAAAATGAGAACACTGCTAACTTTTAATTAAGCTAGCAGTGTACTGTTCGTGACCGCGCTATGATACAGTTGGAGCGAGAGGCACATCAGCCAATAATTTAGTGCTCAATTAGTGCTGCCTGTACAAGCAAACAGATTTTTCGAAATAATTTTTTTTCAGTTTTTTTGTATAGATTACTGCTGACTTAACGACACGAGCAATCATAGAGCTACAAGATGACTTTAAAATCGGTATTGGTGAAATTGAAAAGAGTTACTAATTAGTGCTCAATTAGTGCTGCCAGTACAGCAAAAGATTTTTAAAAATTTTGTTTTTTTCTCAAATCAACTTTGAGAAAAAAAAATTTTTTTTTTGATATATTTTTTTTTTAATCTCAAAATTTAGTGCTCATTTAGTGCTTATTTAGTGCTGATAACAGATATTTGGTGCTGTGATAGGTGGACTAAAAATGAGAACACTGCTAACTTTTAATTAAGCTAGCAGTGTACTGTTCGTGACCGCGCTATGATACAGTTGGAGCGAGAGGCACATCAGCTAATAATTTAGTGCTCAATTAGTGCTGCCTGTACAAGCAAACAGATTTTTCGAAATAATTTTTTTTCAGTTTTTTAGTATAGATTACTGCTGACTTAACGACACGAGCAATCATAGAGCTACAAGATGACTTTAAAATCGGTATTGGTGAAATTGAAAAGAGTTACTAATTAGTGCTCAATTAGTGCTGCCAGTACAGCAAAAGATTTTTATAAATTTTGTTTTTTTCTCAAATCAACTTTGAGAAAGAAAAAAAAAATTTTTTGATATATTTTTTTTTAATCTCAAAATTTAGTGCTCATTTAGTGCTAATTTAGTGCTGATAACAGATATTTGGTGCTGTGATAGGTGGACTAAAAATGAGAACACTGCTAACTTTTAATTAAGCTAGCAGTGTACTGTTCGTGACCGCGCTATGATACAGTTGGAGCGAGAGGCACATCAGCTAATAATTTAGTGCTCAATTAGTGCTGCCTGTACAAGCAAACAGATTTTTCGAAATTTTTTTTTTCAGTTTTTAGTATAGATTACTGCTGACTTAACGACACGAGCAATCATAGAGCTACAAGATGACTTTAAAATCGGTATTGGTGAAATTGAAAAGAGTTACTAATTAGTGCTCAATTAGTGCTGTCAGTACAGCAAAAGATTTTTTTAAATTTTGTTTTTTTCTCAAAGTTGATTTGAGAAAAAAACAAAATTTTAAAAAATCTTTTGCATTACTGATTTCATCTTCTACTTCTGTAGCCATCTATCAATTAAAAAAATGAATATTATGTAATAAATCAATTTACAGTTTCGTGGACAATAAAAGTAGTATCAATTAGATGCTTTATCAAAATTTTTTTGAGCTATATTCAAGAATATATAATAATTTCAAGTTTATATTTTTAGTTAGGGAAAAAATTGTATTAAACAGGTTTAGGAGCTTCAGAATAATCAAATCTTTTTAATTGAGCTTATGAAATTTTACAATACGTTAAGAATATTCTTTCAAATTTTTAAGTCGATCGGCGTAAAAGTATAGGAGATCGAGCTTAGAAAATTTTGCTCTCAAGCTGAATTGAACGTAATCTAAAAACAGTAAACACGTTTTTCTTGAAACGGTGTTCTCAAAATTGGTCGACAGCACTAATTCAGCACTAAATAGTAACGTCTTTCAATTCCATTAGTTTCAGTTTTAAAGTATTCTTCTAGCTCTTACGACTGCTGGCGTCGTTATACTAGTAGTAGTTGATTTGAGAAAAAAAAAAAAAAAAATTTAAAAATCTTTTGCTGTACTGGCAGCACTAATTGAGCACTAATTAGTAACTCTTTTTAATTTCACCAATACCGATTTTAAAGTCGTCTTGTAGCTCTATGATTGCTCGTGTCGTTAAGTCAGCAGTAATCTATACTAAAAAACTGAAAAAAAAATATTTCGAAAAATCTGTTTGCTTGTACAGGCAGCACTAATTGAGCACTAAATTATTGGCTGATGTGCCTCTCGCTCCAACTGTATCATAGCGCGGTCACGAACAGTACACTGCTAGCTTAATTAAAAGTTAGCAGTGTTCTCATTTTTAGTCCACCTATCACAGCACCAAATATCTGTTATCAGCACTAAATTAGCACTAAATGAGCACTAAATTTTTAGATTAAAAAAAAAATATATCAAAAAAAAAATTATTTTTCTCAAAGTTGATTTGAGAAAAAAACAAAATTTTTAAAAATCTTTTGCTGTACTGGCAGCACTAATTGAGCACTAATTAGTAACTCTTTTCAATTTCACCAATACCGATTTTAAAGTCATCTTGTAGCTCCATGATTGCTCGTGTCGTTAAGTCAGCAGTAATCTATACCATAGATTAATTATAAACCAAGTATAGATTGCTAACTCCCATATAAAATTTTTTCTAGGTTAATACTATCGATAGGTGGCGCTACCAGGCTCGCTCGACAAATGATTATAGTAAAATCGGTGAAATATCGTATTTTCTTGGTTCAGTTTGTATTAATTATTTATATAAAATTATCAAAATACAAAAATTTGATACAATCACTTAAGCAAATAGCAAATTTACATTCAATTAATTTTAACAAAATTAACTTGCAGAAGTAATTCGATTTGAAACAAGTTCTGTGTATTCTTATGTTATAATCAGCTAGTGGACCATGCAGTTATGCTGCATTCCTATAGATGGCGTCACAAACTGACGATACACTAAAATAATTTTTTCCTCTTGTTTTGGTGCCGGCCAAAGACGATATACTTATAAACCAGGTTGGTACTTGGTATTATAATTAACTAGCTGATGCCCGCGACTTCGTATGCGTGGATCGAGGTTTTTTTGTTCCCGCGGGAACTCTTTAATTTTCCGGGATTAAAAGTAGCCTATGTGCTACCTATTCAAGACTATAATCTATTTCTGTGCCAAATTTCAGCCAGATACGTTATGCTGTTGGGGCGTGATTGAGTAACAAACATCCATACATCCATACATCCATCCAAATTTCGCATTTATAATATTAGTAAGAGTAAGATCTATGGTGCCGGCTCAGTGAATTGTGCGTTTCTTGTGTTTTTAGGGTTCCGTACCTCAAAAGGAAAAAACGGAACCCTTATCCATACCATTACATCCATACTTCCATACTATATCCATACTCCATACTATATATACTATATAATAAGTGATAAGAAAGTGTGTCTGTCTGTCTGTCTGTCTATCTGTCTGTCTGTCTGCTACGCTTTCACGGCCCATCTGTTCAACCGATTTGGATGAAATTTGGTACAGAGATAGGTTACATCCCGGGGAAGGACATAGGCTTCCGCGTTCAAGAGTTCCCGCGGGAATAAAAAAAAACATCAATCCACGCGGACGAAGTCGCGGGCATCATCTAGTCATATAAGAAAAAAAATATCATACTTATCATATCATACTTAATATTATAAATGCGAAAGTCACTTTGTTTGTTGGTTTGTTGGTTTGTCCTTCAATCACGCCGCAACGGAGCAACGGATTGACGTGATTTTTGGCATGGGTATAGTTGAGGACCTGGAGAGTGACATAGGCTACTTTTTATCCCGGAAAATTAAGAAGTTCCCGCGGGAATAAAAAAAACTTAAACCACGCGGACGAAGTCGCGGGCATCAGCTAGTTTTTAATAATTTTAAACTTACTTCCCCTTTCCGCATGAACGCGTAGAGGTATTAAATTGAAATTAAAATATTAGATAAGTTGAATAAAAATACTATAACTTTTACTTATAGGATATACCTACATGTTTGTACGGAACCCTCGGTGCGCGAGTCCGACTCGCACTTAACCGGGTTTTTTTTTGTCTGTGACCGTGATAAGACTAATGGACTCCGAGATCCTGCTACTTAACTGCTGACCTACGCTTGTTCTGGACTCTGAGATTCTGCTGCTATACGATAAATCTTTGAGGTTAAGTTTGGCAATTGTTAGGTATTCTTTAGCCATTTAGCTAATAATAATATATTTATCGACATGCAGGGTTCCGAAATATGTAAATCCATCCATACTAATATTATAAATGCGAAAGTGTGTCTGTCTGTCTGTCCGTCTGTCTGTCTGTCTGTCTGTCTGTCCGCTACGCTTTCACGGCCCATCTATTCAACCGATTTTGATGAAATTTGGTACAGGGATGGATTGTATCCCGCGGAAGGACATAGGCTACTTTTTATCCCGGAAAATTTAAGAGTTCCCGCGGGAATCGAAAAAATTTGGTCCACGCGGACGTAGTCGCGGGAATCATCTAGTAAATAAATATAATATAGATAATTATTTTATTTATAGCTAGCTAATTACAGTAGAAGTCTGGTTGATGGCGATATAATTTAGGCAGGTACTTAGGTAATAATCAAGAAAAAATATTTACAGTAGGTATTGTGCATTATTCAAGAAATACTTGATAAAAAAACTAAATTTACCATTACTCTAGAGTCTACCTACTTCAGAACTATAGGCACATTAATTCTGATCTGCTTAGAGTCTTCGGTCATGGCTAGCTATAACCCTACCGGCGAAGCCAAGTGCTGCCAAGCGATTTAGCGTACCTAGAAATTGATTTGGGGTTTATTATAAGTACCAAGCCGTTATACCCCTTCTTATTAGCCCACTACTATCTTAGGCTACATCATCAAATACCATCAGGTTGAATCGCAGTCAAGGGCTGACTTGTGAAAGAATCAAAAAACAAGAATAACTAACATATATAAGAAATACTTTTAAAAAACACAAAAACAAGTGATCAAGATTGTTTAAAAAAAAATATATAATTAGACACGTTTACGTGCTCTCCGAGGCACGGGGTTGAAACACCGCCAACTTCCTAACTCCGGGCTAGTATTGAGAATTTCTTACCAGAAAAACCCAATACTTGTTATGGCCCGACCCGGGACTCGAACCCGGGACCTCGTCGGTCGCAGTCAAAGACAATATATAAACCTGTATTATAATTATGGTCGCAGTCCAACATGCTAACCACTATACCAACGAGGCAGTCATGGATATATAACTATACGTTAGATGGCACTAGGTAAGTTTGATCGAGTTGATGATTCAACTACTACTCGTTAGATGGCAATAGCTATGTTCGTTATTAATTATTTTTCAGCTTGCACAGTTACGCCATCTCAGATAATGCGAAGAACTACAAGGTACCGGCGACAATAATGCGCATTTAGCGAGCTTTGATTTAATGTATGAAGAGAACAGTCTTATACTGGTTTATATATTGTCTTTGTCTATACTAAAAAACTGAAAAAAAAATATTTCGAAAAATCTGTTTGCTTGTACAGGCAGCACTAATTGAGCACTAAATTATTAGCTGATGTGCCTCTCGCTCCAACTGTATCATAGCGCGGTCACGAACAGTACACTGCTAGCTTAATTAAAAGTTAGCAGTGTTCTCATTTTTAGTCCACCTATCACAGCACCAAATATCTGTTATCAGCACTAAATTAGCACTAAATGAGCACTAAATTTTGAGATTAAAAAAAATATATCAAAAAAAAATTTTTTTTTCTCAAAGTTGATTTGAGAAAAAACAAAATTTTTAAAAATCTTTTGCTGTACTGGCAGCACTAATTGAGCACTAATTAGTAACTCTTTTCAATTTCACCAATACCGATTTTAAAGTCATCTTGTAGCTCTATGATTGCTCGTGTCGTTAAGTCAGCAGTAATCTATACTAAAAAACTGAAAAAAAAATATTTCGAAAAATCTGTTTGCTTGTACAGGCAGCACTAATTGAGCACTAAATTATTGGCTGATGTGCCTCTCGCTCCAACTGTATCATAGCGCGGTCACGAACAGTACACTGCTAGCTTAATTAAAAGTTAGCAGTGTTCTCATTTTTAGTCCACCTATCACAGCACCAAATATCTGTTATCAGCACTAAATTAGCACTAAATGAGCACTAAATTTTGAGATTAAAAAAAAATATATCAAAAAAAATTTTTTTTTCTCAAAGTTGATTTGAGAAAAAAACAAAATTTTTAAAAATCTTTTGCTGTACTGGCAGCACTAATTGAGCACTAATTAGTAACTCTTTTCAATTTCACTAATACCGATTTTAAAGTCATCTTGTAGCTCTATGATTGCTCGTGTCGTTAAGTCAGCAGTAATCTATACTAAAAAACTGAAAAAAAAATATTTCGAAAAATCTGTTTGCTTGTACAGGCAGCACTAATTGAGCACTAAATTATTGGCTGATGTGCCTCTCGCTCCAACTGTATCATAGCGCGGTCACGAACAGTACACTGCTAGCTTAATTAAAAGTTAGCAGTGTTCTCATTTTTAGTCCACCTATCACAGCACCAAATATCTGTTATCAGCACTAAATTAGCACTAAATGAGCACTAAATTTTGAGATTAAAAAAAAATATATCAAAAAAAAATTTTTTTTTCTCAAAGTTGATTTGAGAAAAAAACAAAATTTTCAAAAATCTTTTGCTGTACTGGCAGCACTAATTGAGCACTAATTAGTAACTCTTTTCAATTTCACCAATACCGATTTTAAAGTCATCTTGTAGCTCTATGATTGCTCGTGTCGTTAAGTCAGCAGTAATCTATACTAAAAATCTGAAAAAAAAATATTTCGAAAAATCTGTTTGCTTGTACAGGCAGCACTAATTGAGCACTAAATTATTGGCTGATGTGCCTCTCGCTCCAACTGTATCATAGCGCGGTCACGAACAGTACACTGCTAGCTTAATTAAAAGTTAGCAGTGTTCTCATTTTTAGTCCACCTATCACAGCACCAAATATCTGTTATCAGCACTAAATTAGCACTAAATGAGCACTAAATTCTGCGATATAAAACGAGTGATTCTGCCGACTTGACCTTTCTAGCTTTACAGACGTATACTTACGGCCGGTTTCTGAATTGAGAATTTCATGTTGAGTCTGTTTCAAAGACTACTTAAGGACTAATTAAGCAAATTTTTGTTTCTGAATTGATATTGGGCCGGTTTCTGAAATAAGCATTCCAACAAAAACAGCAAGTTCCAACTCTCGAACCTTACGAAATATCAATTCAGAAACAAAAATTTGCTTAATTAGTCCTTAAGTAGTCGTTGAGACAGACTCAACATGAAATTCTCAATTCAGAAACCGGCCGTTAGTCATTTAAACGCTTGGGTATGTTTATAAAACAATAAAAATGTTGGAAAAAGATAAATATCAATGTGTCAAATCGATTAAAACTTCTTTATAAAGGAAGTCTATTATTATCAAAAATCGACGCCTTAGAACATCATTGACTCGAGCTGCCAAAAGTAAAACAAGTGATTGGCCAGAAATAATATAATTCTTTTGATGTAAAATTATGAATTATATCAAATCTTTTTTCGTGGAAGTTTTCAAACTATATAATTTGATAAACAACTTAATGATCTTTTAGCTTCTGTTTTGACGTATTAATTTGCCATTGCCCCCTTTTCCTTTCTTTTCAAGAACAATTTTAGTGAGGGTACTATTGATTTATTTGCCCCCTGTGAAAATTTCACGAGTTCATTGTTCACGAGTTCTGGCTTACAATTTGTGCAATAAAAGCGATTTTGTATGGCAGTACCTGTAATTTTTAGGACGGAAATATATTTTTCGCTTAGACATAAGAAGAAGAGCTTTATTATTACAGATGTTACGTACTCCGTATGCTCAGGGTACGGTAGACTTGGTAAACAGTATCGATATTTTTTATTAACTTTTATATAAATAGATTAATATATTATTTATGTAGTTATTCAATATATTGAGTTGCGATATTATATTAGAAATCGTAATAATATGTCGTCCAATATTGGCATCTTCTTCCATTTATAACAACTTTTTTATGTCACCGTGATTTGTAGATTTTCGTTTATAAAAATATATTTTTGGCGGAAATACCTCCCTCTGCGTCTTGTCTCCTGAATGTTCGTGGTGACAGAAGGGATAATAATGTGCCAGGCTCACTGATTCTTCAGAACCTTTGTAAATATATATTCACGTCAATATGAATATCTATACTAATATTATAAATGCGAAAGATTGGATGGATGGATGGAGGTTTGTTACTCAATCACGCTTGAACGGATCTTGATGAAATTTGGCACCGAGATAGATTATAGTTTGGAATAACACATAGGCTTTTTATCACGCAAAATAAAAATTTAAAGAGTTCCCACGGGAACCAAAAAACCTCAACCCACGCAGACGAAGTCGCGGGCATCAGGCTAGTAAAATATAGTATAGATGTATATTTAACAAGCCCATCCCTAGGGAAAGGGGTAGTAAATACATATTATATCATTGAGAGATGTAGTGCGACGCGAAAAGCGCATGATTTGTGAGAGGAGCCATGGCGCGCGTGGGCGGTCCGGTCCCATTTGTGTTTGCTTCCATTCTAGGACCGATGAAAAAAGGCTTTGGTGCCCGACAATACACATTTTTAACCCCCGACGCAAAAAGAGTGGGGTGTTATAAGTTTAACGTGTCTGTCTGTGTATCTGTGTATCTGTGTATCTGTGTATCTGTGTATCTGTCTGTGGTATCGTAGCTCCCAAACGGATGAACCGATTTTCGTTTAGTATTTTTTGTGTCATAGATAATTTTATCCCGAGTGTTCTTAGCCATGTTTCATGAAAATCTGTTCATCCGTCTGAAGGTAGTCAGCTTTTTTCTAGTCGGGGTTTTTTTAAAATTTGTAATTTATTTAATGTAGGCGGGTGTATCCCATTGTATTTTAGTAGCAATGCAGGTATATCTCTAGAATTCTAGATATCATTACCTTTGTCATCGATATAGGTAATATTATATCAAGTATATTTTGTGATCAAAATATAATTAGGAATTTTGGAAGAACCAAACACAATATGTTTGCGATGATAACTTTTGAAGTTTGTGGTCAGAAGTCATTCGCATCGCAGTATATCTAAGTATGTAATTACTGAATTATTTTATGGCTTGATTTCAGCAGGAAATGGTAGGTACTAAGTAATTTCAGCTTGAATGATAGGTATATACTATATATCTACCGAAGCTTTACTATTTTTGTAAAAAATATCCCTTCATTTTTTGTCATTGTTCTTCTCAAAATTATTCGTCTCCAATATCTGTTAAATTCAAAACCTATAAGAGAAACATGTTAGACTAATATCAATGGAAGTTACACCTCCTAAGGCATCTACTCGATAGGAATTGAATGACCATTGGTAGTTTTTAGGTAATTTATTAACTTATGGGTGAGCTTGTTTACCCATTGCAGGAACCGCACAGAATAAATCTAAATCTAAAGTTCTAAATGCTTGTAATGATGGCCGCGACTATGTGCACGTAGGTTTAGGTTTTTATTAAATCTCGCGGAAACCCTATGGATACAATCTTATATCTCCCTAACTAGCTAATGCCCGCGACTTTCTCCGCGTGGATTGAGGTTTTTCGGTTCCCGCGGGAACTCTGTAATTTTCCGGAATAAAAAGTAGCCTATGGATTATTCCAGACTATAATCTATCTCTGTGCCAAATTTCATCCAGATCGGTTCAGCCGTTGGGGCGTGATTGAGTAACATACATCCATCCATACATCCATCCATACGTCCATCCATACATCCATCCATCCGAACTTTCGCATTTAAAATATTTATTTGATGATTTGATTATTTGATTGATTGATTGATCAGTGAAAGCAACCTATCTCTACACTTTCGTCAGAATCAGTTTCGTCAGTCATACAGGGCCGTCCTGTTCGCATAACGTTAAAAAAAAGATAACAAACAGACAGACAAACATACTTTCGCGGATGGATTTAGCTTGTTGTTGAGGCATACCTTAGAAGTCTGAATACGTTTTTATGCACATTGCGGTGTTTCAGTTAATACAACGTCTTTTTAATGAGGCCGGTGTTAGGGCCTTCCAATGAATGTTATAGCAGTTCATACTTCACTAATGACATAGTGGTATATTTATGTGGTACTGTAGGTCGTTTTAATACGAATGACAGACGGGTCAAGTATAACCTTCACGTATTCTCACTTAGACGTGGTCACTTGCTACTGATTTATGTTACCTAGAAATAATAAGTGCTTAGTTAAACCTATCGTCTAATTGGGCGTTTTACAGATGGGCCGCGAAAGCGTAGCAGACAGACAGACAGATAGACAGACACACTTTCGCATTTATAACATTAAGTATATTATAGTATAATATAGTATATAGTATGGAAGTATGGATAATCCATAGCTATATATTATGGGTTTGCGTAAGGGGTTTTTTATCGTCTGCCACATTGACGAAATCGTAAGTAATAATCAATTAATTTTCAGAAAATATTAAAAAAGAAATGTTTCTATTTAATTACTAAATCTTAAAAATTTGGTTTGCTGGCAAAAACAAACCGTGTCAAATCTTGAGCTTCAATTATTTATCCTACGAGTATGTTATCTGTTGTAAATGATTCGACTGTTGCAGTTTAAGAACTAACATTTTTATAGCAAACATTGTTGTTGCAGAAAACAAACAAGAAATTGTTCTTTAAATTTATTTTGGAATGTTGTTTTTATAAATAAATTTCAAGATTATCTACAGAACTTGGCACCCAATTAGATATCAATGATTTTGTCGGCGAAGTCGACAACCATTTATATTCTTGACTTTTTTGAACTTTTTATTTTCACATTTATTTTTTTGATGGTATTATAATAGGTAGGTGACGGCTGCGACGACGTCCGCATGGTTCAAGTTTATTTAATTCCCGTGGAAACTCCTTAATTTTCTGGGATAAAAAGTAACCTATGTCACTCTCCAGGTATTCAACTATACCTATGCAAAAAATCACGTTGATTCGTTGTTGATTTTGATTGATAGTTGATTGAAGGCCAAACGAACAAACAAACATACCTACTTTTGCATTTATAACATCAGTATGATTTCATGGAAGCCTATGAACATTTTTCTTCTACATAGGTGGTAAAATCACTACAGACAGACGTCTTTGCTTTCCCTATTAAGTTTGTCCGTCTATGGTCACTACCGCCGTTTCTGAAAGCTCTCAAAAAGGTCATTAGCAGTTGGGTACTTGTTTTTTACGGCAGCTGAATGCAAAACCTATCTACTTCCACGGAACGTCATTAAGAATTTCATCCATATAACTTAAGAAAAAAAATGAGAATAAAATATTATCCATATTATACTTAACTGAAGTAAAAATGAGAATAAAAAAATTACTAACTTATCGAAATTTTCAGCCGCCCGCACTAGTCATCACAATATTGTGTAGACAGCTTGCGAGGCGAATAAAGTTATGCAAGTCCCGCTGCGCTTTGAAATCGGACACGACCTACATTTTTCTAGCAGTAGAAGTAATTTGAGAATTATGATAAGACAGGGTTGACAGTGACACTCGAACACCTTACATTCCACCTGTGTATGGCAACAAAGCCCTAATCAAAATATTTGTAACCTGAGTTTAGTTAATTTAAATTTGTCTTGATTTGCACATCCATACTATCCATACTATCCATACCAATATTATAAATGCGAAAGTGTGTAGACTGTCTGTCTGCTACGCTTTCACGGCCCATCAGTTCAACTGATTTTGATGAAATTTGGTATAGGGATAGTTTGTGCCCCGGGAAAGGACATAGGCTACTTTTTACTCCAGAAAATTGAAGAGTTAATCCACGCGGACGAAGTCGCGGGCATCATCTAGTTCATAATAAAATGAATGAATTAATAGTATTTAAAGTATATACTAACGAAACATAATATATGTAATGCTATAAGCGCACATATTTTTCGTGGAATGCATTGCCTTGCCTTGTGGGTATTTCTTAATTAAGATTCTATTGCAACATCCTGTATTATTCAGGTAAAAAAAAAACATATTTAACCGACTTTGTGGACAACCCTACATATCCGGCTAAGCAACGTTAAACCAAGTACGATGACCATTTGTGTTAATGACTACAAAAAAATGGGTCAAAGGCTATATTAATTATTGTGTTTAATAGGAAAAACAAGCATTTGGTCGCAACGAATACGGCATTGGAAAATCGTTAAAACTTAAGAGGGGATATTTCCTCTCCTGAAGGATGAAAATGATAAATGGTTTTGCCTACGTTGACGATTACTCACTAACTCCCTAATCACAATTCATTAAGTTGGTCTCTTTACTATAGCATCTTTAAAAACATCGTTTTGTTAGTCCATAGGTTTAATAATGGAAGAATAATTCGGTATATATCCATTATATTTCCGTATCATCTACAATATAAAGCAAGTTTCTGAATTATTGTCATAAATATTTGTGGTAGGTTATTTATCAGGGTTAGGTCTTGACTCTTGAAGTGTAATTGCTCAATAATTAAAGCTCAATTTAAAAAATAACTTGTGATTATGTTAAGGAAGTAGTTAATAACAAAGTGATAATGATAAATGAACTGGTTAAAAATAATTTGAGTTTCATGTCAAAACTCAGAAGTTCATTCGGATTTATCTCACTCAACTCCAACGAATTCGAAAACTGTGTATAAACCGAATAGGGGTATGGGTTTAATATAACTGCCATGCCCCTAACAGGTTAGCCCGCTACCATCTTAGACTGCATCACCACTTACCATCAGGTGAGATCGCAGTCAAGGGCTAACTTGTACCTGGTGGATAAAAAAAAGACAACCTCATGACCATGAGTCATGGCCCAAACTCTTAATATTGTCTTGGTTCTGCAGTGGTTTTTAATTAACTGTTAACTAATGACGTGGATTAACTTTAGGTGTTACATTTAATGCAATCCTTCCATGTTTAACCTCCAGTTGGCCTGTGGCGTACATGAGATGCATTAGAATCTCTATATTACTCGTATCTGTAAGGTATTCATCTCTGCATCTTAATTATTATTGTTGTATTGTAGTAGATCCTATATCTGAGAATCTCTATTAATAGGTGCATAAAAATTTGAACGTTGACTTATGAGGTTTATGTACGTTTTTGTTGCTTCTGTCTCAAAAAGTTCTCCAAATTAAATTATTTGCAAAATGTGGTTAATTTCTGAGTTTTGGATTATAATTTATCGTGTTATTTGAGAATAACAATTAATTACCCAAAGCTGTATGCATAAATACTATCCGCTGTTTACTTGCCACTATA
Source organism: Erebia epiphron (assembly GCA_963932025.1). Taxonomy (NCBI): domain Eukaryota; kingdom Metazoa; phylum Arthropoda; class Insecta; order Lepidoptera; family Nymphalidae; genus Erebia; species Erebia epiphron. The sequence continues at coordinate 14,564,602 of OZ009956.1, read as the reverse complement.
AAGTAATTAACATCGTTTGATTTAACATCAGGATTCGAAACCGACAGCGAATTGGTCGAAGTGGTAGTGCCGTGCCAACTTGGCAATATTACAAAACGGCAAATAGTAATTAGTTCATCATTATACTGTTTATTGGTCTGTCTCTCCGTTATTCTTTTTATTAACACAAAAAAAGGATTTTCTTGGTTACAACTCACAATCCATACTTTTCATATCCATATCCATACTAATATTACAAATGCGAAAGTGTCTGTCTGTCTGTCTGCTACGCTTTCACGGCTCATCCGTTCAACGGATTTTGATGAAATTTGATACAGGGGTAGGTAGTATCCCGGGGAAGGACCTAGGCTACTTTTTATCCCGGAAAATTAAAGACTTCCCAAGAGAATCAAAAAAATCTTAATCCACACGGACGAAGTCGCAGGCGTCGTCTAGTATGAATATATCAAATCAAACAATCGTTATGTATTGGAAAGTGTTTAGGTAGTTCTACGTTTTCGGTAGTGTAAATTATTTTCACTATCCCTGTTATTTTTCCCGTCCATACTTAAGTATCAAGCATTGTCATCCGCTGCCTATGTATGAAAATAATATAATATTTTGAAATTTATTTCAACACTAGCTGATGCCCGCGACTTCGTCCGCGTGGTTTAAGTTTTTTAAATTCCCCCGGGAAATCCTTAATTTTCCGGGATAAAAAGTCCGATCCGTTGCTCCGTTGCGTCGTGATTGAAGGACAAACCAACAAACAGACACACTTTCGCATTTATAATATTAGTATAAGGGGATAACTACTTATGTTTACAAATTTTCATAAAGAGCTATTCAACTTTTTCCATCATTCGTATCACGAAATAGGGCAAGTGCGACTGCATAGTGTTAGGACAGATTCATTAGAAGCAGGTGCGGAATTGGGAATATATTCCCGAAGAATTTAGCACGTATTTGTGACTGGTTTAATCAACGTTATAATCGCTTGAAATTGTAAAAAACACATTGGACTGCCATTGTTTTTATCAAATCGTTTAGTTTTTGTTTAATCTTCATCTATATTACTTCATCTTTGATCCTACCATCCATAATCATACCTACCGTTTTGACATTTTTACTTTAGATCATATTGGCAAAACGCCAAGTGCTAGGTTGTCTTGCCACTTCTTTAGACCATATGAGAAAACATTGGTGTCGTCTCGATAATAATGATGATCGACGATGAATTGATATGTTGGAATTATTATATGTGTGCTTGAGCAATATTTGGCTTCTGTCTTATTATTTATTCTTATTTAGCCCAACGGCTTAGCCTTGCCATTCAACGAGGTAATAGCGCCAGTGTTTTGGGCACCATGCCCATTAACGATCACTTGTACGGCATGTATTTTTTGTAAATATAAAAAGTTTTTTAATTTAGATTTTAATTTTAATTTATTTCTTAGTTTTAATTAAAATAACATTTGTGTAATTTCGTATAGTTAATGTCAATAAAGATTTTTATATGCTTTTGTCTTCTCGTAAATTTAAAACAATGCATACTATGCTATTATATGTACTTTATATTTTGTTGTTTGGACTGTTATATTCGTGTCGTCCAAATTTTTGCACCGCGCTTCAATAGGTACCTATGTATTGTTTTGGTTATCAATATGAGTCATTGATTTTCAATACGGAAATTGATTAAACGGTACCTTGTTAAACGGTACCGGTAAACTTGTGAAAACGTAAAATAAAACTAGTTTAAATGATTTTATTTTTGAAAATAAAAATTGACTTTTTCGTCTTAATACATTATTATAAATATTACTACGCTAGCCGTAGTCACGTACTAAAGGCTCAAGTTTTCTTTATGCGTCATAGCCCATAGGTAGGCATCGTAATATACGGTACTGCCACGACTTCCGTCTGCGTGAAAGGTTTATAAATGCTTGACTCCTCCTTACCTTGGTGTGACTCCATACTGTCTACACATTACTTCATATTTCTTTTTCCAAAAATAGTTCAGTCTCAAATTCTAATATTTTACTTTGATGATCATATACTTCCCTACTGTCTACCTACTAGCATATTTTGTCACGGTAATCTTTAAGTTATCGAAAGTTCGATCAAAATCTGTTCACTAATCCGTGATTCAGTCACTTCAGTAAATTAATAATTATCATCGTAAAAGTTAAATTAAATCCAGTGGCCGCTTGGCCAAAATCCACCGCGAACTTCATCAAAAGAAATTTTGTTTATAATACATAATTTTAGGTTTAGATTATTTTACACTGAACACCTATATCACTGATTCAATAATTTAATATAAAAAATTCTTTTTAAACCACCGACGTCAAACTCCCGCGCCAACTTTACAACAACAAGCACACGCTATACAAAGTACTTGTTTTATTGTTGATATTTTAAAAACCGCTCGACCGATTTCGATAAAATTTATATGGGACCACATGGGAAGTATGTCCTTTCAAATAAAAAAAGAATCATCAAAATCTGTCCACCCAGTCAAAAGTTCTGAGGTAACAAACATAAAAAAAAAATACAGACGAATTGAGAACCTCCTCCTGTCGGTTGAAAACAATTTGCACGTGTCTGGCTTTTTTAATTAAACGCTAAGAGCAAATCTCTTATTCATTAATTATGATTGTAATAATGAGATCGATTTTCTTTGTCTCTCGAGTAGTTGTTGTCGTAAACACTTAATCTGTATTCAGTTCAGCTCTGAGACTCGGAGGCTCATTAAATATTGGTTGTTTGCATTTGCCGGCCGGGTCTTTGTTTGTATATACATATGTACACTTTGTATCCTTTGATAGGGTATTTTAATTCGTGCTTACTGTGTTGTGCGCACGTTTTCTCTGTAATCTATTCCTAAATTTTCTTATCACCTGTGCTTTTATAATATTTGGTGGTCTATAGTTTATCTATAACTAGCTTCAGGTATAGGTATTGAGTAGGTTAAGTATTTTGTATTTACTAACATAGGATAAGGGATTCTAACTAACAAAATATGGGACAGTTTCCTGAATTAAAATTATTTTATTATATTATTATTATTATTTAGCAAGTGAAATCGTTCACGTGGAGTTAAAACCTTTTCAAAGTCGTCTATGTCCGATTCTACTATCTTCGTGCTACATTTTGTCAAGATTGCTTGAGCAGTCAAGCAGTAAAAAGTTTACTAACAGACCAACGGATAATATTATAGCTTCGGTAATCGGTACTAATACCGATCTATATATAGGTCAAGTCCTAGTTGAGTGGATTACTAAGAGAATGTCGCCGATGCCAGCATTTGCTCTCAAAATCATAGATGATGTGCTTTATTCATGCTACCATTGAGTTAAGAATATGTAATGGTTTTCTAGAGATTGCTGTCTAAAGTAGTGAAATAGGCTTTTGCGTATTCTGTTTGTGTTGCAAGTTGCATCGCTCAATAAGTAGGCAACTATGTAGTCACAGCAACAGAGGCGCGGCAAAGGCGCCATTGCATTAACGAGCGATTGTGCGTGCTTTATCATGCCCCAGACTATTACCATTAAGTGCCGCACGTTCCAGTAGAGATTTTCTATTATGAGTGCTCTAGTCTAGTGCTACTGTGTAACAACGTTAGTATTTTAATTCGTCTCACTTTTGATGAAGTTTTAGCATTATTTTAGCCATTACATATCTGAAGGGTGATTTTAATAATCGCTGAATAAACTTATCTAACGAATAAGTCATTTTAGTCAGATTTCCAATACAAAATCTGTGGAATCGCCAAAATTTGCGGTATTGGCGATTAAAGTAATCTGCCCTAAATTATATATTCAGCTATAATTATGACTAACGCGAATCTCTTGCTATTAAATCAACTAACGCAGTTTCTAGTAAAGAACGCTGCTTAGGAAAAACTTTAATATATGCCAATTATAGAATAGATTAATGAACACAATATTAGCAATCCTTGGCCAGTCAGTCCAGATAAAACAGTCATGCGACATTTATTTATCGATCCTTTACATAACATTGCATTGAATGTTGCTCTTGTTGGCTGGTAGAGGCCATTAAAGTTGCTTACCTCAGTCCTTACACGAGAAGAAACTCACTGTGACATTTTTTCTAACTATAAACGCGCTAATAAAGGCTTGATCACATCCATCGCAACCTCATCAACGTTATGTACCCCAAAGCTTGTAGAAGTTGTAAAGATCTAGTCCCATAATAATGATGTCGTTGTCTGATCGTCGTCAGTTGCTGGAAACCTACTTTTGGACAAAAGGCTTTCTCTAGTGATTGCCACATCAAGCAACAGTTCCTCAACCTTCCTTTTCCAGTTACTTCCCTCTACAATCTTTGGTCTATCGTGCTGGAAGGTGCCCCATTACTCATAGTCATACCACCCTTACGTCTTGAAGTCTTCATTTTAAGACTTCTGCTCCAATGGTCATTGCCCCTGCGACTAGCCAACTGTCACTTCAATTTCTAAATGGCTATTGTCAGTGAACTCAATTCTCTTGGGGATGGCTTCTTTCCAAACACGTTTCTTCACTTCTTTCGTATACACGGATCTGTATGAACTTTTGGAGGCATTCATATTGCTGACACTGCAGCCATGTGTCATCCACGTTGAGCTTGACAGTGTGACGATCAGTTCCCTGTATTAAAAATCTTACACGCGTACACGCGCGATCTGCGTGACTTTGTAACTTTCGTAGTATCCAAGCCTTAAAACATACTGTATTAAGCTTTAACCTTGTTCTAAATAGCTATTTGCAAATGATAAGTAGGTAGCAGGTACCTACGCTGTTGACTTTCTAATCTATGTTCATGTTTATGAACCTCATCAATAACAATGTCCAAACAACTTTAATTAAGAGTTATTGACAATTACTTTACAAAAAGGTTTTATATAGTTATAAAATCAATTAATTCAATTTACGTAGGTAAGGTGTGCTTATTAGTCAATAAAGCATCAAGTCAATCAGTTTTTAGCGTATCGCCGGTTCCGAACTAATACTGCAGAGAAAACTGGCAAAGTTGAAAGCTACCGTGAATTGTTATCATTAAGGAATTCACCGATTCTATAAAACCGGTCACTTTTATTTTTAACTTTCAGTAGGTTCGTTGCAAAAATAATTAATAGAATGTCGCTATTTATAATAATGCGCTTTATAAAGTCAATGAGAGACAATTAATAAACTCAATTGGAGTGCGACCTTGGTGGAATATGTTGGACGTTACATGTGATTGTTTTTCTAGCTATTTGAAGCGTGCATGTCATGCCATAATATGATCACACCGCCCGGCGTACCTACGCCGCAAAGAATCATTCACACTAGGAAAAATTGTACGAAGAATGTTTAGAACACGCAGTTTCCTGAATTAACGAATTCTTAGTTTCCTTGTTTATGAACATTTGTCTCGTTTTGGACTTCAAATATAAGAAAATTGACAGGGTATTGCCACAGTTCACGACTCTGGCATTTGCCTAACCCTAGTCTGTTAGTTTTGTCATGAATTGGTTACGGAGATGGATGTCTAATTTCCGTACTTTTTATTTTGCTCGAGTAGGATTTTAAAAGGTATTTCTTTTAAATTATCATTCTTCAGTCTGCCACTAGTTTCAGGAGTATGGAGATAATATTATAAATTAACCTGTACTGTATAGGTATTTATTTATTTCCACTATGGAGTCTAGAGTGAATTTTGCTTTTTGATGCCTCTAAACATTCAATATTTGGCCTTTTGTAGAGCAGACAAAATAACATCGCGAAATTTTACCGCAGTGTGCATGAAGTCTTACAGTAGGTACTAGGTAGGTATATACAGTCTTAAGTCTGGTACTGATGCAAATAACTGGTTCCTCAGACCCTTGAAAATAATCCGATGACGTCACCGTTCGGTTACATTTGTGAATGTCGTAAATTCTAGGTTGACTGCTCATGCCATCAAGTGATAATGAAATCGACCTTAGTAACGAGAGACGGCAATTTATAGGAACCGGTGGCAACTTTCCCCGCAGCGTCGCCGATGACGCCTATGCAGTTACGAAAGCTGCACCTGCTTATATAGAAGAGTGTCTACAGTTGTCACTACGTCTACTGCACAAGATAATTCTCAGAACTCTCGCAGACTCACACACCGTTGTATGGGAAAGTCTTTAATAGCTTTTCTATTTGAGTCGCCCTGGTTATCCGTCCCTATAAATACAGTATCAACATTATAAATAGCCGCAAACATACGAGTTGTTCTAAAATAACTCGTTATCTATATTGCTATAATATCTCCCACGCAGATGGTTAATCTCTCTAGAGATTGACCGCCGTGACCGAAATTCGGTCGGGAGGACATTATTATTATTATTGTTCTAAAATATAAAATATGGTGGATGACGAAATCGGAAATATTAGAACAATTTATTATAATAACGTAAGTAATTAGGGGTATTGATATGAGTTAGCTATGGTATTGTTCAGTCTCATTATGGAATTTGCCCAAAAGTAGACAAAGACGTCGTAATTTCTTAACATTTCCGTGGCTGTCCGAATATAATATGGGTAATATGAAAGCTGTCTAATAAATGGCCCGCGACGAAATTTTTGTAACCAAGGCCGCTGTCAAGGCATTCAAAGTCGATAATAATTAGTTTAAACTATTTATTTTTGTCATGTTTAGTAGTCATTAAGTTTACAGAATAATTATGGAGATTGGAGAACAAATATGAAAGTCTAAAATGCTTTTATAATAGAACACAAGTCACAAAATACAAGTCTGAGAACTAGTATCAAATTATATGCTTATTTTATTTTTATTTGATAGCAGATAACTCAATGAAACAACGAAAATAACACTTTCAAAAATTCTAAAATGTTCTTCGTGCTAAACAACTTCCATGTCAATGGAATCAGTGAAATAAACTTCGTCAAATAATCGTGTTGACTAAGTGGAATAGTCATAGTGAATTAGTGAGTGACGATGAGTGGAAGTGAGCCAACACTAACGGAATCGCCGGTGCCTCTGGCGCTGGCGCGTCTGCAGGGCAGGCCGGGCCGGATGCGCACGCACCGCCCCAGCCTCCCACTCGCGAGCCTGCAAGAGGCCATCGACGAAACCCCTCGACGCTTCAATGAAGAGGCTGCGCCCGACACTGACGACGAAGAGTCCTTCGCCGATCCTGTGGTCATTAATAAACCCTCTCCGTCCGCTTCTAACGGGCGAAGAGCCTCAGATGCTACATTCGCTGAACGATACAGAAAGCTGACCGAGTTCGATGGACCACCCCCCGAAATGCCTCGGCGTGCCTCACTGGCCGTAACCGTCGGAGCGGACGGCTTCGGACCTAGCGACAAAGGCCGCCGGCGATCCTGGGCGGCACGACTCCAACTCGAGCGGAAGAAGAGAAGAAAGTCCGGTGGCAATGACACCGACGAGGAGGGCGATCCACCTACTTACATACGGCAAAAGCGACCTTCTTGGTGGAATGTCTTCATGCCAGACAACATGCTTAAAAACAGGTATTAATCGATTATATTACATGGATGTTAGCTGACATCTGTTGATGTGTGTTCATATTTTAATAATAGTCTGATGAAAACTGCTGACATTAATTTATTATAAAATATTCGTATAAATGAGTCGCACAGTCACATGAATAAATGCAATTCGAGAAATTATATATACGACGTATTTGTAGCTCGTATCTAGTTAACTGGTTCTCATTTCTGCCGGTATGTGTGCATGGGATTAGAATGGAAATGTGTGAATGCAGCACCATGACACCTGTTTTCCTTGACCTAGCGCTTAGCTCTGGTTATTATATTAAGCGTTCTAAAAAAATATTATAAGCTGCTCTCATGGTTTAAATTATGTTCGCAGCTTGTCTGACATTATTATACCGTTTACATTTAACAACGAGGTTTAGGTAATATTGTGTCAAACAATTATTATTAATAAGACAAGACAAGATCATATCAAAACGTAAATTGTGGCTCATTATTGCTATCATTATGAAAAAACATTTGCTTTATACACAACCGACTTGGAAGTAGTTATAAATAATATTGTAGGTAAACTCAAAAAATTCCATGATCAGTGACCTAAGAAAGCGTATGTTTACTTATGTGCTGATAAAATTATGATTTTAGTTATCTTTTGGCTCGCTATCTTGTAGAGCAAGTACCACAGTATCTTGTAGGCTTCTGAGTTCGGTTATGTTATCTTAGTTTTTGATAATAAAATGAAAGCAGGACGGGCTTAGTGATGTGTATATAATTAGTAATTACGTTGACCACTGTTTATCCATTAAAACCCACTTGCACAAGGCCGCACAATTTGTTTTAGTTAAATTTTCTATATCTGTCCTTTTCATGTCAACCTTGCAGAGCGACCGCGTATCTTTTGCATCAATCAATGATACATCGCAATCACCTCTGATTGGTTAACACTCAACTATTGGACGAAATCCACTGACGCAGCAAGAAAACCATAAAATCAGCCAATCGGAGATGATTGCGATGCATCAATGATTGATGCAAAAGATACGCGGTCGCCCTGCTGAAATAAACTTATCAAAAAGCGACAGCAGCATAAAATTTGACTATAGTCGGATTAAATTAGATGCATTAAACTGACGTTTAATAAGCGTATTTATTATGACGTTTACATATCAGTAAACGTCAGTTGTACTGCATCTAATGAAAAGTCCGAGCATAAATAAATTAATTTAAGGAGTGTTGTGCAAGATAGTCTAAAACTAAGTAGGTACGCAACCAAACAAGAGTCGAATTACGCACTAATCTCTTACAAAAAAAAAAGTCTCACATACGAGGGAAAATTAGTAAACTAACCACTAGTTTACTCACACAATTAGAATACACAATTCGTCGTGCTGTCAGTATTTACATCGCGACATTTTCGTAAGCGAATATCCAGACCAATATTATTTGACTGAAATAAGCTCGGCTTGTTCAAAATTTGTCCGTTCTTCTTATTTTACTCTCGATACAAAAAAATTATGTATATGTCACCGTAAGATTGCAAAAACAGTTAGATTATAATCCAACTAACGATATTGTAAACTGTCGACGGATTGTGAACCGTTCAATGTTCCGAGTGTCAATTTTTTAAATATTCATTGTATTTACGTTTTCTTGTCTCTTTCTTGTAGGTTAGGTTAGGGTTCGACATAAATGATTAGGTAGTGCCCGGCCTGGGTTAGTATACCTAACAGATTACAATCTACCGAAAAATAATGCGTTAAATTGTAATCTGTCGACAGTTTACATTATCGCTAGTTAGATTACAATCCAACGGCCTTTGCAATCTTACGGTGACAGATATAAATTAAGCGTTATGGTGGAATTGAATGCACTGAATAATATATACAGAACATCAAGTTTTAGTATGATGATGTGGCTACGATAAATAATTATTGCATTCCTTACCAGTTTCAATAAGTATTTGTCATTCCTGAGACTGGACGCCTGTAGATAAAAAAAACATCATACCAATTGGTACGTGATAAAAATGACTTTTTCGGTGTAAACGTGTTTTACTATACATAGTGCTTTTCGTCTCCAGAAAAACTTTTAGTACTCTTCTTAGTAAATGATCTGTATTATAATATGGTAGAAGATATTGATTAAGACAAAAGTTCACCCCGTGCGTAACAATTACGTTGACGTTCCGCAGTTTGCACTATGCACGCGATCACCTAGGGCTAACGATGTCTATGTCTAGGGCCCAATACGCAGTGCTAACGTAAACCTCTAAGCATCAGCGTGTATAGCAAAATAAGTTTGGCAACACGATAAGACTATTTTAAAGAGTATTCATAATTTAAGAGGTTTTAGTTGCTAGTCTTGACTCTTTATAATTATTAAGGTCGAACTTCATTGAAAATATAAAATTGTAATGATTGTTTGGCGTAAAGATATATCGAATCGATCTGTGATTTATTGAAATCATTATGGTTTTCGCATCTATCGCAAATGCTACTTAAATTTGTTCACGATTTCTTTGGACCAAAGCAAGTAAAACGTGGGTAGCGTTTTAACATATATTCGTTTGTAAAATACTTTGGCAAATATTTTCAACTGATACTGCCTAATGTCTTCTAATTGACGGCACACACATCAGACAGATATAAGTCACGTTCGGTGATATTGTAAGTTTCCTAATTTTTCTATGTGCCTAAATATCTAGTTAGGCACATAAAAAAATATAATAAGTATATTAACAGCTTTTCTACCTAAACGTACCTACCTACCTGAACAGGCATTGGGTCTATTGACCCAGAAAATATAGTTACTAAATACTTATATTTAGTTCATTTTTAAGTATTATCACTTATCAGCAATCAGTATTTTTTTAAATACAATCTTATATGCATCTACTCTCTACTCAATAACGTTACACGTGTGACGTGTCACGTGACTTTTGTTTGACAACAATTTTAATTCCGATGTCACAGACTTGCGTACGCTTATATTATATATTATCGTACATAAATTATTATCATACACTCAATTTTATACTCCCATAACGTCATGCGACGTTTTTCTTACGTCTATTCGAGTTTATTTCGGGCGCGCCGTAGAGCGAATAACAAAGTTACGATAGTTGGAACATAAAAGCTGATTGTGATCAAAAGGTCTTGTAACTCATCGAAAACTATTGGAAGACCAAATGCAATTACAGGAGGGTAGATGTTTCTGTTCAGCTAAAGTTAGTTAGCAATCCAACCCTTCGCTGATAAAGTCACTAGGGATACTGACGCTATTTCTACATATAACAGCTACGAACAATCTTAAATCGAATCTTAATAAATATCAAGATCAATATGATATCGTACTTTTGAACATTTCGGATGAACTAGCAAGTTTCAGAACAACCCTTAAATATATTTTTTAAAGATATCATGTGTAAAATATTTCTTACAAATAAATCAGCAATGAACAAGGTCATATGCGAATCATAACTGCGTAACGTATCTGAAATCTGCATAGACCCACCCACTAAGCACCATTTAGTAAGCAGTTCCGCAAATATAAAACCAAATACATCGCGAAGATTGATTGCTAATATTATGTGTTTGTCGTAGGAGGTAGGAGAATTATGCGGAAGGTTTGCATCAGTAAATATTCTGATTTTATGCTACGGTATCCGTAACACAACATACGTCATGGCAGGGGACAAAATTGTTTCATCATTCGTAACGTGGCCTTCAAACTTTGTTTCCGCAAACGTACAATCACCTTAGTTTTCTTTTCTTTGTTCTGCACGGGCTGCACCTCTTTGAAAATTGTTACTCGCGTCTCAAAGTTTAGCCGTTGCCTGTTAGGTAGCATAAAGATCTAGATCCTTTTAGTTTTTCGCGCATTCTTCCTATATCCTCTTATCAATAACAGTAGTGCGCAAATCTTTTTACGATCCATGTTGCTACCTAGTACAAAATACGTTCGTACAGTTAACGATCGTCCATGGAATATGGTCACCCGAACCTTGGAAGGAAGACGACTTGCCGCACGAAATCGCATCGCAGTAATTCGCGTCGCAGTTTTCTGCGTTGCAAATTATTCGCATCGCGCCGATTCGTAGTTATGTGTTTGCATCCTAAATATATATTAATGGATTTAAAACTTTTAATTTAGTGCATTCTTTAAAGTAGCCAACTACTTTTATTTTTTATGTCCATTTTTTAAATGTAAAATTGGCTCATACAACTAAAATCCTCCGTCCGTTTCGAATGTCATGTTTTTACTCTAAAGTTGTATTTTCAAATGACTCTTGATTTAATAAGTAATAACTAATAACATAATCTATTTATGTTCCTATATTGAATTAAACTCGAATTCAATTCAACTCGAACTAAGTAGAACTCTTATTTTATCCTATTTCATCAATATTTAATACTATTCGCTTAAATTATAACTCGTTTAGCAGTTATAACTATTAAATTAGATAAATATTGCCAATCCAGCGGTTGCAACCGCGATACAATATATCAACATTGAGGGATTCATGGTTGAGTAAGTAGATATTAAAATTATATTATCTCCGTCCAGTATGGGAACTATGCCAAGTCATTTAGTAAAAGCAAATCTTTTCCAATGATGATTCACTTTTAGCATAAACAATACTCTTAATCTTTGTTTACTTTCCTAATATACCCATTAATTTAGTACTGTTAACTGATAGAGCATATTTTATGTTAATCTCAAGAGTCAACAAGATTCGGCGATTATGTTATTTCACATGTGTAAGAAAATTCATGACATCAAACTGTTCGTTTGCAATTAATTTTCCTTGTGGCTTATGTATTACTCCTAGTTGCTCCTTAAAGGTGTGTTTTACTTCTTAATATTTTCGTCTATACCTACATATTTGTTTGGGTGTCTTTAACAAGTCCGTTGTTTGAAAATATTGTGTTTTATAATGTTGGCTGGCGTCCAGCGTCGTCGATAGATGCGACGGCAAACCGAGCCCACGACGCAACTAAATCTTTCAATGTAGGTAACAAACTAAAAACACTAAAAGAAAACATAACATGTCTGTTACAATGGTATTAAAAACGTCTAGTAATATTATCATATTATGTTTTAAAATAACCGATAGCATTAAACTATTAAATTAAAAAAGGAAAGTCATAAGATACTAAATCGTTAAGTGTTATGAAGAAACGAAGACGATGCTAGATTTGCATTTTGCTATTTTATAATATTTGTGTTTACACGTCTTGTATTTGTAAATAAGTATGTAATAGAAAACCGACACAAATTATTGAGCCGTGTAACGAAACAATAATATTATGTTCTCTTTTCTAAAACTCTACACGGACGATTGCGTAATGTGTCGCAAATTAAACATTAGCAATCTGATAGCTCGACACAGACTTGTAACCTGCGCCAATAATGTTCCATGCAGCGCATAATAAGCAAAAATCAATGTTTCAGATTTGTTGTCTGACTCTAGACATGCGTCTATTATAATTTTTCATGCTGCTAATGCAAGAGAAAAGGTTTTATGACCATGAAGTAAACATTATATTTACCTAGATCAAAGTATTCTCTTTTTTTGTTTTGTTTGTGGCTTTTTTTGCGTACGTTTGTAGTTCTAATCAACTTTTACTAAGAATTTGCTTATCGATGACATATTATACCAGTACTAGCAGGTTAGGTACATAATACGTCCTACGTTTATAATAATTTTTGAATAATTTTGTGTAATGTCAATTACAATATGGAATGTATGCAATATGATCAGTGTCGCGTATTTGCATATAATATCTAACGCATTACGCAAGGTATGAGCCATCATAGTCTTAATATTATTGTAATGGCATGGTAATAATCTATATGAATATTAGCACGCTTAGGAGGATATAGGTTCAGTTCTATTATTATCAGTAGGGGTGTTTTTTGGATTTTCAATATTTATAAGAAATCCAAAGTGTTTCATATTCATGAACTTATTAAAAAGTAATAAACTTAGTAAAAGTATATACTTTTTCTAAGCGCACTACGTTTATATCATTTAAATAACAAAACTTTGGAAGTTAGAATTAGATTCCGTTAATTTCTGCTGTCCTTGTCAATTCTTTTTACATCTCCAACACATTTGTATATTTCACTTGTCGACATTTTGCAAGCAGAAATATTTCTCATCTGATGTACTGGGCAGCGTATTTGTATATACAAATAGCAACAAGAAATTGCTGAGTTCGAAAACAAAATTAGTCATCCTACATGGTTTGGTAGGATCCATAAAAAAATATGTTACAAAAATGAGTAAGCTTCGAACGAGGTACTTAAATACATCTTTTAGCGAAACAAAAAAAAAAATAGAAACATAGTATCACTATAGAATAGTTTTAAGTTCATCCAACAAAATAAACGTTTCAAAGTAACTAGTAATCTGAATATGAAAACTTGTTTGTAAATCTCTTACGCTAAATAAGGATAATATTAATAAATGATTTGCCTGTGTATGTTATATCAATTACTGAGAGCAATTATTGTAATTACTAAAGCATTATCCCTATAATCTAATCCAATTCGATTAAACATGCAGTGCCTTACATTTACGGTTGGACATTCGCTTAACTAAGTTTGCTGCCCCTAAACGACTGTCCCTTGGGCTAAGTAAATATAGATGATTGTATTGGGTTCCATGCGATCAATACCTTTACGATCTTGTAAGGGGTTTAACCTAGATACAAAATTGTACACACCCTTTCTTACATAACAAAAGCGAAGATAGCTCAATAAGGTCAAGGTTGGACAATAAAAGTAAAACCCCTTAAGTTCGGTCTTCCCTATCAGATAGTATTCCTACCTTAACAGCTTCACGTTTAAGTTGAAGAGATAAGAGGGAATATTGACGTTATTGATGTACTTACTTATCGAGCTCTTGCTTCTCATGCTTCACAAATCTCGACTTGCTCCATTGCGTCGTTTTGTCTAACATCCATTCTGTTTCGGTAATTTATAGTATGAAACGGGTGGTTATGATTAATCCATACTAATATTATAAATGTAAAAGTGTGTCTGTCTCTCTGCCTGCTACGGTTTCACGGCCCATCTATTCAACCGATTTCGATGAAATTTGGTACAGGGGTGGTAGGTTTTACTTTTATCCCGGGGAAGGATATAGGCTACTTTTGATCCCGGAAAATTAAAGAGTTCCCGCGGGAATCAAAAAATCTTAATCCATGCCGACGAAGTCGCGGGCATCATCTAGTAACCTATAAAGGGAACCATAAAGACAGCAATATGACCCTGATCACCTCGTGTTCGCGAAATATGATCAACGCATTACGCAGTTGCTCTTTAAAGTTTTAAGAAAACCATTAGTGTAAAATGTTTCGATTTTATTACTATAAGAATTTAATATGTTTCTAAAACGGATGTAGCCATAGACTAAAGCTGGGCCCTGTGTGTAATAACCGCTAGAAATTATCACTCCTTTAAAGCTAATTTATGTGTACGATATACAAACGCTTATCAAGTTAGTAACACGGCTTAATTATGTAGGACATAAAAATAAATTGTAGCTGACATTAATCATCCGTGTACGCGGACAACCTTGTGACTTTGTTGCTCCTAGTTTGTCGGTGTTGCTACACCAACGTTAGAAACTTTTTTGAATCATTTATAGAATTCTGTGACACGTCCACTAGCTAAGATAATCAATAGTCCTAATTAGTAGCTAGAAGAGATAGGATTTTATTTGTTCATGTGAATATCCATTTTTGCGGCTTCTTTTCGCTAAAAGAATAGTCTCTCTTAAGGACGAACAAAAGCTTGATATAGTGCTACTTTTCCATTGTACATAAAAGTTTAAAAATTAAGAATGGAATCAACCTTTTTAACTGACGTTAAGTTTTTTTTTTCGAAGCTTAGTTTCGGTGTGTATTTGTACAAATTAAAAATTCTTTCCAAAAAACTGACTTCCAACGCCACTGTAAAGTACAAAATAATTTTGATTTCTACCCTCTATATTGAAGGCGGGCGGGCGGGTATAACAAGGATAAGCAAAGTTGACGCATCAGACTCGACTTGGAAGGCGGTTTTTTGGAAAGAATTTTTATTTTTAACTTTTTAGTGTCAGGGTTGAGGATTTGGAGTCACCTCGAGAGCTTCCTCTAACGACTGATATTTTTTTTTTCAAATCGGTTCAGAAACCACGGAGATATGCACCGACATACATTAAAAAAAAATACGCGCCGAATTGAAAACCTCCATTTTTGGAAGTCGGTTAATAATTATAGCTTATAGTAGTTGTAGTATTGAAGCCATGTGCGGATGGTAATGTTGCCACGCAAGGGCAGCTGCATTCATGTTCACTCCCAAGTTCCACTATGTGGAACGTTCGTATTTATTTTATTGCAAATTTACTCGCCTTGATCACTCGCAAACGACTGTCATCGCGCGTTGTTTCATAATTGGTTATATTTTTTTTATTACAATTTAATTTCTTCTTTTTTAAATGAAAATATAACGCGTGGTTGTTTCGATTGAGAGCGTGGTGTTCTAGGTAAGTTTTCAAATAAACAAACGTGACACCTTCGTTGAAATTAATCTTCATTCAATTCAATTCAATTCTTGATTTTATGGCTTGCATCTGTACCAGACGGGTTTTTTGTGTCGCCAATTACATGTACTCCTCATGTATGTATGTGATCTTGTAGAATTTTGGGTGAAAATTGGAGACTTGAGAGTCGATCGATGCAAATTGCAATGTTTAAATGGCACGACACCACAAAAACACGATGCATTTGAACCACGATTTAAAACAGCATACGTTGATACTTGACAGATTAAATTATCTCCGTCACCACGTTTGTTAACTTGAAAATTATCACTCAAAGCTCTGCATTCATTAGCATTATAGAGGCTGTATGATGGCCTTAAATCAATGTAGAGGTGACAGGTATGGGTCTTTCTTCTAGCTTTCAGACAATAAAAGATTTTTAGACCTGAAGACACAAGAACGTTCTTCTTTTTACGTGGCTCAGTGTGAAAATAATCTTCTGAAAAGTACTGTCATTTCTACTAGAGCACAATGCGGAGATATTACCTATCGTATTTTATTTGTATGTAAAAACTAACAACGAACGTACAAAACGTACTTTTGTTTCTCCAAGTTTACCTGTAGGTAAGTATATAGGTGCATATGTGAATATTCTAGGATACATGTCCATTTCCTCCCCATTGCGCCAATTGCGCTCATTTGTAGACGACACTGGACTAATTGTGGTCCGCAATTAGCAGCGGAATGAACGCGTACCTCAACGACATTCGGCCGTGGCATTCAATGTAATGAACCATGAAACGCTTAATAACAGTATCTGATATACACTGATACCCAAACGTGTTGTACATGTTTTAGGGATCCAGAATGAATTACCTTTTTTATTACTTTTTATTTAGTCTAAGCCTAAACCTATTTTCTAATTTGTACATCACAATAATTTACAGCTTAAGTCTGTTTGCTTGCGGACTTCGAAAGTTTTATCGCCATCGTCTCGTTTTCATTAAAAACCATTACCAAGCCATAGCTAGTAAGAGAATAACAAAAATATTGATGCGTAAGTCGAGGTAAGGACACTATAGGTATTTGTCTTAAAGAGACCATTAGGCAGCCCCAGACCTGGGGACAGTAATGTCGGACAACACGATAATCCCCGTAGGCCGTAATACAACAGATTAACTGATAACACTCCGAATGGGTGTTACTATACTAAATAACATGTGACAAACTAACAACTACGAAGTATTGAATCAGTCTTGTTACTGGGGAATTGGTAAGTCCCAAAGAAGAACCGGCTCTTTTGTGAGTCAACTGTTACTTTAATTGGATTTTCCTCATACTACTGTGATTCAGGTATCTAATCGGTATTTTAAAATCTGAGCATGTGGGAATTTATATTATTACCACATCATAAAGGTAATAAAATCATTAATTTATCAAACTAATATTATAAATGCGAAAGTGTGTTTGTTGGTTTGTGGGTTTGTCCTTCAATCACGCCGCAGCGGAGCAACGGATCTACGTGATTTTTGGCATGAGTAGGTATAGTTGAGGACCTGGAGAGTGACATACGCTACTTTTTATCCCGAATAATTAAAGAATTCCCGCGGGAATCAAAAAAAACTTAAACCACGCGGACGAAGTCGCGGGCATCAGCTAGTTAGGAATATTTCAAACGATGTTGTTTTTCTCATTTCCGATGCATACCCAATTTATTGCACCTAAATAAACCCATACTAATTTTCTGACTTGTCCACACATTTTATATTTTTGAGTGAGTATAAAATAAAATTTATATTTTTGATCTTTCGAATAATAAGAAATAATCAATTTGATATCCTTGACCAGAGAATCTTTTATAGAAACGTTTACTGCAATTTTAGGATTCTTTATTAGAACAGATCTTTATTAGAACAGAGTTTAAATTCTGATTCATATCAAACTACCACATTTTCGATCATGAGATTTGACTGAAACGTTTTCACACTTTAGAAGGCAGATATTGGCATTGAAAGGATAACAAACGCCACTAAGACTACGATTAACTGTGTCGACACAAAAGACTATCAACATGCTGGACAATAAATCTATTGCACCTTTGTTAATGGTAGGTGCATTTTAATGTGGTGCGGTAGTTATATGTTCCTTTGTCTTCGTGAAATGCTAGCACACTAAAAGGCCTTCACTGTCATTAGGGTCAACTAGCCTGTAAATCAAATAGCCACAATACCCATTCCGTCATGCATATTGTATCTTTTCCCATAATATGAAGATTTTATGTTCAATCATAATATTATAATCATGAGCTAAGGGAAAAAACTATTTAATTTCTGTTTACCTATGGAATAACTACCTCACTGTTTTTTTTGTAAGTACATATTTAGCTTTCTTAATTACTTCGTAATTTCACGCGTAATTCTTCACCCCAACTCTGATCGCTATCAGCTTTTTTCTTTCAATATCAAACGGTTGTAAACACAGCTCGTAAAAAGTAAAATAACTCAAATTTAATGCAGTATTTGAATTACATAGATTAATATTATCATTGTTTTATATTAGTCGCTATTTTATTTAGTTGTTACTTAGTCGGCAGGTAATTTAGTTGCTGTGCCAGCAACTTAAGAATCTGTAATTTTGTATCAAATGCAAGCCACAATCAAATGAGTTCCACATTGACAACTATGACCCAACTTCGCTAATTTTACGTTTTCTTTCCATTATACTGAAAACAAAAAAACGAACAACCTGTTTCTGTTGAAATGAGTCAGTTTCTATCTGTTTTTAGTAGTTACAGTTAAAGGATTGTAAGTCTCTAGTTGTCTCCTCTATAAAGCCACAATGAAATATTAAGGTTACTTAAATGGTTTATACTTCAAACTTTTCACATCCGCATTCTTGACCCGCAAGATTTGGTGTTCTTTGCCTGTGCAGAGTTGGGTTATCCATATAATCAATTTTTCTAAGTTCCTCAAGTTCAAGTGGTTATCAGTGTTTAAAAGTCTATTTTTGTGGTATATTATTATTGAAACACTACTGCAAGAAATGATCCAATTGATTTTATTATTATATTAGTCGTTAATACCTTCGTAAAATGAAGTTAATTATCTGTTGTGTAATTATAATTTCGCACTTTAAAATTACGGAAAGGGACATTATTAAAAGTTTGTAGACATAATTAATATCATCAAAAGTATGCGATTTGTTTTAACTTTCATGTGATTGACTTTTCTGCTTCATCATTACTGACCTTATTTTCCTTTGCTGCTTTTACTTTCATTTCCTCGTTTGTATAAAAGAAATGAAACAGATGGTCTTTCCCTTCGTATAACTTATCCGTCCGGTTGTGCAATAGTAAATAATCATGACTGGCCACCGCGCGCGTGTGATAGTGCGCGTAGGCCGTTTCACAATATCACGAGTCATCGACCTTATACTTCTGTAGGTTACTAGAGACATGCTCATTTCCGTACACACTAAAAGTTGCTCTTAATGAAAAACAATAGATGAGTTCATATAATTTTTGTAGACCTACTAGGTATATACCTATGAACTGAACACTTCTTTGTATTGACGTCAAGCAAGCGTCTGTTGTATGCAAAGCCAATTAACGAACTTTAATTAACGGTTCCTAAAATTGTGTTTTCCTTTTATAAATTTCCTTAGTAGAAAAAGATGGCCCAGTCGAGTAAGTGCTTGGATCTGAAACTAAACCTATTGTACCATTACCAATCTATTTCCAACTAGCTGTATATTTTTAAGTGGTGTTCTTTATGAAGTTGTGCTAATTATGATGACAGTAAATAAAAAAAGCTGCACCTTTTTTAATGCATACAGATAAAATCGTGAAGGATTTATAAAGATATTTCGTGTCTAGTATGTTTGGTTTAAAATTTAGTAAGTTGTTAAGTCATATAGTTGTTGTTGCGTGAATTACTTATGTATTCGGTAGTTTCATTTGCAAATATGCATTTCTCGCATATTTTGCTTATTACTTATAGAAGGTATCATTTGTTTGCTACTTACCATTTCTTCCTTTAGTAAAGAATGTCCGATCTCGTTCTCCCAGAATTTCATGCGATCAGTGTGCTAATCAAACCTACCTTCTGATTGGTTGACTAATGACTTTCTTCAATTATTATTATCTATATCTATACTAATATTATAATTAATGCGAAAGTTTGGATGGATGGATGCATGGATGTATGGATGGATGTTTGTTACTCAATCACGCCAGAACGGCTGAACGGATCGGACGAAATTTGGTACAGAGATAGATTATAGTCTGGAATAACACATAGGCTACTTTTTATTCCGGAAAAATTAAAGAGTTCCCGCGGGAACCAAAAAACTTCAATCGACGCGGACGAAGTCGCGGGCTATTAGCTAGTAGTAAAAATCTAAGCTAAACACAATATAATGTGTACATATTGCTTTATAGTTGCGACAGCTGTAATGTAGTACTTATCACAAGTTTGGCAATCAAGTTGCAAAAAATATACAGTACCTAAGTCTTATAACTAGAGCTTATTGTTTCTTCAAGTGACCCGTTTGTTGCATAATGGTTCTCGAATCCATCCGCTTACTATTAATTTATAGTAGTGTTTGATACAATTGCCCATGATTCAAGATTTATAATCCTGTTTTTTTTTTTCTTGATTTCTCAAGCTAGCGTGCAGTTGATTGAGTAATGTGTTTTCTCATGGATTGTCGATTGCTAATATGTATTGTTACTTAGAAAACATTGTAATTGTTATGACTATTTTGTAACATAGTTTACCATGTTGATTGAAGATGTAAATACACATCTTTTTAGGTTAACGATCTCAATTGTTTAACTTATTTGGACGATATAAATCTTGAACCTTTACCAAGTTTAATGTTGAATCAGCCCAATCCATATCATGTCACTAGATAATATAATCATTACCTACGTCTATTGGTATCGTATTCATTCTTCATTATTAATAGTAATCTGTCATACAATCCGGCGTAATGGACACTGTTAACGCAGTATTACGTATAAAGCAGCTAGATTTGTTGCGGCTTTGCGGCTTATTAGCCGACAAGTTTCTTTATTTCCAGCGAGTTGTGTAATTGTTATTAATCTTATAAGTGTGGTAAGGTAGAAATTAAGGCCAAGGTTTACTAAATCAGAGCTAATGTCATATCTGCCTCGTTGGTCTAGTGGTTGGCATATTCGACTGCGGATCACGAAGTCCTGGGTTCGATTCCCGGTCGGGCATGAATAGTTAGGTATTGGGTTTTTCAATTAAGAAATTCTCAGTGCCAGCCCGGAGTTGGAAGTTGGCGGTGTTTCACCCCCGTGCCTCGGAGAGCACGTTAAGCCGTCGGTCCCGGTTATTATTACTAACATGATAATAGTCGTTAAAGCCCGCCAACCCGCATTGGAGCAACGTGATGGATCTAAGCTCTAATTCCCTCTCTCCTATGAGAGTGGAGGCCTGTGCCCAGCAGTGGGACGTTAATAGGCTGTAGTGATGATGATGTGATGAATGTCATATAAACATTTTTAAACAGTTAATTCAAACGGCCCCAAAGTACTCCTTACTACAATGAGAGGAAGGTTCCCTCAAAGCTCAGTCTTTATAGATAGACTGTTCTGTATAAATGTTTTATCATAGAGCAGTTTACCTTAATGAAATCAATCTGCCCCCCGATTGTGTAAGGAAATCGCAATCGTAATCGTTTTTAAAACGGATAATTCGACCTGTATAAGGAGTTCAAAGATGCCTGCACTTCAAAAAGCATTTATGAACTCCTGAAACAGTTCGAGTAATACGTTTTAAGCTGTCAATTGATTATGATTTTCTTAGTCAATTGGACCTCAGATCAAATTATTAATTATTTATTTGTTGCCTAGTTGAAGAGCCCGTAGTCAAAAGCAATATAAATAACACTATGAAATTGGTTTCCCTGCCGTATGTATGCGATACGAATGTTACAATAATTATACAATAGGAAAAGGAAAACGTTGACATGGACATCGGTAATAATAGGTATATCAGGTGCTTAGCACTTACCTATGTAGATCACTTACGTCCACTTAACTGTTATGATATCTTATCTATACGATTTAAACCCGTTTTATTTGTGTATAAGATCGATAACCTGGTTATGAATAATCCATGTTATGCTTATGATAATAATAATAAATAAATCTTTATTTGGAAGTATCAAGGACAGAATTACAGTACAATCAATGACCTTCTATACATATACATGTGTATAGAAGGTCATTGAGTACAATACAAAAATTCTTTCCAAAAAACCGACTTCCGAAGCCACTGTAAAGTAAAAAATAATTTTTAACCGACTTCCAAAAAAGGAGGAGGTTCTCAATTCGGCGCGTGTTTTTCTTTTTTTTTAATGTATGTCGGTGCATATCTCCGTGGTTTCTAAACCGATTTGAACAAATTTTTTTCATTTGTTAGAGGAAGCTCGCGAGGTGGTCCCATAAAAAAATTTGACTCCAAATCCTCAATCCTGACGCTGTAGGTGTACCGTACTACATGAAATCCTCAAAACTAGTGAGTTAGGAGATTTTGATGGTGAATTCATATAGTAGGTATCAAGTCACGTGTATACGATACAACTCTGAGTCCCAACTCCTCAACCCTGACGCTGTAGGGTACAGAACTTCTTAAAAATAGCGATTTAGGATTTTTTTATGATGAATTAATATTGTAGGTCAAGTACCGGGTAGTCATGCTACCGGGAATTACCAGTATCAAAAGTACCGGGAATTCCCGAGACTTCTGAATATTTTCAGTCCCGGTTCTCCACACCACAAAACCGGTACTTTTGATACTTTCGAGACTCGAATTAAATAGATTACTTCTCTAATTAAGTGCGGATATTTCTGAATGTAACAAGAACTTCGTTCACTACACTGTATTTTATGATCACAAATTCGAGGTTTTAGTATAAAAAATCCTATTTTTACTTTGAGTATTTATACTTAGTCTTTCTAAATATTATTTACCAGCTTTTTTGAAGATCAATTAATTGATGAATCTGTCACTCCAATAAAATTTGTTCTGCTTTAATGAGTTACAGTAGATTAATTATGCTACTCTGATAATCGTATTATATTTCAGTTCAAAGTTTAGTTTCAAAAAAAAAAGAAATAAAATTGAATGACTGAGTTTACTGTAATATAAAATATTCCTCATAAGCACCAGGATTATGGCTGCCAAATTTTGATTTTTGACTCCTGAGACATAGAAATACTAAGAGGTACCGAACCCAGTATCCCCAACCCACCCAGAACCCAGAATCGACCAACCGATCGACCAACCAATTGACCAACCGATTGACCAACCAACCAGCCAACCAATCAGACAACCAATCGGCCAACCAATCAGCCAACCAATCGACCAACCAATCAGCCAACCAATTAACCGATCGACCAACCAATCGGACAACCAATCGACCAACCGATCGACCAACCAATCGACTAACCGATCGTTCAACCAATCGATCAACCGATAGACCAACCGGTCGACCAACCAATCAACCAACTGAGCGACCAACCAATCGACCAACCTATCGGACAACCAATTGGCCAACCAATCGTCCAACCGATCGGATAAACCAATCGACCAACCGATCGACCAACCAATCAACCAAACGATCGAACAACCAATCGACCAACCGATCAACCAACCAATCGACCAACCTATCGACCAACCAATCGACCAACCAATCGGACAACCAATCGGCCAACCGATCGACCAACCAATCAACCAACCGATCGAACAACCAATCGACCAACCGATCAACCAACCAATCGACCAACCAATCGGACAACCAATCGGCCAACCAATCAACCAACCGATCGAACAACCAATCAACCAACCGATCAACCAACCAATCGACCAACCTATCGACCAACCAAGCGACCAACCAATCGGCCAACCAATCGGCCAACCAATCGGACGACCAATGAACCGATCGATAAAACCAATCGACCAACCGATCGACCAACCCATCGACCAACTAATCGACCAACCGTTCGACCAACCAATCAACCAACCGATCGACCAACCGATTAGGTTATGCAGTCGATACTGCTTCTGAGTACCGGGAATTTTCGGACCGATACTGGCATAGAACCGGGAATTCCCGGTACTTTCGATACTTTCGATACTACCATAAATTATCACAAAACAAGGCAAGTAAGTACAGTAAGTATGAATGACTGCCTCGTTGGTCTAGCGGTTAGCGTAGTCGACTGCGGATCACGAGGTCCTGGGTTCGATTCCCGGTCGGGCATAAAAATTGTTAGGTATTGGGTTTTTCAATTAAGAAATTCTCAGTGCCAGCCCGGAGTTGGAAGTTGGCGGTATTTCACCCCCGTGCCTCGGAGAGCACGTTAAGCCGTCGGTCCCGGTTATTATCACTAACATGATAATAGTCGTTAAAGCCCACCAACCCGCATTGGAGCAGCGTGGTGGGTCTAAGCTCTAATTCCCTCTCTCCTATGAGAGTGGAGGCCTGTGCCCAGCAGTGGGACGTTAATAGGTTGTAGTGGTAGTGGGGAAGTATGAAATAGACCAACTATTTGACATAATACGACAAATGTCGCGTAATATTTCCACACAGGATCATAAATTCATGATTTTTAATGAACTTGTGCAATAATTCGCATCGTTCCAAATTTCAAACTTTTATTGTAGTTCAACGCGAAGGGCCGGCGTATAGGTTTTACAGTGATAGCGTGGGAAATCTTGTCTGAAAATACACTTCGAAAAACTGTTTTTTTGTATCGTGATAAGCTTATAATTTTATTTTTATAGCAATTAAATGCGACAATCAATTTATTACTACAAGCAACTGCTTGCTTTTTTTGCTTGAAGGCTTTTTTCTAGAAACTTCTAGAAAAAAGCACCAGAACTATTTATACTGCAAAAAAAATGCATAAGAATAATAAAGAACTTAAAGAATCGGGAAAGTTGTGTACCTCACTTTAAATCACTAAACATACTAACCCTGCCATGCTTTTACATATTAGAGTCAGCTAAATTTGTAAGGAATCAACCGCAAAACTTTAAAAAACTAGAGGACCTACCGCGACGTTACCAATTAAGACCCACACGTAAAAATAATATGATGATTCCCAGTTCCAACCTAAGCATCCACAGTACCGATCCTAACCCTATGTGTGTAAAAATTTATAATAAAATACCCGACCACATCAAATCTCTGGAGAGTAATACAGCGTTTGTCAACTCTTTAAAAACATTCCTAATTAATAAAGTGTACTATAAATTAAATGATTTCTTTGAAGAAAAATAAGGCAGCCGTCTCTCTACTACCCACTGATTTTTGCTGTGCCCCACCGGGGTTCCAATATTGTATTAAGAACAGCTAATCAATTGACATTATGTAAATTGTACTTTATGAACTATATTGGAATGCAAAGTAAATAAATAAATGAATAATTGAATAAAGCCTTCTTTTTAACCATTTATTCGTGCAAGTTCCAAATGAGAGTACAAATAGAAAGAGTAAGAGTAAAGTGTCTCATAAATACCTACTTCTGGATTGTCTCTTACACAATCGACCAACCGATCAAACAACCAATCGACCAACCAATCTACCAACCAATCGGACAACCAATCGACCAACCTATCGACCAGCCAACCGACCAACCAATCGGACAACCAATCGGCCAACCAATCGGACGACCAATGAACCAATCGACCAACCGATCGACCAACCAATCGACCAACCAATCGACTATTCGGACGAATAACCAACCGATCGACCAACCAATCGACCAACCAATCGGCCATTCGATCGAATAACCAACCGATCAACCAACCAATCAACCAATTAATCGGACAACCAATCGACCAACCGATAGACCAACCATCGACCTACCGATCGACCAACCTATCGACCAAGCAATCGACCAACCGATCGACCAACCAATCAACCAACCAATCGTCCAACCGATCGATCAAACGAATCGACCAAACGATCGACCAACTAATCGACCAACCGATCGAACAACCAATCGAACAACCAATCAATCAACCAATTAATCGGACAACCATTCGACCAGCTAATCAACCAACCGATCGGCCAACCAATCGACCAACCGATCAAACAACCAATCGACAAACCGATCGACCAACCAATCGACCAACCAATCGGATAACCAATCGACCAACATATCGACCAACCAATCGACCAACCAATCGAACAACCAATCGGACAACCAAAGAACCGATCGATCAAACCAACCGATCGACCAACCAATTGACCAACCAATCGACCAACCGATCGAACAACCGATCGACCAACCGATCGAACAACCAATCGACCAACCATCGACCAACCATCGACCAACCGATCGACCAACCAATCGACCAACCAATCGACCAACCAATCGACCAACCGATCGACCAACCGATCAACCAACCAATCAACCAACAAATCGACCAACCAATTGACCAATTGATAGTTCTGAACTACATTAACTTTTCTAAATCCGTACCATCCATTAATATCCATAGTAATATTATAAATGCGAAAGTGTGTTTGTCTGTCTGTCTGTCTGTCTGCTACGCTTTCACGGCCCATCTGTTCAACCAATTTTGATGAAATTTGGTACAGGGATAGGTTGTATCCCGGGTAAGGACATAGGCTACTTTTTATCCCGAAAAATTCAAGAGTTCCCGTGGGAATCGAAATAACTTGGTCCACGCGGACGAAGTCGCGGGAATCATCTAGTATAATATATTCGGTAATAAATTAAAATATTTTTTTAGTGTTTGTGGTTATTGAAGTCGGTTTTTATTTATTTTATAAAAAAAATTATCAATAGTATATGTTTAGAATTAGATTACTTAAATGATGATAGAAGTAAATAAACATTGCGCTGATGAAGCTAAGTGGAGCTAAGGTAATTACTTCCACTATTAGCATAGAATATAAGATAATAGCATACCTAAAGCAAAATCTGGTTTAAAGCCGGAAATATGCGAACGAAAATACGGTTAAACTCTGATATACATCGATTTTTATTATCTTGTTGAGTCTTTAATCATATTTTTTGTTGTACCATTTTAAGGTCATTACGGCGATATGAGTAAAATAAAGAAATATTTAACATATAATAAGTAAGCAATTCCCTATTCCCTACGGAAAATTACTGTTGCAATAAGAAAGTGATTGAAATTAAAACAAGATAATAATATCAGTTAACTTTATGATAATGATGTGTGTGTGTGTGTTTTATTATGTGAAGTATATGTTTTTATTTAGGATGTCATAGCCCAGAAACCACACAGAACTGCTTTTTTAACAATATCCCTATAGTCACCTACGGGACTTAGGACTTAATAGGAACATGACAAAGATGCGTATCAGTTTACAACTCATCGACACTGGTATGCAAATATCTGCTTTGAAAAATATTGCATTTAATTCAGGACTAATCAAATGTAACGAAGTAGCTGTCCGAGTTTGAGAGAATATAAATATGTATTTAGTGTATAGTGATGTAGTTATCAACCAGCATTATAAGAGGTCAGTAACTTCTTTGATAAGTTCAGAAGGTACCCAGACCCATGGTTAAAAATTAATTGCTATAATATTTAATATTTTGTTTAAAACAGCCGTTAAAGAAATAACTTTGTTTTTCATTTATTTGAATCTGTGATTTGCTTATATGTCCTAATTTTATGAAGGTAGGTAGTTGTAGGCATGGTTATGAATCATAAATAACCGGATAGTATGAAACCATTGTGAAACTTTTTGATATGTACATTTTTATTATGTTAGTAAGTGCATAACACTCACTTCAGTTTTAAAACTGATTTTTAATTTAGTAAACTTGCTAGTTGTTACAAAAAACCGGCCA
Organism: Erebia epiphron; assembly: GCA_963932025.1. Classification (NCBI taxonomy): domain Eukaryota; kingdom Metazoa; phylum Arthropoda; class Insecta; order Lepidoptera; family Nymphalidae; genus Erebia; species Erebia epiphron. The sequence goes on along the minus strand of OZ009956.1, from coordinate 14,536,704 downwards.
AGTGCGAGTCGGACTCGCGCACCGAGGGTTCCGTACAAACCTGTAATAAGTTTTAAATTAAATGTTCCTTTTTAAATATTTGAGTTGATTGAATGAAAGGTAAATTGCGATTTACGATTAATGACGTATTAAAAAAAAACTACTTACTTGATCTCGTTCAAACCAATTTTCGGTGGTAGTTTGCATGGTAATGTACAACATATATTTTTTTTAGTTTTATCATTCTCTTATTTTAGAAGTTACGGGGGGGGGGACACACATTTTACCACTTTGGAAGTGTCTCTCGCGCAAACTATTCAGTTTAGAAAAAAATGATATTACAAACCTCAATATCATTTTTGAAGACCTATCCATAGATACACCTATGGGTTAGATGAAAAAAAAAATTTTGAGTTTCAGTTCTAAGTATGGGGAACCCCAAAATTTATAGTTTTTTTTCTATTTTTGTAAGAAAATCTTAATGCGGTTTACAGAATACATCTACTTACCAAGTTTCAACAGTATAGCTCTTATAGTTTCGGAAAAAAGTGGCTGTGACATACGGACGGACAGACAGACAGACATGACGAATCTATAAGGGTTCCGTTTTTGCCAAATTTGGCTACGGAACCCTAAAAAAACAGTTGGGTATTGCTGCTCTAATAATAACTTTAATCGAATTGAAATAGAGCAATAAATCCGTGGTAACTGGTAATGTATCTGATAACGTGCACGCAAATTATCTCAATGAAAACATAACATAGACAAGAGATAAATCAGAATCCGTCATGTTTGTAAATATAGGAGTGCGAACGCGACCGATGTCAAGGACGCGCCCTCCATCCTACACTTCTCCGATTAGCTCGAGCGAGTCCACTTTACCAAGACCTCTTCATACATGCTCACTTGAAACGCACAGTTAAGATCTAACAAAATATCATGGGTCACTTGCAAATGGTTTACCGTATACCTAGGAGCCGAGTTCTAACTAAGCCGTTTACGAAACATTTATATAATACGAAGCTTTATAATTCCAAGTTAGACGTTTTGTTTCGCTTATGCTTGATTAATCGCAGTTAAATATTCTATTTCGTTAGCTTAATCAAAAGCGGAGTCACTGATGTGTAAACTGTGAAGTGAATTTTATATTCATGACAGCTATAATTGCGTATTTCAGAACTAATTGGTAATTGTATATATTTGTGTCTTGCGAATCAACTGAAATTTCGTTTAAATAATATGCTAAAAAAAGATCAAAAGATCTTACTGTATAAGAAGTATATATAAAATTCTTCAATTTATATCTTAACATTTGGTAAATATTATTTTGTTAAAACATGTAAGTATATTTATAATTTATTTCATGTTTTACTGTGTAATTTTTTCATTTTTAATTACTTACTGTTTTATTTTTGTAATTTGTGTGTATTCCCTAATTAATATTTTAAAACTCTCTTCCGGAACAACTTTAATTACTAGCATAGCCAATGTAAACAAGATGATATAATCCTAATTACTCTGGATTAATATGTGACTGTAAAAATTAAATAGCTAATAAAATGGATAGCAAATTTTTATGTTAGGCGTTAATAACAGCCTAAAATATAATCTTTCTAGTTATTTTTCCGCTGTGCGAATTATGTTAGTAGTGACTAGTGTTTGTCCAATATACTTGTTTATTTCACTTATAATTTGAGTTTGGCCGCGGACGGTCTTGACAACCATTTTTAACCGACTTTCAAAATAGGAGGAGGTTCTCAATTCGACGCTTTTTTTTAAATGTACGTCGGTGCATATCTCCGTGGTTTCTGAACCGATTTGTTTTTTTTTCTATCAGTCGTTAGAGGAAGCTCTCGAGGTGGTCCCTTAAAAAAATCTGACTCCAAATCCTCAACCCTGACACTAAAAAGTTAAAAATAAAAATTATTTCCAAAAAAAACGACTTCCAACGCCACTGTAAAATACAAAATAATTTTGATTTCTACCTACTATGTTGAAGTCGGGCGAGTCTGATGCGTCAACTTTGCTTATCCTTGTTATACCCGCCCGATTTCAACATAGTGGGTAGAAATTAAAATTATTTTGTATTTTACAGTGGCTTTGGAAGTCGGTTTTTTGGAAAGAATTTTTATTTTTAAATGAATCCGTGCTTTAATTCAAAAATCCCTGGCGCGTAATTTCAAGCAAATTTCGCACGTTTTCTACACACTAAATAAGTACCGTTGTTTTTCAAACCTCAGCACTTGTTATATTCTTATTTTTTTTTAAACTTTGATAGAAACCGCCATTTCAATTATAAAAGAACAATGCATGAATAGGTATTTTGTATACAAAGAACCGTTTTATCTTAGACTATTCCTGTTATTAATTCTTTTCAATTGCGATTGTGGTCAAGCAGTTGTCAAACATAAAAACCGGTACAGTCAGTATGCAAAAAATGTGACATGAGTTACGCTATACTCTTACGAGGATAAGTAATGTTGTAACCAGTGCGCTAGAATCTAGTAAAGCTACATAATATCATTTTTTTTCACACACATCATAAAGTTGAACCCAGTGCACAGAGGTTCAATCTAGTTCTTCATAGTTTAGCGGTGCCGTCTCATGCTGCGGCTAATATAGCGTCGTATAAAATCACTAAAATTTTCGTTTTTTTAAAGCAATACTGAGTAGGTACTGACTATTAACACAGAATAATATAATAGTTATTAACTAGGTGGACAATAACTGATTTAAAAAAAATGTTAATTCTCGGTATAATTATTACAATAATATATTATATATTTTCCAATAATTGTTTTGACTCCTTAATGTCGGTGTTAAAAAAAAAGCTTTTCCTGGTGATGCCATTACAATATTGTGACAGCTACTTGCCGGCATTGCTATCCTCAAAAATCAGAATATCGGCAGCACAAACTGAACGGCAAACTAAGTTCACATGCTCGGAGATTTTTTCCTACGTATAATATAATCTACCCACTTACAATATTTCCTAATATATTTTACGACTCTATTAGTATTGGGTATCGTGCATAAGTCTAGACTCTAGAGAGTCGGAAAATAAAATATTTATTTTCAAAACATGGTGTTCAGCAGACGCGTGAATCCTTGAAATATTCTGTCTTGCATGTTTTGTATTTTTATCTTCTATTAAAATGATTTGAGGATTATTTACTTTTGAGGGGAAAGTGTTTGAGCATGCAAGTGAAGGTTGCCTTCGGTCTGCGCATATAATTAATAATTCTGCGATAATTCTGGCCTTTCTAAGGTCTCTGATCTTTGAATCTGATTTGTAATAAATTCTAGTCCAATCGGTAATGAAGTTATTTCTTCAATGAAAAAAGTTTACTTTTAATAGCTGATTAGGTACTGAATATTTTGTTAAATTCACCGTGAAATACGCATTACATTATTAGAATGCATGATGCTAATATTTTATTTTTATTTACCATCGCATGAGCCCATGTGGTGTGTTATTGTACTGTATTAATTATAATTTTTTGCTATAGTAAATACTTTCATTTTCTCACGTAGCCATTATTTGCCACACATTTTTATTAACGTTTTTTTTTTGCATTCGACAAACGTCCCTGTAGGTACTTTATTGATATCGCTACCGGACGTTAACTTTTATGTACTTGGCCGATGCATTATTTCTAGAATTTGCTACTCAGACAGTGTGTTATTTATTGAGTACATAAATAACCATGTGTCACGATATTTTTTAATTTTATTGTCTTTTTGACGCTTGTGTAGTTATACTTCCGTATAGTTCCTTTATTTTAGGAAGTTGTAGATGTTGTGGTATTACATTGTCTGAGTGGCATCACTAGATGTTGTTCGCATGTTCCGCCTGTGCTAGCCCTTGGTTGTTGTTGCATGCAGGTCTAGGCGAGCGTCGCAGCAGCTATCCCGGAGTGCCGAAAGCATAGACCAGGCGTACAAAAGGTAAAGTTTTAATTTCTTATTTAAATACATATTGTAGTTTATCATACATATACCAAGCCGTCATGTTTAATGCACATTTGGAAGTTAGTTAAGCTAGTTTACGGTTTTATTTTTAGCTTCCTTGTCTTTTATGTTTGATCATCTCCAACTAAGGGTTTGAACCGATTAGGTACATTTTGGATTTCAGTCCTTTGAGCTATTAATCTGGGAACGAAGTTAATAGTTGAATATATTATGTTAAATAACATTTGTGACTTTTTTAATAATGAATAATATGTGATATGTGTATAATATGTATTAACATAAAACATATACATATAATTTAAAATCAAAATCAATAGGTAGCGTAACTGATGATTACTGTCTGCTCCACTTTTAATATACAGTCGTGATTGATTTAATTTGTAAACAGTCTGAAACGTAATTAATTAGATAGTTATCGTGCGCCAAAATCTGATGCGTTGTTTACATCCAATACCTATCGGATAAGTTTAACGGAAAACCATTCGGTCTGCTTGTGTTTATTTAAACCTGTGCCGTAAGAGCTATTTACGGAAATTTTCTCTCAACACATGCCAATATTATTCGTGCAGTCACACAGTTTTTTTAACAGATTGGCGTCACTCGCGATCGTCAAACCGGCCATAACATTCGGTCTGTCTCGAAGAATTTAAACGCTTCTCGTCTGTTTTGCTAATTTTAATTCTCATTAAAGTATGTCTCTGAACTGTCATAACCTTTTTCTATAAGTTCCTTCTATCGCCTGCAGTCTATATTTGCCGATCTCTCAATCTGCAATTCCCGCGGGAACTTCTTAATTTTCCGGAATAATAGTAGCCTATGCCCGGGATGTAACCTGAGTCTATACCAAATTTCATCAAAATCGGTTGAAAAGATGGACCGTTAAAGCGTGGCAGACTGGCAGACAGACAGACACACTTTCGTATTCATATTATTAGTAAGGATATTTTTTTACGGACGAATTTATAGGCCAATGTCGTAGAATTTTGAATTTCTGCGCTTGCATATCCAGTCGCTCATAAAATATTATGCAGTATAGTATGCACCCACATTGCGTCGCATCAAGTACTTTAGTACTTATGATTGTCGTACGCGACTAACATCAGCGTAGGAGGATATCTGCCTGATGTTAGGATATTCAAACATAATATTTATTTGCGCCATTTGGTGGTATTTTATGAGAGTGTAGTTTTAGAATAGTCATAGGTAAATAAATAGTCAGCGATGTAGCTAATGCGATTTCATTAGACGGCCTTGAAAAAATTGATACATTGATAATAATTTTTTGTACATATACCTACTTATGGTATATTGTATATCTACGAGGCTTTCAATAATTTATAATTAGGTAAATAGACGCATGCCACCTAATAAATATTAGTGGAATGATAACGTCTTAAAAATTCTAAATTAATCCTAGACTAACCTTTTTTATGTAAACAAAACTATATGATAGGAAGATAAGATATGCAGATTTTGCAACATGTTAGGTGATGAGGTATGACACATTAGTTCGTGAGTGGTCTTTTTAATTTTATTTAAGCACGTCTCGCGTCGAATGCTTCCTAGGTTCAATACAAATACCTTAATTGAAGTGTTTTTGAGACAGTTGAGTGCATATTATGAATAGCTATATTCTAGTCTAAAGAATAGGTATTATCACCTATTTTACGCCTCATTACTTTACAGTTTTCACGTGATTGTGGAAGCGTATGCCTATATAATGACCATTGTAAAAACTAAAGAAGTTTTTTTATGAATGTTTCAGGTCGAAAAGTCGTTCCGTGGACCATGGCTTCAATACCCCGTTTGACCTGGATTCCTTGCGCTCCAAGGTGGAAGGAAGGTTCGACGCCGTGCACAGAGGTAATTGATACAAAAAGTTAATACCTATTATGTAGTTTAAAAAAAACTAAAACACAATCAAACACCAATAAGGCAAATGGGACTCATAAAAACAAACCAAATAAACTCATGAGGTTTACTTGGCTGAACTGTTAAGTAGACTGAGTTATTTACTTCCCAGTACCATCATCAGAACTACGTCACTAAATGTGATGAATTCTTCTCGTTAAATCAAACCAAATAAAAACAAAATAAAAATTTGTCATCGGTATTTAAATACAATAAACTAGCTGATGCCCGCGACTCCGTCTGCGTGAAATAAGTATTTTTAATTCCTACAGGTAATCCTTAATTTTTCAGGATAAAAAGTAGCCTATGTCGACAGGTCCTCAACTATACCAATGCAAAAAATCACGTCGATCCGTTGCTCTGTTGCGACGTGATTGAAAGACAAACCAACAAACAAACACACTTTCGCATTTATAATATTAGTATGATATGCATTTGCAAAGTTTCATATCAGAAGTTACTTAAATTCGATTTATTTGCATACTTAATTAGGTACAGCCAGGTACAGCCCAGGTGAAGCCTATGGCGCCCGGTACAACGTCAATCTAGATCACGATCCGCGATCAAAACTCGCGATCCAGACAATGACCATGTACAGTCAACAGAGTGGATTCACGGTCAATCCAACGTCGATTAATCTGGATCCCGATCATTGATTTTTGATCGCGGTGAAAAGCGTTTTAAAACCGAGAAATAGTACATTACATCGCGAGACCGGGAAGTACGCGTTTTCTGGTCGAGTGTTAGTTAGACGGCCGAGCTACGCGAGGCCGACTATATACGAGACCAGAAATGCTCTCCCGGTCGAGGTGTGTATATTGCTTTTCTTAAAAATGAATCAAGTGACTTTTTTTTGGATTTCGGCGGAAGCAAATTATTTTTAGCTAATTCGGCCTCCGCTCTCAGAAAAGGAGGCGTACAATCTAAATCCATAATATCCTCACTCGAACTAATTTTTTCGTCATTTTTAAATAATAAATTATAACGATTAGGTATGTAGTTAATTCCCGCCTTTCAATATTATAAAGTTAAAAAATAAATATTATACTTTTAATTATTTTTTTTGCGTTCCAAATTTAAACTATTTAGGCCAAGGAACATTATAACAAGTTACAAGATATTCAGGAACAAAGATTCCAAATTCAAACTTATGATATGTAATGAAAATACATACATTCTTTACTGGCCTAGGCCGGGAAGTTTAACTTTCGAAGATTATTACAGTCGTTGTCATTCGCAGTTTCGAATTCCGGTCTGAATTACCACTCTTTTTTTCTTACAGTGTATCCAGATCTACCCAGCAATCATTGCTTATGCAAGAATAATTTGTGCATTGACTATAATCTTTACTCGGAAATATTAGAAAGTCTCCATCGTGTTTATCTGTTATGGCAAACATATCATTTATTTGTTGGTATAGTGTTGGTTTTCCTCAATAAGTAAAATTTTAAACTAGATTTTTAACTAAGTCTACTAAATTAATTATGTGAATATATTTAAAGTTCTGCATATGGACTGGATATTTTATTATGCCTAGAAGTTGTTAAGAAACACCTTGTTTTCCATACAACTAAACTAAGGAACAATAGACTATAGTTGGCAATTCTTAAGAGAAGAACTATGGGTAGATCTTGTAAAAAAATTGTAATGTGACTCCTAAAAAATCAATGGGGATTTTATAACGATTTATGATTTTACTTCAGGATAAATTAAAAAATTAAAACTTCCAGGTGGATTCATAATAACGATTATTGCTAACAAGGAGATACTTTATTTTACTTTAATAATTAATGTGTCTAAGCACTTGGACTCGTCGACACTAGTCGACGAGTCCAAATGCTTAGCTATTAATGTCGTCAAGCGTTTTCAGTGGCGGAATTAGCCTAGTTGTTATTGCGATTTAATTCAATGATGATTTATGACTTTGGCCATGACTAACGAGTTATTTAGGAGGAATATCCAGATGGCAAGCAACACTGATGTCATGAACAGCATTACCAACGAAACCGTATAATTTTAGGTTCAAGCATGTAGACATAATTTATATTAATTAAGTACGTACTCCTTTCTTTCGCTTTAGGCACCTTTCAAAGCTTATACTCTCGACTTCGTCCAATTTAGGTTTTAAACCCAAACCCATCTAAAAAATCATCTATCCGGACCCAGGATACATTTTACCATTATTTCAGAGTCTTTAAATATTGCAACTGAGTGTCGATTGCGGTAAAATGTAGATAACTGTATAAAAATGAGTATAACATTCAAATAAACTCTCCTCTATTTAAAGCTACAGAGAAGAGTCGATTCGATGATGACCGCCAAACTTCGATTCGAGGTAGGCACAAAATGCTGATGATGAGTTGGTTGATTCTCTTTCACCATTGGTTACAAATTACAATGCATTTCAGCAGCAAGAGTACCATTTAAAACTACATCAATTGACATTGTAGCAATGATTGATGTGAGTATCTTTTCAACAATCGACCTGCAGGAGGCTTTTACAAGCATACACTAGCTCTACCAAACGACAAGATTGGTACAGTAGTGATGTCAAAGAGTAAGGCTCGCTTGCAGACAACAGACGCCGGGTTACTTTTAACCCAGGAAATAATTTGAAATGTTGGTAGAAGTTTTATACAAAGTCTGTCAAAGTAGCAGCTAACTCTGGGTTCAAAGGATAACGCGGCGATTCTGTAAACGGGCCTTAGAGACTGACAGACAGACCATTGTAGATACTATAAGTAGTATACATTATTTTTGAGAAGGAAATTATTTTTTTGAAAAAGCATTTCAACTTTGTCCGTGACGATTTTATTACTGTCGCGATAAATTTACAACCTTTTTGTCACTTAAGAAATATTTTTAGAGGACATATCAATTTGTTTAACTTCAGCTCATTAATGAGTTTAACATATTGATAAAACGTTGTAATATTCACGTGTTACATTTATGGTCAACGCATTTATGTGACTCACTTAATCTGACACTTATAAAGTTTACCTAAAGTATAGTAGACCAGTACAGGGGTCATACTGCCACCGCTTAAAGCAATACTTAAGCAATATTACTCAAAATGCCAGTTTAATGTCACGTACCTTGACGTTCCTAAAATAAGGATTATAATTCTAATACACGAAAGGCAACAATAATGAAACAATATGGTTTTAAGCGTTGACAGTATGGCCCCAGTATAACTCACCCAGCAGGGCGACCGCGTATCTTTTGCATCAATCATTGATACATCGCAATCACCACCGATTGGCTGAATTTGTGGTATTCTTGCTGCGTCAATGGATTTCGTCCAATAGTGGAAGAGTGTTAACCAATCAAAGGTGATTGCGATGTATCAATGATTGGTGCAAAAGATTTGCGGTCACCCTGCTGGTTATACGCTCAGCGCATGTCCTATCTGTAATCTAGGTACAGATCTGAATACTTTCATATAAACCTTTTACGGCAGACATTATAAATGATACTGAAGCGGAGAGAAGAGAAGTTTAGAGCACGTATTGAGAGAAAGTATTACTTTGGCTGGAACAGCTTTCGGACATATCCCTAAATCTTCTCTTTAAAGAAAAATTTTGCGTACCTTGTTTTAGCCTCTACAGGTCGAGGGTTGGAAACATTTTATTGGCAGTATGTCAAGTATTGAGTGGAATAAGTCCGCAAATGACCCATTTGGCGTCGCATGCTATTTTGCTTGTTTCTGTATAGTGCCAAGATAGACCAAGTGCAGGTTATTTCAATTATTGCACTAACAGCGCCGTAAACAATGACTACGTTGAATTTGGGGTTCTTTAGTACTCGCCAGCTATTCCCGTAAAACAGAGATCAGTAGAAATTGCATGAGTTGCTTAGCCAAAGTATCGGAGTCTTAGGAATGATGGACCGGTACCTGAAAACGATTGTTGGTGGAATTTACCAGCCCCCTGATTGTGTAAGGAAATCGTAACGTTATCGTTTGCCAAACGTATAATTCGACCTGTTTTTAAGGAGTTCATAGATGCCTGCACGTCTAAAGCATGTATGGAATCTTTAAACCGTTCGAGTAATACGTTTTAAGCTGTCAAATGATTACGATTTGCTTAGACAATCGGGCATCTGTTTGTTGAAAGCCATTGGCCACAAACGAGGCAAAATTGTGGAGAGATATTCCCTCAAGACTTCTGTAGTGGACAAAGGACATCTATCGATTGAATGTATCGACGATGTATCTACTCATAGCTATGGCAGTTTGCTATGTCAGTTTTTCAAGATTGTCTAGTGATCGATTACGATCATCGATATTACGATAAAATGACAGAGCTACATCGTAATCGTATCTGATTGGCCGACGCGCGACTTAATTAAATTGGAGAAAAATACCATAAAATCATCAAATTACAATTTAAGATTGAAGCTATATGATGTAGCTTTGTCTCAACCCATCATCTATTTTATTATGACTAATAGCGGGAAGAAACCTGGAATACAAAAATAAATCGGAAACCGATGTCCATTTCCGTATACATCATGAAAGTTGAAATGTTTATTCAGTTGAGCCTGCCAACTGACCCGCCTCTATTATGCAGCGTGTCCGAGGCAAGGCAAACATTAGCAACATACCTAGTAGCGATATTGATTTGCGTTACTGCCAATAATTGTTGTCCTAACCAACGGGCGCCATACTGAATGCACGTAACGTAAAAAAACTCTGCGTCGACGGGATATCTTTGCGGACAGGAACTGGGGGGCTACTATGAGCTCTTATAGCAGGTGAACTGCACTTAGCTTCAAGGCACTGAACTGGCAGACACTGTATTGAACTGTGCTGCAGTTCAATTTCTGTCCTGCGTTAAGAGCTCATAGTAACTGCTGCTCTTTCATAATGCGCTGCCCACACACACAAAACGCAAAGCGACGGTCACAAAACGATAGGATGACACACTGAATGCGATTTGCACAGATGGCTTCAGGTTAAACAAAATTGGGTTAGATGCGATGCGTCTGCGTCTTCTATTCTTTCATAATGCGCGGGGAACGTTTTGCTTCATTGTCATCGATCACTGAAGCAGCGTGGATCCAACACGCTGTGAATTCCTTCCACTCCAAAGTGTGAACGCCTTCTGCGTTGGAAAGGTTTCTGTTGCGCATAACGTTTTAGGGTCGATTCTGAACGACATTGTGTTCTGTTGAGGAGATTACAGGTCAATATGCTACCGAATCCTATCGTTCGTCAGTGTAAATCGACCGTTAGCTTGAAATAAACCGCCTAGCTGACCTTTAGCTGCAATTTGTGTATGGACTAATTGCTTTCGGATTGGACTCCTAATCGCTCGCATCACCAAATCAATCATGTTTATGGACGATGGCTATCTATCACCTTCTATTTTGATGGCAAATGTGTGATTTCATTGAATCCTTATCAGCTGTGAACGGTGACTTAACCTTTAGCGGATATCATATAATATTTTTAACCGACTTCCAAAAAAGGAGGAGGTTCTCAATTCGGCGCGTATCTTTTTTTTTTTTTTTTTTTTAATGTATGTCGGTGCATATCTCCGTGGTTTCTAAACCGATTTGAAATTTTTTTTTTACATTGGTTAGAGGAAGCTCACGAGGTGGTCCCATTAAAAAATCTGACTCCAAATTCTCAATCCTGATGCTGTAGGTGTACCTACGTCTCAAAACTAGGGAGTTAGGAGTTTTGATGGTGAATTCATATAGTAGGTATCAAGTCACGTGTATACGATACAACTCTGAGTCCCAACTCCTCAACCTTGAGTCCCAACTCCTCAACCCTGATGCTGCAGGGTACAGAACTCCTTAAACATAGTGGTTTAGGATTTTTTTATGGTGAATTAATATTGTAGGTGTCAAGCAACGACTTCATACTTAAACCCAATTTCCAACTCCTCAACTCTGATGCTGCATGGTACTGCACTCCTAAGCCGTAGGGATTAAGAGTACACTAAAAAGTTAAAAATAAAAATTCTTTCCAAAAAACCGACTTCCAAAGCCACTGTAAAGTAAAAAATAATTTTGATTTCTACACACTATGTTGAAGTCGGGCGAGTATAACAAAGATAGGCATAGTTGACGCGTCAGGTTCGCCCGACTTCAACATAGTGTGTAGAAATCAAAATTATTTTTTACTTTACAGTGGCTTTGGAAGTCGGTTTTTTGGAAAGAATTTTTTATTACCCACGTATGGTAATTACAATCGTTATCGTCGTCTTGACCGACGGACATTTACTGCTGGGCATGAGTCGTTTGTATAGGTAATTACAGCAACTCGTGTCCTTGTGACTTACAAATAATTTAATATAAAAAATTCTTTTTAAACAACCGACTTCAAACTCCTGCGCCAACTTTACAACAACAAGCACACGCTATACAAAGTACTTATTTTATTGTTAATATTTTAAAAACCGCTCGACCGATTTCGATAAAATTTATATGGGACCACATGGGAAGCATGCCCTTTCAAATAAAAAAAGAATCATCCAAATCGGTCCACCCAGTCAACAGTTCTGAGGTAACAAACATAAAAATAAAAAAAAATACAGTTGAATTGAGAACCTCCTCCTTTTTTTGGAGTCGGTGAAAAGGAGGAGGTTCTCAATTCGGCGCGTATTTTTTTTTAAATGTATGTCGGTGCATATCTCCGTGTTTTCTGAACCGATTTGAATTTTTTTTTCTATCACTCGTTAGAGGAAGCTCTCGAGGTGGTCCCATAATAAATTCTGACTCCAAATCCTCAACGCTGACACTAAAAAGTTAAAAATGAAAATTATTTCCAAATAACCGACGTCCAACGCCACTGTAAAGTACAAAATAATTTTGATTTCTACCCACTATGTTGAATTACCACTATATTACAGTCGCACGACGACGACGAGTTTAGACGACCTCCGTGGCGCAGTGTGTAGCTCTGTTGCCTTAACGTGCGGAGGTTCCGGGTTCGATCCCCGGCAGGGTCAATTTGGGAATTTATAATTTCTGAATTTTCCCTCATCTGGCCTGGTGGGAGGCTTCGCCCGTGGCTAGTTACCACCCTACCGGCAAAGACGTGCCGCCAAGCGATTTAACGTTCCGGTACGATGCCGTGTAGAAACCGAATAGGGGTATGGGTTTAATATAACTGCCATGCCCCTAACAGGTTAGCCCGCTACCATCTTAGACTGCATCATCACTTACCATCAGGTGAGATCGCAGTCAAGGGCTAACTATAGTGAAAAAAAAACACGTTTATTACAGTAGCCTATACCTTATAAGGGGATTTTTGTAAATTCTTAATTTAGTATGTAATGTGCTTATTTTTTCTAATACTTGTTATTCTTTGTTGCAGATGAAGATGAACAGATCAAGAAAACCCCACCCACACCCATCAAAACAACGACATACATAGTACGTATTACTTGGTACACTTTTTATTACATGTACAAGTCTGATTAGTGATTACCCAAATAATTAATTATTAATGCCGTTATCATTATCACGAAATGTCCATATTCAATAGGCATTGAGTAACTGATATTCGTTATACCTATGAGATCTATGTCATGCTCTAGAACTGCATTACAGCCTATTAACGTCCCACTGCTGGGTACAGGCCTCCACTCTCATAGGTGAGTGGGAATTAGAGCTTAGACCCACCACGCTGCTCCAATGCGGGTTGGCGAGCTTTAACGACTATTATCATGTTAGTGATAATAACCGGGACCGACGGCTTAACGTGCTCTCCGAGGCACGGGGGTGAAACACCGCCAACTTCCTAACTCCGGGCTATTACTGAGAATTTCTAGTCAGAAAAACCCAATACTCAATTATGGCCCGACCCGGGACTCGAACTGTAGTGGTGGTGGTAGAACTGCATTTAACCGCCAGGATGTGGAATGCCCTTCCTGCGCATCCTACCGCGTATAACTTGAGTATCTTCAAGGCAAGAGCGAAAAGGCATCTCCTAGGAAAGCGTGCCCCCACCTAGACCTCACCATTGCTTTGTATTAAGCATGATGGTCGTCAAGCGCAAGCCTATATCGCAATAAAAAAATATGCCAAGGTCTTCTTAGTTTAACGCGCTCCTCATATTTAAAAGGTACTTTGACCCTAGATTAAATAATAGTTACTTGCTTTAGCGACCGTATTGTGAGCTTTAGCAGCGACCGCGTAAATCAGTTGAATGCGCTTGTTCAACGTTGACCCACTCCGTACGTAGAGGGGTGATCGAACTTTGAAGGTCTGAATTCGGCCTTACCTTGCCTCCGTGCGTTGAAAAACACAGTAAGTCGTCGCGGTCCCTTTTGTTTTCTTTCACCCATTAGACGATCACGAAGTGCTGATAGTCTGGTGATTTAGACCCGGCTTCCTATTCGAGTGGTCCGGGGGCTCGACACCCAGGCACGCACCTCTCACAACTTTTCGAAGTTATGTACAGTTTGAGAAACTTAATATCAGCAAAAGATTGCGAATATTCCCGAGAGTTTTTCATAATGTTCTAAAAGGTGTGTGACCATGGAAAAATCCTTTCTCATTCTGAGAGAATTTTTTTTTTATCTTTCACGGGCTAGAGTTATAGATGACTTTTTGTAATCACTTATTGTATGTGGATTGTGGACTGTAGTCATGCTGGAAGTAAGTGCGTTTTTCACAATTCTGTAACAAAAAAAAAACTGTAAATTTCACGCGGTGCAGTAAAAGTTATATTCGCGTGAATATTATTCGCAAGTGCGTACACCTCTAAGATTCAAGTGTATGACGCTTACTACATTCGCAGTGCGAAGTAGGTGCAATCCGTACGCGAAGTATAAATCGCGAGTACAAAATTCGCACGAATGTTTTTCGCAGTGCGAACATACCTTTACGTTTATTTAATTTATTAAAACGCACGTAACGCCGAAAAGTTACGAGGTAACTCTTAACCACTTAGACTTAGACATCACAAAGTGAGACAATTCATTGTCGTAGGTGCGAGATCGTGACACGCTGACGTCGCTTGCGGCCCGCTTCGATACCACGCCGTCCGAGCTGACGAAACTCAACCGCCTCGCCACGCAGTTCATCTTCCCCGGACAGAATCTGCTTGTTCCGGATAAGAGGAAAGGTAAGCGATTACTACTTACTACTTTCATATTCAATGGCGTATGAAAACCGTTCACAATGCAAACTGTCAGTGAGGTCACGCGAAATAACAGCGAGATGTCTTAATTACGGTATTTTAAAGTCTTATGCATTTTTTTATACATAAAATATCATTGATTTATACATTTACAACTGAGGACCTTGCTCGGTATGTCATTATACTGCTTTTTTAACTGTGGACCTGAATAATGTAGACATTTGTTGGTACGCCCGGCTTCCATCGAGTGGAATTTCAGAAAATCCTTTCTCAGTTTCTAAGAAACCTATTCTTTGAAACCGAGAAAAGATTTTTAGTAGAACTTTGTATAACTAATCTAGTATATCCATTTGAAACACACCGCGTATTCTTCAGCCTTCATTGCCAATTTATTTAATAGCGCCTGTAGAAATATACTAGTGATAATTCACTGAATACATAGTGCTATTTTTTATATTATTTTAGAGGGCACTCCGACCTCAGTAGAATAAAATTGGGAATACGTCTAGTAATTAATAAAACAAAACTCTAAGTACATTTGTCATTTATGAATGATTAAATGGGGCCTACGACTTCGTCCGGGTGGATTAAGGTTTTTAAAATCCTGAGGGAACTCCGATTGATTTTCCGGGATTAAAATTTCGTTTTTGTCCGGCCCCAGGATGCAACCTACCCCTGTACATTTGCCAAACTTGGTTTGACACATGGCCCGTGAAAAGGTAACATGCGGATAATATGGATATTTTATGAAAGTTAGTCTTTCATTGGGTTTAATATAACTACCATGCCCCTAACAAGTTAGCCCGTTACCATCTTAGACTGCATCATCACTTACCATCAGGTGAGATTGCAGTGAAGGGCTATAACTTGTAGTGGAATATGTAAATTAAAAAAAAAGAAGATCTTCCTCAACATTTGTCTGATTCTAAACTTACCAAAAATTCCGGAACCGGCAGGATTTGAACCTGCGTCTCTCTGATTTTTGATATGTATGTTTAAGTAAGTTTAGAAACTATCCTCGTGTGTGAAGCACTGTAATAAAATTATAAAATTTGTCTGATTGTTTAGTGTTCAATCTACGGCCTTCATCTCGTAGTTTTCAAGCCCTTCCAATGCAGTATACTTTAGCAAACAGCGAATTCTGAGTTTAGTAGACAACTCATACCGTGACCAATCTCTAGAATGAGAAAATGCCTTGCGAAAATGGCCTTCAGTTGATGTTTTGCCAATACCGCTAACGATGTTAAGAACTGAAGCGGTTTAAATAAAATAATTTCAATGAATTTAGTAAAAATTTAAGTAAAATTATTTAGCATCTTTATGGTTCATCAATGAAAGATAGAATGCTCCTATTATAATGTTAATACGAATTATTAAAATGTTGATGTTATATCCCAATATTTTGATTAAACCAAAGATCAAAAATGTATTTATTTTATCTTCGATAAACATCAACATTATCTTCACGAGTTATTTATAATGCTTATCATTTTCGATTCGAATATGTACACAAAATGTTGTATATTATTTTATAGATAGTTACACTAGCTGACCCGCCCCGTCTTAAATTGTAAATTACAATTACATTGAGGCTAATTCTGTTTTACACGCTCTCTTAACTAAACTAAATTGACAGCATTAAAAATATTGCTAACCCTTTCATTATATTCTCTCGAGAAAGGGACAGAACTAGGTTTAGAGGTGACATTTTAGTTTAGTTTAGAGATTGTGTTATACAGAATTGGCCATAATTTCCAATATAAGTTCAATTTATTCAATTTACAATATGAGCTCAATGAAGATTTTAGTTATAATAATGGCTTGAAGATTATAGATTGGTTACAATAGCGGTTGTCAACAACCGAGGCACATGAATAGGTAGACCAGAAGAAGTCGCAGGAAACTATAGTTGAATTTACTTGTGCCAAATGCCAATGGCAGTTTACGTGAAACTGAAAATTTGCTGCGCAAATGCTTTAACACGGGAATAGATTCGCTACTTGAAAATTGAATTGCGCTTGCGCCTAAAAAATATGTCTTAAGATAGGTACTCGTAGATTTGGGTAAAAACAAATTGCCTTTGTTTTTTTTTACACGCTTTTTATTAACTTCACCCGTATGATTGTATGTTTGTATGTAACCGACTCCTTTGGGCGCGATTTTGACCTACTTTAAACGGCCAGATTATGTTCAAACTTTGTAGATTTATCGAAGACCGATGACAATACACTAATTTGATAAAATTAATCCATTTTTCAATTTGCAAAATAAGATTTGTAAGGGTAGGTATCTCGGCCGTGACGCGGATGTATGTAACCGACTCCTTTGGGCGCAATTTTGACCTACTTTAAACGGCCAGATTTTGTTCAAACTTTGTAGATTTATCGAGGACCGATGACAATACACTAATTTGATAAAATTATTCCATTTTTCAATTTGCAAAATAAGATTTGTAAGGGTAGGTATCTCGGCCGTGACGCGGATGTATGTAACCGACTCCTTTGGGCGCGATTTTGACCTACTTTAAACGGCCAGATTTTGTTCAAACTTTGTAGATTTATCGAGGACCGATGACAATATACTAATTTGATAAAATTATTAAATACAGTAACAGAAATGACAGCAAGAACAATTCCTTTAAAATAAAACAAACCTTATTAAACCAGACTTCCAGCGGAACTTATGCAGCCTTGGCTGCGTCGTGCAAATAAAGAAATATTTTTCACGACCACGTCACACGTGACGAAACAGTTTTTCTATTTGCACGACAAACAAAATTACAACAACGAACAGTCGTTGCCGGCATCTTGCAAGCGCGGTCGCGCCATTTCACGTCTATTCTCATTCAGTCAAAAGTCAAATTGGCCCGCATTCCTTAATTGCTCGCGAGTACCTTTTTCTAACGAGCAATGTGTCCCTAATTGAAGCGATATGACTGTTTTATCTCGCGCGATAAGTGTACCGATATGATGGACATTGTGTGAGTGCAGCTGTTCAAGAATGTTCAGTTTCGAGTTCCTGAAGCGCTGGTATCACGGTGTGTTATGTCGTTAATTTACATACCTAAATATAGTCTTTATTTGTAATTGCATAGAGTAAATAGGCATCACCTAATGTCATACATAAAAATAATGATACATCTAATAGGAATCCGAAATGTGCCGGTTCGTTTGTTTGTTTGTTATTTCTTTATCCAATTTCAACAAAGTCACAAAGTTAGCTTGTAAGATACAAGGATAAGAGACGGCCATAAAACTTTTTAAACTAGGAAAGGAGAGGGTTATCATACCAGATTTTTAAAAGAGGCAAAACCAAGCTTAATTATTCATGAGTTGTTATACTGCATGAGAATGAAAATAGTATTATGATTGAAAACACATTTTCGTGACAACGCAGTAAGTAGGTAAACGCCATTTTAATTCATGCAATTATTATAATTGGTAGCTAGAGTTGTTAGGTTTGAATGCCTGTTCATACAAATCTAAACATAAAAGGAGAACAAACTTACTCATAACCTATACGTAAACCATTTACCAGAAACTTTATATTTAACGTTATACATAAATAGAGTTAAAAAGTTAAGGAAAAGTTGAGTTAAAAACCAAAGAATTAGAAGAAAAATTTGGAAAGCAGCAAATGCATTTCGAACAATTAGAACAGCAATTACGGAAAAGAAATATAATATTCTTCGGACTTGAAGAAAATGAAAAATATTACAGTGACTTAGAAAAAACCATGCTTAACTTATTAAATCATACTATGAGGATTCCATGCGAACAAAGAGACATAGAACTGGTGAGGAGACTAGGGAAGAGAAATGGAAACACTAGACCTGTTGTGTTGACAGTAACAACAATGGGGCTTAAAATAAAAATTCTAAGACATAAAAAACTATTACAAGATTCTAATATTTATCTAAAAGAAGACTATTCGCCTAAAATCTTGCAAAAACGAAAGGAATTACAGGAAGAATTCTTATCTAGGAGAGAGCAAGGCGAAAAGATCATATTGAAAAGGGATAAAATCATATCACTGGATAATAAGAGCCCCAATAAAAATTCATTAAAACCGACACAGAGACAGAATCCAAAAGTGAGAAGCAACAAAAGGAAAACTCAATCTTCGCCAGAAACTCTACCACGTGACAGAAATAATCCTAACTTTCAGAAAAAGAATAAAACTGCCATCGACTCCTACATGATACCTAAACAAGCGACATCAAGCTCTATAACCTCATCTCCCCGAACTCTATCAAACGCTGCACCACCAGATCGAAGTTAGCAACAAAAGGCCTCTCTCCAACCTCTTTGTTTAAATAAGAATTTTAATATTCAAATTGCATCTCTCTCAAGCCGACTAGTCCTCGTGAGAGTAGTAGACTGACACCCTCCATCCATCGCCTTTATATTGGCTCACTCAACGTTAGATCACTGGTAGGAATTGGACGCCAAGACGAACTAGACTATGCTCTACGAAATATAAAATGGGATATTTTAGGATTATCTGAGGTTAAAAGAGAAGGGACCCATATTATAGAACATGATGAGTATATTTGGATGTACACAGGTAAGAAAAGTGGCAGAAATGGTGTAGGATTTATGGTAAAAAAGAAGTTTAAAAATAATATAATTGATTTCATCCCCATTTCGGATAGAGTTGCCAGATTAGATATAAAAATAGAATGTATATCTTTTACCATCATTCAAGTTTACTCTCCAACGGAAAAAGCATCTGAAGAAGAGATAGAGAGTCTCTACCATGACATAATGCTAGCAAAGGAGAACTCTCTCTCAAAGATATTTATTATAGGCGATTTTAATGCAAGAATCGGCCAGGCAACCTCTGAGGAGAGCGCAATAATGGGCCCCTGGGGCTATGGAAGCCGCAACAGTAGGGGATCGAGACTTATAAATTTTTGCCTTGAAAATGAGCTCTACATTATGAATACACATTTTAATAAAAAAGCTAAACGAAAATGGACGTGGCGATCTCCGGATGGACGTACCCTAAATGAAATTGATTTCTTTATATGTAGAAGAAGCGACATTTATTGCATTCAAAACGTCGAAATCATTGGTACCTCACACCCGACTGATCACAGAATGGTCCAAGCAACACTTGCCATTTGTGCAAAAAAACAAAAATCAAGAAAAACATATAGAAACAAACAGTCTGGATACCTTCCTATTAAATGCGAACATTTAAAAAATTCTTTTATAGAGCTCTCAAGATCATCCGAGTGTACAAGCGACATACAACAAAGATATACGGGTCTCATACACACCATTCAGCAAAGCGTGAATAGCCTACCCAAAAATACAAGAGAAAATAATAAATACTATGTGATAACTGAAGATATTAAGAAATTAATAACTGAAAGAAACCAGCTAAAAGAAAAGCAAATAAAAACTGACTCTGAGAGAAAACGATTTAAATACTTGTATAAAAGAATAAGAAAAGAATAAAAACAAACAAAGAAGACTATAACCTAAAAATATTTGAAGAAACATTAGAAAAATGGTCATCGATAAAAAGAGGAAATAGACGTGTGAATAACACTAAAGAGTGGATACCAATTTTAAAAGGTAAAACGGGTAAAATTTCGACAAATCGAGATACGATAATAAAAATAGCTACCGATTTTTATCAAAATCTATACAGCGAGCCACTTCAAGTCGAGACACAGTTTAAAAACGAAAATACGGAAATCGAAGAAATCCCAGAGTTTCTCGAATGCGAAATCGGGCACGCCATAAAATCATTAAAATCATTGAAAAGTCCGGGAGAAGACTTCATAACGAATGACACAATCAAAGCTATCATAGAACCAGTAACGCCTATATTAACCCGACTGTTCAGTGACATAGTAGACCAAGAAAAAATACCGGAACAATGGGAGATTGCAAACATAAAGTTATTATATAAGAAAGGTAACCCTCAGGAAATAAATAATTATCGACCTATCAGTTTACTGCAGACTACATATAAAATATTTACGAAAGTCATACTCGGCAGATTAAAACATGATTTGGAGTTTCAACAACCCCGAGAACAGGCCGGCTTCCGAAGCAAATACTCTACATTAGACCATATTTTTGCTCTAAAACAAGTGATTGAAATATATGTGGAGTATGGACAAACTCTTTACATCGCGTTTATAGATTATACCAAGGCCTTTGATTCAATATTTTACGAAGCGCTATGGATTGCCTTAAGAGACCAAAACATATCCAACAAATATATAAACATCATCAAAGAGATATACTCAAAGAGTAAAGCCACCATAAAACTAGAAAAACCAGGTAAACTGTTCGATGTAAGGCGGGGAGTGAAACAAGGCGACCCGATATCCCCAAGCTTGTATCCTTGTTCACGGCTCTTCTGGAGCACATGTTTCGGAAACTGGATTGGACTGGCTTGGGTATAAATATAAATGGAGAGTATTTAAGCCATCTCCGATTTGCTGATGACATTCATTTTAGCACCAAATCAAAAACAGCTGGTATACATGCTTGAAACTCTGGACTCTGAAAGCAGAAAGTGTGGCTTGGAGATGAACTCGGAAAAAACTTACATAATGTCCAATGGAGAGCAATTTAAGGTCGTAATACACGGGAAAAATATAAAGTTCGTCGATGAATATATATATTTGGGTCAGAGTATATCCTTTAAAGGGCATTACATTGAAGAAATAAATAGAAGGATCAAAAAAGCTTGGGCGTCGTATTGATCCCTTAAACATATTTTCAAATCAAAACTCGACATGAAACTAAAAAAGAAAGCAATGGACTCAGTAGTGACGCCAACTCTATTATACGGCTGCCAAACATGGCAGATATCTAAAGAAGTAATATATAAGATACAGGTTACCCAAAGAGCAATGGAAAGGAGCATGCTAGGCCTAAAAATTAAGGATAAAATAAAAAACCACACGATACGACAGAGAACAAAAATTATTGACGCGGCGAAACTAGCATGTCTCCTTAAATGGCGCTGGGCTGGTCACATTGCGAGGAGCACTGATGGACGGTGGACCGAGAAGCTGTTACATTGGTATCCTCGTGACAAATGCAGACCGAGAGGTAGGCCACGGCGACGCTGGTGTGATGATCTCTACGAGGCGGCAGGGACCACTTGGACTAGATTGGCAAGAGATCGGATTAAAGGGGATGGAGGAGGCCTTTGCCCAAAAATGGGTGTCCGATTGACATAAATGAACTAAATTGACATAAATGAACATGACATTGTATTATAATTTGGATATTGGAAATAAATTCTTTATATCATACTTGCTCAGTAACTAGGGATTACTATGGTGGAAAGTCTCCTAGTAAGTTGGTGTTTGCAATTCAAGGCAACATTACGTCGCACTATGCTTGAATTGTAATGTTCACATTACAGTTCAAGCTATGCAAAACTCCTTGGTAAACAATCTCTTTTCTTATAAAATGGTAAGAAAACTTTTTACTGAAATAAAAACACTGAACATGGCGGCATTTAATTTCCATACATTTCAAACTATGCAAAACTCCTTGGAACCCAGAGCCGTAAAAAAAAATGGAAAACTATTTACGAAAAAAAAATGGAAATGGCGGCATTTCATTTGATCTGAAAGTTTGATTCTAATTAAAATTTCATTTTGCATTACCAATGTTTTATTTACCTCGCAAGAATGATATAAAGTAGAATGCTTACCTCGGTTGCAAGTAGCTATTACACCCTCGAACTATATTCACCCTCGCTCGCTGCGCTCGCTCGTGTGACTAAATATCTAGGGTGCACGCGATCCATTAGCGCCCTATGCGAGCTGCGCTCGCACTGGCGCCAAATTGGATCTTGTTCTGTAATAGCTTACTTACGTCCCTTGTGTAACAATCTACTATTATTATTATTATTATTATTATTATTATTATAAATAGAGTGTAATGTTATTATATATGTTATCGGATATCTATTATGTGATCCGTCATTTTCAGACATCAGTAGTCTTGTCTAGTTTTCCGGTGACATAACATTTTGCACAATAAAAAATGGTATAATATGTATTTTTGTATTATATAATTATGCTGAATAGATTTAAGACAAATTCCAACTGATCGAAGCCAGGGCTGGTCAGCTAGTTTATTATATGTAGATGTGGCCTTGTTGTATAAAAAGCGGTATACGACCCTGATAAGAATGTTTTGATTGGCTTCAGATGGCGATAAGGACTCAGATGGGCCGTCTGAGAGCGGTGATAACACATCGGAATCAACGCAAGGTGCACCCAGCGAGCCCGCACAGGAAAAAGGTGACTAATATTAGCTGCTTACATAAACTGTAACAGTTTGTATGTGCGCTTATCACGCAAGAAGCACAACTTTACCGATAATGGGGCTGATTCTGTTGTACACAATCTCTCACGCTCTGCAGAACGGGACAGAACTAGAGATTTAGAGGTGTCATTTTAGTTTCGTTTAGAGATTGTGTAATAGAGAGTTGGCCACATTGTACTGTTTACAATAATTAAAAACATAGAAATATTGCTTCAACTGATATAGGTTTAAGATTTTGATACATGAAAATCATTAAAAACATTACAGAATATGTTCATCATTTTCAAGGCAATATTTACCATGATGTTCAAAAGGCGAAGGCTAAGGAAATATATATTCCGTATGTACATAATATTATCATACGTTCCTATTATTATCATAATGTCGTCATATGGTACTGTACTAAAGCTGAATAAACTGAAGTATTATATAAATTATTATTGTAATCAATGAAAATACTTCCTCCAGCTTAATTCATAGACTGCAACATACAAGTTATTTATAGTCAGTTATTTATATGTGACACATAAATTATTTATATTTGGCAAAAGTTTAATTTACGCAACATAATATGTATTATATGTTGGAATTTACTCAGTATTTGATAATAATTTAGAAATTATAAAGATTTCAGTTCAACAAAACGTCTTAACGAGGCAAAAAAACTTGTTTTTTTGTATGAATGGACTATTTTCTTCGTTCATAATTGAATTATTAATATCTACTCATTAAATTTCAATTAACGTGCGAAGATATTCCAACATTTTATTCGGTATTTTCACACCGTCATTTATACCGGTATTCAGAAAGGATTATAAAGATGTATTATAAAAACTTATTTACGTGGTTATGAACAAAAACTATTTTTGTTTATTTTGAGAAGACATCATCGTGAAGTAATGTCTAATGCTAAGATATGTTGCTAATTCTGTTGTACACAATCATTAAACAAATATGACAGGACTTGTATTGCTATCCCTTTTATAAAGCTCCTTGCGGATATCGGATAGCGGAGAGGTGTTTTTAGTAGTCGGTAACCGCTGAATAAGCCCATAAGAACCTCAGCATTTAAAATACTCAACAAAGAAAATGCAGCAATATCGATTTGATAATGACTATCAAAACGTAGGGCAGAAAGTTTATAACCGATAGATGTGTAAGCCTAGTTTGACTTTATCGAAAATAATATGAGATGTAAACAAAGCTTATTTCTGTTGTTGTCTTTTTTATGAGTAAGATCTTTTATCTGTTCAATGATTATATTGAACGACGCACCTTTTAACGTGCTTTAAGAAAAATATGATACAGATAGTGAGTCAGTACTATTTCAGATATAGCTGAAAATGATTTCGCTACAATTTGTCTTAATAACACAGTTGAAGTATCCTGTCGTTGCGTTTTTATTTAACTAAAAAAATTTAATATTTTTTAAAATAAATAACCTTGTTTTTGTTTCAAAATTACGGTCGAAAAATCTTGTTGAAAGTGAAAACCTTTAGACGATTCAACTTAATATATTTCTGTACTCGTGATAACTGATGAGCTAAGTGTGTAGGGTGGTACTCTACATTGGGTATGATGTTTGCAGAGCTCCTCGATAACCTGCGGCCCGTGTCGCCGGACGCGCCGGCCAGCAGCAGCAATCCACAGCGATTCCTCAAAATCAACGTTCGGCACATAACTGACGGCCAGGTGAATATGACCAAGCAACGCTAACGTATTGAAAACTATTTTTAATGATTTGCAAACGCGACAAGTCATTTTTCAATATCAATAAGGGTATGTTCCGATATACACTGCGTACACTGTTCAGTGCTCTTACTGGGGAGAAATTCGTTCTATTATCCATGGACATCATACTGCAGTATCCTAGTTAAATATATGACGTCATAAATCGTCGCCATTTTTTTACAGTGAGCACTGGCGTTTTCGAGGTAAACAGTAACCAGTATAGCTAACTATATACTATAAAGGAACGGCTTCACAGTATACTAAATTGACGTCACACCTTACAGTGCTCGCAGTGTATATCGGAACATACCCTAAGACCTGCGGAGTTAAATTTTTTGCCTTTTTGAAGCGTCATATTGTAGGCAATTGTTAATTATTATTTAGTGGATTCATAAGTAAGCATATTCTTTCAAAACTACTATTGTATCAAAATAAAAATAATGTTCTTGTTGTAGGGCGTCGTATCCGGTGTATTGCTAGTAACCCCAAATGCAGTGATGTTCGACCCGAACGTATCAGACACGTTGGTGATGGAGCACGGGCCCGAGTCGTACGGTGTCATAGCGCCCATGGAGTACGTCGTCAACGCGGCCATCTTCTACGATATTGCACACATGCGCACGCATGGCCCTGACCAGAACGCACACAAGTGAGATAATCATAAGTAACTTTAGCTGGAGATTAGTACGGGCCCGAGTCGTACGGCGTCATTGCGCCCATAGAGCACGTCGTCAACGCGGCCATCTTCTACGATATTGCACACATGCGCACGGATGGCCCTGACCAGAACGCACACAAGTGAGATAATCATAAGTAACTTTAGCTGGAGATTAGTACGGGCCCGAGTCGTACGGCGTCATCGCGCCCATGGAGTACGTCGTCAACGCGGCCATCTTCTACGATATTGCACACATGCGCACGCGAACGCACACAAGTGAGATAATCTTATAACTTTTGCTGAAGATAAGGTACGGGCTTACGGTCTACTCTTACGGTGTCATCGCGCCCATGAGGTACGTAATATAAACACAGATACTGGTAACCCCGTCAAAGGCTTTTTTTGGGTGTGTATTCGCCTAAAGTGTTTTACATGTCCAATATTCAATTAGTTCAAAGCACAACTAATGCAATTTGAATGCTTTTAAGTAGTCGTTAATTAACTTTTTATCACACTCGTTTCAGTTTTTTTTAAAGTACCTATATCCTTTAATTTGCAGAACCGAGACAGCTGAAATCTACTACATGAATAAAACAGATCACTCGCCCGGCAAGGATTCTCTTCTAGTCAAAGTGAGTTCCAATTACAATTTATCAATGAATATTCTGTTCAACAGTCTTAAATTGTTAGATTTAATTTTATCGTTTCTTAATTTGTTAGAGTAAATATATTTTTTCTTCACTACTAACGTCAGCGTGGAATGCAATTTCTTGATTCCCGGGAGAGCTCTTTAGTTTTTCGTAAATTTCTTACATACAAACCTTGTCCTGACACTTATGAACTCGGCTGAAACCAAATCATCCAAATCGGTAGAGCCGTTCACAAGTGATGCTCCGTCATGCATGTGGCAATTGAGATAGATTTCCCCTGAATACTAGCAATCCTTTTATGTGAATTAGATCTCCTTTATATTTTTAATTATCTGTGTGGTTTTTGGAAAACTTCAGTTAACTTGCTAAATGCGTCATATACTTCAACTCGTTATCTGTGCTAGTGGCGGAGGCGCCTCTGTCTATTCAAAATAATATTTACGGTAAACACGGATTTAGATCATGTTAGTTTCGAATTTCGCCACACGCACAGATATGTGCTAGAAAACGAAGTGTATAGTTCGTTCAATCTACGAAGACGCATCTAACTCTTATGTTTAATGTGATGATAGTGCCATTTACCGTGCAGTGTACTCTTGAACGTAATAATATTGGTTTATAATAGAAAAATATGTACCTAATAACAACCATAAATCGCATAAAAAAATTTATGTAAAGCAACATTTTGATGAGACAAAAAATAAGTGGGGCGCGTCTTCGTGGATTGAACTGTCTATAACTACAAGTTTCTATGGACTAGGACGAAACATTCCCTGAGCTGCAGGCGGCCGGGGAGGCGGGGGGCGCGGGAACAGAGGGAACTGAAGATCGCCCGTCGTCCCTCGACGCGGAGGAACGAGGAGGAGCCGCATTCCCTAAAGCATTCGATCGCGACCTCGTCACTCCTACACCTATTCACGTAAGCATTTACTTTTTTCAATGTTACAAGTATAAGTTACTACTTACTTTTTATTAGATTTTAAGTTCTTTATGGCAGGATAAAACGAGAACCCTGGTCTGGAAAAAGTATATCTGACGGTAAAGTGTTAGTCTCTGTCTCTCTCCCTCTAGTATAGACTGAGCGAGACAGAGTACCCATTTGTTATTATTTTTGCTAGTGTTGAACATTTTGAACAATTACAATAAGGTCTGTGTCAATTACAATAAGGTCAGCGGCAGCAGAGCCGCGTCGTAAGCAGGATGTCGTAGGTTCGAATCCCATTCGGGATTTTTTTTATAGAATAGCGAAAAGAACTAACGTTCTTACGGGGTGTCCAACAACAGCATACGGCTTGTTTGAGTATTGAGGCTTTCATCCGCTAAGGCTACGCGAGGATTCTTGTTACTAACAAAATGGACAAAAACAGCCTGATAAGCCCAAGTTAAGTACGAATTTGATGTGCTTAATGTGATTGTTTTAATTATAGCAACAAACAACGGAGGAAAGGCGGAAATCTTTACTCGATCATCACTGGGCGATCCCGAGCAAGGATAGAATGTCCATCGATCAAGGAAGTGAGGTGAGACTTTATTTATTACCCTGGTCATTGGTTTGCCAAATCCTCTCAGGTTCATTTTAGAACTGGAATAAGCTTTGGAACTTTGGAGCTGCACGAAACATTCTTATTAATTATATTTTTTTGTGTTATTTATTGTCGAATAATAATTAATGTAACTTGTCATCAGCAAATGAAGGTGAAAGGATTTGTCGCCGGCTCTTAACAATTAATAAGAGCTACAATTTGGTCTACAACCTACATTTTAAAAATATTTTTGATTTGCCGCAGGTATCCTCGAGCGCGGATCACGGCAAAGAGGAAAGTCTGGAAGCGTCAGTCGCGGAGGGCTCAGTTGAGGAGCGCGCGGGCAGCGCAGAGGGGGAGGGGGACGCGGAGGGGGAGGGGGAACCTGAGGAACGCGGGGAGCGGGGGGATGCGGCTCATTTAGTGAAGCTCTCCTACCACGACTCCGGCATCGATATTCGTGAACCACTACTGCACGTTACGCCCACCAACGCAAAGAAGGTAAGACTCGACAGAATACTGTAAAGAAGACGGAGGGGGGGAGGGGGGGGGGGGGGATATATCCTCCGTATTATAATTCACACGCCATTCGTGGATGGCTCTAACTGAGCCATCCGTGGTTGGCCAGGTTGGTTAGTGTAATGATAGGGGTCAATGAATATTCCACAGTGGCATTGTCAGTCGTGAAAAGATCAGTTGAAAAGCGCGCGCGTTTCTTTTAAGGAGGTAGAAGCCATAAATCGAGGAGAGACTGGCAATAATACTGGTTCAACCTTACCCAAATTTTTCGCTACCCGTAGACTTGCTTTCCTACCCCAAGTCGTAAAAATTAAGGACTTGGAAGGATGACCTTTGAAATTGTTTGAAAATCCTTATAATATCATTGTTAAATCATTATAGACATTAGTCTCAACATTTGTCACACTTTTACACAAGAGTACCTTTAAGAGTATATTTTACCTGAATGCATTATTTTAGGCCCGCCGTTCATTAGATCACGAGGATTATCACCATGAAATTGAAACAATATACGAAATCCCGGAGGTGAATGTCTCCATTAACGATTGGCATCGTGACTCCATTTACGAGTCAAACTTTTTGAATTGCTTTCACGTTGACGATCACGACGTTGATATGGTGTCTAGTCCTTCGACCGACGAGGTGAGAAGGGGACAATCGGTTATGGTGCATTTGTGGTTTTTGGTCCAGCGATTTCTATATTACACGTCTTCTGGTGGTCATTGTTTTGTCCTCATGTGCATAGTAATGTGACGGTTTCTTAAGTTTTTCTCTTTTCTTTCTAATGTCTTTTTTTGTCTCGAACGATATCCTTTCTGTTAATTACTTTTCCCCTTAATACTATCTCTGATTTCCTTTCGTTTCTTTTGTATCACGATGTCTAAACTTAATTGCCTGTAAAATGATGCAAATATTTTATTGATGATCTTTATTAATTACATGTTCCTTATTAGCCACTTGTAATAAGTTTCAGTATCCTCAGATGAAAAATTCCACTGGAGTTATAAAGCTAAAAATTTCCTTCCATATCTATAGCTTAGCTTAGTCTCTTCCAATAGACCTAAGTTCCAGGGAGCCTAAGCAAGCCATAATAAGCAGATAATGCTTAAAAGTAGATCATTTTCAGGTATACAGTGACGCAGATATAGTGCTATCAGCGGATTGGGTTCCACCAGTATGTTTGCCGCGGACCGAGCCTCCTCTCTCCGCGCCTCCGTTAGGCGAGAACGAGAGAGCAGCACGCAAGCCCGCAGCCGTCTCTTTCTCGCTCGATGGAAACCAGAAGGAGGACCTTGGAAAACCTGATAAGAAAAACAAGGTATACTTTTGTACTGTTTCTTAAATTTCATCTTATATTAGCTTAGATTAGATTTCATGAATAGAATGTACCTATAGACAATTTCCGTTATATAAGTGGAGGAAATAAAATTGGAGTTTTATGTATCCAATCTAATGCCGTCATCTTCAATATCCAAGAATATACGTCCACTGCAGAAAAATGGTATTATGTAGGGACCATCAGCTGTAGTTTAGTGCCACTTTTCAGTAGCTCTCTGTGTCTTGCTTGCCGTTAGTTTACATTTTGGGAGTTCAGACATCGTTACGCTTTGCAGTACGATGTTGCCATTCCAGCGCCTTGGGACCTGAAGATCTATTTGGTTCTATGTTGGTCCGCCCATTGCCAGTTCTGCTTTGCAACTATTAGAGCTACATTGGTAACTCTGGTTACCATCGTCATCTGGTTATCATGGTGGTACCATAAACCACCTTACTTTATATTATACACATCACATATTTTCCTTTAGCAGATGTTGAAACGGCTGTCCTACCCGCTATCGTGGGTGGAAGGGCTGACTGGTGAAGGATCACCCACCACTCAAGCCGACTCGCTACCGACCTCCGCAGACAGCCACTCCTCATCCGTATTCTCCAAAGTATTCAACAGGTAACCGTCACAATCAACTATATTTTAAACGCTATTCGTAAGGGGTTTGATTATTTTGGCCAACCAACCGTTCCGCCATTTTTATCTTTTCTCGAAATAGCCGCCACGCATAAAACCTAAAAACAACCAACACAATTGTAGGTAGGACGGAGACACAACACGTGAATACGTTATGACCCAAGTAGCAAGGTTACAGTGATAATAATATCAGTGCTTTGCTAAAGTGGCTTCTAGATATTTGCACTACAAGAACAGTAGTGGTTGCGGATCAATGCGGTTCTCTTAGTATGAACTTGCCTAGAAAACTATTCGTGTATGCGGAAACTTTGCTTAGGGGAACGGTGTCGCTTGGTAACCAACCTTGCGCACTGACCAGAACTTAACTTTTGAATAACTGGTTATTTCGATCAGAGCAAATGTTTGTCGTACAATATTGCGTTTAAAGCTTGTCGTATTTCTGGAACCTGGATTTAGCGGATTTTAGCCAAATAAGTTTGTATCCTGCAAGGTATACTTTCAAATGAGTAGATTACTTTAGTATTACTGCACAAAATGAGAACGATGATTGTCTTGTTCATATTAATTTTGATATATAAGTATTATAATACCTATTATATAATTACTCATATAGTATACCATTTTTTTGATTTTTACGTTAACACAACGTATCCGACCTATGACGTCTACTTTACTCACTTAAGTAGCCATAATTTTTGTACACATAGCATTTCACTAAAAAAGTAAATCCTGGTGCTCTACAAAACCTAATTTTTAACACGATCCTACAAACCAACTGCACACTTGCACGTTCAAGATTTAAAAAATAATAATATTGCAATTCTAAATTTTCCCTTTGCTACCATGGATGCTATCCGGGATGTACCGAATATGGCGACTCCGCTTTGTTCATTGGTTAACAGTTCACCAATGAACCTAGTAGAGTTTGGTACTGGTTTGTTCCTGAGTAAAACGCCTTCAGAGGAGGCGCCCCCCCATGAAGTCCTGTCGGGGTACGTGAGCCCATCGCTGCAGAGTCAATGTGCCACTCCGATATTATGTGTTGCCTTGAGGAATTCTGTCCAGACCACATTGATACGTCTTGTTTACCAAGAGTTTCCTCATAAACCTCGAAGTTGAGAGATTTCAAGCATGGAATAAATGGACTATGTTGCTTTGTTTTAAAGTTTGAGTTCATCCAGAAAGTATTGGACATTAGATGTAGCCCCAAGCGGCAACATTATTCTGTTCCAATAGTTTATTGAAGACTTATTTCCTACTTTTGAAATCTTTTTTGGCTCTGACATGATGTGTCAATGTGGTCTCATATTATGTTTAGTCTCCTGTTTGTACCCACTTATATTGTTATTAGGCCCACCGATGTGTTTGTTATTTACTGTACGCTGTATCCATTGGACTTTGGATGGAACATATAGATTCTCTCCCTAAAAGTAAAACCTAGCTTGACCAACTATATTCTTTGAATTAATGTCTCAACTCTCTATTCAACCAAGTCGCTGCACCTTTATTAACTAGTTATTTATGTAAAGGAGTTAGAGAAGAAATGTACCATCCAAAGTGCAATTTGCAAGTTTTTCAATTTTAAATGTAAAACATAATGCTAAGTGGCATGATGTATATGTGTTAGGAACATTAGAAATATGAAGAGTTAGTCATTTATAGAAAGTGTTACGTTTATTACCTATTGTTATTGCACTGGAGGTGTGCCGATCCGACACGCTTTCCTAGACTAGACAAACCTACTGTTTGTGAACTGTTTCTTTAAAATTTCTCTAAAACAGAGGCATATTGTTTCCTAAAAAATGTTGCTTGTTGCAATTTGGATAAAATATTTCATAAAATATTAGGTAAATATCATGCGTCTGTTTTTAATCTGTCTCAAGACTTCCTTATTGTTCCCTTATTGGCTTCATTCCGCTGTGGCGTGCGGTCCGGCGGCTTACCGCTAGGTCCCAGGAAAGTTATTGTCACCTGTTGTTTGGGCTTGCAACGAATAAATACGCAGAATATGTACACAGAGTGACAGAAAGGGATGGAGTGAAAATATGCAGAATGCGAGCAGAGCGAAGTCAAACCCAGCTCTAAGGCGACCGTTTATAGTGCTCCAGTTTTCATAAAAAATTCCAATATTCCTTGCAAGCCGAATTCAATAATTTGTATTCATTTTACTTGTGTGTACCTATTTATAACGACGATGGTTTAGCTCAATGTGATTTTATCATTCCCACCCATTGACATCTTATTGGCACCTTTTTGATACATTTTTTTTTTACAAATTTTGGCATGTTTAGATTCTTGAACTGAATTTGTCCTATTTATAATAAGGTTTTTCAGTGAGGTTTTACAGGTGCAGATATGAACGTCTTGGTTACGATACTTCTGATAGTCTTCATAGGTCTGCTGATATTTTTGACTTAAAATATTTTTTGCTTCAGTCCTCGAGGTGAAACGAGCTTTGCATTTGTGTGAGTGTCATTGTTGAAAGCAGTACAAAACCGGTTTAAACACTGAAAAGGACACACTCACACCACCACGACTGCATAGTGACTTTCGCCTCGTGGAACTACTAGGCTAACATATATAATACTGGTCAACTTGCTGATGCTAACAAGCATAATGATAGAGTGCGATTAATCACAGTGTTCTATCAACTGGAAAAGCACTTCAGTGGTTTCTCAGTGTCCTAGCTTTTGATGCAATCCTTCTATCCTGCTTATAAAAGGGCTTATTGCTTTTACGAACAAAAAGATTAATAAAGTTTTTACGTTTAGGCGGAGCTCGCTCGGCGGTTTCGGTCGTTCTCAACCCAAAGCGGCTGGTGCTGTACAACCTAGGCTGGATTACCGCAGTATGGTCTCAGTGGATGACATGCCGGACCTATTCGCTTCGTTTGACAGTATGTATTGTATTGTCATATCTTATATATAAAATTCTCGTGTCACAATTTTCGTTCCCATACTCCTCCGAAACGGCTTGACCGATTCTCATGAAATTTTGTGAGCATATTGAGTAGGTCTGAGAATCGGCTACTATCTATTTTTCATACCTCCACTCGCGGGCACCAGCTAGTATATTATGATATTTTATGATGCTGTTGTATATGAATTTTGCACATTTCTTTACGGCCTCATTAAATTAGAGGATCAGTTAGCAAATAACTCAGATTCCCGTTGATAAATAATTGATCTAGTCTGAAATGAAAACGCGGGGATCTGGAAGAGGTAATTGGCTTAAGAAGACCAACCTTTCTGGTGAATTCTTGGCTTGGATGCGGCTAGTCTGGATTTATAGAAACTTCACTGCCGGTGTCTAGTCCTACTGGTAATTTAATCACCTCAATACATAAAGCTGGAAACATAATAGCATACAGTGTTGTGTCTTGACGCGTCAAAATAACTCTTCTACAGTCTGACGCCACACGCTAGTATATTTCAAACTTAACGCTGCGTCAGAACTGCAGCTCCGGTTGAACCGAATGGGTAAAATTTGAACCCTTTCCCAGAGTTAATACCGCGTCCAGCGCGACCAAGCGACGACCCCCCACTGTATCTGAGGCTGCGTATGGGCAAGCCCGCTGGCCGCCCGCTGCCTCGCTCCACACCGCTTATGTCCTACGGCCGCAAACGCATGAAGCCTGAATACTGGTTCGGCATCCCTAGGAATCGGTAAGTGAATAGTTATGAGATTCAAACTAAAAATATCTCACCGGTTGTAACTCACTTGTTTTGTCGGAAAATGCCCGACTAGTTAAGTCATCATTCAGCTGCCGGGTCGCGCGAACTGGCTCATGAATAAGGGCCCCGGACGGGTTCGAAACTAGTCGGGCATTTTCCAACAAAACGATTAATGAGTTACAACCGGTGATATATTTTTAGTTATAATGAATATCACTCGCGATGTTTTAAACGTTTAAATAAATTAGCATTCAAACTAATTGGCGGCTGTTGTAAGTGACATTTTTTGAAACACTCTTTTAATTTTTTCGCCAAATATCTTCTGAACGTATCTGCACCGACTCGCGATGATAATCGTGCCTCTATGATAGGGATCAAATTAATCGTACTAGATCAGATTACCACCACCACTACAGCCCATTAACTTCCCACTGCTGGGCACAGGCCTCCACTCTCATAGGAGAGAGGGACTTAGAGCTTGGACCCACCACGCTGCTCCAATGCGGGTTGGCGGGCTTTAACGACTATTATCATGTTAGTGATAATAACCGGGACCGACGGCTTAACGTGCTTTCCGAGGCACGGGGGTGAAACATCGCCAACTTCCTAACTCCGGGCTAGTGCTGAGAATTTCTAGTCAGAAAAACCCAAAACTTATTATGGCCCGACCCGGGACTCGAACCCGGGATCTAGATCAGATTGATCCATAATAATTATTGCAATTGAAATCTGCGTCTTCTTAGGAAGGAACGAAAATAATTGTATGAAAACTTATTTCAAGCACTGATTATAATATACTTTTTAAAGAAAGTCAGCGCTAGGCGTGGTGAATAACGTTTTCTTTTACTCACGGGTAATTCTTCGTCAGAATTGTTGATGCAATTTGCCCTATAAGATTTTGTGTTACTATTGTAGGGTGGACGATCTATTCAAGTTCCTGACACACTGGGTGCCTGAGCGGTACGGGCCGCTGCGTGACGTCACCGCGCACGGGTACGAACTTATCGACAGCGACACCGAGTGGGACGACGACGACGCCAAACCCGGACACAAGGTAGGTAACCTCTCTTCGCGTTACCACGTTTCCTACACCTTTTCAGGGTTCCGTAGCCAAATTTGGCAAAAACGGAACCCTTATAGATTCGTCATGTCTGTCTGTCTGTCCGTCCGTATGTCACAGCCACTTTTTTCCGAAACTATAAGAACTATACTGTTGAAACTTGGTAAGTAGATGTATTCTGTGAACCGCATTAAGATTTTCTTACAAAAATAGAAAAAAAACAATAAATTTTGGGGGTTCCCCATACTTAGAACTTAAACTCAAAAATATTTTTTTCATCTAACCCATACGTGTGGGGTATCTATGGATAGGTCTTCAAAAATGATATTGAGGTTTGTAATATCATTTTTTTCTAAACTTAATAGTTTGCGCGAGAGACACTTCCAAAGTGGTAAAATGTGTATCCCCCCCCCCCCCCCTGTAACTTCTAAAATAAGAGAATGATAAAACTAAAAAAAATATATGATGTACATTACCATGCAAACTTCCACCGAAAATTGGTTTGAACGAGATCTAGTAGTTTTTTTTTTAATACGTCATAAATCGTAAACCGCAATTTACCTTTCATTCAATCAACTCAAATATTTAAAAAAAACATAGGTTTGTACGGAACCCTCGGTGCGCGAGTCCGACTCGCACTTGGCCGGTTTTCTGAAGTGAAACTTCTTTAAAATCGTTGTGATTTGAAAATTCGATGAAACGAAAAAGCGACAAACATATTCATAAATAAATAGGATTTAGCCTGCGAGAGAATATTATATGAGATGTAATATAAGTTATACGTTCACGACCAATAGATGGCGCTGTACGATGCCTCCCCAATAGTGTAAGTAAGAAAGAAGGAAAATATATGTATTTCATTTAATGCTATCGACTTGATGTTTGGAATAGTTTTGAATAATGCTTGTTTATCGCGAATAAAAGAATTAAAAGAAGCAACACTATTTAAACTTTCACTGAAAACACCGTATTTACTTTAACGTGTGATTCACATAAAGAAGACTATAGCCGAGGTTTGAGTTTAAAAAAATGTTATGTTAAAGAAATAAGCAAGAAAACCATAGTACGAACTCATTCAACAAAAATTATCTTTATCTCCCATCATCAGTCATCAAGATAACACTCTCGGGTTTACGTTATAATTGTCTTTAACTTTAACATAATATACATTTTACGATAATATTCGATAAGATATTCAACCGTTCATTCTTGCATGTGGCTCGCTCTTCCTTTCTTTTAAAGTCCTTTGTTTCTGTTTATTCACATCGTGGGATGAATTTAACGAGCAACCGTACACAACTACAGAGTAATAAATATGAAATACCTTCGAATGATCTTACCTAATATAGTCGCATAGTTATTAATTTCAATTTTCTTTTGTAGGAACGTTCTGGAAGTACTGGCGATGTCTCGGACATTACAAGGGAGTCCTGGGAGGTGAGTTTTAGTTTTAATTAAAAATTATTGTCATACTTACATAAAAAATAATATCATGTCCCTGATTCCGTAACTCTTTTTTGGCACTAACGATTCTTGCACGTACCACGAACTACAAAACTCAAGATCAAATCGTGACGACACGAACGTGAATATCGATAAGCATAAGCCCGCACTGCGAAAATCACCATGCGTTTTCTCACAGCTTCTGTGTTGTATGAAACAGTTCGCGCGTTTATATCGCGGGTGCGTGCGGTAATATCCATATTTCAGTGCATTCTGCTGGAAAAATCGCGCGGTGAAATTTCGCAGTGCAGGCATGTCCTAAATGTAAAAAAAGTCATGGAGTCAGTGGGATTATTCAAGAATTGGCAGCGCCTTTCTAATTTATACACTCAAAACGAACAACAATGCATTTACCTCACATCACAATGCAGTACACATTGAACATGAGAATTCTATAATAATTCAGTAATATACCGTGAAAATATCCTGTCTAATTTTTCAATATATTACTAGATTTTTGCTAAGTCGTAGAATTCCCGCCCAGCCGAGCGAGATGTATTCAGCAGACCTAACAGATACTTGAATACGCTAGCCTTTCTCTTCTAATTAGTTAAAGCTAACAAATTTCTGCTCCAACTTTGTCGAATAACCAGTTCGATCAAAATTGTGTAGGGTAGCAGGTAAATTACCCCAACTTAGTAAAATATAATTATTTATTAATGAAATGCCACCACGATTTTCGATTTTTTTCCACTGACTTGTTTTTCTATTTCAATGAGCCCAAAGCTAGTTTTAAATTTCTCTAATAACACCATTATAACTATGATATTAATAAATAATACATGAGGTAATTTACTACAGACCATAATGGGTAAAAGCCTCTGACTTAATTTTCTTTAAATGGTTTTTAACGGTTTCTGTAATCAGACAAGTATTTATGGAAATAAAATCATTTCACTTTGTCTTAATAATATTTTCAAAAGAGAAATATAATTGGTTTATTTGGCTTGTCTATGAATTTCAGCGGTTCCGACGTTTCATTTGCCGCAAAACTAGAGTTTCATAAAGGTTTTGCGATTTTATACATGGGATTTTTGCAACTTTCTAGGGCAAACTTTAAAAATATTGGAAATTATAGATAGGTATATGCTAAGTACATTCCCATCATAGGAGATTACTATTGATCATATCTTACAATTTTTGGCACGCCTATTTTATTTCAATTATTATCTGTTGACAATCGGCAATAAGTTATAAAGTACTCGATAAGATATTATCTAAGTTAATAGGGGTAATATAATATAAAAGCGTCGGCAGTTTATATCTAATTTGTAATCGTAGGTGATTTTCAATTTTCGAAGGTAACATTTTCACGCATAGATACAAGGTTACAAGTATTTTCACCTTTCAGACACAACAAAGGTGATCGTGTACCATACAGAGACATCTCATGAGTCACAAAAGATGTACTTCTTCTGATAACGTTACTTAAATGACAGTAAGGAAAAATATGTGTCTTGCGGCCGTGTGCGATCACTTTAATTCCTATAAACAAGTAACAACAATGAATACATAAAGGCCTTATAGTACTATTCGGAAAAACAAAAGAATTTTACTTACATTCTGTACCTACCTATACAGTGCGTGAGGTGTAAGCTGAGTTTGGTTTTTAGACCGAGTACTGGACGCGCGTAATTGTCACTCTACAGTCTACACCATCACTCACTAACAAAAATACAAAGCTCATCTTCCATCTCGCATTTTAGGGCTTTAGTGCACTATTGTAAATTTACTGCACTAAAGCCCTAACGGCATATATATTCAATGTTGCATGGACAATGACAATAACAACAGACGATTTACTAACAATGCGTTTGCGCGTAGCTGCTGAAGGCGCCGTACGTGAAAGTATATTCTATAATGAAGAGCCAGGCTGAAGCCCTGGGCGACTCCCTCGGCGAGGAACCGCAGCCAGAGGTACTCACTTGACCTCCAAAGACCCTATCCGAATGTATATTGTATGTAGTTTAAAGCCGGGTACTCACTTGAGAGCTGTAACTATACAACACATTATAGCAGGAAACTACAGTGTATGACGTATACTATGTGTGCTGTGACTATGATCTAAGAATTTTGCCTATAGTCAATTGCCGGCTCTAAACGCTAGTAACGTCCGAGAAGCGCCAATAATGTCGTGGATATTATTGTCGTTTATTCTCGTTTCGAAAGTGACGGAAAAAAATCGCGGTTGTGAAACAAGATCGGAAGTCCTCCCAGGCTCCAAACTCAGCGATACTTCTTCGTCTTGAGGCTGAAGCCAGCCAAAGGGCAATCGTGGTTTATGGTCATGGATATACTCAAACCAACACGTTAGAATTTACGACCTCTTATAATGTTATTGCTACGGCTCGCATATATGTACCCGTCTTTACAGAAGAATAGCACTGAAATATGTAGATGCCATTGAAATGCATCGATACGTTACCGCCAATGAATGCGTTTTAATGCTATTTTTAGATCCATAAAAGTCTAGTATTAAGCACTGATGCATGTGTCTCGAATTGTTAAAGAATACTAACGTGACTTGATGCATATGAGGATATTTCGATCTTGTTTACTTAGTAGTTAGCCCGCCAACCCGCATTGGAGCAGCATGGTGGGTCTAAGCTCTAATTCCCTCTCTGTGCCCAGCAGTGGGACATTAATGGGCTGTAGTGGTTACTAAGTAGTTATAAATTTATTTATAATTCATTTTTAAGTAAAGAAATATATCTATTCTTAAAGGTTCAGTTAAGTAGTTAAAGGTTAAAGATGGATTTGTAAAATGCCAAGTCACGTTTAGTATTGCTAGTAGGTAATCCATCGTAGTGCGAATGAATGCACATAATATGCCTAGTGATTTATGTTTCTTGCACAAACCCTAGAAAACGGAATGGCATTACTATTTTTGAAGAAACCGTAGTGTGAATGTTTCCTGTTAGTCATAATATAATACCTATTACCTACCCACGGTCTCATGAATAATAGTTATTTGTTATACAAGAGTGAAAAGTTGTTTTTTAACCGCGTGCTCAATTTTGATATCCTGAGCGTCAGCGAGGGAATCAAAAGAGCACGAGGTGAAAAATCTTTTCACTCGAGTGCAACACGTAACTTTTCATCCCACCTCAGCGAGGAAATGACATGACGTGAAAGAAAATGGTGCGCGCAAAGAAAATCAAAAAAGTACACCAAGAAGGTTACGAGTGTGAGTTTTTAACAAATTAAAAAAGGTTGTATGGAAATTCGGCACCATAGAGGTAGAAGTAAATAGGTTTTAATGATGTTTTGAATTCACAAACTTCATAAACGAGTGATATTTACTAACGTGCATACGATGTTCTAAATTCAATTTACTTTATCCTCAAGAGGATAATAACGGCTTTTGCATTCAGATATCGAAGATTAAAAATACTCTTTCCGAGATGGTGGGATGAAAATGATATTATATTAATGATTACGGTGGCGCATTATATTATAGAGCACATATAGGAAACAAAAATTAATACTAACTCAAGAAACTCTTTTTCCTTCTGGTGTTTAAAAATTAACAGCTGTTTTTTCGACCTGACTTTTTTGGGGCACTAATTTTCATTAATACATACATACTTACATATTTTTTATTTATGAGACCGTAAATAAATGTTTTCGAATACTTGTAAAATACGGATGTATAATTTATAAGTACAAGTACAATATTATCGGTTTCTACTTATCGATAAAATCACACGTGATTGTTAA
Source organism: Erebia epiphron (assembly GCA_963932025.1). Taxonomy (NCBI): domain Eukaryota; kingdom Metazoa; phylum Arthropoda; class Insecta; order Lepidoptera; family Nymphalidae; genus Erebia; species Erebia epiphron. Next base: position 14,496,426 of record OZ009956.1, on the reverse strand, counting down.
TTAGGTACACTAAACGTGTATGATATTATTTTTAGCAATTGATATTATTATAAAAAAATCATAGTACAAATAAATTAAGTTCGATATCGTTTGAATCCATACTAATATTATTAAAGGTATGTTTGTCGATTTTAACGAAATTTGGTACAGGGATAGGTTACATCCCGAAGATAGATAATAGGCTATAGCACGGAAAAGCAAAATATTTCGAAATCCAATAAAAACCCAAAATTCACTCGGAAATCTATTAAAGTGGTATAAAATATGATTGGAATGAAATGAAACAGTAAACACGTAGTGCAGAATAGTCGAACAATGGTCGTCATGTAATTCAGGCTGTCATGTAATCATCTCTTGTTAGGTGCCAGCCTGCTAGCTAGCCTCCATTGTACTGCGTTATGCTACACTACTCTAATAGCATTGGGTTTAATCTCTACACGCGACATGGATTAAGGAATTAAGGAAAATTACGGATGGCTAGATCTCTAGAGAAAAATGAAAAATAACGCGATTTTTCGATAATTTCGCGAAACTCATTGTATTTTAATTTCAAAGCTCTATTATGAATAATCCCAATTTAAAAGTGGGACGCTTATTAGCAAAGCACACTTCGTTTATTTCAACATTGGTTTCATTACTCAGATATGTTTATTGATGCAGGTGATAATACAATAAATAAACAAAATAACTCCCTAAAATGCACGTGATGTCTTAGACAAGATATGGGTTCCTATTATGGAATTCATTTATTTGCGTCATTATATTATTATTATAGCAGGCCTCCTTTGCTTCATTGCCCACACGTTGAATTGACAGGGTTACAAAATTATCTTTTGTCTAGTCCAACTTTCCGAGTTCATTGACTCCCTAAGCTTCCGGACTCCGGGGTCCTACATGGGTCCTACATAGATACGGAAAAACATACTTTTAACAAATTTAGAAACTTTCATTATCTAAAAGTTAGAAACTTACAGATCCAAAAAGATTACAAACTAAATCTCAAATTATTGAAGTTGCATTAATTAATTAATTATTGAAGTTTAATTAAATCCGTGTACCAGCTAAAGAGGGCTTGCCTCAAATTGCAACAATTTGAAAGAATAATAATTATATTCTGTAATGAAACCCTTTTTGGATACTATCATGAAGAGCATAGACAAGATATCCATCAGATCTGAAAGTTTTATTGATTTTTTCAAAATTTCTACCAAGATGACATAAATCTGTAGTGATAGATAAATAAAACTTGAAAACTTTTAAAATAAAAATATATATATATGGACGTTCTTGTACTAGAAATAATTAAATAGAAACCAAAATGAAAAGTATTAGAGAGGTAAATTAATACATTATTGTATATTTGTTTTCGGTCCAGTAACACTATAGGTTAGGAAGGTCTATGTCAATAAGTAATTGGTTAGGCAGGTAGTAAATAATACGTTAGATTAATTGTTTTGTTCTATTTTCAACCCCCTACGCAAAAAGAGGGGTATTATAAGGTTAACGTGTGTATCTGTCTGTAGAAATGTAGCTCCCAAACAGATGAGCAGATTTTGATTTCGTTTTTTTAAGTTTATCTAGTTGAGTTTGGTATGGTAACATAATACGTAGCAAATCTTAGATGTGTACTGACTGGATATTAATATTTGCTGAGTAAGGTTTAAATTCGTACCTACTTACTCTATAAATTATGACACTACATATATTCTACATACTTACTGTTACAAAAATGTATACATATCAGCAAAAATATTTTTTTTATAATTTCTTAACGTTAATCCATAATGCTTATGATTGCTGGAAGATGGAGCCTTAAATGAGTAGGTACAATTTACTCCGAAGGGTAGGTAAAGACTTTTAGATACATGACTACTTTCGTTCCAGAGTAGGAGATAGGTAATAGATCTTTACATATTTGATTGACTATATCGCTTCCGTAACACAATCGTGGTTCGAGGTTTTTTATGTATATCCGAGTATTCTTTTGTTAGTTCGTCGTACCTATTTTTCTATGCAAATATAAAATACAAATTTATACATTATTTTCTAATCTATCTGTACTTAATAATAACAGACGAGATTATAAATGCTCTCTCGTACAAATGAAATTATTCAACGACACCGTCCATAACATAGAGTAAAAGGGCGATGTCCTTTTACTTCACAGGAAATGATTCTTGAAAACGACTCTTCAAGTCAATTTACCTATAATAATTCTATAAAAAATATAAGAATTGATTCAATAAATGCAAGAAAAAAAATGGTTTTGTATCCGCAAGGGCGAATAAAAAGATTTAGATTTAGATTTAGATTTAGATTTATTCAGATAAAGATCACAAGTACAGAAGTGATTACAACAGTAAGTGGAACAGTGATTTCCGCACTAGGATTCCCTGTATCGCGGAAATCACTTCCTTCCGTAGGTAACATAAATATAAAAATAGTTTAGAATAAATTTAAAAAAATAAATATGCAACTTATACCTACATTAGTTGTGTGAGAGAGTGTGTGTGTTGTGTGTGTGTGTGTGTGTGTGTGTGTGTGTGTGTGTGTGTGTGTGTGTGTGTGTGTGTGTGTTTGTGTGTGTGTGTGTGTGTGTGTGTGTGTGTGTGTGTGTGTGTGTGTGTGTGTGTGTGTAAGTGAGTGTGTGGTATGTATGTGTATGTGCGTGTATGTCTTTATGCATATGTGTTACTGTTATATATTTAGTTTTAGCATTTTTTCTGTGTCTTCATAATTGGATTTCATTAACCATTTATTAAGCGTTTTTTTACATTTGTACCGGGATATTTTCAAGATTTTGAGAGCTCTGTTAACTTTAGTGTAGAGAAATGGCCCAGCAAAATGGAAGAATTTACGTGCCGACTGTGTGCGCAATAAGGGGCACCTCCACCTCTGAAGGCGAGAGCGTGTGATCACTGTTGAGGCTGCTGACTTGTGGAATCTCAGCACAACAGATCTGACATATAGCTGTCTAACACGCAAATATCCACACTCTGAGTAGAGGCTATCTGTGGAATAACGGAATGGTTTTTTATAGGCAGTCTTTAGAACTGCACGTTGTGCGCGTTCTAGTTTCATTAAATAAGTTTTACCAGCTCCACCCCACGCAGGTAGGCAGTAATTTAGAGTTGATTCACAGAAGGATAAATAGACAAGCCTTATTACCTCTGGATTAGCCACATTCCTAAGCCTTTTAAATATGAACATAAATTTGCGTAGCCTACCACTCAGAGTGTGTATCTGCCTGTCCCACCGTAGGAATTCATCTAACACCACGCCTAAATATTTCAAGTCGCTAACCTGTTCAATTATAGGACACCCACAAGAATTATTGTTACTGAGGTAGTTTGGACAACTATGTAGTTTTATATTTAGTTTGTCTGTTGGGTCCGTTCTTCTAGAAATTTTAAAACTTATAAATTTGTTTTAACTTATAACTTATAATTTGTTTTACTAGTATTAATAGTAAGTAGATTGCTTCTGAGCCAAGAATACACCTCTTGTAGCCCCTGTTGACATAGGCGTTGTACTGAATCCCAGCTATCACTATTGAACACCACCGCGGTGTCATCTGCGAAAGTAAAGAACTGACCCTGATTGACATTAAGTGAGCACAAGTCATTTATATATGCTAAGAATAGAGTGGGACCCAGCACACTGCCTTGGGGCACTCCAAAATTAACCTCTGCTAGATCACTCGATAAATCACCGACAGTCACTTTTTGCATACGGCCTGTTAAGTATGATTGAAACCATTGTAGCGCAATACCACGTATACCCAGAGCCTCCAGTTTGTTTAACAAAATTTCCCTAGACAAAGTGTCAAACGCTTTCGCTTTTCGGCTTGGCCGTTTAATATTCGTCGAACATTTCCTGACATAACATTTAAGTCATTAAGGAATAGTTAGGGCGACATAATACGAAACGGCCAAGCCGTACCTTTTTACCAAGATGTAGAGGTTCTAGGGACAAGTTTTATATATAGACTTACATGTTATTTAATATTATTAGTTTGGTACACAGTAAAGAGCATTTAGAACTATGTACTTTGAACTTGAGACAGACTCTGTGGGTTATGATGCGCAGCACAAAGAGGAGCTCACCTTCGGGCTTGGCTCTAATTAGAGATCTCATAACTTTTTAACAGTGAAAGCATTATGCACTTGTGAGTCTTTGGCAACCAATTTTACATGAAATGTTTTTGGTGGGATTTCATTTATTTTTGGCGCCCTAGATTTTTTGATTTTTTTTAGCTGATTTTCCTGTACTTCAGCTAATCCTTTTTTCATGGCCCACCCTAGAGTCCTAGAGATTTTGATTTTTTTCGTAAAAGTGAAAAAAAAAACCTAAACTACGTATTTCAAGTACCAATAAATCTGAAACCATAAATGCTAGATGATTGATACTTGGTAAGTTTAATAAATCTGTCAACGACATGTTATCCTGAAAATTACAGCTTTCTACCATGTTCCGTACCGAAGTTATGACTGTTCTAAAATACAAGGAAATGCTGTCAGATTTGCACCCCCTATACGAGGGGTTGGAGATGAAAAGATTCAGATTTCTTAATTTTCCTGTTGTTTATATGCAAATTCTAGCCTACATACCAAATTTCAGTCTTCTAGCACTTCAGGAAGTACCTTTTTTCAGTTGATGATCATCAGTGAGTGAGTACGAAATCGACGTATTTTAGGTAATCAATAAACTGAAACTATAAATGCTAAAAAATTGAAACTTGGTATATTCGGTAAGTCCCCCAACAACATCTTATCCTGAAAATTTCAGCTTTCTAGCGTCATTCGGACCGAAGCTATGACGGTTCGAAAATTCGACGAAACGCTTCGAGAAAAGGTAGGTAGTGCCCCGTTTCCTTTGGCTCGTCTTTGGCGGGGACACTCCCGTGTCCCCAGATCAGCCCATGTCATTGCTTTACTCTTTAGTCCTTATTTTTCAATATAACAATAATAATTCATATTTGGCATTCGGGCATCATTTGTACAAACTACATAAAGTACATGTGCTATGTCATGTAAGTTCTACTAGTAAACCTAGGAATTTCCTAGGAATGCGCTTGAAGGACAGTTGTCATTCCTAAGTGTAAGCGATACGTATAGGTAATCTGACGCCAGGACCACCAATCAAGTTATTACGCTCCACAAAGCATCCCGACCGCGTTTTTATTCCTTTTCATACATAGGTTAATTAGTAATATCTTGTTTCTTATCCAAGAAAAGTGTATATATTTTCTACATTCTGGAAACGACAAGTCTTATCTGTTCCTTTCTGCAGGCCGAGTGTGGGGTTTTTTTTAAAGTTTTCGATCACATAAAAGTTAGCGACTATTTATATACAATAACTACAAATCGTAGTTTTAGCTCCCACTAGGCCCTCTATTCTTATTACTAGATAAATCACAATAGTAGATTGTATTATAAGGGAGCAAAATAATATTTTTACGGCGAGGGCGCTTTTTTGAATCCAGAGCGAAGTGAGGAATTCTAGAGTAGAATCCCGAGCGTAGAGAGGGATTCTTTAGTAGAATCCTGAGCGTAGCGAGGGATTCAAAGTACGTCGCCCGAGCCCAAAAATATTTTGCGCCCGAATAATACACTCTACTTTTCATCACCCTCTATGTGAAAATAAAACTACAAATCCATCAGACATCCTCTTCAGATACGCTATTAATTTCGAATAATATGTGTCCAGTTTTACATCGTTATTAGAACTGACTGTTGATTTTAGCATTGAGTAGGTACTCCAAAGAGTGGAAGGTTGTTTAGTTTTGGCTAAGTACTGGAAGTAGGCCATAACACAGGTTCTGAACAATTCTTGGTGCCTAGCCTCTTGCGTTTCTCCATTCAATAAAATTACCATAGGCTTTCATATCCGCTTCCTTCCGATTTTGCAAGTAATAGATCACATTTCTTGCGTCAGTTCTAATACTTTCTGGAGTTAATTCTATACATTCACTGTCATATTTTGAACAACTCATTTTTCAAAATAAACCCATGAATTTTTAACAATCCGTGAAAATTTACGAAAACGCGGCCTGTAGTTCGCGCATTTTTAATTATATTTCCTTTTTTTTATTAAAAAAAAAAAGGAAACCAAATTAAAGCCGGCGGCGCGACTATGGGCCGTCGTACCATTCAGTCTCTATTCAAACAATATTTGAACCCTACTATAACTACGCTATAAACCCATATTAAAGAACAAGATGGCCGTCTCGTCTTCACACAGCTGATAATTTGATTGTGAGTTTTGAAGTGAGATGTTAGTAAGGTTATTTTATTGCGTTTCCATTGGTGACATTACATTATTGTAAAACATTGTAAAAGTTCATATTTTATTATTTGCCAATTCTCACTTCTGTCTCTCTTTTTAGCCACTTTTAAAGTTGTTCCTGTTTCCATATTTTCCATTAAATATGTAAATAAACAAACAAAACTTCGCAATCAATCCCAGATGACAGATTCTTAGTCAACTCAGTGAGACAGCTGAGACTTTTGACGGATAACATGCGTTACTTTTTTATTCACGGAGCATAGAGGCTAGTATTTTTGCATTTTGTCTATGAACTCGCCAGAACGACAACTTAATAAAGCGAAACCGACCTATAGCGAGAATTTAGTTGTGAGAGGTTTATTGAACCTTTATGAATTAGTTATGAAAAGTTTAATAGGCCTAATGAGCATTTTAGCTAATGAACATTGTAAAACTATAATAAGGGATTTTTATGAATAAGACTGTAAGATGTTCCAAATTAAAAAAGTGCGCGGAAAAATATAATTGCGGCGCACTTTTTGAAATAAAGAGGATTAAACCTAAGCTCATTCCTGCCCGCTAAAAGATCCTTATAGAAAGCACTACCTTTGGGCGCACTTAAAGGCGAACCAAGTCGTCCTTTTCGAATAGATGGGATGAAAAATATTTTTACCCATTGCATCCCAATGTAAATAATTTGAGAGATTTTCAAGATTGGATTGAACATGATTTTAGGGATATCTTTCAAAAGATCAGTTAGGCGTTAGGCCTGCTGACCCTATTGTTTTAACGTAAGATAACGTTTTTATGTGAAATCCAAATGCTTTTAAGTAAATCGTGTTCTACAACTCGTAATCGAGTTCAGATAACATCGCCTATCTACCCTGCACATGCTAAAGGAAAAGGGCGTATTATATCAACAGGTTTTAGAGGGATTTTAACTGTTTCCGCATAAGCGAATCCTCATGACTGTTCATAAAAGCCAATCCACACTTGGCGCTCAGCTCAATCAATCCATGCTCAGTTGTGGGCCGGCGTGGGATTGAGATGATGGAAGAGGTGTAAAGCCAACCACAAGGTATAATTCGCGTCCCGTAAGTTGAACCAAAATGGCGGTCGTCTGCGCAGGTTCTTTGTACTACAGGGCCGAGCAAAGCATGCGAGTGAGGGGCGGAGTGCGAAGGCGTGGAGCTATAGTATCGCGCGGTCCCTCGCACCTCATACCACACTTCGTTTGACACCCGAAATGTGTCTCTGCGCATAGTTCAACTTACGCGGCAGCTATTATACATCAAATGCTTTAAAAAAAAGAATGACAGCGTTTTATTCTGCTGAGTAGTTTCAGCGATTACATCATCTCTTTACATATTTTGACCCAAGGATTATTTGAAACAATTTGCATGTCGCGAATATACACTTGTTTTGAACGAAGCGTTTCAATTAACAGTTAGCGGGATCATCGTCATAATCACCATTAATTGTCACGTCTTGCGAAGTGTTTTGCGGGGGTTAGGAGGTCTCTCTGGTCTACACAATAACATGTAATGATATGGCTCGTGTTTTCGCTCATTTGAGATCTTATTGCCGAGGCAGGCGTCTCTACAGTAGGTATGTAACTGTGTTCTATAGGTATATAGTATAATATTATTGTACATAAATTGAATATTCCCTTCCGTACTTTAAAACTATTGCGAGAAATATTTTTCATATTTTGACCCGAAGAGGTAAAAGATCGCGGTAAAAGATATTATATATATTTTTTATATGCATAGATTAGGTACTTATCTAGAAAGTTATCAAAAATAAAACGTAACTTAATATGAATGTTATCATTACTATTGAAGAAATATTTTTTAGGTAATATCCGTGTTTTTCACGTAGATCTAAGTTTTTGCCTTTTTCATGTGAAGTAACGCGTATAATATAAGCCGTCGAAATAAAAAATTTATGCAATAATCAATCATTTCTGTATGCAAACAGGTATTGTTGTTTTTGCCTTCGCTGGAAAACCATTGTATTGAATATAGATTAGCTAAAAAGCTATGCAAATTTTTTATCAGTACAGTTTACTTAATCACTTTTCATTTTTACCGCTTACGAATCTATTAAAGTAACATTTAACAAAGACACCGCTACCGTTTAGTAATGTGACTAAATTTAAATTATGCCTAAATGTACCTTTGTCTTTTATAGATTGAAGATTATAATTTTCTTTCCTAACTTTGGACACCATCAGTAGATCGATCTAGGATTAATTTTATCTTATCAGATTGATATAACTGTTACCAAACTTGGTTCCACTTAGTGACTTGGTGTACTTTATTTTTCAGGAAAATATAAATACAGTTCCTCAATCATAGTGGCATAGAACTATTTTTTTATAGAGGCAAATCTGCTAAAAACTACCTGACCCAGAGTTATTGGATTGTTATTTTTCTTACGCCGCATTGGCACTGTAGGCCCGGAGTCCAAAATTATTGTACGTATCCTTCCTTTGGGTTTGTCCTGAGGAAATGATTCTTCGATCATAACGGCTTCCCAGGGTGAAGGATCACTCGAAAAAAAAGTATTCCCATAGAGAATTTGCAGTAATTACGGTTGTATTTGCACCGTTAATGAAAAAGCTTATCTTATCGGCACTCCAAGGTAGTAAAGTAAAGTCAAATGTTTTGACGTGATATGTATTAATTCCGTTGGCAGGTACTTATAATTTTGTTCGCGTGGAAACCTCGCTCATAAGCTTTTAATGCAAAGCTCTGGCAATAGCAACAGCGCTCGCTCAGATGAGTTTTCAAGTAGTGTTTTATAGTGCTGCGAGTTTTAACCCGCGATTTCTACGTGGCGTATCCATACTAATATTATAAATGTTAAAGTGTGTCTGTCTGTCTGTCTGCTACGCTTGCACGGCCTAACTACTCAACCGATTTTGATGAAAATTGGTACATAGGTAGTTTTCTAGTAGTAGGAGAAGGCTCTTTATCCCGGAAAATTAAAGAGTTCCCGCTGGAATCAAAAACTTAAATCCACGCTGACTAAGTCGCGGGAATCATACTAGTATTTTTATATAGCCTTTGCTCGTCATGATGTAAGGTATCCCTGTGCTCTTATATTCAAAACCGTATCTACAGTAGTCGACCTTAAATTAAAACCAACCGACAATATTATTGTAGCTATTTTCTCGAAAGCATTATGTCATTCTTTTAGAACTGACTTTAACATTTTACTTAAAAATAAGAAAATCTGGAAATATTCGTTTAATTGATAGGTATAGTTGTTAGAGCTATTGATAAATATCCCTTGCCCTTGCCTTAAGACAACGAAGTTAATAGGTGCATATTATTGTGTTTAGGTACCTATACGGTTTTAATATAATATATACAATTAAATAAATGTGTTTGCACACCTGTAGCTTATAGCACGTTGGACGCATACCTACTCGTATCATGAATGGATAATCTGTAGCCGCCCGCATACTAAGCCAACGTCGGCGCGTCACCTTCGCGCGATCTGTGTCGCGTGGGTCAGTAGGTACTCGGCTGGGACTAATCGTGTATCGTCAAAACTACTTTAAACTGCAAACACAGCCATACATTGTTTTGACTATAAGTTCGTTAAAAGAAGTTTTGACTGAAATGCCGGTCAATATTAAGTTCATACATGATGCATAATAACTACATGATGTATAAGATAAAGTCGATTGTCGGCTGTGGTCCAGAACGAAATCAGAGCAAACGGCTTCAGGCAGTCTTGTGTTTTCGACCCCTAGACTGTTATTGCCTTGCCAGGGTCTCAGATTTAAAACCATTTTGAGTTTTGACTGATATTTTTCAGTCAAAAGTAATATTAAGCAGCAAGTATTTTTAGTTAAAACTACTTTTGACAAACCTCTATAGTCAAAACTACTTTTGACTGTTTTATTATTCAGTTAAAATTAGCTATGACCGGATAAGAGTATTGACTGTAACATATACATCAACATTCCCAATGTCGATTGCTAGGCGCCAGTGCATTTAACTTTATGGATCTTTATAATAATGCGATTTAACTGCATACCTATTGGTATTACAGGCTTTTCATTAGGTAAACATTCCTTTAAAGTTCTTGACAATGTCAGAGTAGTTTTACATCGTAATATTTAAAAAATTTTGTTATTTAACTAGGTACGTGGAGGACGTAATTTTTTTTCCACTAGCGTAAGCGGGGTCGACTTCAGTCCTTTCTTTTAGCTACGAGTAGTAACCCAGCCGCGCAACACCGTAGTAGTCGCCTCTCGGTCACCACTGCATGTTGAATACACTCGAAAATACCCACAAAACTTAACGCAGCGGCTCATCCACATACCAGTGTCGAACAAATTCCGTCATTAGTGTCAACTTCACTGGACCGGGCTGAGTTCCGACGCAACACTGAATACAAACCCGTTGTTTAATAAGCGATCGCTCGGCGTGTTGCGTTCAGTGCTTAGTACCATACAGTTTCCAATCCACGTCGCAAGCTAATCTAAATACAGAACGGGCGAACGTGCGTGTTGTTGATGTTTTCATTTGTGTGGTTTTTTTTGCAACGTGCAGTGTTTTAGAGCACGCGATTTCATGTGAAACTAAACTAAACTCGTTCAGCAGTCAGCACAAAATATGCAGACTATGAAATGGATAGAAATGGTCCGGCTCGGACCTACGTCACCGGAAAGGTCTTCAACTTTCGACAGCGATAAGGTGAGACTGCATACAGTTATACCGTCACCGGATACAGAGCGAATTATGAAAAAAAAACTTGGTTTATTTTAATCTGTTGAACAATGAAGTGCCATTGACCAATTTGATAGTTTATAGCCGCTTCATGTTTAGGTACGGTACGTCATTCCTTATTATATATTTCGTAACAAAAACGCCGTCTACATGCGATAAAATCGTATAAAGAATAATGAATGTTGATACGTACGGATGATTATCTCTAAGTAGAGGTTAAGTTCTCTGTACAACATGTACAACTAAATTATAATAAGATATAAATTATAAAAGACTTGGGTAATCTTCAAACTGGTGTCTGCCATCTATGATACTGCTTGTAGGTATGCTACGTCCTTGAAGTTCGGTAATATACCTATCTCTTACTCATTAGTGTGTAGTGTTAACCAGGCTGCAGCTCTCAAACCCAAAGCTCACTGCCACACTTTAACACCTAGCAGGTTTAAAGTATTTACACATCCAAAGCCAAAAATACCATCAAGCCAACTGTCAGTGACCTTTTTCTATGTTGGAAATATTTTCAACGAGAACACGTTTTATTTATATGCTATAATATATAATGTATGCAGGTAGATAATTATCATAAATTATAAACTCAAAAATATGATTGCAAAAATTTAATAGGTAGGTAACTTATACCTACCTAGTGTTGGAAACGTAGGTAGGTATAGAACTATAGAATATAGACATCCATTTATTATTCCTACACGATCGACATGTGGTAATTTAGAGAAATAAATATTTTGCCTCTTGGTGAATTTGCTGCAATTTATAAGGTTTTAAAATTTTTCGTTATCTGAAACTGATTATCTCAATTTGAGATTGAAGTGAACGACGAATACGTATAATAGGTAGGTATGTATAGCCATCGTAGTAGCAGGTAGCAGCCTATTGTTTTTTTATACTTTTTTGTTGTCATCTGAGCTATATAATATGTATGTTTACGTATAATACCTCTGCTAATCAAAATTCAGACAAGGTTGAAAGAGCGAATGAAGAGAAGACCTAGAAAAAATGTGCTTTTCATTTCTTTGTTTGTTCCGATAAAACAGTTATTCACAACGTAATTTTGCAACTTAAACTTTTGAGTGGTTTGATAGTACAAGATTCGGTTTATAAACGTCGAAATCCTTCATTAGTTTCGATGACGAAATGCTGAGCATCTGCTAGTTGATTAAAAATTCAGTCGTGGGAAAATTGAAGGCTTTATTTCACAATACAAGGGCCCTTTGAATGTTTATCTCACAGTTGAAATGCAAATTATTGCGTAAGCTGCTATTAATTTACCGTAACTCATTAAAGTTATAATAAATAATCCATAAAATTACCGATACCAATAATTATTATAGCAATGAGTAGAAAATCTAAATCCTATTTAGGTAAATTAAAAACTGAAAAGTAAACATTAAAAATATCATCTATCCCGCTGCAATGAGGCAGTGTGCCCAGAACGCTGGTATTTTTAATGTTTAGTTTTCAGTTTTTAATTTAGGTTTTTTAGGTAAATTATTGGAAGTTTGTTTGTAGAAAGAAACAGTGGTTGTTTAATAAACCCTATCTTTGTAAACATAAAGCAACCTTTAATGTTTACAAATATTATGAAATACTTGCTTATGTACTCAAATAAAATAGGTGTATATTATTAAAAGATAGGTTGATCTTCTTGAACTTTCATCCAAGCTTAAATACTTAAATAAACACAATATTGCCTTTTTGAAATATAGAGAAAATCAGTGAACAGTATCAGAGCAACAGTATTTAAATGAATAAAAAAAAACCGGCCAAGTGCGAGTTGGACTCGCGCACGAAGGGTTCCGTACCATTATTAATAAATAATTACCTTTGTTAATGAACCGCAAGACTAACTTTGTTTGTAGAGGTTTATTGTTAATATCAAAAAAACTATGCTAGTTAGAGCATTGGCTATAGTTTTCCTGTAAAATATACGTAAATTCCTATTGACCATAATTATTTCAAATTTTTCGATTGGTAAACTCCGGAGATAAGGGGGGGGGAACGGTATTTTTTTAGACATTTTCCCCGATAAATCAAAGACTATCATAACTAAAAATTATTAAAAATCTGTTTTAGAATGTACAAAGTAAACCCTTTCATATGATACCCCACACAGTACAGTTATCTCACTTTTAAATTTCAACCCTCAGATTTTCCCCCCTTTTTAAATAAGAACAAAAATAATTTCCAATTTTTTTTAATTCCAGTGTCTTTGGGCCACTAATATACACAACTATTCCAAATTTCATGTCGATAGCTTCGGTAGTTACTGAAATAATCGAGTGTGACGGACGGACAGACGGACAGACGGACAGACGGACAGACGGACAGACAGACGGAGAAAGTCGCACCATAAGGGTTCCATTTTACCATTTTGGTACGGAACCCTAAAAAAATTACGGTAAAAAGTAACAGAAACGGATGTTATTGAAATCCAACTTAAATATGCAATGTAAAGCACTATTAGAAGCTAGTGGACCCAAAATATCCTCAGGTGACGAAACTTTACAGTATGATAAAGTATCACGAGTAAAACCGTATTTTATAAATATCCACAAAAAATAATTAGAAAAGAAGTAAAGTATTTTTATGCTATACTATAATTGTTAAAGCAAGGTACATTATCGCGTAAACGCAGTTTAGGGTTTGATAATAGGTATGATCGGTTTTTAAATATAAATGTTTTTCTGCATGTTTCTTTTGATATTTTGGTTGAGTGTAAACATGACTGACCTCCTATTATTTAAAAAAGAACCTGAAATTATGCAGTCAAAGATATTAAGTTTTAATTAAATTTATATACCTTACATCCCCATGGATTTCTTTTTGTATAAGTTTTGGTTTATACCATACTACACCCCGCCAAGTTTCAATGACTGAGGATTTAATGCAGGGGTACACCAAACCGCCCCGTTTCCTAGACTAAATGAAAATAATCTAAATATTGATTGTTACGTGTGTATATTTCTGTATCAGAATCGTAAATGCAAAGTGATAAAGGTAAACTTAGATAAAATTATATTATAATTGTTTACAGAAATCTCTAGTAGGTACTACATTCAGTCATTAACGCGATCTGGACTATTAAACACATATTTAAAGTCTGTTAATTTAATTTAAATTACCTAGTTCCATCATGTCCACAGTAAAGATCGGTAGGTACATTCGTTGAACCTGAATCACAAAAATATTTTGGACCGTGAAATCTAAAGTAGTTTACTGTGTTATTTACTTCAAATCATTATGTGGCGAAAAATTGTGCGAAGGATCATCAAGAATGTACGAAAACACGATAAAAGAGCTTACAGCATAGCGGTAAAACGTGGTTCAGTACATTCGTTATGTCGCAGAGGAACTTTGCATTCTATGTGCAGCGAGGTGAGAAATGCACTTATCCAATTCTTTATTTTATCATTTTATGCCCACCACCACAGCCCATTAATGTCCCACTGCCGGGCACAGGCCTTCACTCTCATAGGAGAGAGGGAATTAGACCCACCACGCTGCTCCAATGCGGATTGGTGGGCTTTAACGACTTTAACGTTATTTTATGCACTTTATGGAAAGTACCTATCACATATTTCGAAAACAACATTAAACTTAACTGCTAGTAGTTAAACATTGAAGGTATGATTCGGGCGCAGCAGCAGCTGCGTGCAGCCTCTTTCGTTCGATAAAATAAATACAAAACAATAGCTATTTATGCAACTGTATCGTAATGAGGGTCATTTTAATTCGAGTGCTGTTTTTTGATACGAGGCTTGCCGAGTATCAAAATAGGATAGTACGAGAATTAAAATGACTAATTACGTACAGTTGCATACAAGATTTTATCTACGACAAGGACGTCTTTAAAATTTTTTACTTTATAAATTAATAAAAACCAAAAGTGCCAGAACCCAGAGCCGCTAAGCTATAGGTATCCTATTTATGAAGATAACCATATCGATACAGCTACGACTCATAACGATACAGCTCCCATACAACGAACTGTATCTTTATGAGAAGCAAACACGAAAGAGGGTTCAATTCGATATAGTTGTCAAATTCGAAATTGGAACTTTTCGATGCTGGAGTAGATAAAATAATAAATAATAGGGTCTAAACTGGATTAGTCCTATTATTCCAGCCCCAAGTCCAGAATCACTTTGCAAGCATGAAGTTCATTACTTTATAATTCAAGATTACCTGTTAATTGTCTGGTATTGTTGTGAGTTTATGACTGCAATAACACCATTAATAGTAACTCGTATACATAATTGCTACTTCGCAAGATACCTATTAAGATATTATAGATACTTATTTCAATAAATAAGTTTACGATAGTTTTAAAGCTAAGATTAGAAATAAGCTTATGTTGCAGCAATATGTGAGAACTTTTCAAGTATAATTAATATCTTTAGCAATAGTGTTACAAATCTTTTTACATAAAAGTAAAAAAAAAGTAACTACAAGTATCTATTTTAATACTTCGTTTTACGATATAACTCTTTGCGTAGGACGCAACACATCTGTATTGTGTAATTACTAATTATTAGATAACTATTGTTAAGTACAAATTATATTTTTGGGAAGTTGGCGTAAAATTTGCTTCTAATAATCAAATTATTTTCTCGATGTTTCTTGCTGAGTTGTTGACGTCCTTGCTTTAACTATCAAGGACATTATGTATTATTTTTCAATTCGGTATATTTTTATTTTATACTAGATGATGCCCGCGACTTCGTCCGCGTGGATTGATGTTTTTGATTCCCGCGGGAACTCCTCAATTTTCCGGGATAAAAAGTAGCCTATGTCCTTCCCCGGGATATAACCTATCCCTGTACCAAATTTAATCAAAATCGGTTGAGTAGTTGGGCCGTGAAAGCGTAGCAGACAGACAGACAGCCAGACAGACGGACAGACAGACAGACAGACACACTTTCGCATTTATAATATAATTATGGATATGGAAGTATGGATACGGCTTCTATTCTATACATATTACATTTGTGTGTATAATTAGGATCAATTGCCTGTTTTCACTAACAATTCTTAAAAAGCGATCACCTTAGCTTAGAGTTAGACCATCAGGTGACATGATTGGTGGTTATCTATTCTACGTGAAATTCGTCAACAATTGGGCTTAGGTGTTTTACAATTATGTGGACCTAATTTTAATTCTGCTAGATTGAATGTATAATGGATAATAACCTGTTTTATTACTCATAGTTGTTTGCTAGTATTTTTACACCCAAAAGTAGGCATGTGTCGAGATTTTCTTGTCTTTATAAATAATGTGAAATGTTGTGTGCCACCCTTTCTAGCCAATTAGATAGATTTTAGCTGTCTCCTATGTCAACTTGTTCACGATAATTAGTTGTGTGTTAATTAATATTAGTAGAGAAATAGTGCGCACGCGCACGCTAACTTCACCATGGATGTTGAATGTGAACTGTAGTGATCGGGAATGCATCATGTCATTAGTATTGTTTTTATTCATTTTTCATTCATCTTTATGTTGATTTCCTTATTCTTATTAGCAATGTCTTACCATTTTTTATAATTCATAACGTAATTCTACTTAAGCATGGTGCACAATTCTGAACTTGTGAATTATTAGTAAGTAGAGAAATCGACTTAACTATTAGGTAGAGTGAATAATGGCAGCCATGAGTCGGATCAAAATTTGATCTGTCTTCTCGTGTCGTGTTTGCCCTCCCACACTGCCCGTATACAGTATTTTTTTAATCTCATTATTTAAAACCGGTTAGCATGTAGAAAATGTTACTCAATAAAGAGCTGTCGTACAGTCCCGTTGGTAATTATGTATTAATAGACTATGATGCATGTAAGCGTAAAGACTGTCTACGGGCCAAACGTCCACAGTTTGTGCACGATCCCTATTGTAAAGATGTTTTGAGTACTGCAACGTTTCTTAATGCATAAGAGCTTCCTTAATACTATAAGTATGACGTTTTCCCACTCAACTATATTATGTCACAAACAGTCACTTATTGTTTGGGGACATCTACGAGTAAGCACAACAAGTGGCGGTTTTCACATTGTTAATTATTATCATTTGAGTCACGGATGAAACTATAGTTACCCTGTGCGATCTGGTATCTTGAAATAGGCATTGAATACTGATAGTTTACTGAAAACGGCCAATTAGCGTTTGGGACGCTCATAATTATGCAACAAGATACGTTTCAAGTTACAGTTGTCAGAAACCCAGTTTCGAAATCAGTTTTGTAGGTATTTTTGTTTGTAGAAAGAAAATATTGTTAAGCCATTTTTAATGTGAAGTAAATATTTCTTCATACAGCAGGTACAGTGACAAGGCAGGTCAATTAATTTCGAATTGAACCGCTTAAGTTGGCGTTGGTGGACAATTTTTTGAAACTGGTTCGTTCTGGGAAAGTAAAATTGCCTACCGGTTATTGGGCGAAACGTATAATGTGGGAGTACAGATAAATTTATTACGTTTCGTTAGCTCGGTTAAGCCGTACGAGAGTCAAACTAAAGTAAAGTATCGTCGATTCTCAATAACCTGTGGACGATTCTGGCGCATCTCACTTAATACATGCATGTAATTTACATGTGAGTTGTGTCACACAGGTGCTGTCCATGAGCGATGAATTGCGGCGCGCACTTTACTCGTCGGGCGCGTCCGTCGACATGGAGTTCTCGCCGCCCGACCTTATCGGCACCTCGGAAATATTCACTATGGAACACCGGTAAGTCACGGCAAATTATGTGCTTTTTCCAGGCAGTCCCATAGGCTAAATTAACTTTTATATTAATGCGGTGCTAAGTATTCGGGGAGACTGCGAACCTTATCCCGATGACTGACGGCTTATATTTTCAGAGTTAATAAATTAATAGAGAATTATCGTGATCAGTGCCTAGTAGACCGGCGATGCACGACGGGTTGATAAGCTCTTCACGGCTTTACGCTGAAGCGATCTTTACTATATTTTGCACAAATATAGTTTGTATCCTGGAGATGGATGTATCCAAAAATTTGGGTTTAACGAGTTTTTTGAAACGTGAATGCGCACGCAGGAATGATGGCTGGTAGAGATTATATTCTCAGTGAATGTTTTTGTGTTACAGGGAGAAGCTATGCACAGTGCTGCCGGCGCGCGCGCAGGGCTACATGTGGTCGCTGACGTTCAGCACAAGTCAGCACGGCTTCTCGCTCGCCTCCATGTACCGCAAGATGCAGCGCGTCGACAGCCCTGTGCTGCTGGTCATACAGGACACCGACAATAATGTGAGTGTACTCTCTCTCCCGTATCTCTGTCATGACACTTGGTCGCTGACTTTCAGCACGAGCCAGCACGGCTTCTCACTCGCCTCCATGTACTGTAAGATGCTACGCGTCGACCTGTGCGGCTGGTCATAATATAGGACACCGACAACAACGTGAGCGTACTCCCTCTCCGGTATCTCTGTCATGACTGTAGCTAAGGATACGCAGACAACTCGTGCAATAAGTCTAGTTCTATTTTACTCTTTCTATGCCTAATACCTAGTCCTAGAAAAAATATTATTAAGTATTTTTTGTAAAAGTGGTCTTAAAGCTTAAGTTCAAATAACTGCTGCTAAAATTACATCGCGCTATTTAATACACTGATACACGTGGATATTTTAATTTTCTAAAGATTGATTAACATACTTGTAAGAAGTAGGATTTGAATCTAGATTAAAACTAAAATTTGTCAGTTTGCTTCCAAACGACCTCGCTCGCAACAACTACCTGCTGAATTTCGAGCGTCTTTTGAGTTATTGAGGCTTAAGTAATTTAACTTAACTTGGCACATTGCGCAATAGCAAGAAATAATGCACTTGGTTACTTGCAATCTTGCAAAAAATACTGTCTCCGTCGTAAACAAGTCCCATGCATTTGTTGTTTTACGCTACACAATACATATATTTTACAATAGACACAGTCTCCAGCGATTTCTTAACTAGAGCAAAATCATAATGAGGCAGTATGCAACGTTGTCTTGTTATTTTGTTAGATTAAATAAATCGTGACTTTAAATGTGTAGGTGTATTCAACTAACTATTTACTCGTACTTTGATGTAAGTCTCGTAATCTGGTTCTTGAATTTTAAAATATTTTTTTAAACCTGAATTTTGCGGTGCGGTGGTCGACTTAGATTTTTCTAAAATCTAGATTCTAGATTATCAATATGAAAATATCGGTTGAATTAAATTTTTAAAGCACTTTTTTACGTGTACCTACTTAGCACAAACAGCAACGGTAGATGGTTGATGAGATGTGTTTTCTTTAAATGGCAGATTTGAGTTTAACTGTCACAAAGTATGTAACGTGTTTTTTAAGAAAAAAAATTAATGACATTGTTTTCTAGTTTACCTAGAAATACCTTAATTACATAATTATTTAAAATTATTTCGCCTTTATATTCCAAATCATCTTTTCATGAAAATAGTCTTTTTATTTTCATTAATTTGAAGTCAACAACACAAGTAGTCATAGCAACCAAAGTGTTAGGTTTTCAATTTCGTTACGGAATTTCTGGATTCGGTCTCCACCCTCGAGGCCCGCGATAGAAGCTATGCAATAGCTTAATACTAATAATCTCTTAAGGATTGCTTTTGTATGTATCTATACAAAACAACTTTTGTTCGAAAGACTAGAAAATTCTGAGATAATTTATATGTAAAATTGGCCACTATTACTACTCCACGGCCCACGCGACACGCGTTTGGCGCGCGGTGAACCGGATATCGTTAGACTAGTCCACTATAGGAATGAGTACTTGTAAAAGTTTATTTGAATAAAAAAACATTTGATTTGATTTGATTGCCTATACTAAAAACATGGAGTAGAAGAGTATCTAACTCTAGAGTCTACAGTGAAAAGTTAAATATTTATTTTTAGTGAATTTATTAAAAAAAATTAAATATTGTAGAACAAATGTTTTTCAGTACCTATTATGTACAGAACCTACCTTAAGAGGTTATAAGTATTTATAAATTAGTCCTGTAGACCACTGCTACAGGCATTGTTTCATAAATATCCAACGGATGGTAGAAAGTTGTCCAGGTACAATGTAACTATCGCAGTTACCTCTTTTGACTAACATTATTTCGCTATTAGCCAAAATCCACTGTCGCAGCAGGATTTTTGTGGAACTTGATCCAATCATATTAATAATGATTATTGCTGTTGTAACAACGAAAGGCAGGCTCAGGCATAACCGTGATAGTTTTTTTTCTCATTAGTTAAAGATTGAGTTTCATTACAAACAAGAATATAGTAAGATCCAGTTATGAATCATGTTTATTTTTCCAGTAGTTTTAATAAGTTTTTGATGGTTTTTAACCTTCACATAATTGTTATTTACTAATTACTCAATTAGAGAAAAAAAATTCCTTTGCGTGCTTCGTATAGATATCGTTACTGTCTCTCTCTATCCAACAAAACAGCATTTAATGTATTTTTGTCAATTACTTAATAAATCTATTATTTTCTTTAAAAAACATCCGATTGCTGCTATAACATATTATTATTCAATTCCGATCAATTTAATTTCCATATTTTATTGTTTTCATATGTTTATTTATTATCTTGCTTGCTATAAATTTTCCATAAACTGTCCAAATCAAAGGTCGGCTAGCAACGATTGCTGAAACATGTTAGAGGCTTAGCTCGACATAAACAACAATAAGTAAAATAATAATTATTAGTTTTCTGTGCTAGGCACCAGTAGCCGCAACAGAACCGTGCATGGCATGAGGCAATAAAGCACTGTTTACCCTAGTTGAAATAGCTCAATATTTATTTTTCCCTATGTTGAGTAACGTGTCTACGTAACACATTTTTTTACCCAGACATCAAAGTTCGAACCTCTAAGACCTCAGGGAGAATTATTTGTACCTATAAAATGCCCTAGATAAAGTAATAAAGAATTTAAAGCCCAATTTAATATAATTTGGCATGACTTCATTCTGGAAACCTCGCTGGGTCGATCGGTGGATATTCAAAATTAGGTTAATTCCAGGGAATCAGGGAAAGGAGGGGAATTCGACAATCTGCCATATTTTCAAGGTTTCATAGATATCCAAAATTTCATAGTTCTTTCTTTAGAATTCTGTTTAGCATGGCTTTATCTTGGACCGTGCACGGGTCGGGACCATAGAGGTAGTATAAGGTAAAGAGTACTACTATCGCACCGCACTCCTTGTGCGCGGCGTAGGCAAGTAAACTATAGCTACTAATATTCATAGACATGTTAAAAATAGGGATGGGCAATAGTGCGCTGCAAGTGCGAAGTCGATAAAATACATCTGAACGGTACGGTACCTATTGTTTGTGTATGTTTGTACCCTTTCATACTAATATTGTTAATGTGAAAGTGTGTTTGTTTGTTGGTCTGTTCAATCACGCCTCAATAGAGCAACGCAAGACGTGATTTTTTGGATGGGTATAGTTGAGGACGTGGAGAGTGATATTTATCCCGGAAAATTAAAGCGGTTCCGTGGGAATTAAAAAAACTTATTCCACGCGGATTAAGCCGATATGTTTTTTAATGATCGATCGTATATCCATACTAATATTATAAATGCGAAAGTGTGTCTTTCTGTCTGTCCGTTAGTCTGAAGCCCGCGACTTCGTTCGCGTGGATTGTTTTCTTATTCCCGCGGGAACTCTTCAATTTTCCGGGATAAAAAGTAGCCTATGTCCTTCCCCGGTATGTAACCTATCTCGATATCAAATTGAATCAAAATCGCTTAAGTAGTTGGGCGTAACTGACAGACACACATTCGCATTTATAATATTAGTATGGATTGATATATATCCGATGTATATCGAATGCATAAAATATGTAAGAAAAGGTGCAAACCTGTGTTTTAATGTGCTATCATAATATAAAAGTATAAGTTTGATTCTTTGATTCTTTTACTATAAAAGTATCGAAAATAAATTCTTTGAATTTAATAAACATTCTTTCATAACATACGTTAATATTTATCTTTAGTTTCTATCCATAATTATGTTACAAAAAAATATGGCGCTGGCCTTTTTCAATTTTGGTAACAGATACCTCTTTTGTAATCTCAGGGAACCCTAAATATCGGTTTTGAACGAAATCGGCCCAATAACAAAGAACTTCAATATGGTGCTGGCCTTTTTTAATTTTGGTAACAGATACCTCTTTTGTGATCTCAGGGAAACCTGATTTTGAACGAAATCGGCCCAATAACAAAGAATTTCAATATGGCGCTGGCCTTTTTTAATTTTGGTAACAGTTCCCTCTTTTAAGATCTCAGAGAACCCCAAATATCGATTTTGAACGAAATCGGCCTAATAACAAAAAATTTGAATATGGCGCTGTCTTTGTACATTTTCCCCTTTTGTGATCTCAGGGAACCCCAAAATATATCGATTTTGAAGAAAATTTTCCCAACTAACAAAGAATTTCAATATGGCGCTGACTTTTAAGATTTATTATCTCATGGAACCCTAAATCGAAATTGAATCGTAATTTGAACGAAATCGGATCAACAATAACGAATTTCGAAACCTATGGCGCTAACTTTTTTTAAATTTTGTCATCAATTTTCTCTGTTGTGATCCCAGGGAACGCCGATATCTGTGACGGCGCCCGAGTCAAATGTATCACATCACTATTCGATTCGGTGAACAGTCGGCTATCGTAGCGGGGTTGCGGGGCGGTGCAGGCGGTATTATGTTACCTTGCGTCCCACGTCTGTATCACCCCCGCGACACGTATTTCTATTTTACATGAAAGTTTAAAAACTACGACTAACCGGTGAAATGTGATGTTGGAATTATGTTTATTATGATAACGAGAATCATGTTTGCATTTTTCTATGACACATTTAACCATTTTTTCCAGTTTAAAAACGGAATTTCGGTCCCGAGTTCGCAATGGGCGCTCCCAGCGATAGCGTTCCTTTGACTACAGGGCTTGCTGACGGAACGATGCTATGATCCTACCGGTGCCTACTGTTCTTGCTTAGAAGCACGCACTCTATAGGCTATACTACCTCTGTGGGTATGGCACTGCTTGAAGCAATATGCTCAACTCTAAAGTGTACCGTTAGGGCACAAGTATTTTGAAAATTTAATCTAAAACAAATTTACCATTAGGTAAATCTCCAGACTCCAACTCAACGTTTTATCTAGGAAATCTTTAAAGAGGCTACCGTTCCAACAATTCGCCACGAACATATGAAACTTTCATTTAATTTATTCCCAACTTTTCAAATTATCTAATAACGTATACAACTACTACTCGCTATCCGTTGTCGCGGTTAACTTGCCATTGCGTCGCTGCATAAACGACCAAGTATAATATTTATCTAAATATAGACGATGTATAGAAATAAACGAATAGCGTCGCGCGCCGTCTTATAACCTGTTTGGTGTATGATCAGAAAATAGTGCCTACTCGTTTATGGTATTCGACAAAGAGGTAAATAAAATAATATATATGTACTAATAGTATAAATGCGAAAGTGGGTCTGTTCAACCCATTTTGAGGTAGAGATATAGGTTGCATCCCTGGAAAAATTTCCGGGAATTCAGAGTTTGCCATCTTGTAACGTATCGAAAACTTGAAATAGGTACATGTTTTATTTTTTGCACGTTATTTACTTTACTGTTCTAAATTATTGTATTTTTAATACAATCTATGTATTTTCCTCTATTCATCGTTAGAGTGTACAAGAGTAGGCCTTAAATGAACCTTTTCCTTTGGTAGAGATATAGGTTGCATCCCTGGAAAAATTTCCGGGAATTCAAAGAGTTTCCGCCAAAGGTTTTCGAAAAACCTAAATCCAAATGAACGAAGCCGCGGGAATTATCTTGTTGAGTATAGGTAATTAAAAAGCTAATTGGTTTGTTTGTATGGAAGTTTTTGGAATAGGCATACGAGTAAATAGTGATAAAAACACGGTTAAGATCATGATAGCATTTTTTTGTTTAATTGAATTATTTTATTTATATTAAAGTTATTTTATTATCTGTCCTCTTTACGGCCTTATAAATTATACCTTTTTACGGCCCATCCGCTTACCGGTATTGACGAAATTTGGTAAAGAGATGCTTGTATCCAAGAGGCAGATTAACTTTATGAAAATCAAGTTCTCTCGGGATTTTTTGGAAAAGCGTAAATGTACATATAACCTGAATATCAGCCAGTGTAGAATAGCTTTCAGAAATCCTTCCTTTGGCGCTACAGTCTTGGCAGATTGGTCGTAGACGTCATCTTGGTTGGGACTCGCTTGACAATCCGCCTCCACTACTCCCTGACGATTTCCTTTCTTGTACACTTTATAATGAGATCTCCATTGTGGCCTATATTTGATCCGATCCGTCCATCTCATGGGCGTTCTACCCAGAAGTATGTTCAGAAATAGTGACTGCAAAGTTAACCTTTAAACTTTCGTGGGTATACAATATATATGCATTATAAAATACATGTAAAGTTTTAACTCGTCGTGTTTTGTCGGAACTCGGAATATACGAGTATATTACTACTTTCGACAAACTTGGAACCTGACACTATTAACTGAAAAGATTATTGAAGAACTAGCCTCCCCCGCGAGCTCCCGCAACGACAGGCTGCGCATAATCAACGTTCAGCCGTGTCGTGCGAACTGGCTCATGAATAAGGGTTCGAAACTCGGCGCATAACTATTTCGACAAAACACGTGATAAAGAACTGTTACCATTTATCATCTATCAAATAATCAAATAAATATTATAAATGAGAAAGTTTGGATGGATGGATGTATGGATGGATGTTTGTTACTCAATCACGCCCCAAGGGCTGAAAGGATCTGGCTGAAATTTGGCACGGAGATAGATTATAGTCTGGAATAGCATATTAGGCTACTTTTGATCCCGGAAAATTAAGGAGTTCCCGCGGGAACCAAAAAACCTCAAACCACGCAGACGAAGTCGCGGGCATTCGCTAGTACTTACTATATACTATCAAATAAATATTATAATTGCGAAAGTTTGGATGGATGTATGGATGTATGTTACTCAATCACGCCTGAACGGCTGAACGGATTTGGATTAAATTTGGCACAGGGTTAGATTATAGCCTGGAATAACACATAGTTCCCGCAGGAACCAAGAAACCTCAATCCACGCGGACGTAGACGCGGGCATCAGCTAGTATATTTATAAAGTTATCCTTGTTCACCAGGTGTTCGGCGCGTTAACGTCATGCGCGTTCCGGCCCTCAGAGCACTTCTACGGCACGGGCGAATCGCTCCTGTTCTCCTTCCAACGCGTAGAGGACACGCGCCGCCACTCACAAACGCTGCCAGAAGACGGTAATCACAAGGACAAGGACAAGGACGTCAAAGACGAGAAAAAGGACGAAAATGAAGGTAGGCGAATTATTCTCGACAGATGTAACGTTAGGTACACATGGGATCACTGATTAACATCCGAAGCAAAGTAGTAAATTAAAATTTCCCCATTGTGCGTGCCTTGCGATTACCATTTACGCCCACCCTGGTGTCCTTGCCTCTTTGAGCACTTTCATAGTAGGAGTAAGCTGCATCTTCTAGACCGCATTCTAAACGCCTCCTGTGCATTAGGCATGAGTCATGACTGATGTGAAACGCAAGCATATTATGTGTAAATTATCTTGTAGGTATATAAATTATCTTGTATATAAATTATTAATGGCTACATGGTACCTGCGACTTCGTTCGCGTGGATTAAGGTTTTTTGATTACCGGCGGGAACTCTTTAATTTTCCGCGATAAAAAGTAGCCTATATCCTTCTCCGGGATATATCTTACCTCTAGACAGACAAACAGACACTTTCGCATTTATAATATTAGTATAGAAATAGGGACTATTTTAATTTTGTAATCGTGTTTTAAAGTGAAGCAAATTATCTGAAAATATGTTATTATTTTTCCAGAACAAACAGTACCGTTCAAGACCAAATTCAAGTATTGGGGATGGACGGGTGACAATATGTATTTCATTCGAGGGAGCAATGATAATATTTCCATTGGCGCTGGAGAGTGAGTATATTAATATAGTTTCTTCTTCTTTTGTTTAGTGGCTCCGCATTAGTAGGTATAGTGATTCAACTTTTATCTTGGATTTGAAAACAAACTACTCAAATACATTTTTTCACTGTACCATTTTGCAATCACAAAGTTCAAATTAAGAAAACAGTTTTTCTGAAAAAGTATAGTCTATCTAAGTTTTTAATGTTATAAATTCGACCCTCGA
Organism: Erebia epiphron; assembly: GCA_963932025.1. Lineage (NCBI taxonomy): Eukaryota > Metazoa > Arthropoda > Insecta > Lepidoptera > Nymphalidae > Erebia > Erebia epiphron. The sequence continues at coordinate 14,470,143 of OZ009956.1, read as the reverse complement.
CCTCTCACGTGCACCATGCTCCAACGAAACAACAGTTGTAAAATCGTGTAAAATAATTATTGTACTTTGGAAACTAAACTCAAATAATTGTAGAAAATAAATGTTTTGATTCGATCACATTCAATAGGAAGCAAAGACAATATATAAACCAGTATAAGACTGTTCACTTCATACATTCAATCAAAGCTCGCTAAATGCGCATTAAAGTCGCCGGTACCTTGTAGTTCTTCGCACAATCTGAGATGGCGTAACTGTGCAAGCTGTTTGTTAAAATTAGTTGAATGTAAACGATATGGTCAAAAATTGTATGGAAGTCTGACCCAGAATGTCCAGAGATGAAATCTATGTCATTAAATAGTACAGATCTTATATTTAAAGAATAAGAAAGTTACATACAGCTTAGCAGCCGTGGATTAAAATTATGAAGGTTATAAAGAATTGATTATGTTGCTCAGTTTTTGTCGTGGTAATATACTTTACCCAAGAAACTTATAATTGAGTGATGTTTTAATTTTGTATATTAATCTCAGATACTATAAAATCCTAAGATTAAGCTTTAAAAACCGGTTGGGCAGCTTTTATTGGTTTAAAAAAATATTATATTTTATATGAGACTTTTCACGACCGAGACCTAGATGGCGCTGTACGAGTTATGTAGCAGTATTGAGTAATCGGTACCCAGTTGTAGATGTCAAATTATAGATGTCGCTGTTTGGCATTAAGTCCCGCTATTTTTTCAACTAGCTTTACAGCTCTGGGTTCTAGCCCTTTTGAAACTGAGAATTAATAACGTAGTGCTGTCAGTACTTAATACTAATTGATTGGTCATTTGTTTTTATTTTTATGTTAGCTAAAAATCAAAATGAGTGAGCATTATTTGAATGAACATTAAAACCGCTATTATAATGCTTAATTTTATCTATCATCGTTTATAATAGATAATATAGACTAGCAACATTAAAGGCATAGGTTATTCCTACATCCTTGGGCATAAGTTTAATCATAGACAGTAGAATATCTCTAATTGACGTCTGACGTTAATTCGACGTAAGACAAAGATCACGTGATTTTTAACATTAAAAATCGATTGAAAGTCTCCTTTCTTCAATATTTTTTCAGCGACTGCCATGAAACATAATTATATATTTAAAATTCATTGTTTATTTTAATTAAATTATTTGATGTGCTCGTATGGTTGGACAGCCTGGGTCAAAAATCGACCATCTCCTTTGCTATTTGCTTTTGTGATTTTATCAAATTTTTGGATTTTGATAATTTTATATAAATAATTAATACAAATTGAACCAAGAAAATACGATATTTCACCGATTTTACTATAATCATATAAAGAGCGAGCCTGGTAGCGCCACCTAACGATAGTATTAACCTAGATTTTTTTTTATAAGGGAGTTAGCAATCTATACTTGGTATTATAATTAATCTATGATAGGAAGATAATTTTTATTATTTGGGTTTTGAGTAGGACCTTATTGTCGTATGGCCTATACTTGTTCAACTTGATTAATGGCTCGTATTGTATTGCAGTGGCAAATTCGGTCTATGGCTGGACGGTGACCTATACCTGGGTCGCACGCAGCGCTGCACAACATACGGCAACGAGCCCCTTACAACGCGCGAAGACTTCATAGTCAAGATAATGGAGTGCTGGACCTTTATATGAACGCCTCGCCCCTAACCCCAAGATAAGCTTTACACTGTCTTATGAACATTTTCTGCGAAGATTTGACACTGTCTCTTCGACTGCGTGCGCGCTCGCCGCGACGCGTCCGAGTCTGCGCGCATATCTAGTCACGCCGATACCGAACATGTGTGTGCCGATGTCTCCATATCTATATTGAGGAGTAAAGATCGTAGCGTCTCAATAACGGTGTTTGTTGTACACTAAACTGTTAACAGTGTATCTGTAAACACCAAACCACAATATACCTTATAAATAAATAGCAAAGATTTTTTTGTAATCAAATAAGTGATTTCGGAACGTCAAGTTGAACCGCCACTGGTTTGGAATGCCCTCTCTATCAAGAATAACCAGCTTAAATCTTGCTACTTTCAAAAAGGAAGATGTTATCAATTAGGCGCTTACTTTAAATGTTAAATTTTTGCCATATAGGTACAAAAGTTAATTCTAGCCCCACAAATTGCTGGGGCAAGTCAAATCCGCATGCGGTTTTTTTCTTCATTTAAATTGTTGTGTACCTGTATGTGCATTCCGGTAACACAGTAACGGCGCGTCTTTGGTAATTACCGTGTATATGTGTATATGGAGACACTGATATCGACCGAAAACTTTGTCCTCCCCGAAATAAGCGCGCCCGACCGAGTGCATCAAAACTAGTCAATTGTCGTTCGTATGTAAGAGTCGCGACGGCGCCCCGAGAGGCTGTCCGATAACGATTACGTGTCAATTCAATTTATAACTGTGCGTTGTTGTTAAGAAATTAAATTAAAAAAAAAAAACTATTTGTAACTATTGAAACGATTAATGTATGACGTTATGTAGAAGTTTATATTAACTGAACAGTTTATTGTGTTTAGCGACCGACTATTTGGTGTTGCCCAATTATTATTAATGTAATATTTGGAGATTTTATTTTATAGATCGCATAATGTTAAGTCGCATTGCCGGAAGAGGCCGCTCGGTCCTCGGATATTTGGCCGTGCGCACAATATTCTCCATCGCTCATCAACATCACAGATTTAGGATGATATCAGCATAAATAGAATACAAAGAAGGCTATGCCCCATAAACGGCAAACTTATACTAAGAAAGAGTTAAAAGCAGTCTACAATTACGGCCCTGATTTTCTATGCTGTTAAAATCGTCAAGACGCTTTGCGGGGGAGTAGAACGACGTGACACATCTTGCTGAAAAGGCTGTGATGCCAGTTTCATTAACAGATCACGATCGTTAAGAATATTTCTTTTGCGAGGAAACATGTTATTTTACCATAACCGCCCTTGCAATGGAAAGTAGAAATAAAATTCAGCCTTTTTTGTATTTTTTAACTTTAGGGAAAAATCGCTCGCTTCGCTTCTACTCTGCAGCAATGTGCCTTAAGCATTTGAGCCATATATAAACGATTTGAACGTCAGAGACTCACGGCCCAGCGCTCGGCCGCCGACTAACTCGTATACTAATATAAATCACTAGTTTGATGACACCCCATCAGTATAAATATTAATATAATTACATAATATTATTATTTAGTTTAGTTCACGTAGCAGATGTTATTTTGTTGTCGCGTCTGTATTTTAGTGTTAATGTTAAGTTAGAGAGCATAATTTATGTTAAACTTTCACTGTGATTTGATTATTGTGGTTGCATTTTATTATTATGTCGAAGCGTAATTGATGGTTCTGACTCGGCTGTACACTAATGTCTAAATTAAAGAAATAGGTCTTATGTACGGGACAGACTGGGTACATTTGTTCCATCATTTTTACTTTAGAAGTTTCACCTCAACTCTGTGATGATGTGAGAGAAAAATACATTGTGTCCTGTAGAGACCATGTGCACCCAGTTTCATCTAACCCATTGTCCTAGGTGAGCGGCAGAAGCGACGCGACACGATACAACGCCATAGAAAATGACAAACTTGTGTACGCGACAACGAAAACCACGTAGGTCAGCTACTGTTTGATACTGTCACGTCGCGTTGTATCGAGTCGCAGTGTCGCGTTTGTCGCGCACGTAGAACAACGGGTACGTAATGCTATCCTTTTCAAGATGTTCCTTGCAGAGAAAGATAATGTTAGATTTAGTCCTGTCAACTTACTTTAGAGATTTGTGTAGAACCAAATTAGCATCAATGACTATTAATGAATACCATATTATCTCTTAGTTGACCGGTTTAATTAAGAGTTACTAACTATTTGATTATAATCATTATATTACTTAGTGAGAATGTATATTAGGTGTGTACATTCGATATATTACAGACACAATTCTGTTTTATGAATATAATTATACAATGTATAAACAATTTATGAAAACGCTTCAGTACAGAAAATGAGTAGCCGATACAATAAATTATTGATTAGTAAAAAATAAAATAATAAAAACATATTATAGTTATCTTAGAGCTTGATGAATGTAATCGTCATTGTGCTTAGTAATTGTGTCACTTAGCATGATGTTACTCAGATTATATCTGGTCATACAATGTTATTTATTGAGCATATTTTAGTATATTATTAATTATTATTGTGTTGAAGCTAAAAGTTGTTGAAAAGTGTTAGCTTGCACAGATTTGAGTATTGTGATGTTATGTTATATTCGTCATATTATAATTTTCCTATAATAATTAAACATAAATAATAATTAAGTAATAATAAAAGTGCAATATAATCATTTTAATTTCGCGTTAATTATATTATCACTCAACTTGATGTGTGCAAAGGATCGAAATTCAAGAGCTCAATGAATAAAAAATTTCAGGCCAGTCGTTCATATAAATATATTCTATAATATAAATTAAAAAGTAAGGCATACCCATTTATATATCTCTTTATATACCTACATTGTTAGGGACAAATCACGGCATTCAAATCGTCTCTTGGTATCAAGTATTTGTGACCAAACTATACAGTTCCTGCATGTTACGTTTATAATACGTGATGTGGAGATACGCTTTGAATATAATACAGAAGGTCCTGGTAAATAAATTTCTTTAACAATTTAATATAATATGAAAAGTTTTAACAGATTATGATGACATACATCTGTTAGCATTTTTGCAAACAATGTTACTATAATAAGATAAAAATATAAAGGTCCAAAACACATTGCAATCTTATTGTCGGGGCAGTGCAAACAAATTGTCATAATATATTTACGAGATTCCAGATTGGGAAACTTTTCTTTGCCAAAATTTTAAATATCACTACAACATATTGCAATAGAAAGTATTTTAATGATTTTTCCTACTTGTTTATATCCTAATTTGTACCTACCTATGTGAATAATAATACTATACTGTATATGGGATTAGCGAGATATATTTTTGTGTATTACTTCTCAAATTCGTTAGTATTAATTATTAAAAACCTTATCCAGAAAGGGCGAATTCACTTGCGACATAATTGCACTGACTATAATATTGTAATCCCTAGTATCCATACACCACCGCATATAACCTTCATGCGGTTTAAAATATTACAACTGATGGATATTCGCAATTCGCAAGTTTTGCGATCGATCACTTCTACCATGGCGCACGAAATTCGTTCCTCTGGACAAGGCCTTACCCAAATATATAAAATGTTAAGCCAAGGCAAAAGGAAGTGAAGCTATTAGTCCCGTCAAAATAGACATTCACCCTTGCATAAATTCCCAAGAAGCCTGAAAATTTGCATGAACGTTAGGGATACCATTATAATGAAATTCTGAAAAATCCCAATCGATCCCATATCTGCAATTATTTTATTCAAGGTGAAAGTTTGCAAAAATGGATTTTTTGGATTTTTTAGCGAAACTGTTAGTTGTATGATAAAATAGCCCAGGCAAAAATTGTAGATCATGCAATTATCTACAAAAAATGTCGTTACACTTTTTCCCCTGAGATTCATTATTTCTGAGAAAAACCGATTCTAAAATTTACTAAAGTTGTATTCCTTATACTATACTATACTATAGTATGCACGTTTCCACGCCACCTCTGAGGTAGTGTACTTGACGCGTTTTTTCAACGTGGTTTCCCCAGTAGGCCTACTCCGCGGTCTATTTTATTCAATCCTAGTAGAATAATCCCTTCATTGTTACTGTTTTAATATTATTACCATTGAAAATGGTTATCAGATGCAAATCGCCTGAGACGTATTTTTGGCCATAGCTCCGAGGATTTTAAGAGGATCGCAATAAGAATAATTTATCGAGACACGTGTGAGCGTTTGAATTTTGAAAATCGGCTGGTAACTTTTTATGGAATTTTGAAAAATCTAAAAAGGGTGTTTGTTTACTAAATTGTAAATATTTCGGAAAAAACCGACTTAAGAAAAAATTAAAAAAGAAGGTCCTAGGGTCTTAGTTTAGCTACAAAATGGCCAAAAATTAATTTTATTAAAATTAATATTAACGGTTAATAATTGTGAAAATTGTGTAGGTGGTCCCTTTAAATTTGGAATTGTAGAAAAATAGGGTATTTCCGTATATACAAAGTGGTGTGGCTTCTATGATTATTGACCGATCGTCATGGTAATGATGTTAAAAGATGCGAATGCAGGCGAGAAGTGCATTCGAGTTGGAATTTTGAAAATCGGTTAATAAATTTTTGTATTATGCGTCCAATGATGTACATAGACGCGTAGTCATGCATATTATGGGGAATACAACTTTAGTAAATTTTAGAATCGCTTTTTCTCAGAAATAATGAATCTTAGGGGAAAAAGTATTAGAACATTTTTTGTAGATAATTGCATGATCTACAATTTTTGTCTAAGCTATTTTTATCATAAAATTAACCGTTTCGCTAAAAAATCAAAAAAACCCATTTTTGCAAACTTTGACCTTGAATAAAAAAACTGCGCACATGGGATCGATTGGAATTTTTCACAATTTCATTATAATGGTATCCCTAACGTTCATGCAAATTTTCAGCTTCTTAGGAATTTATGCAACGGTACCCCTATTTTTCGGGCTAATTTGACTGGACTATATTGCTGTGTACCTAACGCGAGTGTCCATGCAACTATAAGTCCTCGTGCACACGGGCGTTTTACTAACGCGCGTTAAAAAACACCCGTGTGTCGGAAGCGTAATATATTATTATTAATTAAAATATTGTTATTGTTTGTCATCGAAAAGTCGTAGGAATGAGAATTAGTTTCGGAAAATTACCAGCATATTTTAATGTTACAAAGTATTTAATCACTAATGACTTGTTAAGTAGCAGTGAGATGTTTAATATTTATTTATTCTGTTGTTTTCTATTCTTCAAACAATTGATGCTGTAGCTGTATTGCGTTTTGGTGATCTATTATGTAATTTCTAAGTTGTTAAAATGTAAATTATCAAGCCATAATAACTGAGAATATATTCTTTTGATGAAATGAAACCACTTTTATTTACGAAAGTCCTGTATTTCCTTATTATAGAAATATGTAAGAGGTATATTTTAATAATTAGCAGCTCGTAAACACAGATTTACACTGTCACCCAATAATAACAAATACAGCCTGGGGTCACATCACATATATCATATCAAGAAAACATATCAGTATTAATATCTGGAGCGATTGTAATTATTATGGTCATTGTCACTACCCCCTTGCCTATCTCTCCGATCATATGGACGGCCCCCATGTCTATCTCTCCGATCATATTGTTGATCTCCTAGTCTGTCTCTCCGATCATATGGATGAAAGCGTCTGTTGTTGCGGCGATCATTTCTGCGACCAGAGCTGTTAGAGGCCTGTACAAAGTTTTCTATTATAGGTGGTGTGAGCAGTGGTGATCTTTTGAAAACTTTCATGTATTCGTGATCTTTTTCAGTATAACGATCTTTTAACTCTTCTTCACATTTAGCTAAAAATTCTTTGTCTTCTACAGATAGCTCAGCGTCCATATTTACATTAAACTATTGGAAATGTAATGAGGGAGTTTGTAACTGGAAATAAAATTACCTCATTAATAATAAGTAAATAAATCAGGTTTTCATGCAGACATTGTGTCCACAATATAGAAATAGGCACGAATGAACTTAAAATGTAATTATCCAGAATCATTCTCCTAATATCTAATTATTATTATTATTATTAGAGACTAGGAGTATGATTCTGGGTAAGTCTATTCATCCTTTATCATAAAATGATATGGTAATGAAGAGCTCAATTGTGATGGAATAAAAAATATAGGCACATAAAACAAGTTCACAAAAAAGGTCATGGATTCAAGGCCAATAAATTGTTTATCCTTATAGCATTTTTCACAATAATATTATAATTTAATATTACTTAATAATAACATTATATGAAACTCTTATAGTACTTATCATAAGCCAGACTGATTTAAGTGGATAAACGATAAGCACACACCAATAGATAGAAACCAACACATCAGACAGACATTGAAACAATCCCAAAAACAGTCAAAACCCAAAGAATTTACAAAATATTTACAATTTTCACTGATTAAGTTAGTCAATACAAGGCCATAGAATTGATAAGTAGAATGAACTATCATCGGACTGTCATTTTCAAACATCCAACCAAGAAAGGCTCCTCAATCTGGGCAGAAACATGGTTTCATGGCATGACCTGGAAACCATAATTCATCATCTTCCCACTGTAAAATCATATTCAGTTTATTTCTATACTAAATTACTAACAGATTCCATTGAAAAACAAATTGTGAACTTGTGGCCTTAATATAAAATAAATACAGTGTACCCCTTATAATCCGGCCCCTGTCTAATCCGGCACTTCCTGTAATCCGACAGTTTTGGTCTTGTGTTTCAACAATGTTAAACAAAAAAAACCCGCCAAGTGCGAGTCGGACTCGCGCACCGAGGGTTCCGTACTCAAGAAGCCTACTTACCTTTGTTAATGAACCGCAAAACTAACTTTGTTTGTAGAGGTTTACTGTTAATATCAAAAAATTACGTTTGTTGTATGGGAGCCCCCCTTTAATATTTACTTTATTGATATTTAATTATTTATTTTGAAAGGTAATATACAAGTTAATATTCTGTGAAAATTTGAACCGTCTACCTGTTACCGTTTTTAATATTGAGCAAAAAAATACGAAAAAAACACGTTTATTGTATGGGGACCCCCCTTAATATATATATTTTTTTAATTTATAGTATTTGTTGTTATAGCGGCAACGGAAATACATCATTTGTGAAAATTTCAGCTTTCTAGCTATCACGGTCTATGAGATACAGCCTGGAGACAGACAGACAGACAGACAGACAGACAGCGGAGTCTTAGTAATAGGGTCCCGTTTTTACCCTTTGGGTACGGAACCCTAAAAAGATTAATATTTTCATGCTTCTAATGATTCATAATTTTTGATTATTTTAGTATGCACATTTGTTTGTACACAATTATTTCCTAATGTAAAGTTATTATTTTTTGTAAATTAGACATACATGAAGTATGATTTGTACTTCAGAGAATAACCTAAAGAAATCTTATCATTGGATCTGTCATTTGTCAGATTAAAAGGTACTCTTTTGTAAAAAAAATCTGGACTGTGGGGGATCTTAAGCAGTACTCTATAATCAGACAAATTCGATAGTTCGACACTGCCCTGCAAAACGTTTGTCGGATTACCGCGGGTCCACTGTAATACACATAATAATTATGAAATTCATCAATAAGACAAAACCACTCAAGTGATCAAGTGTGAGTCAGAAACGTGCACAAAGGGTTCCGTACCACCACACAATGTAAATAATAACAAGAAAGATGTCATAGCAACAAATAATCAACCGTAAAATAACTGGCTTACTTAAGGTGCTAAACTGGTAGCACTTGACACAGTTCGACACCCTATGAGTATGAAACCTTATTTAACAATTTTCGGATTTTACTTGTGCTGTGAGACCTTGCTTCTTGCCAAATTCATGATTCTAGGTCATCGGGATTATAGGTTTTGATATATTGGTGAGTGTCAAAATATGCAGCATAAATGCCATATCTTTTGATTGTGTTGACATAAAGGCTTGATTTTTTGAGGGCAGTAAACCTAAGTAGGTATTTGATATTAATTTCAACTTGATACGTTCCTGAGAAGGGGGTTGACAGACAGACGGACGGACAATCAAGTGATCGTTTATGGGTTTCTTTTTTCCTCTTGAGGTATGGAACGGTAAAAATACCTAGTTACTTGTTTAGACTGCTGAAATTTTTTAGATATAAGATAGTGGTAGAAACTTACATCCCCTTTTCTAACACAGCTAGATTCACTTGATGTTATAAGGGAATATCGCAAAAATATATCCTGCACTAAAAGTTGTACCAATACTTCTTTCCTATTGAATAGTGTGTCGATAAAAGAATATTGTGATGCGGCAGTGGACTTCGAGATAATAGTATCAGATGTAAGTACCTGTGAACCACATTCCCAATCCCGACTCAAAATATTTTCTGAAACAATAAAAATCGGATGAACAGAGTATATTTTCTTTGCGGATGAAGCACTGAACAACAAAACAAGGGTAAATCAGTTTTATTATGCTGTAATCAACTGCAATAGAATTATTTGCACCACCAGAACACAAACTTACAAAACATTACCTGATCAGAGACAAGTTAACCAGTTACCTGATTGGCTGATTACAATTTAGTATTTACACCGATATTTACAACAAGTCTGAAGTCTCATCAGACCAGCACATCAGAGACAAGATAACTCTTCTCCCTTTAGACACAGTAGTCTTTGAAGATCAAGGAACATATTTACTACGGGGAGTTGAAGATAACCAAGTCTCATCAAATCAAAAAAGAGGTTTTTGTCATTTTGGTCTAATTGTCAGTGTCACTTTAGTGAGTTGGCAATACTGAAGAATGGCATTGTTAGTGCATTGACAAAACGCAATGCTCTGCATGGCGACCGCGTATCTTTTGCATCAATCGTCACCATGCCTCTGATCGGTTAACACTCTTCCACTATTGGACAAAATCCATTGACGCAGCAAGAATACCATAAATTCAGCCAATCGGAGGTGATTGCGATGTTTCAATGGTTGATGCAAAAGTTACGCGGTCGCCCTGCAGATGCTGAGTCAGCTTTATTTATACAAGGGAGAGATGTCTGAAACAACCCTTCAGCCGGCGGACTTCTAACGGTCACTTTTTCGGCCGGTTCTTAATTCGCACCCCGCGCACCTCGCACCTAGTACATTTGCACCACTTTTCAGAGAAATGCCTATAAAAAAAGATCTAGACCACCTATCATGGTTCTGTAAACGGTATTAGCTTTCTAAATAATTTATCTTCATGAAAGTAGCAAATAAAGAAGCTAATGTGTACTATCAACGATATAAACACGGAAAGAAAGCGGCAAAAGTTGCAATTTTTTTAGAAGCATATTTCTACGACAAAACTTATCTTATTCTTATTGGAATCTTATAAGAAGGCATAAAGAAGGGCTATTTATCACATTCCAGTAAAGATCTGGTCTATTTCTATACAAAAATAAGCAAAATATTGATAACGAAAATGTATAGTTTTCGTATAAAAAGTAGGGTTATGTTATAGTGATGTGCCGTATGTATCGAAATAGATGTCGAAAATTGTCGATACCTAGTTTGCCCAAGATTGTAATGAATGCTTAGAAATAAATGAAAACATTTATAAATTCAGCATTGTTTTATTTTATATATATATACATACCTACTAGCTGTTGCCCGCGGCTCCGCCCGCGTAAAATTCGGTTGGAATCATGATTTTTTCGGAATAAAAAGTAGCCTATATATTAATCCATCAGCATTGTTTTATTTTATATTTATATACATACCTACTAGCTGTTGCCCGCGGCTCCGCCCGCGTAAAATTCGGTTGGAATCATGATTTTTTCGGAATAAAAAGTAGCCTATATGTTAATCCATCAGCATTGTTTTATTTGCAATGTATTTATATACATACTAGCTGTTGCCCGCGGCTAGTAAGGATAAGGACAGGCTAAATAGTATCTGTTTCTATCGATCTTAGGGTAAGGTTTCACCAGCGAAATTGCGTGCAAGCAATTTTATGGAATAAATAATAAACATTATTTTTTATTTCATGCTTTATTTTGTTTTATTTACACCACACGTAAAGTAAAAAGGTAAAAAAGTAAAAAAGCAAAAAATTATATATATCTTATTATATCTTTTTAGGCAACCAATGGCCCGCGCAGTCAAGGGCTAACTTGTAGTGGATAAATAATAATAAATAATAATGTTCTGTAATATGTGCGAAGTCTGGAAATCCGCACTTGTTAAGCGTGGTGGACTATGGCCAAAAACTCTTGACCGCTTATTGTTATTTACGAACCCAAACGTAAACATTATTATTACCCCCAGACTAATTTTCACAACGGCTGAACCGATTTTGACAAAATCTTTGCAGCCAGGACTTTTCAGAGCATACTTTAGGCTAATTTTATTTCAAAAACATAATAGCCTAAAAAATATAAAACATTTTTTTTTCTGAAGTGCGACAGATAGCAATATTAAATAAAAATATAGCAGAGATGCTTTATAAATATTTCTTTATCCTGCATGCGCGAGATAACATGACTTACAATAAAAAAAAGGTAAAAAAGCAAAAAATTATACATATCTTATTATATCTTTTTAGGCAACCAATGGCTTAAAAATCACCACACTAAAAATATGACCACTTATTGTTATTTACGAACCCAAACGTAAACATTATTATTACCCCCAGACTAATTTTCACAACGGCTGAACCGATTTTGACAAAATCTTTGCAGCCAGGACTTTTCAGAGCATACTTTAGGCTAATTTTATTTCAAAAACATAATAGCCTAAAAAATATAAAACATTTTTTTTTCTGAAGTGCGACAGATAGCAATATTAAATAAAAATATAGCAGAGATGCTTTATAAATATTTCTTTATCCTGCATGCGCGAGATAACATGACTTACAATAAAAAAAAAATATTTTTTAGCATTTTTTTTCTTGAAATTTAAACAGTATTTAATCAAATCTGTCTAGTATGTAAAATGTAAAAAAAATATAAATTCTTAATTCGGCAAAAAATGGCACAAGTACACACACTCTCACTCTCACTCGAAATATAACAAAATCATACACCTATAAAAATCCTTCCAACAAATCCTTCTAATCCAACGATTACAAATGGAAAACTAGCCCGAAGGAAAAGCAAGGAAGCATAAAGCATTGCCTAAGCTTATGTAGTGTGATATTTTTTAAAACAGCCATCCACACACAATGGCACATTGCAATCGTCGCACATAATGGGCGTCTTTTGCGATTTCCGACCTTCTCGGAAGCAAACGGCGCACTTTCTTCGGCTTTGTCGGTTGTTCGCCTGGTCCGTTTCTGTCTGAGGAAGTCGGACGGGCCAATGTGTCTGGTGGACTAAATGAGGTCGTGGTGCTGCAGTACTACGTGAGGATTCCGGTCTTCGGCCTACTGGGATGAGTGAGTGGTGATGTGTGAGAATCGCATGCACTAATTCGCTTCAGCCCCTTCTTCCTCCCTTTCCGGCTCCATCTACGAAAAAGACAATTAATTTTAATAACTGTAAAACTTTGAAAAAAAAATAAATGGAATCAATCAATAAAAAATCAATCAGTACTTACATCATCAAAATAAAGATATTCCACTTCGTCCTCCTCCTCATATTCTTCCTCCTCCCCCTCATAAAGTTCCGCCAAAAAATTTGGCGGAGCGTTACCTTTCGCTGGGTTCCATGCCATCTAAAATAATATAAAAAAAATTAATTAGTTCTATAATATAAAAATACGAAAATAACATATACGGAAAAGACCCAGACAGAAATAAATCGAACAAAAAAAATTAAAAAAAAATCCATCACAATCGGTTCAGCCGTTTGACGCACAGTAACATACACACGGACTTAGAAAAAATATTTAGGTAAATATTTATATATACACCTATATGGTCGTCTTGGCGGTGGCACAACCGTGTCCCCAGATAAAGATTCGTAAACTAATGTAAAAACTAAAATTATTTTTAGACATATTGTATGGTACAAAAAATGAAAATAATAACAATTCAGGATACAAAATGTCGATACGATAATGCAAAATGTCGATATCTGAAACGATCGATACCCCGCTCTATAGGTGTTAGCCCTACAAAGCGTTCGCGGCAAAATTACACAAAAGTTTTATACTATTGTGAACCCTAACGCGCTAGCGATAAAGCATATATTCGCTTCACTGGAATTTGAATTCCATAAGCCAACGTTTTTCGTAACTGTATAACGGAAAACAAGCTTCCGTATTTTCGTTTTATTTACAGAATTATACAATTATTTGTGTAAATAACTATTCTAAAATGGGTTCTTGTCGCCTATTTCAATCGTAATGAACGTATTTTTACGGAAATCACATGAAATTGGCTAAAAACCATCTCGCCGGTTTTCAGTCTCATAGCGAAAAAAATATAACGAAATTCAGAAATACAAATAGGAAAATAGCTTCATCGTTCATAAAAGACACAAATTACACCTATTTATTGCACAAAACACTGTACTTACCTTGATAAAATGATTTTTTTGCGCACACTGATCGTTTCACAATGACAGAACGGCCGCAGATCACAGACTAGTTTGTAGTGGCTCTTGTTTTATTTTTTTCTATAGGAAGCGTATCTTTTGAGTGTTGCAAAGTATAGAAAATTTTATAAACTTCTCTATGATCCATAGTTGTTCAAACAAATATAAACTCTATCATTAAGAAAATACAGTTTTAAACAGCTCGGACCGGCCGGGCCCGCCGGCGGGACCGTGCCTGTTTAGGCAAAAGTAGGTTTTTTAAATCGGTCCCGTCGGCGGGACCGCTGCCGGTTTAGGAGTCCTGAGACCGCAGAGGTACCATTATTACTACCTCTATGCCTGAGACGCTTTGCAATTTACGTAGGGATCTCTAATTTTTTGAAAATAAAATATAGCTTAAGTTACTCGCTGCTAAAGTAGCTTTCTATAGGTGAAAGAATTTTTAAAATCGGTCGAGTAGTTTTTTAGTTTATCCATTACAAACAAACAAACAAATCTTTCCTCTTTATAATATTAGTTTAGATAGGAGCCGAGAAAACACAATGAGTGACGAGCTTTGGTGACGAGTGTGACAAGCGCGTTGAACAGACAGAATACCACCAGAATACCGTGGATATAGGATTAAGAAAAGAAGAAGAAAATTCAAAGGAAAAGTCATATAATATGCGTACCACACCATAGAATTTTATAATATTTATTACATTTTTGAACAGGTTAAAAACTTTAAAACAAAAATTAACTTTCTCGTATTCTTCCTCCTCCTAATAAAATTAGAGCATCACTTCAGAACGGCTGGGCTGATTGTGATTGTGATTTTTGGTGTGTGTTTGAGAAAGTGTTTGAGTGGGTCCATGGGTTCAGGCTTGGATGGTTTATTTTCACAATAGGCATGATGACAGTAACCAAGAATCAATGAAATTATGAATTTATTTAATGAAATTGGATTCATGGATTATAAAAAACGTATTTATTTTTCTATTTCGAGTGAGATTGCTATTTATTTTGATAAAATAAAACTATAAAATGCAGCAATCCGCCATATTGGTTAAAACACAAAGAAGCGAATGACGTCACAATTATTTGTTTTCGAGTTTTGACAATCACACTATTGTTTACTTCGCACTGCACAGAGTACATTGGTAAGAACAATAGTGACGTCACAAAGGACGCCATGACACCACCGAGCGTTTTGGCGTGAATTTTAAAATTTAAATTTCGAATTCCAATTTTATCTACCAAAACTTATTTTTCTTCTGAAATAAGATATTTTTTCGAAATAGTAGATACTTCCGAACTTAATCTGACCATTTTTCAAAATCAGTCAAGGGCGACCGCGTATCTTTTGCATCAATCATTGATACATCGCAATCACCTCTGATTGGTTAACACTCTTCCACTATTCGACGAAATCCATTGACGCAGCAAGAATACCATAAATTCAGCCAATCGGAGGTGATTGCGATGTATCAATGATTGATGCAAAAGATACGCGGTCGCCCTGCTGGGTTCATGGGCAAGACAACGTATGCTGGACTGGCTAGTTGTGTTGTGGGCTAGTTTTTAAAAAAAAATTTTAGGTACCTACGCCGACTTCCTTCTCCAACTCACCGACCAGAAAAAAAAGCTCCAACTTGCAAAAATAAAACGTGTTGCATGTTATTTTTCTTCTTTGCTCGCGCGCATTTGGTAGCAAATGTCAAAGTTGTTTGTTGTTAGGTTATTATTTTTAAAGGAATGAAGATATATTTTTTATCGTTAAAATTTTGAATAAAAAGTTAAAAATGTTAGTTTTAGTTTTGTGCAATTGAACCGGCACTGATACTGCAAGCTGCGGCGCAAAAAGACCTACTGGATTTGTTGAGCTGTCAAAAAGTACGCGAATATTTGTGGCGCAGGATTTATGCATAATGTTCTCGCACGATGTATGAAGATGATAACATTACCTCTACTCCTAAGCGATGCGCTCTAACTGAGGTTACGAATGCTTCGAGTTACGTGTCCCCTACTGCTAACCTCAAGTTGTTGACTAATGTTGCTTTGCAGTACCCCACGCCGCCGCCTAGCACGGCGCATCGCAAGGAGAAGTCGCTGCAAATATTATGTGACAAGTACGTAAAATTTCTGTAGCTAATAACAATTCACTTTGTGTCAGGTAAAAGGATTCTGACCTTGAACCTATTTTCTTTTAAACTGGTTTAACAGCTGAAGCTGTGCATTGAGTGTTTTGATCTTTTCGATCCTTTGAAGTTGAAGGCTTGACAGCAGGAGTCAACCTTTCACTTTCACACAGTAGGAAATTAAAGTACACTATAACCTATGAGCATTGAGCATTGAGCAGTGCAAACATCCCCTCCACTGTTGATTGTTCAGGACTAGTAACATGATAAACTATTGTAAACAATGTGATGTGTATTATTCTTGCAAATAATAAGACATTTGAATGTTTTAGATTCCTCAACCTCTACCCGCTTCACGGAAATGGTACAGTGGAAATACAGTTGGATAGCACAGCAGCCCGGCTAGGTGTGGAAAAACGGAGAATGTATGACATTATAAACATTCTGGAAGCCATGCAATGTGCAGTTCACAAAAGGAAAAACACCTACCTTTGGCATGGAGGAGCACGTCTCAACTCATTTTTGAAGATGTTAAAAAGGCAGGGAGAAAATCTGAGGTTGTCGGAGGCTCTCCGAGGCAAAGCTCCCAAGCCTCCTGCTCCTAAACATAAGACTCTTGGAGTTTTAGCACAGAGGTTTTTGATGCTTTTCTTAGTAGAACCAGCTGTGAGTATTTACTATAAAGGTATTTCTTTATAATCAATTAACTTCTACTTGCCCTTGTTCCATTTCTCTTGGGGCTGAACCTTCTTATTCCTAGTATTGTACTACAAATGTTGAAAAATATAGTTTCAAATTTTCATAGGGAACCATTGCGAATATGAAGATTGCCCAGTTTAATTCATATTGTTTTGATTTTGTCAGAATTTTATAGTACATTGGTTTAAAAATTACCTTACTAATGTTGAATATCATCTTTACAGAACACCCTTATCAACTTGGAGATGGCTGTTAGTGTACTTATAGACACTTCAAGTAAAAGCAAATCAACTCTATCGCCTGAGCAGCTGGACCGCCAACACAAGTCAAAAGTGAGGAGGCTCTATGACATTGCTAATGTGTTAATTTCAATTGGTCTCATAGAAAAGGTATCCGGTAATTTAATATTAAAAAAACCAGTATTTAAGTACGTTGGGCCATATAAAATTAAAAAGTCTGAGAAAATTATTGTATACACACCGTCGCCAATAACTCCACTGTCAGTATTACACACACAGCAACTGTTGACTCCTTGTCAAGTGTACGCTGGCAAGTCAAAACGAAAGTTGGAGTTCACAACACCAAATACAAGCACTGAACGGCTTGGTGTAACTACACCACCACACACACCATCACACAAGTGGGATGAAATTTTGCTTGTTGCAGACATGGAACTGACTAGAATTAACAATGGAATAACCTTGTGATTATTATATGTCTAAAAAAAATATTGTGACTGTTGCCACATCCTACTAATAATACAAGTACATAAATTATTATGGTATGCAAAAGCATGACAAACAAAAACCATTTGGGAACTAAAATTATTATGTTTATGTCCTAAGAATTTTAAAGAGTAGGTAATAGTCTGAAGGTTGTATTTTAAAGTATAACTAATAAACTACTACAGTTTTTATTTATGAAAGATGCTTGCCATTTATATGTATTTATTGGCAAACATGACTATGTTTATATATGCCACTTTGACTGAACATTATTTACAAGTCAAATATTGGTATACTTGTCTTCCAGGGAAAATAAATAAGTCCAGAGAGTTAAATATGGTTACAGTATAATTTTATTTTATTGTTGCTGAGAACAGAAGTTTATCATGTCACAGACATTTTTGTGCAATTAGGAGCAATGCATACAGGCAGAGCCAAGGTACATCATCTTTCTTGAAAACTCTAACTAAGCTTAATTTACTTTGGTACAAAAGGTGGCGCTGTGCGTCCTCAAAAATACATCAAACGCATAAAGCTTTGTTTTAATAGTTATCAAAAAGACTTGACTCCTCTTTGTGTGTCGGCCCTTATCTTTAATGTTTATTTTAAGTGTGTTTAAAATAATATAAATGAAATTGTTACAAATACTATTATTATAAAAAGTTATGTACAAGTCTACATATTATTATATATTTTTCCAAATTTTATGAAATATAATTAAATTTATAGGTAGAGCATATACTCCTTAAAAATGAATTAATTAAAAAATATTAATTGTTGTATTTTCCTACCTTTTATGGTACTTACTTGTATAAGATTTGTTGTACAGATATTAATTAAATTATGATTTACATAAATAACCTTTCAAAAGTTACAACTTATTGTTCTCCTGGGAGCCCTATGACTGACATAACATAAATCTATTTGTACACAATGATTACATAATAATTGTTATAATAAATAAACAATATACTTATTATCTTTACTCTACTATATTAATATTATCTTAGATTCTTATGTCAGTAAATCACACCTTTATGATATTTATAATTATGTATATAAGTATACTGTATATGCATGACATGCATGCATGTTACATGTTAACTTCAAACTTTTTTTGTGATCCTTGTATGTTTTGACTAAAATATGAAAATGTATGCATTTATAACTTGTCATCTTTGATAGGTAGTTATTACAATGAATTTTTTAACAAAGTTGCTTTTATTTTATATATTTTGTTCTAAGTTAAATGTAATAAATAAATAATTGATTATATGTCTGCATTTTATTAATATAATAGGGATGATGCCTATATCAACAATAAATTATTTCTAACTGATAGAGGGTCTTCCAAAAGACATAACATTCACATCCTCGGTTAATTTTAAGCTTGATAACCATTTTAAAATATAGGGCACACTGTGAATTTCATATAATTTCCATACTAGAAGCACGATTTTAGGGTTCCGTAGCCAAATTTGGCAAAAATGGTAAGTAGATGTATTCTGTGAACCGCATTAAGATTTTCTTACAAAATAGAAAAAAAAGCAATAAATTTTGGGGGATTCCCATACTTAGAACTGAAACTCAAAAATAAACCCATACACCCATACGTGTGCGGTATCTATGGATAGGTCTTCAAAAATGATATTGAGGTTTGTAATATCATTTTTTTCTAAACTGAATAGTTTGCGCGAGAGACACTTACAAAGTGGTAAAATGTGTATCCGCCCCCCTGTAACTTCTAAAATAAGAGAATGATAAAACTAAAAAAAATATATGATGTACATTACCATGCAAACTTCCACCGAAAATTGGTTTGAACGAGATTTAGTAAGTAGTTTTTTTTTAATACGTCATAAATCGGTTTGTACGGAACCCTCGGTGCGCGAGTCCGACTCGCACTTGGCCGGTTTTTTTAAGCTTTATCGAGTTGCTGATTTGATTGAGTTGTCATCAACCCCATTGCTCTTCTCTTGATTTGCGAAAATACTAGGTATTCTAGTAATGGAATAGTCATAGGTTATTATGTAAAAACGTCGCAGAATCGGGAATCCTCTATTATTGGAAAATTCGTGGTCCGGTATGTGTTCTGTGGGTCCGGTACCATGGGTATTTTTTACCTGTGGTCTTGTACATTATGTTTGTAGTATTGTTTTTTGATTTGTATTTTATGGCGATAATTTTATACTTTAGATGAAAACAAACACTAAGATTTTAAAACATTACAATATTTATTTTAAGTATCAAACTGGTTTTACATAATTGAAATTTTAGATTCTCGATTTTAGTAATATCTACATTTCAAAACTTCTAAATTAGGTACATCACAAAATCAATTTTTAAATAAATAACTTTTATCATAAAATACAGTCCAAATAATTTATTATTGTTATACAAAACACAGAATTAGTAGTATGTACTTTACATAAATGAGTGTTTTAAGTTTATCATATTTTAAAATTATTGACTTCAATAGGTACAACGAATTCTATTTCTGTTTTCAATAATACTATAACAATATTATGATGTTTGATTGTGCAATCTAAATAGGTACATAGTTATGCTTAGCAAAAATAAAACGACATATTGGTTGGTACCTAATATAAATTTTCTACAGCCTCCTTTCTATTTCTTGCTTTTACATAAAATTATCATTTTTTTAAATGAAAGAAATAGGTTTTATTTTATTACATTTAAATATCTCGGTGACAAAAAATGATGGCACTATTTTTAGAAGTACCATGACAAAGATTTATATACAATTAGATTTATATACAAATCTACATACGTTTGCTTGAACAACTCTGCCGCCTAAAGTGCCAATAACAACTGTACAAAGGTTCAACTCGATCATATGAACGCTACAAGAACGCACAGAATACGAACTCGCGTACCGCCGATTTAACACTAGATTATGGGAAAGACGTTTGCTCGCGTCTTTCGTAATCGCCATCTATCGATTTATGATGCATAGTTATTAGTAATAACTCACAGTTTTTATAGTCCTTGTCAGGAAAATAGTATCTAGAGGCGGCGCTAGTAGTCGAATGTATATGCAATTATTGTACAGTATGCAAAAAAGGAATTAAGTACATAGTTTCACTAATTTCTATTGGTCTTCATTCGCGACAAGGACTATATTCTTTACATGGATGAGTAGGACGTAAGATGTACGAGTTTCCGATAAGGTACTTGGATTAGGTATGTGTATGTGGGTCAAGCGGTAGTTTTTTGGGGGCAGGTACAGAGGCAACTGATGTCACACTTGCTCGATCATCGGGAACACCTCGGGGTCGTCCGTCGGCGGCAAAGCTTCTGCGTCGAAGAAGCTCGCGTGAAGGGCGACCACTGTTACCGTTGCACCTGTGTTACAAGATATTTTTGAAGTGAAAACTTCTTTAGGCGCGTTGAGCACTTTTTGGTAGGGGGTAAAACACGCGAGACCGACACCGTTCTTCTTAAAACAAAAGGTCTTAAGTATAAATATAGTACATTCGTAATTAAACTTTAATGACTTGTTTTAAGTTTATTAGTAAGTGCTATGTAATCGTGACCGACACCTCGCGTTGTTACAAAGACAAAAGGTCTTAATTATAAATATAGTACATTCGTAGTTACTTTAATGCCTTAGTTTTAAGGTTTATATTTGAAATATATTTATTATTTTAAAATTAGAAAAAAAACTTTTTTTCACTTCTATCGGCAGTCCCTATCATTGCCAATATATTTTTTTATGACAGCCTCATTGCCTGAATATGTCTTTCAGGCAATGAGGATGTCTGGTGGGCGACAGTGTAACAATCGCAATCACCTATGATTAGGTTAGGTTCTTCTGCTATTGGCCATCTATTGACGCAGCAAAAATACCAAAAATTAAGCTAATCAAAAAATTGAGACCAAAAATGATTGATGCAGGTCATTGCCCTACTGTGTGCTTAATTTAATTTACTTTTAAATTTTGTCTCTGATCTCGTCTGTGATAAATATTTGGAAGTTTATTATAAATTACTACAGATCTAAAATATGGACATTTTTGTGCTAATTTTATTTGGTTGAAGCAGGGTACAACCAGTTTTTTTTCTTGCGTGTATATCTCTTTGAATTTTTGTGCTTACGAAAGTTTTGTACTGGTGTATAATTTTCCTTACAAACAGAGCCATCTCCATTGTAAATGGAGGGTAAGGTGATTATACATTTCGTTTAGTTTTGTAAATTGATACAATCTCCAAACTAATCTGTAAACTTGACAGGTCTTTCTTCAGCTTTATTCTTAAAAGAATACTAATATAATATACCTACCTAATTCTTAAGAAAGAATAAGCTACCTAATTCCTTAGATATTGTGTAAGGCGCGATTCAGAGTTAAATAGAGAAAAATTAGCAGGTTATTCCTCAAGGAAGTGTTTTGGGCCTTAGTTATACTCTTCTTGCTATACATTAACAAACTATTACTTCTTTAACTTTACTGATGTCACATCCCAATCTTTAATAAAAATTAATATGTACCTACTACGAAACAGGATTAAGATCTGTAGGGTTTGGAATAAGATTTTAAATCTCAACAATTAATTGTGAGGCCATAATATAAATCTGCCCCCCAATAATGTAAGAATTGTCTAGATCTAATTGAGTTCTAATTGAATGGTTTATTACTGCCTCGTTGGTCTAGTGGTTAGCAACTGCCTCGTTGGTCTAGTGGTTAGCATAGTCGACTGCGGATCACGAGGTCCTGGGTTCGATTCCCGGTCGGGCATAAAAGTTAGGTATTGGGTTTTTCAATTAAGAAATTCTCAGTGCCAGTCCGGAGTTGGAAGTTGGCGGTGTTTCACCCCCGTGCCTCGGAGAGCACGTTAAGCCGTCGGTCCCGGTTATTATCACTAACATGATAGTAGTCGTTAAAGCCCGCCAACCCGCATTGGAGCAGCGTGGTGGGTCTAAGCTCTAATTCCCGCTCTCCTATGAGAGTGGAGGCCTGTGCCCAGCAGTGGGACGTTAATAGGCTGTAGTGATGATGATGATGATGATGGTTTATTTTACTTTGAAGCCGAACTTAGATGATTTGATCGGCAATCCATACATGATTGCACTTCAGGTGTTAAAGTAAAATAGACCGTAAAGCATTTATGTTTAAGCTCATATTCATTCATCTTCACTTCTTCAGCAGTTAAAAAAATCCAGGAGAAAGGCGAAATAATTCTTTAAAATTATTTCGCCTTTATATTTTCAACAACTTGAAGTCAACAACACAAGTAGTCATAGCAACCAAAATCATCTTTTCATAAAAATAGTCTTTTTATTTTCAACAACTTGAAGTCAACAACACAAGTAGTCATAGCAACCAAAGTGTTAGGTTTTTTTTCGTTACGGAATTTCTGCATTCGGTCTCCACGCTCAAGGCCCGCGATAGAACATAGAAGCTATGCAATAGCTTAAAAAGTGGTCATTTAATGCAATAGGTACATATACCTACTTAGTTAAGTAATTTGATACAGTCGCGTAGATATTAGATTAGCAGTGCCGGTGGCTTGCGCCGGTACATCCGCCCACGTTGCATAAAACCCAGGCCAATAACCCATTACGGTATGCAAATAAATAAAACTATTGCTTAATATTTACTAGGCCAAGTACTAAAATATAATTATTTAAATTTTAAACTGGTTTGTGAGTGTCGTACCTACCTACTTTATGCATTGATCGTGATTATAGTCACACATTTGATGTATAATTTTAGTACCTACCTATTAGTCACAACTCACACCACAAAATAGATTCTTGACTAGATGATAATACGACTTCGTCCGCGTGGATTAGGTTATTCGTATTCCCACGGGAACTCTTTAATAATGGGTATAAAAAAAAAAAAACGCGCCGAATTGAGAACCTCCTCCTTTTTTGGAAGTCGGTTAAAAAATAGCTTATGTTCTTTCTCGAGACATATTATGGTCTACTAGGTCTATAAACCAAATTTCATTAAAATCGGTTGAAAACATGGGCCGTGAAAGCGTTGCAGGCAGACAGACAGATAGACACATTTTCTCATGTATTATTAGTATGGAGGTTGTCCGTCTACCTAGTAGGGGCCCTACCCTGCGCTTTTCGGTGCGAGGTCTCCATTCTAGCACCTTTAGTTGGGACTTGGGACAACACAACACATATCGGTTTTTCGAAATGATTCGGGCGCCCTTTGCTGTATTGAAAGTGCAACACGTTGAGCCATGTCAGTGACTTTGGTTCTTCTACGGATCTCCGAACTACTGATTTGATCATGCAAAAAAGCAGTGACTAGAAACTAGTCATTCGTATGATTCGCGTGATCCACTCCAGGCGGTGTAAGATAGTGGCGTGTAGACAGTAGAAGTCTCTACAAGAGACCAGCTTTGCCCAGCTGTGGAATTGGAAGTCTATCAAGTTACAGATTGCCTAAGTGTGCGTGCCTCTCGGAGTACGCGATATATAGGATTTTAAGTTTTAAGAATCCGTATCCCCGCTAACCGAAATTTTAAGAACTTTTGATGAGCTTTGTGCATGATATATTAGTATTATAACAAAAAGAAAATTAAAACATTAAAGTTTAATCCCTCCTTAGTAGAATGTTGCAAAAAAAATATTAATTTTATTGAAATATAATAGTGAAATTCTCATTCTTGCGGAATACGATTACCATTTTTACACTTTTAGGCGATACTTTTGACCCATATAAATCCAAGAAAAATTGTAATAAATGACTTATAAAAAATATTAATATGATAAACACACTCTTAAAATTGGACTGTTGCAATTCGTTTTTAAACGTTCTATACAAAATTAATTAATGAAAAAATCAAATCAATGTGCACGATTTATCAAAATTTACGCGTCACAATAACCCCTATTTCTTAAAAGTTTTGCGAATTTACTGATAAAATAAAATTTCCCATGAATGTTTAGTATTTATATAACATAAATTGTACAAAAATACATTTCTGTAAAATACCTATATGACCAAAAAAAATATCAAAAGTCTTATAAATTTCACGTGTAAAGTGCTACTGCAGACCGCACGACCGGCATACCGAGCCCAGCGCTCTTCGAGGGAGGACGTGTTGCTGGATGGGCTCTTTTGTATGTGTGCGTGAGCTCTCTCACAAGCCTTTGTAAAAACGTGTTGCTAACAATACATAGCGCGACTGCCTTAGTTTGATGAGCAGAGAATGTTAGGTTCTTGATCCGATTCAATCGATATTGAATAAATGCGTGATACGTATTTAATTATGAATTAATAAGGATATTTTTTATAACTATTAAATAATTTTGAACGATACAATATTATAATCTCATACTGTTTTTCTCGTCAAATGGGATTTAAGTATGCGTAATATTTGTATGGGTTTTGAATTTACTATCCTGAAATATTATATTTTCTTTGAAATCGTAATTGCAAAACTCAACGTGGCATACGTTGTTGCTGAGAGATTTTGGTAAATACAGTTTTCATAGGATTACTTATATTGAATTTTTATTTATCGACTACAAGCTTAGCCCTTGACTGCGATCTCACCTGATGGTAACTGATGATTTCTATTCTACGAGGCATCGTACTGGAGCGCTCAAGGGCTTCAGAAATTATGAATTCCCAAATTGATCGTAAACAATCATTATATCGCGGCCCGCGGGTCAATAAAAGGTACCTATTATAAAAATGTTTATACGACTGCTTGAAAAAAGGAGTATATTGTTTTCAGGGTTCATGTATGTATGTAGGTATGTATGTATGTATGTGAGTTTGCATATTCCACCATAACTTCTATACGCGTGAACCAATTTAGATAAATTAGGTATCTTTAGAATCCCTAGCTTATTCCGGGTGACATAGGCTAGTAAAATTTTCAAAAAAAGTGATGGGGTGACCATGGTCTCGCATTAAAGACTAAAGTAGATTTTTCTTTTCGAAAATAAGATTAACTATATACTCATCATCTAGAAAATGATGAATAGATTCCAAAAATATATACTAACATAGTTCAATATACAGTGATTCCCAAAAAATATCATTTAATAAAAATGTGAATAAGACTCCATTTTTAATTAATCAATGACTGTGGTATCGTTACGTAGTAGATAGTTACGGGCTACGGCAGAGCAGTCGTATTTATTAATAATTTTAATTATATTCACTTGCTCATTGTTTGCATAGATTTTATTTATTCTTTTACCTTTCGACAATAGTACCGTGCAAATCGCACTGCCTTTCAATCAAAATACTAAACAATATTATAAGTCATAAAATATTACCGCAACGATTTGAAATTCTAAAACGAAGAAGCTCATCATGAATACAATTTAATTTGTACTTTATCGTAAGCTAGATAAGGTATATATTGCAATACACATTTTAATACAATATCATTTCTTTTACAAATTTACTTAGAGTTACAAAGCTCAATGGTCATAAAGTTTTTATTTATAGGATATTGTTTCGTTTCTGGTAAACAAGACGAGTTTGTATCAAATTTTATTACTCAAATCGACTGGAAGTTTTTTTGACTTTTAGTTGTCTTGGATTTCTTATCTAAACTGATCTAATTGCATGGCCCGCGTGAAGTATGGTATTTTTATATTACCTGATATTTGAAAGGGTCGCTTTTAATATTATTTATGACCTAATCACGTGCAGATTGCACTTGCATAATACTCAAGTAAACCTGTCTATCGATTACTTGAAAGTTGTTTTGTTTTTATCAAAAAAAACCAAGGGTATTTCCAAGACAACTAAATTGCAAATGGCAGGTATGTCTATATTTTTATATTCTATGAAACCCACAAATCTCTTACTGTCACCTTTATAGTCGCTTGCGATCATTGAGGTACTCTGCTCTGCTCAACTGCTTCCAACAAAACCATACAAGTTTAGTGTTTTTGTTTTTCTGACCTTGGCATCTCTATATGGACTTTGACATTGTAATCAGTGAAAATAATATTTAGGGCCTTGCTTTGTAATTGGATTAGAGTATTCGCTTCTGCCCCCCAATTATGTAAGAATTGTCGATCAAATCGTATAAGTTCGGCTTCAAAGTAAAATAAACCATAACTACAGCAACAGCATTGAATTAGAGCTCAATTTCGTGTATCAATTCTCATACGTTTAGGTATGTACGATACCCTAAACGTATAAGAATGGATACACGAAATTGAGCTCTAATACAATGCTGTTATGGTTTGTTTTACTTTGAAGCCGAACTTATACGATTTGATCGGCAATCCTTACATGATTGCACCTCTGGATTTGATTTTACTTGTTTTATATATCACAAGGTAAGATTATTTTATATTCAGTTACCTGAAAGTGGCATAGTTACTAGCCACGGCCGAAGCCTTCCACCAGACCAGACCAGAGCAGAAAATCCATAATAATATTATAAATGCGAAAGTGTGTTGTGTCTGTCTGTCTGTCTGTCTACTACGCTTTCACGGATAATATTTCAGCTATACAACTTGGTAGAGAAAACGAAGCTCTACTGCTTTTTTTTTGGGTGCCACGCCAGATGCATTGTGTAAAGAGATAATAGAAATAAAATGTCCCCAATCTGCCATTGGAAAGGATCCTGAGGAAGCCGTAAAGCAAAATAAAACAAAATAAAATAAAATAAAATGTGGAAAGCAGTAAAACAATCAATGACACAAAATAAGAGCTATGGTATTACCAAATTAGGGCCAGTTACACATAACTCAAAAACCCAGATGTTTATTTGCCGTGTGGACTGGCCCTGAGCATAATCTAAAAATCGAAGTAATTGAAAGAGATTCATATTTTTGAAAAAAAAGAACATGGAAGTTAAATTATTATAATTATTTACTCCAGAAATTTTGGATTCCTGAAAAGCTAGATCTATGCCTCTCAGAGACAATGTTTTATGATAAAAATATTTATATAAGTATACTATATAAGATTATTTAAACCTCAGCCCTTGACTGCTTTCTCACCTAATGCTAAGTGATGATGCAGCCTAAGATGGTAGCGGGCTAACCCGTTAGGGGTGTCATATCCCTAATCCGTTATAACCCATAACCCTTATCGGTTTCTACACGATATCGTACTGGAACGCTCACTCCCTTGGCGGCTCATCTTTGCAGATAGGGTGATATATAGCTACGGCCGAAGCCTTCAACTAGACAATACCAGACAAGATTTGGAAATTGCAAATTCCGGAAATAGCCTTGCAGTGGTCAATTTGTGAATTGTAAATAGGGTTAGGTTTTATTTATATATTTTAACTAATCATGATTACAATTTACTTTGTACTTTATCATAAACTGTATAAGGTATGTTTTGCAAAGACATATTTTAATACAATAAAATGGTAACATTTACATTACCTGATACCTGAGAGGGTCCGCGTGTTTGTGATATTATTTATGACCAATCCTCTGCACGTGCTAACTAACTACACCTGCGTAATACACAATACCAATCGCTTATCTGTGAGTTGTTTTCAAAATAACAATGATGTTTTCGAGACAAACTAATTACTCTGATGACCCATGTAGTAAAACTTGGTCAATAATCGTGTACCTCAATTGTTAGTAACAGTCAGATAGCCGTATAGGTTTTAAAATTGAAGAAATCATCAATTTTAATGATAAGTAAATAAACGAAAAACTTGTAGGTGTATCTAGTTTTTAGTGTTACATTATGATACCCATGTGTAAATATATTTTATAAAAGTTTATGTACGCCAAATAAACATTTATCAAAAGGGAAAATAATATTTAAGTGATAACTAAGATTATACAATTTTATTAATATAGTGAAAATATTACGAACTTGACCACACAACATGACAAAGTATCAAAGTATCTTTATCGGCCTATGCCGTCTTTGTGTGAGTGCAGCTAACGGTCTTACTGTGCGCTATACCTACAGATTCCAAAATTGGCCGAGCGCGCAATTAGGCGGGCGAGAATACGGACCCTTAAGTTAGCAAGTTATCGTGACGCGTTGTACCAAATTCAACATTTTAAATTCAAATTTATTTATTCAAAAGTAGATACACTGTACACTTATTGACGTCGTTACTTATTCAAATTCAATTTATTTATTTCAGATAACAAAAATCCATATTTTCACAATTTTATGTCAATATCATTAACTTATAAAACATGATAGTGATAATCAGTTACGGTATCTTATAACTAAAGCTACGAGGGTTCTAAACTCGCCATGGTCTGAGAAGAACCTCAGCCGGTTTTTTTTTACTTTCGATCGTAAAGTAATAATTGGACTCTCACCTAGCACCCAAAACAGTACAGCTCCTGCGCCGGCGAGCCAGCACAGAGCCATGGATCCTGCGGCTGCTACCGCGTACTGCTGAGTCTTCGACAGCTCCCAACCACCGATCTACATGTGTGAGAGGAAGTATAAATAGTTACCTTTAGTAAAAGTAGAAAATAGACTAGGCAGTGCTAAGGCAGAGGTGTGTGTCATAAGCTGTGTTCAGCGACTAGCGAGTGCTAAGGGAGAGGTGTGTGTTCATAGTCTAAACTAAATTTGGCAACATTTAGTTTATGATTTTTAAAACTTTTTGTCATAATTAAAGATAATTTTCAACTAATAATAACACTCTGCAAAGCTGTGAGCATAGACTACTAAATAATAAATAATACAACACAAAACCAAAATTATAAAATTGGAAATAATAGCAAGAAACAGAAATAACTTACTTTTGCCTGAAAAGCAAAAAAAAATTAAAAGTTAAGCAGCTGATTGTAGGTATAGTTGTTAATTTGATGTTTAGGTATTTTAAATGTTAGTTGATAAAATTGAATTTGATGAAGTCCACATACCTTCCAAGTATTAGGTCCAGATGTTAATTTTCTGTAGCCAAAAAAGCTTGCCACCATGGCAATTAACAGCAAAGGTGATGTTATTCTGAAATAAAAAACGAGATTTATACTTCAGTGTAGCTTATTCTGTTTTCAGAATCGACAGGTCAGCCAGGGTAAAATGAATAAAGCTAGAATGGTCTAGGTGTCTAGATTTATTAGTCGCGGGATATATACGAGAGGCGCGGCGGTGCGTGCATTGGAAGTATGAAATATTCGTCGATATTTTGTATGAAATATGCTAGAAATGACGGCGCGTCTGCATCGCACCTTCACCTCGCCCGCACCTCGCTCGCGCCCATCGCCCCTCCTGTAAATCCCGCACCTAATACATCTAGACTTTTAATTTTAGGTTAATTTTGAGATTAGCCACATTTTTAAAGTGCTTTATTCACAGTTCAGTCAAAGAAATGCTGTACTTATTTATACTCACAAACAGTAAGCAAATAGTCCCAAAAATACGATAAGGTAGTTGGCTTGAAAGTATTCCACATTTCGATAAAACCTTCGTGACAATCTTGGTATTGAAGCTGGAGCCTAAAAAGAATATTTAAGTTCTGATTAGAATTTATTTATTTACTTATTCCAAAATTCAAAGGTTTTTATTGAATTGATAGCAGAAATTAAGTAATCAATGACTGGCAAAATTCCAATTGTTTGGATGGCCAAAGGTGGTGTGAGAGGTGTTTCTACAGTGCCGGTTGATTAATGATGATTAGTCAACAATTCACCCACTTTTTGACCAGGTTGTTTCCTGATACTGCATATTTATCATAATATACTGTTATGCATCAATGTTAACAGGATTTTCAGCAAACCTAAAGTTATTCTCAGGTATTGAAAAAATAAATAGGTACCTTAAAATTCTCGGTGGCTACAAATTGTGTCCATGGCCGGCGTGTATTCAATACTCCCATCACCAGAGCAGGCCCCGCTCCATTGCGGACATGCTGTAGCAACCTGTACAGTACCATGTGTTACCACAACCAAGATCCAACCAACCAAGCTTCTGGCAAAACTTGTAAAACTTTAACTACTACTTTCTTTGTTAGCTACTAAGTATATGGTTACACGCAAGAGAATTACTCAAGTCTAGAATCAAATATAGGACTACCCACAAATCACACCCTCAGTGTTGAGTGCTGTAATCTTAACGTGGGAGGTCCCGGGTTCGATCCCCGGCAGAGTCAATTTGGGAACTTATAATTTCTGAATTTTTTCTGGTCTGGCCTGGTGAGAAGCTTCGTGGAAGCTTCTTACTGTGGGGTAAAGCGGCAGATATTAAAAAAATTTTTGTATTACAAAAAAGGGCAATACGTGCAATTTATAATTTAAAACTGCGTGATTCCCTTAGAGAGAAATTTAAAGAAATTGGTATTCTAACTGTCGCCTCGCAATATATTTACAGTAATACAATTTTTGTAAAACAGCATATCCATAATTACAAAAAAATTGCGATCTGCACGATAGGCAAACTAGAGGCCGTAATAGGCTCGTGACTCCATCGCTCCCCCTCCAAAAAGTCAGAAGGTCATTCGTGGGAATGAGCATTATTTTCTATAACAAAATTCCACAACCTATTTTAAACTTGCCTATACACAAATTTAAGAAATCCATTAAATGTATGCTCCTAAAAAAAGCTTATTATACTGTTGAAGATTATGTCAATGATAGAGGAGCATGGATTTGATCGCTCCAGCAATGCTAAGGACAGCGGTTACTTATGTACACATTGATATAATTATTGTAAATGAATTATTTAAAAAGAGCAACCACCGAGTTTCTTGCTGGTTCTTCTCGGTAGGAATGGCATTCCGAACCAGTGATTCACTTGAGGATTCAAAAGTACTTGTAAAAGTTTATTTGAATAAAAAAACATTTGATTTTGATTTTGATTGATTTTGATTTTCGGCCGTGGCCCGTGCCTAGTTACCACCCTAGTGGCAAAGACGTCCCGCCAAGCGATTGAGCGTTCCGGTACGATGCCGTGTAGAAACCGAACAGGGGTATGGGTTTAATATAACTGCCCCTAACAGGTTAGCCTGCCACCATCTTAGACTGCATCATCACTTACCATCAGGTGACATCTCAGTCAAGGGCTAACTTGTAGTGGATAAAAAAAAACACAACATCATGCCTTTAACGTTTGATTTTAAGTTCATACTGTGAGGCTCAGTCTGAAAATGGCAATAATTTTGTACTCTACAGTTCTGCGTAGTCGAGAGTGGCAATACTGGTCTATTGTACTCTGTAATGGGTATGGCATAAGGCGTTGCGGCTGTTTTGTGTGAATTTCTATATTAAAATATAATAAGTGGATAAGCAAGTTTCCATTTAATAATACTAAAAATTTGTTAAATTTTCGTCCTATTTTGGCAAAAATGTGAATATAATAAGTATGTACTGCTACATACTTATTATATTTTTTATGCATATTCTGAAATATTTACTATACGTAAGTATAGAGTACTGGTAAGCTACAAGCAAAGCTTGTAAATTAAAAATATATGAAAAAATTAGGATTTAGTGAGTGTAAGGTATGGATTGTGATTTTTTTTATGTATTAATACTATAGTGGATGTCATCCACTGAGTGGGGACTTTTTCATATATCAGTACTTCGTTAAATATCAAGATGAGGGTTGGAATTAATGCACTTCGTGCTCCAATCAGAAATTCATTGGTAATATTATCAGACTCTGGGGCTTTGTCTATTTTTTGCATTGTTATTGCTTTCTCTACCTCCATTTCGAGTATTGGTGTAACTTCAGTTTTGTCTTCGATTGTTATGCTATTTGTTTCTGTTTGCTTCGAGTATAGTTCCTTGTAATAATCGGTAGCTATGTTAATGATATCCAGTCTTTAATAATCCTTTATTTAATACTAAATAAAAATAATTTATTTGACTAGTTGTCCAATAATGAATAGGTGCAGTCCAATTCAAACTTTATGACTTCCAAACATTGTGCGTTTCAATGCACAAAATACAATATTACGTATCAGTGGGACGGTTTAATTTGATCACCTTCTCCAACCTACACTGGCGGCTAACTTCCGAGATGTCATAAAGTTTGGATTGAACTGTAGATATCTACTAGAAAAGTTACAGTTGAGGGACAAGTGGCAGTGGACGGATTGTTCAGCTACGTTGACTCGAGTCGGTAAATGGATGGGTGACCGAATTTGGAACTTCGAATTTGGTGAACCACGTTAAACCGTCGGTTTCGCGTATTATTATTAACATCTGATCATAATCGTTAGAAACCAAAGAGTTGAAGTCTTGAGAGTTGAAGACTTGTCGAGTCATATGCAGAAGGACCTGGGAAGTGGGAACCCACCGCATTATTATTCCAAGAATACCACCAGAAAGGGATCATGACCCTCAGCAAAGAGGAATAGACACGTTAGAGAAATCAGAGAGGGAGTAGATACGTTAACTATAAGAACCATTGATTAAATATGAATGAAAACAATTCACGAAAAAAGCTGGAGCAATAACAAACCACGTATCATACTTCGTCTTGTTAGTAAAACTTACAATTCCACTTCATTGACATACTTTTGAAATCCTTTCTTTTCTGTAGTAGCATTAATTTCACCGGTTATCTCAATGTTCACATTATCAGCCATTGTAAACACAATTTTTAAAAGATTTCTTGTTTGGAATTTGTTGTGACTTCTGGATTTCGCTTTTCGTCGTTGTCAGCAGAGGTTGTCAGCAGAGACAAGTTGCCCTGCAGGGCGACCGCGTATCTTTTACATCAATCATTGATACATCGCAATCACCTCTGATTGGTTAACACTCTTCCACTATTGGACGAAATTCATTGACGCAGCAAGAATACAATAAATTCAGCCAATCGGAGGTGAATGCGATGTATCAATGATTGACGCAAAAGATACGCGGTTGCCCTACGTCGTCAACCAAAGAGTATAATAATATATGTCGTCAACACTTAGTCGTCCACAGAGTACTCTCGTCGTGTATCGACTGTAGTGAGTAGTCTTGAGTCTTGGGTAGTTCGCGAACGAACTAGGTCATCGATGATCTCGCTCTTAGTTCTTTTTATATATTTTTTGGTTGGGCTTTATTATACTGGCCGCGAAAGGGGTGGAAGGGGAGGGGGGGAAGGGGAGGGGGGGAGGGGGAGGGGATATACTCCCCTCCAAGTAAGACGTTGCGAATTTTAGTAGTTTCCGAGATATTAATTTTTTTTAATTTTGAGGTTAGGTTTTACTTTTATACGTTTTAATTAATTATACCTACTTTAAAGTACCTTACCTTTTGTTTTAGGTAGTGGAAAAGGTTAATTTCCTAATTAGAATGGGCTAGGTACGCCAGAAGACTCGCTTCTGGCTTCGCGCTTAAAAAAACACTCTAAGGGCAGGGCAGACAAGACTGCGTGGAGTCGGGGTGTGCCGATTCGGTTTTGTGTATGATATGCTCAAGTACCTAATTATACATGTAATAACACACCTGTATATACCTTTATAGTTAAATAATTAAACCTATAACCTTAAAACGTTTTTTTATTTTTAACCTTGTAACCTATAAACTGAAAAACGCGTAAAACGATAACTCATAGATTTGAATTTTGGCGCCAATGCACGCGTTCCGTTTTTCCAATAATCGGTACACATTAATTATGATTATTACTCGATTATTAACATTTTATAATTCTTTTTATGTTTGGAACGGATTTTTATACGTAAAACCAAACTTTACTCTTTAGTACGCCAACTAAACGTCAATGAGTCTGTAATCTATGGCAAATGTCGTCAGAAATGGTCAAAAGTGGTGAAAATTTTTAATTTTCAAAATATTATATCTCGAAAAGTATTAGAATCCGCAGTAAAATATTTTAGTGCAAGGCTTAACACATCAAGGTCATTCTGTAAAAAAAAAAGACGTGCGGCACTCGGAGACTGCCGCGGTAAAGCTCACTTTGGTTGCTATGACTACTTGTGTTGAAGACTTCAATTTGTGGAAAATAAAATGACTATTTTTATGAAAAGATGATTTTGGTTGCTATCACTACTTGTGTTGTTGACTTCAAGTTGTTGAAAATAAAGAATTACGTTTTTAAAACAATGTTTTTAAAACATAATTCTTTAAAACTATTTCGATTTTATATTTTCAACAACTTGAAGTCAACAAGTTTTGCCGAGTTAAAAAAATTAATATTATTGTCGACTAAAATAGTTAACTAATGAATACAGAGAATGAATACGAATACATAGAGGTAGTATAAGGTAGGCTACTTTGATTAGGTATGTAGGCTATACTACCTCTGTGATCTTATAAATGAGTAATAAATCAAAGTCGACTCCGCGGTCTTGAAATCAGACCGGAAACTTGATGGTCTATGGATTTTCAAACAGGATATAGATTTTATAGTATTTTTGGCGTCATTTCATGCAGAGACAAGGTATTTCATGGCTGGCTTTGGAGCTTGAGCTTGATTTACTTTTGTAACGAAAGAGAGCTGGGTTTTCTTTGAAAGTGGCGATTTCTGTCAGATTGCCTTTTATTTACATGTCGGTGTGCTTTACTCGGTAATGTTGGGATGAAGTGGTTTTAGTTGCGGAAAAGTGATTATGTTTTTGATTTAGAAGGTGCAGTATCTGCCAAAACAAAATGAACGACGGCGATTGGATATGCAGCGATCCGAATTGCGGTAATATAAATTTCGCTCGTCGGTCTTCTTGTTACCGTTGCAATAAAGAAAGGCCCGAGGCCGTGAAACCTTTCAAAAAGAAACTAGGGACGGAGATAGGAAAATCTGCAGCCGAGAAATCACGCGGACTTTTCAATGCCGACGACTGGCAGTGCAACAAATGTGCGAATGTGAACTGGGCCCGGCGTCCGACTTGCAATGTGTGCAATGCACCAAAGTTTGGCGAAGTGAGACATTTTTATTACTAGAATGTTGTGAAAATAAGCTTTTGATCATTGTCTAATTACTTACATGTAATTATAGGTCGAAGCGCGCACAGGATACGGAGGAGGCTACAATGAGCGTGGTGTAGTAGAGTACCGAAGAAGGGAATCCTCTTCTGATGATGAATATGACGAATTTGGAAGAAAAAAGAAGAAGAAGCGAAAGGGTGATTCTGATGACAAGGTACACATGACACCATTATTTATGTTTTCTATAAAAAATCTTATCATTTCATACATTTTATTTTGTTTTTAACACTATTCTAACATAAACCACTGGTAAAATATATTTAGTAAAAAGACGTGGCAGATAAAGGAATTTTCAAGCTAAGAAGATGTATTTTACTAAGTGAAATAAATTTTGAAGCACATCATTACTAAAGTGGAGATAATTTTTCCTGCCTTCAGGTTGGCATCACTGAAGGACCTGTTAACAAAATTTTGCCACCAAGAATGCTGCAGAAGGGAAAAATGGACCCTGTTATGCCAGTACCAGCACCAATAGGCTCTTTGCAGGTTAACAAACCGACAGAGAAAGTCAGTGGCAGTCTTAGTGATGGCTCAGTATGTGACTTTCCTCTACTCAACAGAGTAGCATTCAACAGAAATCATTATGATTCTTACTATTACAATGCCAACAAAACAGTTCCACAAGACCATACCAATCCATATAATAGAAATAACAATTTCCAGCGTAGACGATTTAATAGCATAGGTGACAAGGAACACACGGGGTCCTCTGGTTACGAGACCAGTTCCAAAAAGAGTAAAAGTGAGAGTGTGTCGCCTGCTTTAAAATCTTACAACCCAGTCATGGAAAATAGAGTTTCTTCGACTAACAATGATGTTGTCTATAAGTTTACTGGAGCAACACCAGCTGAAGACTTTGAAGTAACTTATTCAGTAAGAGAAAGAGTTACAGCAGCTGCCTATGCTATAGTATATAACAATTGCAAATTGAGTACTCAAAAATTTGAATCCATGTTCGATAAACCTGCACCTGACTTTAAAACCATTTTCGCTTGGAGACAAAAGCTTATCTACACTGGTTGCTTAGTTGATGCCCACTTAGAAACACAGAAGAAGGATGTGGAAAAACCAGTATCTGCTGAAACTATGAAATGTGAAAACAAACCAAAAATTTGTCACAGGCTGCCTAATCCTGAAGAAATTCCTTTAACATCAGATAGTGAAGATGACACTCCTAATACAACTGATCTTAATAAACATACACCTTTTATTGGAAGACAAAAAAGTGTTAGTATTGAAGCTTTACATAATACTGGAATTGAAAACGAGCCTAGAGCCACCAGTGGCTCCATAAGCACTTTAGATGACAGGGCATCTCAAGGAGGGAGTCAGTCAGCCTCAACACACCATAGGACCAGATCTAGTTCTCGTGACAGTCAAGATTCCCACTATCCAGATTCCGATTTGGAGAAAACGGACAGTAAAGTTGTTAAAATAAAAAGTCCATCTATAAGGTCAAATAATACAAGACAGTCAGTTCAGGAGTCATCAGATTCTGATTCAGTATCTTACAACAGTGAGGAAGTTGATTTTAGATCTCGAG
This sequence comes from Erebia epiphron, assembly GCA_963932025.1. Taxonomy (NCBI): domain Eukaryota; kingdom Metazoa; phylum Arthropoda; class Insecta; order Lepidoptera; family Nymphalidae; genus Erebia; species Erebia epiphron. The sequence goes on along the minus strand of OZ009956.1, from coordinate 14,432,988 downwards.
TTTTTGGTGATAGGAAAATAAGACGTAAAGTGAAAAAGCGTTCTGTCCCTGTAACTCCCGTTAATAATTATGTCCAGAGTGAAAATCACTCTTTTCAAGGCTATTGCACAGTCAAATCAGCTGACAACAACTTGAGTTCTTTGACAACAGGGAATATTTACACAATGAATTTACATAATATGGGTATGAAACCTAGGCACCATGAAAACCTACATGATACTGATGGCTGCTCTATTGAATATGTACCCACAAAACTGGCAGCGACAGCTAAAAAGAACTATCAGGACTTTAAAAATAATGTTAAGAAAAAAGGATATTGGGCTAAAGCTAATGGAAATACATTTTCCAACAATAAACCAAGAACACCACAAGTAATACAACCTGCTTTAGCAGTGAAAAGTACTTGTATTAGCAGTGAAAATCTACCTTCATTAGAAGTAACAAATACCTACACTAGCAGTGAAAAGGTACCAGCTTTGGAAGTGAAAAGTATCTACACTAGCAGTGGAAAGTCACCAGCTTTGGAAGGGAAAAGTATATACACTAGCAGTGAAAGGCCACCAGCTTTGGAAGGGAAAAGTATCTATACTAGCAGTGAAAAGCCACCAGCTTTGGAAGCAAAAAGTACCACTAGCAGTGAAAAGCAACCTTTTGAAGGAAAAAGTTTTTGCTTTAGCAGTGAAAAGCTACCAGAATTGGAAGTGAAAAGTACCCGTATCAGCAGTGGAAAACTACCTGCATTAGAAGTGAAAAGTACCTTCATCAAAAAGCCTACAATCAATAATTATTTGAGTGAGCCTAAAGGATATGTTTCCACACTATGTCCATCAGTTGTCAACAATATTGAGGACTTTACTAAAGATTTATTAGAAACTAATGTGCCATTAGGTCAGTATTTGCCATTTGATAAACCATTAGAAACAGTATTAACATGCGATTTCTCTAAACCCCCTCCACCTATTGATCTGAATAACTCCAGTGTCTTTGAGGTAGTGCAATCTAGTTCAGCAGTGAAAAATAGGAGTATTATGGATATTTTCAACTCAAATGAACAGACTGAAAGAAGTCCAGAACAAAGCAATGATTTAGAACAGTATGATAGTGTGCGAAAAATGTATGAAACTAAATGGGATGAAGATGATGATGCTCTGTACCAAAGTTCAGATCCAGTTGAGTCTGAACCTTCTGATGCACAGAATAAGTGCACTCGAACCCAAAGTCCTGTGACAAACATGCTGTATGCTGCATGTGATGAAAGCCCAGCCAAACCAACAAATACAGTCAATGTGGATTTTATGAAGGGTACCTTACTAGGTTTATTGAAGGATTTGCAAGATGGAGATGATATTAAAATCCCTGATAATATTCCATGTTTTACTGGAAATTTCACTAGCACTCCACAAAAAGAATCAAATGAAAATGCTAATCAGTACCAACAGCAGAAAACCAAAATGATAAACAAAACTCCACCAGCTCCTTTGGAAGCCATTCCTATGGATATAGAAGACGAAATGCCTACTGGAAATAAGCCTAAAACAATAAGTCCATCTAAAAAAGTGCATATACTAGAATCCATAACAATAAAACCATCAGATCAGCCAAATAAAACTTGCGTCACAAATAATTTAGAGCAAGAAATAAGCTTGCATAAACTGCCAGTAGTTATAGAACAGCCAAAACAAAATGTATCACCACAAAAAGTTGTCCAGTCTGAGGAGATTGCACCTGCAGTACCACCTCAATTAGACTTTACAAGTTTATTATCTGGGATTAATACTAACGCAATAATGTTAGCTCTTCAAAATTTGCAGCAGTTTTCACAGCAACAACCTGATGATAGTACAAATAATGAGCAAGTAGGAAATTCAGGTCAGGATAACCAGCAATGTGAAACTGAGGCTATGGAGACTATAAACTTAACAAATGATGAGGAATGGGAAAATGAATCCAACCAGGATGAGAACATAGAAAGAGAGTTACAGAAATTAGATGGCAATACAGGTGATACACCTTTTTTAAGTGATATTTTTGATCCAGATCCAGTCATTATGCCGGCGAATCTTTCTAAAAAGTTGAATATAAATATTAAATCTCTGGAAGAAAAACCAAAAACGCAAACTCCACATTTAAATGAAAATGCGCCTGTGATAGGAAACTTTAAAAGCTTCGCCCTTCCAAAGCCTATAATGTTGAATAGGTTAAAGTTAACGGTTAAACTACCTGAAAAGAGCAATAAAGCATGCAATGGAAAACAACCTAAAAGATCCAAAAAGGTGTGTATAATAACTATCATTACTGTACTTTCTAAGTTTAAAGACATACTTTTAATATTATGTAATGCCATCCCTAATGTTAATTCAAATGCAGTCCTTTTTTGTTTCAAGAAAAAAGTAAAAGGGTACTGTTCCGCCGCTTATCTTAGCTCTGGTGCCCTATTATGGTAAAATGATTGCCACAGTGTAACAATCAAAATCACCCTTGATTGGCTAACAAATTTCTTTCGCTATTGAACAAAATCCATTGTTGCTGCAATACCATAATTCCCCCAATCACATCAATCATTGAGTTTGAAACAATGATTAATGTACTTTTTTTGGAAGTGCTAATGGAAAATAGTTCAATTAATTATGAAAAAGCAATATAGCTATGAAAAAGCAATGCTAATTGGTGGACTTCAACACATTGCTATTCATCATAGCACATATTGCCTGCAGAAAAGTTTTTATAGAATGGGATGACATAATTTTTAATGATGTCTTTATGGCGGCGTTGTATCCAGACTATCCCTCTCGCACATTCTAACATTTTCAATGATTGTGAAATTCTCAGTTAACTTACAATTGTGGTCGATCCAAGTTTTGGCGATAAAATTATGGACATATTTTTATTGTAATATACCTAATTTATTTATTAGGTATATTAATTGATAGACTTAGATCGGCTACATATGTCAAAAGTATACTGATACTTTCACAATGATTGAAAATGTTAGTGTGAGAGGTAGGGAAAGTCTGGATACCACCCTGCCGTAACAATTAGGTCATTTTTGGAGAATATGTTTTGTTTCAGAGTAAAGCGTCTGGCTCCCAGGGAGCAGAGGGTGGGCCAGAGGAAGATGAGGAAGAGTCAGGAGATGAGGCTGATCTCTCTAAGTATGATCTGTGGGGCAGCGATGGGGAACAGGGCAACTCTTCCAAACTGGGTTAGCGGTGATGCTTTGTGACTTTATAATCCAACCCAGATGCTATTAGGATAATAAAAAAAAATACGAGTTTATCTTTTTTCCTCTTATGATTACAGTCATTCGAGAGAAAAGGATAGAATACTAATTGTTATTCTAATAGAATCTGGATATGATAGTACATTTATGTTGACAAATAATAGATATGCAATTATAATAAGTATTAAAAATAAGTGATGTTACTTACTTATAGGTTTTCTAAAACTAAGATTAATGTCTATTTGGTGAAGACAGGCTTTTATATCACCGATAATGCTTTGATTTAATAGATTTAATAGGGAAAACCTAGGTGACAGTTTTCACGTACAATAATTGCCATCGAATAAGCTTAGGTGAGGACCTGGAGAGTGACATAGGCTACTTTTTATCCCGGAAAATTAAGGAGTTCCCGCGGGAATAAGAAAAAACTTAAGCCACGCGGACGAAGTCGCGGGCATCAGCTAGTGATATATAATATAAATTAGATGTCATATGTCACATGTTTAAACGTATTTTTTGTAGAATACAAACCTTACCATGTAGCATGTTTACCTTTTCAGAGAATGAAGAAAAATCAAAAGAGGACGAAAATGCTGAAGATGATAGACAAAGTCTGTCTGACAAAAACGGGAAATCTGAAACGAAGAGTAAAAAGAGGTAAGCTAAAATTAATTTTTGTTTTGAAGAGACTACATTCTTCAGACTTCTTTGGATGGATTTATAACTTTGCAACCCTCGTAGCTTAAGTTTTACATCTGTATATCATAATATATTCAGTATTGCCTTCATGTAATGAATAAGAATTATGACTAATTATTTGCCTGGTGGGAGGTTTCGGCCGTGGCTAGTTACCACCCCACCGACAAAGACGGTACCGGTAAGATGCTGTGTAGAAACCGATGAGGGGTATGGGTTTAATATAACTGCCATGCTCCTAACAGGTTAGCCCGCTACCATCTTAGACTACATCATCACTTACCATCAGGTGAGATCTCAGTTAAGGGCTAACTTATAGAGGATTAAAAAAAACTATTAGATTATGCCCCCAACTTTGTCCGCGTGGATTAGAGTTTTTAATTCCCGCGGGAACTCTTATTTTCCATAATATGTAGCCTATGTGTCAATTCAGGTTATCAGCTAACTTCATTTCACGACAAGAATCACTATGTTTGTAAGTTTGTATGTTTGTTACATACAAACATCCTAACTATTTACTATGCTAGTAAGACCAGTAAGATTAATTGTAAAAGAAAGAAGAAAATGTTTACTTTAGTGATTATTGTTTCAGACATAGAAGTTCATCATCATCATCATCCAGCTCTTCCTCCAGTTCTAGCTCTAGTCACAGCTCCGGACCGGAAACGCCAAAAAACAAGTAAGTTTTACACAATTGTCTTTATAATAAACTAGTCGGCCTGGCAGATGTCCTGCCCTGAACCTAGAATCTGATTGCAGTGCCAGAGAGAATATAAACCATCTCAAGACCTACTCAACAAGCAAAAAATCCATCGGAATTGGTTCAGCCCTTCTGAATTTACATACATTCAGCAATTGATTTTTATTTATATAAGATTTTGATTTATCTTTTAACTGTTGTTGGTTATCGATTCTTACTACTAGATGATGCGCGCGACTACGTTCGCGTGGGTTAATGGTTTTCAATTCTCGCGGTAACTCCTCAATAGTCCGGGATAAAAAGTAGCCTATGTACTTCCTCAGGATGCAACCTACATCTGTACCAAATTTTGTCAAAATCGGATCAAAGGTCGGGCCGGGAAAGCGTAGCAGACAGACAGACACTCTTTCGCATTTATGATACTAGTATCAAGTATGTTTTTAACTATTGGGACAAGACTAGTCCTATGCTCCATACAATTATGGACCGTCTCCTTTTTGGATTTCAGGGGCCATACTGCAAACGCTTGTAGCCATATTGTTGAATTATTGTTGACTTTTGGGTTTTAGAATTATAATCCTTATTTTAGGACCGTTAAGGTAAATGACATAAACTGTAATTTTGAGTAACACTGCTCAAGTATTGCTTTCAGCATTGGCAGTATGACCCTTTGACTGTTGAACATTTGATTCTATTCAAACTCAAACTTTTTTTATTCAAATCAAATCAATATAATAAATATAATATAATATAATAAATATTATAAATGCGAAAGTTTGGATGGATGGATGTATGGATGTATGGATGTTTGTTACTGAATCACGCGCCAATGGCTGAACGGATCTGGCTGAAATTTGGCACAGAGATAGAATATAGTCTGGAATAGCACATAGGCTACTTTTTATCCCGGAAAATTAAGGAGTTCCCGCGGGAACCAAAAAAAGAAGTAAAGGAAAGTACTTTTGAATCGTCGAGTGAATCTACCACTGGTTCGGAATGACATTCCTACCGAGAAGAACCAGCAAGAAACTCGGTGGTTGATCTTTTAAAAAAAATCAATCGATTTGTAAATACTTATGAAACCGCTGTCCTTAGCATTGCTGGAGCGAGTCAAATCCATGCTCTTTTATCATTTACGTAATCTTCAACAGTATAATAAGCTTTTTTTTTTAAGGAGTATACTCTTCCTTTTGACGACCTCCCTGGCGCAGTTTTGAGCGTTTTTGCCTTAACGTGGAAGGTGTCGGGTTCGATTCCCGGCAGGGTCAATTTGGGAATTTATAATTTCTGAATTTTCTCTGGTCTGGTCTGTAGGGAGGCTTCGGCCGTGGCTAGTTACCACCCTACCGGCAAAGACGTGCCGCCAAGCGATTTAGCGTTCCGGTACAATGCCTTGTAGAAACCGACCAGGGGTATGGGTTTAATATAACTGCCATACCCCTAACAGGTTAGCCCGCTACCATCTTTGGCTGCATCATCACTTATCATATGGCGAGATCGCAGCCAAGGGCTAACTTGTAGTGGAATTATTTAAAAAAAAAACTTTTAATGGATTTCTTAAACTGTAAATGGATGTATTAAGATGATGACACATGATAGCGTGCAAGTGCGAAAGCAATATGAGCGTTCAGAATAATTAATTGTTATACATTTAATCTTGTTCCGTTAATACCAAAAAGGAAAACTTGTTGTGTTTTTAACTTCGTGTTGTTATTCTGTAACTTAAAAATATAGGCTACTTGTTGTGTTTTTAACTTCGTGTTGTTATTCTGTAACTTGATGTTATTCTGTAACTTAAAAATATAGGCTATGTTCCTGATCAATTAGTACGTAAGATATCGTTGGTTTTAATATGAAACTAATTAGGGGAAAACATGTCATTAATGTCGTAAAAACATGCAAAACTCAATGCGCTGCGAAATATTGTCGAATAACAAATTATTTCGTTATTACTTTTGTATGGGAAATTCACCCTCCGGAGCCACCTTAACTGAAATTGTCTCTGTCTGTCAGGTTCGACGACTTCAATTTGAACAGTGAGCGCGAAGGGTCGCCAAAGAAAGGCAAGTCGCGTTCTCGGTCGCGGTCGCCGCGCGCGCGCTCCGGAAGCGCGACGTCGCGCCGCAAGTCGCGCGACAGCCGCTCCGGGGGCGAATCCAGGTTTGTACATCAATCAATCAATCAAATATTCATTTATTCAATTGGGCATTTTACTTAATTTCTGCATTAGGTCTTAAAGTTGGTGTTAAGGATCCGACGAAAGGCTATGGTGCCCGTAACACAGGTTTTTCTAGTATGGGTGCTAAAGCACTCCCTCTGACCTCAAAAACGTTATTGTTCACCTTTTCCATTGCCATTGTATTGCTTTGTATAATTTCAGGTTCTAAAGGAAATTATTATTGATTAATCACAGTGTATATTCCAAATTTCATTCCAAAACCTAGTGAATATAACTCAATTGCATTACGAACTGTGATTTTTTTGTGGTCAATAAATGATTTATTTATTTTAAAAAAATATTTAATTTTTTTTTAATTTTTTTTTGTGATTATTAAATAGAGGATCCCCCAAAGGTCGTAATATCCATATCCCCTGTTAGCTTTATGTTCAACTAGCGGATGCCCGCGACTTCGTTCGCGTGGCATAAGTTTTTTAACTCCCACAGGCATTCCTTAAAATTCCGGAATAAAAAGAACCCATGCAAAAACACGTCGATCCGTTGCTCTGTTGCAGCGTGATTGAAGGACTATTTAACGTCCTTTGGGAAAGAAATTTCAAAAACTGTGAAATGTGTATTTCATAATTTAAACCCGTTGCCCAAACGTCAAGTTTCATGGCTATAACTTGAAAAACGCTGGCCTTTTACACCAACTTACAACCCCTATTTTACCCGTTTGGGGGTGGAATTTTGAAAAACTGTGACACACGTACTTCTTTATATTATACAGAAAACCAAAATACCAAGTTTCATTGATACAACTTGAGAAATATCTTGAGTTATGAAGGGCTTTCATATAAATTTTCATCCCCTATTTCACCCCTTCGGGGGTAGAATTTTCAAAAACTGTGAAACACGAATTTCTTTATTTTTTACCGGTAGCTCATATATCAAGTTTCATGGATATAACTTGAGAGATGACGAACTTTCATACAAACTTTCAACCCCTATTTCACCCACTTAGGGGTGGAATTTTGAAAAATCCTTTCTTAGTGCGCGCCTACGTCATAAAAGGAAGCTACTGTCAAAATTTCAAGTCTCTAACCCTAGCGGTTTAAGCTGTGCGTTGATATATAAGTCAGTCAGTCAGTCAGGATTTTGAATTTTATATATATAGATAACTATTTTATACTATCGATTAAAGTAAAAAAGTGCGTCGAACTTTGATGACGTCACTATGCAATATTTCTAAAATCCCATACTAACGAACGTTTTGACATTTGAAAAAAGTTGTTGATTTGACTATACATAGTTGTCAAGTACCCAATTTAGGTACACTGGTAGACCGTACACTTGTTGACGTCAGTTACTTATAAAACATGATGGTGAATGGTGATAAACAGTTACGGTATCTTAAAACTAAAGCTACGAGGGTTCTAAACGCGCCCTGGTCTGAGAAGAGCCCACAACAAACTCAGCCGGGTTTTTTTTCATTATCACAATCTCACAAATCATCTTAACTAAGGAACTATCAGAACCATTAGAGCAAATCTCTAACTAGTGATGGAGACTCATGCTCACTTGCCCAGTGGTGAGCCGGCGATGGGTTGAAATGATGATAATAACATGTATTTACTTCTTTATCTCTTCTTTCTTTATTTTTTCTTTTGTGAGTTATGCGAACGTGACGTACGACAGCACGCCGCACAGTGTCGCACGATCGTGTGCAAAATGTCGTGCGTCGTGGTCACTTACTTTTCCATACATTTAAGCGCAAAACACACAACGCGGGCGCGGCTTGGGTCGGGTTCCTCACGCGAGACTATCTGTTTTTTGTCTTCACACAGAACGCGGGCGCTGGTTGATGACGGGTCGGGCGCGGACGTACATTGCCAGCGACAGCGCGAATGCATATTTATTAAAATTTGAAATCAATCTGCTGCTATGTTCTTGCTTTCATAACAGAATTTTTATAGTTTTATAACAAATATATTTACGAATTACGAACACATTCTATAATTCGTATTTTGAACTTTAACTAGTGATGGAGACTGCTCAGTAATGGGCCGGCGATGATATTGAGCTATGCAAACGCAAAGTACGACAGCATGCCGCAAAATGTTGCATGCGCAACGCAAAATTTCGTGCGTCGTGGTCACTGACCTAAATTCTTTCCATACATTTAAAGTTTCGCGTGTCACCATCGCGCGTCGCGGTTGCGTACCCTTAAAATCATACTTACTTAATATTATAAATGCGAAAGTGTGTTGTTTGTTTGTTTGTTTGTTTGTTTGTTGGGTTGTCCTTCAATCACGCCGCCAAGGAGCAACGGATCGACGTGATTTTTGGCATAGGTATAGTTGAGGACCTGGAGAGTGACATAGGCTACTTTTTATCCCGGAAAATTGAGGAGTTCCCGCGGGAATCGAAAAAAACTTAAACAAATCGGATTAAGTCGCGGGCATCAGCTAGTAGAGAAGTAAATAATATAAAGTCAAAATTTCCAAAAGTTAGACTCCAGTGAAGCTTAGTCTGGACAGCGGGTATCTTCATGTTGATATACCTATTCTAATCTACGGTTTATTCATTATTGTTCACAGATCTTCACGCGACAAGGAGAAGTCGCGCGACAGAGAGCGACGCGACCGGTCGCGCGGCTCCCGCGAGCGTAAAGAACGCCGCTACAGTCGCGACGGCAACAGCCAGTACAGCGCGAGAGGTCGACACCGTTAGGCTAAGTATCTGTTAATATAATATACGCGCGGAGCTCTGTGTGTGTCAACTTTACAGTATGAGCAAACAGTACTTTACAGTATCTATACTGATATTAGCGCCTAGAACAATAATTGGGTATTTTACTACTGTTCAAATAAATTATGTTTTTGTGATTATTAAATAGAGGATCTCCCAAAAGTCGTAATATGCACGTCCCCGGATAGTTTTTTTTGTTGACTAACCATTTTAAACAATCGATTATAGTAAAAAGTGCGTCGAACTTTAATGACACAATGTCACATTTCAGAATTTCATGTAAATCCCATCCTTAGGACGCGTTTTGACGTTTGAAAAAAAGTCGCTGATTTGAATATTTGTCAAATAGGCGTCGCCAGGACCGGGCCGTACATCATCACTACAGCCTATTAACGTCCCACTGTTGGGCACAGGCCTCCACTCTCATAGGAGAGCGGGAATTAGAGCTTAGACCCACCACGCTGCTCCAATGCGGGTTGGCGGGCTCGAGGGCCGGGCCGTACATATAATTGAAATGATTTGAAATGAAATGATTAATTAATTTCACGTAGGACAACTTGTGCCACTTATGATAAGTCGTAAGAATCTACCACAGGTTCGGAAAGCTGTTTGAACTAAGTGTATGCTGCTGGGCGGCTTGGCGAGGGTAGGGTAAAGAAAGCACTGGAAAAGATTCAAAATGCGCCCTTGTAGGATAATATTTAAAAAAGCGCTCGCTTCGCTGGCGAATTCCAATCATTGCTTAATATAAGACGAGTTCCTCAGACGATTTTTGTTGTACGTTTGCGCTAATCTTAGAAACTACATTATGGACTTTCTGGTTACGGTTTTTAACAATGGATAAACTGATTTATGTTAAAATTGATGCTCACATCGTTTCACGCCCTACAATTGTATCTACATTGACAACGACTATGATATCGCCTCGATAATGAAAACGTTATAAAATTATAGTTATGAATTTATTTGAAAAATGCTTTATTATTACTTGAAATATCATAAGGTATGCGATGACATGTTTTTTATGTACGAAAACAATTTTGCTCGGACTGCCAACCCTATGACCATAATGTAACCATTGTGATCTTGTGTGAGGCGACTATTATCTGAAGTGGCCAAACGAGTCATTTTATAGATCAAGATGCCTCACGGCTAATTACTATAAAATCTTGTACTCAAAGAACTTTATTATTTTGATCGATTGTCTATAAGAGTCGGTTGCACCATTGATGGTTGTCGTTAAATTTGACCACCATACACTTTGGGTGGCAAAGTTCAGGGTTCTTCTACTTTTTTTTTTACTATACTCTTAATTACTCTACTTACGCAAAACGGGATCAACCCACACAATGACAGTTTTGAGAAAAAGACGTTTAAATGTCAAAATTGTGGGTACATAATGAGGGTTGATAATTGTCAGATCATTTTGATCTCTACAGGGTCGATAGAAGGTGCATTTTAAAAGCTTTCCGTATACTTGTATCATTTTTGGCATGTGTGTGGATTGGTTCCTGTTTGCATAAGTAGGTCCAATTATGGATGTAAGAATACAGACTTGTGACATGCTTTTTGATGCTAAATTAATGTAAGGTTAACCATAACTATCTATGGTGCAATCATTGACCCCGAATAATTTTAGTAAGAACTAAAATTGATAGCTACATATTTTGTCTCTAGCTTGCAGTTGTGTCTGTACGGCTATTTGTTTTAGTCTAGTTGCCTTTCAAAAGACCTTATTGTGGTAGGCAGGCTACCTATTTGTGATTTATGATTGACTAGATGATGCCCGCGACTTCGTCCGCGTGGATTAAGGTTTTTGATTCCCGCATGAACTCTTTAATTTTCCGGGATAAAAAGTGTCCTATGTCCTTCACCAACTATCCCTATACAAAATTTCATCGAAATCGTTTAAAGAGATAATTTTTTTTGATTCCCGCGGGAACTCTTGAATTTTCCGGGATAAAAGTACCCTGTGTCCTTCCCCGGGATACAACTTATCCCTGTACCAAATTTCATCAAAATCGGTTGAATAGATGGGCCGTGAAAGCGTTGCAGACAGACAGACCGACAGACAGACACACTTTCGCATTTATAATATTAGTATGGATGAGTGATGATTGTAACATATTTTAGTGTAATATATTAAAACAGTAATCAATTGCGAGCGTTTGGGCGATGGGGTCTACAGGTCAGATTTTATTTACCTGTATTGTAGACCATAGAATCCTGACCATTTCATACACATAATACATATTGTAATTAATTTTGTTTACATCTTTGTCAATCACAAATAATATGTGAATATAATGGGGAATTTTGAATGGGAATAACGTTTTTTGCTGCAGCAGATATTTTTTTGCCTTTTTATTATTCAAACTATAAATCGTAATTATAATGTGAATATTTTTTATACCAACATCAGTTAATGATAGACCTAAGAAAGAAGATAATACTTACTTTTTATTTTTACCATTTGTAATCAGTTAGCCTATAGCATTATTAATGAGGTTTAATTTTACGCTACGTAACTTTAAAATTCAATTTAAGTGTTGTTCAGCTTACGCCTCACGTACTGTCGCCGCGGTTATTTGTCCGCGACAAATGCGCCACATGCCAATTAAGTAATTCTTCCGCGATGTGACAGGTATAAATCGCGTCCCGTAAGTTGACCCAAAATGGTGGTGGTCTGCGCAAGTACATTGTACTACAGGGCCGAGCGGAGCATGCGCGGGGAGCGAGGGGTATGGTAACGCGCGGCCCTCGCGACGCACCTCATACCGCACTTCGTTTGACTCCCGAAATGTGTTTCTGCGCATAGTTCAACTTACGCGGCGGCTATTATATCAAGATTAGCTTAGTAAAAAAAAAGATACGCGCCGTATTGAGAACCTCCTTTTTTGGAAATCGGTTAAAAAGGTAACAAACACATTAAAAAGTTAGTATGGCAGCAGAATATGAATTTTATAGAAGGAATATACCTATTAAATACTGCACATTGCACACCTTTCGATATTATGAATTCCTGGTTGTCTTAAAAATAAGAACAAAAGTAAACAAACAGCAAAAAAATAGATAAAACTGAGTCTATTCAAACTAGATATATTGTCTAAGCATTTATGAAAAATCTCCACGTTCTCTTTGAAACAATTGGATAATTAAGTTTATTAAAAGCTTCTCCAACCTTCGCTATTCTGTAGGTATACTTTTAGATTTAAGGCAATATTGGCGCAGAGCGCAAAATATAATTGGAAAAAGACGATGAAATTACAAAGTATGTACATTTAGGTAGTGAAGTTTATTTTTAAAAAAAATTGAAAAAGAAGCGTCTGATCTGCTATAAGCCCGCGCCAATATGCCTTGAGCCTTTATAAACTTCGTGATCATTATAATTTATCGGTTTGTAAATATATTTTTAGTTTCGTGTAATAAACTATAGTATGTAGGGTAGTATGTATAATTTCACTATAAAAGTAGACCTAAGATCTTTAGAAATAAGTACAGTTTATTTCCCTTTGATAATGTACTTGTGGATATCTAGTTGCAGTGTTGCTCTGTAGTACACTATCTATAAACGTCACTAAAATGACAATATGTTGCTGGTCTAGATAAGTATGTCTATGTAGGTATCCCTTTCACAATGTTTCTTGCTGAAAAGGATATCTCTAGATTTAGACCTCAATGTCGTGTCAATTTAGTTTAATATGGATTGTGTACCACAGAATGAGCCAAATTGTGTGTCTATTCGGTTGTGCACTAATCTGCATACGTGACGGATTTTCAAAAGATTTGCCATCCTTTTAAACTTGGGAAATTGTGAAAAGGATAGCATATTTCGGGGACAGATTTGAGTCCAATCGAATAATCAGTCTTTTTTTGTTATTGTCTGTGGTTAGATATGGGGGTATTTTAAGTAAACTTACTACGGTAATTGATTTACCAAATAAAATCGATAACAATGTTTGATGTTTTATTTCCATGATTTTACAAAAAATATTAAAAGTAAAAAAATATACTCGTTCATTACGAGTCTCTTCAAGCGATAAACATGTGTTTATAAATAAACGGTTCGTCATTTTTCTACACGATCTGAAAGAATTGAGTACTTTTTTGAGTTTATCCATTACAAACAATCAAATCTTTCCTCTTATTATCATATATTAGTTTAGAAAACTGAAATATTGGTGAAACCTTTATTCGTTTTGACTCAAAAATACCATTAATTGGGTACAAAACTCGATAGCTTGAAAACTTGTCATATTTTTGTGTTCCATATTGAATTAATTGTCATGACGCCATAACATAGCATGACACGAGCACCTCTGAGCAAAGTAAACGATTCCTCACTACTCCAAATGAACGAGTAGTTGGGAAATGGGAATTATGAGGGGACCGATGAACTAATGGTTATGTTGTGTGTGCTAAATAATTGAGCTTTCTGAATGGAATTCGGTTTTTATTCTAATATTCCAAAGAGTGAACCAAGTGTTTTTGTGCTGCTTAGTTCGATAGTAATTTTAAATAGCTATTTAAAAAATAAATAAATTACGCTAACCTTCTAGACATCGACACTCCTGTAAAATAATAATAATAGTATTATTTTATTTGCTTTAAGGATAAAAATAACTATAAAACGTAATGGGTATTTTACCGCTCCCATTAAAATAGGGTTTTGTGGTATCTTGGCATTTAATTGGCTTTTCTTAGTTATTTTAGGCGTACAAGTGTCCACTGCCCCACCTGAAAAAAAAAGAATATTGGGCAAGTATTTTTGGTTGCTGAAATAAATCTGCTTGAGAAAAATTAAATAAATAAATCCTAAAAGTGAAAGAACGAAATAATTTATTCAAAGCTGGTTACGCTTTCAACTATTGATATTTGATGAATATTATGAATTCGACTAAGGTCCAGTTGCACATAAGGCGGTTAAAGTTAAATTGCGGTAACCCACAACCACAACAAACTCGGCCTGGTATTATTTTCACTATCGTCATGCTTGACTTTTGTAAATTGGACTAACCTGGACCAACGCTAGCTCCCTCTACTGTGCTCACTTTGTACATCTGAAAAAAAAAAAACAGCTCTGTCAATGGAAGGATGGAGATGACACCAATAGTTTAACAACAGCAATGTGACGATCGCAATCACAATTATTGGCGTCCTTTCTGGCGCAGTCACGACCACTATAGGGAGGTCCTGGCTGGAGCAATTTAGAGGTTTGTTTCTAAATTGCGTCTGATTTGGTTTGGTTTGGTGGAAGACTTTTGCCGTCTGGACTAGTTTGAGCGCGAATAATCTGTGGTATGGGTTACGAAATAATTCCTATGCCTCAAGAATGGCATCGTAATCAGCTCGAACTGTTTAAGGAGTTCATACTAGCTATTTATGCAACTGTATCGTAATGAGGGTACTATCGTACTCGTACTATCCTATTTTGATACTCGGCAAGCCTCGTATCAAAAAACAGCACTCGAATTAAAATGACTAATTACGTACAGTTGCATACAAGATTTTATCTACGACAAGGACGTCTTTATAATTTTTTACTTTATAAATTAATAAAAAAGTCAAATCAATCAAGTGCCAGAACCCAGAGCCGCTAAGCTATAGGTCTCCTATTTATGAAGATAACCATATCGATACAGCTACGACAGTTCGTTGTATGGGAGCTGTATCGTTATGAGAAGCAAACACGAAAGAGGGTTCAATTCGATATAGTTGTCAAATTCGAAATTGGAACTTTTCGATGCTGGAGTAGATAATAGCTATTTATGCAACTGTATCGTAATGAGGGTCATTTTAATTCGAGTGCTGTTTTTTGATACGAGGCTTGCCGAGTATCAAAATAGGATAGTACGAGAATTAAAATGACTAATTACGTACAGTTGCATACAAGATTTTATCTACGACAAGGACGTCTTTATAATTTTTTACTTTGGTTGGGAAAGTGCCAGAACCCAGAGCCGCTAAGCTATAGGTATCCTATTTATGAAGATAACCATATCGATACAGCTACGACTCATAACGATACAGCTCCCATACAACGAACTGTATCGTTATGAGAAGCAAACACGAAAGAGGGTTCAATTCGATATAGTTATCAAATTCGAAATTGGAACTTTTCGATGCTGGAGTAGATAAACACATTTATAGACGTGCAGGCAACTATGAACTCCTAAAACAGGTCGAATTATCCGTTTGACATTCGATTACGACTACGCTTTCCTAACACAATCAGGGGGATCACCAAGAGCAAACTTGGATTTAAAATATGTAGCAAGAAAAGAATACAATTATTTTGCTATAATCCGCCAACAGAAAAAATTCTGTATGGTCAAGCATGCAATTAAAAGCGAAGCACCATTTACCTTCACCAAGCAAGAAAGCTAAGTTCCCAAGCAAGCAATGCCACCACCACTCACATGCACCACCACACAAGACACGAGAATAGTATAAAAGTCTTGTGTGGTGGTGCATGTGAGTGCATGCATTATATGGCATAAATCATGAACTTCCGCAAAGTAACGCCTGATTCTATCCAATATTTAAAATATGTTGAAATTCTATACCCTGCCATCGTCGCCGGCCGCGAGTCCAGAGGATAAAGGCACCACATCAGGCCCCCACTGCTTTATGAAGTGGCCAAGACGAGCCACGCGCTGCGCTGGCGTGGTCACCGTATGTGAACCGCCACAGTAGCGATTGCAAATGTGTTTACCCGTCTCTGACCTGTTTGAAGAAAGTTAGGTAGAGATCGTCTAGTCTAAAAATGAACACGCCTCACGTTTGTGTCATAGTCATTAAGCACGAGTTGGCCAACAGATCCGGGCCGAGTGAATTGAACGAACGAAAGTGAACGAGTGAATCAACGACCGTAATTTGTGCGTAGCAGTGGCGATTCCTGGTGGTCAATCTTGGGTTTGCGCTAGCTGAATGGTAAGGTATTTCCTCAATAAAATACATTTACCTAAATCTACATATACCTGCGAAAGTTTGGATGGATGGATGGAAGTTTGTTACTCAATCACGCCACAACGGCTGAATGGATCTGGATGAAATTTGGCACAGAGATAGATTGCGCGTTCAGTTCTCACAATCCAAGTAAGTAACACCACCTTACCTTTCACCTTTCCACTTAACTTTTGTGCAAATCTATGTAACATGCATTTCCTTTAAACCTAAAACCAATATTCAGCACATTTTGCTCGGAATTAATTTGTATTACCTACCTTATTATTTTACTTTCTTGGAAAAAAGACCCATTAAGTAATATCCATAAAGGTATTTTCGTGAGGGTTTCTTAGTAAAAAAAGTAACCCGATCCTTTCGTGCCTCACAGAGATTTAAATCTCTGCTAAGTATTTCACAGTAAAGATTACAACCCATATACCTACTTTCGTCCGTGCCCACTATTCAGCAGGCTCAGAATCAGGTGATTGTCCTAGGTATCGAAATAAAGCGAAGGACAAGGGAGAAAACGTGATAAACCTAGGTATACCTACTACTTGCATATTACATTCCCACACGAGTTCAGCATGAATAAGTAGGTACATAGGTAAGCAGGTGAGTAAGGTACATACCTGGTCCTCTGCGGCTGTTTCTGTTGCCCCATTTGTTTGTCGATGTTCTCCCAGTCATGCATATTCCGTTGGGGCACGTTCGCCGCTTGCGCCTTGCGTATCGTGTCTATTATTCAGAATTACATAAACCTCTGAATCGAGGAAAACAACATTATCAATTCGGTATCATGGTTAGTTTTCTGTAGTTCACTAATCGAATATTGAGGCTCATTCTGTCAACACAATCTCTAAAATAAAATGACAGCTTTAAATCTAGTTCTGTCCCTTTCCGCAGGGAATATTATGAAAGGGTTAGCAATATTTTTAATGCTGTCATTTTAGTTTAGTTTAGAGATTGTGTATAACGGAGTCAGCCCGATTGAAAAATTTGTTTAGTTAGGTTGCTATAATGCGATGCACTACGCACGCACCACACCCCAAGATAAATAAGGCTTGCCTTTTCACTAAAGGCGTGCAAGTCATACCGAAGTTTGGATGTGATTTGTGGAATCCACACTTGATTGAAAGCTGAAACCCTTCTAGCAGGCGATCCTTAGAACTTTATAGTTAGGACTTAGTAGGTCCCCCCTGTAAGCTAAGATTATACATTGATATTCCAGTCGTCTCGCAATAAGCAATTAAGAAACGTTATAGGTTTAATTTAACAGGCACAAACAACACTCATTGGAATTATCACAATAGGTAGCTGATAGTAAAACCTATCCCTAGAGACTGAAATCTGAATCCGGTGCTGTCTGCCCTGAACTACATCTTCTGTATTTCTGTATATTATTCAAAGTAGAGTATTTGCCAACGGCTTAGATAAGAGCGTTATCCATACTAACTATGCAAATGCGAAATTGTGTCTGTCTGTCTGTCCGCTACGCTTTCATGGCCCATAAGCTCAACCGATTTTGATGAAATTTGGTACAGTAATAGGTTGTCCATGGGAAGGACAGGCTACTTTTTATCCCGGAAATTCAAAGTTTTCCCGCACGAATAGGCATGATGACAGATTTTGAAAAATGGTCAGATTATGTTCTGAAGTTATTTCGAAAAAATATCTTATTTCAGCAGAAAAATAAGATTTGGTAGATAAAATTGGCATTTGAAATTTGAATTTTAAAATTCACGCCAAAACGTTCGGCGGTGTCATGGCGTCGTTTGTGACGTCACTATTGTTTTTCCAATGTACTTCTGTGCAGTGTGCACTAAACAATAGTGGATAGTCAAAGCTTGAAAACAAACAATTGTGACGTCATTAGCTTCTTGGTGTTTTATCCAATATGGCGGATTGCTGTATTTTATAGTCTTATTTTATCAAAATAAATAGCAATCTCACTCGAAATAGAAAAATAAATACGTTTTTTATAATCCATGAATCCTATTTCATTAGATAAATTATTCATAGTTTCATTGATTCTTGTTTACTGTCATCATGCCTATTAAAGACCTTAATCGACGCGGACGAAGGCGCTGGCATCATCTACATAGTATTCCATGAATAGAATGTGTCGCGGCTCACCGAGCTCATAACTAAGATATGGCTTCATAGACATATTGCCCGGCAACGGTCTGGCGGCGGGCAACGAGGCCGGCGCATCCATCGCCATCACCGCATTCGCATCGCAGGATATACAGTTCACGTCCCTGAAAAACATACAGACTAAATGATATACTTAAAGGAATCTTTTTATTCGATGGCAAATTAGCCCTTGAGCACCGATTAACTGCTGTGTAGTCAAGGTCTTACTTGACTAAGATCTCCTCTGGCGAAGACATTGTCAGTTTCTAGTGTCTATATCGGGCTAACTTTGAAGAGGATTTCCTTATGATTGGAATAGGATGGGTATGTAATCTATGCATAGTAAGTATAATATCTTACCTACTGTAAGATTCTTACATCACTATGTAATATATAATATGCTTTGTCCATCAATGGCACAGTTGAACTAATTCAATATTCCCTTCAGCGAACACATAAACAGAAAG
The DNA here is from genome assembly GCA_963932025.1 of Erebia epiphron. Classification (NCBI taxonomy): domain Eukaryota; kingdom Metazoa; phylum Arthropoda; class Insecta; order Lepidoptera; family Nymphalidae; genus Erebia; species Erebia epiphron. The sequence continues at coordinate 14,413,915 of OZ009956.1, read as the reverse complement.
AGATATATATATATAACTTACATAAAGAAATGTTCTACTTTTATCTTGTCCTACCTTAGTAATCGCCGTTTAGTGCCTGCTGCTTCGGCTTCTCGCCGCATTGCTGCCATTTGTTTAAGGTTCTCTTGCAGTTGCTTCAGTTTGCTGTTGAAGAAATCTTTCACGGGAGACAGCTCCATCTTGTCCAGCTTCAATTCGATCTCTCTCTGGATGTCGTCTAGAGCTTGTTGCCATAAAGCTTCCTGCATAGCAGAATATTTTTATAGGAAGCCCTTGAGAATAGTTTATCTACCTAGCTAAGCTAACCTCGATAAGATATTTAGGTAATAAGTATTTTTAATTTATATCTAATCCCACAAACTTATCTGACCCGGTGACAGCGTCGCTAGTGTATATTAAAAAAACATGCATAAATATTTGTTCCAATTTTCGCCATCGGGCCAGTTAAGTTGGCGGGACTATATCTCCCATTTTGGTAATTTGTTACCGTCATCTAACATGGTGACGTCAAGAGGGGCACCTATCTCCTAAGAGAGAAGAAAACAAGGTAGAGATTATAGATTTCTTTATGGAAGAATCTCCTGTGTAGGGATATCGATTATCGAATTAGGTACGTGGGATTCTTAACTACTAAAACGCTCTTGCAGTCCACCCTAAGCGATTTGGTTGTAATATAGGTGGGGTCGAGGAGCCTAAGCACGCACCGATGTCTCCCTTGTGCAATGCCTGTGAGACTCGTCATGGAGGAAACAGTTCTCCTAAAGTACCTACTTGCACATTGAGTTTTCCAATAGCATGCTCCAGTCCTTTTGACAAGTCATCGCACGCCAGCTCGAATTGATCATGCGAAACCTTACGCGCAAGCATTCGCAGGTCAGCCTTTTCAGCCATAGCTTCGACCATGTCTTCGCGGTCTAGTTTTATAGTCTTTAACAATTCTATTTGTTCCAGCAGTGCCTGAAATTTAAAAAGAATAACTCCAATCCATTAAAAATAATGACGTGCGAATGGAAATCAAGTTGCAGCTTCCTCGGTTGGCAAGTATATAAATTTGCTTAACTTCAACATCAGAATCTCTATGTACGATCAGATATAATTTTAACAGCATCTCGGCTAGTCGCTTTTCAAATAATAGTAGAGTTCTTATCCTAATCCTATTTTCTGACCTGAGAGATCATTAGTAATTTCAACCATTGATCTATCATTATCAGTTTATCTATCGTGATTGTAATCGTAAGAAATCGAAAATCTAACGTTCATATGATATTGTCGATCTTCTTTTTCAGCTGCTAGCTGAAGCGCTGTTTCGTGCACTTGTTTCAGTTGTTCTTGCATCTCTTGCACGGTCTGGAAAAGCTTCATCAACCCTGTTTTCACAGTTATTATAACATTATTAACATAAATGATTATCATTGATTGAAAACGTTTTTGTGAATTTCCTTACCCTGTAAATCCTTTATGAGGTCGGGAGATAATTTTCCTAATGAAAATTCCTGTGTTAGAGCATTAACTTGTTTCATTAAGTACTCCAATTGATCTTGGAAGGAGGTGATCTGTAACAAATAGCTTGTAAAATTAGTTAACAATAACAAAAACTAGTTAAAAGTTGAACAACAAATCAATCTGGGATCAAAGAATATTTTATCCCAGAATATTTCTTTCTTCACCTGGTCTTGTATGACACCATCATTTTTCCCAATACTGTCACAGCATTCCTTGAGTCGTTTTTCCAGATCATTGATCCTCTCCATGAGACCGGCCGTCATAACTGAGAAGGATTGACGCGGATATTCGGTCTTTCGGCGTTCTAAAAGACAGAAAGGATCTTGACCATTTTTGTATGAGATTTGGGCCATTCTTGCGTCTTAATGAAATTAATGGTAAAACATTGGAAATATACTCAGGATTATATAATAAAAAATCATTAAGACAGGTATTAACTGGGAGTTTGGAGTAATCTGACTTTTAAGTTTTGAGGTTAAGTTTGGCAATTATTAGGTATTATTTAGCCATTTAGCTAATAATAATATCTTTATCAACATGCAGGGTTCCGAAATACGTTATTATTTTATTTTATTCTTAGCTTTAATTAAAATAACTACTTATTTGCGTATAAGTTAATTTAGTTTGCTTTGTGCCACCTAGATGGCGTTACGCTAGCTTTACCGCGAGCTAGAGTACAAGTGGTGCCATCTAAATGGTACAAAGTAAAATAAATTAACATAAACGCAAACAATTATTTTCATTTTAAAGATAAAAATTAAAATAATTATCTATATTATAAATATTTACTAACGTATTTCAGAAACCTGCATGTCGATAAATATATTATTATAAGCTAAATGGCTAAATAATACCTAACAATTACCCAACTTAACCTCAAAACTTAAAAGTCAGATTACTCCAAACTCCCAGTTATTACCTTAATTATTTTTCTATTATATAATCCTGAGTATATTTCCAATGCTTTACCGTTAATTTCATTAAGACGCAAGAATGGCCCACTTTTGGTCATTCTCTTTTCAGGATTAAATAAGCATACAGTGGCCATGCGATAAATAATGTTAATTACCTACCTATAATAGGTGGTGGCGGTGGTGGTGGCGTCGGATCCCCTGGAGCTGGCGGAGGCGGTGGCGGCTGTGTTGGTATAGAATCTGTAGCCAAATTTTATGAACTTAGTAAGTAGGTACCTACGTAAACATAAAGTAAATTTGAGACAAACAAGTATTCTAAGCTAAAGTTTGGAGTTCCTACCAAATCCTCTCGTTACCATGCGTCATTAGGTCAAGGTTTGGAGATCATACCTAATCCAGATTGTAGCTCCGATAAAGCGGTGTAAAAAGAGTTGGTCAAATTTTCTAGGTCGCCGCGTATACGGTCCAAAGTAGCAGTGACAGCTGCCAATTCTTCTTTGGTTGCCGCTGGCGGCCCAGGTGCACCTGGCGTCACTGGTTGCGGAGCCGGAGCGGGGGCTGGTGCAGGGGGAGGGGGCGCGGGTGCCGGTGGCGCTATGGTAGATGTTCTGCAAAAAAAATTTGTCGTAGTGCCCATTTATAGAGATTATTTCTTATATTTAGCGATCAATTTCCTCAATCTAGCGGCAGGCTTATTCGGCTACGGATCATGAGTTAGGGCTAGTCTAGCTTTAGGTTTTCAGTCGAGAAATTCTCAATGACAGCCAAGAATTTATTATATTTTATGGCTGTATTACATTCCCATGCCGCGAAGAGCATGTTAAGCTGAAAGTTACATAACTATCGCCTGTTTTCTGGTCAAATCGGATTGTCGTCTCATCGGATTACGAGAATGCCCCTGTGTTTGCGGCTTTTCGCACACCCTTGTGAACTTTAAGGTCTCTTTAAGCACATATTTGTTAAGATTTTCTGTCGTAGCCGAAATTGTGAGATTATAGGACATGATATTATTCTAAAGAGTAAAGATCCTTAATTCAAAGACAATGTATATTATTTATAACAGTCTTAAATATTAAAATTAAATTAAAACTTACACTGCGGCAGGTCGGCGTTGCACTGCATCTTGCAAAGCACTCGTGTCTGCAATGAGATCTTGCACCAACGAGCTCAACTTGGCGAGGCCAGTTTCAGCTGCCTCCAAACGCGAAGATACGTTCAGAGATGTCCACATATCGGTTATGGCTTTCAAGTTAGTTTGCGATCTGTCAAGAATATGAAGTGAATTTATTTACTAGGAATAAATTCAGGGTTTCGTAGTCAAAAGAGGATGAGGATATCTCGTAGTTTCCATACGTTCTTACGTCTCACTTTTTACTTAACCTTCATAGGATAGTGATAGTGACTGCAGTTAACTGATTATAAATTTCTTCTTCTTCTTCTTTATGAGCCTTTCTTTATCCATTGTTGGACATAGGCCTCCTCATGTGCACGCCACTCTTCCCGATGTTGGGCAAGCCTCCTCCATGTTTTCCCCGCAAGCTTGGTGATGTCGTCAGACCAGCGAGATGGTTGTCGTCCTACGCTTCGTTTGCCGGTACGTGGTCTCCATTCCAGTAGCAAACGGGTCCATCGATCATCTTTGGTCCTACAGACATGCCCTGCCCACCTCCACTTTGACCTGGACACTTTCAAAACAATATCGGTGAGTCCCGTTCTTTGGCGCAATGTGGTGTTTGGCACACGGTCAATGAGCGATATACCGAGCATGGCCCGCTCCATTGCTCGTTGTGCCACTTGCAGCTTAGTTGTAATTTGTTTTGTCAGAGTCCATGTTTCTGAACCGTAGGTCATGACTGGCAGCACACACTGCTCGAACAAGCGCCGCTTGAGATAGATGGGGATCTTCTTGTGCTTCAGGACATCGGATAGTTTGCTGAAGGCAGCCCATCCGAGTTGAATTCGGCGTTCCACTTCTCTCATTTGGCTTTGTTTATTCAAGGTCAGCACCTGGCCCAAGTAAACATACTCGTCCACCCTTTCAATGCGCTGGCCCTGGATAGCAATGTGGTCAATGTCCACGTTCTGACACATGAATTTGGTCTTCCCTATGTTCATTTTTAGACCAACGGCAGCAGAAGCGTCTTGTAACTGTTCGAGCACTGTCCGCAGTTCTTCAGTTTGGCTGGCAAAGAGAACGATATCATCAGCGAAACGTAGGTGAGACAGCATTCTCCCATTAATGTTCACTCCGTTTCCAGACCAGTCAATTAGTTTAAAAACGTCTTCTAAAGCGGCAGTAAACAATTTCGGGGATATGGTGTCACCTTGACGGAGCCCTCGCTGAATGCTAATTGGCTCAGAAATTTCATGAAGCCTCACTTGGATTGTGGCACCCCTATATATTTCCTTAAGTACTTCCACATATCTGTTGTCGATCAAACATCTTTTCAGAGCGTGGAATATTGCCCAATGCTCAACAGAGTCAAATGCTTTTTCAAAGACTACAAAAGCTAAGCACAGATCTTGATTGTATTCCACGCTTTTTTCTATCAATTGTCGCACTGCAAATATGTGATCTATAGTGGAGAATTTGCTTCTGAATCCAGCCTGTTCCACTGGCTGTGCATGATCGAGCTTGTTAGTAAGTCTATTGGTCAACACCTTCGTGAATGTTTTGTAAATATGAAGAAGAATGGATATAGGTCTATAATTTGCTAAATTAGTTTTGTCGCCTTTTTTAAAAATAAGTGTCACTATAGCATTCTTCCACTTTTTCGGAGTGACGCCTTCGAAGAGTACGGTGTTGAACAATAGTTGCAGCTCTTTTAATACGGGTGTTCCTCCTGCTTTTAAGAGTTCCACTGGTATGTTGTCTTCACCAGGTGCTTTTTGGTTCTTCATTTGTCTTAAGGCTTCTTTTATAAATTTAGTAGGTCTAAATTTTTTGTGAGCGGTACAAATACTATTATCAGGTAAGAAATTATTGTAGTGGCGTGCACTGGAGTCAACCTTCTGCATAAGTAGATGATTTTTATTAAGAAATTGGGGTGGATTCTACTATTTTGTATCAACTGGGTCCCCTCCCAGGTCCCAGGTCGTGTAGGATACACGCCGTAGTATGGATATGGCCTATTCTAGGTGTAATCTGTTCCAATACTTGGAATACCTACCTGACTTCCTCGAGAATTTCCTGGTTTTTGGGCATACTCCCATAGACACGACTCTTTAGATCTTCAACGGTGTTTTCGAGGATGTTGAACTTGCTAATAGTGACCAAGGAAAGTCTCTCAGTCGATGTCAACCCCCGGGCAGGGGGTTGTGGTGACGGTTGGGTTGGAAGCGGCGACCGTGCACGGGTTGGACTTGATGTGGGCACTGCAATTGTACGAAATGGATGTTGGAGGAATAAACTATCGTACGATAGTGGTGTGGCTATTCGCAACACCGCATTTTGAACTATTAATAGTAGTTAACGAATGTGTATCTGCTGTTAAAATGTCGTCCACCCAAGTCAGTAGCTATTGTTGCTTTGGGAGACTGGAATTTGGGTGTCCGAATTTGGTCTCTTGTCTATACTTCTTGTTCTATTCTATCGAAGAGAACGTGATAGCGAGCAACGAATAGTGCGCGTTATAAGGTCGTTATCATAAGTAACCGAAGTCGGACTTTATGGTAAATCAAATACCACTGTCAAATCCTCTATCATGCTGCTAAGTGCTTTTTTACTTTTGCTAAGGTGCCTAAATAAATTCTACTAAGGTTTTGATTTAAGGTAACTACTGAATAATGCTGAGTATAGAGTAATATAATGCTAGTCATATGCTGGTCTAAATGTAATTATACTTTAGATCATACACACCTGGTGATTCTGATCTCCTCCGTCGTTCGACTGTAAGAGAAGGTGTTCGATTAGGATAACATTGAAAGGTAAGGTAATAATAAATAAATCGGCATCTTCTATTAAAACTGATGCGGTCATCTAATAAGTAAGAGAAATTAAATCTAATAAAGTAGAAAATCGCGGTCATCTAATAAGTAGATAATTAAATAAGAGAAAAATATGCTCACCAACTAATATTGTTTCTTGCTCCGTTCTAGAAGGTTGTGATTGTACTAGAAAAAATAATATAATCAAATACTTCATAATAATCATCAAATTAAGCAATAAGAAAGTGCGGAATAAGGGTACAAATAGAGAGAAAATAGGTTGTAGTTAAGTTTATGTTAAAAAATTAAAACTTACGCAGCTCCTCCCTCTTTGTATGATCCTAGAATAATAAAATATAGGTCAATATAGAATTAATACTGGTTGCCTCGCTATAGATTCCTACTATACATACATTAAGCTCATGTCAGGCTGGTAAAATTTGTTACTAACATTCCATCGTATCACCAAACCTTTGGCGTGGTACGATATTAAGTGATGATGAAAGTGATGGACTGGCAATTTATAGAAGATGGCGGGAAGGGATCAGACGTCCGAAGATCGGGTGTAGGGAAGCTCGCTAGGGAAGGCTTATGCTCGACAGTGGACATCCACAGGCTGAGAATGACGATGAAACATGATATTATAAATAACGTGCTGTGGAAAGTTTATGTGGTAAGACGTTTAATTAAATTAAAACAAGTAGTAACGTGTAAAGAAAAGCCATAGGGTGGGGACCGCGCACAAGCTGTAAACAAGCGTAGTGTGCTGTGTAGCGCCCTCCAGCGCGATGGACTGGCAATTTATAGAAGATGGCGGGAAGAGATCAGACGTCCGAAGATCGGGTGTAGGGAAGCTCGCTAGGGAAAGCTTATGCTCAACAGTGGACATCCACAGGCTGAGAATGACGATGAAACATGATATTATAAATAACGTGCTGTGGAAAGTTTATGTGGTAAGACGTTTCATTAAATTAAAGCAAGTAGTAACGTGTAAAGAAAAGCCATAGGGTGGGGACCGTGCACAAGCTGTAGACAAGCGTAGTGTGCTGTGTAATGCCCTCCAGCGCGATGGACTGGCAATTTATAGAAGATGGCGGAAAGAGATCAGACGTCTGAAGATCGGGTGTAGGGAAGCTCGCTAGGGAATGCTTATGCTCAACAGTGGACATCCACAGGCTGAGAATGACGATGAAACATGATATTATATATAACGTGCTGTGGAAAGTTTATGTGGTAAGACGTTTAATTAAATTAAAGCAAGTAGTAACGTGTAAAGAAAAGCCATAGGGTGGGGACCGCGCACAAGCTGTAAACAAGCGTAGTGTGCTGTGTAGCGCCCTCCAGCGCGATGGACTGGCAATTTATAGAAGATGGCGGGAAGAGATCAGACGTCCGAAGATTGGGTGTAGGGAAGCTCGCTAGGGAAGGCTTATGCTCAACAGTGGACATCCACAGGCTGAGAATGACGATGAAACATGATATTATAAATAACGTGCTGTGGAAAGTTTATGTGGTAAGACGTTTAATTAAATTAAAGCAAGTAGTAACGTGTAAAGAAAAGCCATAGGGTGGGGACCGTGCACAAGCTGTAGACAAGCGTAGTGTGCTGTGTAATGCCCTCCAGCGCGATGGACTGGCAATTTATAGAAGATGGCGGAAAGAGATCAGACGTCTGAAGATCGGGTGTAGGGAAGCTCGCTAGGGAATGCTTATGCTCAACAGTGGACATCCACAGGCTGATAATGATGATGATGATGAGACACGATATTATTTAACATGCTGTGTAAAGTTTATGTGATAGGATGTTTAACAGTTTAATTAAATTAAAGCAGCGCGTAAAGTTAGACAATAGGACGACCCCATAGGCTACCCCATAGGACATAGGTAAGGCGCCGTCCTACTGTCATCGCTCGTGCGATGATGCGTGCGTCCGACGAAAATGATCGCGCGCCCGTGCGTTCAAACATACTGTGTTCTACTGAATGTCCTATTGAATATCGCGCAATCATTCGATGCGATCAAATTGTCTAGTTTTCATCGCACGACCATCGACGCACGGACGATCGCCGATCGAACATATAAGACGTTTAATCACGTTTAATACCGGTTCTTCCGTGTCGACGATGTACTCGCTGACTGCTATGGTCTGAGGGTTCTCCCGGCCAACGGGCAGGGTTGCGACGCTGCCGCGCAGTTCAACGTTCTTGCCAAGCACTCGCAACTGCTGTGCTAGGCAGTGCAACACTGTTTGAAGCATACCGAAGTCCACTACTCCAATCTGAAGGGCATAATATGCTATGATAGACACAAATTTTGACACTTCTTAGTGCAGTTCAGTGTTCGAAGATCTTGACTTATGATCTCAGGAGATGGAGAACATTGGCATTAATTACTTATCAATTTAATGATTGGTTCTTTAATTTAAAAAGGTGGACAATGAGTTAACTTTCATTCTCATATTCGTACAATATAAAATAACATTTCGCTTTAAATATGGTTGTATAAAATTATTGTCCAGGATATTTTTATTCAGGTAGCCTAACTGTTTTTAGGATACTTATAGGTAAACTAATATTTTTCAGCCATTACCTACCTCAGGAGTGCCGATCGCAAGATCAATCATCTCGCTGATGTTCAGCAAAACAGCTGAATCTATAACAAATTGACAGTTGACACTTATTCAGATTAAAATAAAGACAATCTTAGCCTACCCTCACTTACAAGTAACAATCATGACACTTTTCATCTTTCCGTATAACTTGCCAGCGTCGAAGTCCCGACCGGCGTTGTTGAGAGACAAGATAATTACTACGCTGATATTTCTTTACAGTTTTATTGATAGGTATCCTGCGTTGATAAATGTTTTGTGCAAGGTATTGGTAAAATTATAAAAAACTAGCAGGTGGCCGCGACTTCGTCCGCGAGAAATAAATTTACTAAAGTCCCACGGGAACTCCCTAATTTTTCTTTTGGTACCAGAATTTTTCTATTGATACCAGAATTTTCAAAATCGGTTCAGTAGATCCAGAGATCCCCATACAACGTCACAAACTCACAATTCACAAAGTCACAAATTTTACCTCTTTATAATATTAGTACATATAGATAATCTGACTATTTTTACTCTTACTATAATATTATAAATGCGAAAGTTTGGATGGATGGATGTTTGATACTCAATCGCGCCAGAACGTCTGAACGGATCTGGATGAAATTGGGCACGAAGTTAGATTATAGTCTGGACTAACACATAACTTTTTATCCCGGAAAGTTAGAGTTGCCGCGCAAAAAACCTCAATCTACGCGGACGAAGTCGCGGGCATCAGCCATTAATAATAATAAAGGGATAAAAAATATTCAGGTGTGTAAATAATTTTTCCCTATAGAAAACCTAGAAATACCGTTACATGACGTACCTAATTAATGTGTTTATTTATCTTTACAGACTTACGCCTCTAATGGCATCCTAAGCAGGGATAATCCCTTCTAAGCTCATTGAGAATCGAGAGAGAATGAGGGCCGATTGTTTACAATGCATGGATATGGGACGAGGAAATTAGTGTGAGAAAAAATTGCTAAAGTGTTAACTTACCAGGCATTTTTGCTTGGTTAAGAGCCATTCTTTAAAGCTCAGAAGAATACGAAATACAAACTAAAATAAATCTAAAAACCATAACATAATATTTTTCAAAATCAATAACATTTTAGCATTGTTTATCAAACTGTTAACATCAACTTGACATTGACACCAACTTTTTTGAAAATATATTTTAAAACATCATTTTCTTAAAGATTTTATTTATTTAAAAAAACAGCAAGGCGCTCGGAAGTTATGAAATGTTGAACAGTTTTACAGAGTTCCCGAGTTTTTGATTTCCAACTCTTCAATGTAGCATGAGAATGATTAAAAAAAAAGTTATACAAAAGTAGAGCAAAATAAATGTTAAGGAAGCCTAAATATTATCAATACGTACCTATGAAATAGAATAGTTTACAGACACAAAAGATAACAGACAAATCAGTAAACCCAGGTAAACAAACCTAAAGTGAGGTCACATCGTAATTCGTAATATGTCTTGTTATAGCGCTATTTAGAACCTAAACAATCTCCTGCCAGTATTCGATAATTCCGCAGTTGCTTTAAGGGTCCGTATTCTCGCCCGCCTAATTGCGCGCTCAGCCAATTTTGGAATCTGTAGGTATACCGCACAGCAAGACCGTTAGCTGCACTCACACAAAGACGGCATAGGCCGATAAAGCTACTTTGATACTTTGTCAAATTGTGTAGTCAAGTTCGTAATATTTTCACCATGTTAATAAAATTGTATAATCTTAGTTATCACTTAAATATTATTTTCCCGTTTGATAAATGTTTATTTGGCATACATAAACTTTTATAAAATAAGTTTGCACACGGGTATCATAATGTAACACTAAAAACTAGATACACCTACAAGTTCTTCGTTTATTTACTTATCATTAAAATTTATGATTATTTAAATTTTGAAACCTATACGGCTATCTGACTGTTATTAACAATTAAGGTACACGATTATTGACCAAGTTTTACTACATGGGTCATTAGAGTAATTCAGTTGTCTCGTAAAACGCCATTGTTATTTTGAAAACAACTCACAGATAAGCGATTGGTATTGTGTATTACGCAGGTGTAGTTAGTTAGCACGTGCAGAGGATTGGTCATAAATAATATCACAAACACGCGGACCCTCTCAGGTATCAGGTAATGTAAATGTTACCAATTATGTTGTATTAAAATATGTCTTTGCAAAACATACCTTATGCAGTTTATGATAAAGTACAAATTCAATTGTAATCATGATTAGTTAAAAGATATAAATAAATCCTAACCCTATTTTCAATTCACAAATTGACCACTGCAAGGTTATTTCCGGAATTTGCAATTTCCAAATCTTGTCTGGTATTGTCTAGTTGAAGGCTTCGGCCGTGGCTATATATCACCCTATCTGCAAAGATGAGCCGCCAAGGGAGTAAGCATTCCAGTACGATATCGTTTAGAAACCGATAAGGGTTATGGGTTATAGGGTTATGGGTTATAACGGGTTTGCCCGGTACCGTCTTAGGCTGCATGATCACTTAGCATCAGATGAGAAAGCAGTCAAGGGCTGAGTTTTAAATATTCTTATATAGTATACTTATATAAATATTTTTATCATAAAACTGTCTCTGAGAGGCATAGATCTAGCTTTTCAGGAATCCAAAATTTCTGGAAGTAAATAAGTATAATAATTTTTTGAGTTATGTGTAACTGGCTCTAATTTGGTAATACCATAGCTCTTATTTTGTGTCATTGATTGATTTACTGCTTTCCACATTTTGTTTTATTTGATTTTGCTTTACGGCTTCCTCAGGATCCTTTCCAATGGCAGATTGGGGACATTTTATTTCTATTATCTCTTTACTATACAATGCATCTGGCGTGGCACCCAAAAAAAAAACAGAGTCCCAAAGGCCGCATCTTCCAATTTTGATATTTTCTTGTTCACTGGCTGTTCCTAAACAGCAGAGCTTCGTTTTCTCTACTAAGTTGTATAGCTGAAATGTTATCCGTGAAAGCGTAGCAGACAGACAGACAGACAGACACAACACACTTTCGCATTTATAATATTTTCTGGTCTGGTCTGGTCTGGTGGAAGGCTTCGGCCATGGCTAGTGACTATGCAACTTTCAGGTTACTGAATATAAAATAACTAGCTGATGCCCGCGACTTCGTCCGCGTGGTTTAAGTTTTTTGTTATTCCCGCGAGAACTCCTTAATTTTCCGGGATAAAAAGTAGCCTATGTCACTCTCCAGGTCCTCAACTATATCCATGCCAAAAATCACGTCAATCCGTTGCTCCGTTGCGGCGTGATTGAAGGACAAATCAACAAACCAACAAACCAACAAACAAAGTGGCTTTCGCATTTATAATATTAGTAAGTAAGTATGTTGATCTTACCTTGTGATATATAAAACAAGTAAAATCAAATCCAGAAGCGAATACTCCAATCCAATTACAAAGCAAGGGCCTAAATATTATTTTCATTGATTACAATGTCAAAGTCCATATAGAGATGCCAAGGTCAGAAAAACAAAAACACTAAACTTGTATGGTTTTGTTGGAAGCAGTTGAGCAGAGCAGAGTATCTCAAACGAAACAATATGCTATAAATAAAAACTTTATGACCATTGAGCTTTGTTACTCTAAGTAAATTTGTAAAAGAAATGATATTGTATTAAAATGTGTATTGCAATATATACCTTATGCAGCTTACGATGAAGTACAAATTAAATTGTATTCATGATGGGCTTCTTGGTTTTAGAATTTCAAATCATTGCGGTAATATTTTATCTAAATATATAAAAGAAGACACTGACTGACTGACTGACATATCAACGCACAGCCCAAACCGCTGGGTCTAGAGACTTCAAATTTGGCACACAGGTTCCTTATGAGGTCTAGGGGTGCACTAAGAAAGGATTTTTGAAAATTTCCCCCCTAAAGGGGTGAAACGGGGCTCCAAAGTTCGTATTTTACCAAGCTTCAATACTCCTTCACGCCGCAACTACTGAACCGATTTGGCTCAAATTTGGAATGGAGATAAATTGCATCTTGGGTTAACACATAAGCTACTTTTCATCCCGGGAAAATCCATGGTTCCCGTGGGATTAGTTAAAAACCGAAATTCACGCGGAAAAAAATCTTCACGCCGGAAGTACAAGACCGATTTAGCTGAAATTTGGAATGGACATAGATGATATCCTGGGTTAATAAAAAAGCTACTTTTCATCCCGGAAAAATCCATGGTTTTTGCGGGAAAACTGAAAAATTGATATTCACGCGTGAAAAATACTACTTTACGCTGCACTTACTGACCTGATATGACTGAAATTCGGAAAGGAGATAGATTTTATCCTGGATTGATACATAGGCTACTTTTCATCCCGGAAAATTTCATGGTATATCAAAGAAGATACTGACTCACGCTCTCACTGACATATCAACGCACAGCCCAAACCGCTGGGTCTAGAGACTTCAAATTTGGCACACAGGTTCCTTATGAGGTCTAGGGGTGCACTAAGAAAGGATTTTTCAAAATTCCCCGCCTAAAGGGGTGAAACGGGGCTCCAAAGTTCGTATTTTACCAAGCTTCAATACTCCTTCACGCCGCAACTACTGAACCGATTTGGCTCAAATTTGGAATGGAGATAAATTGCATCTTGGGTTAACACATAAGCTACTTTTCATCCCGGGAAAATCCATGGTTCCCGTGGGATTAGTTAAAAACCGAAATTCACGCGGAAAAAAATCTTCACGCCGGAAGTACAAGACCGATTTAGCTGAAATTTGGAATGGACATAGATGATATCCTGGGTTAATAAAAAAGCTACTTTTCATCCCGGAAAAATCCATGGTTTTTGCGGGAAAACTGAAAAATTGATATTCACGCGTGAAAAATACTACTTTACGCTGCACTTACTGACCTGATATGACTGAAATTCGGAAAGGAGATAGATTTTATCCTGGATTGATACATAGGCTACTTTTCATCCCGGAAAATTTCATGGTATATCAAAGAAGATACTGACTCACGCTCTCACTGACATATCAACGCACAGCCCAAACCGCTGGGTCTAGAGACTTCAAATTTGGCACACAGGTTCCTTATGAGGTCTAGGGGTGCACTAAGAAAGGATTTTTCAAAATTCCCCCCTAAAGGGGTGAAACGGGGCTCCAAAGTTCGTATTTTACCAAGCTTCAATACTCCTTCGCGCCGCAACTACTGAACCGATTTGGCTCAAATTTGGAATGGAGATAAATTGCATCTTGGGTTAACACATAAGCTACTTTTCATCCCGGGAAAATCCATGGTTCCCGTGGGATTAGTTAAAAACCGAAATTCACGCGGAAAAAAATCTTCACGCCGGAAGTACAAGACCGATTTAGCTGAAATTTGGAATGGACATAGATGATATCCTGGGTTGATAAAAAAGCTACTTTTCATCCCGGAAAAATCCATGGTTTTTGCGGGAAAACTGAAAAATTGATATTCACGCGTGAAAAATACTACTTTACGCTGCACTTACTGACCTGATATGACTGAAATTCGGAAAGGAGATAGATTTTATCCTGGATTGATACATAGGCTACTTTTCATCCCGGAAAATTTCATGGTATATCAAAGAAGATACTGACTCACGCTCTCACTGACATATCAACGCACAGCCCAAACCCCTGGGTCTAGAGACTTCAAATTTGGCACACAGATTCATTATGAGGTCTAGGGGTGCACTAAGAAAGGATTTTTCAAAATTCCCCCCTTAAGGGGTGAAACGGGGCTCCAAAGTTGGTATTTTACCAAGCTTCGATACTCCTTCACGCCGCAACTACTGAACCGATTTGGCTCAAATTTGGAATGGCGATAAATTGCATTTTGGGTTAACACATAAGCTACTTTTCATCCCGGGAAAATCCATGGTTCCCGTGAGAATAGGGAAAACTAAAATTTACGCGGGCGAAGCCGCGGGTATCTGCTAGTGACTTATAATATTGTTTAGTATTTTGATCAAAAGGCAGTGCGATTTGCACGGTACTATTGTCGAAAGGTAAAAGAATAAATAAAATCTATACAAACAATGAACAAGTGAATATAATTAAAATTATTAATAAATACGACTGCTCTGCCGTAGCCCGTAACTATCTACTACGTAACGATACCACAGTCATTGATTAATTAACAATGGAGTCTTATTCACATTTTTATTAAATGATATTTTTTGGGAATCACTAGATATTGAATTATATTAGTATATATTTTTGGAATCTACTCATCATTTTCTAGATGATGAATTTATTGTTAAACTTATTTTCGAAAAAAAAATCTACTCTAGTCTTTAATGCGAGACCATGGTCACCCCATCACTTTTTTGAAAATTTTACTAGCCTATGTCACCCGGAATAAGCTAGGGATTCTAACGATACCTCATTTATCAAAATTGGTTCAGGCGTATAGAAGTTATGGTGGAATATACAAACTCACATACATACATACATGAACCCTGAAAACAATATACTCCGTTTTTCAGGCAGTCGTATAATTTTTTTTATAATAGGTACCTTTTATTGACCCGTGATATAATGATTGTTTACGATCAATTTGGGAATTCATAATTTCTGAAGCCCTTGAGCGCTCCAGTACGATGCCTCGTAGAATAGAAATCATCAGTTACCATCAGGTGAGATCGCAGTCAAGGGCTAAGCTTGTAGTGGATAAATAAAAATTTAATATAAGTAATGCTATGAAAACTGTATTCACCAAAATCTCTCAGCAACAACGTATGCCACGTTGAGTTTTGCAATTACGATTTCAAAGAAAATATATTTCAGGAAAGTAAATTCAAAACCCATACAAATATTACGCATACTTAAATCCCGATATACGAGAAAAACAGTATGCGATTATAATATTGTATCGTTCAAAATTATTTAATAGTTATAAAAAAATTATCCTTATTATTAAATACGTATCACGCATTCATTCAATATCGATTGAATCGGATCAAGAACCTAACATTCTTTGCTCATCAAACTAAGGCAGTCGCGCTATGTATTGTTAGCAACACGTTTTTACAAAGGCTTGTGAGAGAGCTCACGCACACATACAAAAGAGCCCATCCAGCAACACGTCCTCCCTCGAAGAGCGCTGGGCTCGGTATGCCGGTCGTGCGGTCTGCAGTAGCATTTTACACGTGAAATTTATAAGACTTTTGATATTTTTTTTGGTCATATAGGTATTTTACAGAAATGTATTTTTGTACAATTTATGTTATATAAATACTAAACATTCATGGGAAATTTTATTTTATCCGTAAATTCGCCAAACTTTTAAGAAATAGGGGTTATTGTGACGCGTAAATTTTGATAAATCGTGCACATTGATTTGATTTTTTTATTAATTAATTTTGTATAGAACGTTTAAAAACGAATTGCAACAGTCCAATTTTAAGAGTGTGTTTATCATATTAATATTTTTTATAAGTCATTTATTACAATTTTTCTTGGATTTATATGGGTCAAAAGTATCGCCTAAAAGTGTAAAAATGGTAATCGTATTCCGCAAGAATGAGAATTTCACTATTATATTTCAATAAAATTAATATTTTTTTTGCAACATTCTACTAAGGAGGGATTAAACTTTAATGTTTTAATTTTCTTTTTGTTATAATACTAATATATCATGCACAAAGCTCATCAAAAGTTCTTAAAATTTCGGTTAGCGGGGATACGGATTCTTAACAACCGCTGGTGGTAATGCCAAGCGATGCCCTCGACTATAAATACGGGCTCGGTTTGTAAACTGCCAAGACCAAGTGAAAGTAAAAACAAGAGTTGCGAGGACCACCCGACGCTTTCCAGTTCACCTGCCTCCGAACATCCTGTTTGCTCCATATAACTCCTTTATTTGTAGCAGCAAGATTTAATGGCTTTTATTTTGATAAACCAATCGACAATTGCAATCATGTAGTTGCGACTTGCAAGGACATATTTTTGATCAATTAAACCTGAATAATCAAAGATCTACGGGCCTACTAAATAAAGTATCGAGTTCGAGTTACATATACTTACATAGATAGTACATACATAGTATGAAGTTAAGTTCGCCGCGACTAACTGTAACTACGTGATACCTCACAGATAAGCTCCTTTTTAGGGTTCCGTAGCCAAATTTGGCAAAAACGGAACCCTTATAGATTCGTCGTGTCTGTCTGTCTGTCTGTCCGTCCGTATGTCACAGCCACTTTTTTCCGAAACTATAAGAACTATACTGTTGAAACTTGGTAAGTAGATGTATTCTGTGAACCGCATTAAGATTTTCTTACAAAAATAGAAAAAATCAATAAATTTTGGGGGTTCCCCATACTTAGAACTGAAACTCAACATTTTTTTCATCTAACCCATACCTGTGGGGTATCTATTGTTAGCGTTTATGAATAATAAGAGCTCATTTGACTTTAAATTGAATCAAGAAATATAATATCATGACAAAAACGTCATTATACTAAATGTGTCTTCTATAAATAAGATCGCTTGGCGGTACTTGAGTCATTCTTTATCTGTTAGCATAGATAATACACTATATACCTGTTAGTGAAAGTGAATTAATTGAAAGTGTAATTATTATTGTCACCAATAATTGTGATTGGTGTTTCGGGTGAACTAGATCGCATTATATGTATTTAACACATGAAATAACCGAACGTGGAATTATACTATATGAAGCATCATCTGTGTGTATTATTTACACGAGTTTCCTGCCTTCGCGTAACAGCTCAGAAGTGTTAATGAACCTCGTCTTCGGCTAAAATTAAAGGTACGTGTGAATCGATTATTATTTTTATAGTAAATAGTATCTTAATTCAAATCAGATTCGAGTGTTAACCAAGCAATGGTATATATTGAGTTTAACAAAAATGTGATAGTCGTTTTTATTACAACTTGCTCATAAAATGTTATAAATTTTTGAAGAATAGAAATAGTCTTATTTTGGAAGTAGCTAAAATTGTAAAAAAAAATAATAAAAATAGAAACTTTAAAATAGTATCTGTGTGTAAAAAAAAATATATATAATATGTTATAAAATATATATATGATTATGTTTCTAAATTTTTATACGCCTTGTAGTGGCAATTGCATAAAATAATTCTATTAGCAGCCTGCATACATTCGATTTAGTTTTTTTTTAATGGGTTCACATGATTTTCGTTTCGAATAGCTACTTCGATTTTCGATACCTATGTACCATGATGTATTCCTTTTCTGTTTTGGTTTAAGTACCTATCAGGCAGTAGCTGTACCTTGCCATACCTAGTACTGAGTAGTGCCAACATATCAAAAGTAGTAAATTGTTTTGTTTCGTGAAATTTTAAAAGAAAGCATGAACGAAAAGAATTTCAAACACAAACATAAAAAAAAACATTTTTGGAGCAACCTCTATAGTAAATAGTAATCACGCATAAACTGCAATCTGAAACCGGTTTCGCTGGCAGCGACGCGATGTTGATAAGCGCTAAGCTAAAATTTTTGTAGATTACCCACTTAATTTTTAAGTTAGTCGCATGTTTATTTCTTTAGTTATAATAATTATGTCTTTCCTATATATTAACACGGTGCAAAGTAAAGCTGACTGTGTCACTGTTTGTAATACAATTTCATATCAATTTATAATTTAAAAAAAAAAAAAAATCAAAGATAATATTATGTAGCTGTCATTATAAGTAAGAAAAATAATCCACACACATTTTAACTTGATTTATTATTTCCCAAGTTTACTACCGATGAAATATTTTCGTGTATTTCTTCTGCACGATTCATAGTAGTGGCGAGCCGAAAATTAACGTGTTTCTGTTTTTTTTTTCCATGTGGATATCAATTACTTCAATGAGTGCCTGCGGTGTGGGCAGGGTGTGATGATGGTGCTCTGACGCTGTGAACTTGATGGCGTGAATGCTGACATGGAGGCGCGTCAGGGTGTGATGATGGTGCTCTGACGCTGCGAACTTGATGACGTGAATGCTGATATGGAGGCGCGTGTGTACCTACTTGCGGTGTCGGAGGCCACAAAGCTGCGATGGGCGAGTGCTGGACTGTGGATGACATGGAGGCGCGTGTATACTTGCGGTGTCGGAGGCCACATTGCTGCGATGGGCGAGTGCTGGACTGTGGATGACATGGAGGCGCGTGTATACTTGCGGTGTCGGAGGCCACATTGCTGCGATGGGCGAGTGCTGGACTGTGGATGACATGGAGGCGCGTGTATACTTGCGGTGTTGGAGGCCACATTGCTGCGATGGGAAAATACTGGACTACGAATATGGTGAAATCATTCATTAATTTATCTATTTAATTATGGGTTGATATAGAATCATGTACTTATTGCTCGGTCGAATAAGAATGTTTTTAATGGAATAAGGGCCGGTTGATTCAAATCAATGGTTATCGTAGCTTACGTTGACTTCTGTTAATTTACTAGTGTTGCTTCATGGTAAAAATAATGATCGACGCCTTCTTTGACTAACGCTTGTGGGCGCCATATTGGGAGGTTACGATCCGTCAAAATGTGTTGATGCAAACCAACCTAAACTGTTAATTTAAAAAAATCGTTAGGACTGATTTTTAACAATTTCATGATTGGTTTTGAAATAGAATTTTGAAAACGAAAATAATGATTCCATCTTCTTTTTATTGAATTATCTAGTATTCACGTTGTCTGTGTAATAGATGATGAAGAGATTAATTAATATTTGTCTTAGCTTTTGTTATCTAAAGAGAAAGAAATCAATTCCATTGAAAAAACATTTTTTTTCGCATTGTCTGAGGAATAACTTGATTTTATAACATGCTTTTGTAGGTAAATTTTATGTTTGATTATATTACGAAATTGATCGATCGAATTGAATGATGATTTAATACTGATGTCGACAATGTTGTGAATATAATGGACAATATCAAGGTTGAAATGAATAACTGGCTGTTAGTTGACAAAGTTATTTTAGTCGCCACCGAGTTTCTTACTGGTTTCTTGTCGCTAGATCGTGAACGAAGGTGGTTATGCAACTGGTATTGTGAAAGATATATATGATTTTAGTGTTGTGAATGAAGGTGGTCACTCAATTGATAATGAGAGAGATATGTATGATATTAGTTGTGATGGACGAAGGTAGTCCACAAGTTATGTATGATTTTAGTTGTTGTGACCGACATTGTGAAAGTTAGAGTTAAGTATTAGGATTACTGATTGTAAACGTGAAGTCTTCACTCGTTTGTTGTAATCTCAGTTCAATAATGTGAAGGTTACCTGGCTGCTTCACAAATATCCGATTGCATAGTATTCCTTTTATGATCAAAACACCCATAAACTAGTTTATCTAAACTATTATAAAAAGGTATATTTGCTTAAAAAAAAGAAAACATAATTTTTCACTGTAAAATCAATTTTATGTGGGCTATTCGTTTAACATTCTTTTAAATATATTGTAGTTACAATTTGGTATTCTGACTGACTGTTCTAATTAACACAGCTGGACGAATCGGGCTGAAATTTAAAGATAGCTATTATGACGTCGACATCTGTAGATAGCTAGGAAAGGATTTTAGAAAGTACAAACCCTAATAGGGGATAACCTGATGCCCATAAAGATCGAAGTCAAGGTATAGAAAACGGCAGTCTGACCTGCAATGCTTGTACGGCACAGAGTGCTGGGCAACCAAAAAGACTCGCGAATAGAAATTGCGTGTTAACGAAATGAAGATGCTTAGATGGGTGCCCAATGAAACTAGACTCGATAAAGTGCGGAATGGGCAGATCAGAAGAAGTTTTAATGTTGCCCCAATAACGGACAAAATGGTAGAGGGTCGTTTACGTTAGTACACATTATGCGGCGAGAAGAGGATCATGTTGTTTGGAGAGTATTGGCAGAACGCGAGGCGGAGAGGGTACACTGCAGCCACGTGGTGGACAACTGTAACCTGATATGGAGCGCGAAGCAGTTTCAGCAGCAGACAACCCAAGACAGAATATATTGGCGCAAGCAAATGAGAAGAACTGACTCCAAATAATGGAAAAAGTCTAGAAGAAAGAGAAAGAGAATCCACTTAGCGTGGATAAGATAGGGGTTTGAAAAAGGAAATTTTAACTCAAGCTGCAGAATTATTACTTTTTGCTACGGAACCTAATTTCTGATGTTATTAACTAAGCAACGGGAAAATGAGATTTTTTTTGCAACAATCACTAAATATTTCAAAGAAAGCGTCAAGTAAAGAACAACAAACTACTTGTCCTACTGATATAATATATCGCCATCAAAGGAGATCGGCGAAGTATGACCCAGCTAATTTAAAAACCATTCAGATTCAGAAATCATTTAATATTTTTTAATATATTTCAAAGTATTTTTCTGTGTAAACACCAAATTTTTAGAAGATGGGGATCAAAAATAAAAGTAATTATCAAACAATAAAAAAGTCGTTCTAATGGCAATACTGAGTAATAGATACCAGAGTATAAAAGTAGAAAGTAACGTGTCAAATGTCAATTACTTACTGTCAACACAATCAAATGTCATTCGTGGACCGTATTAGAGATGTGCCAACTCGGTAAAAACACGTTAACTCGAGTTGAAATGCAGGTAACTCGGAATTGAATTCGAGTTACACAACTCGAGTTAGCATAAAGAAACTAAGTGTATTTTATTTGTTACAAAATACTTTTTTACATATTTGTACTTCAATCGAACTCTCTGTTAGGACAATTATTATTGAGTATCATTGCTAAACTTCGTAGGTAGGATTGAAATAAAAAGGTTTTTATAGTTTACCTAGACAATAATTTATACCGTTCTCATTAGGGTCATTAGGGTTAATACACAATTATTTATGGTTTTAGTCTTAGTTTAGTTATAGTAAGTACCTACTCATATTATTTATTAACAAAACTATTTAGTTAGGTATATAGCAGTTTTCACGAAATAATATCAGTCTAACTTTATAATGTAGGTAGGTACATTACATGTACGGTACATGCTATTAATAGTTTAATCATCACAATGAAAATATTCATAAATAACTTTGTCATCGTTGGTGTCATTCGGTCGATGCAATGGAGGAGGTACGTAGACAAAGAAAGAGATATAGACAGGGCGTCAGCGTATAGTAATTAATTAACAAATAATTAATTAAAATTAATTAAAAACGTTAATTTAGTTCAAACGCCTTTCGCCTGAAATGCTCACGCGTTAGCAAATACTACGATACTTCGTGACGATTGTATCGCTACTTTATATATTGCTTCTGTCGCGCGTTGTAAATGCGACTAACGCCCAAAAGTAGCGATGCATAAGCGCGTTAGGGTTAACCCCCTTTTTAAAACAGTAAGAATAGTTTAACAACCATCAATTTGTATGTCAAAATATACTTACTGGCCGCGTTACTAGTACTATAGGTTGAATGTACCCAGCAGGAAGGTAACTTGTTTTTATGTAGGTAGGAAAGCGTATTACTATTTGGTACATAGTCAGATAATGTTAATCTGCAGTGCCTGATAGATTTTTCAAAGCTATTAAATGGTCATCTGGCTTAAAAACCACGAAATAGAAATGTAACCTCACATTTAACTATTACTACGAATATCTTTTTTCTCCCAACTTTATTTGATTGACTTTCATAAACTTTTTTGTTAGTCTGGTTTAGTATAAAAAGTATGAGAAGTTTGATGCGTGAACGTGAACCTCAAGTTTGGGTCAAACACTATATGGGAGCTCGCCGACCTCCTTTACAAACTTAGCCACAGTGTTTACAACTCACCAATATTTCACGTTTTAAAGCTTCATCATAATATAATGTTCCTCATTTAAAGGAAGAGCACCATTCGAATTTATGCAGTTAAATCGATTTTTTTAAGTTATATATGTATTAAAATCTTAGGTTAGGATTCAACATAAATATTCAAAAGTAGTTAGGTATGCTATTTTGGGCTAATATACCTTCATTCCATTTATTATTTATTATTGCTTTCATGTACAATGTTCATAATACAATCACAGAGACATGAGGCCCCGTCAGGGTATTGCAATATCGAATATTTTAAACAATCAATTAAACTTATATAATAAAAATGTCAACTTAATTTATAAAAATTTCAAATCAAGAATTAATTCAATAAATTTATAGGTACATAATATTAGACTTTCACCCTTAACATAAAACTTAATTAACATACTAAGAAACTGTAACGGTTTTGGTAAATTGAATTTAAACATGGCATGTCATGGCGCTTAGTATAATATGATATTTTTAAAAGTCATTTTAATCGTATTTAAAAGTCATATTATGTCCATGGAACTAATTCTATTACGTCTATGAGTATATTCTATTACGAGTAATTGAGCAAATAGTCAAATAACCAGTTAAATAATAAGTCAAATAATCATACAATAAAATAATAAATACTTAATATCTTTTTTTTTTAAATTTACTATTAAATTACATTACATTCGATAAAAATAACACTAACTTACTCATTTAAAATTACTAAAAACATTTAAAAAAATGTTAAATGTCACCGAAAAAAAAATTCGAAGAAATATAGCGGATACGATAGTATTTTTCAGACTTACTTTGATAGTGTCTGACTTAGTGATTTGGAGGACGGCGGCGTGAGTTTTTGGAGGCGAGTAGTGCTTTAATATTGAGAGTGGAGGTTTGTTTAATTAGCACCCGTTTGAAATTCGTAACAACGCGGTTTCGGCGACGCGAATCCACAAGTTTACTCCCGACCAAAAAGTGCTCAACGCGGCTGAAGAAGATTTCACTTCAAAAAAATAAAACGAAGCGAAGGAGAACGTATTATGTTTATACGTAAGCGGATCGGTAAATTAGCCTTAGAGATAGCTTCTAAGTTTTGTGATGATTAGAGTTAAATAGAAATAAGTTTTGTGAAAGTTAGATTTAAAGAGAAAAGCTTTATGACGATTGAGTGATTTGAGTCCAGAGATGACTCCTAAGTTTTGTGATGATTAGAGTTAAATAGAAATAAGTTTTGTGAAAGTTAGATTTAAAGAGAAAAGCTTTATGACGATTGAGTGATTTGAGTCTTGAGATGACTCCTAAGTTTTGTGATGATTAGAGTTAAATAGAAATAAGTTTTGTGAAAGTTAGATTTAAAGAGAAAAGCTTTATGACGATTGAGTGATTTGAGTCCTGAGATGACTCCTAAGTTTTGTGATGATTAGAGTTAAATAGAAATAAGTTTTGTGAAAGTTAGATTTAAAGAGAAAAGTTTTATGACGATTGAGTGATTTGAGTCTTGAGATGACTCCTAAGTTTTGTGATGTCTAGAGTTAAATAGAAATAAGTTTTGTGCTAGTTAGAGTTAAACAGTAAAGTTTTATGACGATTGAGTGATTTGAGTCTTAAAATGACTTAAGTTTTGTGGTCTTTGTGATGATTGAGTGATTCGAGTCTTATAGATGACCCGAAGTTTTATGATGGTTAGAGATGATGAGAAAAGTTTTGTGATTTTAGAGTTTTCGTGATCTTGGAGTCCAGTCTAAGGTGTATCCTTAAGTCTTCGAAATTTTGGAGTAAAGTTTTGAAGATAAGCAGTATGTGTGATGAGCAGCTGATCTTGCAGTGTCTTGAGATTTTGGAATTAAGTTTTGTAGATAAGCAGTATGCGTAATGAGCAGCTGATCTTGCAGTGTCTTGAGATTTTGGAGATAAGTTTGGGGGATAATCAGTATGAGTGATGAGCAAATTAGCTTAAAGGCATTTCTGATTTTATGTTATGTGCTTAGAAAGCTTTGAGAAAGCTTGGAAAATAATTATGTAATTTGAGAAAAATCATAATTATTTATACCATTAGTGCAAAATATCAATAGTGAAACTAAAATTAAGATGACGAATTTTAATTAAAAAAAATTGTTCTTAGTCACTTATTGTTGAGTGATGAAATCAAACTAAATTACAATAGATTTTTGGATCGAAATTATGCATACTATAATTAATAAAAAACACTTCGATTTCCAAAAAAATAATAAAGATATCATGTCAATAGCAATTGGAGGACCAATTAAATGATCAGATGGCCGGAACAATTATCATTTACCGATAAAATAACTATTTTTTTTTTCCATTCTGCAGAGTTTCTTGCCGGTTCTTCTCTGTAGAGTATAGGTTCCGAACCGGTGGTAGATTCACGCGAGGACTCGTCTAAACAGGACGGCCGAGCTGTTAGCGTTTATGAATAATAAGAGCTCATTTGACTTTAAATTGAATCAAGAAATATAATATCATGACAAAAACGTCATTATACTAAATGTGTCTTCTATAAATAAGATCGCTTGGCGGTACTTGAGTCATTCTTTATCTGTTAGTGAAAGTGAATTAAGTGAAAGTGTAATTATTATTGTCACCAATAATTGTGATTGGTGTTTCGGGTTAACTAAATCGCATTATATGTATTTAACACATGAAATAACCGAACGTGGAATTATACTATATGAAGCATCATCTGTGTGTATTATTTACACGAGTTTCCTGCCTTCGCGTAACACTATGGATAGGTCTTCAAAAATGATATTGAGGTTTGTAATAAATTTTTTTCTAAACTGAATAGTTTGCGCGAGAGACACTTGTGGTAAAATGTGTGTCCCCCCCCTGTAAATTGTAAAATAAGACAATGATAAAACGAAAAAAAATATAATGATGTACATTACCATGCTAACTTCCACCGAAAATTGGTTTGAACGAGATCTAGTAAGTAGTTTTTTTTTAATACGTCTTAAATCGTATTTTTAATAATTTTAAACTTACTACAGGTTTGTACGGAACCCTCGGTGCGCGAGTCCGACTCGCACTTGGCCGGTTTTTTTGAGGTTTCCTATATATAAAACTGTTATACTACTTTAGATTCATAGATTTATTATTGGTCTATATTACTCCTCGTTTATATTACTTAAGAATCAGATTTAAGATTTTAGGAATATGGATCTCCAATCCTTAATCTAACTATGTTTAGAATGTTATCGTCAATTACCCGGATAGAGTTTTGGTGATGGCTTGGAGCAGCGTAGCTATCAGGTATTCGAAGTCGTGGCGATTGAGCTAGGTTATCTGTTCCTCCACTTGTAACATCTAAACAGTTTTCAAATCTCATGATACGATTTTCACCGACAGTTAGAACTTTTGGTGAAGAGGTACCTACCTGTATATTAAGAATTTAAATACTTAAGTAAGCCCATCCGAGCGAAGCCAGGGCGAGTCATAGTGCGAATCAGGCGAGTATAAAGTTGCAAAAAGACTATACTTCCATTATTTAAATTAAAAACCATGCTCGGAAAAATTGCGTAATTCAGAATTCACAGGAAAAGACTTCCCGTTAGATTTTCTCGTT
This sequence comes from Erebia epiphron, assembly GCA_963932025.1. Taxonomy (NCBI): domain Eukaryota; kingdom Metazoa; phylum Arthropoda; class Insecta; order Lepidoptera; family Nymphalidae; genus Erebia; species Erebia epiphron. Next base: position 14,387,603 of record OZ009956.1, on the reverse strand, counting down.
TCAATCCAATCTCATCGCCACAAAATTAGGCCACCGTTTGTTAATGTACCTATGTCACCGTAAGATTGTAAAGGCCGTTGGATTGTAATCTAACTAGCGATATTGTAAACTGTCGACAGATTACAATTTAACGCATTATTTTTCGGTAGATTGTAATCTGTTAGCTATATGAACCCGATAAAACCTAACCTGATTATTTATGTCAAACCCTAACCTATCCTACAAGAAAGAGACAAGAAAACGTAAACACAATGAATATTTCAAAAATTAACATTAAACGGTTCACAATCTGTCGACAGCTTACAATATCGCTAGTTGGATTAAACTCTAACGGTTTTTGCAATCTTACGGTGACACCTATATTTGTAGAAAATTCGCGTTTAGCTGACCTAGATTCAGAACATATTTGAATGTTCGTCGATATATTATAAGTTTATAACCCTTTCTATACTACTCATTTATTAAAACTAGATGATGCCCGTGACTTCGTCCGCGTGCCGCGTGGATTAAGATTTTGAAAAATCCCGTTGGAACTCCAATAGATAGAAAGTAGCCTATGTCCAGCTTCCCTCTGATGCAAACGATCCCTGTATCAAAATTGGTTGAAAATATTAAACCACAGCCGACAGACACACTTTCGCATTTATACTTAATATTAGTATGGAAAAGTTAAAGGACATAATATTTTCAAAGATTTCTTGGATGAATTTGATTATTATAAATCTTGTCAACCATTTCAATCAATCGCTGGAGCATCGCTAAGCACGAGTCTCGGAATGAGAAGGGCTTGGCTTCAGTCCACCACGCTGACCGAGTGCGGATTGATTGGATTCCGCGATAAAATTTTTTAGAACTCGGGCGTGCATGTTTCCTCACGGTATTTTCCTTCACCGTTTGAAGCAAGTGATATTTAATTTCTTAAAATACACAACTCTAAAAGGTTTGAGGTGCGATTTTGTCAATAGAGTGATTTATTCCTCCGTGGAACTTAGAGCTGCGTTAGAAGTTTTCATGCACTCCTGTGGTCTTGTCTATCTACAAAGACTGCTTACCTACTGCCTTGACATCCTTTCACGAGAGTGTCCCTTGCTTATAGAGATTTAATTTTTCTCAAAGAAGGACAAAGGTTCACTTATTTGAAAACTTACAATAATCTACCTATGCTTAGAGTAAAAGGTAACCGAGAGGAAGGTGAAAGGGGAAAGGTCAAAGGAGGTGAAAGGAGAGGGAAGGTTTTGATGGCTTTATACACCTAAAATATTATCCTTTTCAGTTGCTAACCTAGATTATGGTTGCACATAGACCTACAACGAAAGCTTCTTTAGCATAAGATAAAAAAGCTCGTATAAACTTGCCTTTATCTTATCTTTAATCAAGTACTAGCCACTTAGCGGATCTTCATAATTGCTTATCTTGCGACACTTTTTTGTGAGCGCAATAATAAAGCTCGATATCCTATAAAAGTTTTTGCTGCGTAGGTTTTTATCTTAATTTTGTTATGTGAGTACGTTGCTTCTTCTATATTTACGAATAAAGCTCTGATTGTCATTACAAATATTATAAATGCGAAAGTGTGTCTGTCTGTCCGTCTGTCTGTCTGTCTGTCTGCTACGCTTTCACGACCCATCTGTTCAACCGATTTTGATGAATTTTGGTACGGGGATAGTTTGTATCCCGGGGATGGACTTAGGCTACTTTTTATCCCGGAAAATTAAGGAGTTCCCGCGGGAATTGAAAACAAATTATCCACACGGACGAAGTCGCGGGCATCATCTATGTCTATATTTTGACTACTAGTTTTGACTTTAATTAAAATCCGTGATAGACAAATTTGTAAATAAATTGAATTGAAATTCGGACAGGCATCTTTAGATGTACTTAGCACAAAATTACTTTGGATACGCAAAGCTTTGCTATATCTACAGCAGACTATAATCGAATATGGTTGAAATGGGTGGCTCAGAATCCTTTTATATTAGTAGATCGAGGTACGATGCTATGTAGAAACTGATTAGGGGTGGTAGGTATGGGTTTTATAGAACTGTCGTAACACTAAAGGCTTAGCCCGCTAACATCTTAGACTGCATCATCACTTACCATCGGTGAAATCACAGGCAAGGGCTAAGTTGTACCTGGTTAAAAAAGAATTGAGCGAAACTGATAATTTTTTGTACCTACTAGAAAGAGAACTGCATTCAGGGTATTGGTGTGTGCTACCTTTTGGATTCTTACATGAATTTACACTATGGTACTTTGCTACCAAAGGATAATTCCGTGGTAGCAATACAGTGAAAACTTGCCCTAACAGCTCAAAACCAAATTGTAAATAAACCGACGAGTTTCTTTACTTTGTATCCATAAATATTGACGTAGGACGTACACCGAGATAACCCATGGAAACAACGGGTAAATTGAATCGAATATGTGCTTTGTAACGATGAGTTGGTTTGTATCGGTGATTACAGCTGGAGCGCTAAAATCCCCTTGTTTACTCTGTTTATTATCATGCGTCAGATTCTTCCATGGAGTTAGGTAAATAGTTTCTTCCCTCGGTGAAGGCGAAATCTATAGACCGCATCGCTCCCACCGCGGCAATATCCGAGATGTTGAATGATAGATAATGTATCCAAATTACAGCTTGTGGCGTGCGAACGGTTCTTAGTTCGTACTTTGTATTTTATACGATGCGTGAGAGAGTCTTACTACATATTTAAAGCAAACGCCAAACTGTATCAAGTCAGCGCTTTGGGCCATCCAGTTCCGTTTCTATGACAATTGTGTTTCTGTGCCTGTTAGTCTTGACTTCTAGCTAAACTGCGTGAGTGGACGAAAATCGCGAAAGCTGTCGAACGGTTTTGCCTCGCGAAGAACACACATGTGTAATGAATATATATGAAGCTGCACACGTGCAGGCTGCCAAACTTCGCTAGTCGGAGAGGCTCAAGAAAGGTACATTTCCGTTAATTAAAATCCTTTGTCAGTGCCTGAGAGGATTTGGCTGTGTAGTTGGTGTCGAGTAAAAGAGGATGAAGTCTTCACCAGCGCATAGATAGTTACTGCTTTCCTACGGCGCGGGAAGGGAAAGTTTGCTTCAAACCAAAAGCTCGGCGTATCTACTGCTCAAATTAGTGGATCAGGTTGCTGCAGTTATTCAATTCGATGTCAATGTGGCTGTATAAACGAACATCCCGCGTACCTGGGAGGCTGGGAGGCTGTGTACGTTTAAAGTGCTGTTTGGTTTGGTTCCTGTTTCGGCGAAATATCAGGATCCCATTTTTTTAAAAGGCAGGTGACCGGTCGAGCGAGCGGGATGGATGCCTTCTGGGTATGAAAGCTCGCGAGTCGGGAATTTCGAGTCGAGATACACTACACAGGCTAGTCTCGCGGTGGCACGGACAGCAGCCGACCGCCTCGCATTTCGTGTTCCGTTACTATAGTTCGTTTAAATCGAGCGTCAGTAACTTTACGTAGTATAACATCGTCGATATTTTATTCGTTTTGTTCAATAAACTTCTATTGTCGATTTGGTTATCAAGGATTTAATTAATTTTATTTGTGTTTCGAGTTATTTAGTTAAATTTGGTTGTTTTAATTTTGCGTCTTTAAAATTGTGAAAGCATCGAGTGCATACGAGTGTCAGATCCTGTTGCACCTTCACTGGTGGTGAGTGTTCTTTTTATAAAAAAACTTTGAAGATGACTGCTGAAATAAAATAGGCTATTGTTTTACAAGATGACTAAGGTTTGTTTAGTGTGTAACTTTGTTGCACTTTGCTAAGGTGTGATAGATGACTTCACCTTATCTTTAATGAATAGATAAGATATCTAAATACTTAGGTATCTTCCTACTTATTGCATTTAAAGATTAGTAGTTAAACCACAGAATACTTAATAGTACCTTACAGGTAAAACTTAACAGTGGCATATAGACTTTTTAATGTTAATGCGTACTTACTAACAATTTAAAAATAAATAAGAAATGTTTTTAGTTTTTTTATCTACCTCCATTTTGAGTTATCGGTGCCGTTAAAAGTTAATTTGATTCTCATAAAATTATAAAGATCCTGTTAATTAGCGTATATTAATATGGTAGACATTTAGAAAAAGGCTTCGTTTTGGAGTTACGTGCTCAGGCAGGATTTGAAAGATGGCCAAATTATCTACAACGGTTATGCAGTTCATAGTTTCCACTACCCGTTGAACTATATTGAGCTTAAAAAGATGTTTGTCAACAATAGGTATTGCTAGGTAGTTGGTACCCCTTTTTATTTAGACTTTAGATTTTTGAGAACAGGATAGTCTTATCAGGTTTCCTCATATTCTCAAAATTCTCGCCTGCATGGATTGACAGGTGGTCGGTTTCTACGTATTTATTATATCCTTAGTTATACCTTTATCTCTGTATACAGCCGTAGGTAGGTATAATAATTGTTAGGTAAAAAGGTTATATTACAAAGCCGCACACAAGCCACAGCGGTTAAAGATATTCATTTTACTCGTTTAAATATATTAATAAACACATAGACAGGGTAGGTATTTATTGCAATTTCACCGCGGCGTACATACCTAATATAGGTACTTAATGTTGATGCACCTAATTTTATATTGATATATCTGCCTAACAACAAAAGTGCCTATTTCAAGAGATTCCTTTAAATAGGTAGGTAAGTAGGTTAACCAACTCAAGAACTGTTGAAGCTTTTAAAAACAAAATAGTTATTAAATAAAAATTCTTTTCAAAAAACCGACTTCCAAAGCCACTGTAAAGTAAAAAATAATTTTGATTTCTACACACTATGTTGAAGTCGGGCGAGTCTAACACAGATAGGCAAAGTTGACGCGTCAGGCTCGCCCGACTTCAACATAGTGTGTAGAAATCAAAATTATTTTTTACTTTACAGTGGCTTTGGAAGTCGGTTTTTTGAAAAGAATTTTTATTTTTAACTTTTTAGTGTACCTACTCTTAACTCTTCAATTCCCAGTGTCACTTGTAGGTGACAGTAGTTTAATATTTTTTTTCTACCATAAAGACATTTTATTTTTTAATTCCGCCACTATTGTAGCCAAGCCAATTAGTAGGACTTTTCGTTACTTTTTCTGGTAACACCCACCAAACGTCATTTGTCAAATTCATTCAGTTGTTTCGCGCGTGATTGGAGCATTCTGAGTTTGTGTCATTTCTTGCGATATAAAGTGAAATAAAAATGCCCAGACCGTAAGTATTGTTTTTTTTCCTATTACATATAATAAATGAATAAATAAGCTATGATAAAAACGTATTTTGTGATAATAATAGCTTATAGTATCATTGCTACAACTTTGAGAATATGCCGTGTCACCTGAGAGTGACACTGGGTAATACAAGAACTCTACCTATTCTAAATGCATTCGAAGCAATAACAAGAATATTGTTTATGTTACGTTGAATATTTATGAATGGTCTTATCTCTTTATGGTGTTGGTGTTTGAGAGCTTGTTTACGTTATTACAAGTTGACGCTAGATTAGATTGCCGAGGAGTTGCTGGCCGGGGATGACCCAGGCGATATTATTTTATTTCCTCCTGAAGATGGTGTGGTGACTGACGAAGACAGTGGGGATGAAAACGAAGCTAATATTCTTCATTTGCCTAGTCGCATGCTTCGATCTCAAGTAGAATTACAAAACAGGCCTTCTGTCTCTGGAGAAACCATTACCACTGCTAAAGTTTTTACGAGAGCAGAATGTTGGGGGTACTGGTACTGTTCGGGAAAACCGTCTGGAGAATTGCAATTTGCCAAGCTCAAAGGACATGAAAAAAGAGCCAAGAGGTAAGCTTTGTCATAAAGCTTCTAAAGAAATTATTGCTGCTAAGTGGCATGACAACAGCATCGTCACCATTGCATCTAACTGCTACGACCTGGATCCTATCACAAAAGTGGATCGGATTGGATTTGTAGATAAAAAGCGAACTAAAATTCAAGTGGACTGTCCAGCCGTTATCAATATGTATAACAAGTACATGGGCAGGGGTGGACCGTTTTGACGAAAACTTTGACTCCAGGAGGGTAGGTCTTCGTGGCAAAAAGTGGTGGTTTCCTCTGTTTGCTTTTGGCTTAGATGCAGCTTGCCAAAATGCATGGCTGATCAAAAGACAGTCAGAATACAACTGGACTTACTGCGATTTTCGGCGAAATGTGGCAACTATCTATCTGCAAACAAATGGCAAGCCTTCCAACCCGCAATTCTGCATGTGGCGTTCCTATGCAGATAAGAGTGCCTACAGAGGTGGGGAGTGCCGGAAGTGCGAATGATCACTCACAAATCGACTGCTCTCAACGAAGATGCGGATTATGTCAAAAACGCACTAGAAAAATGTGTGCCAAGTGCAATATCGGCTTACACCTAAAATGTTGGTACAGCTTTCATAAATAAGTGTATACTTACATATTATTTTTTCATATAAATAAATACTAATATAAATACGTTTTCTTTTTATGAAAAGAATAAGAAAAATCCTGTGTCCCTTAGAATCCTGTGTCCTTACACAATTCCCAGTGTCACCTGTAGGTGACACCCCCATAAAAAAAAGGGGGGGTGGTTTATTTTTCTTTTAATTTTTTTTTTATCCTAACCAAATGTACGTATTCTATTTTAGTTAAAAAGAAAGGTAAAAAATGTTAAAAAGTTGGACATGGGAATTGAAGAGTTAATCCCTACACAGGGTCACAACATCAGGGTTGAGGAGTTGGGACTTGGGTTTAAGTATGAAGTCGTTACTTGACACCTACAATATTAATTCATCATAAAAAATCTTAAATCGTTATTTTTAAGGAGTTCTGTACCCTACAGCATCAGGGTTGAGGAGTTGGGACTCAGAGTTTTATCGTATACACGTGACTTGATACCTACTATATGAATTCACCATCAAAACTCCTAACTCCCTAGTTTTGAGACGTAGGTACACCTACAGCATCAGGATTGAGGATTTGGAGTCAGATTTTTTTATGGGACCACCTCGTGAGCTTCCTCTAACCAATGTAAAAAAAAATTTTCAAATCTGTTTAGAAACCACGGAGATATGCACCGACATACATTAAAAAAAAAAAAAAGATACGCGCCGAATTGAGAACCTCCTCCTTTTTTGGAAGTCGGTTAAAAAATTAATAAAAATAAAACAGTCCTTTATATAACTAAGTAGGTACTTAGCCGACGAATTTGACCAACGAAGCCTCTGTAGCCTTTTGATTCCCAGGTTAATTAAATGTGTTTATATTATTCAGCTAAAAAAGAAAATCTTATTAACTTCCACTAACTCCCATGTCGAATGCCATGGTAGAGCAGGGTCCGACAAAGGGCACAATGGGTTCGATTGAATGACAATAGACCTCACGGTCCAGTGCCCGCACCATGAAATGAAAACCGGTCAAGTCCAACCCGCAATTGTTTTTTTTCTTACTTTCTAGCGTCACTCCACACCAGCGTAATAATAATATTACTAGCGAATGTCCGCGACTTCGTCCGCGTGGTTTGAGGTTTTTTGGTTCCCGCGGGAACTCCTTAATTTTCCGGGATAAAAAGTAGCCTACGTCCTTCCCCGGGATACAACCTATCCCTGTATCAAATTTTATCAAAATCAGTTGAACAGATACATTTGTTTGATTCCCGCGGGAACTCTTCAATTTTCCGGGATAAAAAGTAGCCTATGTGCTATTCCAGACTATAATCTATCCCTATGCCAAATTTCAGCCAGATCCGTTCAGACGTTGGGGCGTGATTGAGTAACAAACATCCATAGGTACATCCATACATCCATCCAGACATCCATCCAAACTTTCGCATTTATAATATTTATTTGATTGATAATTTTCTAAAATGCTTTTCCGAAAATAATATTCGCCTACCTCTACACGTATTATTACTATACGTTACTTATTGTTCATCCATTGTTTACCTACGTTGGATTGATTGACGAAATTGTCGTACGCCGTTGCATCTAAGTTTTAAGGCTCTACAAACTACCAAGTACCTACCAGCCAATATCATGGATGGTTGGTATTTTTCCAGTCGATCCTTCTGATTTTCTTTTTTAATCCTCATTTGACAGCTTTAAACGTATTACTCGGACTGTTTTAGGAGTCCATACATGCTTTTTGACGTGCAGGCATGTATGAACTGCTTAAACAGGTCGACTTATAAGTACGTTTGACAAACAATAACGGTTACGACCTACGATTTCCGTACACAATCGGGGGGCTGATCTAGCCGATAGGGTGAAGGATTGAACTTAGCCCTTGACTGCGATCTCATCTGATGGTAAGTGATGATGCAGTCTAAGATGGTAGCGGGCTAACCTGTTAGGGCTATAGCAATTTATTCGGTTTCTACACGGCATCGTACCGGAACGCTAAATCGCTTGGCGGCACGTCTTTGCCTGTAGGGTGGTAACTAGCCACGGCCGAAGCCTCCCACCAGGCCAGACCAGGGAAAATTTAGAAATTATAAATTCCCAAATTGACCCTGCCGGGGATCGAACCCGGGACCTCCGCACGTTAAGACAACAGCGCTACACACTGCGCCACGGAGGTCGTTAAAAACATAAATGATAAATGATAAATGATTTATTTATTTCATGTAGGACCACTTGTGTCACTTATGATACGTTAAAGACTCTACCACCGGTTCGGAAATCTGTTTCTACTGAGAAGAGCCGGCAAAAAACTCAGCAGTTGCTCTTTTCTTATAAAAGAAAAAGGTTACAATATTATGTAAACAATACAAACATCCATCAAGTATTACACTGACTTGTAATTGGTCACTGGATGCAAAGCCGGTTGCTTCCATGCAACTTTGTCAGTCAGAAAATCATCGATGCTGTAATAGCCTCGACTTAACAAATGCTGATCAGTCTTTAAATTTATGTAATGGTAAATCTAGATTTTTTTTTTGGGAACCATGTTATAAAAGCGTACACTCGACCGATGTACATAGCATACATAAAAATAGATTTACGAGTACATAAAGATAGCACATATTATCTTTTTATCAAATGTTGATTCCACTTTCTATCTAATCCCAATTTTCTGACACACATATTATCTTACACGCAAATTAGAAAATTCCCATATTAATTACACATACAATCAGTATTTAAATTAATTGGCATAGTGTCTACAAGCAGTGCGTGCGTTTTTTTTTGCATAAATACATTGACAATGGACATTGTATTTGTTTTCCAGACGTCTTGATTTTAAGGCATGATTTCAATCTTTCTCCACTGAAGCAGTTTAGGAAACGGGACTCATCAGACCATTTAATGGCACGCATTGTATTTCACTTGCCGTGTTACATTACTATTAAATAAATATTTTTCGGGATATTATTAATGTCCTTAGCAAAATTTTTATAATTATGGGAATTCTTTTCATTTCAATTTCAAGGAAAAATACAGTCCAGACTCGGTAGGGTCTTTTGTCTTTTGTTTTGACTGTTTATTGTTTTGTCAACGCAATTATCTTTTTAACCGACTTCCAAAAAAGGAGGAGTTTCTCAATTCGGCGTGTATCTTTTTTTTTTAAAAACATAACTGGTTTATGTGTCAACGCAAAAGCATACTTCCATAACCATGCATAATAATTGATAGATGGTATCTACGCAACTTGATAAAGGTAGGTACGTACTTAACCTAACTTGTTAATAATATCCGATGGTAACTATCCGAGGCACGAGTTACATATACTTACATAGTTATTAATAAAAAAATATATCTCCACTAAAGCTCTAGTTATCTAGGATACAAACTTCTTTTATCCTTCTTCCGGTGCAAACGGATAATAGAAGACCTATTAATATAAATTATCATCATGTCATCAGCGCATGTATGATTGAGGCCTACCATTCTAATATCCAGAAAATAATTCCGTTATTAAAATAAAATGAAATGCAACTTTTTTATGTATGAATCCTTATCAATAGTAATTAAAATATTTACAATTTTTTAAATATTAAATCATGAAATAAATATTATAGACCTACAAATAGACACCAGCAAGTTGAAAATTGTATCTCAGTTTTTGACGATTTTGAATTTTATTCATTGAACCTAACTCAATGACCGAAATTCAATATTGCCAAAATATCATAGAGTCAATAGGTACAGTACAATTATCTGCCATGCAATGCAGTCTATACTACCTCTCTCTACCTCTAAATTCTGTCATTTTATTACATTTCGACACAGTGGAGAATTTCACTTTCCTTGCTTACAAATGATCTGGAATTGAATTGACCTTCATTGCGATAATATTTATTAATTTATGTCCATTTCGCCCTACTTTTTGTTCTAGATTGCTCGTCATGGTCTTAGCTTATCAAACGGACGCTGTAAGCGAGAGTTAGTTTCATAATATTTTGTACCTACCTACCGAATAAAAATCTTTTGTTATACCTAAGTAAGTATCTATATATGTAATTATAAATATTATCGTCAATTACTCTTTATAAATTTAATAACTTTAATCTCTTAAGTTTATTAACTCTTTATAAGTTTGCTCTCTATTTATCAATTTAGCAACTAATGATTTTTTTTATCAAGCAAAACGTAAACGTGAGTCAAGTCTCTCTCAGTCAGCTGAGTTCCGCAATTTAGGTAAGCGGTAGATTCACTGTACAATTTAAAAAGCACAAAACAACCGGCGATATATTTATAGTTATCATTTTAATGCACTGTACAATATACACAAAAGTTTATTTGAATAACAAATCTTTTTCTGTATCTATTCGTTTTACTAAAAATCTGAAAATCTATCAGAATCAATTCTGTACTATTAGAAAGTAATGATGCACGCGACTTCGTCCAAGTGAATTAAGTTTTTTTATTCCCGCGGGAACTCCTTAATTTTCCGGGAATAAATTATCCCTGTACCAAATTTCATCAAAATCGGTTGAACGGATGGGCCGTGAAAGCGTAGCAGTCAGACAGACATACTTACTTTCGCATTTATAATATTAGTATGGATAGAATGGATGAGGATGAATGAAGGATGAGCAAAATCAAAACAGCTCAACCTAAATGTCAATGGCCGGGTGAACTTTTTTGCTATTCCACGCAATTTACAAGGACTTGTAAAGTCAATATGAATAAGTGAATGCACATCTCTTATGTAGGTAGGTACATATTCAATGTTTGAGGAACGAATTGATGTTTCACGTTGAAATAAGCAACTTAAACACTATTTTTTTAGACAGGATGGAAAAAAATGACATTGAACTATTTGTAGTTAGGTAGGTACTCGTAGGTGGAAAAACGGATAAATGATTTTGCATAACAACTGTTGAGCAAACTTTGTAAGAATTTATATTCTAGTGAATTTTATTGTCTGGGTAAGTACAATGTTTACTTTTTTTTCCAAGGCATCGTCAAGGTATGCCTCCGTATTCCGTAAGTAATCGAAATTCCAGGGAAATCTACGAAGCGGTATGCTTCCTCGTTTCTAATGATATATACGAACAACTAGGATTTTACATGCCCTCCTCCCTTTCGTTTTTCCTCCACTTTGAATATAATATACCTTCAAATCAAGAATGCATAGGCTTACTCTATTGAAGCGCGTTCCACCTAAGGCTGCATCATCTCTTGCAGAAGGTTTGATTTTAGCCAAGCCCTAGAGTGTATGTAAAATTGTAAAAACCATTAGATTATAATCTAACGGTTTCTATCCCGCGAGATTGTAAACTGTCGAAATATTGTGAACCGTTCAATGTTCTGAGTATTAATTTTTGAAATATTTGTTGTATTTACGTTTTCTTATCTCTTTCTTGTAAATGTATCACCATATTATTATATTTACTCTGCATTTAACTCGCGCGCGAACTATAGGTTAGGTTAGGGTTTGAGGGGTAGGTAGATATATTCAGGTAGTGCCCGGCCGCAGGCCCACTTAGGTTCTATCGGGTTAATATACCTAATAGATTATTTCAGCGTGATTGAAGGACAAACCAACAAACCAACAAACAAAGTGACTTTCGCATTTATAATATTAGTATGATTGTGTCTACCTGCTCACAGATTACAGAGCAAAAAACTACTACTTTTATAGTTGATACAGACATAAATATATTATCTCTTAATCTTTAAAAGCTCGTTGTGTCGGCAATAATCAAAAATGTATATTCCTTTTCATTGTCTTCTTGAAACAATGTACTTTAATGAGACATAAAGAGGTATTTAACAAGTAAAACAGGTGTCGGCGATGTAGCAAAGGGAACATGAAAAAACAGTAAGCAATTACAGTTCCATTCATCTGTAGTGTACTTACAAATTTCTCGGAAGGGAAACAATTATTGTATGGTTATGATTAAGATGAGAGACAGTAAATTATTGCTATGCTTCACGATATTTTTGTCATTACACATATAGTTACATGTATATTTTTATTCTTTACGGAAATACCCTAAAATGTAGTAGTTTTATAGCGTATAATCAACTGACTTCAAAAAAAGGAGGAGGTTCTCAATTCGACTGTATTTTTTTAATTTTTTTTTATGTTTGTTACCTCAGAACTTTTGACTGGGTGGATCGATTTGGATGATTCTTTTTTTATTTGAAAGGGCAGACTTCCCAAGTGGTCCCATATAAATTTTATCGAAATCGGTCGAGCGGTTTTTAAAATATCAACAATAAAATAAGTACTTTGTATAGCGTGTGCTTGTTGTTGTAAAGTTGGCGCGGGAGTTTGAAGTCGGTTGTTTAATAATTTAATATAAAAAATACTTTTTAAACAACCGACTTCTAACTCCCGCGCCAAATTTTATTGTTCATATTTTAAAAACCGCTCGACCGATTTCGATAAAATTTATATGGGACCACATGGGAAGTATGCTCTTTCAAATAAAAAAAGAATCATCCAAATCGGTCCACCCAGTCAAAAGTTCTGAGGTAACAAACATTAAAAAAAAAAAAAAACATGCGAATTGAGAACCTCCTCCTTTTTTTGAAGTCGGTTGAAAAGAATTTTTTATATTAAATTATGCAAGCATAGATTTCACGAGAGACATTAGTTAGAGACAAACATGGCCAGATAAAAATATTTATTCTTTTGCCTTCGTGGTTTGTGTGATGTTATCTAACTCTTCCACCGGTAATAGCCATACATAGCTGTATATGATAGAACTTAGAAGTCAAGGTACATATAAGTGCGCAATCATTCAATTTTTCCTCTTTTGCACCTAACTGCTTAAGGTCATATAAAATTATGTAGCATATTAAATTGATAGGCATTAAATTATTTATTTATCCGATGCGTCAACGTTTAAAGCGAGTGCTCTTCTGTGTTAAGACGTTTCAATACTACCGCGGTACTCGTTATCTACGAAGAAATGAATGCACACTTTCATGAATGCATAATGCCCGTAACATTTCTCACGAAAAACTGTGTAGTATGGTCAGGTACGGCCAAGTTTTTAACCGTAACTTGAAGGGGATCTCACCCTGTTTTTATGAAGCCTCGGAGCGCCCGCGGCGGGGCGCTACATGGATATCAAAAGAAGTTATGAATGACTGGCGTTCCTTATCTTCCGTTCATTATAATGCGGCGTTAAAATCTGGAGATACTTACGGTGACAATTGACAATTATTATCACTCTTATCATAATATAAGTGCAGAGTAAAACAATGGTTTGTCTGTCACGTCACACTTGAGGCACAGAAATGCCATATGACGTCATTAAAAGCCCATTGCATTCTTCCGGATTGGTCATACTCATTCATAGTCATCATTTCAATGCATCGCTGCCCGACTACCTACTGAACACGAGTCTCCTCTCAGATTGAGAAGGGTGATCATAGACCACAGCTCACCACGCTGGCCAAGTGTGGATTGGTAGAGTTCACACACCTGTGAGAACATTTTTTTATTTTTATTTACTGCAAGTTAGCCTTTGCGATCTCACCTGATGGTAAGTGATAATGCCGTCTAAGATGGTAGCGGGCTAACCTGTTAGGGGCATGGCAGTTATATTAAACCCATACCCCTATTCGGTTTCTACACGGCATCGTACCGGAACGCTAAATCGCTTGGCGGTACGTCTTTGCCGGTAGGGTGGTAACTAGCCACGGCCGAAGCCTCCCACCAGGCCAGACCAGGGAAATTCAGAAATTATAAATTTCCAAACCCTGCCGGGGATCGAACCCGGGACCTCCGCACATTAAGGCAACAGCGCAAAGCACTGCGCCACGGAGGTCGTCAAAAATATATAGAGAACATGCTTAGGCATGCTTTGTTTCCTCGCAATGTTTCCATCACCGTTAATATATATTTTAGTAGTAGGTACCTATACTTAATTACTCTTATCATGCTCCTCTCTGTCCCCATTATTGGAGGTTTATCTTCATCTGGTCATATAATTTCCTCTGGAAAAGTTTTGCTACGTTGGATATCCTGGGTCCCGTTCCCGGATAGTAATTCCTAAGCCACGACTTTCGTCTTCTACCGAAACTTCTCTTTTTTCCTCATTTTCGCCCTTCACGATAGTCTGACGAAGATGGTACCTACCGGTCATATCTATGAATCTATAAGCACTCAGGCAATAGCCCCAGACATGAAAAAATCTCATTTAAATATTTTTCAAAGTGATGATAAGCAAGTCAACCTCAAACCTAACATTTAATCCTACTCGATAGCATCAAATCGATCGAAATATCGTACATTTTACCGATTAAATTCTGTCATTGCATCCTACGTGGTTTTTTATTTCCATGTTAGTGCTTACCAGGAATGCAGGAGTATGTGGGCGTCTGTTTATTTTTTTATAATCACAGGCTACGGAGAGTGATCATAGAATATATAGCATTACAGTCGCCGCCTTGTCGGCGCGGCTTCAATGTTTATAAGGTTTGAAAGACAAGAATATAATGTGAAGTAACAACACCTTGCTTTTCCGGATACATTTTAATGACCCAACCAGAAGATGCCTGAGGCGCAGTCGCCAGTTTCTTTATAAAAGCGTGGCGTGGACGTGGACAATGGACCTGATGTTTGTATTTTAAGTAGACCTTTGGCGTTAGCTATATTTACCTTACTACTATAATAGTACCTACCTGTCTAAAGAATGGATAGGAAATATACACAGTGGACGATATGACACCAGTCACCATCGTCTATCACTAACAAGTCTGTCCGTATCTACCACTTCTTCAAGTCTTCTCCACTTCTGAAAAACTGTGTGATATTTTTTTTTATCTAAAAAAGTAGGTACTTAATCCGAAGTTGAATATAGAAGCTCTCTAAGTATTTTGGATAAAGGAAGAGCCAAGATTATCGTTAGTGCGAAAATATACTACTATTCTATTGTCTCTATAATAAGACGACATTATAATAAGACTGCAATCAAAAAGAGTGGAGTCATTGCTTTGTAAATGTCTATGATTTGCGATCATGTAAGTAGTTACTACTAAGATATGTCCTATGTTATTTATGTGTATAGTATACCTAGACTAATAAGGTGTGATCCCGGGGGCGCATCCAAATACGGACTCGAAGATTCCTGTATAATGAATGCATTCTCAGTAATAAAGTCCTCGGCATAGATTAAAATGGTATGATGATGGACACCTAGTACGTGCTTGGTTAGATAATTTGATAATAAGAAGTGATGAGTAGATATCTTTCTATTTCTGATTTGGAAACTTGATAAGGTAAGTACAGGTCTAAGCCCAGTTTTAATTAGGTATTTAAAAAAAGTAAAGAGCCTTATACGTGTAATCTTTATAATATCTTGAAGCCAGAAAAGCTGCGTATATCCGAAGTGAGTGGTCCACAGGCCAGACTAAATTCGATGTAATATAGGTATCATAATAAAATTAGTGATCACCAATCTGCCTTAATATTTAACATGTTTCGGTGTAATTTTCAGTAGGTGCTGTAAATCAAGTTTAAAGTTACCTAAATGCCCAATAATTCATTTCCCTTCATTCAGCTGAATTAATTCGGCCTTAAGAATATGAGTGATATAGATAAACAAATCGTTGCAAAATACAATACGTTGCAATAAATGTCGTCAGCTGCCCCCCTGCGATTTACTCGGTCTCGTAAGATCGTTCACACTAATTATAGGTATTTCGCGAGATTTTACGTTTAGTCGGGCGGGTATAACAAGGATAAGCAAAGTTGACGCATCAGACTCGCCCGACTTAAACATAGTGGGTAGAAATCAAAATTACTTATTTTTTACTTTACAGTGGCATTGGAAGTCGGTTTTTGGAAAGAATTTTTATTTTCAACCGACTTCAAAAAAAGGAGGAGGTTCTCAATTCGACTGTTTTTAGGGTTCCGTACCCAAAGGGTAAAAACGGGACCCTATTACTAAGACTCCGCTGTCTGTCTGTCTGTCTGTCTGTCTCCAGGCTGTATCTCATAGACCGTGATAGCTAGAAAGCTGAAATTTTCACAAATGATGTATTTCCGTTGCCGCTATAACAACAAATACTAAAAATTAAAAATATATATATATTAAGGGGGGTCCCCATACAATAAACGTGTTTTTTTCGTATTTTTTTGCTCAATATTAAAAACGGTAACAGGTAGACGGTTCAAAGTTAGTTTTGCGGTTCATTAACAAAGGTAATTATACCTACTTCTTGAGTACGGAACCCTCGGTGCGCGAGTCCGACTCGCACTTGGCCGGTTTTATTTTTATTTTATTTTTATGTTTGTTACCTCAGAACTTTTGACTGGGTGGACCGATTTGGATGATTCTCTTTTTTTATTTGAAAGGACATACTTCCCATGTGGTCCCATATAAATTTTATCGAAATCGGTCGAGCGGTTTATTAAAATATCAACAATAAAATAAGTACTTTGTATAGCGTGTGCTTGTTGTTGTAAAGTTGGCGCTGGAGTTTGAAGTCGGTTGTTTAAAAAGATTTTTTTATGTTATTAACTTTTTAGTGTCACGGTTGAAGATTTGGAGTGATAGAAAAATAGATGACGACTGATAGAAAAAAAAAACAAATCGGTTCAGTAACCACGGAGATATGCACCGACATACATTTAAAAAAAAAATACGCGCCGTATTGAGAACCTCCACCTTTTTTGGAAGTCGGTTCAAAACTAAACAGGCATTAAAATTAGTTCCAATTTTGACCACCGAACCAGATAAGTTTGACGGACTGTATCTAAGACGAAGATGTTCAATTATGTGTATGTTACATTAAATTATTATAATGGCTCTTAGTTCTCTTTTTATTGAATACTAGATGATTCCCGCGACTTCGTCCGCGTGGACCAAATTTTTTCGATTCCCGTGGGAACTCTTAAATTTTCCGGGATAAAAAGTAGCCTATGTCCTTCCCCGGGATACAACCTATCCCTGTACCAAATTTCATCAAAATCGGTTGAACAGATGGGCCGTGAAAGCGTAGCAGACAGACAGACAGACACACTTTCACATTTATAATATTATAGTATGGATATGGAAGTATGGATATCAATCCTGTAGGCTGTATTATTAATTAGCATTTCAACAGTCATTGACGTTGCCAGACGACATGATTGCTTTTATAATTTCTTTTTGAGTTCCTGGTTTATTCTGGAACTTGTTTGTCTATTCCTGGCACGCGTTTTTAACTTGCCTTTTAAAAAAAAATATAGCTTGTGTTACTCGGGAGGATGTAAGGATTCTAACGATGCCTTACATCCAAATCTGTTCTGGCCTTTAGAAATTATGGTGGAACAAAGAAACTCAGATGTATACATGAACCCTGAAAGCATTAATTACACTCCTTTTTGGGGCAGTCGTATATTAAAAGCTCGACGACTAACCGTCCGATGTAGCGGGATTCGACATAAAGGCAACATAATACCTACGAAACTTATTGCTTAGTGCTTACCTTAATTTTTCTGAACAAATCAATTTTTTTTAAATATATAAAAAGTTGTCCAGACTCCAGAGGGAGAAAAGTTTGATGAGCTCAGGTAGTAATGGAAAATGGTTGTCGATCCACCAGACCGACCTAAAGGCGGTTAACCTTTTGTATTGTGTCGAAAATAACACTGACACACTTTCGCAGCGGGTCACATAATATAATACCTATGCTTTTATAAACGTCACATAACGCAACGAGTGAAGGCAGCGGTTCCTGCGAAGTGACCAATCATGCTTCTAGAAGATAGCCAGAGAATGCCATATCGTGCCTTAAATTAACACTTCTAGAAATCTTGCTTACTTGTCTGACACGATGCCATTGCGTCGCTTTGACTTCGCGCTTTTTGTGTCTCGCCTTTACCTACAATTTGTATACGTATACTATATAATAAACTGTTTATTTTCAACACAATTTAACTTTACCTCCAATCTCGATATTATTTGTTTTATATTTTCTCCTTGGAAAATCTCTCCTTGATCTTTGCGGGTAAATTCAATAAAAGTTTTAAGAAAATGTAATGGAAAAGTGTTGTCACTTTGCGTCGTCGACCGAAAGGCCATTTCATGTGAGCTTTCCTTTCGCAACGAGCTCTCTCACTTTGCCGTAATGTTCTTAGCTGCAAGATCCACTTCCCTAGGATAATAATATAACTTATATGGTTTCAAGCATTGCGCAAGGAGACACACATGTAGCTTCGAGGCTTATCTTGCAACTGCCAACTATTCATCAAAGGTATCGACTGATAATAGTACCTAAATCTATACTAATATTATAAAAGCGAAAGTTTGGATGGATAGATGGATGGATGGATGGATGGATGTATGTATGGATGGATGGATGAATGGATGGATGTTTGTTACTCAATCACGCCAGTACGGTTGAACGGATCTGGATGATATTTAGCACAGAGATAGATTATAGCCTGGAATAATACATTTTACAGGCTACTTTTTATCCCGGAAAATTAAAGAGTTCCCGTGGGAACCAAAAACAACCTCAATCCACGCGGACGAAGTCGCTGGCATCAACTAGTTATTTGGATAATTATAATAGTTCAAATCAAACATACCTACTTTGTTATAGGATTTGTCTCTAGCATGTCCCTACTCTTTTCTATGATATAAATTATAAACTAATATGATAAACATTAGGTATAGTATGAATAAAATTAATTATTTATAATTGATGTGAACCGGTTTTTATTAATTTAAATAATAAATAATAAGATTTAATGAAGATAAAATTATTTTAATTCTTTATTTATAATAATCAATTAGTGACCGCCCGCGACTTCCCTCCCGAGTGAATTTTAGAAAATCCGGCCTTATACAGGCAGCCTTATTTCAAAATGACAGTTTTATGTCACGTACCTTGATGTCCCTAAAATAAGGATTAAGTATAATTCTAAAACACGAACGTAAACAATATTTAAAGAATATTGATACGCCCCAGGGTAGGGTTCGGGCTGGGCGGTGATGACAGATGAATCGGTAAAGGAGTGAGTCACAATTTTTTTTTATGGAGCTTTTTACTTTCTTTTTTATTAAGTATATTATATTGTGTTGATTAGGTGTGGTTCGGATTTATTTTATCCACTAGTTAGGTAAGTTACTAGGTACTTAACTGTTTGTTTTTCTATAGTTGCCATAAACTTTAGTGTGCTTAAACTTGAACAAAACCGAATGAAACTTTATCATCTGACTAGGTAGGTACAATATAAAGTGCTGAACCGAACAATGCTTAGTTTTCGAGTTCTTCGTCTAGTTTGTATTACTTTAAACAAAAAGTTCGTTCGATCGCTTGTTTAAAACAAAAAGCTTGAAGACAAAATAAACCCTAACGTCCTATGCCAAGCGAAAAGTGACTACTGACTACCTACAACCGACTTAACCTAACTTAACCGACTTCCAAAACAGGAGGAGGTTCTCAATTCGGCGTGTATTTCTTTTTTCGATGGACTATTGGTCCAAATTAGAGCATTTTAGAGGTCAGCCTTACTTAGTAAAGCTTATTGGCCTTTTTTGCTCAAAAAGAGAAATAGCCTTAGAAATCAGATATTTTAGGGCTTCGTACTAAAAATTAAAATAGTCGATGAAGATATAACGATTTAGGTACTATAAAATTTCATCATCGCTCGGTCGCATCGGACCGTTCCGAAGCGCAGTATAGTAACTTTAGTAATTACTTACATTCCAGGATTTCTAAGTTTGCTACTTAGCAAAATACAGTTATACCTATAGCTCTTCTTCTATAGTTTAAATGTTCTTTTGACTGCATTTGTCCCGCGAGGGCAAAGGTAATATGTAGTTATCTAACCAGCAATAAAAGAATATCGAAGTCTTGGGAACTAATCATATAATTTATCAGCCATTCATATTGTTTATTATTGTCATAACATTGTTGCTGTTTTCACTTTTTTTACTTATCGGATTTCTCGACAGTTATTGAAAGGCTATTGATGCTTTTCTTATTACGAATTGAGAAAGTAGATACAAACTTATGTATAACGTTTTTTTCTTTTTATTCATAGGCAATATATAGGAGTGAGGATGTCTAAAGCCGCGTGTAGACTGGCACCTTAATAACTTTGCTATATAACAAAATTTGGGCCAAAAATATTTACAAGTAACACCTCGAATGTTAATCTAATATTATCAGTATCATTTCTTCCTTTCAGTCGACATCACAATTTTGATTTTCTTTCAATTTCAAGAACCTAAAAGCCAACACGATGGCTAAGTTACTAAAGGAATTTACTTACACTTAAAACGAAATTTATGACTTTTTACCTTTGTTGGCGCACTGGGTCTGCGCTGACCTTTTAATACATTGAATATCCTAAATACAAATCATATTGAAAGTTTTCATTTGAATTTCATAAAAACATGACATCCGATTTATTTTATATTTAAAGTAAAATGCTAATTTGGTTTGGTTAATTACCTATACTTTGTTATTTAATATGTTACACAGTTAGGTTATCTGAGATTAAGTATTTTTTTACAATTAATAACACATGGAACGAAGTTTTTTTAATAATTATTGTTTTAGAATTTATGGCGCGATTTGGTAGTTACCTGCCTTCTGAAGTCTAAATAGAATAACGGTTTTGTGTGAACTCAGCCTTAACCTCAAAACACGTTTATGAATACAAGGAGGACTTTGAACTGCAACAGGACATTTAATAGGATGTTATTAGTATTTTAACACATTTAAATTTATTAGATGCGACTTCGAGAAATGGTAATTTAATTTCCACAATTAATTTTAATCACAAGAATAAATTTTATAATATTTTTCTCGTAGAAAAGGTAGGTAAGTCTTGTCTTGAGTAGATCAAAATGAGTAGATCTAGATCCTGCAAACCTTATTTTAAGATACCTACTTACCAAATCGAATTAATTAAGTTTCAATAGTGATAAACTTCTACCCGTGATAGAGCGTATGAATTGCTATCAATATACCTATTTCAAAGTAGGTACGTTTATATTATACGCCCGGTTGATTCGTGCCTTCACTACGCACAAACTGTATGCGAACGCAATCTTTGTTCCGAGCATTGATGTATAATTTTACGATGGTTCCGAGGCTATACGCTTATGTTAAGTATGGTTATTACCCAGCGTCGCATGTTGATAGCTCTTTAATACGCTTAAAGCTCGGTTATTTTAAAGGCCACAGCCCACTGTACACACGATACTATAGCAAACGGTGACTGGTGGACTGCGCTAGGTATTCTAATTAATTGAACAGCAAGTCCGTACATTGGATCCTTTTTTAGGGTTCCGTAAAAATGGAACCCTTATAGGATCACTTTGTTGTCCGTCCGTCTCTGTGTCAAGACCCTTTTTCTCAGGAACGCATGGAGGTATCAAGTTGAAATTTATATCAAATACTCAGGTCTACTGTCCCTTGGAGCTGTGAAAAAATCAAACTTCTAAGCCAACGTAATCAAAAGATACAGCCGTTTATGCTGCAAATTTTCGACCCTCGCAAGGGAATCAAAACCTACAGGGAACTTCCCGTGAACTCAGAATCTTGAAATTTGGTACCTACGCAGCAACGTCTTATATCACAGATAAAGGAAAAATTGCGAAAAGCATAAAATTTAGTTACCTACATCATATAATAAAAATATTTAATATTTTTACCCTCGACGAAGCGGAGACGGTATATGTGTTTGCCCTAAGAGGTTTGTTTGTTTGTTTGTTTGTTTGTTTGTTTGTTCGTTTGTTTGTTTGTTTGTTTGTTTGTTTGTTTGTTTGTTTGTTTGTTTGTTTGTTTGTTTGTTTGTTTGTTTGTTTGTTTGTTTGTTTGTTTGTGCACTTTTTTGTTACCATTTTTCTCAAAAAGTACTGGGCCGATTGAGATGCGGTTTTTTGCATTAGATACGTATAGCTTGTGAGAAGGTTCTTAGATATATTTAAGGACCATAGAAAACAAAGCTGAGCTGTAGTCTATGATTTTAATATTTCAACATGTTACCATTTTTCACAAAAACTACTGGGCCGATTGAGATGCGGTTTTTTGCATTAGATGTGTATAGCTTGTGAGAAGGTTCTTAGATATATTTAAGGACCATAGACAACAAAGCTGAGCTGTAGTCTATGATCTTAATTTTTCAACCACTGTTACCATTTTTCACAAAAAGTACTGGGCCGATTGAGATGCGGTTTATTGCATTAGATATATATAGCTTGAGAGAAGGTTCTTAGACATATTTTAGGACCATAGACAACTAAGCTGAGCTGTAGTCTATGATTTTAATTTTTCTATATGTTAAAAATTTTCACAAAAAGTACTGGGACGATTGAGATGCAGTTTTTTGCATTAGATATGTTTAGCTTTTGAGAAGGTTCTTAGATATATTTTAGGACCATAGACAACAAAGCTGAGCTGTAGTCTATGATCTTAATTTTTTAACCACTGTTACCATTTTTCACAAAAAGTACTGGGCCGATTGAGATGCGGTTTATTGCATTTTGGACTTCGTGCGATTACAATACAGGAAACTGGTACCAAAATTTAAAAAAATCAGCGCCATTTTGAAATTCCTTGTTAATTGACCGATTTCGTTCAAAATCTATATTTAGGGCTCCCTGGGGTCACAAAACAGGAAACTGGTACCAAAATTTAAAAAAATCAGCGCCATTTTGAAATTCTTTGTTAATTGATCGATTTCTTTCAAAATCGATATTTAGGACTCCCTGGGGTTACAAAACAGGAAACTGTTACCAAACTTTAAAAAAACAGCGCCATTTTGAAATTCTTTGTTAATTGACCCATTTCGTTCAAAATCGATGCTTAGGACTTCGTGGGATTACAAAACAGGAAACTGGTACCAAAATAAAAAAAAAATCAGCGCCATTTTGAAATTCTTTGTTAATTGACCGATTTCGTTCAAAATCGATATTTAAGGCTCCCTGGGGTCACAAAAAAGGAAACTGGTACCAAAATTTTAAAAAATCAGCGCCATTTTGAAATTCTGTGTTAATTGACCGATTTCGTTCAAAATCGATATTTAGGGCTCCCTGGGGTCACAAAACAGGAAACTGGTACCAAAATTTTAAAAAATCAGCGCCATTTTGAAATTCTGTGTTAATTGACCGATTTCGTTCAAAATCGATATTTTAGGGCTCCCTGGGGTCACAAAACAGGAAACTGTTACCAAAATTTTAGAAAATCACCGCCATTTTGAAATTCTTTGTTAATTGACCAATTTCGTTCAAAATCGATATTTAGGACTCCCTGGGGTTACAAAACAGGAAACTGTTACCAAAGTTTTAAAAAATCAGAGCCATTTTTATTTATTTTGTTATCACCATAATAAATGAATTCAGTTTAGTACAGTAAAATCTGTACTACATGTAAGTCTAACCACAACCCGTGAGCTAGCAGCTCGCGCACAGGGCGATATACTAGTTAGATATATATAGCTTGAGAGAAGGTTCTTAGACATATTTTAGGACCATAGACAACTAAGCTGAGCTGTAGTCTATGATTTTAATTTTTCAATATGAAAAAAATTTTCACAAAAGGTACTGGGCCCATTGAGATGCGGTTTTTTACATTAGATATGTTTAGCTTGTGAAAAGGTTCTTAGATAAATTTTAGGACCATAGACAACCAAGCTGAGCTGTAGTCTAAGATTTTAATATTTCAATATGTTACCATTTTTCACAAAAAGTACTGGGCCGATTGAGATGCGGTTTATTGCATCAGATATGTATAGCTTGAGAAAAGTTTCTTAATGATTTTAATATTTCGATATTGTTATCATTTTCCACAAAAAGTACTGGGCCGATTGAAATGCGGTTTTTTTCATTAGATGTGTATAGCTTGTGAGAAGGTTCTTAGATATATTTTAGGAACATAGACAACAAAGCTGAGCTGTAGTCTATGATTTTATTTTTTCAATATGTTACCATTTTTGTCAAAAACTACTGTGCTGATTTAGATGCAGGCTTTTTGTTTTAGATATATTTAGCTTGTACCTAGATGCTGCCCAGGGTCTCATGATGGAGTCAGGAGGCGATCATGGGAACTCCTTAAATTCTCATCGTATACCCGTCGCGTTTGGACTCTTTTGATTTGTCGTGACAAGCGCGCCTCGGAAAGAGAAGGGTTTGGCCATAGTCCACCACGCTGGTAAAAAAAATTACTGAGCTGTCAAAGATGCAGTTTTGTGTTTTAGATATCATGTAATATATACGTTTGCTAAGTTCTAATTTTTGTTTCAAAGTTATAAAGGTCAAAGGTATAATGGAACTCTGCAGTTCGTCGTGGGTTTTTTTTAAATTTTTAATTTTATTACTTGTTATTAAACTTGTTAAAAATTATTTTCATTATTTTTCACTGCTCCAAGGGCCGGCCACCACATTGTAGACGGCCTCACAGCCACAGTTTGTACGGAACCCTCGGTGCGCGAGTCCGACTCGCACTTGGCCGGATTTTCATTTTTGAATGTTGTCGTCCATCGCGTCTCTCTCTATAATTTATTATAATGACCCATCTTCTAAACGGAAAATTTCTACCGATTGTAAACTAGGCCGATTCCCGGACGTTTCTAAGCCATGAATTTCTTTTTCTATCATCGTTTCTTTTTCCACCGAGTCCATCATGATTGTCTGAAGGAGGAGGTATCAGTCATGTCTGCGAACATTTCTCAATAGAAATGACCTTTTTAGGTGGTCGGTCGGTCGGTGGCGGTAGGATGGTCGGAACACAAAATTCCTCCTCTCCTTTGGCCTCTTTTGGCGATCTGGAGAATGCTAAAATTGGACAAGGGTCTCGACTCTGAATAGCTGCAATTTGCGATTATACCTACTATATTTTCAATCAATCGCAACCTGGAATTTCCCAAAGAACAAAAATAATAATTATTCTAATCGTCGATCGCCGATACTAAAAGTATCGTGTGTGTAGATGTGTCTATACTCTATCGTGTGTCTAGAGCTAAATGAGATATCTCGCATGCAAATGATGCCCGTGATCTAAACAAGATCGCTCAGGATATACCTATCTTTGAAAGTTCCACATTTGCAATATTATAAATTGTATCTACACGCTTTTATGGGAATCTGTAATGTAAACTGTACATACAATACGGTACCTACGTAGTCTAAGAGATTGGGGATGTGAAGTGTTCTTGGTTCGGTCAAGTGTTCAAGATGAATTTAAATAAAAGCAAAACTGCCAGATTGATAAAATGGAGAACTACTGCTATTATAAAATTTAATACAAGAAACTAGAAAGCAATAACACTAGAAACGACAGTAAACCGAAAGTAGAACAGTGAGTTTCTTTCAGCAAATAACATTGAAAATGCATACCTAAGTAAAAATAATAATATCCTTATAATACCTGTCTCATTACTCGTGTTTTAGAGATTGTGTACAGTAGAACTTGTATTAATTTCAATACTTTTTTTAAATTAAATAATTAAACTATGTATTACTAAACATTGCCCAATTTATTTAATTTTACAATCTATACTGGTGGTTGGGATCGCTCCCAAGATCAAGATCAAGATCACTCTTGGCTTCGAAATTATACCACAGAATATGTAAAAAGAAAAACCTAGTAATAATAGATATTAATTTTAAATTCGGCTTCAGTATAACCACTAATATCATATGTTGCACGCAGGCAGAATACTCGTAGAAATAATATACACAGAGGTGCTTCGTATTGTATAATTCCATGTTCACTGATTTTATACGTTTAATACTTGTAACGCGATTTAGGTAACCCGGAATACCAATCACTATTACTGGCGATAACAATGACACTTTCACTAACAGATTAGACTGACCCAAGTACCGCCAAACGATCTTATTTATAGAAGACACATTTAGTATAATGACGTTTTTGTCATGACATTATATTTCTTGAATACAATTTAAAGTCAAATGAGCTCTTATTATTCATAAACGCTAACACATATAACAAATAGTTTATTGATGTCTATGAATATGAAAGGTAATCATGGACTGCCATGTTTAAATGCTTTAAGTAATTTTAGCGATTGTCAGCTCTTCGGCTAGTCAACTCGCTGTGGAATGTCATCTCGATTTGTACGATATTATCCGTAGCTCGTGTTACCGCAACGTGGACTTTTACTGTTACCAACTATAAATCGTGAGAAATAATTGACACGTTATGATTTAATACTATTGAGTATTGCAAAGTGATTTGAAACTATTGCAAAGCGCTCCAGAATTTAACACTGATTCCGACGTCCGGTTCGGACGTTTCTACGTTCTTCCTGTTGCAAATAATTAACAAGAAACTTGGCGGTTGCTTTACTAATACCTCATCTCTCCTAGGATGTATGGAAATAAGCCGTGGGGTGTGTGGGACACCCTTAGATGATGGGTTGAGATTCGAATCTACCCGCTACCGCAGTGTGTAGATATGTATTTTCAACAAACCCCTATACACACAATCACAAAGGTATTAGTTGAAGAGACACTAATTAAGCATTAATTAAGCATTACCTATATCTTAAAATTACCTATGTACCTACTTATGATTATTAATATAAAATGAAAATTCCCAAAGGAATATTGATGGGGTGGTGTTGCAGCCAATTTTTAATTTTTTCGACTCTTAATATTTATTAAACGATGGAATCAAACACTACTGATTTTATTTTACATCGAGAATCGCCCGTAAAACCCACATCAGAGTACAAATTTGCATATTTTATCAACTTACATCTTAAATTAATTTGTTTTAGTTTTCTCAATATAAATTCTCCAAATTTATTTCCCTAATAGTTATGACTATGAAATTTCGTATATTAATTAAGCTAACATCTGGGAAAATACGTTCTTGTTCTCAATTTAACATCTCGATTTATACCTAATGATGGACATGATTTATTTTGTGAGATTACACATATTTTCACGTGAAGTCGATTCTGTCCCCCGATTGAGTAAGGAAATCGTGATCGTACAATCGTTTGTCAAACGGGTAATACTACCTGTTTAGAGGAGTTCATAGATGCTGTACGTCAAAATGCGTGTAAATAATTCGAGTAATTTACATTTTAATTTGCGTAGACAATTGGGCTTCAGATTGTTCCTAAGTATGTATTTTACGCATGGAGTCAATATTGGAGTAGATATTTTCAAAATATTTAATTATATTTTTAAAATATAACAGGTAATAACAATGGATTTTTATGGGCCTCGTGATCTTTTTATTCTATAAAAAATGTTTGACGATTTCATCAGCCATATACCTACATATTGTGGCAAACATCATGACAATCAGTTAAAAAAAACGTCCCCGAAATCGTCTGAATGGAATCATAAAAATTGAAATGATACTTAAAAGGACATGCTGTATAGTCAGTAGGGTTGTCAGAATGTGAGAATATAAATTCTGGATGGCGAACAAAACTGTCAGATAATAGTAAAGAAATCGGTTTGAAAAATATTCACATTATAAATTACCAGCTGCAACCTAGTCGTCATTTTCATCACATCCTGCTACTGGACACCTAATTCTGGACATATCATAATTAATTTTAGTAGTGTAAAATGGGATAGAATATATAGCAAATCAAAGGGTAGTTATTAAAAAAAAATTTTTTCATATATTAGTTACTTTTTTTTTTACTTATATTAGTTACTTATAATCGTCAAGTTTCGGGTTGTTCAGGGTTCGAATGCCCTATCTACCAAGAAGAAAGTGCATCAATACCTACTATATTATCTCTATAGCATCAAGGAACTCGGCGATTGTTCTTTTCCAGGGTGGTTGCTCTTTATAGGGATTCCAGAATCCACGGTTTTGTGTCATTGGTCCACGTACTTAGTGGGAGGTCTACCGACATTGCGCTACCCAGTGCGGATTCGTCGTCCCAACACCTTGAGATTTTAACATCGTAACAATTCCTCCGACTCTACTTACCTCCGAGCTGATTGAAAAATGTGACTTTCTGGACTTTTATTAAAATACTTCTACGATTATGTAAATATTGATAACTGCCAACCCTAGACATGCTATGGAGTGGCTTAATCAATGCTGCACCGGTCGGCTACGTGAAAGCATTCTCATACATACTCATTTTCATTACGATCTCAAAAAATGAAGGGTTCCTGTCCTTACATTGGAATGTTCCTTATAAAATTGCCGACTTTGTTTTTCGCGTCGCATTTTGATGGTAACACTTTATGTACAGTCATGAAAATACTAACTCTCCCTATATTCTAGTGATGACAAAATCTAATCTTAGTTTTTATTTTATTTTAATACAAGCTAGTAGGTACTTTGCTGCCATCTCACCTGGATAGTAAGTGATGAAGGTAGCGAGCTAAAATGGTAGAAATAGGTATTGCAGTATTAAACAGTTTCTACAGGGCATCGTTTCAACTATCAGGACGCTAAATTTCTTGGTCTTTGCCGGTAGGCTGGAAGCTAGTCATGGCTGAAAGTCGAATCATCCTATCAGAACAGTGATATTTAGAAAATATATCTTTCCCAAATTGGCCCTGAATCCCCATACCCGGGGGATCGAACCCCCACCAGACGACAGACAAGTGACAGACGGCCTGCATTTGGACCGCAAAATCGCAGTTTCAATGCTGCTAAAAATCTAAAAAGTAAAATCAAATAAAAAGAAAAAAAAAGTAAATAATTCTTATTACAACCTACACCTTGGTAAGTTTGTTGATTCATCATTTTATCAAAAACGCTATTCAGCTAGCTTTACTCGTATGTTAGGTATGTAGTTAGGTAAAAGTGTTAATGTAAATTAATATAATTTTAATGAAATGAGCTTAGAGCGGGTGCTGGTAAACTGAACCTTTTACACAAATTCCTAAACAAACGAATAGGTAAATATACATTCGTTTAATACCCTCAGCTTTTGTACGTTAAAATATAGCCTCAGAGGTTTTGAATTTCCACGTAAAACCTTATACTAAAGCGAGTTAGTAATTCACCGTTCCACCGATATAAGCATCGGACATGGATAGTATAAATAACCGAAGATAGGTACGTACACATATTCTCCGCGGCGGTTTCTTAAAAGTTCGTGGTTAATTAAACTGAACAATCGCTAATAATTCCCAATAGGTCGAATTGAAGATAATCCATACTAATATTATAAATGCGAAAGTGTGTGTCTGTCTGCTACGCTTTCATGGCCCATCTGTTCAACCGATTTTGATGAAATTTGGTACACTGATAGGTTGTATCTCGGGGAAGGACATAGGCTACTTTTTATCCCGGAAAATTCAAAGGTTCCCGCGGGAATCAAAAAATGTATCTGTTCAACCGATTTTAATGAAATTTGGTGCAGGGGTAGGTTATATCCCGGGGACGGACATAGGCTAC
Source organism: Erebia epiphron (assembly GCA_963932025.1). Lineage (NCBI taxonomy): Eukaryota > Metazoa > Arthropoda > Insecta > Lepidoptera > Nymphalidae > Erebia > Erebia epiphron. Next base: position 14,357,853 of record OZ009956.1, on the reverse strand, counting down.
TTTTTATCCCGGAAAATTCAAGAGTACCCGCGGGAATCGAAAAAACTTGGTCCACACAGACGAAGTCGCGGGAATCATCTAGTTTGTCTATAAATGATACAATCTTCACTTCAGTCAGAATCCTGTTTACGGAGTTTGGCTATCGTTGATGCAGCCGCTTGGATTTGCAGACGACCTCCGTGGCGCAGTGTGTATAGCGCTGTTGTCTCAACGTGCGGAGGTCCCGGGTTCGATCCCCGGAAGGGTTAATTTGGGAATTTTATAATTTCTGAATTTTCCCTGGTCTGGTCATGGAACAGAGGATACCTACTAGGGAGAAGGTAAAATAGCCGCCGCGTAAGTTGAACTATGCGCAGAAACACATTTCGGGTGTCAAACGAAGTGCGGTAGGAGGTGCGCCGAGAGGGACCGCGCGGTGCCATACCCTTCGCTCCCAGCACATGCTCCGCTCGGCCCTGTAGTACCTACCTACAATGTACCTGCGCAGACGACCGCCATTTTGGGTCAACTTACGGGACGCGATTTATATAAATCACATATCTTGGTTTTTCTATGTCAGTGATATCAGGACACAATTATTTATGTAGTCCTGTGTACCCTTAAGACACTCTGCGCAGTATTTATTAGGTATTAAACTGTCCCTATAAGGAAGGCCAGCTCCCTTTCGCTCGTAGAATTTAAATTTGTATTCGTCCATAGCTCCATACACGGAACCCAATATTAATTTTTAATCCATGAGTGAACAATACAATAATCTGTTCATTGTAAAATGTGTTTATGTTGAATTCATTTGAAAAGTAAGGTAAAACATACTTATTCCCAACAATCAATGTCCTTGTACTTAGGTCGCTCTACTCTGAAACGTCAGTCTCAGTCACGTATACATGGCATATATCTATCTATAATTACTCTGATGAGGACATAATCACACACTAGCTGATGCCCGCGACTACGTCCGCGTGGACTGAGGTTTTTTGGTTCCCGCGTGAACTCCTTTTCCGGGATAAATCGTACCCTATGTGCTATTCCAGACTACAATCTAGCTCTGTGCCAAATTTCAGCCAGATCCGTTCAGTCGTTGGCGCGTGATTAAGTAACAAGCATCCATACATCCATCCATCCAAACTTTCGCATTTATAATATTAGTAAGATATTTAAGCATACATACTGTACATATACAAAGACACGTTCATACTCACACACGCACACACAATACACCAGATAAGGATAGGATAGGAAGGGTTTTCTCCAACTGACTACTTGACATACAAAAACTTCCACACCTGGACAAAGGTATCTTGCATGGTCTCTCGCATGTTTCACACTAATTGCCTTATGTAATGTTTCGAATTTACTTGTTGATTTTCATCCCAAGGCACTTACATGACTCATTGAAGCAATTTATATGAGGATCCATCTGAATTAATTAGACAGTGAGACTCTTGGAGACGTCGATGTGTCTGCCGGGACGGGAGTTAAATACGACACTTCCTGATTAAGATGGTATCATTTTACAATGAACTATTTGCTTGGCTTATTTAAAAGCATCAATTTGACGGCCACCACCCTAGCTCATTCATTAGGCAATGTGTCTGACTTCGAAACCCAGCGGACTGCGGAGGCAAATTGTGAATCTTTAATTGGTTAATTTTATTGTCTCTGGTCTGGTCTCAGGTGGGAGCAGGCTATGAGTCAGCCCCCCGATTGTGTAAGGAAATCGTAATAGTAATCGTTTACCTATAATTTGACCTATTTATTATTGAAGTTCATATTCAACGACCTCAATTATTTACATAGACGGGCCCTGTCAAACAAAGAATGTGGGCGTATTTTTACCAACGCCATCAACACCATCTAGTCTGAAAAGCGGGAACTTGCAACATAGGCATCTCGAATGAAAGCTTGATATCTCCATATTGAAAACGTATGACTCGGTCATAGATAATATAGGTCATAGCCATAGAAGCCGTAAGGCCTAAGGCCCGTTAGTAAAAAAAATATATCATACAGTTTGCCGCGGAAATTAAATTTTTGCGTAATGGATAAGTAGAAATATTAAATAGGAATATTAATTAACGTTTTTTTGGAAATTTATAATTGTGAATTGAAACACTTATGAATTTCCTTTTTCCAAAAGTTTTTCATTTTATACCCTAGACAACCATATAGTTACTACTTATCTTCTCACTTGGATCTATGCATGGTTGGGTGATTGATATAAAAATTAAAAAATCATTCAGAGCAATATGACCGGTATGATGTGAAAAAAAATTGTGGAGAGCACATGAATATTATGAATAATATATTAATGAATTTTCTAAACATACTCGCGTATGCTCTAGATATATTAAACATGCAATGAGGTAGGTAATAGAAATGTGTTACTATATATAGGATATTAAGTATGTATTGACTACTAGCTGGTGCCCGCGACTTCGCCCGCGTGGATTGAAGTTTTTTGGGTCTCGCAGGAACTTTTTAATTTTCCGGGATAAAAGTAGCCTATGTGTTATTCCAGACTACAATCTCTGTGCCGAATTCCATCCAGATCCATTCAGCCGTTCTGGTGTGATTGAGTAACAAACATCCATCCATCCATTCATCCATCTAGTTTGGACGGATGGCCATCCCATCCATTACTTTCGCATTTATAATATGTATTATAGTATACCTAGATTGACATGAGTTTACGCACCCACGTCTAATTGCAAACATTTTATATAAATTCGCAGGTGTTCACCCACAGTCTACATTAAAGGATTATCTATATTATCCCTGCAAAATATATTCGTTATCATCAGACCTTCAGGCATGTACATACTGAATTTGACCACGTTATATATTCGACAAAAGTTATGATCAAAAATAATGCTTTATGCTAGAATATGCTGACAAAGATTACCTTTGGCAAACTTGGGTATGAAGTATGAACGTCATGAAAAATATGAAACAAAGCATAAAAATATAGAGGTACCAGTATAAATATTTGGCGTTGAAGGGTCGGGGTGGGAATTATATCCCACGTTACGCCTTGGAGGGTTTCCGAAGGCTTCCCATGCAAAATATAAGCAAAATTTGTCACGACCGCTCATAATGCCGGTTAAGCTGTATCAGATTTCGTGTAATATGTCCACCCTTTTATCCTTACCAAATAAATTTGCAGGCTAAAAATATTGCGGAAACCTTAGACATTCTGTAGATACCTAATAACGCATAGGTAGTACGATGACCTACCTATACTATAATATTTTTGCTACTGTTAAAACGTAAACACAATTTTAGGTATTATAATATTGCTATATACAGAGAAGAAATTACTGTGTACATACTGTGTACATTGTTTTTAATTTTCGAAAAAAAAAAATAACAGAGTTAGAAAAAACTCATTGAAGTAATAAGAAACATAGTTAAATTACCTACAAAATAGTATTTAGTTCATTTTGATAGCACTAATAATTTCGGAAATAGATTCAGATTCAGATTCATTTATTTGCATTTAACATGAACAATACAATAATTGACATGTCACCCCGTTAGGGCATATGCAGTTTGAGTGACAGGAGCTTCGAAATTATTATTTTTATGTGTATATATTATTATTTCTCAGTTGATACTTAATACTGTCTTGAAATTATCGGAATAAATTATTTATTAATATACCTGTCATAGTTAAAATGAAAGCAATATTTTTCAAAATTTTATATGTTTTCTGTAATTTCTAGAAAACTATTATAGAGCTAGACAAAAAACTCCCAGAAACAAAAATCAACACCATTTAACCACTTATTTAAAAAAAAATTGTTTATAATTAGAGGTTTAATTCGCTATAATCCGCGACAATAGGTAAATCTATGTGGTACAGTGTGTATCCGGCACCTATCGCCCGCGATGTTCACCAAACCACAGAAATCTTCCAAATTTATTCTCAATGTACGTTTCACTCCGATACCGGAGCATCTTCAGGAGATGTAATGACTCGTCACTCGACAATCGTGCATTGTCGAGTCAACATGTCCTCTAGTTCCTCCATCATCATGGACTTCCGCAAAGTAACGCCCGCTGATTACTAAAATAATTATACATCAATGTTTTCATCAATCAATTTGTAAATTTTTGACATTTTGACAGCTTGCCTCAACCAATATGTCCGTGAGCGCCGAATTTGCCCTTGTTGCACTCACTTAGAAAAAGATTAGATAATTAGATAATTACTGTAAAAAACTTCAACCCGTTTGGCGCCAACGAGTAGACATTTTAATTAGTATTTAATTACCATAACGAGAATTTGTGTAATTAATCAGATTCGCGGTCTTACCAAAACTATAATCATGCTTTTGATTGATGTCTGTGTGAAGTTAAGATAGCTACAACATGTTTTGCAAATACCTAAGTTGACGTATTTGTTACTCAGTTTAAGGAAAATTAATTCAGGTAATTAGGTATATTATGACTACACATTTTATAGCTATTTAATTTACAGCAGTGAAATATTTTTTCCTCTAAAACATCTTGTAGGGCTAGCCAGCCAGCATATTATTACCTAGATAATTAATTGATACATTATTTTTATAATTGAATAAAATTAAAAACGATACTAAGATTTTTTACGCTTGTAAATATTGAAAACTTTAAACAGATATCTCTCTCTGCGTCGTATTCCTCATTGCCGAGGGTCGTGACCCCTTTCCATTATGTGATGCCTGCCATTATGTGATGCCTGTCATTATGTGATTATAATGGCATAATCACATTATGTCCCAAGAAAACGTTATTGGAGCAATAATGCGGTGGGTTTCTACGTCCTTCCGCATATAAATTAAGCAGTCCGCATTTAAACAGATAATGATATGATTTTTTTTAAACAAATTTATACATTGAAATTTAAAAAATTGAACGCCCTAGTTCAGAAGACAATTTATTACATAATAATTAATAATAATATATTGAGTTGGTGAGATAGTAAATTAAAAAAAAACCGGCCAAGTGCGAGTCGGACTCGCGCACCGAGGGTTCCGTACAAACATGTAGTAAATTTTAAATTATTATAAAAACTACTTACTAGATCTCGTTCAAACCAATTTTTGGTGGAAGTTTGCATGGTAATGTACATCATATATTTTTTTAGTTTTATCATTCTCTTATTTTAGAAGTTACAGGGGGGGGGACACACACACATTTTACCACTTTGGAAGTGTCTCTCGCGCAAACTATTCAGTTTAGAAAAAAATGATATTACAAACCTCAATATCATTTTTGAAGACCTATCTATAGATACCCCACACGTATGGGTTAGATGAAAAAAAAATTTTTGAGTTTCAGTTCTAAGTATGGGGAACCCCAGAATTTATTGTTTTTTTTCTATTTTTGTAAGAAAATCTTAATGCGGTTCACAGAATACATCTACTTACCAAGTTTCAACAGTATAGTTCTTATAGTTTCGGAAAAAAGTGGCTGTGACATACGGACGGACAGACAGACAGACAGACATGACGAATCTATAAGGGTTCCGTTTTTGCCAAATTTGGCTACGGAACCCTAAAAAGCGAGTTAAGTTCTGCAACGAAATGCAGTATAGAAAAAACTAAGTCAAGTTAACATTAAAGAGATAAAAACTTAATAATATTATCGGATATGGTTATAATTATTATGAGAACGAAGGTATTCAGTGCAACTTTACATGAATTTATAAAAATTTTGCACCGCTAATGGCTATTAAAAATCGATAGAGCTGGCTCATAATAATAAATGTGGAATGTGGCTTGATTTAGTCGTAATGAAGCCATATTTTATGGTCATTTCTTGGAATCTTTTTCTCTCTGGAATCGTGAAACGTTATCTTTCTGCCATCGGCATAATGTTATGTTGATTCATAAAATGATTCGTTTTAATGTTATTTTATTAACGACTTAAGGTAAAAGTCTGCCTTCTGATTTCTTAAACATAATTATATTGTGTAGAAATTACACTTTGTAAGTTTGATCAAATCTCACTCCGCATAGGGCTGATTGTTTTTTTAATTTTTGTCGTACCTACATTCTTGACAAAGATTCACGTGGAAATTCAACAAATTGTTTGGAAATATACATATTGGTTGTTTGATATTGAAATGGGAATCAATCTTCTTGTAATCAAACTCCTTTCTCCTAAGATTGTCTATAAAAGTTGCTTTGGAAGTAAGACTTTCTTTTCTTTCTGCTTGTACTATAATGTTTTTTGTATCTATCAACCTTTTCCCTTCACTGTTGAGAACCTTACCTGATAAACTATCATACGTATCAGATCTGGGATTTACCTTAAATAATTTTGATTTGATTGATGATCGAAAATCTCATTTCATTATTTTTAAAATATTAACCATCGAGGACTCGACGTAACTAGATACTCGTTCATTGTTAGTTTCATGAATGCACGTTATTTATTCTAAATGTCAACACTGCACCGAGGACAACATTATTACTGGAAGACTATATTATTTTGTAAACTTAAACCCACGTAGGTGTTTGGTGTCATGTGAACGATTGCGCACTTGGTGTTACTCGGAAATTATGGCATATTATTTCACACGTTGCATGTGAACATACGTCTTTATCCTTGCTGTTTTTTCATATGGGATTTTAGTTTGCAATTTTGTGTTTGGTTATTCGGAGAGGACCGTGGTGTTGTAGACTTTGTTTGTTTGTTTATGTTATCCGTGAAAGCCTGCATAGAGTTTTAGTTGATTCAATTCTGTATAGGCATACCTACAGTGAGTGTAACTACATATTTTCTAGTTGCTGTTAAATTCCTTACGATATGATTTATCACATAGATGCAAATTAGGATTTGATTTTTAATTAGATTTTCTTACGAAACGTTCAAGAACTCCGTCATAGGTCTCATATATCTCATGCAATATTTTATTATGCTTGTAAGATATTACCTATTCAAAAAACTAGTACCTATTCAATTTTTATATTACACTTTTGAGTATTAATCATACTAATATTATAAATGCGAAAGTGTGTTTGTTTGTTGGTTTGTTGGTTTGTCCTTCAAGCACGCCGCAACGAAACAACGGATTGACGTGATTTTTGGCATGGGTATAGTTGAGGACCTGGAGAGTGACATAGGCTAGGATTTTTTTATCGGAAAATTAAGGAGTTCCCGCGGGAATCATAAAAACTTAAACCACGCGGACGAGGTCGCGGGCATCAGCTAGTTATTAATAAGAATATTGATGTGTCTAACTTAATTCTTACAAGTGTCCTAATTTCATCAATCTCTTTCTATCGCCGTACTAAGTAGAAGTAGTAGAACAAATACGTAAGTAGTGCCTTAATTTGTACATCAAGATGCATTATTCTTGATTTACGATATAAGGCGCTACACCGGGGGTGTCTGTAGGTCCGTCATGCTATTCACACATGCGGCACAATAACTATGGGCAATACTATAGGAAAGAAACGTAACATTTGGAGACGTAGGTACGTCAGTACTATTATATTATTCTGTGACGTAGGTACAATACTTACTATACTGTCGTCTAGAGATCTTCATGCCTGACGATGACAACATATTCTATTAATTATCTACAGCATTGCATCCCGCATTGTATAGGTAGTTAAGAAAAGTACGGAGTAACCCAGACTAATATCTACCCGGTGAGAAAACAGAGGGAGCTTCTAATTATTATGTAGCGCACAAAAGCCCTTTATTTACCTACGTGATGTTGGCAATTTTATGGATCTATCACTGTGCGTATGTGGAATGCCTAGATAATGCCTATGGGAACATGAAATTTCCAGGACTGGAAGCATTTTATATTTTATGGAGTTTCCTATTATGGCTAAGAAAATTCGAGGCAAGTCCTCCAAGCTTGTATCTTTACTTACAGGCAAAGAAACACATAATAAAGCTGTTATTACTAGATAATAGATGATCTCTTCTATGTTGCTTAGGAGTTTAAATAAAATAGAGCCAAGCTAACGAAAGCTTCTGTCGAAGTATAGTGAGTCACTATTATGTCTCTTCCATCTCGGGACCTAAGGTCCCGGAAGTTTGGAAGGCGTACGAGGGGCCGAAACCAACTCGCAGAGGCCCGTTAGACAATTTTACTCAAAAGGAAATGTGACACCAACCGGTGACTATATGGGACTATATGCAGTATGCATTAGGTAGGTAAGCGAGTGCACCCAAGGACAATCCCCGGTTAGTGCAGGTCTATTGCAAAACGTGGAAACAATGATAGGTATGGTTCTATGGGTTTGGGTTGACTATTATATCTAATTAATTATTAAGACAATTAACAACAATCCAAATTAAAAAAAACCTACCAACCTAGGTATGTTTGAAGACAGAAAAGAATTAAAATTCAACCAGCTCCAAAAATCTTATCGTATTATTTATTCAAAAAATATAGACAACAAAAAAAGCCGACCGCTGCCGTCAACCAAAGTGTTTTTGTTGCTAGATAATTTGACTTGGTAATGCGTCTACTTCACTTAACAAGTGTTTTATTTTTTGAAAAACAAAAAACAATAGGATAGAATATTTAACTAAGGCGCCATGATGTTTTTCAGGAATGACGTTTTCAATGGTGATATGATTTGTTATCATTTTTAGGGTTCCGTACCCAAAGGGTAAAAACGGGACCCTATTACTAAGACTCCGCTGTCTGTCTGTCTGTCTGTCTGTCTGTCTGTCTGTCTGTCTCCAGGCTGTATCTCATAGACCGTGATAGCTAGAAAGCTGAAATTTTCACAAATGATGTATTTCCGTTGCCGCTATAACAACAAATACTAAAAATTAAAAAAATATATATATTAAGGGGGGTCCCCATACAATAAACGTGTTTTTTTCGTATTTTTTTGCTCAATATTAAAAACGGTAACAGGTAGACGGTTCAAATTTTCACAGAATATTAACTTGTATATTACCTTTCAAAATAAATAATTAAATATCAATAAAGTAAATATTAAAGGGGGGCTCCCATACAACAAACGTAATTTTTTGATATTAACAGTAAACCTCTACAAACAAAGTTAGTTTTGCGGTTCATTAACAAAGGTAATTATACCTACTTCTTGAGTACGGAACCCTCGGTGCGCGAGTCCGACTCGCACTTGGCCGGTTTTTTTAAATGCCGTTATAGAGTCAAAAACCAAGTCGTCAGATAGGCCCAATTGTATAAGCAAATCGAACATTTGATAGTTTAAACGTATTGCTCGAACTGTTTAAGGAGGTCATACATGCTTTATGACGAGCCGGCATCTATGAACTCCTTAAACAGGTCGAATTATACGTTTGACAAACGATTACGATGATTATTACGAATTTACTTATTGATTGCTTGCATTTATCTCAATAATAAAAATTTTAAAAAAGCTGGCCATGTGCGAGTCGGACTCGCGCACCGAGGGTTCCGTACAAACTGTGACATTGTAGGCCATCTACGAAGTGGTGGCCGACCCTTAGAGCTGTGGAAAAATCAAACGCAATCAAAAGATACAGCCGTTTATGCTGCAAATTTTCGACACTCGCAAGGGAATCAAAACCTACAGGGTACTCAGAATCTTGAAATTTGGTATGAAGCAACGTCTTATAGCACAGATAAAGAAAAAATTGCGAAAAGCATAAATTTTTAGTTACATCATATAATAAAAATATTTTTAATAATTTTAAAAAGTAGTAAAAATATAGGTATCTTTTGATTGCGTTGGCTTCGAAATTTGATTTTTTTACAGCTCCAAGGGACAGTAGACTTGAGAATTTAACATGAATTTCAGCTTGATATTTCCATGCGTTCCTGAGAAAAAGGGAGACGGACGGACAACAAAGTGGTCCTATAAGGGTTCTGTTTTTTCCTTTTGAGGTACAGAAACCTAAAAAAAAAATTCTGTATTGAAGAGCATGAATCTAAGTATTTCGCTATATATTTTTTAAAAAGATGTGGCAGCATTTGAAGAAGTAGACAGATGTTCATAATAACTCCATAACAACGTAACTGGTAGGCACAGCTAGGTATCAACTCCATTGGTTTACAAATATTTGTAAACAAAGCGCCCCCCACTGAATCGATTTGGTTGCCATTTTCATACGGCGCCTCCACCTGCCTTATGACTTAATGTGTAGTGATCACATAGGTGTGGCTGCGCATTAATAACAGGTTCCAAACTTGTGGAATTTACATATTATATTGTATTATTTATTATCATTTAATATCGTGTAAACCGTCTAAGTTTGGCGGTCGTAGGGCTATTAAACAAATTAACAGATGGGTTAAAATTAAGGAAGTTGCGTAAAAGGGTCCGTTGAACCACAAAAAGTTATCGTTATAGTTTAACCATTAAAAACTGGAAAAGTGAGAAGCAGTTTTCTTACCTCTATTATTAAGGTTAAGTTTAAGTCAAGGTGAAAAGTAAAAGAATTCGGTCTTATTCATACAAAAGTAGCCTTTTCTAGATGGTAAAATTTTACGTTAGCGATATCTAACCTTCTTCGATGCAATTGGCCTTTAGAGATTGATATCGTAACTCGAAAGAGAAACTAAAAGGGTTAAAAGTACGGTACCCTTTTACCCTCTCGTACGACTGGCTTCTATAAACTGCTGTTGGGTACCTATGTAGGTACCTACTTAGTTTTCACCACGTTTTAAGCTCAAATTAGTGTTAGTAATTTACTTTCTCGTTTTCTGCTCCTGAGACCTGTATTTTTTGCAGAAAAAGTATTCTTAAACAATACGACACAATACATACACTGCTGGGATTTTTTATTATTAGGTATACCCAATATTTATAAATGACTAGCTAATGCCCGCGACTTCGTCGCGAATGTCGAACTTTTTAATTTTCCGGGATAAAATAGCATATATCACTCTCCAGGTCCTCAACTAATATACCCATGCAAAAAAATAACGTCGATCCGTTGCTCTGTTGCGGCGTGATTGAAGGACAAACCAACAAAAAAAACAAACTTTCGCATTTATAATATTAGTATATTGGTGTAAGATGGTCTGTGGGCATGTAAGCGACTTCGTCTCCGTCACAGACCCGTGAACTTAGCTTTTTTAAAAATCCCGTGGGAACTTTGATTGTCTGGGATGCAACCAGTCTGTACCAAACTATGTCAGAATTAGGTATATTAAAAAGGTAACAGACAGACAGACACAATTTCGCCTTTGTAGTACCTACCTATGGGTATTAAATACATAAATAAAGTGATTAGTGATGTGATGGAGTCTGAATGCATTTTGGTGATCCAAAAAGTTTTTATGTAATAGTTAATACCAATAAAACGGGACTTTATGGATAATTCGCTATTTTAATTGTTTTTCTATAAAGCCTGTGAAATCAACCAATTGGTTAGTTATAAGTTTCCATCGGTAAGAACTAGGATCTCGATAGAGGCTGATTATTATTTAATAACAAGTTCTACGAAGTGAAATTTTACAATGAAAGTTTAGATGAATTTTTAAAAGAAAAAAATTGCTTGTTTGAAAATGAACCTGTCATAAACTCACTTATGTTCGAAAGTTATGACTGGTAGTAAATTAAATTTCTAATGTTTCATAAAGAATACAAAGCGCAGTAAACTCGTGGCTGACATCACAGGTCTATGCAATCGTCTAATATTAGCTGAATGTTGGTCCAAACGGGTATTTTAGTATGTTTTGGCACCGAATAGTATAACCAGGTGAACAACATTAATTGTGGGACAAAAAAGGTTATTTAAATATAACGTTTAAAAAAAAGCGTCATACTATATACTATATTTAAGTGAAAGTGTGTTTGTTTTTTGGTTTGTCCTTCAATCAGGCCGCAAAAAAGCAACGGAGAGACGTGATTTTTTGCATGGGTATAGAGTTGAGGACCTAGGGAGAGTAACATAGGCTTTTTATTCCGGAAAATGAAGGATTTCCCGTGGGAACTATAAAAACCTATTTCACGCAGACGAAGTCGCGGGTATCAGTAGTCATCTAATATTTGAAGATTGCTCTATATTAATATTTACTCGTTCGTTAAAAAAGCAAAATTATTGAATCTATGCACTTTAAATTGGCTACATGTGCAATTTTCGGGATGGATATTGCTGCTCTAAAAGATAAACCGTCTTCCTGTGTTCAATAGTTAATTTGAATAGGTATCATCTCACATAAACATACCTACCTGCTTCTATAAATAACTTGTAAAATTTATTTTGATAAATTTACATCTGTGAAAAATATCCATAGTGTATTTTTTCTCAAACTTGTAGACAGCATCCCAGTAAACAGTTCCTGAAATCCTGAAACAATAAAATTTGGATCATTCCAAAATGACAAGTTATGTATGCAGTCTCTAGCCCTGAGCTTGCCAGGAAGAGAAATCCTATTACAAGAACAAATTGAGTACGCAGACAGACTAGTCGTTGACTTTTTGGACTTATCTACTGTGATTTACTCGAGGATTTAGTTAACTTTTGACTGGAGGTAGACTGTGATTGATTCTTATCTGGTAAATAATAATTCCTAGCCTCATTCCTTGCTTAAGAGAGGTCTCGGTCTAAGAGAGAACTAAGAGATCAGAAATACAGGACAGAAGAATATTTCAGGGAATATGAAATCTTTATTTCATAGGCGACATTTCAAAGTCGGCAAAAAGGCGGTATATTTAGCTACTCAGCTAAGAAATTCGGCAGTTATTGAAAAAAAGTTGTACAATGGATATAGGGAAATCTATTTATTATGTAATTTAATCGTCAGTTTCTAGACTGAACCCCGTGGTTTAATATACTGACATCTCAACATACAGCTCAGGGTATTTGACTACAACTCAAATCAGCAACGAATTCGTTCCGTTCATCAGTATCTGGATTGCGAATACCTACCTGAGCCGAAAATGTCTTGAGATTATTATTTATTGCCTTTATTAAACTCTTTATAGCATATCGCCGGTTTCATAATCATGAGTCATCCCGTCTAGACAATATTTTTATTTTCATTTATAAATTCGCGAGTCACAGGCCTTCAAACGGTCGATAATGAGTTTTTGATTGCAGCGTACGTGTTAATTGTGCTTAGTTTTTGTTATATAATTATTATAATTTATAACAGAAAAGCAAGTATCAGCTTGCTTCAGCATTATAAGTACCCTTTCGGATATGAGGCCTTATCGCAAGTTTCCAAGTTAAACGTATAACCAATAGTCAATAAAAAATCAACTCTACATTCCGAATACCAACTCCCAAAACAAGTGTGTGGGTACACATACATTAACTATTGTTTAGTCTAATAATGACGTCCGATGTTGGAATATGCCCACAAATGTGTATATAAAATGTATGCATGTATTTATTTATGTTGGCGAATAAAATAAATCGTAATGTACGAAGATACAGATGAGATCCGATGCGCAAGCGCCACATGGCCCGAACTGCGACTGATCACGGCCGTGGGAAAATTCTGAATGTGTCTAGTAATAAACTAGACTAATACCTACCTACATTGTAAAGGATACAAAGGTTAGAAGATATATTATTACTAGCTGACCCGTCACGGCTTCACTATAAGGTGGTATACCTAGGGTGGAAATTATCATCAATATCCATTCTAATTGCTACATAACATGTAGAAAAAGCCTACATGTTTACTACTAAGAGTTTAGCCCTATAGTAGTTTGGGTTACAGTGTTTCAGTCCCAAGGTGACACGAAAACGTGTTAGTGAATTTCTACTAGTATAGGTACTCGTATGAGCCATGAGGTCCACAGACGGTCAAAGAGTCTAAGGCAAGACTGAAACCAAGCGGCACAAATCAGTTGTGTTTTGTTTGGGAATCTCAACAAGAGATCTATGCCCAGCTATGAAGTGTGAACGTCCATATTTGGGTTGGGATGACGACGCCGAAGACGATGCGACTTGCGAGTCGCGACGGCCTTGGTTTACCGTAGGTAGGTAGGTAGGTCGTTCTCAAGGTTGATCCTGGAAGGCAAGGTTCCCGGGAAAAGACCACCTGGAAGACAGAGGATGAAGTGGATGGATGATGTAAAGGAGTAGACCCGTCATAATTACGCGGATTTAAAGAGGACAGCTCAAAATCGGAAGAAACCGCCAAACTTCAATTTGAAGATGGCACCCGATGATGATGAGGTAGGTAGGGCTCCTGCTGAATAGTGAAATGCCTTTTTAGATGAATTTTTGACGCTTCATAAACATTGAAGCTTGATTATTTCAAGTATTTTATATACTAAGATTTATTTCAAGTTATACGGACTAACATATTATATGATGATAGACATGTGGTTAGTGCAACTACCTATTAATAAATCATATTTATACTTTCGGTTTGTCACACTTCCTAGTTGTCTACGAGACGATATGCGTTTAAAAGGCTGTCACGATTTGCTGAGCATGTCATGTAATACAAGAACTGACAGAACGGACCTAATGCTTGCAGTTCGTAAACATGCATGTTCCGACATTGTTTCTGCATAATGTCTTGATCCACATACAAAAATACCGGTTTACCTAAGTACTGGAAGGCCGTAGATATAATGCGGCATGCATAAGTACTAAGATCTCAATGTACATAATATTATTATAATTTAAGGGATACGCATTACGAATGGCAAGTCCGGACATAGGTTAAAAAAGATTTATTTCGCATATCTCGCAAAATAAATCTCGAACGTAGAGGCATTTTGAGACAACTTGACAAGAGCTTGCAGCTGCTTGCAGCTGCAGCTTTTTATCAACTGGCTTTACAGCTCTGGGTTGCAGCCATTCTGAGCCTGTTGGTTAGACCGTTTTCAAAAGAGCAACCGCTGAGTTTCTTGATAGGTTCTTCTCGGTAGGAATATCATTCCGAACCAGTGGTAGATTCACTTAACGATTCAAAAGCACTTGTAAAAGTTTATTTGCATAAAAAGCATTTTGATTTTGATTTTGATTTTTGATTATACATAAACTCACAGATAAGGAAAATACTCACCTGTCAGTTGATTGCAGATTGCATATGGTTTTACAAGGGCCTGGGTATGGAGGGTAGAGTAGAGGAGTGTTATCTCTTATGGGAGAAAAATTGAAAAGTGTCCAGTGGTTGCTGAAAATAACAGTTCAAAAACCATCCACAGTGGCGCTGGTGTAGCAAAGAGTATGGTATGAATGTAGCAATAGGGAGGGACACTGCCAATTTATCCCGCTAGGTGTCGCATCGTCGCTGGTGTTGTTTAACCTTTGTTTACCTGTCAAACACCATATATTTTTTACGCGATAAGTAGTTGTGCCTAAATGTTGTGAATTCAAATATGATAATAAAGGCGCACACAGTTTCTCTGCTGATGAGGAAAGAAGAAGAATAAGGTACAAAGCCTTGCACCAACAAAATTGGAAACCGAGTTCATCGGCTAGGTTATGTAACGTTCACTTTAGACCTGACGATTTTTATGGCGAGAGTACATACACTGGTTTTTTTCCCAGATTCAATTAAAATAGGACGCCTAATTTCCTCAAATATGTACGCAAATTAACCTGACAGTTACCAGCGAGGGTGGCGCCATCTGAGATTAGCTTTGCCTTTCCCTCCCCATTGTAGATAGAAGTGAAGTATGCCGAGTTAAAAAAAATAATATTACTGTCGACTAAAATAGTTAAATAATGAAAATTTCAACAACTTACGTTGTATAAAATAATGATGAATGTTTTATTTCCTTGTTTATTTCTCAAACTTACTCTAATAATATTGGGCGCTTCCTTTTAAATTTACCTTGATGCTAATGTGGCGCCCCCAATGTGGTGCATTTCGACGGACACTTTTTTGTATATGCAGAGATGTTACGACTATCCTTCCTTCCTTCTACACTCCATATGCCTGGGTAAGCTTTCCATACTTTAAGCTTGCTTTATTGTAGGGCTGTATTGTCGTGGTCATGGTGGCACTGCGCCATAGGCTAATGAAAATATCGCGTAGAGCCCGGTCGTTTATATCCTGTGAGCCAATCTTGAATGTTGATTTTGTTTATGTCCCGGATTTCGTGCTACTGTTTCGGTACCAACGTAACGTTTACTGTTGCTGGATTTGTTTATTATGCTCTTTGACTGTGTTTACATTGTTGTGTTAAGACTATTGTTTATTCTGTACTGTAGTCTTTAACAAGTATTTTTAAATCTATCTCATTATACTTTAAAGTTGCTTGGCAGGTGAATTAAATGATTCGCTTGACTTGACCCCTGTCACTTCACCCACATTTGCAAGTGCCCTTTTGGAGCGCTTTCTGGGGCAAAGAGAATAGCTTTCTCTTGTTTTAACATTTTTTAATAAATTGACTTCCATAATTTTTTATTTCACTTATTTGTAGGTGAAAAGTTTCGTAAATATTTCTGATTCCTATAGAGTTATTACTGAATAGGCTTACCTTTTGGCTTATAACTATGTAGGTATTTCCAATTTCCATAGTGTGGTTTGTGTGCCTAGTTAAATATAGATTCACTGCTAGATGATGAACTCGACGTCCTCGAGGATTTAGTTTTTTAGATCTCACCACTACAACACCACTAGGTACTACAGCCCATACCCAGCACAGGCCTCCACTCTCATAGGAGAAAGGACCACGTTGCTCCAATGCGGGTTGGCGGGCTTTAACGACATCATGATAGTGATAGTAACCGGGACCGATGGCTTAACGTGCTCTCCGAAGCACGGGGGTGAAACACTACCAACTTCCTAACTCCGGGCTAGTACTGAGAATTTCTAGTCGGAAAAACCCAATACTTAATTATGGCCCGACCCGGGACTCGAACCCGGGCCCTCGTCGTCCGCAGTCGAACATTCTAACCACCAGACAACGAGGCAGTAAATAACACGGAAGATTTTAATTTTCTGGGACGAAAAGTACCTATCTAGCTTATGTCCGTCTCCGAGATACAAGTTACCTACATCTGTATAGCGATAGATATTGTTCGTAGGTATACCTACTCATCATCAATCAAATAAATATTTTAAATGCGAAGTCGCGGGCATCAGCTAGTATTAACTAAATAATAATTGGAAAGCAAGATCAGTTTCTACCATAAGCCATTATTACTAATCAAGAACGAACATAAACGGCAAGTTTTAAATGGTGGTATCAATATCAATTGTAAAGACATTCGTACACTAGATATTCAATGTGCGATAACAATAAAAGTAAGTACTAAAAATCATACTTTTGAATTTGCACAAAGTAGTTGCTTGACGAATGAATCATACTAATATTATAAATGCGAAAGTCAGTTTGTTAGTTGGTTTGTTGGTCTGTTGGTTTGTCCTTCAATCACGCCGCAACGGAGCAATGGATTGACGTGATTTTTGGCATGGGTATAGTTGAGGACCTGGAGAGTGACATAGGCTACTTTTTATCCCGGAAAATTAAGGAGTTCCCGCGGGAATAACAAAAAACTTAAACCACGCGGACGAAGTCGCGGGCATTAGCTAGTTAAATATAATAAACAACAAGGCAGATTAAAATTCCTTTCACGACTAAACGAGCCTCACTTATTTACCTATTAGATAACCCTTGAAAATTGCAATATTTCTATCATTGAAGTTACGAGGTAGTATTATGTTTTTAAATGAGTTTTCCTAATGTGATATATAAAATCTCTAAGCGAAATAAAATATCTTAGTACATGAAGATTTCTAAGTATATCGTTGACTGCAAACACACCTACCATCCGAATAACTTCTTGTTTACAACTTTAGTAGTCTCCGGTAGTAGATACTAAATTGAACAAAATTTCTCCCTCTCTTCGCTCGCGAGTAGTGTCCATTCGTTTTCACCTTTTCAAAATCAGTGGGTGCATTCACACAGCTTTGGGATATAAAATGGATGCGCCTGTTATACGACTATCGCCCGCGACTTCATCCGCGTGATATGAGAAATAGTTTACGTCCTATTCTCAGACCTACCGAATATACACAAAAAATCATAAGAATCGGTCAAGCCGTTTCGGAGGAGTTTTGTTACAAACACTGACACGAGAATTTTAAATATTAGAGATAATTTATTAGATATCAAGCTGGCTCTTCCTTATGAATGATGATCTGTTCTTGTACACCTAGCTTTACAGTTGCAACTTGCATACCCAATCAACAAGAGCAATTCGATTTGAGTGCGGGGCCACACATCGGTTCATTACTTATTTAAACTGATTGATGTTAGTCTGGCGACTGGAGCACGCTGCATTTTCGCGTCGCTGTAGTATGGAAACAAATGCTGCGAATTTGTCAAGCGCTCGTTCGCTTATGGGGCCATATTTCACTGGGACGGCGTAAAGATGAGACTTGACTGTGTCGCCAAACTTTTTTTATTAAGGCGCTGTGAGCTCACGAGATGAAAAACACAGGTGGGGGGGTGGGGGGGGTCTGGGGGGGGGGGGTTTGTGAAATCGAGCAAGCGTATGTCGCAAAAAATGCATGAAATCATTTGTAAAAAAAATATATAGGTACTTTTTTCAATACAAATAAATGAATCCGATGTGTTTGATATAGAAATGCGAATTTTATCTTATATTTCTAGAGCTAATTATTGGTTTCAATAGGTAGAAAAATTGCTTTAAAAGGTTAATTTATCTAGGTATGTTTAAAATAAATTTCAATGCAGAGATTTTTTAAAATTGTGTTTTGAGATGCGTCAATGGCTGCTTAAAGGTCTTGAAAACAGCAAATTATTTTTACAAGCATACATTATATTATCACCGTTTGATGGATATGTCACCGTAAGATTGCAATAACCGTTACATTGTAATCCAACTAGCGATATTGTAAACTGTCGACAGATTGTGAACCGTTCAATGTTCCGAGTGTCAATTTTTGAAATATTCATTGTATTTACGTTTTCCTGTCTCTTTCTTGTAGGTTAGGTTAGGGTTCGACGTAAATAATGGTTTACCACTTTGGTTTTACCAGGTTAATATACCTAACAGATTACAATCTACCGAAAAATAATGCGTTAAATTGTAATCTGTCGACAGTTTTCAATATCGCTAGTTGGATTACAATCTAACGGTTTTTGCAATCTTACGGTGACAGATACACTGCTTTTGAAAACCCCCTTTTACGCTACACAAGGTCTTAAAATCCGGCAATGATTTGCTAATTCAGAAGCTCTACCGGCATCTCAAATAATGCCCAATTATGTTAGTGAAAAAAAAACATTCAAGCAATGTCATAAGCAAACTTAAGACAGACAGCGTCGCTATAATCTATAATCTATATCATACTAATATTATAAATGCGAAAGTGTTTGTTTGTTGGTTTGTCCTTCAGTCACGCCGCAACGGAGCAACGGACTTTTGGCAAGGGTATATAGTTGAGGACCTCGAGAGTCGAGAGTCACATAGGCCACTTTTTATCCCGGAAAATGAAGGAGTTCCCGAGGGTATCAAAAAACTTAAACCACGCGGACGAAATGGGGGTTTGAAGTTTGTATGAAAGTCCTTCAGTTTTAGTGAAGTTTTTCAAGTTACAGACATGAAAATCAGCATTTAGGTTATAATTTTTAATTAATAAAAGCCTTCATAAGCTCTAAAGCCTCTATAGATAGGCTTTTAGCAGCGGGAAAAGGACATGACCAGAAACTGCCCTCCGATTCGGGACAATGTGCAGGATTTCCGTTTTTACAGTAAGTTTTAAAAATTAAAACCGAAATTATTATGGATTTATTATTCCGAAAAAGGTCAAGGTTAAACTATCTAAAAAAAACAATACGTTTATTGATTAATTCTTGAGCATCCGCTTTCCTCTTTTAGGAACTACTCCTTTTTGACGTTCCATTTTATCGTTGCCTAGTAATATTCTTGTAATCCATTACATGAGTAACATTTAAGTACCTCTGTCTCTACAATAAGAAAAGGAAATGTATGTTTTGCTAATAATTATTTTTATTTGTTGACAAGCCTCAATGAAACGTGTTATTGATCGAACAAAGCATTTTGAAATAACCACTGCGTTTAAAGGAACGCTCTTTGACATTGCATCTGTTTGCCATCTGTGGTCGAATAGTTGAACTCGCTAACCAAACGTCTAGCGCCATCTAGTGTGGGAAAGCAGTTTTTTGGTGAAACCTTTTTATTTATTTTCTCAGTTTTCAGAGCCTTCAGACTCCTGAAACTTTATTATATGAAAATTATAAAATATAACAATTACAATAATAAAGAAATCATACTTGAAATTATTTTTTTAGACACGCTCACAACAATAACTAGCGCCATCTAGTGTGGGAAAGCAGTTTTTGGTGAAACCTTTTTTATTTATTTTCTCAGTTTTCAGAGCCTTCAGACGCCTGAAACTTTTTTATCTGAAAACTATAAAATATTACAATTACAATAATAAAGAAATCATTGTTGCACATTGATTTTTGACACCTAGGCAAGCTCCTATAGTGGCACTGGTCAAGTCCTTTCATAATCTCATAGGAAATGAGAAATTGTACGCGGACGAAGTCGCGGCCGACCTCTAGTCATCCATACGTTGCAATTACTGTTGTGAACATTTCCGTATGGAAAACTGTTCCACGGTAATTTAACGGCCATTTCTTGCTTCGGGTCATAAAAAATAGAGACTGGAGACGTCGATGTGGGATCTCACTAAATATGCCCCCAAGAGTTGAACTTTATAATAATTTATTGCATTATTATCACCCGACACGTAGGTACTTTCAAGCTTTATTTATTGTTAAGTCAGATTTGTTGCGGCTTTAGAGTTGAAATTATCTGTCATACTGTCGGTGTTATATTATCCTCTAAGGCACACTTTAGCCTAAAACATTAGGCCTCTTGGAGGATTTGTGTTGTGTTGTTGTGATGCTTAGTGCTTTGTCTGCTGTCTGGTTCTACCGGATTACCTCTCTATAGCAAAACTATAGGTAAACTTCGTCCACGTTAAACGTTGACGTTAGTTAAAAAACCGGCCAAGTGCGAGTCGGACTCGCGCACCGAGGGTTCCGTACTCAAGAAGTAGGTATAATTACCTTTGTTAATGAACCGCAAAACTAACTTTGTTTGTATAGGTTTACTGTTAATATCAAAAAATTACGTTTGTTGTATGGGAGCCCCCCTTTAATATTTACTTTATTGATATTTAATTATTTATTTTGAAAGGTAATATACAAGTTAATATTCTGTGAAAATTTGAACCGTCTACCTGTTACCGTTTTTAATATTGAGCAAAAAAATACGAAAAAAACACGTTTATTGTATGGGGACCCCCCTTAATATATATTTTTTTTTAATTTTTAGTATTTGTTGTTATAGCGGCAACGGAAATACATCATTTGTGAAAATTTCAGCTTTCTAGCTATCACGGTCTATGAGATACAGCCTGGAGACAGACAGACAGACAGACAGACAGACAGACAGACAGACAGACAGACAGACAGACAGCGGAGTCTTAGTAATAGGGTCCCGTTTTTACCCTTTGGGTACGGAACCCTAAAAAAAGTGTGCGTCACTTCCAACGCATGACTGGCGGTTACTCCTTACGAACGAAATGTGTTACCATGGAAACAAACAAGTTTTATCATGGAAACATAAAGTAAATAACGTAACGGAGAAAGTTTGATTTTACTCCCCATAAATTTTCATAGGCTTATATAATATGTATGTGAAAATCGATTCTTTAGGAGGCAAACTCCAAAAATCGTGGACACTCTTTGAGTATCTGGGATAAAAAGGAGCCTAGGTATGCCACTCAACCATACCTATGCAAAAAATAAAACGTTAACCCGTCACTTCTCTGCGGTTTGATTGAAGGACAAACCAACAGACATACTGTCGCATTTATAATAACAAGTTAGTAGTAACTTGGGAAGTAAGATATACTTACGCTTCTTGTCCCTATTGTATAATATCCAAGACTTCTGCCAAGTAACCTGCCTCTATCCGTCACTCAAGACAAGTTAATCGATATACAAAATATGAAAAATGTCGAGTATTTCGAGCGCTCTCGTTAGAATGTTTGTAATTTAGAATGATCGGTGATGTGGTGGCATAATGACGTCCATTACCTGTGTTAACGGCTGGCCTTCCAACTGAGTCTCTAACACCGGTCCGGCGTAAATCATAATTGAGGCCTTTCAAAATAAACACAGATATTGCATAGACTTATTATATTACTAGCGTATGAGATAAATTTAACGCAGACTGTTGAAATATGTACAACTAGCTGATTCCCGTCTTCGTCCGCATGGAAAAGTTCCTTAAATTCCCACGGGAAATTCTTAATTTTCCGGGATCAAAAGTGCCCTATGTCACTCTCCAGGTCCTCAACTCCTCAAAAAATCACGTAAATCCGTTGTTCTTTGCTGCGTGATTGAAGGTTTGTCCTTCAATCACCAAACACGCAATATAATCTGATAAATTTTCATAGAAATTGTACTCTGTGCCGTTCTGAAAATATTATTGCTTTGGAACAGTTTTGGGAGGTATACTTAGTTAAAATTTTTGGGTTCAGCTTTGGTATTGTATTACATTTTATATGTGAAACGCAAACAATAAGGTAGGTACCTGAATGAAATAGGTACATATTTCCTTGAGTGCAGTAAATAGTTCACTATTTACTAAGTACTATTTACTAGTTCACTGTTCACTATTTATTCACTTTAATATAATGAAACGTTGCTCCTCTATCTAAATTCTACATATTCCAATAAATGTGAGTAGGTAAGTACCTAGGTATAATATATAAAAGATGAATTTATGTTGAAACTGTTTTGAACATCAACAACAGGGAATCTGCATAATTGTTTTGAAATTCCATTTTTCCGTGACTAATGTAACACCAATCTAAATCTCAGAGAATAATTATTTTCTTCTCTTTAATTTAAACATGCGCTTGTCAAACAAAACCAAGGTAGGCACGCCTCGTGTTCAAGAGAGATTCCCGGAAAGAACATTTTCTAATTGTTATTCCTTTCGCCTTGTCTCCGTCTCCGTTCATTTAAATACTCTTAGAAGTTTCAAACCTTTTTGCTCTTGTTTAAGCATGGCTGCAGGCGTTACCACCTATCCACGAATTTTAGCGGAGTGACGAGCGGGGCGACTCGCGATTATCAAAAGTCTTGGACGAATATACCTACCACGTCCAAGATTTTTGATAATTAATCAAAATGGATTACCGAGCCACAAAAGGATTAAGGAATTGTATAAAGCGCGCATCTCGATAGATTGGCTGCATTCATTGGCTAGCTATCACCTAAGTGCCGTTTTAGAGGCATGAAGGCTCAAGAGTGTCCATACCTCATCTTCTCTATCTAAGAAATATAAAATACTTCTATTCAGACCCTCGAGCCGTCCTAAGTGCGGTGCATCGATTGAAGTCTAAGCTGCTAAAACGCTGTTGATGTTGCGAAACGATCATTCAGGCCTTTTGCCTGAAGTAGTATCTAATAAATGTCCTCCCGACCGAATTTCGGTTACGATAGCCAATCTCCAGAGATGTAAGTTCGCAAACACAGGTGTACTCTCTATTCCCTTACTCTCACAGTCCGATGAGACAAAAATCCAACACGACCGCGGAGAGATCAGGCGCAAGACCGCCGGCTTTACGCGCTCTCAGAGGGACGGGACTCGGGAGTGTCTAGGTATCTAAAAGTTTCCAGCCTTCAGTTAACGCCTCTGCGACGCGTGTGATCTTCATAATATGGACATCACACGCGTCGCAAAGTAATAAAGTAGCAGTAATAAAGCAAAGTAGTAAGAAATAACACTAATATAATAATATTATATTCGTGTTATTTCTGACGTCCTCCGCGCTCCGCTTTAAGCTCGCTCATACTCGTAGCGTAATCTTCGTGGATAAGCGAATCACTGAATTGTTACCAGGAGCTCTGTCTGATCGTGATGTACAAGCTATGAAGCCAATAAAGCCCCTACCATGGCTCCCGCCTTGTAGCACGCGCGGGATATACCCTAGTAGGTACCCAAGTATCTATTCCATTTGAAAATTGACTTGAAGTTTTTTCTTTTCGAGAACACAGCTACGACCGTATTTAATTATGAAGGGAAGGGAATTGAAAGATCACGCTTCAGTCGGAAAAACATGTTTGATCAATATTTTATGAAAAGGTAAGGAGTGGGCGTATTAGATACTCGGTAGGTAAGTACCTATTTAAGTAATATTTCTAAGGAATTTAGATCTGTAAATGTTGATAGTAAGTCATCGCTATTTAGCTTATTTTGCAGCATATCTACATAGCGCTGATAATAATTAAGTTGCTTTTAGTAAATTTTCAAATATCTCAGCTACAAAAAGTTATGTACCTAAGTACTGGTTTTTCCAGCAAAATGAGTTACAAGCACCGAAATGAAAATATTTAAGTATTATCTTTATTGAGTATCTATGGTTTTATGAATAGTCGTAGATATTCTTTGTAAGGAACAGGAGATCTATACTTAATATTATAAATGCGAAAATTTGGATGGATGTATGGATGGATGTTTGTTACTCAATCACGCCATAACGGCCGAACGGATCTGGATTCTGGATGTTTGGCACAGGAAAATTTTAATAGGAATCTGGAATTACACATTTACTTACACATTTTATCCCGGGAAATTAAAGAGTTCCCGCGAGAACCAAATCACCTCCATCCATGCGGACGAAGTCGCGGTCATCAGCTAGTATCCATACTTCCATACTATATAATATTATAAATGCGAAAGTGTGTCTGTCTGTCTGCTACGCTTTCACGCCTCATCTGTTCAACCGATTTTGATGATATTTGGTACAGGGCCCAGGGGTAGGTTGTATCCCGGGGAAGGACATAGGCTTAATATTAATGCAAAAATTTTGATACAAATATGGATGGATGTTTATTACTCAATCACGCCATAACGGCTGAACGGTTCTGGATTCTGGATGTTTGGCACAGGAAAAGATTAATAGTAGTCTGGAATAACACATTTACTTACACTTTTTATCCCGGAAAATTGAAGAGTTCCCGCGAACCAAAAAACTTCCATCCATGCGGACGAAGTCGCGGACATCAGCTAGTATAAATAATAATAACAATTAAGTATTAAATAATATTTAAAGCAAACATGTGCCGACACACTCGTATATCATTTTGGCTATTTTTCAATTTAACCGCGCCCAGTGTAAGCCCGGGAGATTTATCACCAACATTTTTATGCTTGACCAAGCATGCGCTCCTCTTACGATGATTTATAATGAGATCTTGGATTATTGTACGAGGACGTTTAATATGCAATGTTTTATGACCTGTTAATCTTTGAAGTTATTTTTTTACTAGCTGATGCCCCCGACTTCGTCCGCGATGAATTAGTTTTTGAATGCCCACGGCCTATGTCCTTCCACGGGATACAACCTATCCCTATACCAAATTTCATCCAAATCGGTTGAACAGATGGGATGTGAAAGCGTAGCAGACAGACAGACACACTTTTATACGGGCGACACTTTTACACTTTTATACTTTTGTATGGGCGACCTCCCTGGCGCAGTGTTGAGTGTTGAGTGTATTGTTGTCTGAACGTGAGAGGTCCCGGGTTCGATTCCCGGCAGGGTCAATTTGGGAATTAATAATTTCTGAATTATCTCTGGTCAGGGTCTGGTGGGAGGCTTCGGCCGTGGCTAGTTACAAGTTACAACTTACAACCCTACTGGAAAAGACGTACCGCCAAGCGATTTAGCGTTCCAGTACGATGCCGTATAGAACTATGCCGACTAGGGGTAACTACGCGTTTAATATAACTGCCGTCTGCCATACCCCTAACAGGTTAGCCCGCTACCATTTTAAGCTACATCATCACTTAGACTTACCATCAGGTGACATAGCAGTCAAAGACTAACTTGTAGTGGAATAAAAAAAGGGGGGAAAATAATAAAAAAGCTGCGGTGTTAAAATTTAATGAAGGGTTTTTTTTGCGCATAACTTAACAGCATACCATAAGGGTGCGCATAACTTAACAGTGGTGCCTCCTGCCTACTTCCTTAACAAGTTTGAACAAAACGAAAGTCCTTTGTTCTTCTGCGAACATTAATTAAACATCAGGTAGGCTGTAGACTACCTTTTGTAGTTCTGTTTATTTACTGAACTTTCAGGATTTCTGCAAAGCTAACATTATATTACATATAAGACGGTCGGTTATAGGTATATACCTATAAATAAAAAGGTTTTTATTTTTAGCTACTTTGAGAACTCAATATGAATATGAAAGTCGAGAAAAATAGTTCCTCTGTCTCTGCAAATAAGTATGTAGTTACTTTGAGATGGTCTGTTGTTTGTCTCATGAATTCTTGAATGTAATAAAATTCATAAAATATACGAGTATGTCACCGTAAGATTGTAAAAACCGTTAGATTATAATCTAACTCGCGAAATTGTAAACTGTCGAATGATTACAATAAAACGGATTATTTTTCGGTAGATTGTAATTTGTTAGGTTTATTAACCCGATATAACCTAATTGATTATTTATGTCGAACCCTAACCTAACCTACAAGAAAGAGACAAGAAAACGTAAATACAATGAATATTTCAAAAATTGACACTCAGAACATTGAACGGTTCACAATCTTTCGACTGTTTACATTCTATCAAAAAAAAAGGGTCTTGACACACAGACGGACGGACAACGAAGTGATCCTATAAGGGTTCCGTTTTTTCCTTTTGAGGTACGGAACCCTAAAAAAGCGTTAGATTACAATCTTACGGTTTTTACAATCTTACGGTCACATATAGATTCATAAGGCTTCTGAAGGCTTCTGAAAGGGGGACATATTTCTTTGGAACAATCGCAGTTGGCACTCTATAGTTAAGTAAATTAGTACTATAATTGTAGAACCACTAGTTTAAATGCATGCCTAATTAAAATACCATTACACCACATATTTGTACACCACACTGTGGTAGAATGCTAGAATCCTCTATTTTAACCGACTTCCAAAAAAGGAGGAGGTTCTCAATTCGGCGCGTATTTTTTTTAAATGTATGTCTGTGCATATCTACGTGGTTTCTGAACCGATTTGAATTTTTTTTCTATCAGTCGTTAGAGGAAGCTCTCGAGGTGGTCCCATAAAAAATTCTGACTCCAAATTCTCAACCCTGACACTAAAAAGTTAAAAATAAAAATAATTTCCAAAAAATCGACTTCCACAGCCACTGTAAAGTACAAAATAATTATGATTTCTACCCACTATGTTGAAGTCGGGCGAGTCTGATGCGTCAACTTTGCTTATCCTTGTTATACCCGCCGCTGGAAGTCAGTTTTTTGGAAAAAAAATTGAAGAACATCTTTGTGCTGCCGTATTCCACAAATAAATAATTTGAAACATGAAGGCGAAAGACCTACGTAACAATGTATAATATAAAATCTTGCTAAGTAAATTTCTCGGTAATCCAAAACACGTTCATAAACTTTAAATAGGTATATATATATATATATATATATATATATATATATATATATATATATATACCTACTTATGAGAATTTGGGCAGTGAGTAATTACGGGATATAAATTCCTAAATTAATGAAAATAATAAAGTTTCAAGCCATTAAAGAGATTTACAGCCATGGTGTGGAGAACTTCGCGAAATTGGTGATTATAGTCCCTAATTTATGAGGACTGTTTAAGAGGATAGTCGCATTCGGGGCACGACCTGAAGGCGCAAGAGCTGCCAAAGCCACAATTGTTACAAGAGGTGCATTGTTCGGTAGAATCAGGCACGCCGTAAAAATTCTAACTATACAATAAAACGGAAAAATATTTTTGGTGAGTAGCAGATGACAGCTAGAACTTCAGTACTTATCTATTTTGTTAGCTAAAGTAATAATTTTAGTAGCTAAATTATTGAAGTAATTTTCTGAATTTCTTCCATTTGACCGTGTTACAGGCGTCACATCAATTTTCAGTGAACTGAATAAATTATTGCGGTTTTATCTCTTTAGGGTCGTCGCATAGGAACAAGATTAGTTTATTATATTGTCATAAAGACGAGAAGGATTCTATATATAAAATTCAATAACGGTGAAAAGAAAACTACCTTTAGGTATACGACTTACCCACTCGATATAAAGACTAGAAAAAACTAATTAAATTTTTATTGACTTATAAGTTACTAATGAATGCCCGCGACTTCGTCCGCGTGGTTTGAGGTTTTTTGGTTCCCACGGGAACTCCTTAATTTTCCGGGATAAAAAGTAGCCCACGTCCTTCCCCGGGATACAACCTATCCCTGTACCAAATTTTATCAAAATCAGTTGAACAGATACATTTGTTTGATTCCCGCGGGAACTCTTCAATTTTCCGGGATAAAAAGTAGCCTATGTGCTATTCCAGACTATAATCTATCCCTATGCTAAATTTCAGCCAGATCCGTTCAGACGTTGGGGCGTGATTGAGTAACAAACATCCATATATCCATACATCCATACATCCATCCAGACATCCATCCAAACTTTCGCATTTATAATATTTATTATTTGATTGATTGATATTTGATAGCTATTAGCTCACCGGAATGAATTTTAAGCAAATCCTCCAAAAACATTAAAATTTTAATATTTGTCTTCTTCATAACTCCGTCGGTTTAAAACAAATTTATTACAGCAAATAAAGTTTAAAGCATAGGTACTCAACAAGTTTAAACTTAGTAATAGCATAGTTACTATTAGTTTTTATGTAGGTACATTACCATCTATTGTAATAGTTTGAGCAAATAATTTTCTAATAATTTTCGCCTAGCGCTGTTTTGTTTCATGTTTCATTATGGTAAATAGAAAGCTCGTTTTCTTCTCGGAAACAAACGAACTTTATTAACAATAACCAACATTGTTATGGATTAGAGAACGAAACGTAAGGCCGTAACGCGTCAATGAACCCATTGTTTACATCGGGAAACTTTAGTTTTTGCAATTCCTGCAACCCGATAGTTGATGTTGTCGTAGCAGGTTTTGTGATTTGTTATGAATTAAATCTATGAAGCTTTAAGGATTCCAACCCAAGCTTAAATAATCTCTTTTTCCGTCATAATTAGACTCCTTCCTTCCTCGTTATCCCTTCGATTAATCAGATAATGGTGTGGAGTTGTGGACTGCGGGGGTTTCTACGGAACTGTCTTTCTGCTTTTACTAAGTCTTCGGCGCCTCGTCATCATCGTCGTCTCAACTCTCAACTAATAGATGTCCACTGCTGGACAAAGATCTCCTGCATAGATCTCTATAGGGCACGGTCTTGCGCAGCTTGCTTCCAGCGGCTCCGAGCTAGGTCATCACCATCATCACTACAGCCTATTAACGTCCCACTGCTGGGCACAGGCCTCCACTCTCATAGGAGAGCGGGAATTAGAGCTTAGACCCACCACGCTGCTCCAATGCGGGTTGGCGGGCTTTAACGATTATTATCATGTTAGTGATAATAACCGGGACCGACAGCTTAACGTGCTCTCCGAGGCACGGGGGTGAGACACCGCCAACTTCCAACTCCGGGCTGGCACTGAGAACTGACAAGAGAAAAAAGAGAATTTTAATTGAAAAACCCAATACCTAACTTTTATGCCCGACCGGGAATCGAACCCAGGACCTCGATAATCCGCAGTCGACTATGCTAACCACTAGACCAACGAGGCAGTCCCAGCTAGGTACTCGCTTGAAATCGTCTATCCACCCAGTGGGCATATAAGAGTTTTTTTTATAACCACTACAAGTTAGCCCTTGACTGCGATCTAGCGGGCTAACCTGTTAGGGGCATGGTAGTTATATTAAACCCATACCCCTATTCGGTTTCTACACGGCATCGTACCGTAACGCTAAATCGCTTGGCGGCACGTCTTTGCCGGTAGGGTGGTAACTAGCCACGGCCGAAGCCTCCCATTAGGCCAGACCAGGGAAAATTCAGAAATTATATTAAATTCCCAAATTGACCCTGCTGCTACACACTGCGCCACGGAGGTCGTCAAAACTAAGCTGATAAGCACCAAAGTCCTACTTTACGTCTACTGTGGTGCGATTTTCGTAAAAGAATAATTCACGTAGGTACTTAGAACTTACAGTAAAGTCGGTGACTCCATAAAATTTATAGAGACAAAAAGTCACATTTTTAACAACCCTTAAACTTTTCCCAACTTTTGCTGTCAAATAAAGTCTATTCGGGTCATTGCGCTTGGTTCAACCCGTGAACACCGCAGATATGACTTTGCCCGAAACGTTGGAAGTGTTAGGTGCTTTAAACATCGCAAAAGCTTTTATATAAAGTTTAGATACCTAGTGCTTTCGTTTTTCTTTGGCGTTAGATTTATTTTTATCCAATTTTATGAATACAATTTTATCCACAGTTTCCCCAGGGAAACTGTGGATAAAATTGTATTCAATTAGCTTTTTTGTGTGCCAGTTTGACCATAATCATCCGAGCAGTAGATTTCTGTTTGGCTCATCAAAAAAGTGCATAACGTAAGCTTAAAATGACTTAGTTAATGTATTTTCTAAGTAGACAAATATCTCTTTTATTTCTGTACGTTTTGAGACCGTAAAAGTTAACTTATAAAGAGACGTATAAAAATGGGCAAGTACCTACTGGCAGAAGGAGTGCTGAATAACAAAAAGCTCTTGGTGAATATAAAATGGGAGCTTCTACATCTGTCAGGTTGAGTCCAGTAATGGTTTGAGGGAAACCTACATAAACCTACATGTAAATGTAATAGGGGGAAAAAATTGGGCGTCCGACCTGTAGAGCGCGCTCCACACCTGTATAATCCTGTCTATATCCCCGCCATAGCGCTGTCCCGCTTTTCAGACTAGATGGCGTTAGTAAAATAAGTTCACATTCTTCTCGTCTATGTAAATCATTGAAATAGAAACACTAAAATTCTACATCAATGATGTAAATTGAGGTCGTTGGCGACCAGCATTAATAGGTATGAGTTAGTAGAGTAGTGCATCTAGGAACATATTCTTGTCCGCCGGCTGTCCGTATCGATCGTCCCGAGCCCCTATCAATTACGTCATGGTCTGCACGGCGATAAATCAAGATCAATGGCGCGCGCGCTGGGGTGGCACGCATAACAAGATGGTCTTCATTTATTTACTTATCTGAGCTTTTATATTGGTGACCTATGAAGGACTTTGTGATCGATTGTTTGGTTAACTTTATATAAGCACTAGACGATGCCCGCGTCTTTGTCCGCGTGGATTGTTTTTTTTAAATTCCCTTGGGAACTCTTCAATTTTCCGGGATTAAAAGTATCCCTTCCCCGGGATGTAATCTGTCTCTGTACCAAATTTAATCAAAATCGGTTGGGTAGTTGGGCCGTGAAAGCATAGCAGACAGACAGACAGATATTTTTCATTTATAAGTATGGATTACGATACGATGCGAAAACGATACAATACGAGATACGATTAGGTAACTTGTGTAATGGCGGGCCTCAAAATGATTTCGCCTCAAAAATTCCAGGAAATTTAATTTCCAGGAAAATTTTGGCGAAAAGGGACATAATTAGTCAATACAAAGAAACCCAATCGAGCGTTTTTCCGAATTCCGAGAAATTTGCACACTAAAATCCAAATCAATTGGCATTTAGCCGTTTATTATGTACGGAAAAGGTCTCGGACCTATACAAGTTTAATCATGCTAAAAGCTACCTCATGATTGGTCGACTGATAAATTGCAACAAAATGATTCACTTTATTACATATGCTGAAGCAACAAATTTTATATGAATAGCAGTAAACAATAATAAAGTTGCTTCGTAAATATTAATTGGTTATATCTACTGCAGCCAATTATCAGCTTTCTCATAAGAGTGAACCTTAGCGCCGTAATTGCGATAGGAACCCTAATAATTTTTGTTTGTAGGTGAACTCAATATCTTGCAGTGTCTAAATATTTACAGGTTTTTATCGCAGAATGACTCAAAAATAATGATCAAATTAGTTTGTATTTCTATGATTGAATCATGTTTTCAGTCTAGGCAATGTTCCAGACTCAAATGTAGATCGATCTGTGTAGGTACTGGTTGCCGTATTATTAAACATTGCTTGTATGTTTGCTTGTTTCAGGTAAAGCATGATGGCTAATGGAATGCGGGAACGTTTTTCGTGGGTGCTTCAAATGCTGAAAACATGAAAGTCTATCGAGAAATATTAGAAAAAGCATAAGCACTAACACACTTCATAGAAGTTTTATATTTGTGATACAATTAAAATACTAGTTTAAAATGAATTTTAAAATCATATCCTTACTTTTAACATGGAATTTCCTCCTTATAACCGCCAAAAGAGAATCTTTGGAAGACGACGATTCCCGAGCAAGGGAATTGAGAAACAAAGAAAATAATCGAAATCGGACGAATTTTAATGGAACGTTGACAGATTTACCTGAAAGGAGATATTTAAGGCACAGAAATAGTTCAAGATACCGTGGTGATCGTCGTCGATTTTGGGAAAGGGATCATGAAGTAAGGCGGGACAGGAGGAGAGGTTCCGAATCTCATTCCTCGGATGAATACAAGTCTAACCGAACTGATCCATACAAGAGAGATGAAAAACCTCGCAAAACTGACAAGCATTTTAACAAAAGCAATACTGACAAAGTAACTGATAGAAGGAAAACTGTGAATCAAAATAAAACACCTGATAGAGTATCGACGGCTCGAGAGAATACCACTAGGTTCAAACCTAAGACAACTAATAAATGGCAATCTGGTGGGTTTATTCCATATCCTCAGCCACGGGAGAAGAAGCCTAATATTATACTCATATTAACGGATGATCAGGATGTGGAGCTGGGTAGTTTGAACTTCATGCCACGTACAATGAAAGCTA
This sequence comes from Erebia epiphron, assembly GCA_963932025.1. Classification (NCBI taxonomy): domain Eukaryota; kingdom Metazoa; phylum Arthropoda; class Insecta; order Lepidoptera; family Nymphalidae; genus Erebia; species Erebia epiphron. The sequence continues at coordinate 14,325,078 of OZ009956.1, read as the reverse complement.
TCAGGAGTGCTGGAGCAGAGTTTCGACACGCCTATACAACAACACCAATGTGCTGTCCCTCAAGGTATGCATCATTTTTTACTTAGAAGGACGAGTTCTGAGAGCAGCTTCATGCTCAGTAGTGGGCCAGCGAAGTGATAAGTTGAGTGACCTAGGAGCGACAGCGCAATTCAGTCGATTTTAGTCTTTTTGTTTCCTCCGTGCCTCAGAGAGCACGATAAGCCGCCAGTTCCGGTTATTATCACCAACATTACAATAAATGTGAAAGTTTGGATGTTTGTAAGTTTGTATGTTTGTTACTCCTTCACGCTGAGCTCTATTGGCCTGAAATTTGGAATGGAGATATATCATAACCTGACTTAAACACCTAAGGCTAGGCATTCTATCCCGGAAAATTAAATAATTTCCGCGGGAACTAAAAAACACTCAATTCCCGCGGACAAAGTCGCGGGCATCATCTAGTTTGATAATAATTCTGATAGTTTTCAAACTTAAGAGTCATATCAACTACCGAAGTCCATCCTAAGAAAACCCTTCATGTTAAACCCTTCGTAGCTCAAGGCCCTCAGAAATGAGGACGCGGAGAGATACTTCATTTGCTATAAAACATTAAAACTTTCATAGTTGAAAGCAACTTACTACAAGTATTATGCGAGTATGATTATAGGGGTTAGCAACGATAATGGAGAATAGGTCGTTTGTTCCGCTTTATCAACAGAGGATACGAACAACTAGATAATGTGGACCGTCTTAATTTGAAGTCCAGACAACTCGTGCTTCCGATACGTCCATAAAATTTAATTTATCTGTGTTTTCTTAGTAAGTATTTTTTATTACACATTTGAAAAAATGTGGAGATTTCTATAAATCAGGCTCAGTTTTTAATTTAGAGAAAATTTTTGGCCTTGCTCCTCTGTCTGTATGTTCGGCTGTCCTACACATTCAATAATATACGTTCTGGTTACGATGTAAGATGCATTTTGTTTTTATACATCAAGGCTTTGTTTTGCTTGCTGAATCTGATGTACCACTACAGCCCATTAACGTCCCACTGCTGGGCACAGGCCTCTACTCTCATGAGAGAGAGGGATTTAGAGGTTAGACCCACCAGGCTGCTCCGCGGGTTGGCGGGCCTTAACGACTATTATCATGCTAGTGATAATAACCGGGACCGACGGCTTAACGTGCTCTCCGAGGCACGGGGGTGATACACCGCCAACTTCCTAACTCCGGGCTAGTACTGAGAATTTCTAGTCAGAAAATCCCAATACTTAATTATGGCCCGACCCGGGATTCGAACCCAGGACCTCGTCGGCCGCAGTCGGACATGCTAACTACTAGACCAACGAGGCAGTCAATCTGATGTACATGTAGAGTTTATTTCTTTTTCTCCATTTTGTTCTCAGGAGCTCTCTCCTGACCGGTGTCTACGCCCACAATCACAATGTGTACACCAACAATGACAACTGTTCGTCACCGATGTGGCAAGCGAAGCACGAGTCCAACACCTTCGCCACCTATTTGTCCAACGCTGGATATCGCACTGGTAAGTTATAGAAATGATAAATGATTTATTTATTTCACGTAGGACAACTTGTGTTATGATACGTCTAGACTCTACCACCGGTTCGGAAAGCTGTTCTACTTAGAAGAGCCGGCAAGAAATTCAGCAGTTGATCTCAAAATTTTTTTTTACAATAAGTAAACAATACAACACATACGTTACGTTACAAGTATTACACTGACTTGTGGGCTACTGGATTCGAGGCCGGTTGCTTCCATGTAACTTTGTCATTAAGAAATCATCGATAGTATAATAACCTCGACTCGACAAATGCTGTTTAACACAGTCTTTTAAGAAATTAAAACTCCGAGAAGTAACTATTATTACTTATTTCATTTGCACCTACTCTTTAGTCTTTAGCTGTTAGTTTGTTGTTAGCGCTCCTGCAGCTGTTCTATCGTAAATCTAAGCTTAGAAGTTCATTGCAATGTGACTGGTGGATCCGCCACAAGATGAAACGCTCATAGTACGACGCACACAGCTCAAATCCTTATGTTGATTTACCAAATAAAACTAGTTTATTTCTTGTATAAAGCTGTCTTTTTAGTGCTGGCATTTCAAAATTGGTCCCAGATGCTAACTGCTACGAAATTTGGTAGATAGGTATGCATTCACGAGTGTTCGCTATAAATCGCAATTTGATGATCATATTTTAATTATAACAATGACTTACTAATTACTTAGGTTAGTTAGGTTAGACCAGACCAGAGAAAATTCAGAAATCATAAATTCCCAAATTGACTCTATAGGTACCAGAGATCGAAGTCAGGATCTTATACCACCATATCTTTTTTTTGATATAAACTAATTAATATCTTTTATCCATGTATTTAGAAAAGTAGGTCAAGAGATCGTTACCACAAACAAACCTGTTACGATACAAAAAATAAAACTACATTATTAACGTCCATAAAAATGTATGAAACATTAATAAGCTCCGATACAATTTTTTTCCCATAGTAATAAAGCTAATCGGTTTATCGGTATGAAATTTAATAGTTGCAATTACATACAAGCTGTCAAGTATTTACAAGATAATAGTGCATTAATATTTATGTCGATAATAGTGCAAGTTTATGATTATCTGTGTTACGTCTTTATCCGAACAAGCTCTTGGCTCTTGAAGAAAATTGTATTGTGTTGTAGAAGTTGTATTTAGTATTGTAGTTAGGTCTTGGTACCAAAAAGATCTTACTAATAATTATTGTGAAAGTTTTGATCTTTATATCCATTCATTCCCGCGGGAACTCCTTAATTTTCCGGGATAAAAAGTAGCTTATGACTCTCTCCAGGTCCTCAACTATACCCATGCCAAAAATCACGTCGATCCGTTGCTCCGTTGCCGCGTGATTGAAGGACAAACCAACAAACAATCAATCTTCGATACATAAGCAAAAACCTATGTTTGACTCAATAGTGGTGTTCTCCAGCTCTTAACCTATATAGTTACTATAAACAATAGCTAACAGAATGTAGACACGTGATACTTACAACACCTGAGAATGCAAGGTGCTCTGCGTTTACGGTTTACAAATTGTTTATATGGTACGGTGAAATATGATAATTTCAATTCTGCATTTCTATATATTTTTTGCTCGTCACGCTCATGCAAAATCTATGGTAGTGGCCATACTGGGCGATCAGGCGTGCCGCGTCATTATCGATGTTTTGCTCACAAAGCACAACAACTAGGTACAAGATCGCCGAAGCAAGCCTAGGCTAGGATAGGCTGAGCACTTCGGAATTTAGTGTTGATTCAGATCTTGATTATTGACTTCACTTATTTACACATTCCTGAGCGCTCTCATTAAAAACGAAGTTTGACTCTTGTTCTTATACCAAGCAAAGTTGTGCAGACATCTGCCCTTAAAACCTTCAAAAGTTACCTAACATATTTAAAGCTATTTGAGTTCTGAGCAGGAAATTTTACATACCACAAACACAAATTCATAATATAATCAAACTTCGCTTGTATGTTGTGACTTGTGTTCGCTGGAGAGAAAATAACTTCCACTACTACTTCGTCTCTATGACCAGCTGCTCGCATCTTATTCTTCACATTATGTATATGCAATTGCACATCAACGACGCAACTCACGCAAGGCTAACTTCGCTCTTCCAAGATATCGTCCGTTTCATAAACGCCACTTCTTATTCTTCTATCTCTGGGCTTTTCCGCACTTAAGCACAGGTGCCCGTTGTGCGTGAGACCTCTGGTGCGACTCCCCGCTGGATCACTCCAGCCAGCCGAGCTCACTCCAGAATCCAAGAAGGCCGCCCAGGTCGGCGAGATAAACGCCACAAGGCTACTCTAAATTCTGAGTGTACTTGCCATAGACTTATTTTCATTTACATCGATAGTGCTCGCAAAGATGCAGGCTGTAGCCTGAGCCTCGAGGATGCGCTCGGTGTGGGCACGGCTAATTAATAACACAATTATTTTACGTGCACCTGACAATACAGTATCTAACCGCGACTTAATTAACATAAATTTGTTTCCTAATTGAATTTATTCATGCATGAATGTTAATAATTTGCATATTCAGATAAATTGCTCGTATGAAAAGAAACTGACATTTCCGCTACAGCAGCGGTAGGCACCGCTTTTGGGTCTCGATTGTGATTTTTTGCGTGAATACTTTAAATTAACATTTAACACAAACCAACTAGGTGTAGAGTTTTGTTATATCTAAATTCTATTGTTATCTACCTACATTGGAAGTAAAAAAATACAAAAATCCTTACCTATCCAATGTCTTTTTAATAAAAAAATAAAGACGCCAAATGATGGCCTGACGTTTCAACATACCTTACCATTTATAATAAGAAGTATGATTTTAATATGATATCGCTTCGCGCTTGCAACATCAAGCTCCGTGGCCATATAATAGGAGCGTTGAACGTTCATCCGACAAATACCTACGGGTTTTAATGATGCCATAAGTTCAGGAATGTCGGCTGACTTACTACTTTCATATCAGCTCTGACGACAGTTCGCGTCTTGAAGAGAAATGGAATCGTCGTCAGGTAGAAGATAATAGTTTTTTATTTCTACTAGCTATTCTGAAAAAAAACATATGACGGTCCGTTTCATAGGGCAAGATTAAAAACGACGTTTATTTTTGGTTTTAATACTCGCTAATTTGCAACTGTTTAATAAACTTTTAAGAATGATGAATTGCAAAAAAAAAACACGTGAATAACGCGCTGTCAGCACATGTACAACTATAATAATTATACAAATGTTTGACTATAAATCATGAAATACTCAGTTTATATATTTAAGTTTATTCATTGATATGGTCAAGCCTTATCATGACAATAAGTTCAAGAACAATCAGTGTCATATTTCATGAAACGCCACGATTTCACGAAATATTCGACTACTTTATGATTTGATCAGTAAGTACTACGAATTACGATTTGAGCTTATTGCCCGCGGCTTCGTCCTCGTGGATTGAGGTTATTTGGTTCCCATATGAACTCTTTAATTTTCCGGGACAAAAAGTAAATAGCCGTATGTTATTCCGGAGTTCCAGACTATGATCTATCGCTGTGCCAAATTTCATCCATATCCGTTCAGCCGTTGTGGCGTGATTGAGTAACAAACATCCATCCATCAAAACTCTCGCATTTAATATTAACTAGAAGTATAGATGTCGATTTATAAATATAATTAACCCTCGCAATTAAAAAAACGCGCTCATACAAAATGGCAATTGTCATTAGTTACCTTTAATTTTATGAACAAAGTAAAACAATAAATCAAATTACCGATAAAAGATTTCTTAGGAAATCTCTACAGCAATTATAATTATTGCTGTTAACATTTAGCATAATTACTTCTGTGTGTAAAACGTCATGTGTGAATATTTATAGACTTGCAGCGCTTTGCAAATCTATACTCGAAGAACTCCACTCAAATGACATTTCCAAGGATAGGTTTTATTTATATCGATAAAATTAGATGCATAGGCAAAAAGGAGTCCTTTGTTTTATAGCTATAAAAGTATTTTAGAAATCTAGTTATAATGTATTGTATGTAAAGTAATGTGGATAAATAAATAAAATCATTCATTCATTCAATTCATTCATTCATTCATTTTTTTACGGAAATCTGGCAAACAAAATAATAGTTTCTAAAGCGTGTCTACAAAGTTTAATTGAGTTTGATTGATTCAACTAAGAACCAAGCTACGTTTGTATGGGGCTCGCAAGTTCAACTAATTTCAAATGGTGTTGTTGACGCAACGTCGAGCAAGTATTTTAAGCTTATAGGCGTAAAGACACTACACTGAATGGGGAACACGCTTTGTCGTGTCGGGCAGGTCTGTGGAGCTCCATATAAGACGGCGAAGACGGCGTGGGTAGCGATTCGATGTTTTGTCCTGTCCTGCCATATATATTCACCCTAAATAATAGTGACCTTTTCTTAACCAAAGCTTGTATCTGTTGAGTCAGGTCTGAAGTATGAAAAAGGACCATAAGGCCAAGTTTTTTTAAATAAATGTGCTTTCAGCTTGTCTAACTTCTTGGTAGACCCTTAGGCTTCTTTTACGACTCTAGAGCACATTATTTATATGCCTCATCCTCGCGTGTCCGGCAGTTATCTTATCTCTCCGCAGCACAAAAGCACATAAGTCAATTCCGATGGCGGAGCCGACAGCCCGACAGGAGTAATTGTATAAACGACACGCAAGAATGATTCTAAATATTCATAGGTCGGGGCGTGGGCGCACGTGGGTCGCCGGACGTTGCCTATTTCAACGCATCATATTCGCGGTTGCTAGCGGTCTTTGCTTTCTTGGGACAGACATTCTCAACAACCCTTACATCGATAGCAAATAATGTCTTCCCGACCGAATTTTGGCCACGGCGGCCTAACTCGAGACAGATTAGAGTTCTGCGCGGGAGATATTATAATGCACAAGTGTGTATACACAGGGGCACTCTCTGTTCCTTTAATCTCATAGCACGATGGGACGGAAAATCCGACACGACCGGACAGAGATTAGGTGCAGGACCAACGGGTGAAACACCGCCAACTCCTTACTCCGGGCTAGTACTTAAAATTTCTTGTCCGGGACTCGAACCCGGTACGTCGTCGGCCGCATCATGCAGCCAATACAATAGCCATAGTCATATTTCAGGAGATGGTACAATAGGCATAGACTGATTCCGATAGAATAAGCATAGGGAGTAGGGACTCAGGAGATACAGTACAGTGACGGAGAATTGACCAATAAATATAAATATATGTCGCAAAATATCTAACTATAACGTAACTCCGTATTGACGCAAAATGTTTCGAAACGCGGATGCCAAATGCCAATAGTAGGGGAGCCCAGAGGGGATTTTTTGGATTTACTCCAGCGCGGCAGATTAATATAAAGGGGGATTCTTTGGACCCTGTAGAGTACCTTAACCATATATGAGCCCTGTATGTTGGTGGGTCGATCAAATATTAAATAATCGATCATCAAAAATACTCGAGCGCGTCAGATTAAGATAGAGTGAGATAATTACATGCTTAAAAGTGTACATTCAAATAATCTGACGATTTGAGCGAGACCTAAAGGAGTTGGAGGTATTTAAGTTTGTAACTCTGCAACTCCTTTAGGTCTCGCTCAAATCATCAGATTATTTGAATGTACACTTTTCAGCTTTTACTTAACTCACTCTACCTTAATCTGACCTACTCGAGTATTTTTGATGATCTATTTTATTTATTTAATATTTTGATCTGCTGTTCTAGACAGACCCACCAACATACAGGGCTCATATATTGTTAAGGTACTCTACAAATCCAAAAAATCCCCTCTTGGGCTCCCCTACTACAAAGGCCGAGCTTTTTTTGAGAGAAGAAATGGCCTTCTGGAATGGAATTTTATCGATCTCTACACTTCAAGATACAGTTTGGAGGTGGTTAATTGTTATGATGTAGTTTGGATCACTACATCACACCCAGGCAGTGACAAACTGTGTGCCTGCAGAACATCGATGGGTTATTATTATTATTATTAAGCCTTTATTGACTTCCTTATCTATCACTACATTATTTTCTTATGACTAAACTTAACTACACAATGTATTCGCACCCTAATGTTAGTATTGTTATTTGTTAGTTTAAATATTTTATATATATATATATTGTATTTTTAATACTTAATTAAAAATGGGAAGTTCAAACTTGTATAAAAACACAAGTTTATTTAGGTAGGTTTTTTTATAAGTACACTTTTTAATAACATATTTATATATATATATATATATATATATATATATATATATATATATATATATATATATATTTTAAGTAATGTTAGTGAGTGATTGTTAGATATAGTTACATATTTATATATATTAGTGTAGGTATATTTATATCGATTTAGATAAGGATCCCTCATTGGGTATAGGCCTCCCCCAGTTTCTGCCATTTAATTCTGTCCTTTGCTTTTTCTATCCATTCTTTTCCGGCTACGGATATCAAATCATCACTCCATCGTGACCTTGGCCTTCCTACACGTCTTTTCCCTTTAGGGCCAGGCCATTTAGTTGTTTTAAGTGTCCACCTTTGGTCGTTTGTTCTAGCGAGGTGTCCTGCCCATCTCCATTTTAGCTGTAATGCTCGTTGCAAAGCGTCTGTGATTTTAATGCCAAAATTGGTCAACCAAAAAACCATTAAAAGCTCATAATGGCCACATATGGCTACGGAACAAGAAATAAAAAGGGAGAAATCTTAATATCATACGCCTACGAATATAGACTAGCTATTGTTAATACTTATTTTAATAAAAAGGCAAACAAAAGGTGGACTTGGATCTCTCCAGACCGAAAGTCTAAAAATGAAATAGACTTTATTTTAACCAACTTACTGAAACACGTCAGAAATATCGAGGTACTTAACAAATTCGATTTTCCATCCGACCATCGATTAATTAGAGTCACTTTAGAAATTAAAAATTTGAAAAAAAGCAGGAAAACGTACAAATCTTCTCTATATATTCCAAAGAGTGAACCTGAAATACAATCGTATATAACAAATCTCAAAGCAAATCTCAAAGAATTAGACGCATTTAACATAACAAATGAACCTACTTTTATTCAGACTTACTACAATATATTAGAAAAAGCAATTAAAAACAGCTTAACAAGCATAAGCAATCGGGGTAAGAATAAAGTTGATATTATAAGCGTTGAAACCAAAAATCTTATAAAACAACGCACCGAACTTATGCAAAGTACAGCTAAAGACAGAGAATCTAGAATTAAGTTAACAGAATCATTCAAAAAAACAAACAAAGCAATCCAAAGAGATTACGAAGAATACAGAAAATCTGTCATATTAAAAAATGTAAATAAATTTAGAAGCAGTAAAAAGGCTCTCAAAGAACTAAATACACATAAAGACTGGATTCGGACTCTGAAAGCAGGGAACAGAGAAACAAGAACAAGGAAAGAATTAATAGACTGCGCCACCGAATTTTACAGACAGCTATATGCTTTACCACCAGAGACACAAAGTACAGGAATAGACGGCGCTGAAAGTTTATGTACAGGAAATGATTTAAAACCAATAGATGAAATTGAAATACTAGAATGTATAAAAACATTAAAAACAGAAAAAAGCACTGGGCCAGATAATATACCTAATGAACTGTTAAAAATTGCTGCATTTCAATTAGCCACACCCATAGCTATCCTATTCAATATGGTTTTAAATAGTGGATACATTCCCGTACAATGGACTACCTCAGATATAACACTACTGTATAAAAAGGGAGATCCTTTAGACATATCCAATTATCGACCAATCAGCCTCCTTTCAAACAAACATGTACAAACTGTTTACCAGTGTTCTTTTGAACAGAATTGGCCCTCAAATCGACAAATATCAAAACATTGAGCAAGCAGGATTCCGAGTGGGCTTCTGTACAATAGACCACATACACGCAATGGAACAAGTCATCGAAAAATACAAAGAATTTAGCAAAACTCTTTATATCGCGTTTATTGATTATACTAAGGCATTCGACAGTATCTCTCATGACTCAATTTGGAATGCATTAATCGAATGTCAAATAGACAGAAAATATATCGACGTACTCAAAACAATCTACAGGAATAGTACCAGTCGGATAAAACTAGAGACCAGAGGTGATTTGATACAAATAAAGAGAGGAGTCAGACAAGGAGACCCCGTGTCTCCGAAGCTGTTTATTGCGGTATTGGAAAGCATATTCAAAAAACTAGATTGGACACAACAAGGTGTTAAGGTCTCAGAACGTTACCTAAGTCATCTACGGTTTGCAGACGACATTGCCATTTTTGCCGAAAACAGTAGTGACCTCGAAAAAATGTTATTATCCCTAGATAAAGAAAGTAAAGAGATCGGTCTTCATATGAATATTAGTAAAACTAAAATTATGACTAACAGTTACCCTGAGAAAATATATCTAAATAATCTGGAAATCGAATACGTAAATTCTTATATATATTTGGGAAAACAAGTGTCATTTAATGATTCCAATATAGATGAAGAAGTAGACAGAAGAATTACTTTAAGCTGGAACAAATACTGGGCCCAAAAAGATTATGAAGGGCGATTACAGCATGCATATAAAAAGAATCATAATGGATACATGTATTCTTCCTACACTAACTTATGCCAGCCAAACTTGGGTGTTCACCAATAGAATTAAGAATAAGATAGCTGTTTGTCAAAGAGCCATGGAGAGAAGCATCTTAAAGATACGTCGAATACATAAAGTCGCAAACAAAGAAATAAGAAAGAAGACGAAGCTCACAGACGCCTTGCATCGATGGGTTATCACATTTCATTGCAATATTGCTTTCTTTTAAGAAGCAAAGGCCATATTTCTTCCTGGTAAGAGCCCTGTGCTTTACAGTTTTTCAATTTCATGCAGAGATTTTTTTTATCCACTACAAGTTAGCCCTTGACTGCGATCTCATCTGATGGTAAGTGATGATGCAGTCTAAGATAGTAGCGAGCTAACCTGTTAGGGGTATGATACCCCTGTTCGGTTTCTACATTGCATCGTACTGGAACCTTACCTGTTTATTTAAAAAAAAAACACTTGTTTTGCTTCCTTTTTATCGATTTGTTGTTTTATTTGCAGTTGGTGACCCTACACAAGTTACCGTCACGTATGAATAAATTCAGATAGAAATGTCCTTGTCAGTATTTGGGGACGATCGTACTCCATCCGGCGAAGACGGGCAGTGATTTGAGCTGGACGGAAAGAATCGTTTGCGAACGTCGCATTGTCGTCAATAAAACTCGAAACGCAATGAATCACTGCTTCGGAATGCTAGCGAAATAAGTATCTTTTCCACGATGAATTATCGGCCAATGACTCTACCTCTCAATTTCCTTTGTTGCAGTAGTCTGCATTCTGTAAGAATTATTTTGTAAAATGCGTATCACCCATACCACTTCGCCCGCGTGGATTGGTTTTTCTATTTCGGCGGGTACTCTTCAATTTTATGGGATAAAAAGTATCCTATGTCCTTCCCCGGGATGTAAACTATCTCTGTACCAAATTTCATAAAAATCGGTTGGGTAGTTGGACCGTGAAAGCGTAGCAGACAGACAGACACACTTTCGCATTTATAATATTAGTATGGATATTATTATGAATAAATAATACATAAATTATATTTTAAATTCCTTCAACTGAAGAAATTACTTGGATGAAACCGCGCTTAAGCCGTGCGAAACCGCAAATTTACTTGAAAACGTCCACAAAAACGAACCACGTTAGTCAATATGATTAGGAAATAAAAATGGCAATTTAATATGATGAAGTCGCAAATGAACCTGCATAAATTCCCACATCCGTTCTCTACTGGTAAAGAAAAAATCAATTTAAGTATGTATTTAGTTTAAAATTACAAAGTCTATTAAAACCTTCCGGTGCTGCTTTTGAAAAACAGCATGTGGTTTCTTCTATGTTCAACTTCTGAGAAGAAACCGATACGTAAGTACTAAGTACCTATTGTTAGATATTAAATTTAAAATAGGGACACACGAGACACAAGCCAGTTTTTCTGTACCTATGATAAAATATTATACTTGAGGAATTCTTACATAATAAGCAAATTCGAGTCTTAGGTCTCAAGTTTTCTTTCCGAACTCGCTGTAGAGTTGCGGATTAACTCTCAAAATGAATATGCCCAGCAGTGGAACTGGACGCATACTGGCTGATGAAATCAACGAGTTGATTTAACAAAATATTATCTATCAGACTTCTGTGCTCCATGTCCCCCATATGTTTTATGTTCTCTGCAATAGGCATGATGACTGATTATGAAAAATGGTCAGATTATGTTCGGAAGTATCTACTATTTCGAAAAAAAATCTTATTTCAGTAGAAAAATAAAGTTTGGTAGATAAAATTAGCATTTGAAATTTAAATTTTAAAATTCACGCCAAAACGTTAGGTGGTGTCATGGCGTCGTTGTGACGTCACTATTGTTTTTACCAATGTACTCTGTGCAGTGTGCAGTAAGCAATAGTGTGATTTTCAAAGCTCGAAAACAAACAATTGTGACGTCATTCGCTTCTTTGTGTTTTATGCAATATGGCGGATTGCTGTATTTTATAGTTTTATTTTATCAATATAAATAGCAATCTCACTCGAAATTGAAAAATAAATACGTTTTTTATAATCCATGAATCCTATTTCATTAGATAAATTCATAATTTCATTGATTCTTGGTTACTGTCATCATGCCTATTGTAAAGTCCCATACGCCACGGGCTATGGCACGTGTCGGCGATTTATCACCGCGTCGTTAAAGAGTCCATTTAGCTTGTAAATTTATGTTCCAAACGAGCTATCATAAATTTGTCTCGTGCTTTTCTTCCACCATGAGTGTGAAGTGGGCGACGGGTCCGCCCACCTATGCAGAAGACTTAGACTCTTCGATTTAATCACATAGATTGCCGCTTCCGTTAGAAGACGAAAGTGGGCGTGGGCTGCTGGTTTCCTAGTAGTTTTGTTATAAGATAAGCGGGTTTACTTACTGTTTTAGACTCATATGAATGGTAGAAACACAAATCTTTTGATTGCGGCTCTAGTATATTTTTTCTAATTGGACTGTATCATCATTTACAATCATTGCAGTCAAAACTTGTGGTCGAATAAAAAGTATCTCAATTCCTTTGTTGTAAAACGATAGGACTGTTCCTTACGTTTATACCAAATGTAATTTTTGGATGAGTCGAATGGGAGCTTCTTTTGAAAACTAATAGGCCTGGCAGACGTTGTCCTGCCCTGAATCTAGAAACCGAATGCTGGCAGCGGTACCGGGTTCAATTGTGAATATAAACCATCCCGGGACCCACTCAAACACACACAAAAAAATTCCATCAAAATCTGTCGCTGTTTCTGAGTTTTAAGCGAGACTAATGAACAGCAATTCATTCTTTTATTTTATTATATTATAAGAAGAAAGAAGAACAAGATAATGTTGTGTTTCTTATAACTAGCATTTGACTATGTGCCTAAGCCCTAAGGTATTATTTGCAATATTACTCTAGGATTGTTGAGGAGTTTAAACACAAAGATCGTACTTTGCCTTATAAACGTTACTATTACTCCTATAATGACAACATTATGATGCAAACGTACAATCACTTGTTTAATATGGCTTGAACTCGCTTGGGTCTGTCAACGAGGACACATGTTCCAACTAGTTATTTTCATCGTGAATGCAAAATATTTAACCCTGTTAGCATTCTTACAACATACTTAAATTTATTGGACTATTTCGACGAAACGTTTTTGAAAGCTATTCGACACGATCCGTTGTTTTTATTTATCTTCTAGATATCTTTTAACACTTCATGCATATACAGTCAATTTATAGCAGGTAACTACAGTAAAAAAATTAGGTATTGTAGGCAAAAAACGACGACCTCCGTGGCGCAGTGTGTAGCGCTGTTGCCTTAACGTGCGGAGGTCCCGGGTTCGATCCCCGGCAGGGTCAATTTGGGAATTTATACCTAATTTCTGAATTTTCCCTGGTCTGGCCTGGTGGGAGTTTGTCGTAGCTAGTTACCACCCTACCGGCAAAGACGTGCCGCCAAGCGACTTAGCGTTCCGGTACGATGCCGTGTAGAAACCGAATAGGGGTATGGGTTTAATATAACTGCCATGCCATGCAAAAAAAAATTAAGCAAAAACTTATAAATATTTTACTATGTAGATGTTTAGCCAAACAAAATTTTTCCTACTACCTTTAGACAAATCCCCTGACTCTATTCCTTAATCAAAGTTACACAAATTTTTGTCATATCAAAATTGCTACGAAATATACATAATAGACTGACATACGAGCTAATAGTCAGATGGACTGACGAAAGAAGAAGTATACCTTGTGTTCGATACCTACCCCAAAAACTATGTTTCTGACTTCCGTTGAATGTGAATACATTATTATTCTTTTAATATTCTACTAGCTAAGTGCCGCGACTTCGTCCGCGTGGACTATGTGAACTCCAAACCCATATTTTCCCACCTAAGGGAGCTGAATTTTCAAAAATCTTTTCTTAGCGGATCTCTATGCCATTATAGCTGTCTACATGTCAAATTTCAGCCCTATTCATCCAGTGTTTTGAGCTGTGCGTTGAAAGATTTAAGTAGATCAGTCAGTCAATCAGTCATCTTTTCCTTTTACATATATTCAGATGTATTCTTTATATTTCTGAATGCTTTTATTTCTGATCTACGTGTCTGCAGAAATAAAACCATTCTCACCTTTTTATTTATGAGTGTACATACCTACATAATATACTAGACCACCCATATTATTTTGCCAGTAGTGCTAGAGAATTGTAATGCGCAAATACCAAAACATATTTTTACAATCGGACAACTGAATAGTTATACCTAAGTTTAAAGGAGCATTCTTTATACCTATAGCTAAAAGAGAGTGAATAGGCATCTTCTAGGCAAGCGCGTTCCAACCTAGACCTCATTATTGCTTTGCACTTAGATGCTTGTCGTGAAGCGCAAGCCTATCTCACAATAAAAAAAGCTAAGCATAGATTCCCCGCTCTCCTATGGGAGTGGAGACCTGTGCCCAGCAGTGGGACGTTAATAGGCTGTAGTGATGAAGCATAGATTCAAATGAATTCAGCTATTTTTGTTATGAGCTTACACCGAATGAAGCCTCATTCTATTTCTATTTTCCACATAAATTCTCTGTATGTTCTGTTTATGGCTTGGTACCGTATAAATTTGCGTTAACGAATTGAATGAATTCAAAGGGTTCATTGATTTATTTACGAGTTTTACACACGTTGCGAACTCTCGTGCTCTTTACCTATACATACAGAGAATGTGGAAGAAAAATGATTTTCGAAATGAATAGGTTCTTTTAAAATAGAAAAAAGCAAGTTCTCAACTGGGTAAAGACTGAAGAGTACCTAAGAGGAGAGGAATGGCTTTAGTTTCTTGCTGGCGCAGGTTGGCCATCATTTCAACTTCCGAGACTGCTGCTCTCAATGTTGCTCTTTCGAAACGACGATGTCACGTCACCCGGGGTCACAGCTAAAAATCAGAGCCTTGCTTGTATACATTTTTAACCGACTTCCAAAAAAGGAGGAGGTTCTCAATTCGGCGCGTATTTTTTTTTTAAATGTATGTCGGTGCATATCTCCGTGGTTTCTGAACCGATTTGATTTTTTTTTCTATCAGTCGTTAGAGGAAGCTCTCGAGGTGGTTCCCATATAAAATACTGACTCCAAATCCTCAACCCTGACACTAAAAAGTTAAAAATAAAAATTCTTTCCAAAAAACCGACTCCCAACGCCACTGTAAAGTACAAAATAATTTTGATTTCTACCCACTATGTTGAAGTCCGGCCAGTCTGATGCGTCAACTTTGCTTAACATTGTTAAACCTACCCGCCCGACTTCTAACATAGTGGGTAGAAATCAATAATATTTTGTACTTTACAGTGGCGTTGGAAGTCGGTTTTTTGTAAAGAATTTTTAGCATAATGAGCAAGGCAAAACGCTGAGCTGTACTTTTCTGGGTGGTGACACAGACGAAAGTGTTACATTTGTATCTAGTTTTGTCTGTGCTGTGACACCACTGGTGAATAAACTGTTTTTCCTTACATTCTCTTTTTCAAACCTACTGCGGCCAGGCCTCGTCCTGCCTATACTTTGCATAAGGTATGAAAGTGTCGATTATTCGATTGATTCGAAGCAAGCGGGCGGAATGGGTATGGCAACTCTGTCGATTCCTGCACGATATCATACCGAAACTCTACATAACAGCATGGCTTTGCCGGAGACCAAAATCCATGGTAACAAATCGCAACAGTATAACCTCCCATATTTTTTTTGTACAATCCTGATAACTGTGCCAATTATGGAATTATTATAATACTAGCTGATGCCCGCGGCTTCGTTCGCGTGGTTAAAGATTTTTTGATTCCTGCGGGAACTCCTTAATTTTCCGGGATAAAAAGTAGCCTATGTCATTCTCCAGTTCCTCAACTATACCCATGCCAAAAATCACGTCGATCCATTGCTCCGTTGCGGCGTGATTGAAGGAACAACCAACAAACCAACACACTTTCGCATTTATAATACAAATAATATCTAATAAGTATTTTATCAAAACTTGATGCTGCACGCATGGATTTGGGTTTTTCCAAATTACCGTGGGAAATATTTGATTTTACGGGATAACACTCTCTGGATCTTCAATTACCTAGTGTAGGTATATTTATTCAAATCTAGATGATGCCTGCGACTTCGTTGGGTTAAGGTTCTTGATTCCCGCGGGAACTCTTAAATTTTCCGGGATAAAAAGTACCCTATTTCCTTCCCCAGGATGTAAACTATCTCTGTCAATTTCATCAAAATCGGTTGAGTAGTTGGGCCGTGAAAGCGTAGCATACACACAGACAGACACACTTTCACATCATACTTCATAGGTATCATACTTCATATCATATCATACTAATATTATAAATGCGAAAGTCACTTTGTTTGTTGGTTTGTTGGTTTGTTGGTTTGTCCTTCAATCACGCCGCAACGGAGCAACGGATTGACGTGATTTTTGGCATGGGTATAGTTGAGGACCTGGAGAGTGACATAGGCTACTTTTTATCCCGGAAAATTATAAGGAGTTCCCGCGGGAATAACAAAAAACTTAAACCACGCGGACGAAGTCGCGGGCATTAGCTAGTTTATAATATTAAGTATGGATATCATCTTGATTTGTTGCAGCGCAATTGTTTACAAGAAACATGTAGGACAGGTAGTAAATAGATGAATGAGTTTGATAACTTGTATATCTCGTTTTCTCTTTACATCGTGGTTTAGTGATCGCGTTGGTGAACTCGATTGCGTGGGCCCAACTCACGTCGCC
The DNA here is from genome assembly GCA_963932025.1 of Erebia epiphron. NCBI lineage: Eukaryota > Metazoa > Arthropoda > Insecta > Lepidoptera > Nymphalidae > Erebia > Erebia epiphron. Next base: position 14,308,098 of record OZ009956.1, on the reverse strand, counting down.
ATACTGTCTAGGCTATTTATGTGCCAGCAACTTTTATTTTGATAAGTGTTGAAAGTTGAAACTTGTTATACCTATAGGCACCAGCATTTCAACGTTATAAAGTGGTAATTTATCTCTCTTGGTCGTAGGAACCTTTTCGCCATTACCACAGAATAATATAATAGTACTAACGTACAGAAGTCTCACTCCTTTGATGTTGACTACTTGCCGACGTTTTAATAGCCTACATAATTATTATTAAAAAGATAAATCACGCACGCAAGCTAAATTAAACTTTATCCCGCGCGCGAGTGTCCGTATTGTTTTGCATCTTTTCCCTTTCCTACGTCACGGACGACATTGCGAGCTTGTCTAGGGCTGTCAGCAAACAGTACAACAATACAGTAGGTTTTTCGAATTGGTAAGTAAGGTACCTACTCTGACTCTATGATCGACTGTGTTTACTGTGTGTCGCTACACAGTGAGTTCTTCACTACGCACGCGACTTGCAAGGTCATTCGTCGCGGCGAAGCAGTGCGGCGAAACATAATATTTCGCTCGGAGAGGTAGGTACACTTCGATCACGGAAATATATAAATATATATTCCGTGCCCTTACTCTAAATCGGCAAGGTGTAATAAGAATTAGGCAGTAAGGGCCTAACTAAGGCGAGCGTATTCCCTGCGACTCGTTTGTACTTCCTACAGCTCGTGCCTCGATTCAAAAAAATTACTTGAAATGAGGCTCATTTAAGTTTGACATGAATTGTACCTGTTCCGTGATAGAAGTACTATTAACTACTTATTATTGTATTGACTACTTGCTGACTTGCTTGCTAGCTTTAATAGCCTAAATAATGATTATTAAATAGATAAAACACGCAAGCAAGCTAAATTAAACATTATCGTCGCGCGTTAAACAAAGATTTATCCTACAAATAATTAATATGCTAAACACTTAACTTAAACTATTAAACAAATATTTTCAAAAAACTATTTACGAAAACAGCGTTAAATTCACTAGCACGTCGCTCGCTTATAACGCGCCAGCCCCGACTGCGTAAGCATTCCGGGAATGAGCGCGATCGTCGGTATTTTCGTCGCGCAAGTACCAAGAGTGACACAGGCCTGCCATTACTTATCGATGAGTTTCTCGCCGACTCTTCAAACTAAAGTGCCGACTTATCATCAGTTGGCCTAGGTGAAATAAAAACATTTAATTTCTAGATAACTATATAAAAATCGCAGACAAAAATAATAACAAACGTTACTTAGGTACTTATTGAAAAGTAGGTGTCTTTGATATGAAGTTGAGATGTTCAATTCTAAGCTGTTTTTTTAAATCTTACAAGTCTTACAAGTACCTAGTTCTTTAGTAACCAAATATCAATCAATCATCAATCAAATAAATATTATAAATGCGAAAGTTTGGATGGATGGAAGTATGGATGGATATTTGTTACTAAATCACGCCCCAACGGCTGAATGGATCTGGATGAAATTAGGCACAGAGATAGATTATAGTCTGAAATAACACATAGGAACCTCGAAAAACCTCAATCCACGCGGACGAAATCGCGGGCATTAGCTAGTAAACTCAAAAAGCTCAAACTCATATTTTTAGGGTTCCGTAGCCAAATTTGGCAAAAACGGAACCCTTATAGATTCGTCATGTCTGTCTGTCTGTCTGTCTGTCTGTCTGTCTGTCCGTCCGTATGTCACAGCCACTTTTTTCCGAAACTATAAGAGCTATACTGTTGAAACTTGGTAAGTAGATGTATTCTGTAAACCGCATTTAGATTTTCTTACAAAAATAGAAAAAAAACAATAAATTTTGGGGGTTCCCCATACTTAGAACTGAAACTCAAAAATTTTTTTTTCATCTAACCCATAGGTGTGGGGGTATCTATGGATAGGTCTTCAAAAATGATATTGAGGTTTGTAATATCATTTTTTTCTAAACTGAATAGTTTGCGCGAGAGACACTTCCAAAGTGGTAAAATGTGTGTCCCCCCCCCCCCCCCCCCGTAACTTCTAAAATAAGAGAATCATAAAACTAAAAAAAATATATGTTGTACATTACTATGCAAACTTCCACCGAAAATTGGTTTGAACGAGATCTAGTAAGTAGTTTTTTTTTAATACGTCATAAATCGTAAACCGCAATTTACCTTTCATTCAATCAACTCAAATATTAAAAAAAAACATTTAATTTAAAACTTACTGCAGGTTTGTACGGAACCCTCGGTGCGCGAGTCCGACTCGCCCTTGGCCGGTTTTTTTATTTATTCAAATAAACTTAATAAATTAAAATGTGCTTTTGAATCATCGAGTGAATTTACCACTGGTTCGGAATGTCATTCCTACCGAGAAGAACCAGCAAGAAATAATACTTAGATATAATATATTTGATATATACTAGGTACACCTTACCTACTAGTTAGGCTGTTTGGTAGTATAGGTATAAATGCGCCTAAAATGCTGTTCTACATTTGATCTAATAACTAGCACAAATAAATTGTTTAGTCTGTAAATATTCATTCAGGGCGTGTCGTATTACTTAAATTTCGTAGAGCTTTTTAAGGTAATGCACTTTTGGTGTTTCAGCTAGATTTATGTTTACTTAGGTAGCCGTTAAATTGATTTCATACCTATTTACATATTGACAATTCGGTTGCTTTCTGCGTCTAAACTTTAACCCCATTTATCTCTCTTCGCGTTGTATTCCTCAATACTGAGGGTCGTGAGTCGTGACCCCTTTCCATTAATCACATAATGGTAGTAATGGTAGGAGTTTTCTTGGGATGATAATGCGGTGGGACTAAGAGTATTAAACTCTTAGGTTGCCAGGATCGACGGCTTAACGTGCTCTTCGAGGAGGAAACGAAAAGGTCATATTTGAACCTCCAAATTTGGTCACCCATCTAACTACCGACATGGGTCAGCGTTGCTTAACAATCTCAATCGATTGATATGCGTTGTCTCAACTAGGCCACTCGTCTCTCAATGGCTTGAAAAGCCCAAGAAAATAGCACCTAAATACCTACCTACCTCCCTACAATTTGACTCTGTGATATCTCATATGGTTTTACAGCCCTTTAATACAGATACGCCACGAATAATATAATATTCGTAGATAATTACCTATCTACAAAAATTCCTGTGATTATTCGATTGGTAGTATGGTATATTATTTTGCAACGTCATTCATTAAACACCAATGTGTGAAAGAAAACATTGATAGGAAACCTGTATATCCACATTTACCTTGATATTATTTGCCCCTAATCAAGTGAAAGGTATTTGGGCGAAGTCGCATGAATATGCTAGTAGTTCTAGTACCCAATAAACTTACACAACCTTAACTTTCTTCTAACCGCGTAATATAATACAGCCTAGTAAAACATAAAGGTATGGAATGATAAAACAACTTTATAGAAGCTATAAACTCCTACGATAACTTATCAAAATACAGTTACAGTAAATATTGATCAAGACCACGAGGCACGTAGGCGCGGACGCCGCTCTGTCTAGTTTTATAAACACGATGCACGTTGCGTTCATTCTTTCGATATAAATCGTTTGGTATTTGACCAAGCGAAGCAAGGAAACAAGATTAAAAAAATTAAAAACCAAAGTTGAAAAAAAAAATTGAAAATAAGATTAACTATAATAATCATCATCTAGAAAATGATGAGTAGATTCCAAAAATATATAACACTATAGTTCAATATATACAATGATTCACAAAAAAATATCATTTATTAAAAATGTGAATAAGATTCCAAAGGTAATTAATGACTGTGGTATGGTGGTGTGGTATGGTATGTTAAGTAAGCAGTGGTAGCCGTACTTCCATTCGAGGGGGATTTTTTATTACACGACTGCCCAAAAAAGAAGTGTTATGTTTTCAGGGTTCGTGTTTGTATGTATGTTTAAGGCAGAGCAGTCGTATTTTTTAATAATTTTAATTAAATTCACTTGTGGTTACTATCGCTAGGAAGGGTGATTCAGTATTTGGTGCGTCTAGGGCTCTCCTTCGGTGGGAACAATAATATTGGCAAGACAAAGTCTGAGTGAAAACTTTAAAACAAAACGATTTAGTTTACAACCACTTCGCACAAAACTGTCTGTAGTCAATATCGATTAGAACCACCGTGATTTGTGATTAGAACTAACCACTGGGAATTTTAATTCCTGTTAGTCAGACTGGTATAACCAGTAACCACCAATCTGCCCACTAGGAAATAATTACTGGTATTTGTGGGAAAGCATTGGTGCATTTATTCTGACAAAGATTTTTATTATTTTCAATGCATCAACCCTCTGTCGGCTCTCACTAAGTCGCTACTTCTGAGCTTGGGTCTCCATTTAGAATGAGCAGGATTAGGCCAAAGTCTACCATACAGACTATGGCCTTTATCTCTTCTTCTTTAATCACTTAAAGTACTTAGGTAAGCGGTTACAAGTATGTAGGTATAAATAACAGGTATGTTGACATCCGAAAAGGTTAATGGCAAACCATTTCGTAATCGGCTAGATGTAAGTGTTGCGTTGGGGAGTGGCCCTACAGGTTATAGGCAAAAATAGCATAAGAACCAACCGTATAAAATCTTAAGAAGCTATGATTGACTGTAGTTATTTCCAAGTGTATTTCCAGTACCCCTATATTCAATGTACAATGATTTCCAGGGTAACTAGGTACTACTTTCCAGGGTAATATAGCATCTTAGTCTATTTACTTATTTTCGAAAATTGTTTGGTATGGTAACAGTTAGTAGGCACTAGATGATGCCCGCGATTTCATCCGCATGGACTTTAAGTTTTTTAATTACCGCGGGAACTTAATTTTCCGAGATAAAAACGAAACTATACTTATATTATAAATACACTAACTTATAAGTACTTCATTATTATACTAATATTATAAATGCAAAAGTGTGTCTGTCTGTCTGCTACGCTTTCACGGCTCATCTGTTCAACCGATGTTGATGAAGTTTGGTACAGGAATAGGTTGTATCCCGGGGAACATAGGCGTGCTCACCGGTTTAGTCCAAGAGCATAAATTCACGTGGACGAAACTGTCACGGGCCCACTCTATTTCCTACCTATAAAGGTACCTAACTCAGAAGGTATTTATTTTTGACGGTAGACTCTAGCTCTAATAGGTCAGTTAAGGTGCTTTAAAACGTTTGTCTCCTAGTTACTTGGTCATTAGTAAATTCTTTGAATATCTAACACAACTTTGCTTTGTTAATGGATTTTTATTGCACCTAAAATGTAGCAAGAATTTATAGTCTACTCCCAAATAGTGCTTAATAATTTAATTTGGCTTTATCTATTCAGAAACATATACCTACTTCTACCTCGTATCTAACCAACAAATAAACAAACAAACACACGTTCGCATTTATAATATTAGTATGATTATGTCAACACTCTACCACCAGATCAGATCTAAGCTATACCTAAGCAAGTGCCAACCAACATACAATGTATGCAGTACCTACTACTAACTTATTTTTTAAGTAATTGACTAGTGTGCAGCAATTATTTTATTTATATTTAGTACTAGATGATTCCCGCAACTTCGTCCGCGTGGACCAAATTTTTTCGATACTCTTAAATTTTCCGGGATAAAAAGTAGCCTATGTCCTTCCCCGGGATACCACCTATCCCTGTAACAAATTCCATAAAAATCGGTTGAACAGATGGGCCGTGAAAGCGTAGCAGACAGACAGACAGACACACTTTCGCATTTATAATATTAGTATGGATATGGATTACTACCGATGGACCGATGGACGTCCACAGCTGGACATAGATCTCTTGTGGGGTCCTCCTGCACAAGCCACGGTCTTGCGCCGCCTGGATCCAGCGACTCCCTGAGACTCTCTTGATGTCGTCCGTCCACCGTGTACGACGGTACGCCTTCCAGTGCGGGGTCGCCATTCCAGCACTTTGGGACCCCAACGTCCATCGGTTCTCCAACTATGTGCAGCGCCCATTGCCACTTCAGCTTCGCAACTCTTCGGGCTATATCGGTGACTCTGGTTCTCCTACGAATCTCTTCATTTCTGATTTGATCACGTAGGGACACGTAGGGACGTATTACTACTTAGTTATTAAAATGACTAAGCAATTAACTTCTAAATTAGCTATCTTGTAATTCGATTTAATTCTCAGAGTGCGACATAATTTAATATCCTGTTACAAATTAGAATTGTAAGCGTTAAATTGGTCTAGCGTTGCTTTTATTGTGGAGAAACTATTTTGAGCATAGTGTCAGGCAAATTAATGTCTATCCTGTTCATAAGCAGGACGTCCACGGCCTTTATTTGAACAGCACCAATTATTTCAATCGGGACGTGAACTTTTAGAGAAATCTTCAAATTATAAAAAAAGAGTACTTAACTAAATATAAGTAATCAGTACAGCCTCTTAACGTCCCACTGCTGGGCACATGCCTACACTCTCATAGGAGAGCGGGAATTAGAGCTTAGACCCACCACGCTGCTCCAATGCGGGTTGGCGGGCAATATAAGGCAATATAATATAAGTATAAGAGTAACTAAATTATATGAACATAGAGTGATGTTTATCTATCTCGTGTGATTTACCCAGCCAACGCTCGATTGCGGTACAGCCAGTGTGATGATACTTGCTATGATGGTCAACTCATTGGTTAATGACGTGACATTCTCACTGTTGGCTAAAATTCATTGCTGTGCTGTAGCATGCAAGATTACGACACACCTATTCGGCCAATAAAAAAAAAATTTAGATTTTAGTGCTGTGAGAGTCAGAACTTTTCTGAGCGTACGAGCTGAGGTATGACATAAGAGTCCAAGAAGAATCGTGACCACAGAGTAGGTAATCAAATATCTGACAACTAATCAAATCAGGTACTTTTTTTAAACTTCAAAACGAGCGCTTAGTATAGGATTTTGTATGAAATACTGAATTGTGACGTCATAAAAAGTCAACGCACTTTTTTATATCTATAATTTAAAATGATTGTCAAATATATAATTAACACCAGGGCGACCGCGTATCTTTTGCATCAATCATTGATACATCGCAATCACCTCCGATTGGTTGAATTTATGGTATTCTTGCTGCGTCAATGGATTTCGTCCAATATTGGAAGAGTGTTAACCAATCAGAGGTGATTGCGATGTATCAATGATTGATGCAAAAGATACGCGGTCGCCCTGCAGGAGACGTGGATAGAACGTCTTTTGGTAGATTATCTGTTTAATAGTAACTAAAAAACAACGCGACATTGGCGAAGTAAATTGTGCTGTGCTAGCACAAACCAAAGGCTACACAACCAAGAACAACAGCATAATAATTGAACAGTTGTCAAATACCCAAGGGATCAGAGTTGTACAACTACTTTTCCCTTACTTTACCTGAGATTATAAAGTAAGCTTGTTCTGGTTTTAACATTTAACTCGATAGTTTCATGTGGGTATAATAGGTAGGTAATTGACGTTTCTTATTTTTCCTGTTTTATCTCTATTTTCTGCCTCTCTTTTACTGAAAAGGTCCAAAAGCGAGTTCAAAGAGACACCCACTGAGATGCCACTTCCTTTTTCACTAATTACCTTCTTAATGAAAGTTCATGAACGTGACATAGACCCGGTCCTTAAATAAAACTTCTTATGTTTCCCTTTGAAGGTGTTTATTTTTATCGTTTTTGAAGCGCGGGAATAAGACAAGGAGAGATTCTTATCGGGGGCTTATTGCGCTACCTAGTCACAAGTCTCAATCGCCATGGTATTAATCATAGTAATAATATAAATGCTAATGTGTCGGTTTGTTGGTTTCACAGACCATTTGGTTTGTCCTTCAATCACGCTGCAACAGAGCAACGGATCGACGTGAATTTTTGCATGGGTATAGTTGAGGACCTGGAGAGTGACATATGCTACTTTTTATTAAATTAAGGAGTTCCCGCGGGAATTGAAAAAACGTATTCCACGCGGGCGAACTCATGGGCATCAGCTAGAATTAACAAGTGAATATAATTAAAATTATAAAAAATACGACTGCTCTGCCTTAGACACACATACATACACGAACCCTGAAAACATAACACTCCTTTTTAGGGCAGTCGTGTAATAAAAAATCCCCCTCGAATGGAAGTACGGCTACCACTGCTACTACGTAACGATACCCCAGTCATTAATTAATTACCTTTGGAATCTTATTCATATTTTTAGATAATGATATTTTTTGTGAATCACTGGATATTGAACTATAGTGTTATATATTTTTGGAATCTACTCATCATTTTCTAGATGATGATTAGTTATTAATCTTATTTTCGAATATTTTTTTTCAACTTTAGTCTTTAATGCGGAACCACATGGTCCGCCCATTATTATTTTTTTTAAATTTTACTAACCTATGTCACCCGGAATAAGCTAAGGATTCTAACGATACCTCATTTATCAAAATGGGTTCTGGCGTATAGAAGTTATGGTGGAATATACAAACTCACATACATACATACATACATACATGAACCCTGAAAACAATATACTCCTTTTTTCAGGCAGTCGTATAAAAAATAGCTGATGCCCGCGACGATTGAGGTTTTTTGGTTTCCGCGGGAACTCTTTAATTTTCTGAGATAAAAAGTAGCCTAGGTATGTGTTATTTCAGACTATATTCTCTATCTTTAAGCCAAATTTCATCCCGATCCGTTCAGCCGTTCTGGCGTGAGTAAGAAACGTCCATCCAAACTGTGGCATTTATAATATTATCTAGTATACATTCAAGTAAAGTAACCTATGGTCGAAGGCTGAAAATGTAAACATTAGCATGTTGGTCTACATCATATTAACATTGCAGCTCATGGGCGTCCTTTGTTGGACTCAGACCATAATGAGCGCCATCACACCAGGTCTCCCTCTCAGGCTGGAAGTTTCTCAGCCAGACAATTCCTACCAGGGGCCACACTTTACCATTAAAAAACTTGTAACATAAATCCTAACTAAGCTTTACATTACCGGTTTAGGGTGATCCGCGTATCTACTATCTACCTGTAGGTACTTACGTGGTAACAAAGGTACAAATTTCGGTCTCAAACCGTCATCGATTTTAGATACAACAAGCATTAATGCAACTAAATATTTTTTTTAATCGGGCTATGTCAGTGTAATTTTAGTTTTCCTCATGTTTTCCTGCAATGTTAAGTCTACATAATATTGTTATCTTGAGGGTCTCTTAATTTTCAGCTAATCCTTCAAGGAAAACTTACTCAGCTATAAGTATGAGTGGAAGAAAATGTCGATGAGGCCATTTGTCAGTGTCCACATTTCAGCGCAGGATGGTATCTTAGTACCTGGTTATAGAGCCACCTATAAAATACGATTTTTGATAGAGATGAAGACGATTGTGACAGGGAACGTGTTCCGTAATTGAATCCTGGATCGTGTAACTTGAGGCATGTCATCGACGTTTAACAGGCTACCATTAGTAAGCTAAATACCGAAGTATCTATTTTGAATGCAACTTGCCTGAGTTTCAAATAACTTTCCAATAACTTCTATGGCGCAGCGGTGCGTAGACAGGTACATAGGTATGTCAGATTCAAACTCCATACAGTATCTTTGAAATAATGAACTGAGACAATCTCAATTCCTGAGGATGATTCGGTCTCAGAAGAAAAAAATATCTTGGATAATGTGCATTGTTGCGGAAGCCCGATTTTAGGCATTTTTCGGCAGCGATAGGGATATATATAGGTATTTTTTTTAAAGCGATAGGGCGCTGGTTGGGCTTTGCATAGCGCAAGCAATGCATGCTTGTTGCACGTTGGATCTAGTTTTAGCAGTTACCATACTATAGACTAATATTTATCATAAATCACTAATATTTAAAATATTAAAAGTGTTTGTTTGGATAATAAGTCGCGGGCACCAGCTAAGTAGTGCAGTCATAATAACTTTGTGTGTACCTTCACTAACTAAAGCTAAATCTAACTGAAAGTTATTTCAGTATCTCTTCTCTAGATGTTTTTTTTTAAATAGATATTATGAATATTTTTCTCCCACGAAGCTTTTTGCTCGACGTTTCGGATACAAACCGCTAGGGTATGGAACACCTTTCCAGCGCACGTGTTTCCTGGCACATATAACTTAAATACCTTCAAGGCAAGAGTGAATAGGCATCTTCTAGGCAAGCGCGTCCAAACCTAGACATCATCATTGCTTTGCACTAAGCATGATTGTCGTCAAGCGCAAGCCTATCTCGCCTTTTTTTATAATTAAAAGATGTTGTACCTTACTCGTAGGTACTAATACCTAAATAATAAAAATAAGATTGGCGAATAAGGAGTTATTCGCCAATCTTATTTTTCCCGGCGGCGACGCGAACGTCCGAAGGGGACCATTGTATTCCTAATTAAGTTGTCAATCGATTCTCGTCCTTGACTTGAACTCATTAATATCGGCCACCCACAGCTGTAGTCCGTTAGGAATCTGTTTCTGCGGAACGTTTTGTTTTGGCTATGCCGCATATTTATTAAGTACCTTTTTTATTCCAACAACAACAAGTTAGGCCTTGACTGCGATCTCACCTGATGGTAAGTGATGATGCAGACTAAGATGGTAGCGGGCTATGGGTTTAATATAACTGCCATAGCCCTAAGGCTATGGCAGTTATATTAAACCCATATCCATAATCGCTTTCTACACGGCATCGGAACGCTCACTCACTTGGCGGCACGTATTTTCCAGTAGGATGGTAACTAGCGACGGACGAAGCCTCCCACCAGGCCACACCAGGGAAACTTCAGAAAATATAAATTTCTAAATTTACTCTGCCGGGAATCGAACCCAAGACCTCCGCACGTTAAGACACCAGCGCTCAACACTGCACCAGGGAGGTCGTCAAAACCCACAAACCATACAATCACTACTCGGTGTCAAAACCCATTGAAAATTCTAAGTACATCAATGTCAAAACCACACACTTATCTACTATAGGTACATACGTATGCCACATATTATTTCCTACTTTCCTAACTATTTTATATCAAACTTGTTGTTTTTTTAGATCATCGACCGTTTAAAATCGGCTATTTGTATTGACTTGGTAAAAATAGCATTGCTCCAGGCTTTAGCGCGCTTCCATCTAAGATTACGAGTACCATTAGTAATAACCTACTGTCAACAACAACCCTCTCTTGCGCAGAATTTAAAGCAGAAACTCTATTTCACGGTTTATTCAGATGTTGGATTTATAACTAAGTTTATATAGCAACTTAGCCCCAGGTTTTGTTCTGTGAAAGACTGCGCCCTGCGGTTAGGAACTACCTCATGAGACAAACCCTACCTCATTTTGTAGTAGGTACGAGTAAGTTATCTATGGTATGATAGTGTTCATAACCAACCTCCTTGTTGCGCTGTTTTTAATTACATCTACTAATATTATAAATACGAAAGTGTGTTTGTTGGTTTGTCCTTCAATCGCTGCCATAGAGCAACGGATTGATGTGAATTTTGCATGAGTAAAGTTGGGGACGGAGAGTTATATATAGGATAGTTCTTGTCCCGGAAAATTAAGGAGTTCCCGTTAAAAATACTCATTCCACGCGGACGAAGTCGCGGGAATCAGCTAGTATAAACAGATATAAATCGCCGTGAATAAACTAGTAAAATCTTTATTTGAAATTATGGTCAGCCTATTTTATGGTGTGGATACCTACTCCCACGCGGCTCATTAGGTGGAATAACACTTACATCTCTGTATGTGGTTCGAGTTATAAGTAAAGGGCGTTTTTATTATTTTTATAATCACACATGAATCCCAGTAACCGAACCTCGAGATTTGGCAAAAAACACCGCGGCGAGAAACCACAGCGAAACGCCCGCGTCGTGCGTCTTAAGGGTACTAGGTTGAATCTTGGAACTGAGGGTTGGAAATACCTAGGTGTATAAATAGGTATAGGTTGGAATTTGCAGCTTCATAATATAGAAGTGCGGCGCATCGACGTTTAGTAATGTCCTGTCCGTAGTGCGTTTTTATCCTATACTAGCGGACGCCCGCGACTTCGTTCGCGTTGCTTAAGTTTTTTAATTCCCACAGGCACTCCTTCATTTTCCGGGATAAAATACATATGTCACTCTCCAGGTCCTCATCTCACCCACCCATGAAAGAAATCACGTCGAAGTATTGCTCTGTTGCGGCGTGATTGAACGACAAACTCTCTATTTAACGTCCTTGAGGATAAAATTTTCAAAAACTGTGAAACACGTATTTTTTTTATTTTAAACCAGAAGCCCAAATACCAACTTTCATGGCTATAACTTGAAAAATGAAGGAGTTTCATACAAACTTTAACCCCTATTTTTTAACCCCTTTGGGGTAGAATTTTGAAAAACTGTGACAGACGTAAGTACTTCTTTATTTTTTAACAAAAGCCAAAATACCAAGTTTCGTTAATATAACTTGAAAAATATCTCGAGAAAAGAAGGCTTTTTATAACAACTTTCATCCCCAATTTCACCCCTTTGGGGATCGAATTTTCAAAAATTGTGAAACACGTATTTCTTTGTTTTCAACCCGCAGCTCATATACCAAGTTTCATGGCTATAACTTGAAAAAAGACGGACTTTCATACGAACCTTCAACCCCTATTTTACCCCTTTGGGGGTGGAATTTCGAAAAACACTTTCTTAATGGATACCTAGTCATCACAAAGAACACACTCTCCAAATTTCATGTCTCTAGGACCAGCGGTTTAGGCTGTGCGTTGATATATAAGTCAGTCAGTCAGTCAGTCAGTCAGGACTTTGAATTTTATATATATAGATTATAAATGCACCAAAGTGTCTAACGGGAAAGAACTCCATATACTCTGGTAATCATTGCTTTTGCAGTGAAACGGACCTACGCAAGCATAGTGAAGAAGCAACTAATTATTCGTGCATTACTTCGCTCTACCGAAGATCAATCTTATGTGCTGCCGCTGTGACCATGAATCGCCAGATTTGTTTTGGCTTGCGAGTTCCAGTCCAGAGCTTGCAGGAGAAATGGGAATGTGGTTTAGTCCCCCCATTAGGGAATTGCTAGTATCTTCGTTAGTGACTGGCAGATATAGTGTTAGGTACCTAATAAGGAGTGATACGATCGCATTGTAGCCGTCACTTCCTACAATGCGGCCCCCACTCCTTGCATGCCGCCTGATCTAACTCCCTATGTAATATCCTCTCCACCGAATTTCGGCCACGGCGGCATATCTCCAGAGAGATTAGCCATCTGCGCGGGAGATATTATAGTGCACATGTGTGTGCGCATAAGCAGGTGCACTCTTTGTGCCTTTACTCTCATAGCCCGATGGGACTGAAAATCCGACAAGACCGGTGAGAGGTCAGGCGCACTCCCTATGTACCAAGATAGGGTGGGTAATAGCTGTAGTAGGTAAGGCATGTAGATACCTACATAGATATTCGTTGTCACAATAGGGATGATGCCTATATCAAAAATAAATTATTTTTAACTGATTATTAAATAGAGGGTCTTCCAAAAGACCTAAAGTAAACATCCTCGTATTAGTTTTAAGTTTGATAACCATTTTAAAATATAGATTAAAGAAAAAATAGTGCGTTGAAATTTGATGACGTCACAAGTCACAACTATGAATTTCATACAACTTCCATACTAAAAGTGCGTTTTTAAGTTTGATAAAGAGTTGCTGATTTGATTGTCATCAATCAACATCCATCGCTCGCAACTCGCACCAGGCTAATCAGTAGCGTTGGCGGGTAGACAGTACAAATCGGACGGTACTCCCTCCATCTCACCTCGTGGGCGTAGCACGTGGCGCCTCACCGCCTCGCAACCCGTTCAGAATTTATATGAATGGCATAGTGTTTCTCAATGACTCGTATACTCTTTGACAATACGACGACGCGCCTGTATTATGTAAATGATTGAATTCCTTATAACGCCCAGTGGGTGACGGATTTCATTAGCACCTACCTACATAAATGTCGCAACATCAATTTTCATTTATTGATTTTATATCACGACTCAGTTGTAGCGGCTGTTTATTAAGACTGACAAATGCGCCAAATTATTACAGCACACCATTCTATTAATTTTATCGAATTGGATATAATTTGCGGGATATTTTGAAATCATATCTACCTAATAGTCAATCTTATTGCGACTTTCCGTCTTTACGTAAAATTTCATGCAGGATTTCAAATTTTAATTACATATATTAATTTATAACAAAAATTTAAAAAAATGCATACCTAATTACTTATAAGTTTAAGTAGGGACCACAAAATTTATTTCTTAAAGAGTCTTTAACCTCATACAATTTTCTTCAGATTGTCTGTGGAACAGATCTTTTATATTAGGTACTGTCAGATATGATCTAGGTACTAGAATCGAGATTATATTTTTTCATTCGTCAATTCAAGTAGAACATTAGTCATTAGGACCATGTGAATGACCAAGACAGTAGCTCAATGCCTACTTTTAGGGCTAATAAGCGTAACTTGCAGCTGCTGGGAACTAAAATAAACATTTTAGTGCTTAAACGCTATCATCGCAGTTATCTAGAAACGTTGACTCAATATCTCCTTAGAAATTGAACAGGAACTACAAATAGCTGTGACTGGTAAATTAGGATCTACTTCGGTGAAATCTCGAACATTTTGATAAGTGGTTGCAAGCTGTCGACCAATTTACTGCCACTGAGTCGGAGATACCAGTTAATTGCTTACCGACTTCAATTATACATTGTCTAAGCTCTAATTAATTTGCGCTTAGTGACTATTAGGTAAATCATGTTGAAAATTCAGTGGCTACCTAGAAGTTTTGTCTCTGTAATGCTCTCTATTTCAATAGGTAAAGGGACGATCCTAATAATACAACCATACCTAAAACTTTTAGTTCAAAGATAGCTAAGAATTTCCAACTAGACGTAGCTACCTACCTAACTTCTTGAAAATTAAAAAAAAATCATCTAGCGGTAATCTGGCCTAACATCTTGAAATATGGTTTGGAACCACGAACATAAATTAACTAATTTAGATCACTATTATTATAAGCATGTCGTAACCAATTTAGGGCTTAATAGATTAATGGGCCGCAATACTTCCTAATGTTGAATTATGGGGCCAAAGGGAAGGGATCGGTCAAAGTCCTCGGAATACAATAGAAAACGAGGTCTTCAGTACCTAAATGAAATTCCTTCGTCGGCGTAAACAGCTAAACTGGGACGCTCACAGAATTCCATGACAATT
Source organism: Erebia epiphron (assembly GCA_963932025.1). Classification (NCBI taxonomy): domain Eukaryota; kingdom Metazoa; phylum Arthropoda; class Insecta; order Lepidoptera; family Nymphalidae; genus Erebia; species Erebia epiphron. Next base: position 14,292,845 of record OZ009956.1, on the reverse strand, counting down.
AATGTAGGTCCCTTGAAGGCTGTCCTCTTTATTAACAAATGCTAGGTGAGCAAAGGAAAATTAAAACGATCTGAAACTTTTCCATAATATAACAATAATGTTGTGGTATTTATGTGCCTAACACTGGTTGTGATAATTAAATTTAAGCTCAAACACGACATATCTGCATTAATTTACATACCTACTGCATAATATTATCTCGTATCACGACCTAAATTATTACTAAGACTGACATAAGTCCAGTAGATTGACATAAGTTACATTAAAGGCCTCTATTATTACAAATTCAATTCCTTTGCATTTAGTTTGTAAGCATGCGCTACTGCAACAGCGGAGACCAATCTTAAATCTATGTTTGTAATAAGGCCGTTCCACACACATTACTCATTCAAAAATATTTAGCTTTGCCTATCTGAATGAGCTTTCTTATTTAAATTCGGAACAGGCCAGACGTGATGTCAAATTTAATGACACAACATGACAGCAATTTGATAACACCGACAGCTAGTCCGAGATTAGATACGTGACTCGAATGATGCTCGAATGTATAATGTGCTGCACCCAGATTATTTTGAACTGTACAAGAGTCTACATAACCAAAATTTATATTCAGTAGCTTTACGTTGCAACTTGCACTGAATATATCTTGCTGGCCCATTATATTTAAAATTTAAATTGCGTAAATTATTTTTTAAATTCAACAGAATGGTTTATTATTCACTATCTTCTTAAATATATTATGAAGGTTGGATCTTACTTCTGAATAAACATGGGTTTTTACTTTGATTAAGTACCTACCTATAAGGCTCTTCGGGAGTCTTTAAACATAAGGATAACATGTTTTGAGTTGTTCTAAAAGTGCAAAAGCTCGGTTTCACTGACTTAAAACTAATGGTCCGATTTCATTCAATACAAGAGAACTTACTAAATAAGTCCAGCTGTCGGATTACCATTTCGGAGGAAATGTTCGCAATGAGGCACCTCGTTGGTGTGCTACTTAGATATATACTTACCTGAGTTGACTTTCAAATATAGGTACATTGTGCTAATTCAAATCCTGAAAATTAGTCTTGTTTACCTACAGTAAGTAAAAAAAGTGTGTGTGCAATTCACATACGGCAGAAGTTTTCAGAAAAGTAGCCTACGAGAGAATGACATAAATATAACTTGTATTCTATTTCATTCTCTCGCAGGCTAAATCCTATATAATAAAAGCTTTTTTCGCTTCGTTGACTTTTCGAATCGCAACGATTCACAAAGAAGTTTCACTTTAAAAAAAATCATTTTTATTCACATAGACTTTTACAAGTACTTTTGAATCGTCGAGTGAATCTACCACTGGTTCGGAATGCCATTCCTACCGATAAGAACCAGCAAGAAACTCGGCGGTTGCTCTTTTGATAAATAATAATATTAATTATTTTCGTTTATTTGTAGAATACAGTAAGTAACAGCTGTCCTTAGCATTGCTGGAGCGAGTCAAATCCATGCTTCTTTGTCATTTACGTAATCTTCAACAGTATAATAAGCTTTTTTCAGGAGCATACTTTTAATGGAATTCTTAAACTTGTGTAAAGGCAAGTGTATGATAGGTTGTGGAATCGTCTTCCTACATGCTGTAAAGCAAATTTTTGCGATCATTCGGTACTAGGGCATGCTACCGGGAATTACCGGTATCAAAAGTACCGGGAATTCCCGAGACTTCTGAATATTTTCAGTCCCGGTTCTCCACACCACAAAACCGGTACTTTTGATACTTTCGAGATTCGAATTAAATAGATTACTTCTATAATTAAGTGCGGATATTTCTGAATGTAACAAGAACTTCGTTCACTACACTGTATTTTATGATCACAAATTCGAGGTTTTAGTACAAAAAATCCTATTTTTACTTTGAGTATTTATGCTTAGTCTTTCTAAATATTATTTACCAGCTTTTTTGAAGATCAATTAATTGACGAATCTGTCACTCCAATAAAATTTGTTCTGCTTTAATGAGTTACAGTAGATTAATTATGCTACTCTGATAATCGTATTATATTTCAGTTCAAAGTTTAGTTTCAAAAAAAAAGAAAGAAAATTGAATGACTGGGTTTACTGTAATATAAAATATACCTCATAAGCACCAGGATTATGGCTGCTAAATTTTGATTTTTGACTCCACTGTCACTGACACCAACGGCAGAGGGGAAGAATTCATAATTCTCCAAAATGCTCAGCGTTTTTCCGTTAAATCTTATATACCAAGATAATAAGTGAAAAAACCAAGACTGTGGTCAGTCCAATCTTGATGTATGGAACTGGATTCTGGACAGTAAACTGGAGGTTCTTAGTGGCTGATAGGAAACATGATAGGAAGATCCTATAGTGAACCACACGCACGGAGAGGACGGTGGTTGGAGACATAGAAATACCGAACCCAGTATCCCCAACCCACCCAGAACCCAGAATCGACCAACCAATCGACCAACCAATTGACCAACCGATCGACCAACCAACCAGCCAACCAATCAGACTACCAATCGGCCAACCAATCGGACAACCAATCGACCAACCGATTGACCAACCAATGCCTCAATCAATTTATTACTACAAGCAGTTTCTAGAAAAAAGCCTTGAGGGACAGAGGGACAACAAAGTGATCCTTAAAGGGTCGTTCTTTTTAATATGGCATACGCAGTAACCTCCACGAATAACAAATATAAATCTATCAATCGGTCAATTGGTTGGTCGATTTGTTGGTTGATTGGTTGGTTGATCGGTTGGTCGATCGGTTGGTCGATCGGTTGGTCGATTGGTTGGTCGATCGGTTGGTCGATGGTTGGTCGATTGGTTGTTCGATCGATTGTTTGATCGGTTGGTCGATTGGTTGTTCGATCGATTGGTCGATTGGTTGGTCAATTGGTTGGTCGATCGGTTGGTCGATTGGTTTGATCGATCGGTTCATTGGTTGTCCGATTGGTTGGTCGATTGGTTGGTCGATTGGTTGGTCGATTGGTTGGTCGATATGTTGTCCGATTGGTTATCCGATTGATTGGTCGATTGGTTGGTAGATTGGTTGTCTGATTAATTGGTTGATTGATTGGTTGATCGGTTGGTCGATTGGTTGTTCGATCGGTTGGTCGATTAGTTGGTCGATCGGTTGGTCGATTTGTTTGATCGATCGGTTGGACGATTGGTTGGTTGATCGGTTGGTCGATCGGTTGGTAGATTGGTTGTCGATAGGTTGGTCAATGGTTGGTCTATCGGTTGGTCGATTGGTTGTCCGATTAATTGGTTGATTGGTTGGTTGATCGGTTGGTTATTCGATCGAATGGCCGATTGGTTGGTCGATCGGTTGGTTATTCGATCGAATGGTCGATTGGTTGGTCGATTGGTTGGTCGATCGGTTCATTGGTCGTCCGATTGGTTGGCCGATTGGTTGTCCGATTGGTTGGTGGGTTGGCTGGTCGATAGGTTGGTCGATTGGTTGTCCGATTGGTTGGTCGATCGGTTGGTCGATTGGTTGTTTGATCGGTTGGTCGATTGTATAAGAGACAATCCAGAAGTAGCTATTTATGAGACACTTTTAATATATTTGTAATCTCATTTGGAACTTGCACGAATAAATGGTTAAAAAGAACTACATATTAAAAAGATGATAAGGATCACTTTGTTGTCCCTCTGACCAAGGCTTTTTTCTAGAAACTGCTTGTAGTAATAAATTGATTGAGGCATTTAATTGCTATAAAAATAAAATTATAAGCTTATCACGATACAAAAAAAAACAGCTTTTCGAAGTGTATTTTCAGACAAGATGTCCCACGCTATCACTGTAAAACCTATACGCCGGCCCTTCGCGTTGAACTACAATAAAAGTTTGAAATTTGGAACGATGCGAATTATTGCACAAGTTCATTAAAAATCATGAATTTATGATCCTGTGTGGAAATATTACGCGACATTTTATATATTATGTCAAATAGTTGGTCTATTTCATACTTTCTGTAATGTATTTGCCTTGTTTTGTGATAATTTATGGTAGTATCGAAAGTATCGAAAGTACCGGGAATTCCCGGTTCTATGCCAGTATCGGTCCGAAAATTCCCGGTACTCAGAAGCAGTATCGACTGCATGCCCTATTCGGTACCCACTACCTATACTTAAACATTATACTCTTTAAAGTTCTTTCGCTCAGCATGGAAATACTGCTTTGCTTACATTTTTAGATGACTGTTTTCGCGCGGAGTAATCAACGCTTGATCGGCGTTACCCATAGGGTTGCTTATTTGCTATCATAATATTTAAGGTTTAATTTTCGGGTTAAAGTTCAGAAGAAAAAAAATGATTTGACCCGATCCCCTCTACCTATTTATAAGATCATACAAACATAGTTACATATTTACTTTAGATATCACTTTTAGAAACACATTAACTTATTTTTATATTTATTGAAGTGAAACTTCTTTAAATTAGTTGTGATATGAAAATTCGATGAAACGAAATAGCGACACAGAAAAGAGACAAAAATATTAATAATAGGATTTAACCTGCGAGAGAATGAGATATATAATACAAGTTATATTTATTCTAGTTAAGGTAGGTAGTAATTCTAATAATACAAGTTATATTATTATATTCATTCTCTCGTAGGCTACTTTTCCGAAGTTTCACTTCTGCCATGTGTAAATTGCACACACACTTTTTTTATACTTACTTATTTATATTTATTCAGGCAGGAGAATAATTAGATTTTTTTAGGTATTTTATACCGAATGCTTAAGAACTCTCTACTTATTCGTCTCGCCTGTCGGTATTTTTCTGACTCGGTAACCCTAGCTGTGCGCTCGCCGAGAATATTAAAAACCTCGCCATTCAACATTACATCTCTGAGGTCGAAATTAATATTTCGGTACCTACCTACTATTGTCTTGTGCAAATAACGTCTTTCAAAAACATCCGTCGGACTGCATCTGTTTGTATTGCAAGGTGATATCTTTACCACGATTATTTATCTATCGAGGTTTTATGATCGCAGTCGTAATATTTTTTGAATTTGTAAACAAGTCGGACATTTGTTTGTTTTTTCGAGAGTTCTTCATTCATTAATGCAACGGTTTATAAGAATTGTAAAGAATTATTTATAAGAATTTGTTTATGTTTTCTCGAGAGTTCCTCATTCATTAACAGATATATATGAAACGGACTTCATCTTCCTTCCTTATCGAACGCAGATAGAAAGCATAAAAGTTAAGCTTTTAATCCTTTGTTTCAGGTTATTTCGGCAAATACTTGAACAAATACAACGGTTCCTACATCCCACCCGGGTGGCGCGAGTGGGGCGGACTCATCATGAACTCCAAATACTACAACTATAGTGTAAATATGAATGGCAAGAAGATTAAACATGGCGATGACTATCAAAAGGTTATTTATTCATTATGCATTAAAATATTATTATATCGAAGTTTTATCCCTGTTATAATAAGAATTGTAATTTTTAATGAATTCTACATAATTGATTTTACTTTTAACCAAAATTGGTATAGGTACTTATTCAATTATTACCGCCCGCATTATTACATTCAGATTCTATAAATAATTATAAGTATTTTAGTGAAGTTTTTTTTTTCAGGATTACTATCCGGACCTTATTGCAAACGATTCAATAGCATTCCTTCGAGCTTCCAAACGGAGGTTTTCAAGGAAGCCTGTTCTTCTTGTGATGTCCTTTCCTGCACCTCATGGGCCTGAGGATTCTGCTCCCCAGTACTCTCATCTCTTCTTTAACGTCACTACACATCAGTAAGTTATAAAGTATGGACTATGAATCTTCAATTTCTAATTAATTTAGAATATTATATTTAGAAATTGAAGATTTTATAAGTCTAATCTTAGGTGTTAATAATCAAGGTGCCTTAGACATTTTTTGGAAGTTTGTAGTAACGAATGGCACCCTAAAGTCAGTTTTAATGACTATTTTATACATTTACAGAATTCAGGTGGCGAATGATAAAGGATTTTGCTAAAATAACTTATTTATACAAAGTAGTTTTAAATGGCACCGCGGGCGAGTGGTGGCCATTAGGGTTATCTTCTAAAATTACAACCTTTTAAAACTTTAAGTTACCTTTCACATCGGTTAACGACCTCTAATACACAACAAAGCTACACGAAATCATGCAGATATACGTGGCTCCATTAACGAGTTGCCATACTAACACGTAATATGCACAGTCACTGGTATTTTCATTCAAAAATACCTGCAAGTCTGAGGAGCTCCTAGGAATGTCATTCATTCGCCAACACTTCATATACATTCTACGTACCTAATACATATAAGACGCCATCTTAAGCAGGATTTAAAAGGACGATCGTCACCCCCATTTTTAATGCAGCGCTCATACAGTCATATATAAGTATTTTTAAAAAGAATACCGTCGGTTCTTTCAGGTTTCTAGAACGTCACAAACATGATGAATCAAAAGGTGTAAAAATATACAATAAACACTCCAATTGTAAGATTTTAAAGGAGTGTTAACTTTTGAGCAATGTTCCCCTTAACAATTTGGCAAAAACACTAATTGCTCTAAATTCTTTGGGGTCGCAAAAAGAGTGTTAACTTTTGAGCAATGTTCCCCTTAACAATTTGGCAAAAATACTAATTGCTCTAAATTCTTTGGGGTCGCAGTCGTTTCTCTTTTGTTAAAAAGTTTAAGAACAGTATTTAATAAGTTTTGGACATACCAGGATACCACATTAAGTTAAAAAAGAAAAGTAACCTGCGCTGCATGATCGTTATCAAAACAGGCGAAAATCAACCACAAATTATTTATTTGTGGTTGATGGTTAATCTCAAACTGCCGAAAAGCTCTAAGTGCCAAAATGAATCCATTTATTGATATCTTGTTAAAGGAATGCTGCAATAATAAGTACCACGGATAATTTAATTAAAAAAAAACGTGAGTACGCGTGTGTCAACAAACAAGTTTGAATTCCACGACCGTATAACATCGTTATAAACGCGTAACCAATTTAGATCTTATCGCAAATCGCTTCATAATTGGATCTGAGAAGAGCGCGCATTAACAACGGAACTGCGTATATGTAGTATTCACGTAAAAAGTAGGGCCTTGAACCGACCTTGTTTTTTGGCCACTCGGAAATTTCGCGTGCCCAACTTCGTACTTACGGAGTGGCCCGAATAATTTTACCGCCACTCAGCCTTGCTCGTTGATTTATGTTTCATAAGATGTTTAGCCCGGGTATTATGGTGCGCGCTTTTAATATTTTCTGAATCAAATTTTTTTCTAAATTTATATTTATGGTCGCTGTAGGTACAGCTTATTTTGATTATAGTATAATTTTATAAATAATAGTTTATTCCTGTGTGATTCCTAAGATTTGTGTCGTTGTATTGTCTCAAACCCTTTCTTAGTGCACCCGTAGGGTATTTACTTATTGACGAAATCAAATAAAGTATCCTATGTCCTTCCACGATATGCAATCTATCTCTGTACCAAATTTCTCAAAATCGATTAAAAAGATAAAAAGCCACCTAAAAAAGGTGGTAGAAAAGCGACATACAGACAAACGGACAGATAGCTTGACAGACACACTTCGCATTTATAATTCTATGGAATATGAGTGAAATGTACCGACCTAAGTAAATCAAAATCGAAGAGATCAAAATCTGACTTGAAATGATAATGAATACGAAAATGAAATGATTTACTTCATGTAAAGTCCGGACGCGAAGCACGAAGAATTTTGTACAATGAACTGTTATTACCTGTCTCTGTCACTCTCGCGTAAATATAATGCGTCTCGTTCGCACAGAGCCATTGGCATTGAATCTGTGCGAACGAGACGCATTATATTTACGCGAGAGTGACAGAGACAGGTAATAACAGTTCATTGTACAAAATTCTTCGTGCTTCGCGTCCGGACTTTACATGAAGTAAATCATTTCATTTTCGTATTCATTATCATTTCAAGTCTGAGATTTTAGAAATCTTTTTAGGGAATATTATTTATACACGAATTCAAAAGTGAGGTGCTTGTGTTACGTCATTTTTGTTTTATTGTAATATTTTTTACTCGAAATACATTTACATAGGTACTAAAATATGCTTGCATATTTTAAGAAGACTACTTTAATATTCTGTATTTGCCGCAACTCGCAAATAGTCTCTCGTCGGGAAAACAGTCAGTTTCGTGCAGCGTGTTCGCGACAGAAATTGTCACAGCTGCGCCTTTATATTCAAATATTCCCGCACCAAGCAAGTTGTCAAATTTGTCAGAATTCATTTTGTATTGATAAATATCTATGCAAATGAATATTTTTAAAATTAAATAATAAATATACTTTATAAACTGAGACCGAGCGAAATTTAGGAGTCTCAAGGGGACGCAAGATAATGTGCAAGCGTAAAAGAATATCAGCTGTTACTCCCTAAGTTACGGGCGCAAGATTTAGGAAGGTGACAACTGACAGTTGACGTATAAAATTAACTCACTGGCATCCTCCTACAAATCTCACCCTACAGTCCAGAACAGGGAATCTGCTTATCCCCAAGAATCATATCTCAGTCACGCAGTTTTTGAAATCCATGTTCATTTTGATTATGGAGGGTAGAGGCTTACCTCTACCCTCCATAATCAAAATGAACATGGATCACTCTTAGAGTGTTATCTCTTATGGGAGAAAAGTTGAAAGTGTCCAGTGCTTGCTGAAAATATCAGTTCAAAAACCTTCCACAGTGGCGCTGGTGTAGCATAATGTATGGTATGAATTCGACTAAAATTGTTAAGAGGCCGGGGAGCGGCGCTCGCAACTTCTATTCGAACCGCAAATATAAATTTGCCGGTTATATTGCTATCTCTATTTGGGTGATGACACATGATCGCGTACAAGCGCGATAGCAATATGAGCGTACAGTGTTGACATTTTGGTCTTGTTCCGTGAATACCAAAAATGATGAATGAAAAATTGTTGTGTTTTTAACTTCGTGTTGTTATTCTAATATAACCTGACAATATAGGCTATGTTCCTGATCAATTAGAACGTGAGATATCGTTGGTTTTAATATGAAACAAATAAGGAGAAAACATGTCATTTATGTCGTAAAGACATGCGTAACGCAATGTGCTTACATTTAATTTTGGGAAAGTATTTTGAAAAGATAATAATCCAGGGACCTAGATAAATACAAGTTCAATCTTAATAATCGCTATGGTGGAAATATTCTCGAATTACAAATTATTTTGGTATTACGTTTGTGTGGGCAATTCGCCCTCCGCCGGCCCGTTAATTATTGAAAATGTCAACAACCTACGTTGTACAAAGTAATGATGAATGTTTTCTTTCCTTGTTTATTTCTCAAACCTACTCTAATAATATTTGGCGCTTCCTTTTAAATTTACCTTGATGCTAATGTGGCGCCCCCAATGTGGTGCATTTCGACGGACACTTTTTATATACAGAGATAACACTCCTTATCTTCTACACTCCATAATTTTGATAGTACATATGTTCATAATAGTGCGATATATGAGACATGCATGAACCGTTGTTTACTTAAAACCAATTAAACAAAAGTTAACACTAAATGTAAGTTGACTGCAACATAAGACACCACTCGAGCAGAAAAACCACGCGAGCGCATAAATTAATTATCAGATATTTCTTGTTATTTGTCAGCACGTGAAATTATGCGTGAGGAAAATCTTCTTATATAGGTACAACTAGATTGTGTCCGCGACTTCGTCCGCGTGGATTAATGATTTTTGATTCCCGCGGGAACTCTTGAATTTTCCGGGATAAAAAGTAACTAGCCTATGTCCTTCCCCGGGATTCATCCTATCCCTGTACCAATTTTTATCAAAATCGGTTGAACGGATGGGCCGTGAAAGCTTAGCAGACAGACAGACACACTTTCGCATTTATAATATTATAGTATATATAGTATACTAGCTCCTGCCCGTGACTTCGTCCGCGTGGTTCAAGATTTTTGATTCCCGCGGGATAAACTCCTTAATTTTCCGGGATAAAAAGTAGCCTATGTCACTCTTCAGGTCCTCAACTATATCTACCCATGCCAAAAATCACATTGATCAGTTGCTCCGTTACGGCGTGATTGAAGAACAAACCAACAAACAAACACACTTTCGCATTTATAATATTAGTATGATACACAGTATGGAAGTATGGATATCATATTACAGGTCTCCTATAATTTGAGCAAGGTACCTATGTTTTTTTAAAATTTTCTTGAGAACTTGGAACACCTAAACCCATTAGGCGACAGTTACCGTTGGCTTGAAAACGTATTGATCCCTAAGTGTTCCCTAAAATTTAGGCATTGTTGATAAAAACAGGCATAACTGTCCGGGATCAAAAGTATTCCATACCTGTTCCTAGATTGCAATCTAACGTTGTGCCTTTTGTTATGCGTTTACCGATGGAACAAACATACACAATTTTCCACTTAGATATATTATGCATTCGCATCCATTTATGCCACTGGAACCTTGCGTGCGACGAGACGGCGCTGCGGCGATAACCGGTGTCGCAACTCGCATCCCAGACCAACTGCGGCTCCTTTAATATTCAACCATCAGCGCTTTGTGGGGCCGCCAAACCTGTCCCCATTCTCTGGAGGGTGCCGATGTTAATAAAAAATATAAATCAATAATACTCTTTATCTCAAACTTTAAGATAATAAATGACTTCGCTGTATTCAGACATTTGTCTTTCGGAGAAGCCTGCAGAAGGTAATGGCCACAGAACATCATTTTTTTGTTTATTTCAGTACTCCAACCTATGACATGGCGCCGAATCCCGACAAACAGTGGATCCTGCGTGTGACAGAGAAGATGAAACCAATACATCGCCAGTTCACCGACTTGCTGATGACTAAAAGATTACAGACCTTGCAGAGTGTTGACATGGTAGGTTTATCTATGTTAAGTCTTTCATCTCCCTATCACACGGTTAATTTACGGTATTAGTTTGATTGTTGCCACTTGCCATTGTTTTAGCTCGTATGTATAATAAAGCAAGAGCAGATTTATTGCTTTGCACCTTATATTGAAAACCGCATTGCTATGCCAGAGGTCAACGAAAAGTCGCGCAAGCAGTAGTAAAATAAATTTCAAATACTCTTAGAGAGATACCCGATCGTGAATGTAACTTGTAGAATAATAAATCAAGCTTAACCATAAATTCTGATAGTAAAAGCCGATTACATCAGTCTTAAAATTGCAGGCTGTCGAACGTGTGTACCAGGAGCTCAAAGCGTTGGGCGAGCTAGATAATACGTACCTAGTCTACACATCGGACCACGGATACCATCTAGGTCAATTTGGACTGGTTAAAGGCAAAAGCTTTCCCTTCGAGTTTGATATACGAGTGCCGTTTCTCGTTCGAGGTCCTGGAGTTGAACCGGGGACTGTGTGAGTATAAACATAATGACTAGTTTTTATTGTTAACAGGTTTCGTCGAGGTGCCCATTTTAATTAGGTATGTTTTTTTCAGCGTTGATGACATAGTACTCAACATCGACTTAGCACCAACGTTTTTGGACATGGGTGGAGTAGCATCGCCTGCGCACATGGACGGAAGATCTCTATTGCCTTTGTTACAACCACGCAGGCGAAGGGCGGCTACTGCGCATTGGCCGGATACATTTCTTATTGAAAGGTAAACAACTGAAATGTACCTTGCATAATCTATATCGAATAATCTCTCTGCGTCGTATTCCCCATTGCTAAGGGTCGTGATCCCATTATGGCAGAGGTTGTCTTGGGATAATTATTATCCCCAAGACAACCTCTGCTGGGATAATACTGATCCAACTGTTGAGTTTCTTGCCGGCTCTTCTCAGTAACACTTTCCGAACCGGTGGTAGAGTCTTAACGTATCATAAGTGACACAATTGGTCCTACATGAAATAAATAAATCATTTCATTTCATTTCAATGCGGTGGGTTCCCAAGTCCTTCCGCATACGACTCGACTAAGAGTAAGTACAATTTCAACTCTTAGGTTACCTACTAACGATTATTATCGGATGTTAGTGATAATAACCTGGACCGACGGCTTAACATGCTCTCTGAGGCATGGCCGAACGAAAAAGCCAAATTCGGATTTCCGAATTCGGTCACCCATCCAGTTAACAACTTGGGTCAACGTTGCTTAACAATCGCAATCGACTGATATGCATTGTCGTAACTAGGCCACTCGTCCCTCATATCGAATAATAGACATTTCATATTTGGAGAAAGAAAGAGGTTCAACAATAATTAAATATTCAGATGCCATGTTCGTCTTATATCCACAGTTCCGGTCGACGTGAAACTCAAGCACATTTGATGGAAGAACGTTTACGTGCTCAGAAATACAGTCGAGAGATGAACGAGAAGAAAGTAACTGCGGCCCCACCTCAGGAATCTTCATCAGAAAGCGGTGACTTTGACGATGATTCCGAAGATGACTTTTTAGAGCTCGATAATGACGATGACGAAGTAGACAATGTAAGAATACTTTAATTAGAAGTACTGAAATCAATCTCATAAATTTCAAAACTTACATCAGTGATTCACGTCAATTAGTCAATTGTATATAATTATAGTAACTATACATCTGCTATTAATCAATTTGAGTTATAGATCTAATAAGTTCCTTGTAGAAATAATAATAATATCTCTATAATTTAGGAAAGTGTTGAAGCTCGCGATGAAATCAACAAATCATCAGAGCCTCTTATATCCAATGAAAGTCACAATCCTATACTTGAAGCGAGTCTGGAAAAGGCTTTGGAAGGAGAGGAGACCGGAACCAATAATCAACTTAACCCTTATATAACCCCTGCAGGTACGTAATACCTACTTTTGATTTTCTGTGAATTCGGGTAGATTAACGAAAACAAATCAGTTATTGATATTGAAAGGAAATATTTGATTAATCGTGCAATCATATTTCTTTCTGATACTATTCCTGCAAGATGAGGTAGGCGCAGAGCTATTTTAATGTAAACAATATTTCAACAATGTTTCCAGAACTTGGAAGCAGTATAAACGGAAAAGCAACGCGTTTAGCGGTTGAATGTTCCAAAGCAGAGTTGCGTGCTCCATGCTCTGTTGGACGGAAATGGAAATGCGTTCTGGTTAACGGGCGATGGCGAAAACACAAATGCAAATACGAGGTGAAATGATCTTAACTTTTCTCTCGTCTCTAATTCCAAGTAACAAAAGAAAGTAAAATGGACGTTTCGTATTCTTAATCTTTGTATGAAAATAAACTATACGTATTTATGTAACGCAGTAGATTTATAGATGTAATACGTACATTGTCGGTACGTAGTTGATATGGGTTGGTTAAAGAAATTATATTAACATATTTAGTTACTTTCCAAATAAATTATAATAATATATTTTTTACAGCCAGATATTGGAGTGTCTGGAGTGTCGCAACCAAAAATGAGTACAAAGAAATGTGCTTGTTTCACTCCAAGTGGACTCGTTTATACAAGGCTGGAAACTGATGGTACTATTGCTAGACGGCCTACTGATGTACTAAAAGAAAATAGTACCCGGAGTCGCAGGTCAATTAATAATGACGTTTTTGAACCAAATACAGTGGATGGTATTCTAGAAGAAAATCCAAGTATAGGACATTTGAGCTTTAAAAACGAACCTGTGGATGAATCGGAAAAGAGGAATATTGAAAACAACATCGATAAACTTATCAAGGAAACAGAAGCATTTCTTAAAGCTTATGAACGTACCAAAGATAACATAGAACATAAGAGAACTAAACGGCGAGCGCAACATTGGCATCATATCAAACATAAACAAAAAAATGATCCATTGTTAAATAACAATGAATCATCATTAGAGTGTAAGATTGAAGAAAATGGAACGGTTAACTGTTCGCAAGTGATTTATAATGATTTAAAAGCGTGGCATACAAATAGACTGAGTTTAGAAGACCAAATAAGACAACTGAAAACAAAACTAGAAGACTTGAAAGAAATCAAAAGGCATTTAAAAATAAGTAAACCCGCAGTTGAAGTACAAACTATAAGTCCATCGTATGGTAATAATAATTTGGATAACAAGACTGTTATTCATAATAATCATACAAAAGAAAACTTTAGAAAAAATAGAATACATAGAATAAAATTGAAACATAGAAATATTACATCATTTGATAAAAAATTCAGACAGTCAAATGAATATATCATACCCACTATTAATGCTAACACCAAAGATGATATTTTCAATACGCAGTTGAAGAACGAAACAACTACAGAAACGGTAGTCAACTTTGTAAACATTTCTAATCAAACCGAAACGGCTAAAAATCATACTTACGTATTAGAGGAATCACCAAAACTTTCAACAATGATAACAACTACTGAGGCAAATTTCATTGAGCAAAATACGATAGACTACAAAGATATGCAATCTAGTATAACAGATGTTATTAATGACTTAACGACGACTGAATTTCCAAAACCACGCGACGTCACAAGTACAAAACCAACAAAAAGTACCGAAACCCTCACTACAACATCTGATATTTTATCCACTTTACATTTCTATACATCTGCAGCAGACGATATTATATCAAGTCATAATTATTATAATCCAACCCCAATACCACACCACCATGCTGCAAGACCTAAACAGACAGTAAGACATAAGTCTACTACCACAACATTAGGTCCAACAAGATTCGACGCTTCCGAGTACGAACAAATAAATCCTAACAAAGGAAACACAAAAAATAATGGCATATTTAGCAAGCCATTCGACATATTTCAAAGAAGACTTCACCCCTTGTTTATTGAAAATGAAGATAAGCACGTATGTTATTGTGAGGAGAGTCGGTGAGTAACTTTCTTATTAGAATAAAAATATAAATTATCATAACTAATTCGAATTATAAAGGACATACAATAAACCTGTTATAGGAAAGTTAAACCTCCCATTAACACCTATTTGGAAGCTGCACAAAAGTTGAAAGACGAGCGAAGGAAACTAAAAGAACAAAGATTAAGGAAAAAGTTGAGAAAAATGAAGAAAAAGGTATGAATAAACAAGGTTTCGAGTGCAATAATTACAGATATTAAAATATCACAAAGCAACTATGACACATCATTGTAAATTAATCCCTATGTTTTCTTTTAGGCGGAACTGGAGAGGCTGTGTGAATCTGAACGCATGAACTGTTTCCGTCATGATAACGACCATTGGCGTACGGCACCGCTATGGACTTCCGGCCCCTTCTGCTTTTGTATGAGCTCCTCCAACAACACATACAACTGCGTGAGAACTATCAACGCAACTCATAATCTTCTTTACTGTGAATTTGTTACTGGATTAGTCACATATTACAACTTACGGATTGGTATGTACTTATTTAAGTAGCTTGAACATATCTTGTATTTCAAAATACCAACAGAAATTAGATTAACGCCTGACAAAATTCTCGCTGTAATATAAATTTTCTTAATAAATAAAAGGTTCCTTATTTCAGATCCGTTCGAGACACAAAACAGGGTAAAATATCTAACAACATCAGAAAAAGAATACTTTCATAACCAGTTGCATCAGCTGCTGAACTGTCGTGGACCATCCTGCAGGCGGTTTTCTCATTCTAATTCAGGTGGTAAGTATTAATACTTCTACCGTAAATATAATAAGTTCTCTCATTCTAGCTAAGGTTGTAAACATTACTACCACAATTACTTTTATCTTAAAGATGGGCAAAAGTAAGCAATCGGTAATCGCAAATGTTTGTCTGAATCTGGGCGTTATTTTTGAACTACGTTTGGATTAACCTTAACTGGGAATAGCTCTGGTCTTACAGAATTTTGTAATTCTGTATTGTGTGTAAGTATGGTATCTTCTAAGAATCTTGCTAAAGAATTAATGGGTTTGAGATGATTCGGGAACCCAAGTAAAGGACACAGAACTTAGATTTCTTCGAATACGGGCCTCTGCTCTCAGGCCAGAATTTTAATAACTTTGATAAGAAAATTATGTTTAGTTTTTGTAACTCTAGAGGTAGGATTCGCATAAATTATTTCGATTTATTAATAAATTACTCTATTCTATTCAGCAGGCAGCAATGAAGACATAAGCAGACGATATGAAGATGACCACATGATGTACAGAGGCGAACCAGTTGGGTATAGTGAAAGGTAACCTTATAGTAATTTTAGCTAATATGCTTTTTAAACTTTAATACCTAGGTATAGAAAGGGCCGATATATTAGGAAGCGATAGGGTTGGGTTATACCCATATAAAAATCTTGTTTTTGCTTAACTTTTACATTTATATTTATTCTCAGAGTAACAGTTATTGTTCTTTTTTTCAGAGCCTGGCGCTGGAGTGGTTATGGTCGTCGATATGCAAGAGCGAGGGAGTTGCATCGACGTCGACATACTATGGCGTTCTAGTCGATTTAAATGAACCTTTTAGGCATAGTCCTAATTGAGAAAAAGAAAAATGTCTCATTCGCATCCAAAATTCAAGAAGAAAAAAGGGTGGTCACCAAAAATCTAAAGAGCTAATATTTCTGATAAAGAAATCTGACTCGAATGATGGATAATGGTAGTAGGTATAATTGGGGCATCTGGATCACATGAGATTCAGATACCCCAATTTTACCTACGACTTTGAATAGAGGAAATTTGTCTATTCTGATAGACTATTATTAAGTAACATTTATTCATTTACATTTATATAAAACCGCGTCTTTTCAAATAGAGAAAATGTATTAAAATATAACACCTTTTCAATAAATAATTTTCATCTATTCAAAGTAGTAAGTAGAATTGGGGTATCTGGATCTCATGTGATCCAGATGCCCCGATTATACCTACTACTGATAATACTTGTTATAAGTTGTTATTCGTAGAAACAAGGCCATACCTAGAAAGAGATTTTCGGTGGACTATGATTTCTTGATAAATATTAATTAATTAGACAGGTATGTCATAAGTATTTTTTTAAATTGGTTCGCAATTTACCTAGTCGATTTGCTTCACGACGAATTCGTGTTTTTTATTTATTTACTTTAGATATGTTTGAAATTGTTTCGAGGACTCAAATCTTAGTATAACCCAACCGATTAAGCTTTGTATTGATAATTTACATCGAATCTATGTAGGGCTTCCTAGAATCAAACTTTATCAATATAACTGTTTAAATAGGCCTTTATTAATTTAAACATTTATAAAATTATAATAAATAGCTTTATATATACTGAAATTAAGATACTGTAATGGAAACTGTGCTGTATAACTGTTAATATTAATATTACATTCATATAATATGATAAAATTAGCAGATTGATTTTACATATTTCAATCGCACAAAGATTGTTATACTTCTTGCGATTTCGTAGTTGGTTATAAAATGTATAATAGTTATCAAATCCATAATAGAAGGTTATATCTAAGGAGAAGTCTTCCTACCTAGGTCAGATGTGTTTGCAGTATATCTTTGTAGGCATCATTGCAAATTGCGTCGCTACCGCCAAGTATTATTTGTAAAATAGACCTATAACTAGTTTTAATCCAATCTAATATTATAAATGTAATAGTGCGTCTGTGTGTTACTCTTTCACAGCCATTCGTGCAAACAATATTAACGAATAACTCAAAAGAACATGCTGTGTAATTGTAATACTGGAAATTCAAAGCGACCCACGAGAATTTTCAAAGCCTTTGCGGACGAAAATTACGGGCATCATCTTGTACTATATACCAGGTACCACAAACTTTGGGGACGTTTGTTTTTTTGTAGTGACTCACCATACCATCACTGACATTGTCTTACTGACTGAAATCCACTGGTCCCTGTACAAAATATAGGTTGTAAACATAGATTTAGGATTGGTCTTACGTGGAGCGAGACCAATCCTAAATCTATGGTACTAAAGTGATACTTTCTACACTGACTGAACTACAATTTAATAAGTTTTTAAAGTATTTAATGTCCATAACACCCATACCCATAGGTATTTTTAATAGAAAAAAAATTTTAATAATATGTTGAAAACGAATTTGCAGTATGTGTTTTATCTATTAGTGATTGAAAAGTGATATTAAGTTGTTGCCATGTGATGAATTAGGGTGTTTTTGTATCATAGAGTTGAGCTTTGCGTTTAGCTTGCAGCCTGACGTAAAAAGTTTAGCCACAACATTTCAATAATTCTGTAACAACATTTTATATTCAAATATATTTTTTATTCTATCAAAATTCTAGTTAAAAAAATGTTTTCGAATGGTGCGTCGCGTCCGATTTCACGTATGATATTGAAAAGTTCAATATTAGGTTTAAATAATGTGCTTAATTCAAAATTTTGCTCAAACGCAAAGTTCGTCAACTCCGTCTAGATAGAATGTCACGGAATATCAATCGTACAGTACTCGAGTCAATACAAATATTGCTCTAAAATGTTAACGTGAAATGTCTAGTGATATTTTACCTAGTCTAAGCGAGTATGTTTACTCGTACATAAGGCGTTACTATATAAATAAATGCTATTTGCCAACCATGAATGTCTTAGTTACATTAATCAGCATTGGCATTTTGTGAAATCTCCTGTGTATTGGTTTTATTAATAAAAAAATCATAAAGCTAATCGTTTGATTTGATTATCATATTTTGTTAGACACTTTAGTCCTTAGATTATCTATATAAATCAAATAAAGTTGGGTAAGTTACACCATTTATAACTCAAGAACGGCTGGACCTGATTTTAATGATCTCTGATTTGTTGGATTCGTCTGCGCCACAAATAGCAGAATAACTATTCAAATATCGGAGAGATTCACGTTAAAAATAAATCTAGAAAGATATCCAAATCCTACATAGAAAAAATAATATAAGAACCAGGCCAGCAGAACCTGCGGGGAGGTATTTTGTAGAAAGGTGTCAAGGAAGACGTGGTCACTGTTTAAGAGTTTAAGAGTACATTTCATTTTATACTTACGTTCTTTTTTTTTAATAAAAATTAAACCAAATCGTAATGGTTGTGATTAAATTTTAATTTTATAAACTATGGAACAAGAAGATAATTATTTTTTGGAAAACGAACTAAATGTAGGTTAAAAGTTTAGAATGTTATCTAAATCATCATCATCACACAAAGAAAATATAGGTTTACTAGTAACAGTTTTGTGATGAACTTCTGTTTCTTTGCACTTGCTTCTGGTTTCAACATCGTAAAATAAATGTTGTTGATAACTTTTTTGTTGGAAATATTCACAATTTTCTGCTTTTTCAATACCATACAATTCCATGTGATCTTTATTATCATCTTTGAATTCATATTCATCATCACCTGCTATGTATTGTTCCCATTTAGAACTTCCATTTGTTTGAACATTTGTACTTTGATTAATAGTCTCCTTTCTTTCATTACTAAGATTAGTGTGATATGTTACACTACTATCATAATCCAAAACAGTAGAATTATCTGTATGATTAGAAGTATTTAGCTCTTCACTATTAAGAGTGGGTAACTTTTTGATAATGTCATTAATGATTTCAGTTTTTTTATCACATTCATTAGATATTTTTGGGACTTTGATTGGTTTGTTTTTTCTGTTTATCTTGCGTTTTTGAGGAAGCTCTAAGCACACCTGAAAATTGTCAATATACTCTGGCTCTTTTACTACAGAGATTTCTTCTTTGTCAACATAAGCTAACCATTTACTTTCTTCTTTTGCATTATCTGAAAATGCTTTAGTATTGTTAACTTTATCAAAATTCTCCGTGTTGCTTTCATAGTCACTGTCTTCTGAATCTATAGCCTTTAATTTTGATTGTTCTATTTTATCTCCACATAAACTGTTTAGCTTTTGAACATGTATTCTACAGTCTTTTGCCGTACCTATACCATAATGTCTTTTAACTGATTGCTTCTCACCACATACTTTACATATCCATTTGGTATCCTTTTTTGTTTGGTGTACCTATTGAATCAGATATTTTATCAATGTTATTATTTACTTCGGACGTAATTTTTTCGTCAAACATGGACGTCGTCTACTGAATGCTAAATTTTATTTATAATTTTCAAGGTTTATATAACTAAGTTAAATAATTCATATGGCTTCAATCAATATTTACTTCTTTTCTTATATGATTTAGGCATATCAGCAATCATAGGGCACTTTTTGGTCTAAATTTCCATGAGATCAGTTTAAGGGCCAAAAAATTACATCTATTGAACTTTTTTAAAAAAATCAACATGTTTTTAAAAAATCTATTGAACAAAGACTTTATTATAAAACACAAAAAGAAATTTTCTCAAAATAAAATATTAAAATGTTGGTTATGGTTAAGTATACAAAGGTTGAATTTGTGTTAAATTATTGGCAGTCCAGAGGTTTGAAATATGTGGCCTACACTTTGTAAACATATTAAGGTCTGTTAACAAGTAAATGCATGTGTACGTGTGTATGTGTGTGGACTTTATCTTTGGAGTAAGGGAAAGTGGGTAAGGGCAACAGGAAAATTGTGAGCAGTCTGTGATTAAATAATAGTTTTGCTACTTTTTACAAAGACTATTTTGATCTCTATAAATGTATGCTCACCACTATGTACAAATGTAACCCCATATAACTGTGAAAATGTACCCCATGTACACATGCAATTTTTTTTAAAACTTAAACATCCCTAAAAGGAACCCAAAATTGATTTTTACATGATAAACTAAGACTTCACTTTTCATGCTCAATAATATACCTATACTTACTTACAATTAAACTTACTAAGTACTACAAAACCCATTATAAATTAACTCTAAAAATTACTTTCTAAGAGCTAAAACATGTGATTACTTGTACCAGTGAAGCCAGCGGCCATATTGTCCCGTCGCTCCGCAGTTAGCCTATGCATATTGATGAGACTTGCCCACAAAAATATGAACACATTTAATGTTGCAGACATAACTACTGTACAAATGCTCTCTCTGTATGATACCTACATAAGTAGGTGTATTTCTACTTTTCGTTTTTCTTGGATCCTTTAATTTCCAATTTTTAAGGTAAAATGGATGTAAGTAGTTAAAATAGTTTTTACAATTGAGTGGTGCTGTGTGTTGTGGAGACACAGCTTGTGGAGACATACCTACACATCCAATTTGGAACTCCAGGGTCACCCACTCAGCTAATTAAGTCAAAGAAGACCCAGTACAATCATACCAATTGTGTGCTGTGTAACTGTAAATTCATATCATGTCTCTTAAATTGGGTCTCTCTGATCAAAAACAACTGCTACTTAAACCAAATTTATGAATATTCTTACCTGAAAGATTGAACATTTGTAACATTTTAGTACTTGAAAAACTTGCGGCATTGTACTTCGCAAGTTTGATTCAAAATGCAGCCCAAAGAGTATAGATGCAGCATAAAAGAGAAAACGTTTGTTTTTTGGTAACGTTACTTTGGAGTTACATTAAATAATTATTGGTAACTAATTATTATGATAAAACTTTGAAAAATTGAAACGAACTACGAAGTAAACAAAGCATAGCATTCGAAAACAAAAATTAATGTGAACAATTTTTTATTAGAAAGCAAGCAAAGTTATGTCCAGAGACAAGTTAACCAGAGTTATGTCATACGTCAGCTTTGACAATGACGGTTCATTTAACAAACCCTATGTTCCGATATTATACACTGAGAGCACTGTTCAGTGCTCTTACTGGGGAGAAATTCGTTCCGCTATGGAGAGACAGTATAGTGCCGCAGTATCCTAGGGAAATATATGACGTCATAAATCGTCGTCATTTTTGTACTGTGAGTACTGGCGTTTTCGAGGTAAGGTGCTCTCAGTGCTGACTGCGTTTCGTTTTAAACAGTGACCAGTGTAGCTAACTATAAAGAAACGGTTTCGCAGTATACTAAATTGACGTCACACCTTACAGTGCTCGCAGTGTATTTCGGAACATACTCAAAATGTTACCACATGTAGTGAAAAAAACTACCACAAAAGTTTTCACTTGTAATACAAGATCAGTCATGGTGGGTAACATTAAAGCCATGTGGTAGTTTAAAATCATTAATAGATGCTGGGTAGACATATAAAATCGAAGAGGTAGACGGCGTCTGCGTTAATAAATAATGTTAGCAATGCTGGCGACATGGTATTGTTGGGTCCCACGGGTGGCTCGATCAGGGAGCTACTTAAATCCTGTGAGGAGTATGCACCTACTTGTGGGCATAAGTTTAATGTGGCCAAAAGTGAATACCAGATTTTAAGGCCCCCGTAAGCAAGTCCAATACAAACCTAGTATTGTTCTTAATGGAACTTTACTAAAGCGAGTCACGCAGTATAAATATAAAGGTCATTATGTAACGGGGGATCTGGATCAGGTAGGCATCGAGCGTGAGCATACAGCCTTAGCTGTAAGGTGTAATAATATATTAGCTTATATGTAGCTAGGAAGCGAAAATAATGCTTTTCAAGGCGTACTGTCACAACTTAGTAAGTCCAAAGTTAGTAGAAGTTAGTAGTTAGGCACCCAAAAGGCTCTGGATACGGGATACTGTTGGGCTTACCGCAGTTTTGTTCAGCATCTGGCATGTTGGGTCAAGACCGAATTTTATGTCATGATAAGGATGAAGACGTTTCCCTTCTGGCAAGACTGCGGTAGAGCTCCAATAGTATCCTGAAAATGATAGCGGGGGAAGTTGGACTCACCAATCTAGGAACACTTTTTGAGAGTACTGGTCAGGTGAAATCTCAGAATGTTTATTAATATATAATTCAAATCCAGTTTCTCTTTACTAGCATAGTTTTTTAGTTTATGTACCTACGTACAAAAAAATGGGCCGTTTGGTAGCCATAACAAAGAAATTTATTAATTTATAGCATAAGCCAATGACAATAATTATTAATGCAAAAGTTTGTCCAGGGTATTTACTAAAGAGATTTATTAAGATACAAGTAACAAGGATTTAAATAATTTTAACACAGATCTTTTTTTATTACTTTATTATCTGAGCCACATTCATCACAGTTTTCGTATTTATCATATCGACTATTTTTTATTTGTCAATATTATATTATTTTATTCAAAAGATCAATAGACAATAATTTCAGGAACTTGGGTTACTTTCAATAATCGCGTGGAACGCGGATCAATAATTTGAAAGTACCCTACAATGTTATGTAGAACATACCTTCAATATTGAAATTGTGATACATAATATAATATTACGTAGGTACGTAATATTTTATTGCTCATCTTGTGAAGAAATCTTTTGGCCTATTTTTGAGCTTTTTAAAGTTCACAGAAGAAAATTTTGTAAATCTGTCTATAGCTATTCTATAATAATATCGAGACATTTTATTCGAATAAATGGGAGAGATAATTAAATTATCACTAACACAACAATGAAAAACTATTATTATTTTAGTTTTGGACGAACAGCCTGTACAGTGTACATACATAATATATAAATATTAACTTAGTTGCTAGTCTTAGAAACATTAGGAAGAAACATTCTACACATCTAACACTTTAAGATTTGTTGAAATAGAGTTAAGTATAATAATAACGTAAAATAAAGATGCGATGATATTCAATGGGGATTTTATAATTTATCAAACAATTCCGTTTAAAATAATATAATCTGTGAATCTACCTGCATTTTACAAAAAATACTGTAGGGTGAACTGGTTTACTCGAAGAAGAAAAAAGAAAAGTGGGAAAGAAGATATTATGCACTTTGTCATAATAATCCACAGCTAAAGTCTTTCTCGAGCGCTCCCAAGGGCCGCCATTCAAAATAATTTTATTTGAATACAATCCAACGGAGACCATAATAGGCACAATGGTACGGTACCTACTCAGATTGTACAGATTGTTGTTATGACAATGAGAATTACAAGAGTTTTGTAATGGCTCATAATTCAATATGATTGCCCGACCAATAGACTGACCTTGCGAGTGGGTGTTGACCCATGTACACCGTCAATACTAAATAATATTGATTTATGGGTTATTACAAAACTCTTGCTGATTCTTGTCACCAGCTCACCAACTATTAGTTCATCGTACCGTAAAAGGCATAAATTGCGTTATTATAGCGAAATTGTTTTCTAGGTAATTAATAACAATCCATCAGCCTGTATGCATCCAATGCTGGACTTAGGCCTTTTTGAGAGCGCGCCACCAAACACGGTCCTCTGCTTTATAAAAATAATATAAATACGTCTGAATATTATCGACGTTCTCCGCACAACCCTTAATTATTATTATCAATTTCTATACAATGTTAATATATTTACATTATACAGAGTTAATTAACCTCTTAAGGGTAGCTTATGAACTACATAAGTAGGTATGTAAAGCTATAAAATAAATTTGAATAAACTTTTTAAGCAATTTTCTGTTTGAAGCCATCGGTTTACATAATTATAATCTTTTTAATTTTGAAGTAACTAACAGATGACTGGACGGACGGACGTACAGATTCACTCAAGTAGACTCAGAGACCTCGCTTCGATCGGTCAATTTATATATGTACATTATTGCAATTAATGAATGTAATTAAATTAAATGAGAGCCTAGAGCGCACAGTGAAAAGATTTAAACAAATTTGAGTGAATTTGTTAGTTTTGTTGTTATTTCAAAAATTTGTAGAACAAAAGTTGATCAGTATTATGCAGAAAAGTTGCCCTTTAGGAGTTATTAGTTTTTTTTAAATTAACTCTGTATAGTAGGAAAAAAAATAAAACTGATACATTTACTTATACAGTCTCTTTTCAAATTTTGAACACATTACCCATGTTCACTTTAGTGTTCCAGTTTAATAATATCATTCTGTGTTTAAATATAACATAATAATGTTATAAGAAAATATATTTATTTTAGTTAGGTATAAGCTATTTTTCTTTCAATGTTAACGTCTATGAAATACTATTAAGAGGATCCCTTTGGCTGACGTAAATAGGAACCAAGATTTTTTTCATATAAGCAAAGGAGCACTTGATAATATATTTGCATATGTATAAAGTATCTCATACTTATAAATCAAAATATATTTATATATTGACCAAATCAAGAGTTAGTGCAAATGTGAAAAACAACTTACATACGAAATAAACTTATAACACTTATGACATAGATACGCAAATATGGTTCATAATCAAATTAATAACATTTTGTGATCAAATAATTAAAATGTGAAATACATTTTCTTAAAACAGTTAGGTAAAACAAAATATAGGTATTCTTTACAACTTTGGCACTCTATCGAAAACGTTTGACACAAAAATTGGCACAATAAATTATGAGCACTAAACAAAGACCTTAAAAATTAGGCCATCTCTATGAAAGTTAAAGAGGAACTTTTGTTAAAAGTCATGTGTGCGGCTATGACACATTTTTACTTTGGCGCTATGTATGCATAACAGTAGTCCTGCGCGTATATCCTCTGCGAGCAGCACCTCCTGATCCTTGAGCCTCACATTCTCTTCGTACCCTGTCAATTATGTCAGCCACTAGTTTTTCTTCTCTTGACCGCTTTTCTTCCCAATCGGATTTATTGCTGTAATCACCTGTAAATTAAGCAAAATATTATATTATCAAATACCTATATTAGGTAGGTATATATTATTATCAATTACGTTCTCTTAAAGCTTTTTTTATATTCAGACTGTGAAATAGTAAGGTGAATAACCTTAACATGAAGTGCTTTGAGAAAAAACATTCTACGCAAAATCATTTTTACTCACCTCTAGGTATTTTAGAGAGCTTTCTGTTTTCAGGGGATTTAGGTAAGCTATTTGTAGTTGGTTTTCCATTATTTTGATAATTTGGCACACTAGTTTTCGGAATTACCAATTCGGGATCAGGTTCTTCTTTGATTTCTGTTTGAGTTGTGGTCGATTGTTTTGACAAAGCTTCGGCTTGTGAATTCGTCAAAACAGGACTGGAATCTCTTAAAACCTCGCTATGTCTGCTTGCTAAGTGACCAATATAGCCTGGAAAAATATATTTGTGGTTTAACTTACATATCTGGAAATACCTACTGATTTGGAAATAATTAAAAAACCTGGCAACATTTTGATTGTGTAGATAATTCCTGGAAGCCAGAGCTCAGAGCATTAAATAAGTTAAAAATTAAACTAAACCATAGACAGCCATTCGAAATTTGAATTTCAGTATAGTTTAGACAATAGTTGCATTTCATTTTGTTGGTGTTATTATTTTCATTGTTTTAGATCAATGTAACTGTTTACTCAATATTATTTGTTTGGTATCAAAGTATTATTTGTTTGGTAGGTACTTAGTTAATTAATTAAAAAAAAAGCGAAACAAAAACCTGTGCCACTGCTTAAAATAAGATTAGGTACCTACCATTAACATTATCTGTACGTATCTACAATACTAACTTTAAAGTCTCCTGGGTTGAGGGTTCGAAGGTGTTTACTAATGATTTGCTCACAACTATATGGTAAGTACCCACTAACTTATACCTACCTGACCGCCTGAACGGTCCTGCCGCCTGAACGAATAAAACCTGCTTGGAGCGCCACTTATCCATACAAGAGGGGCCTAAAAATCTTGAGAAATCCTCATAAGTCCCAGATCGGCCAAAATATTCTAAGTAGGTAGGTAGGTAGGTAAGTACCTAAGTAAGAACCGAGGGACGTCGAGGGACGAGTGGCCTAGTTGTGACAACGCATACTTATCAGTCGATTGCGATTGTTAAGCGACGTTGCCCCAAGTCGGTAACTGGATGGGTGACCGAATTTGAATGTTCAAATATGGCCTTTTCGTTTCCTCCGTGCCTCAGAGAGCACGTTAAGATCTCGGTTCCCGGTTACTATCACTAAGAGCTGATAATAACCATTACAAAAACCTGAGACTTTCATACTCATAGTAGAGTCGTATGCGGAAAGACGTGCGAACCCACTGCATTATTATCCCAAGAAAACTACTTCCATTATGTGAATAATAGAAAGAAGTCACGACCCTCAGTAATGAGGAATACGACGCAAAGAGAGAAAAGTAAGAACCAGCTGTTTAACGTCGGAGGACGGAGAACGCGTAAGGAAAATTTCTGAAAAATTAAGAAAGAATTCGTTTCGCTCGCGATATTAAACTGGATTTGGTTGCTGGTTTCCTGTTTCCGTTATTCAATTTCAAAAGGTTCAATTCCCTCAAAAGTACACCACGTAAGAAACCAAGGCGGCTCATTCAATCAGGCCGCTTCGGGCCTCCTTTCGGCCTTAGTCTCAGATTAAGAATTTAGCAGGTATTTTAACTATATGGGCCATAGTTTTCCGCTGGGTAGGTACTTATTGGGGGCGATCTTTTGTTTTATCATACTTTAGGTCTTAGGAGATCGACTGCAGCAGGCCGAGTGGGAGTTTTTTACGCATTTGATCGCGTTAAAGTTAACTGCCATTTACCCATATGGATCTAGCTGTATGCCCGCGACTTCGTCCGCGTGGATTTAGGTTTTTTGGTTCCCACGCGATCTCTTTAATTTTCCGGGATAAAAAGTAGCCTATGTGTTATTCCAGACTATAATCTATCTCTGTGCGAAATTAAATCCAGATCCGTAAAGCCGTATTGGCGTGATTGAGTGACAAACATCAATTGTATGGATATAGTCATACATCCATCCATCCAAACTTTCGCATTTATAAAATTAGTATAGATTGATTGAGCGCCAGCGGTCGAGTGCTTGACAATTCCATACAAATCGTAGAACGAATGGGAAGAAGATCACTCGGGCACTCAGATGTCTCGACCTGTGGCACTTCAGAGCAATCAGACAGACCAGTCGGCCTTTGGTCAATCAGAGAAGTTGTTGTAGGTAGTTATTTTAGTTAGTTAGTAGTATCCATGATAAATGGCTTTACGTTTCAATACCTACTTCTTTAGAATGTTACTAAAACTAGCTAATTCCTGCGACTTCGACCGCGTGGATTGAGTTTTTTGGTTCTCGCGGTAACCCTTTAAGTTTCCGGGATAAAAAATAGCATGTTATTCCAGACTATAATCTTTCTCTGTGTCAAATTTCATTCGTTCAGATCCGTTCAGCCGATCTGGCGTGATTGAGTAAGAAACGTCCGTCCATCCAAGCTTTCGCATTTATAATATTAGTATAGATAATTCCAACTTCAATATCTGTAATCATTCGATATTCAGCCTTTGCCTGAGTAGTAAGTGTTCTATATTTATTTATTTTTATAACCACTACAAGTTAGCCCTTGACTGCGATCTCACCTGATGGTAAGTGAAGATGCAGTCTAAGATGGTAGCGGGCTAACCTGTTAGGGGTATGGCAGTTATATTAAACTCATACCCCTATTCGGTTTCTATACGGCATCGTACCGGAACGCTAAATCGCTTGGCGGCACGTCTTTGCCGGTAGGGTGGTAACTAGCCACGGCCGAAGCCTCCCACCAGGCCAGACCAGGGAAAATTCAGAAATTATAAACTCCCAAATTGACCCTGCCGGTTCTAGAATGTCAACATACAGACTAAAGCCCTTATCATCAACAATCCACCTTCGAAACCTCGGTTGAAACACTATCAATACCAAGCTATATCACATACCTTTTCTGCTCTTAAAGTAGACCAGACACTGTTCACACTGGAAAAGTGGTGTTGGATTCAGCGGATGTACAACATGCAGCTTATATTTATGCCTATACCAATGCGTTCTGCTTTGCAAAATTTCCCCGCAAAGCTTACAAATTACACTGCCGTCATTTCTCGTCATGTATTCCAAAAAGTCATTTCTGGCTTTTGAGGGTTCGCTCGAATTTTCTTGATCTTTGTTTTCATCGGTGTCTTCGCTGTTAGGTTGTTCTGTTAGGAAATGCACCCCCGTATCCTGTGTTTCCATGGGGTTCAGTTGGGTGTCATTGAAAGCTTCTGATACATATTCAGGTCTGGAGTCTGTTAACACTTCCAGGGTGATTATTGGCATATTGTTCACGTCGTCTTCGTACGTGTAGTGGAAGTCTGAAATCATTGAGAAGAATCTAAATCATTTTGAAGAATTGGGGATGCACCTAATCATTGAATTCAGTGTATAGTGTACACAGTTGTTGGTTTTGGGTATGAAAAGCTCTGTACGAAAGCCAAGCTATGCTAACTCTAGCATAGCTTGGCTAAGCTACCAGTAGTGGTAATACTCATTCTGTAATATACTGCGCGGAAAAAAAAGTAGGCACGAAAAATGAGAATCGGGCAGCAGGAGTCGGGAGACAGACTTTCCCGCCGCGGTCACGCCTCTCTTCGGACCACTATATTATGGATCGTTTAATCACTCATCGTAGTTTCAAGATCAGAGCTATTTTCATGACTAACCTAGCTGTTATCATATTTAACTTACCTATTGTATCTATGTATAAAGCTTGCTACTCACACGGCTGCCGTTGGGACTAGATAACTAGCTGTGCAGGGTGGTCGGGGTAATCTATCAGGCTTCTCTACAATCCGCATTATACGACGAACCTGCTGTTTAATGTATTGTCGCGATGGCACTAATACTATTAAAAAATCGGCACAGCTGACTGCTACCACGAAAACTACGTGTACATATTATTAATGTAGCAATAAAAAATAATAGGAATGACCAATTTTAATTTTGAACCTCAGATTAAAATATAATATAAGGAAATTCGCTGTTTTAATAGCAATATTAAAACGACGTTCATACAACACGAAACAATGATGAAGTGAATAAGAAAACAATAGTGCAAATGAAGTCCTTATGATACCCCACTCGATATAGTGACCCCATTTTAAAATATTGACCCCCACATTTCTTGCTGATTTCTCAAAACGTATCTGGCTAGAAACTTCGTTATATTTTTTCGGGTAAAGTTAACCAACTCAAATTATTTCAGATGAAATTTGGTCATTTCTCACCGTAAGTCAAAAACTAAGAAAAAATAATTAATAAAATGTGCAAATTAAGTTCTTTCATAAGATAGATACTTACCCCACTTGATATGAGTGACCCCACTTTAAAATATTGATCCTCCCATTTTAGCCCCTTTTGTAATAGTACCTAATAATTAAATAATTCTAACTCCAAGGGTACAAGGCGGGTATCTAACCGCCGAAAAGGCTACATTAATAAAATAATTTTACAATTTTAGTATTTATACTTTTATTTGAATTATTATTTGTAGCGTACATGTTTCCGCATTGCAAATTGTAATTGAATGCGTTGGTAAGATTCTTTCCCTTAAATAAAACTAGTTTAATTTTTTGTTACATATTTTTTGACATCCCGTAGCTTACATCAAATTTCCTGTTAAAGCTCTGCTGTTGCAACGACGCGACGATAATAATTTTATACTTAAAGTAATTAACATAATTATTCAGTTAAACTGTGGTAGTAATGTTAACTTTTATATAAATGTTATAGAAAATCTACCAGTATATTTACTTAGTGCTTATTATTGTAAAAATACTATAAGAATAGCAGGTAGGTATACCTAAATGTTAGTGTCCAATAACAATCGTAGTCTCTGATTATCTAAAATGCTATCGACAGTTTCCGTCCCCTAATGAACTTATTTGTAAACCCTTTGTTGATAAAATCTAAAGAAAAACATACTTTATTTATAATATACAAATAGTAGTAAGAATAATACTAATGCCGTGATATATGTTGTTGAACGGCTAAATAAATATTTTCTGTACTTCAGTAAACTATCAATTGAATAGAATCTAGAAAAAATTAACACACTTATAACACATTGCACTACCTTGAATATAACTCTGATGTTGTATTAGTACAGCAGGAAATATTCGATAATTATTTAAATAGGAAAATTAGTACTTTTTTGTTTTATCCAAACCAAATAAACGTTGATATTAGATATAATTACCTACTTACAGATGTATTTAAAACTTTTATCGAAAAAATATTTCTGCAGAAGGTAGAAATATATTTACAGTAGAATCGACTTTTTTTAAAAGTATTATTAAAAACAAAGAACCCCGAGTTTTATTTGTCAATGTCAAAAAGTCAATGTCCCTGAACCTTTTAATCAGCAAATATAATATTTATCCCCTAAAACTTTTGTTATACAATAAGATAAGACTATACATAAGAAATCTCTGTGGATAACTCAATAAAAATCAAGTGCACAAAAAATCTCAAAACATAATTATTAAAATATTGTGTCATATATGAAGTATAAATGACAATATAATATTTACTGTACCTACAACTCAAAAGAACCTTAAAATATAATTATGGTCTGTTAGTTCTTCAACCTTTGCCAATTAAATCAAGTAAATATGTAATAAGCAAGACACTTATATAATATGTTACTAGGTGATGCCCGCGACTTCGTCCGCGTGGAATAAGTTTATAAATTCCCATGGGAACTCTTTAATTTTCCGGTATAAAAAATAGCCTGTCACTTTTAGGTCCTCAACAATCCCCATGCAAAAAATCACAATGATCTGTTGGTTTGTTGCAGCGTGATTGAAAGACAAACCAACAAACAAACACACTTTCGCATTTATAATATTAGTATGATGACTATAATACTAAATGAAAACAATTATATCTATTATAATATATAGGCTGCCTGGCAGCATACAATTGAAAGGAAAAGTAAGATACAACAATGAACGTGTTGCTAACTTAGTTAGCACTAATATCACAAAACAAAATACTACAAAAAAAGAAAGAAAATAAAAATATAAATAACATATTACCACTCAAATAAAATGAAAACACTAAAGAATTTAAAAAAGAGTGGTCAGTAACAGGAATGGAAAAGAAAGAAACGTCTTAAGAGATTTCTCATTATGAAGATGTATTTTATTTCCGCGCTGCCGAGACTGAGACCAAGATGGCGGAATACTAGTACCTTCCCATAACTTAAAGTAACCTGCTCACCGTAACGCCAACATAGTGTTTGCAAGTGTATTTATTAAACGAGCACATAGAAAACTAAAACTCAGTGTTTTCAATACACCTGCGCAAGAATTTATACTCATAGAAACTGGCTACTTAATGATAGACGATTGGCATCGATGGATAGACGAAGTCTGGGATGGGACAGGGGACTCGCTAAGCGGGAGAACTAGCTAGAATTTGGCAGTAGAATAAGATTTTCATTTCAGAAAACGATTGTGTAAATTGACTAAATCTAATTTGTGCAAACTGACTCAATGCAGAGAAAGAATTATACCGGTGGGCTTTACTGCTGAGAGCAAGAGCTTAGAAATCATACTTACTGCCGTAAAACGGATAAATGACAGTAATGGACCATTTTAAGCTTCGTCTTTACAAAAAAAAAGGGTGATCACCAATGGAATCTGTCTCGGCATCGCGCAATTGTTACATACAACGCTATGCAACGACTTAATTTGTGCGATTGACTGGCGCTGATAATATAGGTATCTATCTAAAAATCACACTTTAATTATTGTTAATACCTTATCGGCAATTATAAAATCTATAATGATCCAAGTCTATCTTTAAATATATACAGCAACTTGAACCTATAAACCTTACATAAACTTAAAATTGTGCGCTACATTTAAACACAAACTCAATAATATTTTAAGTAGATTTAACCTAAAATCTATGTATAATAATAATATATTCTACAGTTTTAATATAAATTGCTCGTGTTATCAAAACTCTTTTTAAAGACAATCTTACAATAAATCTATTAAACGAGACCTTAAAAATATATCTGTGGAGATTATTCATAACATCTAACACATTATTTTCCTTATCAATGGAAGAACTGCTGATAGTCGTTTCTCGGCTTCTAGGCGACCTAGAACTTCATTTACCCTAAGTAATAAAATGAAAAGATAAAGATGGACACGTTATTTTATACAACATTAACATATGCGCTATGGCACTATATATTTTACGTAAGCATATTGATTGTATACATTTTGATCAATTACTTTAACAATTTATATCGATCGTAACGTTTTAAATATGTATCGTAACAATAGGCTCACTAAAACTGAAAAACTATTATAATGTAAAGTCTTGAATATGAAAACTTTGAAAATATACTATTAATATATATCTAATATAATATTCCCATAATATTTTTACTTATAATTTTGAAATTCTCTTCTGGTTGTTGCAATTAACTTTACTAACCTAGACATTATATTTTAAAAATACCTCAAGAGTTAAGTCAAGACAATATAATAAAATCATTTTATTAATCCTGTTGGTCTTTTTCACAGTTAGCGACAGACGTATTCAATTCTCATAGCTGAATATTTTAATTTTCAAATTCGAAAATGTATAACGAAGACAAATAAATGTTAATTACAGTCTTTGGTCGGTGTCTTGCGATATTTTTTATGTAGTAAGAGGAATCAAAAGAAATTTGAATAACAGGTTTAAAAGTCAAGAGTAGAAAACAAATGGAAGGCACATTTCAGACTTACAAAGCACCTATTAATGCTAGTAAATGTAACAATTAAATTTTAATACGCCGTAGCAGTTGCGTAACTGGCCTCCATAAAATTGTGTAAATTATTGTCTAATATTTGCACAACCATACTTTTACATGTAAAACAATGAGCTCTATGTAACAATCATTAGATATTAAATGCATAACAGTATCATTGGAAATACTTATAATAAAAGTGTTCATTAAAATTTCACTCCAAAAATAAAACAAATACTATAACTATTCTACACAGAACTCTGGAGGTTCTAAATCTACCGATTTATATTTTCAAGAAGACCTCCTATATAAAGGCGTTTTGAAGGCACTATATTTGACGATTCAAATCGACATTGATAAATATTATGGAATCCATTATACTTTAACAAAGTTTTTATGCACAGTTTTATTTAAGCTTGTGCGGGATCTGGAGAAGAATGTGAAGGGGTTGAGCCGTGAGGCGAACCTGATCCTACTGCTTCCAATTTGATCCCAGGAGGCAGCTGGCCTTCAATTCCAGGTAACATAAAGAAGGCATTCGGTGGATAAACACAGTCCTTGGGCACATAATAGTCGTGTGTAGTCTTCATATGGTTCTTCATTTTATCAGGTCTAGAGAATTCTTTGCAGCAGACAGGACATGGAAATACTTTTCGTTGTTGACCCTCATGATAGAGGAAGGCGTGCCTCTGGAATGAATATTTGTTTTTGAAAGTTTTCTGTATGTTTTCTTTCGCACATTCCGTGCATTGGTATACACCCTCGTTCACGGAGGCGTACCTGAATAAATTCAAGCCCCGAACTGACATTTCTGTTAACTGTTCCGCAGGATCATTAGAAGCAGAGTTCGCTCTTCTCCTTATACGCCTTCTCACGGCTGGTCTTTGCATTTGTCCTCCTGTTGGTAATGTGTTATTATTAATGGAATCGTTATGATATTCATTCGAGGTGGATGCTGATTGTGTCGAAGGATTGATATAATTATTGCCTTGGCCATCGTTTGTGGGCGATTGCATAAATTTTATGTCTTTATTTTCAAATTCAGGTGTACCACGACCTGAAATTAGTTAATTATTTTAATGTATTAAATAAATTATTATGTTTACTAAATTCGACATATAAAGACGCTTACAGCAAAAAAATGTATCTACTGGTTTGGAATGGAAACAAAACAAATTAACAATGGAATTAGGAAAATAATGATGAAAAAAGAAACAAAAGACGAAAATATATTAATATTTATTTGTTCATATTGAATGACAAAATTAATTACACCATGATAAAAACGAAAAACATGAGGGTTGTAACTAAGTACCTTATTTGTAGATAAGTTTATCATACAAAATACATACATGTAAAAGATTTAAGTAGCACCAATTTATTTTACAATTGTCTAAACAGCTTGCTCTACTGTATAAAACAGAATGACAAACTAGTCTAGGTGAAACCTTAAATAAATATATATCAAATTATAAAAAAAAACTTAAAACATGGATTAATAGAGATAACCTTTATATCCCTAAGAATATTTTCGGTGAACCCTATATTTTCTGCGGTGTATTTGCGACACCAGGCAGTGATGATAAATTTAACAATGTTTTTTAAGAACGTAATTTCTTATAAAAGTTGAATAATTAAAAACTATATAAAATAATCATTAAATCTACGTAATAAATTAAAAAAAATAATGTAACAAAAAAAGATAGCTTTCGCTATGTTAAAATAGGACTCAAGTATTTGCATTATTTGGAACTATTTCGGCAAGTGCAGTAGGTACATCATTTATAAAAAAATAACGCATCTTAGTTAATAAGATCACATAAGGTGGGTTATTCAATATGATAGATCAAACTGGCAAGGTTTTATTTGCAGGTCCCTGATAAAAATAGCTGCAATTTTTAGAAACCAATAAAAAAATAGCCTCAAAGTGCATTATATTTCACAAGAAATCTAAATCTATTGTTTAAAATAACAAAAAATACAAAAGCAACAATTTGTACTGAACCAAAAAATACTTTGTTTCGCATAGCGTCAATTTGAGCAACTTAGAAAGCATGTTAACGTAACTAGCTCTAACCACACCATCTACTTGAGAGTAGTATCATATGACAATATACCTACCTGATCAGTCCTCTCTTCGTGACTACTATAGTTTCCTACAGAATAGAAAATTCACTCCATTGTAAACAACACAATTTATGCCTATTATAATATTATTATAAATAACTTATACTAATCTTTACTAATAACCCGTGTTGTTACTTTGCTACTATTATCATAGTATATTTCTTTATTGTATTTCGAATTAATTTATATATTTAAGCATCGTTGCTTTGTATCACTATTAAGGTAGAAGGTACGCTTGTAGAAGACAGTTAGAACAATAGAAATAGGCATTGTCCTCTGATTATATTTGTTTGTGGCAAGATTATTTTATATCTAAATTCCCATTATTATATCAGGTATTAGAAGTAAAGGAATAAAATAATGTATAAGTAAGCTATATTTAACAAACAGAACATAAACTCGCTAAGACATAAATGTACATTTTATAAGTTACAACACTGGTGACTATGTCACGTGGTTCAACAAGCGAAATATTCAAAATGTAACCGTCTAAAAATATACATAATATGAAATAGCTTACAAAAAAATACAAATAAAAAGGGTATAAAACGAAAATAAATAATGGAACATAACCAAACAATAACATCGATAGAAAAGATTTAATTTAGCATTAACTTTTATTTTCTTTAAAGATTCTAAAAATAGTAATTAACACCTTATTGTATATGATCGTATTTCCTTCAATAACAAATAATGCTATATCGTGTAACTCTCGAATCTAAATCCTTCTAAATATTATCTATTACACTTTGCATTTTGCTATTGTCTAAGTGCGAGTAACAAAAAAATATGGAGTCAACATTTGGCTAAGAACTATAATATAATAATTTATTAATATTATGCTTCAAATTTACTGTGTCATGTTGAGATAAAATATTTGTTGTATAATTTAAGAGAGGTGTATATTTTTCTATTTATTGAAATTTTTACTTGCTTGAACTGTAAACTGTTTCTTTTAACCTTAACCTAAACCTGAGGAATGTACTAAGAAAACTTTTTGCACCTAATTACTTATTAGGTTTAAATTTTTGGTAGTGTAGCAAAATTAATAGTCCTGCAAATTTTGTTTACTTAAAGTTGTGTCTGAAACAGAATCTGTATCACGGTAATGCTAGATATACCTACATAAACATTTAAGACAATTGGAACAGATAACTGGATTTGGTAAACATATTAATTGATAAATTAAAACAATGATCTCTTCTATTAAAACGAATGTTCAAAAAATCAATATTCTGATTTTAAGACAGATAAAACTGCTCTTAAAATCTAAGCGCAACGAAAAGTCTGTTCATACTTGTTTTTTTCTTACATTTTGCGATTGCTTACTTCAGTTGTTTATTTAAGAAAAGAGAAATTTTGCGATGCGATATTTAGTCTATCGCTATCGAAGATAAGACGCATTATGCATTTGTATAAAATTCATATACCATTGACTAAACCTAATATATATTGACTTTCCATAAAATTGACAAATTGATATTCTCTGAAAGTTTTTCCTCAGTAATATTCACTATAATCCTACTTTTATTTAAAATCTTGATTAAGTATGTAATAATGTTGCTAAAATATGAGTTTGAATTACTTTGGTGCACACCTCTCCTAAGTCACTGTCAATAGTACTTATATTACAATGAAAAAGAAAACGACTTGTAATTATTATTTGTAATTAACATTAGATATTGTTTATATTCTGCAAATTCAATCTGATTTTACTACGAAATCTATTTTTTAAGAATAGGTATAATATTTTGTAACATTATAAGCATATATATACTCTGAGAATGAAACACATCTAATAAATCTATTTTCCACCTGTAAAACAGTAATAATACATATATAGCATCTGTACATAAACTCTCGTGTATACATAATTTGTAGCTGCAATTTATGTAGCCCCGTTATATAACACCATATTATTATTTCCTCTAATGATAACATAATTAGGGCATTTTATTATAGATGTATTTCAAAACAACAATAACGAACAACATACTCTTTAGGGACAATCCATTTTTATGTCACATCACATGTGACGTCGCCTTAAGTTTAATTTAGCACCAATTGATGATATAGCTTTAAGTAAATAATGTTCCATCGATTTAGAAATAAGATATTCTAGTTAAGACATTTCTCGTTAACATAAATAGAACTTTTATAATCGTTTATAACAAATACAAATAGAATTTTTATTTTTATTATGTAGAATAAAAATTAAGGAACTTGGAAAGGAGAATGATCATTGATTTAACATGATTTAATTAAGGAAAGTTAGAAGTTTCGATTTTTAAATTGTGTTTAGTTTAGGCACTGGCTAAATTGACTATCATTAAATGTCTGAAACTTCCGATATTAGCCTCACCTTGTAATATATCTAAATTTCTCTTTAAGTACCTATCCCTGATCAAAGATAAATTTTTTCATATAAAGATTATGAAAGGTACAATAAATTCGTTTATATGAATTCAACAGTCTTGACAATTTTTAACTAGGCGCCATCGGCGGGGCCATCCCGATTTTAATATGATTTTATACAAGTTGTTATAATTTTTATGTAAAGTGGGAAACATGAGATGATATCCCTAAATTTAACAATACACTTTCTATTTAACTACTTGGGCCTAGAGGTCACTATAATCCTAAGGAAGCTTCTTAAAGTAGATTGTAAACTTTGAATAATGAAAATAAATAAATTTACATAATATTCTTTGAAATTTCTTAGTTATCTAGTAGTCGATTTAACTTATTAATATACAAGTAAAGGCACACTAATAGGCAAGCGTTCCCTGGACCTACTACCTATTTTGGAAACCGTTAAATTTTGGATCAAGAACGTATATTTTGATCAAACGCTGCATTACACTTTTGCTCTGCCGGAACACAATACAAAATACCAATTTCAAAATACCTATCATTCTTTTAAAAGTTTAAACTCACGAACATTCAAATGAAATATATAATAGGATGTCATATTATATTTAATTATCGTAGGTATGTTAAATTTTGAAGGCAGAATTTAAATTTCTGAAATAAGAAGATTGGAGATTTTTGGGTGCGCTATAATTATATAAATAATTTATAGTAAGTATTGTAAATAGCCAAACGAGTTTTGGAAAGTTCGGTGTAATAGAAAATTAAAAGGGGTTTGAACCTTTTTGTATGGAAGCTGGCATAGCGTCCCGCCGCCATTTTGATTTTTTTTCGAAATCGCGGCGCACGATGAAAGTGGTATGTATGGATAGAGGACACATAGACGAACAAATAATATCAAGTAACATAGTACCCCAAAGTGTCACGTTACCGAGATATTTGGAGGTAAAGATAGACATATGAGGACAACGACAATCATTAAAAATAGACTTATTACGTGTCTACAGGTGTTAGATTGTATCCAAATAATCGCTCCCAGGTTGATTATTATTATTACTGTTTATTAGAAGAGAGTAGGTACATTACATACTACTCGGAGCACGAGAAAACTACTACTACAATTAATTATTTGCCTATTCATCGTGCCACGCGATTTTGAAAAAAAATCAAAATGGCGGCAGGTCGCTATGCCAGAAAGTTTCAATCCCCTTTCTGAAGGGTAAGATACTAGATATAGTTTTTGATCTTTGAATTTACTATAGGTATTTAGCTTTTCAAAAAGTGAAAAGACTAAAATAATAAACGTGGATCAAAGCAATAAGGAACGTGTCAGAGCAAAAGTGTAGACTCAGGTTCACGATTTTTTGTCAACATCGACTTGTGAAATATTTTAAAGAACAACTGAACTGAGAAAGTGTGGCTAACATTATATGGAAGACTACTTTTGCCTCTAAATTTAACTAAATATTTTAATAAGTACAATCCCCTAATATATAATATGTAAGGCATTTTGATTTCTACTAAAATAGAATTTACAAATCATCTCATGGTTCCAGTTATTTTAAACTCTTCTCAAAGCACCTTGCTAAAATCACTTTTTACAACAATCTTGTTGTCGTATAGGTAATATTTACAAACTTAATATTATTATTTGTTTTTTTTACAAGTTTATAATAAATAAAGCTGCTATAACATGAAATTGGTAGGAGAACATTATTTTAAACGCGAGTGTTACATAATATATATAATATAACGTCCCCTTTTATTCACTACACAATAATTTGTTCCCCTACGAACAATTTACAATATTGTCTTTGACAGATACTTGTTACAGAAGGTACGTAATTGACCTATAGATAAAATATCATGTAAAGTGTATAAATATACATGGATCTCGACAAGGAAATACATACATGGAAAAATTGTAGTTAGAATCTTTTGTTAATGACGAAATTGCGTACATTTAAGGAACTGAACCTAAACTATGTTTGTTTAAATGAGATTATTGTAAGCTATTCTATCTCTTAGCCACCATACATTTTATGGTCTTTATTTGAATAGAATAACAGTTACAACCAAACATTTCAACATTGATAAACTATTTTAAATTAACCTTAACAAAATCTACACATTAAAATCATAGCCCGCGTTGAGTTTTACTTCGGAGAAGTTACATTAAAAATTATAAAACTAAGATCACTAATCAGGCAAGTTAAATGAAAATGCACTTCACACCACTACTATAACAATAGCATTAAAATAGCCTTTTTGTAGAGTCTAGCATAGCCTCTCATCAGGAAATATTCAATATTCTGAATCTTAATAAATATATCTAAGATTACAAAAAGGCTCCGCCATTGGTATACTCGTAAAAATAACTCCTAAACTACACTAACTAATTCAGTTCAATGAGAATTGCGTGTAATCGAATAGACTACGTTTGAATTAACGATCACCGTGAGTAGTTACTTTGTACCCTGAAATTTTTGTAAGTAATAAAATTAAGTAACAAGTGAGTGCAAAATAACAAGTAGATAAATTATAGAAAATTTGATAAATCTCTTCGTAGTTCAGCACTCTGAGAAACAAATGGAACAACATAAATAAATAGATAAATATAACAACAAACGACGTATGTCGTTCAAAATACCAACAAACTTATTGATATATATATAGTGAAACTTAGAGCTCGACGCCTATTCATTTGCAATCTACACTTTTAACCACTATTCGTAAATTCAAATTCTAATTAAGTAATGTTGAACTTTAAAATTAAATCAGATCTTTTAAAATAATTGTTTAAGTAGAATACACATTTTATCATTAAGACTCTTGCTTAGCCGTTTGCTCGTTAGCATGAGGTTGATTTTTATGAATGATTTTGAGATGGGCAATCATATTATCCTTCCGAGTGAACTCTTTGTAGCAAATAGGACAAGGAAAAACTTTGACGTCTTTTTTGTGAGAAGTGACGTAATGTCGACAAAAGTTGCTAATATGAGTGTATACTCTAGCACAAATCTTGCATCTGAAGACATTTTCGCCTTC
Source organism: Erebia epiphron (assembly GCA_963932025.1). Classification (NCBI taxonomy): domain Eukaryota; kingdom Metazoa; phylum Arthropoda; class Insecta; order Lepidoptera; family Nymphalidae; genus Erebia; species Erebia epiphron. The sequence goes on along the minus strand of OZ009956.1, from coordinate 14,251,856 downwards.
CTTGATACAATAATCCCTTACGGATTCATTAGTTTCCTCGTGGTAGCTACCAATGTTCCCTATGTTATTTTTTCTAATAGGCGAAGGAAATATACGTTGTTCCCAATTAGTCTGTCCCAAGTCAGCCACATCGTTATGCGTCATGTTTAAGCTATTTTGTTCTAAGTCCGCAGCAAATAGCTGAGTAGCAAGAGCCGGCATGAGAACGGTTTCAGGAGGGAATTTGTCGAACCTGTTAAGGGCAGGATTTAAATTAGAGAGACCAGAGAGCTGATTGAATAAGGTTCGGGCTCTAAATTTGGACATTTGGGGTAGTAATTTTTTACTATTCTTTGGCTTTAAATTACGACCTTGTCTTATTTTGTCATCAGAATCCTTCAACGGACCTTCCCGGGAGTTAGAGTTTTCGCGGCTCCTATCTGGATGGTATTTGTATTCGATTGGTTCATTATAATCGTCAATAGTTTCAGCATTTGGTTCCTGTTTTATTGATCCATTTTCAATCGATAACACCGGTCCGTTTGATGGAAAATTTTGATGCGATTCCTCTCTGGGCGTTTTATCGATTTCTGAAAATTGATAAGACGATATCTTACTAACTGAATAAACTATCCACGTAATTGTTCATGTATTTGATGAAAACTTTAAACGTAATTGGAAATATTTTAGCGCGACCACCATATTTGACATTTTTAAGTACTAAAAATTACTAGAATATTTCCAATTTAGCCTTTAATGAAGGAAAGCTATTGGGAATAAGCCTTGTCTGTTTTCCCTTTTCTTATGTTAAAATATATATTTACTTTAGAAAGATTTTGAGAGTGAAATATATTATTCAAACCATTACCATACTGAAATTGCCCCTGGCCATTCCTCTAATAGCTCTCCCCGAAAGCAGAAAAGCAAGCAATAGTTATATATATTTTTTGTAGAAGTAACAAGCATTAATTTCTTGAATATGTATGTCAAAAAATTTGAGAGATTATCACTTACCCCTTCAGAATAAAGTTTAAATAAATATAATAGATATTTAAATTACACTTCACTTTTCACTTATGATATAATTTCCTAACATCAAAGCTTATATCCCAGTAGCTTTTCTCTTTACTTTAATGTGATATTCTATTTTACGGTGTTAGGTAAATGGAAAGGAAGATTAAAATATTTACAAGAGACAAGCGAAAATTACCATGAAAACTATCATTTACGACATTGTAATATTAAATAATTTTTCGCTCAACTGTTTCATACAATGAAACAAGAGAATCGGTAAAAATATCGTCAAAGGATAACTTAAGTTTTAGGTACATCTACCAAGATTTAACTAATCTGCTAAGAATGTTATCTTGAACTACGGTTTTTTTTAAATTACATACCTGCTGATTCCGAATCTTTGCCCGATGTCGGAGCCTCGTTCGACTGGGCATCATCGCCCTCGTCTATCATAAGCGCCTCCCCTCCGTCTTCCCCGCCAGATGTAGCTCCATCTTCAGCATTAAATCCGTCCATTGACATCTTAACTTCTAACATTTCTGATGGTGAGCCTCGAACCAAATGATCTCCCGCCCTGTTTGAAGATGCATGCGACGCAGATTCTGGTATGAATTCCCCCGGTGGACTGGCAGCTGTATTTAAGGCATCACTAGAGCTTCCACTCAGTTTTCTGGGTCGACCTCGTTTCCGTTTTGGTTGCATTAAAGCGTTACCCAATAAAGGCATTAGTAAATTGGGAGGAGCCCCTCCGCTCGGCATTCCTGATGCAGGCCTCTTTTGGTGCATGTATGGGTGTATCCTGTGTAGCTGTGGCGGCGGAGTATGCGCAGATGTATTGGTCTGTTGTTGTTGTATTAACGAGTTCGTCAATGCGGGAATGTCGCATTTTTCTTCATTGACTTCTGTGAGTCCTTTTATCCTTAAACTTTCAGCTACTTTGAGGAATGCCGTCAAACGCTCCTGGTCGACGCTGACTTCCCCTCTGTACATGAAATCTAACAAGCTTTTCATATCAGAGTAAGGGACATCCTTCAAAATAACAATAGGATGTTTTTCTTGGTGATTCACAAATAGGGCTTGGAAGTATGGGCTACAAGCCGATAAAACCATTTTATGCGCTTTAAGCAATTGGCCTTCTACGGCCAGCGTTACGTCAGTGAACGTTTCTGCGTGCAGTAGCTGATCAAACACTGACAACATATTGGTTTGGTGGTTGTTCCACCTTAAACAAAATCTTTGCGTAGCCATCTTTACTGTGTATTTCTTTCTTTGGAAGATATGATCAATACCAGTACTGGCTTAAAAGCTAACGTGTCAACAATATTTCAATGATGTATACATAAGTGTTCTCTCGTATTCCATGAACAATACAACAAATCTTTAACAATGTATAATATTTACTTAGAAGCCATCTTTAATTTGTTTCATAGTGCATTCCGTTTGACGGGCGCAGGGAGATCTGCAAAGGAGAAATGACACACTTTAGGAAACTAAATCCGCTTTTTTCCGCTACCTAAGCTCATTTGTGGGGCCAAGTCAAGTTATAATTAGCCTACTTTTAAGTAAGTATTCACGAAACACGAGTAGTATATTCCAAATAATTTCCTATTTTAACAGTAGCTTTCTATTTGTCCATCCTTTTTTAGTATGGATGCAATAATAACATTAAAGTTAAACCAATGGTTATTAAAGTAAAATCTATTAGGTAGGCACTTAACTATTCGCAGCTTGTTGCTATCCACCAAAAATAGCATAATTTATCATATATTATCTAATTTGCAATGTGTTATTGGGGTTTTTAGCAGCCGTTTGAGTTCGCAGTATTTAGTTAATGGCAATAGTAGTGCCGTTTATGTTTTGTAAAAGTTATAGTTGTTATAAGTTATAACCTACGTTGAGCAGTTATACCAATATATTCATCAAATATAGGTACCTAACTCTTTTCATTTGAAAATTGGGACTCAAAAATGTTTAAAATTAAGATTTTTACGTGCGGTTAAGTCAGCTCAAAAAAATAAATTAAATGTAAAAAAAAAGAATACGGTATGAAACCAAAATAAACAAAATATAATATTATACATTTAGTAATATACCACAATCTAAATATTAAACTAACTGTTATGTAAATTGAAAATCCTTATAGGTACTTATACCTAGAAAAAAAAACCCTACCTAATAAAAAGACCACCCCTGGTTGCCCCTGGGCCAAAGGTACCCATCAAACTTGCAGCATTGCCACGCTGAATGGCGCTGGATAACCTTTGAACCAGGTAGGAACCAGAGCGTGGGTCGCAGGCGCAGCCCCTATCCCTTGAACGACGGCCGATCTCTTTTATAAAAATCTTAGCTTCCTCAAAATATAAAATGCTAATATAAAATGTTTACATCCATGATAGTTATATCCGAAGAAAACCGCTAGTCCCAATTATTATCTCCAACACAGACGTCACTAGACACAAAAATATATATCCAATATCATTCAGTGGTTGGTTTCATTAGTTTGTTTTTACTCGTGTAGGCTCCTACTCCAAAAATAAGTGCCTACCTATTTAAAATGTACCTACATAATTTACTGTACCTACTGTTTTTCACATAGGAGTACCCACTTAAAGCGTAAAATTTTAATTTATGTACATCTTCATCGAACTTTTTTAAAGTGTTTATTTTATAAATCGAATTCATGATTCGATAATCAATGCTAACTAGCCTGATGTGTAAAATAAACAAGCAACAATCAAATTATTTAATTATGACATAATAACTCATTGCAGATTTGCATAAAATGATAATTCTAATTCAGAATGTCGAGTTCAAGGGTAGGTAAGTAATTTAAATATCAAAGTTTTGTTGTGACTTGAGTTGTGACTAGTGACTGATCCAGTAGGTACATCGTAGATTCTATCAAGGTTAAAAAAATCGAGGGCGCCTCTAGCGCGGGAGGCGAGTCCGTGGCTCCGTAGTCCGTGCAGCGAGCGCACTGCAGTAGAAAAACATTCTACGTGTGATGCTAGGTACGTATAATACACGGAAAGCATTATTGATTATACTTATGCAAATTAAATACCCACCGACGTTTTTAATATACCGTTACTAACTATATTTACGCGAAATTGAAACCGCCAAATAATCTTTTAAGAAACTTATTAGAATCTTATTAGAATCAATTTATTCAATCCTTCGAAAAAATTAATATGCTCCACATCCACAGGTGCTGACCACAAGCGTTATCGCGGTATAAACGGGCGCACGAATTATTACTACGCACCCAGTCGAGCGCGTTACATTACGTCATCACAATGGCATTATTACCTACTATATTCACATTAATTCAGCCGATACGGCGAGATAAGAACGGTCTGCGAATAATTATATCACTGCACTAACATAATAGAACATACCACACGTATCTGCACCACGATCAACTCGACCCTTTTATGGGAATGAGGATCAGCCCTTCCGCCATAGTCCGAGACCGCGTTTACGTCGCACCCCGCTCACCCGACGACTGACGGCCGCAGCCCGCAACCCCGCGCGGCGATCCGACTCGCTCCGCTACTCGAATATCTCTCACAAAAAATACGTCGTCATCATTGAAATGGCGGCAGCGGATATATTCAGCGCAGGGTGCACGGTAAAATATTGATTTATTGAAATTTATTGATTTCCTCTCATGCAACCGAGATCGCCCTCGCGGTACTGGGAAATATGCGACGTGACTCAGATTAGGGTGGGTGGTTTATATTTGGCAATGATTTCCGATCATCGCGTAGGGAGTTTTAATCACGTTTATATCGGCGCGATGGGGCGCGACCGGTACCTATTAAACTCGTCTGAATACACTTTTAAAGGATATTTCTAAAATTACACCACTAATAACCTAATCGGCGAATCCTTAACAGCTCTAAACAGCGCTTTTAACATTTTTGATTTAAAAGTACCTACCTACCTAGTACAATCTAAAAATATTTGTGGAAGTAATTTATAAATAAAGCCTCTAATGAATCTGCTAATCTTTTTTCGAACTAAATATCATGTTTGCAGTATAATTCTCATAAAATAATCTGATAATAACATATATTACGTGTACTTATCATCATAAGCGACATACCTTAACATAATATTAATTCAAGGGATGAGTTTTCCACGTGAAAAACATCAATCCATTCGTGTTGTCGCCATGTCAGCAGCGCTTTCCGTCTCTGTTGCACGCAGGCGGGGTAGGTTGGACGCCTTCCTTGAGGCGAACGCCGCCGGAGACGGCCGATGTCCGTCACTTTTCGCAACCGAACGCACGCGATACCGTACGGAAAATAGACCGCGGGGCGCACTATATTTTTTCAAATAAAAATTCACTTTACATCACTAAAATTTTATTATAAAAAACTGTTTTGTGTCAACAGTTTGTTTTATTGTCCACTTTGTCCTTTTTACATTATAAGTTTTTTTTTTAAATTATTTTTGAGGTATTCAAGGATATTCAACGAAAAAAGTCCGCGCGCGATTTTTGACACGGAAGTATTTTTAATAAAAATGGCCTGCCGCCTCGGCGGGAGGAGTGGCAATGGGCAATGAGGTCGGTACCCTCTCTCTGGCACCCGCGCGCGCCCCTCCCTGCCTCACTCCGGCACAGGGTTAGAAAGTTACAAAAGTGAATCGAGGAAAACGCGCGGCGGGCAATAACGTCCTGGATCATGGGAACATAGCTCGGAGAGGGATGGGTATATGTATACTCTACGCAGACAATAATTTAAATTGGAAACAGTCATACCTAGTAACAGTATGGTTGGCTACTAACAAAATTAAGTGCTTATATTAGCCATGTAAAATCGGAAGGGAGCAGGAAAATTTTCATGAAAATTACCAGTCTGTGTATTAGATCCAACTGAAACCGATTACCTAGCTATCTACTTTGATTTCCTACAATACGAACCTAGGAATGCTTACTTCTTCATCATCTTCATCAGTGGACTCCCACCGTTGGACATACGCCTTCCCTAGTGAAACTAACTAGAAACTAAAACTGAGAATACTTAATGTTGTATGATACTCTAAAATATGATAATACTTACTTCATTTAACATTTTTTATCTACCATCATGTTAAGTAGATGTATAATGCGGTAGATATAACCACTATGTAAATGTAATATTACTTAAATTAGAAACATAATGTATTAAGTAATACCAAAAAAAACGTTAGGATTTTTATGTTAGGTCTAATAGGTATCCCAAAAATCTCCTGACTCAATTATCGTTTAGGTAACTAAGTACTTAAAGTATTGTGAATTTGTGACACTAGCAGCATCAAAGGGAAAATTCCAGAATTTCTCCACGCATGACGATATTTTTCTCGAATGAATACCTAACTTGTGAACGTAAATATTGATAATCGGTTTTTACAGAAAACTCAGAAACGCTTGACCAGTTTTTTAAACCTATCATTGGTCACTGCTTATATGTTTTAAAATATCACGTCATGTCGATGTTCATCTGTGGATAGCTAGTAATCAGGTTTTTTTTATTCCACAACAAGTTAGCCCTTGACTGCGATCTCACCTGATGGTAAGTGATGATGCAGTCTAATGTAGTCAGATGGTAGCGGGCTAACTTTTTAGAGACATGGCAGTTATATTAAACCCATACCTCACATCGATTTCTACACGGCATCGTACCGGAACGCTAAATCGCTTGGCGGCACGTCCTTGCCGGTAGGGTGGAAACTAGCCACGGCCGAAGCCTCCCACCAGGCAGATCTTTAATGTCTAGTCGTGTGCTATTTCTGTTAATTACTGATACTAGACAAATGTTTACTTATTTTGTTTTGATTTACTTTATTAGTTACATACTTCACTAGTTCAGTAAAGTTTTATTTAAGAGAGCTTTACCGTTGTGACCTAAACCTATGTTGCAGGACAAGCTGATGTTCACTAAAAGATTTTCTAAAAAGAAAAACAAAATATACTCGCCGGCATATTTAGCGGAACATAAAAAAAGGTCCATATATAATTTAAAAAATATGGTTTTATTTTAAAATCTACTTACTACACTTCTTTTGTTATTTAAAGTTTCATTTGTTTTACTTAAAATGAGATTACATTAAGAACAGATTTTGCGAGTAAAGGATATTTTGTGAAAAATGGTACATTTTTGAACTTTTCATGTAACCGGGAAAAGTGAAATTTAATATTAAAATAACAATTAATTAAATTAGAAAAATGGTGATTAATATCGCGTATTTACTCCACGTGCTCTTATTAAAGTTTCTACCTGTCTAGGCATACTGAGAATGATGTTATCGATGGTCTCCTGGGATAGTCTCCGCCATTCCTCAACTACGGCGATTCGCAGTTCACCCACGTTGGCAGGAGCTGGAATTCTGGACTTAACTTTTCTTTTCAGCAAGTCCCAAACTTGCTCTATTGGGTTCATATCCGGTGATCTCGCCGGCCACTCCATAACAGTGATATTCATATCATTAAGATAAGCTTGAGTTACCCGAGCGGTATGCGGCCGAGCATTATCCTGCATAAAAACAAAATCGTCACCGATATATGGGGCAAACGGTACGACATTTTCTTCTAAAACTTCTCTGATATAGCGGTCTACAGTCAGACTCCCTCTGTCAATCACTACCAAGTCTGTGCGAGCTCCCAAACAAATGCCCGCCCAAACCATTATTGATCGACCACCGTATGCAACTGTAGTTTCAAAATTTGTCTGAATGTATCGTTCTCCTTTGCGTCTGTATATTCTTTGCCTGCCGTCAATTTGATTTAAGAGAATTCTGCACTCATCACTAAATAATACCTTACTCCATTGGTCCGCGTTCCAAAGTCGATGTTCCTGAGCAAAAGTTAACCTGTTTCTACGATGATTTACCTCGAGCCTTGGAGCCTTGGCGGGCACAAATGAACCCAAACCAGCTCCTTCGAGCCTTCTTCGTACCGTACGCTCACTTACGGTTACACCCCGCACTGCTTCTAACTCATGTCGGGCTTGGACGGCCGTCAAACGGGGGTTCCTACGTACACGAAGCCGAATGTAACGATCATCCCTACTCGAAGTGCGTCTTTTTCTGCCTTGTCCTGCTCTTCTCACATAAGTACCGGTCTCCCTGAACCGTTGGATACTGCGATGGATCGTTGAAACTGGTCGACGAAGATTTCTGGATATCACTCTGTAGGTTTGACCATTTCTTCGCATTTCGAGTGCCCTGGCAATCTCCGTTGGGGCTAAGTCAGGCATAATTCAGTCATCAACTCCAGAAAGATACGCGATTAAAAAAAACTAACAAAAAACAGTATTTCAATGAAATTTTAAATCAAACTCAGAAGAAAGAAATACTCGAAGTTCGCTCCAGATAAGGTGTATTTGAATAAAATTAAAACAATTGCATAAAATGTGATGTTCAGTTGTTTTCTTAATTTGAAAATATTTCTTTTTAAATTAAATGACGTATAAACCAGCCAGCAACCTTATATGATACTGATATCAAACCATTTTTTTATGTTCCGCTAAATATGCCGGCGAGTATATTATCGTAAAAATTTTTTTATTCAGCATTAGGTAAAGTCTATGATTAGCGTTGTGACCTCCCAGTTTCGCGGGGAAGTTACTGAATCTGGATTTTCACTCAGGATAAAGAGCAACTCTCTAATGCCAAATATACCCTGCCTGCCCTAATTTTGTTGCAAATTTATCGTGAACTCCCAGTCTACTACCTATTGAGCCGCGTAGCAATTAGCAGCTCTATCTTCATCTCATCTCCGTCATCTGCTTCGCCCGTCCAAGGCACCGTCATAGGAACTGATAATCCTGTTAAAATGTGCTATTCTGTGAAAGGGTTTTAGAATCCTCATAATTTTTAGAAAATTGCAGCCACGTGGTGGACAACTGTAACCATGATATGGAGCGCGAAGCAGTTTCGGAGGAGACCACCCAAGACAGAACGTCTTGGCGCAAAATAGACGAGGAGAGCCGACCCTAAATACTTAATAGGAAAAGGCTAGGAGTAAAAAGAGAAGATAATTTTAGAAAATTTCTCGGATGTGTTTAATCCGTATGGAGGTAAAGTTTTGCAGTCATTTGAGCAGTTTTGATTGTTATCGCCTCCACCACAGGTACGGTTTGGGTGGAGGCTTCTTAGTAGGTATGCGTCAATTTCCGACAAATTCCGGTGCCAAAATTGACCTCATGGCACTGCGTGCCTCAGATTGATCCAGTTTGAGGTCCAGCTTGAAATGTAAATTTTCAGGATGTGTCTGTAGGACTGCGGATAGCCGATGCTCCCTTACTACTACGTACCTACGTACGTGGTAGTTAAATTACCTGGTTTTAGAAACGTAGAAAGACAACCATTTTATTGGTACGATGACCAAACTTGCCGGAAGTACTGTAGAATGAGGTTTTTGGCTCCCGCGGGAACTCTTTAATTTTTCGGGATAAAAAGTAGGTTATCTGCTATTCCATATCTATCTATCTCTGTGCCAAATTTCATCCAGATCCGTTCAGCCGTTCTGGCGTGATTGAGTAACAAAACATCCATCCATAGGTACCGTTCATCCATTTAAAGTTTCGCATTTATAATTTTAGCATAGATAGGTACAATACACTCTTTCCAATTTTGAAGGAAAATAAAACTCAGTCGACAAATGTAATGAAAAATAAGATAATGTATGATAGTAAAATTTGATACGGGCACGTTACGTCCACTTGTCTGTAAGGGTGGCGTTACGAGATCCCTTATCTCTGGTATATCTGTAAACGCAATCGCAAAATAAATCTCGCATCCATCGTCAAAAGTGGGTTGGGCTCTATGTAGGTTTATTCAGGTGACATGGGATTTAACTGATTTTTACTATGTATTACGAAACATTTGTTATGTTTTAAACTTTTGAAATACGTAGCTATACGCTTTCGTGGACGTTTCCTCGTGCTCCTATTAATTTGCCCTATTGAAGGGAGCACGAGGAATCGGGCCTAAAAAGCTTAAGCTTGTGGTAGAATCAAAATATAGATTTGTTCACGAAACTGGGCCTTAGCTTTGAATTGCATTACTTCAAATCTTACCTATATTTTCGGTGAGACCCTCTCTCAGACCAGGCCTTTTCAAATAATCAAACTTGCTGTGAAACGTAATTTGGATAATGAGTCATTAATCATTTATGCAATTTAGGTAACAACTAATAAGCATAAATTACTTTATTTCATAAATAGTCAGTCAAAAGTTTAATGGCCTATTTATACTTTCAACGAAAAGATTTATGTTAATTAATTAATCATACTAAATACCCTTCACGTAAAGTAGGGATGAATTTTGTTGGATAGGTCGTTCAAAAATGGGAACACCATTTTTGGATTCAGGATTTCTAGCCAAGCCAAATTCCGAACTAGTGGTACTAAAATTATACATCAATGGAACTCGTGCAGTAATTCTTTAGTACGGTTTTTTTTTTTTGACTTTTAACAAACAAAACTTTTCGTTAGAAAAATAATTAATTACGAGTAAATACAGTAACATAAGTTCCTAACACAATGCCTCCAGCAAAAATATTTAGCGCAGTCTACTCGTAGATATTTTTATAAAACGAGAATGCATTTATGAAATTCGGTCATGAAAAATGTGAAAAAAGCTTTTTCATCGATTCCAGCCGAGAGTAATTCACTGGTGACCTGACCTAGGTCATCGTGTCACTGTAAGCTGAAGTCCTTACACAGTACTGACCTAGTTTTTGCCGCATAGGCTCTACAGTTTCTTTTTAGGGTTCCGTACCAAAATGGTAAAATGGAACCCTTATGGTGCGACTTTCTCCGTCTGTCTGTCCGTCTGTCCGTCTGTCCGTCTGTCCGTCTGTCCGTCCGTCACACTCGATTATTTCAGTAACTACCGAAGCTATCAACATGAAATTTGGAATAGTTGTGTATATAAGTGGCCCAAAGACACTGGAATTAAAAAAAAATGGAAATTATTTTTGTTCTTATTTAAAAAGGGGGGAAAATCTGAGGGTTGAAATTTAAAAGTGAGATAACTGTACTGTGTGGGGTATCATATGAAAGGGTTTACTTTGTACATTCTAAAACAGATTTTTAATTATTTTTAGTTATGATAGTTTTTGACTTATCGGGGAAAATGTCTAAAAAAATACCGTTCCCCCCCCCTTATCTCCGGAGTTTACCAATCGAAAAATTTGAAATAATTATGGTCAATAGGAATTTACGTATATTTTACAGGAAAACTATAGCCAATGCTCTAACTAGCATAGTTTTTTTGATATTAACAATAAACCTCTACAAACAAAGTTAGTCTTGCGGTTCATTTACAAAGGTAATTATTTATTAATAATGGTACGGAACCCTTCGTGCGCGAGTCCGACTCGCACTTGCCCGGTTTTTTAATAGCGAACGTGGCCTGGAATCCTGGAAACTTGATCTGGTTCTAGTAAACATTGAAATAGGTTTCATTTTGTTTGTCTGAGCAGTATTGTGATGTCTATTTATTGCATTTGAGTACATACATAATTTTGGGATTCATCTTTCTAACTTTTTCTGCATTTACTTATTGCTTAAATCTGAGTTGCAAACTCAAATAAAGTAAAGAGTCTTTAGAGACTTGAAAAAAATTAAAAAAAATTCGGTTAAAAAAGTGTTTCCTAATCGACATATCAATTTTGGCAGAATTGAATAAGAACGCAAATTTACGACCACCGGATAGCGTCCAGTCGCCCTAGATATCGCTGAGAAGATGAATAGGACCTAAACGTACGTGGGTACCTATTTTAATCGAATAAAATTTGTCGGAGATTGGACACAGGAAATATTGGCGTCCCTTGGTTAGGGGGGTGACGAATCATTTCTGTCCCGATGAGATATCAACAAATATTTGACTAAGTAGGTAATATTAATACTATAATTCTTTTTATTTTTTACCTTTAAATTATAACAAAATATTTAATCTATCTTATAATCCATACTAATATTATAAAAGCGAAAGTGTCTGTCTGTCTGCAACGCTTTCACGGCCCATCTGTTCAGCCGATTTTGATGAAATTTGGTATAGAAGTAGCTTACACCCTGGGGAAGGACATAGGCTAATATTAGGTTATCCAGGAAAATTAAAGAGTCCCCACCGTAATGAAAAACCACACTTATTTAACAGTTATTAATAATTTAACAGTCGAGATAAAAAACTGCCCAATTATCAAAAATCAACCAAACGCAAACCACTTGCAACGAGGCATGAAGGTGGCCAGGGCCAGAATGCTGCGTTACCCCTTTGAATTACCAGGCTGATATGCAGCCAAGGCAACTAGTTAGATAGACCTAAAACCAGGACTCATACACCACTTGAAATAAAACACCGCGCTTGATGTCTTCATATGTAATAATGTATGTCCCATCTAATTACTCAATGCCCGAGAACCGCTACAATTATTAGGTAGTCTTGAAAACAGGGTTAGTATCTCGGCAATATAATTTTACTAATCAACATAAAAATGACCTTGTTTCTCATATAATTTATAACACAATCCTAATCTCACAGAGTGAGTAATCAAAAACAGCGATAGTAAACACGGTGTGAAACGTCTAACTTTGGGTGTTCGAGTGTCCAATGAATAGGCAGAATCACCGTAACGGAGCAGAGAACGGCAGGTTAACTGTTAACTACGACTGCGAGAGTGGTAAAAGCTGCGAACAAAAAGAAATCCTTAAGCTTTCTAACATGTGTGCATTCTCTCATTTGGCACGGGAGATCAGTGAGGTGACATATTACTGGAGCAGCAAATATCAGGCGTCAAAAAGCGGCACCACTTTTTTTTTATATCCACTACAAGTTAGCCCTTGACTGCGATCTCACCTGATGGTAAGTGATGATGCAGTCTAAGATGGCATGGATGGATGGATAAGGGGCATGGCAGCTATATTAAACCCATACCCTTATTCGGTTTCTACACGGCATCGTACCGGAACGCTAAATCGTTTGGCAGCACGTCTTTGCCGGTAGGGTGGTAACTAGCCACGGCCGAAGCCTCCCACCACCATATTAACTGCAACTATGTTAGCTTAGAGCTAATATTTTCAAACAGCAAACCTATATTAGCAGCTAAGCGGCAAACCTAGCAGCTTCAGGTTTAGCAGCACCAATGCAGTAGTTAGAGAAATACACCAAAAGGTTGTACCTGTGGGCTGCGGAATTCCCAAAAAACTATGATTTAAGGCCGCAACTACACACAAACTATGATCAAATGTAAAACTTAATCAAAGGCCGCATAATATATCTACGAATTCATAGGTTCTTCTGGTGCAGCCTGTAGGTGCAGAGGTTTAGTGCTGCTGACGTTCATTATAAAAGGAATCTTACCTGAAAGCAATAACCATGACAGGTGCCTTTGTGTGTATCGCACTACAGTCAGGCTCACGCCATTATGAGGAGCATTGCACGCTCTATGTCTAGGAAAATATTCATCATTCTATGCTCTATAGTCTATGACATCTTATGGCAGTTCATAATATTTCGCCTAATTGGTCATTTAAGATATCATCTTGCCACCTCATCGTTTGAGTTTACGCTTATTATCACTGCATCTCTATCGTTTATCGTTAGAATTAATTAATCAATGCAAATTCAAATTACTGTCTACTTGGTAGTTATGCAATTACTGATCGTTATTATTTTCAATATATAGCTTTATAGCAATATGAGTATGTTGCTTGTATGAATTAGGATTTTACGGGTGAAAAATGTAAAAGTATTTATAGGTAAGTACTTTTAATTTCTCTGCTCTCTTTGGGTCGTATTCATCATTACTGAAGGGTCGTGACTCCTTTCCATTATTCACATTATGGTAGGAGTTTTCTTGGGATAATAATGCGGTGGGTTCCCACGTCCTTCCGCATACGTACTTAATAAGGCTCTACGATTTCGTAGGTACCTAGTCACCAAATTTTTCGAAACGTTAATTTTCTGCCAATTTTTTTTTCTCGCGCTAGAATATTCAGAATTATCTTGCTATGTTATCACTGCCCAACAGTGCTCGGACCACGTTGATAGTATTATAAATGCTCATTTTATCAGTTTGTCTCCGTAAAATATTGAAGTTTTTCTACGTTAATAAAAACTGCTGTGGCTGAAATGATTTCGACAGGAATTTCGCAAACAGGACCGAGGAGCGATCTAGGCTAAACTAGCGATTATATTATACCCTTACACTTATTTATAAAATAGCAGGTAGATAACTCACACACAGGTAAAAAGTTGATGCCCACGGGAAATAAAATCCTCAATATGGTAAGTGTAAGATAAATTAAAATTGAAAACCAATCAATCAAATCATTTGCAATCAGTGTAGTAGTTCAGTTAACTTGGAATTTCATTATAATACTTATCAGTGTCGTTTTAAGGTTCCGTGGTACAATCCTTGTCCGCTTGTCTCTTTCAGCAAAATTAAAAATAAACTAATGGAGCCGTTAAATTGAAAATTAAGCACAGTTGCAAATACGTCTTGTTTGTTGTGACTGCTATATTAAATAACGTTGAAATTAAAAATTCTCCATACCATCGCAACACGTACTTAGCGATAGCAACAAAAATTTGCTTTACCTGCTTAAGACCGTCTACATTTTTAACAACGCCTACGGAACCCTTCTCTATAGTTCGGACACGTAATCGGCCACTTATTTTAAATCCGATTATAAATTATTTATTAAAACATTTACATAAATCGTAGTTTCGCTGCCCGACGGAAGACCATGCGTTCGTTAAAACTTTAACCATGATGCTGCATTCCGCGGGCATTTAGTCGATGAAAAAAATTGGGTGCAATAGTGGGAGGTGGAAGGGCCCGTCCTCCTAGATTTGAATCGGTCCGGCTAACGGTGAGGTCTCGGTTCATTGACTCGTTTCGGACGTTCAATTTTCGCTGGTACTGTTAGATATCTAAGCAATAACTCCGCTAACGATGACTCCCGAGGCGGTATTCTTGCATGAATATAGTATCCTTGTCTCGTCTTGACTTTTATAAGACTTTGTTTATAGGTATAGAGGTCATTGGTAATCTTTTTTATTCATATTTATATAAAACAAAGTCGGGTTTGTTCAAACACTTGTTATAACTCTAGAACGGCTGAACGGATCTGGATGGAATTTGGCACAGGGATAGATTATAATCTGGAATAACACATTGGCTACTTTTATCCCGGAAAATAAAAGAGTTCCCGCGGGAACTAAAAACTCCACCACTCAATCCACGCGGACGAAGTCGCGGGCATCAGCTAGTTTTTAATAGGCATATTTAATTCATATTGGTAAATTAGATTTTGAGATGACGCAAAACCTCAGCACAATAAAAATTTATATTTTAGGTGTCAATTAAAACTCGTGAGTTAAATTAAATATAGGAAGATTGGAGGCTGCAAAGCAAATTCTATTGGTGCTACAGACGTTCATGGATGGCATCTCGTCAACTAAGTAATCTGCCGTACTGTGTGAATTCGGGTTTTATACCTAAATATCTCGTTGAAATTTCTCAAAAGCTTTTATAGCTCAGTTATTACAGATAACCTAAGTACATGCAATATCCGAATTTTTTGTCAGTTATTTCGTCATTACTCTGTCCTGCGAATCGCGATGCGACAATATTAAACAGTAGCTAAAACCCTTTAACGTGGCCTACATTGTCGCAGTTTATCAAAGAGTCGTAACTAGGTATAGAGTTGTATCGCGTCACGTCGTTTTCGTCACTCATAGAACAACGGGTTACTCAGATTCTCCTTTCAAATGTGTCGTCTATTTGTTCCAATCAATTATTGTTTAGACGCTAGACGAGTCAAACCGACGGTGTAGCGCATCTTGAATCATTAAAAGCAGTCGATCGTTTATAGTTTTAACTGTTACACGCATTTGGTACGATAGTTACTCGCAAACCGTGTCACGAGGGAGTGCCTCGTCCTGTCGCTACCAACTCCCAGTTCCTAGAAGGGCGCGGGTTAGACTATAGTAGGGCTGTCATCGTTAAATGAACTGGGAAATTAATTTAAAATACGAGATTTCTAGATTTTTTAATTTGTTTTCCCATTTCAGTGGTATTTCAAGACATGTATGGTATTGCAGGCTTAGCTTCCGAAGTTTCCTTTCAATATACCTACCTAATTAAAAAGTACCCTATGTAGGTAAATTTTCATAAGTTTTATTGACATGCTAATCCAAAGTTATATTAAAAATGCGAAAGGGGTTCTCTTATGTCTGTTACCTTTATCACTGGTCACCTTAGACTACATAGGCTTTAGGTAGATATATCCATGAAAATCAGGGTTATCTGAGTGGACGAATTAGAGAGTATCGTCTAGTACAGTACCTATTTATTATTGACTAGATGATTCCCGCGACTTCGTCCGCGTGGACCAAGTTTTTTCCATTCCCGCGGGAACTTTTGAATTTTCCGGGATAAAAAGTAGCCTATGTGCTTCCCCGGGATACAAACTATCTCTGTACTCAATTTCATCAAAATCGGTTGAACAGATGGGCCGTGAAAGCGTAGCAGACAGACAGACAGACAGACAGACGGACAGACAGACAGACACACTTTCGCATTTATAATATTAAATATATTAAATATTAGTATGGATAATAGCATTTAAATATACGCTTTCATCATCTCCTACCGCGACAAGAGGAGCATATGTTTTCATAACATAAATGTACCTATACGTAGAGTCCACATTATCATTCCTAATTTATCTGGTCTTCTCTGTAAATTTTTATCGCCTGTAATTTAGTCATAAAGTTGCTATTCTTCAAAGTTTTACTGTTCTTCGTTTTTCTCCTGACTCAGCCTAATTTTAATTTGAAAAGTGGGATTTAATTTCCAATATTTGTTATTGGTTGTTTTAAATATTGTGGCTCTTCAATATTATGATGATGGCAGCCCTAGATTAGAGAGAACCAACCTCGAGCCACGACGCATTATCGCTGGTATCTACGGACATAGGTATATATCTCATATGACACGCGAGATATTTTGCGAATGTCCCTACATCCGTATAACATAGTGACCAAGTCTGCTATTAGATTAATCTTCTAACGTTCTGAATCCATTGATGTAGAATTTTAGTACTTATTCTTTTTCGATGTCTGAATCTGTTAACTTAGGTTTACCTACACATATCTGTTTCGATTACTGGTACCCTCCAAGGCACTATGGAGAATTATTATATAACTAGCTGATGCCCGCGACTTTGCCCGCGTGGATGAAGGTTTTTGGTTCCCGCAGGAACTCTTTAATTTTCCGGGATAAAAAGTAGCCTTTGTGTTATTCCAGACTATAATCTAACTCTGTGTCAAATTTCATCAAGATACGTTCAGCCGTTCTGGCGCGAGTGGGTACCAAACATCCATCCAGCCATCCAAACTTTGGCAATTATTAAAATACCTATCAGTATAGAACTATAGATCCAATCACCTGTCATAGTTAATGATGAGTTTAAGTTATTGAACCAGTGCCATTCATTCATGCAGTGTACCAAAGTAGAACAATCTGCACAATAATGCAAAATAAGAAAAAAAAAAATTGACAGTCATAGGGACTGCCGATAGAAGTGAAAACGATTTTTAAGCTATTGCATAGCTTCTATCGCGGGCCTTGAGCGTGGAGACCGAATCCAGAAATTCCGTAACGAAAAAAAACCTAACACTTTGGTTGCTATAACTACCTACTTGTGTTGTTGACTTCAAGTTGTTGAAAATAAAAAGACTATTTTTATGAAAAGATTATTTTTGTTGCTATGACTACTTGTGTTGTTGACTTCAAGTTGTTGAAAATATAAAGGCGAATCAAAAACCTCAATAAAGAGGTTTTTTGACACCCGGACTATTGAAAACATAATTCTTTAAAAATATTTCGCCTTTATATTTTCAACAAATTGAAGTCAACAACACAAGTAGTCATAGCAAGCGAAATCATCTATTCATGAAAATATTTCGCCTTTATATTTTCAACAACTTGAAGTCAACAACACAAGTAGTCATAGCAAGTTGATAAAAAATGCTATGCAATAGCTTTACCGCGGCAGTCTCCGAGTGCCACACGTCTTTTTTTTAAATTTAATTTCGAATGTACTTAGCATATTTATATTTAAGACCATTTGTCTTCGTAACAACGCGAGCATGTCGCTGTTCGCGAGCATGTCGGTCTTCGCGAATCCACAAGTAGGGGGTACCCTACCAAAAAGTGCTCAACGCGGCTAAAGAAGTTTTCACTTCAAAAAGGTCTAACAATGAAATCCTCATCAAGCCAAGTGGAATTGATGTGCATGTTACTTACCCGAATACAGAACCGTTTCGCTTCTTTGTGATTAGTCAGGTTACTATTACAATTGTAAGTTATCTACTCACGTAAGTCGCGTATGTGAGTAACTAACGAATTGTAAACCGTCTTGTAAGTCGTATATTCGTATGCAAGTTACGTGCTCAATTTACGTAAAAACTTACAACTGTGTTATTGTCTGATTTTTTTTATATTCTAGTATGCTCTAGTAATTATAATAAGGCTAGATTTATTTTTATTTTTATTTAATAAAGGCAATTTAGTATGTCATGATGACCATTATAAATTGTTACCTAAGTTCTTCGTTAGTATTCTGTCGTCAGATTGGTTTATTAGGTACTAGAACTTGTACTATTACCTATTCTGTGCTAGAGCTAGCTGATGCCCGCGACTTCGTCCGCGTGGGTTTAGTTTTTTGATTCCCGCGGGAACTCTTCAATTTTCCGGGATAAAAAGTAGCCTATGTCCTTCCCCGAGATGCAAACTATCCCCATACCAAATTTCATCAAAATCGGTTGAACTGATGGGCCGTGAAAGCGTAGCAGACAAACAAACACACTTTCGCATTTATAATACTAGACTAGATGATGCCCGCGACTTCGTCCGCGTGGATTGATGCTTTTTGATTCCCGCGGGAACTCCTTAATTTTCCGGGATAAAAAGTAGCCTGTGTTCTTCCCCGGGATACAACCTATCCCTGTACCAAATTTCATCAAAATCGGTAGAACAGATACATTTTTTGATTACCGCGGGAACTCTTCAATTTTCCGGGATAAAAGTAGCCTATGTCCTTCCCCGGGATGCAAACTATCCCCATACCAAATTTCATCAAAATCGGTTGAAAAGATGGGCTGTGAAAGCGTAGCAGACAGACAGACAAACTTTCGCATTTATAATATTAAGTATCGATTGCTGGTACCTACTACCAAAAGTACAAACATTTTTTATGATGAGCTGGCACGATATTGAAGTCTTATATTTATTTTTAGCCATGTTTCACGGTTATTTTCTAGATTCTAGCGTGATTTTAGCCAAATGAAGAGAGTTATATTCCTTGCATCGTATTTGGGTCAAGAGCCCTTAAGAATGCATATTCATAATAATTATAATGTATGTATATGCACGCGCTCATGTTAGTTAAATAAAGGAGACAAATGTTTTACTAACTCATAGAAATACATATCTGTCGCTAACGGTCTAACTTTACCATAGAGATAGCTACTATACTACCTCTATGGCCTTTACACTTACAGATACGAGTAGGTATGTAGAAATGTATTAAAGGGGATATTTTTTTTCTCGCGTTCTGAAGTTTCATTTAGCTTTCACACTGGATGATGCCCGTGACTTCGTCCGCGTGTACCTAATAGGATTTTTGATTCCCGCAGGAACTCTTTAATATTCCTTTATTTCCTGGATAAGAAATAGCCTCGTCCTTCCCCGGGATACAACCTATCCCTTTACCAAATTTCATCAAAGTCCGTTGCCCGGATGAGCAGTGAAAGCGTAACAGACAGACAGACACACTTTCGCATTTATAATACTTATTAGTATGGATTCTTAGCTATAGGTACATATTTGTTTCTTAGTCATTTTCATGAATTTGTGATTTCAACTCCTATGTCCTGCTACTACGTAGACATACAGGTGTAATATCCACCATATATACAGGTGCGGACCGTTGATTAATGACCATATTTTGTTTTATTTTTTTTACTATAAAAGTGTGCTTACATTTAACTGTAACTTACCATTATACGATCAAAAGGGCTCTTGCCACCATAGATATTCCTGCGCTCATTGAGCCGGCAGGGATAAGTCGGGATGATGGCAAGAGACCTGATGGATTGACGCTGGTTCCCTGGGAACGGGGACGGGCGCTAATGTGGGACGCAACATGCGTAGACACATTGGCCCCGTGTCATATCAGGGAGACAGCGTCAAGGCCGGGAGCCGCAGCAGAAAAGGCTGAAACCGGCAAGCGGCGGAAGTATGCCTCTCTCATAGAGAGTTACATATTTGTTCCGTTTGCCGTGGAGACCCTGGGGCCATGGAGTCTTAGTGCCAAAAACTTTTTACGAGATATTTCACCGCGGTTAATTGCCTCATCTGGTGACAGAAGGGCTGGCTCATTTTTTGCGCAAAGGATCAGCCTGGCTGTCCAGCGCGGAAATGCAGCCAACATTCTTGCCACCATTCCACGCGGGCATGATTTATATAGTAATTAGGTTAGGCTAGCTAGCATTAAGTTCTATTGTATTATTTTCAATAAAAAAAAAAAAAACTTACCATTCATCTCTTA
This sequence comes from Erebia epiphron, assembly GCA_963932025.1. Lineage (NCBI taxonomy): Eukaryota > Metazoa > Arthropoda > Insecta > Lepidoptera > Nymphalidae > Erebia > Erebia epiphron. The sequence goes on along the minus strand of OZ009956.1, from coordinate 14,231,244 downwards.
AGGTTGTCATATAACAGCGTCATCAAAACAATATTTTTCTTCGTGAGTTTAACTACTGCAAAAGTGCTATAATATTCCTCTACAAGGAAATAAAACCACATAATTTGCTGCTAATACTAGTTACAGTTAATTATCTTGCTAGAATTCCATAAATGTTTTATTAATTATTGTTAACGAATTTCTTAATCGCCTTTTAATTTCGCTACTTTTTATATTCCGGTTATTATCATCATCATTAATTAGCGCTAAATATTTGAATTAATATCAGAAAATGAACAGGTAGTTAGGTCTAGGTGGAGTCAGCTGAAATATTTTTGTAGTTTTAGTCAGCTTAAAGTTGACGAATATAAAATCTATCACGTCCACCACAATAATAATGTGAGACTTTGACTTAGTAAACTTTTACAGCCCACGTCCATTTTTTATGAAAGGTTAAAAGGTTATAAGGGTATAAAGTTTCAATTCGAAGTAGGGTTTGTGAAACTGAAATAAACTCTTTCAGGAAGGCGACTTTCATTAATATTTTTTAACGTTGACTACGGAACCCTAAAAATCACATTATATTTTCTTTGCTTGATTGATGGCAGTGATCCAAGAGGATTTTTTTAGTATGGCTCAAAATCTATCTTAGAATTATTCTTTCAGATTAAGACAATTGTTTTAATTACCTAAGTACTTTGTATCCATCTAATGTTTTAGTAATTTCTATAAAAAGTTGTTTATACATAACTGTTTATACCTTTAAATTGCATTGGATAAACTCAGACAAGAAGGTACCTACGGGGTACCCCGTCAAGTATTCCGTTACTAGGCGTAGAACTGATACAATCTCACGATAACTCCACTTTTGACGCTAAATTGATTAACCCACACCGAATCAGAGGCCTCCTCACTAATCTAAAAAGTTTTAGAAAGGAAGCTCTCATTTCGAACGTTTCTGTATTTTTTATATATTAGGAGGCACTTGCTTTCATATATAAATAGCAGTTGCTTGGGACTAGGTATATCATATCATACTAATATTATAAATGCGAAAGTCACTTTGTTTGTTGGATTGTTTGTTTGTTGGTTTGTCCTTCAATCACGCTTCAACGGCGCAACGGATCGACGTGATTTTTGGCATGGGTATAGTTGAGGACCTGGAGAGTGACATAGGCTACTTTTTATCCCGGAAAATTAAGTAGTTCCCGCGGGAATAACAAAAAACTTAAACCACGCGGACGAAGTCGCGGGCATCAGCTAGTGATTAATATATCCTTTACAGTTCCATTGTAATCATACTAATATTATAAATGCGAAAGTCAGTTTGTTTGTTGGTTTGTCCTTCAATCACGCCGCAACGGAGCAATGGATCGACGTGATTTTTTGCATGGACATAGTTGAGGACCTGGAGAGTGACATAGAGGATATTTAATCCCGGAAAATTAAGGAGTTCCCGTGGGAATCAATAATACTTATACCACGCGGACGAAGTCGCGGGCATTAGCTAGTAAAGATATATTTAAGAAAAAAGTGGCCATGCCCGTCTTCGGGTTGCGACTTGCGAGCTATTTGCTATTTCTGCACTCCGTTAAAATCGGTTTTGTGGTGTTGAAAATTTTGACAGATCGACACAAAAACATTCATATCTAGGTACCCACCACTTGGATGCCCGGTTTTCATCTACCTCTCGCTAGTATGGATCCAGCTTCCACCTACCTACCATGTTCCCTTAAAACAATTCGGGGCCATATTCAAAGGGAGGATTTTTTATTTTATTTTATTTTTATTATTTTTGTACAAAATATTGTCTTAAATCTAATTTTAAAAAAGTGGACAAAGGTAAAGCTTATCTCTAAAAAGAAATCTCTTCCAGCCTTCCTTGAAAGTGAGTAAGGTGAAATTGTTAAGTGGTATAGGTACAAAAATAAAATATATTGGAATTTAAAAAAAAATTGAATAGAAAATGTACAGTATTTACTTCAAAAATTTATATACTTACTTACTATAAAAGTTAATATAAGTATGTAGTTATACTACTTACACTTACTAAAAACATAATATATACAATACATAAACATATAAATACAAAATAAATAAATTAATATAATATTTATAATAAGTAATATATACTATATAATACATACTATATAGTTCTATTTATAAAGAAACTTTAATGATAGATAATATGTATACTATAACATTGAAAGAAAATGCTGTTTAACTCTGATTTTAAATATATGTACAGACTGACTTTCCCTGATTTGTTCAGGAAGGAAGTTCCAAAGACGAGTAGCTTCTGCTTTGAAAGATTTTTTATAGAAGATAGTGTTATAATTAGGATATTCAAGAGGTTTTTTAGAGACACATGTTCGCAAGGGTCTTGTAGATGGAAGCGACAGTGTAAAACGTTCCCTTAAATATTCAGGAGAAGAGTTTTTGAGGACATTAAAAAGGATGGTTAAAATATGCATGTTCCGGCGAAAACGGATCGGGAGCCACTTTAATTGACGACGGAAATCGGAGACGTGGTCGAATTTGCGCAGTCCGTATATAAAACGTATGCACAAATTCTGGAGTCGCTCGAGTTTGTCAAGTAGCTCTTCAGTGGCATATATGTAGCAGGCATTTTTCTTTTCTAGCCGACTTCCAAAAAAGGAGGAGGTTCTCAATTCGGCGCGAATCTTTTTTTTTTGTATGTCGGTGCATATCTCCGTGGTTTCTAAACCGATTTAAACAATTTTTTTTTCATTGGTTAGAGAAAGCTTACGAGGTGGTCCCATAAAAAATTCTGGCTTTAAATCCTCAATCCTGATGCTGTAGATGTACCGTACTACATGAAATCATCAAAACTAGTGAGTTAGGAAATTTTGATGGTGAATTCATATAGTAGGTATCAAGTCACGTGTATACGATACAACTCTGAATCCCAACTCCTCAACCCTGATGATGCAGTTACAGAACTCCTTAAACATATAAATAGTGGTTTAGGATTTTTCTATGGTGAATTAATATTGTAGGTGCCAGGCAACGACTTCATACTTAAACCCAATTTCCAACTCCTCAACTCTGATGCTGCATGGTACTGCACTCCTGAGCCGTAGGGATTTAGAGTACACTAAAAAGTTAAAAATAAAAATTCTTTCCAAAAAACCTACTTCCAAAGCCACTGTAAAGTAGAATAAAAAAAACATACGCGCCGAATTGAGAACCTCCTCCTTTTTTGGAAGTCGGTTAAAAATAATTTTGATTTCTACACACTATATATTATTGAAGTCGGGCGAGTATAACAAAGATAGGCATAGTTTCAACTCGTGAGGCTCGCCCGACTTCAACATAGTGGGTAGAAATAAAAATTATTTTTTACTTTACAGTGGCTTTGGAAGTCGGTTTTTTGGAAAGAATTTTTATTTTTATCAAAGAATAGGCGTGCGCTTGACGACACTCATGCTTTATACAAAGCAATGATGAGGTCTAGGTTGGAGGAAAAACAAATATAATTGTGTTCCTCTCACGTCTTTTTTGATATAAAAAATGATAAATATTGTTAAATTACAAAATAATTGTTATGTCCAATAAATAGATACCTATAATCTAAATTCTAAAATATAGCTAAGACGTAATCTGCCAAATTAAAACAGGTGGCTTCGATGTGCAATACCTACCTAGGTATAGCTCGTATTTTGTGCCTAGCCTTAAAATAGTTCACCTAAGTGGCTCTACTAAACCAATACGTGTATACCGAGATTATTTATCAAGTATTTATGGTAATTCATTTAAGTGATTTATCCGCGGGTCACATCGGGTCAAGCTTCACGCGAAATCTTAGTAAGTAGGTATAATATTATATAATATCTTCTTGCCGATAATATTTTGTTCAGTTAAGATTTCAATTATATTAATGGAGTTTCCTGATGATTCTTTTTTGAACGAGAAATATAAGAACAGCTTCAATAATAAATAAGCTTCAATAATAAATAAATCAACATGAAAAAGCTTCAATATGTTAATTTGGTTTGAAAATTAACTGTGTTAATAATGCAATACCTTTTTATTCTTCAGAGATAAACAAACTGTATCTATGGGCCTAAATGTGTTTTTTAAAAGTTAGATGTTGTTATCGGTATCATGAAAGTTTAAAACCCCGATATCAACAGTTTGACGCAAATTCCGTTAGAGATTAGGTAGGTACACGAAACCAACTGAACCAATGGTATGATAGAACTCCTGTGATAAGTGATAACCCAATACAAAATAATACCAATTACCATGATAGGTATTCAGAAACAAGGATTTCCATACCTAGTCAAATTACAAGGTCATGACTATCATGAGTTACAGGTAGGTCGCTAATGCCTAATCACCACATTGTTCTGTTGATGTTCATTATCTTACTAATATTATAACTGCTAAAGTTTGGATGAATGTATGGATGTTTGTAACTCAATCACGCCCCAACTGCTGAACGGATCTGACTGAAAGGCACAGAGATAGATTATAGTCTGGAATAGCACATAGGCCTTTTTATCCCGGAAAATTAAAGAGTTCCCGCGAGAATCTCAAACCACGCAGACGAATACGCATAGGCATTTGCTAGTTTTTATATAAAGACGATAACGTAATATGACAAGATAAATAATTAATATAGCGCATGTCTCTACATTTAAATCTGTGCAACGGGATTTATAAGCGTTTTAAGTTTAATTTCTTCGAATCTCAAAATACATACATGTATTGTACAAATGACCTAAAATTCACATAGTTCACAAATTCACATTAGTTATGAGTGATAACCATTTTAAACTATACTTTAACTGAAAATCCCTCCTCATAAAACGAAGTTTTATAAAAACTCGTTCACTGTGCAAGCTACTGAGCTTTGGAATGCACTTCCACTGACCATACGCCAATCAAAGTCACTAGATATTTTCAAAAATGCTGTAAAAAACTATTATATTTAAAACTGAAGACATCATTAATTAAAAAGGAAAAGGTTCATTTTAGGCCTACTCTTGTACACTCTACCATGAATAGAAGAAAATACATAGATTGTGTTAAAAATATAATAATTTAGAACAGTAAAGTAAATAACGAGCAAAAAAATTAAAATGTATTTCAAGTTTAGATACGTTTCCAAGGTGGCAACCTTCAGCCGTAGAGAAGGCAGTAGGCGCGAAATGTATCAAATGTCATTTCTGACAGTCACTGTCAAAATAACCTGTTTTTCTTTTGAAAACGTCAAAAAATTATGAATCCGCCATTGTTACCCACTCATGATTAGTGCTCCATAATATTATTTTGAAACCACTGAAATTACGACGAATTCGTAGATTTCACCAATAAAAACTGGTCTAGTATTTTATTTTCCTTCATTTCTCTGCTTGTACAAGACTTGGCCTACGCCCCATACAAATCTGAACCGTCTCCTTTAAACTAAATTATAGTATACGAGATGATGCCCGCGACTTCGTCCCCATGGTTTAACATTTTTTTTTCCCGGGGGAACTCCTTAATTTTCCGGGATAAAAAGTAGCATATGTCCTTCCCCGGGATATAACCTATCCCTGTACCAAATTTTATCAAATTCGGTTGAACAGATGGGCCGTGAAGGCGTAGCAGACAGACGGACAGACAGACAGACGGACAGAAAGACACAGTTTCGCATAATTATAATATTATAGTATGGATCTATTAGTCTATATATTATATATCTATAACTTAAATCTGTAACTTAAATTTTCTATCCTAGATTTTGTATCCTTGTATGAGAAAAAAAATCTGTCACAAAAGGCACAAATATTTGTGCCTTTAAAAATCGGTTCAACGGACAGGTAACAGCAGTTCGCAGACAGACATTTATCACTTTCGCATCCATGACATTAGATATGAATGGATTTTTATATGACTAATATTGAACTATGAGTCAGCGCTGATAAATATGGCCTAGTGATGGCTTAGACTCTTTGGGTGGTCGGGGAGTAAGATCCTCAGACACGTATTTACAACTTTTTTTAGTTACCAGCATGGGCCAATGGTTCTTCATGATGTTCTCAAAGGTGTCTGCCAATTCGCGTTTGGTTATCATGGTGAGCTATAGCCAAACCCTACTCATTCTGAGCAGAGGATCGTGCTCAGTAGTGGCTCAGAAATAGGTTGAAATGATGGAGGATGATGATGAACTATGAATAAATAGTTATTCCTCAGCGAAAAATATAATATACCTAGGATCTTAGGTAAAGGTAGGTAGCAGTTGCATTAATTCCAGGCGGACCATTTTAGGTTTATAATACGTGTATTGCTTATTTGTCCTAGCTCCTTGACACGGTCCATGTAGATAAGTTAAGGAAAAAAATGTTAGAAGCGAGTTCATTAGGGTATCGCAGGGCAGGCAAAATGGCGGACGACACTCGCGGAGGCGCGCCCGAGTGGTTGCTAATAAGGTTGCCAAAATTACAAAATTATTTACCGTACTTACGTATAAAAACATTTTATCGGAAGAACATTAATTGATCAATAAACTTCGTTATTAGCTGATTATAAAAATATCTAAATATTAGATGGTTTTCAAATAAATTTGTTAGGCCTGAAACGCAAATAACGCGTCGACTTCGTATCCGGTCAGCATTGTCTGAAAATCAGAAACTTCTCTTCAAATTACAATTTTTATTGTTTACAAGTGATAAAATTAATAGATGATGATATTATCTTCATAGTTTGGAAGTCAAATGAATGATTATTATTATTAATTATTGCTGCGACCGGCTACGCTCGGTTGAAATTACCGACTGGAAAACTTTCTCATTATTTAAGATTAAAACTTCTCCATTTATCATCTTGACAACTTCTAGACAAGCACGCTCCACCTTTAACTGCAACACCACTTGCACTTGATTGACAATTGTAAAGTGACAACCCTAGCGCAGACTCGACATTGCGTAAGCACGGGGCCGATTTCTAGCTTGGCTCCCACGCCGCAAGGTCAGCTCGGGGATTGCTCCCACTTGCCATTCGTAACTAAGTAGTATCGACTCGATCACCACAAACTATTCGTTTATAACGCATCACTTCTGCCCACTATCGACAGCTGTTACGCTTCTATAACATGTTCTTCTATGCCCTTCGAGTGGTTTCAATGGGCAATGGCGCTTAACAACTTACAGTAACAGTTGACCCAACAGACGTTACCCTGTCCAAACAATAGATTGAGGTTTTAGAATAGGTCATTTCTGAGAAATTTTCCATATTGTTTTTCTCAATCACCCCAACATTATGGCGTTCACAAAAAAACAATACGGAATGATGCCAAGAATACTAGCTGAACAGCCCAAGGTATTAGAATTATTTACCCTGTAGGTAAGTAAGTACCTACTTAGTTTGTGCGTAGCGCTAATTGCGTAGAGAGCAATGAGTAAGTGCTTCGAATAAAAAAATATTGTGAGTTCATAGTTGGAAATAAATTTCAATTAATAATGTTGCAACTAGGTTTAAATCAATTTCAAATTGATAACAATAATAATGATCATAAAAATCGGCGGCCATCACAAGTCTCTAGTTATAAATATTAACTAAACGCAATCTCTACTTTCTGTTTAAGAGTACGACTTTCACGAAATTATTATCTATGTAATATTTACAGTAAATTAATGTAATATCATATTGCACAATTAACCTTTGGGGGTTCTTTCAATAAATATTCCAAAATAACTGTTACAAAGTTTGAAGCTGTAAAATCTAATAGGAGTCTTCGCAAATGACTTTCACGTAGGCATTAGGTACATTGCAGGGTCTATATAATAAGGTACCATAAAGCATACAGGTATAATGCTTCTAGATAGGTATTAGGTCTATGTACCTATCTGATATAGGCTAGATCTACAGAAGGTCCTACTATTTGCTTGATTTCTCGTAAATATTCTCGTACGAAAAAAAAGGCGAAATATTTCTACAATAATTATTATACAATGAAATTTCCATACCACTTTGATCTACAAGTAGCTCCGTTTATTGTTGTCAGATTTAGAATTTGTATCTATGTTCTAAGTATAGCCTCGGATCAGTGTGTCGATCTGTCACCTTTTAATACCACACAACACAAATCTTCCAAATTATTCTCAACGTACGTTTCACTCCAACACCGGAGCATCTTCAGGACTTCAGGTGATGTTGACTCGACAGTGCAGGATTGTGGAGACTTTACAATGAATATCGCAAGCTACACGTGCAATATACACGTTGTACCACCTAAGTAGATTGGTCCGCTGTGGCGGATTACAGCGAATTAAATTAAGTTCCTTCATTATCATGGACTTCCGCATAGTAACGCCTGCTTCTATCCATCAATTACCTATTTTTGTATGCAAAATGTATCCCACAGATTCCCGCGGGAATTATTTCGTGACACGGAATATACCTACCTTATAAAGTAATCTGGTACTTATATTCTGTAGGTACTGCGTTTCAAACATGGGCGAACAATGTATCAGAATTCGAAGCAGTCCAATTTAAGTAGGTACTATTTTATAGTCGTTTTATGATTCGCCAGGATGATCAAAGGTATTAACAATAAATTATTATTCATTCCTACACGTACATAGCTATGCACAAATGTTCACACATGTACTAACATACACTCGTGTATGAGTATACTTAAATAGGTAATCTGTGCTACTACCATCGTGGCGTGAGACCTTGGGAGGCGTCACATGCCTACTTCATGTTAATATAAATAAGTACCTTCGCACACAGAGGAAATTTACGCTTATATTTTGAAAAGGCTATAAGGAATTACGTTTGTGTGTGTGCACTTTGCGGTGACATTGATTATATGCTCTCATAGGGTTGCTCTATGACAGTTTTCCCGGATTTTCACAATAGGTATTTACAACGAGTGAATTTAAATTGATTTCTCGCCTGTCCACAGCTTTGCTTCCTTGGTAGTTTAAAAAAATACCTACCCCATTATTTTATTCCATAACTAAAGGAACCGCTATGCAAAATTTCAGCTTACGAAGTTGAAGTAAGTACTTGGGCTTCGAACTGGGCTTATTGAAGAGTCAGGCCTTTTCGTTTTATAGTTTGAGATAAGTAGGATAATTGATTCTTTAGTTTTTAGGGTTCCGTAGCCAAATTTGGCAAAAACGGAACCCTTATAGATTCGTCATGTCTGTCTGTTTGTCTGTCTGTCTGTCTGTCTGTCTGTCTGTCCGTCCGTATGTCACAGCCACTTTTTTCCGAAACTATAAGAGCTATACTGTTGAAACTTGGTAAGTAGATGCATTCTGTAAACCGCATTAAGATTTTCTTACAAAAATAGAAAAAAAAAACAATAAATTTTGGGGTTCCCCATACTTAGAACTGAAACTCAAAATTTTTTTTTTCATCTAACCCATAGGTGTGGGGTATCTATGGATAGGTCTTCAAAAATGATATTGAGGTTTGTAATATCATTTTTTTCTAAACTGAATAGTTTGCGCGAGAGACACTTCCAAAGTGGTAAAATGTGTGTCCCCCCCCCGTAACTTCTAAAATAAGAGAATGATAAAACTAAAAAAAATATATGTTGTACATTACCATGCAAACTACCACCGAAAATTGGTTTGAACGAGATCAAGTAAGTAGTTTGTTTTTAATACGTCATAAATCGTAAACCGCAATATACCTTTCATTCAATCAACTCAAATATTTTAAAAAAAACATTTAATTTAAAACTTACTACAGGTTTGTACGGAACCCTCGGTGCGCGAGTCCGAATCGCACTTGGCCGGTTTTTCAAGTTAAATAGCCGGCTACCGGTTTAAATTATTTTTTTTTAGTGTATTTTACTATATGTCCAGAAAACTACCTCGCTAATATACAAGGGAAAACTTAAGCATATAATTATTGAGTTTTATTAAACTGATACCTATAGAAAGGTATTTTTACTTCCCTTACCGAAGTAAATCTTCTTTACTGCGCGACGTTTTACTCACATTTCAAGCTTTTTTCAGACGGAAGTAATGTTGGATATCTTTTATCGAGGTTTTCAAATATACATACTGAGTAGTTATTACAGTACCATACATTAAAAACTCTACTTGTAACTTACCTACTGTGATAATAATTATTTATTATTTAATTAAAATATCCTTTTTTAGGGTTCCGTACCTCAAACGGAAAAAACGGAACCCTTATAGGATCACTTTTTTTTGTCCGTCCGTCTGTGTGTCAAGACCCTTTTTCTCAGGAACACATGGAGGTATCAAGCTGAAATAATATCAAATACTGAGGTCTACGGTCCATTGGAGCTGTGAAAAAATCAAGCTTCTATGCCAATTGCCAACGCAATCAAAAGATGAAGCCGAAGAAGAACAGCCGTTTATGCCGAAAATGATCGACACTCGCAAGGGAATCAAAAACTAAAGGGTACTTCCCGTGAACTCAGAATCTTGAAATTTGGTAAGAAGCAACGCCAAAAAGCACAGATATAGGTATAATTGCGAAAAGCATAAAGTTTTTGTTACATCATATAAAAAAAATATTTTTATTAATTTTAAACTTGTTTAAAATATCGACACTCGCAAGGGAATCAAAACCTACAGGGTACTTCCCGTGAACTCAGAATCTTGAAATTTGGTTCGAAGCAACGCCATAAAGCACATATTTATGAATAATTGCGAAAAACATAAATTTTTTGTTACATCAATCATATAATAAAAATATTTTTATTAATTTTAAACTTCTTCAAAATTTTCGACACTCGCAAGGGAATCAAAACCTACAGGGTACTTCCCGTGAACTCAGAATCAGAATCTTGAAGTTTGGTACGAAGCAACGCCAAATATATTTTTAATAATTTTAAACAAGTTTAAAATTTTATGATGTAACAAAAACTGTATGCTTTTCGCAATTATTCCTATATCTATACTTTGTGACGTTGCTTCGTACCTACCAAATTTCAAGATCTGAGTGTACGGGAAGTACCCTGTAGGTTTTGATTCCCTTCTGAGTGTCGAAAATTTGCAGCATAAACATGCAAGATGTTCAGATCTTTCCAAGTGAACTAGCGCGTTAGTTTGGAAAAAGTGAATAAAAGACAAGTCACGCCTACGCGCCGTAGCATGGCGATTGTCCTAAATCGATTGCAATCATTCTTCGACTACGAATAAAAAAAGCCTCAGCCAAGTCCCCTCTTGAATACTTTTGCCATTGTTATTTGTTAACAGTCAATCAAATGAAATAGTCCCTCAAGGCATTCCGAACCAGTGGTAGATTCACTCGACTATTCAAAAGCACTTGTCTACTTGAATAAAAAATATTTGATTAGATTTTATTCAAGAAAATGAGGCCCTTGCAATTTTTTAAAATGTTCTTGATTATTAGGTAAGTACATCTTATAAAATGTACTTGCTGTTGGTCTCACGTAAAAGGCCAATGAATGACCTTGAACCTGTGCAGTGGGTGATTTATCGATTTATTTGATGGGCGTTCATCAGAAAACTTTTCGTTTCGAGAGCTGTAGGTAAGAGCAGTTAAGCTAGGTGTACCTACCTGATATTATATCCACACGTAGAAGCCATTATCATCCAGGTTTTTATTAGTGACAAGCTAATGCCTGCTACTTCGACCGCGTGAATTGGGAGGTTTGTGAGGTTTGTGAGGTGGTTCCTGCGGGAACTCTATAATTTTCCGAGATAAAAAGTAGCCTATGTGTTATTCCAGACTATAATCTATCTCTGTGCCAAATTTCATCCAGATCCTTTCAGCCGTTCAGGCGTGATTGAGTAACAAACATCCATCCATACATCCATCCATCCAAACTTTCGCATTTATAATATTTACTTCATATTTCATTGATTGATTTAATTATAAGTATTAAGTATAAATACTAACTGTTCGTTATTTTATTAATTAGGTTTCTCCCCAAAATGGTCTCTAAATGTAACGTAATTATAGCTCTATAGGTCTATAAAATGAATGTAAACAGGAAACCCGTCGAGTGAATACAACGCCGCGCCGCCGCGAAATAGCGGTAATGCCACAGCTAAGTAATACTGCGTTCTCAGAGCCTCCGGCGACGAAACCAGCGAAAAAAGAACCATTAGACGTTAGAAAAAACTGTGCTCCTTTTCCCCTACTTTTCCACGAGTGAGAGGCTGTGTGAAATGCGAATAGAATAGGAATTGGTGCATTGTACAAAAATGATCGAGTCAATACGAAAGAATCTATACTAATTTTACTTTTTACTAATATTATAAATGCGAAAGTTTGGATGGATGTATGGATGTATGGATGGGTACGGATGGATGGATGTATGGATGTTTGTTACTCAATCACGCCCCAACAGCTTAACGGATCTGGCTGAAATTTGGCACAGAGATAGATTATAGTCTGGAATAGCACATAGGCTACTTTTAATCCCGGAAAATTAAAGAGTTTCCGCGGGAACCACAAAATCTCGATCCACGCGTACGAAGTCGCGGGTATCAGCTATTATTTAATAAACCTATTTGGGTTATTTTAACTTGGATCCACTTAGGATTCAAGTTTGATTTTTGATTAAGATTTTTACGTGTTCTTGTTTAGATGCACTTATTTAATTAGATAATATCTAATTAAATAAATCATTTTCCAATAGCCAAAATATATTATTTGACTGGAGAATATTTTTTTCAAGACGTTTTTGTTTCACAAAAGCATATTTTCTCATGTTTAGGCGTGCGTTGCCTTAATGTACCTAGACCATTTCTTATTAGAAAATTTTAGTACATACGTATCGGTATAGATAACCAAGAAAATTTCACTAGTATACCTTTTAGCAAGCATGTTATAGCTACCGACAAGGAGTGGGAGGTCAACCTGAACTTGGTAGCTGAGCGGAAGAATAATTAATAGGCTGCCTTAAAGGTAAGGTAAGGTCTCTACATCTCAGCTCTACATTGCATAGTAAAATAACGCTATTTTATTCTTCTCATATGCCATATTCATGCAAATCACTCGACTTCGTATAGACTGCGATTTTCGATCAGCCCTAAACGGATCCTAGTTAAAAATCTAGTAAGAAGTAAGATTATATTTTCTGATGAATATAACAACTAGTGTTTTTCAATATCTACCTAAGTACCTACTTACGTAAAACCATACTGTTGCCTATTCGGTGAAAAACCCTCGTAAACTTTAATTCAAAATCCAAATGATAATATTTGGAAGAATCTAATTATTTATTTGATATTTCTGTTCTTTTTCACCTCTAGTCTACCTGTTTATGCAACACCTTTATCAGTTTGCCTGTCTAGTGTGTCATAGAGAGGGACCGAGGTTTTTTGATAGGCCGCTTCGGACCCAGAGAGTCGCGCGCGCACGTGAGAATGAGCGGCGAGAGTGGGACCATGCTACCGTTTGCTCTGATGACAGACAAGGACGGCGAATATGAAATTAGGGTGGTTCCACGTGAGTTCAACGACCCTCCGTGACACGCGTGTAGGTGATTTTTATAATTTAGATTTTGGGATAAATGACCATTTGTAGGAGGACAATAAAAAATATTAAGATAAAAATGATATTTAATATTTTTGATCTTTAAGCTTTGGGACACTAAATTCTGATTAGCTAGTCTTTTTTAACAAAAACCATTTAGCTTGAAAATTTTTGTTTTTTGTTTTAGTTGTTATTGTTGGGTCACAAGGCTTAGTTCGTTTGTTTGAGAGAGTGCCGCACTTGGCACTGATCCTGATTTTTGGATTCGGAAAACGAAATTCGGTAACGAGCGCAAAGAGCCTTCAGGTCGCCTAGTAGGTACTTTGTAGTAGGTATACGATCATCTTAAACTATGACCAATGACCTAAGCATTTCTCATGAATTGTGGCTTTTTAGAATTCTGTTGATCACAATCTCTAAACTAAACTAAATTTAAAGTCCTAAATCTACTGCTGTTCTTTTCCGAAGCTCCCGTCGAATTTTCAACAAGATTTAGAGAATTGTGACCTGGCATTTATTTCAATTTAGAGATTGTGTACAACAGAATTTGTCACATTAGTCCATTATATTGCTAATTATTATATCTTAACACTGCTACCCAACTTAATAACTGAAACACAAATGGCTTCTGCAGAGGCTTTAAGAGTGGGCGCGTATCACAGAATTCTAAAACAATAATAGAAATGGTACATAGACACTCTGACTAGGTATATCTAGGGTACCGTAACAGCGTGTAGCCGATTGTTACCTGTTCACTCATACAAAAATAATGATTCGAAAGAGGGCGCTTAGATTATAATGAACAATTAAATAATAAATTGTTCATTATAATTTCCTACCTACATACTGTAACGTCAGTTTTTACAATAACGTACGCGGGCGAGCTTATGTATGTCATGCATAAGCTCTGCATTCAACTTGCGCGCGTACTATAACTAAGTACCTACACTGATGTTTCATTAAATTCGGCTTAACTCTTATCTCTATATCTCTATCCATTTCAATACTTCATCATGATCATCATCATTTCAGCCTGCAGACGTCACAACTGAACCAACAAGCCTTACCCAAAGAGCGCCACCACATCAGCAGGGCGACCGCGTATCTTTTGCATCAATCATGATACATCGCAATCACCTCCGATTGGCCGAATATATGGTATTCTTGCTGCGTCAATGGATTTCGTCCAATAGTGGAAGAATGTAAACCAATCAGAGGTGAATGCGATGTATCAATGATTGATGCAAAAGATACGCGGTCGCCTGGCCGGTCCTTAGCCTTCCTCGTCCATCCACTTCCCGCCACCCTCTTTAAGTCTTTAAATCATCTTGCATTATCTAGTCCATCGTGCTTGAAGGCGCCCACTTTCTATTCTTACTTGATTCCTGAATTCTGAGATGGGTAAAGATTAAAAAAAAATTAATACAGACGAAGCCAGATGTCAACAATTAAGCTTATATAATGATTTGGTAATCGTGTTTCTCGAACAGCCATTGTATGATAATCGTGACCTTCACGTCAGATGTACACACTTTATCACCCCCAATATTGAATATCTATTCATCTCTACTTAAATTAATGCGATGCATTTAAAATGTAACGGTAATGTACAATGAGATGATGTCTATAGAGGAGCATCTTGTTTTTATCCACTACAAGTTAGCCCTTGACTCACCTAATGGTAAGTAATGATGCAGTCTAAGGTGGTAGCGGGCTAACCTTGTTAGGGGCATGGGAGTTATATTAAACCCGGTATGGGTTTAATATAATTGGTTTCCATACGGCATCGTACCAGAACTAGCCACGGCCAGACTAGGGAAAATTCTGAATTCATAAATTCCCATATTGACCCTGCCGGGGACCGAACCCACTACCCAGGGCCGCCGGGCGTTAAGACAACAGGACTCAACACTGCGCCAGGGAGGTCGTCAAAAATACAGTACACTATAATGTAGATATAAGATAAGATAACATAAGATAAATATCTTTTTGGTAGATATCTTACCTAAAAGCTAACACATAGCGTCGCGCAGAAACGCTCGCTGCATTGGACTTTATTACCGAAAATCATCGCTGACATTGTGATACAGATGAAAAACCTAACCTAAAAACGTCTAAAACTTTCAGCGCTTTTTACGTTTTGTACACACAGGGAAAGTCTAATTAAAATACAAAAAACATGACCTAAATATTACATAAAACGTAAGATAAGTGATGGGGTACCAAGTTCATCTTTGCAAATACAAGATCAGTAAATCAGTGAAGCATAGCGTTGTAAATCATAACAAAAAGGAAATTTCACAAGTTACACAGTCCACATTGAGGCGCTTACTGCTACCAACAGTGAGTAGGGCTGAGTGAGTTAATTTTGTAGGAGACAGCACCCTCTAGAATTATAGCTCCTATTTGTCGCAAGGTAGCTAGTACCTAACTCTACCTACAATCCAACTAAAATCATCATTGGCCTGGTAACAATTAGGTATTGTGTAACAGAAATCGCTGTGTGTGCTGAAATGCACGAAGTTGGGTACGAATTGTGTCAATGGATGGTTGGATGGTTAACAAAATGCTTATATAAATTTTAAAAAAAAACTGCCCGCGATCGATTGTCCTACTATTTCTGCAGTGTTAGCAATTTTTACAGCGCTGTCGCAAAATGAGAAGGATAGCTGTCTCACCAAAATAAATAAGTGACGGTGGCATAACTTAAAAGCCCACTCTTTGCTCACGACGCGTCAGACCGCGAACACCGCGAAACAATAATTGTTAAAGTATTATTATTATCTGTGAACAAACCGACATCGGATGGAAAATGTAGCGGCGGAAGCGTGAAGCCGCGACATCATCCATCGTTTCGCAGAATTCGTGGGCTAACGCGTCACTAGTATGGAGTGGGCTGGTCTATAAGTACTCCAATCCCTAAAGCTCAATTTACACATATTAGACAGTTCTATCCATATAATTAAAAAACTGCCCAAGTGCGAGTCGGACTCGCGCACCGAGGGTTCCGTACAAACCTGTAGTAAGTTTAAAATTATTAAAAATATTTTTATTAAATGATATAACTAAAAATTTATGCTTTTCGCAATTTTTCCTGTATCTGTGCTGTAAGACTTTGCTTCGTACCAAATTTCAAGATTCTGAGTTCACGGGAAGTACCCTGTAGGTTTTGATTCCCTTGCGAGTGTCGTTTATATCGAAAATTTTCTGCAACGAAATCAAAAGATAAAGCCGTTTAGGCATTATCTTTTGATTTCGTTGGCTTAGAAGTTTGTTTTTTTACAGCTCCAAAGGACAGTAGACCTGAGTATTTGATATGAATTTCAGCTTGATACCTCCATGCGTTCCTGAGGGTCTTGACACAGACGGACGGACAACAAAGTGATCCTAAAAGAATTCCGTTTTTTCCTCTTGAGGTACGGAACCCTAAAAATCTGGATGTGAATAGATTTAGATGTTTTACATTACAATGTTAGCGCGTCCTTCATATCCTAATTCCTATTGTGTAGCATGCAATTATTATTTTAAGCAGGTATATCTAAGTAATAGAATATAGGTAAGTACTTACTAGTTACTAACACGCTTATTGATTCGTCCACTTTCCGGATAGGCGTCGCCCTTCGTTTGGGAGCACCTTGTTGTGCACCACACCGCTGTCACTGTGGTGTTGTCGTCGACCAGCTCGGTCACCACGGTCTTTCCTGCGCGAGGAGCGCAGGTAGGATTCCCCGACATGCCAGCCTTAATGATATCATCCGCCGTGCCCTTACCACTGCTAATTGTGCGGCCGTTCTTGAACCGAACGGTCTAGTGCGTAGTGATGGTAAGAGACCGGACGGAATGACCCTGATTCCATGGAAGATGGGGAGGCCTTTAGTGTGGGATGTGACTTGTGTCAACACACTTGCACCGTCCCATCTTCCTGGAACCCAAATTAGAGCTGGTGCAGCGGCTGAATCCGGTGAAAACCTCAAAAGGCGAAAATATGTATCCCTGGACAGTGGTTACATATTTGAGCCTATTGGGGTCGAAACTATGGGACCGTGGGGACCAGAAGCAAAGAAAGTTTTTCAGGAAATTTCTCTACGCCTGGTCGATGCAACGTGTGACCAAAATGCTGGCCTCTACTTTGCCCAGAGAATTAGTATCGCGATACAACGAGGCAATGGGGCTAGCATTTTGGGAACAATTCCCTCTGACAGTGGTCTACTAGATTAATTGGTTTTAACATTTTATTTTAATTTAAATTTAATGTAATAGTTATTATTTACCTATTTCATGTGCTAATAAATCACTAGTTACTAACTACTTAGGTAATTTTTTTTTATAAAGAATAAATTTGTGCTCGTATATAGGTACCTAGCTATGGAGTTTGAATTCAAAATAGCTCAACCGATTTAGATGAAATTTGGTACAAAGATAGTTTGCGTCCCGGGCCGGGAATCGACATAGGCACCTGGTTATTTGGGAAAATCAAATTTTTCCAACAGGATTTTCTGAAAAACTAAATCTACGCGGATGAAGTCTACTTAATATTGTATGTTTATAACGCGTTGTTGTATCCGTAATCCGTAGTAAATCCGAAAATCTAGAATGCGACTAGATTTCCGGATACCTAGTTGCAAAGTAATAACGCATTGGCAGTTTTAGTTCCTTCGATGCCGCAAATGTTAACGGGCGGGCGAAGCGACCTGCTTGCTAATGCTCACGATTCTAATCACGTGCTGCTCAAATTGATAACTTACTATCATTATTTATTACTAACTTACTAGCTTTTGCCCGCGGCTTCGCTTACGTTAGGTTCGATTTTCATACAAATTTCAAAAAGCTGAATTTTTAAAAATCCTTTCTTAGTGGATGCCTACGTCATATTAGCTATATCTCTATGCCAAATTTCAGCCCGATCCTTCCAGTAGTTTGAGCTGCGCGTTGATAGATCAGTCAGTCACCATTTAATTTTAACGAGTAATAGATTTTCATATTATTATCTTAATCAATAAGTTTGTTGGTTCGTCCTTTAATCACGCCTCATCGATCGCAGTTATGGATAGAATGCAGTTAACTGAATTCACTCACTCAAATTCACTTGAATGATTCACTCTTCAGATCTTTAAAGACCTGAAGAGCGAATCTAGCTCCAGTGAGTGACCTTCAGGTTTTCTCATGTCTGTATATTATCTGTCTGCTACGTTTTCACGGTCCATCTACGTCAACCGTTCAACTGATTTGGACGAAATTTGGTACGACTAACAGGCTACACAGGAGTTTCAAAAAACCTAATTATAGAATCGTGAGCAGCAACTAGTACTTTATTGAAATGAAAGTTAATTTTAAAATATCAACGGTCAAGGTCATGATGAGATCGCGACGGAGCGCCGAACGCGCTCAATTTACTAGAGAAACGGAAATAGTCAAACATCTTCGCTCCTCGAAAGCCTCTTGAATGCCGCCTTTCTCTCGATTCCAGCGGGCTGGGCCATCGGCTCCGATAGTTTGGGAGCATAGCCTTGCGTTGCGCAACGCTGCCCCCACGTGCATCCGAAAGGCGCACTCATCTCAGTTCCGAACATGGATATGGACGTACCAAGATATGTACGACGCCGTCTATTAATTTCAGTATTATTTATCAGTACCACAACTAAGAAAAGGACGGAAATCATTTTTACACTATCTGAAGTGTTGTGATTGCGATCGTTACAGTGACATACGGCCGGTAAATCTGAATTGAGAATTTCATGTTGAGTCTGTCTCAAAGACTATTTAAGGACTAATATAGCAAATTTTTGTTTCTGAATTGATATTGGGCCGGTTTCTGAATCAAGCATTCAAGCAAATACAGCAAGTTCCTACTCTCAAACCTTACACAATATTATCAATTCAGAAACGCCGGCCGTTAAGCTATCATTTTACCGCAATTAGTCGCCAGGAATCATATTTATTAATACGGAATAAGGTAAAGAGGTGTCTTCTTTCTAGAAATGATAACTCAGACACGCTGAGCATCAAATGGGTGATGGACATTGAATGGAGAAGTTTCATGATGTCCCGTCTTGCAAGAGCAACATTAAAGTTCCATAACTTTTTCATTTGTTGAGATATTTTAATTATTCTTTCATATTTTTGTTTTATTTTGTCTTAATTTTCATAATAAATTAAAAAAAAATGGTAAACTTCTCCACTGACAATGTATCCAGAATTGTACCATTCTGGATACATTGTCAATGGAGAAGTTTACCTACTAAGTCATTAACACATACACAACACAATATATTTCTGTTTAATAGTGCACTATTGCGAAACGTTGAAATTTTGTTCTACAGCATGACGATAAATAATTTATATTTGAAAATTCAAGGCTTAATTACACTGATTTACCTACCTATCCTATTCAGGCTCGACCTTATTGTAATAAGCCCTTGAACTGTCTTTAGTTGTGAAATAGCCTGTAGGCGATTGGTTATGTACTCGTATGGAACTGTATTTCTTTGGTGTACTTGTATCAATGTTCGAACCGTTATTTTTCCTACTTCACAACAAGTATTACAGCGTCATTCATATCGTAAAAGTAGGAATGTTTAATTAGAGAAAGGGCGCTCACCATGTGTGAGATTTGAGAGGCTGTTGCATTATTGCAAAGGCTCATCTAATCATAGGGCAGCCCATATACCTATTTAGCTATAGTTCCCTACCTATTTTTAACCAGTTACCAAAACGCAGGTTCTTAACTCCGCATGATACCTAATTTTATTCGATTTCTCAGACATCAACGATTAGGTTTGTTCCTAATACTTACCTAATTTTATTATTATTAGGATTAGGTCCCAATGTAAATAAAATTATTAGGAATGAAGAACGTAGGTGTAAGTAGGTAAGTAGCTACACCAATTCGAACATAAAAATAATGATCCTACTTATTTGAAGGTTAAATAGCCAAAATTTTAACTGTTTATTTCATAATAATACCTAACTGATAGGTGTTGATAATATTATATGCTTATTTTAATATTATTTGTTACCCTGAGGCACCGCCCTGAGGCATGAATGTCGAAGCACGGTCGGTCACCGAGAGGCCCGGCGGGTGATCGCTGCGCCCGCGCCTCGCCCTTTCGGTGGGTCTCCCTCCCCCCCGCCGCCCCTTACACCCGGCGAGCCGCACACGCGGGAAAAGTGCTGTAAAACCTTATTTAAACGGAACACGAATGCCGAATGTGGACCTACTTTATTTTATAAATCTACGCTGTGTGCTCATTTCTACCCTGAACGAAGGAGCGCGGGCGGTCACCGAGAGGCCCGGCGGGTGATCGATGCGCCTGCGCCTCCCCCTCTTCGTGGGTCGCCCTCCCCCCGTCACCCGTTACACTCCGCTCGCCGCACACGCGGGAAAATTTGTGTTGTAAAACCTTGGTCAAATAGAACGCGGGTGTGGGCCCGCGTGGTTTTTATTTATGTAAGTTGTGTGTTGTAACCTGACTAACGGAGCCCGGGTGGTCTATATTCTAAAAGCCGTTTGTTATGGTAGAGCACAAATGCTCTTCTGAGTTTTCTGTGGGCTTCGTAGACTTGGAGCTTTTGTTACTCTAGTAGGTATTACTGATGATAATAAATTGATAAAGTACCTACCTATATATTACAATCCTCTAATATTCTTAAATAATAGATACTAGACTTCGTTTTCGAGACCTTGGTTTTTTTTTAATATCCCGTGGAAACTCTTTCATGTTGCATCCCTGTCCCATATTGTAATTTGTATCCCAAGGACGAACTTTCTATGTCTATAACGTCAAAATCGGTCAAACAAAATATGTGTAGTGTGAAAAAGTAACAGACAGGCACCATTTCGCATTTAGATATAGCATCAGCATGACTTTTTACCGTACTTCCAACAGGAAATTTCGTCGAAAGCCGCACGGGACTGTAACCTATACGAGACCGCGTTTAGTGCTACCAAACCTTTACACTTGTCACCGCTACAAGAAAATTATGGCGTGTAACAATTGATTTGCATGCTACTGTATTGCTATCTCGGGATGATAATTTCTTGGCCTTGAAAAGCCATTTTATTTTAATAAGTATGCAATTTATTACAACTGTTTTTTCACTTGGTCATCCTTATCTATATCTATCTATAAATGAATCCCTATTCCCCTTGGTCACGGCATCACGCGTGAACGGCTGGACCAATTTCGCTAATTCTTTTTTTGTTGTAGGTATAGGTGAGGACCTGGAGTGTGACATTGGCTACCTACTTTTTATCCTGGTAAATGAAGGAGTTCCCGTGGGAATAACAAAAAACTTAAACCACGCGGACGAAGTCGCGGGCATCAGCTAGTTACATATATTCATCAAAATATCGCTTTACGCTCCTGGTGATCCAAGAGTTGGCGCTTATTTAGCCCAACGGATCAACCTGGCAATCCAGAGAGATAAAAGCGCCAGTATCTTGGCCACCATGCCCTTGAATGATCAATTGAACGGTGTAAATGTAAATAGTTTTTGTAAATATTTTATTCATTAACTGAATGAAATATTGGGAAAAGGATTTTACAAAAATATTATGCTTAAGAAATATTTAAGTATTTTCAAGACTAGCCTTCGCTTTATATTTAGGTCAAGTCAAGCTATCTCTTGAGTAGGCCAATTTAGTTAAAGTTGTTAAAATCAGTGGTTTCAGAACTGATGATGTCCGCGAGTTCGTCCGAGAGGGTTTTAAAAATCCCATATCATTAGGAACTCCAAGATTTCCCGGTATAAAAAGCCTACGTCCTTCCTCCGGATACAATCTTTCTTTATACCTAAATTTCGTCAATATCGGTTGAACAGATGGGCCGTGAAAGCTTATCATTAAGCATACAAACAGACAGACAGGCAGACACTTTCTCATTTACTATGACGCCCGCGAGATCAGTTGCATGGATTTAGGATTTTAAAAATTCCCGTGGGATCTTGTAGATTTTCCAGGATAAAAAGTAGCCTATGTCCTTCCGTACTTCGTGAAAATCGATTCTACAGGTGGGTTGTGAAACCGTGGCAGACAAAAAAACAGACAGACGGTGAAATTTCGCGATTATAATATTTGTATATTTATTTTTATTCTTCGCATAGACTTATAAAAAGCACTTACGAAAGTCAGTTTATCGATATAGGTAGTACAATACAATATTAATACAAATTTACATTGATATGTCATAAAAATTAATAAGCTACCTAAGTACCTAGTCATACAGAATTTAAATAATGTTATTTATAAATTACAATGTCGTATCTTCATAATGTCATAATTTAATAATATAATGTCAAAATAAAAATATCATAATATTAGAATTAAAAAAAAGGTACTCAAGTACATAATTTTCATGTCATAAAATAATTAATGTAATTACAATACAATACAATACATTATAATAAGTACAGAAGTACATAATTTTGTATATAATATACCTAGAACAGCTTGTGCAGTGTTATATTTTCCATGCTTTTTTATCATCTAAGTAATCATTTATCTTGTAATAACTTTTTTTAATTAAAATTTCTTTTATTTTACTTTTAAACTGTCTATCAGAAAGATCGGTTATATCCTTTGGAATTCTGTCGTAGAAGCGTATCGAGCTGCCCATAAATGATTTAATTGTTTTAGACAACCTGAATGCCTGCCCAGTTAACTTATGTTTGTTTCGTGTATTATAGTGATGAGAGTCAGAGTTCTTCTTATAGGATGCTAGATGTCTTCTAATGTACATAATATTCTCAAATATATAAAGTGAAGGCATAGCCAGAATGCCAATATCTTTAAACATATTTCTGAGAGAATCTCTGGGCTTCATCTTATAAATGGCGCGAATAGCTCTTTTTTGGACTATAAAAATAGTTGGTTCTCCAATCAGCAGCCGAGCCCCACAACAAAATTCCATAAGACATCAAGCTATGGAAGTATGCAAAGTATACTATTTTAGCAGTTTTCACATCTGTTAATTGCCTTATTTTGCGAATTGCAAATACCGCTGAACTTAGTTTATTTGCCAGATTATTAATGTGCGAACCCCATAGTAATCTAGAATCAATGGTTAGGCCAAGGAAAAGAACGTCGTCTACGATATTTAATTTTTCGTTGTTGAGAAATATCTCAACATTTCTTTCACCACGGAAGTTCGATGAGGCAAAATATACACATTTGGTTTTTTTACTATTTAATGCTAAGTTATTGACCGAAAACCATTGCGAAAGCTTGGTGAGTGTTTTATTAAGGTTTCCCAAATCAGAGGTTTTCCTGTTAATAGTTACCTATTAGCACAGAATCTGTAATAGTACAGCTGGTACCTATTAATGTAAAAACAATGTGATCATGGGTAGGTACCTACTTAAAGTTACACAGGACAGAGGGACGCCTGTCCTATATCTTTCAGAGGTCGCGAGGTCCTCGATATCTCCACTCCACTAACCTTTTAAAGTGATTGTGAAGATACGAACTAAGCACGCTCGTCATCTGCACTGCACAGATTATATCTAGGTGCGTTCTATTCCGAGCCATTAGGTATCTCCCTAATGGCTTAGAATAGACTGAACATAATAGGCCAAAAAACTTAATCGAGAAAATTGTTTAGATTTCTTTCATGCTCAAAATTTTCACGATTTTGTTTTCTCACTCCTACACTTTAATTTTAAAGTGATTTTCATGCCCACAATATTTTCCTGTTAAAAATGTATATTCATTCACAAGCTTACTTTTTCGAATAATTAGGATATTTATCCACCTATGGGCGACCCGTAAGTCAATGCAAGAGCAGGTAGGTAATAATGCACCCAAAGCACTTCACAATTTGAAAAATTTAAAATTAATATCTATATTGCGGCTTATTTTGTTGAACACCATCTCTAAACAGAATTGGCAGGTCTAGTGATAACAATATAGTAATAACCCCTTCCGCAGGAATTATTTTGATTCCAACGCTGGTCCTCTTGATGATCCCAATAAAATAATTTAATATAAAAATTATTTTTAAACAACCGACTTCAAACTCCCGCGCCAACTTTACAACAACAAGCACACTGTATACAAAGTACTTATTTTATTGTTGATATTTTAAAAACCGCTCGACCGATTTCGATAAAATTTATATGGGACCACATGGGAAGTATGCCCTTTCAAATAAAAAAAGAATCATCCGAATCGGTTCTGAGGTAACAAACATAAAAAAAAAAATACAGTCGAATTGAGAATATCAATATGAGTCGGTTGAAAATATTAAGTAAATGCTCTTTTAGTCGAGACAATACTTCTTCTACTTATACAGTGTGTTGGTAAGAAACCTTACTAAATAAATAATTGTCATTATTCGCATTACGTTTATTACGCTAAGCTCTATCTTATCTGTTAGGCATTATATATCTTATCTGATAGAGTACACATAATATAACGTAATTGGGGTATTATGATTATTCAGATATTCTTAAGTTACTTAATATAATATTATTTTTGCACTCGAGTACATAAGAGTATAAGATTAAAATAATATATAAGTAAATTCATACTAATATTATAAATGAGAAAGTGTGGCTGTCTGCGTGTCTGACAGACAGACATCCACATTCATGGTCCATCTTTTCAACCGATTTTGATGAAATTCGGTACATTGACAGGTTATATCCTGCGGAAGGCTACATTTTATCCCGGAAAAGTTCCCGCGGGAATAAAAAACCTAATCCCCGCGGACGAACTCGCGGGCATCATCTAGTATTAGGATAATTAGATGAATGTAGACATTGCCAATTGAAATTTGTTATTTATGTTCCTAAAAGTAGCATACCATCAGTGATTGCGACCCCCACCTGTAGCGTCCCCCAGCGGAAACGAGGAATTTGCATCACAATCAAATAGAACCCTCCGCTAGCTCGCTTCCTCCCGTGCCCTCCCGATCCGACCCCGATTGTTATCTCGGTGTAAATGTTCTCTTCCGGGGCATTTTCGATATATTATGGAAATTCATAATTGTGCAAACGACTATTATATCATCGTTATTTTTGGCTAAAATCATCAAACAAATTATTGATGACTTCATAAAGATTATACTTTGCAGTATTTTCGTGATAATCGTACATATTGTGGTTGTGGGTTTTCCTGCCTGAAATCAGACGAACTACAAAATGCGCATTGACTTCAAATATTTTAAACTTAGTAGCATTTTTTGTGGTACACTTAGTGCATATTCGTATTCGGTTGTGTTTTAAGAGTTTGCTTTATAATTAAATAAAACTGTAGGTATGCTAATTCGCTTCCTCCCGTGCCCTCTCGATCCGACCCCGATTCTTCGTGAATTTCCAGTGCATATTCGTCGTAATAGTAGATTATTCACCACGGGAGTAATGCGATGTATTATGTCACGGGCGCCGGGATAAATCCCAAGCGGAACGAGGGATTTTAGAGTAACTCCCGAGCGTAGCGAGGGTGTTGCATCTAGAATCCTGAGAGTAGCGCGGGAATTAGGGGCGCCCAAGATCTAGTGGGCCACGGCTTCGGTTTTCGAAAATCGAGTTGGCCGCGCCTGCTGAGAACACATTCTGTTTACCGAAATTAGACTTTATGGATATAGCAATAAGAATTATGAATAAAACCTCTTTGGAATGAATAGAATTTCCTTCAGATCTTGCTTCAGATGCGCGATGATTCTAAATTCAAATCACATTATAACCCTAGGGAATAATGGATTTCAGTACAACATTATAACCCTAGGGATTTAATGTCTTACTTTAACCTTAGATAACAGGCCATGTAGGTAATAAGGCGTTGTTGAGCGAGTGGTGTGAAAAAGTCTTAATAGAATGGTATTATAATAACTAGCATCATAATTTATGATGAACTACAAAATGCACCTTATCTATGTACCTACTTGATAAAATAAATTCTAAAAAAGATTTTACTTCTTATATTGCAAACTTAGTTATTTTTCCTTCAGTTAATCTTTATTTTTTGCCATAGCAAATAGAATCGTGGTCATCATCATTAGTCTCTTTTTATTCTTGTTAGGTATACCTACCTAATATTTCGTGTGTCGGGGTCAATTTATTGCTTTAACTGTAATTACTGTATGAAACAGTACCTACTGTTTAATTAGTGCAAGTGGCTACCCTAGTTTTGGCTACAAAATATTACAATGGCTATTAACCTCATAATTTCAAATCAGTTCACTTTAAAAAAAAGCTAATTTACACGTTAAAAACTTTAAATGTTGTAAAAATCACAGTCAGTGATTCGAGGGTAATTGCTATGCAAATATCCTTTTCCGGTTTAAAAATGGGGTCTAGAATACACGTAGGGGTCGTGCTAAATATACCGTTAAAAATAAAATGCCACACACTTTCCAACGATAATCGTTTTTGTCGCCGTGAGAGGGTAGGAAGAGTTTCCTATAATATGAATTTGTTAACCGCCGAATAAGGTTATTAATCATTTTGATCTATTTTCACTTTTCCTATTTGGTGATTGAAAAATCGGCCATTAAAAAAGTTACGCAAAATAATATACAGCAGGTATTTTAAGAGTGGTCAGTGACACTGCGAAAATACTTTGAGATAAAGTTTATTATAGAGAACCATGGCGTTGATAATTTTCAACAAATTTCAACCGACTTCAAAAAAGGACTCTTCCTTTTTTGAAGTCCGTTGAAAATAGTTGAAAATGTTGTGGAATTTGTTGTTGAGAACCTCTGTTCTCAATGTATGTATGTATGTATGTATGTATGTTTTTTTTGTATGTATGTTACGCGATCATTCCGCCAATTATGAATCAATTTTGATGATTCTTTTTTTGTATGGTAGATCATACTTCAGAGGTGGTCAATTATCCTACAGTCTGCACGTAGTAAGTCTAAGTAAGTATAATGGATCATCAAAATATAAATTATGCATCAATTGAACTCTCTTTTTAAACGATTTTCCAAAAAAGGAGGAGGTTCTCAATTGGGCGCGTATCTTTTTTTTTCTATACGCCATTTTTAATGTCAGTCTCATAATGCTGGGATTTTCTAGGAATTTTAATACGGCGCTAACTAATCTTTAGGAAGGGCTTAGCCAAGTAGTAGGTACCTACGATTATATTCTCAGACAATAAGCTGAGCTGCGAGAGTTCCTGACTTCTTCGCCATTCTCAGATCAAGTACGGCATCTTTCTGGGAAAGAATTAGACTCAGCACCAACTCCATCTTGCGTGCTGTTATTGAAGATTTAAGCAATCCTTTTGCAAAATATTGGTCTGGCCTGCATCGGTGCGAGAACAACGCTCTCATTTAGTTTTCCCTGACGAATTTTAAACATTTTTTACTGTTACGCTACTTTTATTTGTGAATTATTATAATTATTATTATTTTATTTTTTTAACGCTTAAATTTTACTTTTATATTAATAATGTGCTTATTTTTATGTCATACTATTTCTGTATTTTGTTAACAATGGGTTTGTAAAATTGCCTGAGATAAAAAAATATTTATTATTAATAACGGGACCATACTCCATAATCCATTTTATCTGTTCGGTCCGCACTTCGTTTGGCATTTATGTATTTTTAAATATCGCACGTGGTCGGGGTCCACAAAGTTACGCTATAACCTCCGCGATCGGTCCACGTGCGTTATCCTTCACTACCATAATTAGCTACGCACCTGTGCAAATTGCAATTGGAGATGGTTATAATATTTTAATGTATTTAAAGGTAATTTTGTGACGTAAATTCTGTAGTTGATAACGTATAATTTTTATTAAACTAGCTAAGTACGTAATAAGTAGTACCTACTACAGATAACTATTTATTGTGACCTACCTACTGTTATATTGGTTTACAGATCTATAATTATTGATACCCGAGCTTCGTGAATTTAGGTTTTTTTTCAGATTCCATGTGAATACTTTGATTTTTTTCCAGATATTTTCGACAGTTACCGATTTTCAAGTTATGAGTATCTGCACCAAAATTCCTTAAAAGTGGTTAAAAAATCAGTAAAAACAAAAAGTAATCGATTAATTATAATGTACGAAGTAAGTAACCATTATATTTTTATCTGTGATATAGCCACGCAAAGGCGTGAAACTTCCACACTGATATTTTAGCACTTCGATTTGCACTGTCATCCCAATCCGTTGAGTTCACAATTCGCAGATTTTGTAAAATAAAAGAGCCAAGAATTAACTGTGGGGAGAAATTTAGATCTTTATAAATACTTTGGGACGTTACAGACCGTCACCCAAGCGTGCGCAGACGCAGGGGGCGGCCACCCCGGCCCGAGGTCGTTCACCTCTCCCTCCGTGCCTCGCGTCCCTCGCAATCTCAGCCCTTTGTGCGCGTAGAGGGCTACTCGGAGAGGGCAAAGACTCCATTTGTGTTTCTTTGTTTTGAAATGCCTTCTAACTTGGAGGGTCTCCAGGTAATCGACTGGCGACTGGTCATCGGAATCTTAGTTTCCGAGAATGTCGTGTTAGATTTTTTTGCGGGCGCAATCGAATCTGTAAGCTTAGTTAAATATATTTTAACGAATACGATATCAAAGAGCTTAGACTCTGCATATACCTACTCTAGATAATTTATGTATAATAATGAACAAGATGTCCACTTCATCAGCGTGGTTTAGGAGTTTTTTTTCAATCCCGTGAAAATTTTCTATCCCGAGAATTTTCTATCGAAGTGACTTTTAGGTACCTTACCAAGCAGGTACATGTTAATAGGCTCTTGTAAAATTACACCAACCAACGTCACGTAGGTGTAATTTTACATCAACTATCGATCTCAATACAGATGGATCACACGCTAACTCAGTCGATATATATGGCATTTGTATACCCCTGAACAGCTTCTACAAGGCATCCTACCGGAACACTAAATCGTTTGGCTAGTTACCACACTATTTATAATACTTATAAAAAAACAAGTACGTTACTGTCCCAATAATAAAGGAGATCGCACATCGTCACACTCACACGTCACTCTGTCACGTCACACTCACGCGTCACACTCACACGTCACACTCACACGTCACACGGTAACAACTTATTAGACACCGAGGCACAACAATTGAAAACTCAGTACTGGAAATGGCACGAGTGAGATCAACAAAATCGGTTAAATGTGTCGCAAAAATGCGTGAAAAGAGGTCACGCCAGCGCTTAAAACTCATTAGCATTTCTTCGGTATCCATAAGCGCTTCTTTCGTCTCGTATTGGCTCGCATGTCTTTCTTCTTGATCGTCTCGTACTCTCGTGATGTATGCGATCACCATTAATGATTAACATTTTTATTAAGATTAGGGTTGTCTATAGTACCTGCCTATTTCTTTAATATTCTTGGGGTAGTTACTCGAGTATGGCATAATGTACCGATGCATGACCCACCCTTGGACATCAACGGACAACGTTAAATGATTCTACCGTAAATTGCGGTAACGGACAAGTGTAACGTTTTACTGAAATAAGCGATCCGTTTAAAAAAAAAAAGAAATAGTGTTATCTACAAATTATTTCTTCTACTCGATATAAACCTGTACTTAACTAACTTCTAAGCGAATAGGCACATCCAGGGTTTGATTAAGCTATATTTACGCAATATTATTGACAAAAACTATATATTTACTAATAAATTATTTTCAAAACGAAAACCGCATACATTTTTCATTAACGGTCATGATACAAAATAGGTAATAGTACATGTCATGACCCAGGGTGCCGAAAAATTGACGCTATTGCTTCCTTGAGCTATTAAGCCAGCTCTTGAGTTTGCTTGAATTGTTTGATTTTAATGTATCTAGTCGACTAATACCTATTACCTACACACTACACAGTCTCACCCTACGATATCGTACACTCATAGTCTACTCTACACTCATTGGTACATTAATTCTATTTCTATGCCTTCACTATACCTTTTGAGCATCCTTGGGAAAGAAAACCTTCAAAGATCTTTCAAAGAAATTAATTTCGCTCTAAGACTCTCTGAACCTGAGGCAAAACCAACTAACAACTACCTTTACTTGTTTTAAATCATCAAGATGTGAGCTTTTAATGTCCTAAAATGCCCACAAATAAGGTATCTACACACCCCTTCACAAAATAAACGGGTAGCGACATAAAAATAAAAAGCACCCCGCCCGCATACCGGCGCGGCGTAGCAAGTCGCTCGTATCAAATTGAACAGAATTTAGTACATTACAAAACCAATTACGAACGTACAGTCGTAAAAAACATATGTGCACACAATTTAGAGCTCTATTATAACTGAAAGAAAGCTTACCCGCTAAATGAAAAAGAAAAATGCCTTTAAACACTTATGAGTATTCGAGGGTGCAAATAATAGGGGTGGATTGTTTCTATCAATGAAATTATTTATTCATCCGCTTGTTTTGGTCGTAGACTGATAGCTATTTAGATCGTTTTGATAAATAATTTAAAAGGGTGGATTCTATGACCCTTGGTGTATCGTATCGCTCGTATGGAACGAATAGTTTTATGCTAATTAACTTATTTATTCTAAAGTACCTATCGTGGAACTGTTCCCTTGTTTTTTTTTGTTTTAATTAATGTTTCAGATTTATTATGCGCTAGCTTAGCCGACCCGGCTTCGCACGGGTAGTCTTACTTTACATACAGCATGTACCTAAGTATGGTTTAAAATATACCGTTAGCTAAGTATAACACTGATCGGAATTCGCAATTGATTTGCCTACCCGTTGAATTCCGCCCACCGTCTTCAAACACCAGATTTTCGTAAAATTCACATGGAATACCAACTAAACAACATAAACTTTGTAAAGAAAAAATAATCGCCAAAATCAATCCCGGTTTGATAGAACTATCGAATAAAATCTACTAAAACTTTCATCCCCTATCTCGAAGGAACCCAATTCGAGATAGGTAGATACTAGAAAGTATCCTATAATACAGATTATGTTATTGGATAGAAGCAGGCGTTACCTACTTTGCGGAAGTCCATCACAATGAAGGAACTAGAAGTTTAATTATCTATAATCCGCGACAATAGGCAAATCTATGTGGTACAGTGTGTACCCTACACTAATAGCCCGCGATATTCAAAACACCACAGAAATCTTCCAAAGTACTCTCAACGTACGTAGGACTCCGATACCGGAGCATCTTCAGGAGATGTTGACTCAACAATGCACGATTGTGAAGCACAACATTGTCGTGGATTATCTATATCGAATTAAACTTCTAGTGCCTTCATTATTATGTCTAGTGCTATTCTGTGGTGCTACGCAGAGCATGCAAATATAAGTGTGACGTGCGTGTAAATAAGTCCAGCAAATTCAGCGTGATGTCGTTAAATTGTTTTGGTTTTCAACCGACTTCAAAAAAAGGAGGAGGTTCTCAATTCGACTGTATTTTTTTTTTGTTTGTTACCTCAGAACTTTTGACTGGGTGGACCGATTTGGATGATTCTTTTTTTATTTGAAAGGGCATACTTCCCAAGTGGACCCATATAAATTTTATCGAAATTGGTCAAGTGGTTTTTAAAATATCAACAATAAAATAAGTACCTACTTTGTATAGCGTGTGCTTGTTGTTGTAAAGTTGGCGCGGGAGTTTGAAGTCGATTTATAAAACGAATTTTTTATATTAAACTAGATGATGCCCGCGACTTCGTCCGCGTGAATTGATGTTTTTTTAAGATTTAAACTATCCTATCTCTCAAGTTGGATCGAACTGCACATGGTATGCGAATTTTATTATAATCGGTTAAGTGGTTTAGGAGTCCATTGAGGACAAACATTGTGAATGTATCGACTATAATATCGACTAGCTTCTTCCAATTAAAATAATTATGTACTTACAGGATAGTTCAGTTATAGATGCACAGATGCGGTTACAGTTTTGTTCTATGTGTACATATTAAGTAACACCTAATTAACAACTAATTAAACTTAAATATATTTCTCATCCAGCTAAGTATACCTTAAGTACCTAGACACTCAGTTTTGACATCTAAGTTATTTTTAAAGGCCTACAGTTTTGAACCTTAAAAACTCAAATCTATTGAAGCAGTATTACAATATTATGTAATTAAAGACCTTCAATATAATTACATAAATACATAATACAATAGTGCTTACTCTTCTACAAAAAATATACTATTTGAATTATAAATATAAAGTTTCGTGACAGTCTTGCGAAAGCCAGCGCTTCAACTGACTGTAACCATAGATACTGTGTGGGCGTCAATCCACTGTATAAATATGTATATTTACCTACTTACGCTGTGGTAGTAGGTTGGCCTTAAAATAATTAACTCCTATCCAAACAACCATTAAATATTAAATGAAAATACAATAAAAGAAATTTCAAATTATAAAGACGCCATGTTGTTATTTGAACTGATCTATTAATTGTACACTATATTGTCCACGGAATAAGGTTGACATTGCGAAATCAATGTGCCTGAAAAAGAAAATGCAATCTGCCGTCTCAATAGAATTTAATGGTGTGAAAGTAAATCAATTTCATTTCATGCATACCCGTGCATTTTTTTTAAATTTACTGCTAGCTTAGCATCGTGTAATTAATAAACTCTGCAATATTGCATTAACAAATAATATGAAACATAATTGTTTTGTTAGACACCATTAATGCGAAAAAACAAAACATTAATACAATGTACCTACCTAATCTTGTTTAAGTAAGTAGGTACCTGCCATTCTAATTCATAGAGTACGGCAACAAAAAGTACTTCAGTAGGTAGGTTCATCACCTACTTCATACTAATACCTATTATAAAATGCGAAAGTGTGCTCACGCTTCTACAGTGCAACGACGATCGACGTTATCCCCGGTAGGGTCAATTTGGGAATTTATAAGTTCTGAATTTTCCCTGGTCTGGCCTGGTGGAAGGCTTCGGCCGTGGCTAATTACCACCCTACCGGCAAAGACGTGCCGCCAAGCGATTTAGCGTTCCGGTACGATGCCGTGTAGAAACCGAATAGGGGTATGGGTTTAATATAACTGCCATGCCCCTAACAGGTTAGCCCGCTATCATCTTAGACTGCATCTTCACTTACCATCAGGTGAGATCGCAGTCAAGGGCTAACTTGTGGTTAAAAAAAATAAAAAATGATTGCAGTCAAGCGGAAGCTTAAGCCCACCTACTTACCTACCTAGGCTACCTATTATAATTAATCTATGCTTATAATCGACGACGAAGTTACTGAGAGCCACCACAACACCCATTAACGTCCCACAGCTGGGCACAGGCCTCCACTCTCATAGGAGAGAGGGAATTAGAGCTTACACCCACCACGCTGCCCCAATGCGGATTGGCGGGCTTTAACGACTATTATCAAGTTAGTGATAATAACCGGGACCGACGGCTTAACGTGCTCTCCGACGCACGGGGGTGGAACACCTTCCTAATAGGGCTAGTACTGAGAATTTCTAGTCCGACAAATACTTAATTATGGCCCGACCCGGGAGTCGAACCCGGAAACTCGTCGGCCGCAGTCAAACATGCTAACCACTAGTCCAACGAGGCATTTTCCTGGAATTTTAATAATTTAAATTTTCACTTCACTGACCGCTCCAAAAATCAGCTCTAACGCAAACGCTATACCAGACTGGCAGGACTGGATTCGCCAATTGACGAAATTATATTTTTTCACAATTTCAGCTTGCCAAAAGAACCTTCCCGAAATTCGTCGCCAGCTCTCCGTCTACCATACTAAGCACGCGTTTTGACGTTTGAAAAAAGTTACTGATTTGAGTACCTACCTACCCATTTTCTTTTCAAATCGCTTATGGCGCTGTGAGCTCACGAGATGAACAACACAGGCGCGGGGGGGTGAAATCGAGCAAGCGTATGTCGCAAAAGATGCATGAAATCATTTGTAAAAAAAAATATTAGCTTTTCAATACAAATGAATCCTACAATGTGTTTGATATATAGAAATATGAATTTTATCTAATATTTCTAGAGCTAATTATTATTGGTTTCAATAAGGAGAAAAATTGCTTTAAAAGGTAAATTTAAAGGTACCTATATTTAAAATGAATTTCAATGCAGAGATTTTTTTTAAATTGTGTTTTGAGATGCGTCAATGGCTGCTTAAAGGTCTTGAAAACAGCAAATTATTATTATATATATTTTTACAAGCATACATTATGTCACCGTTTGATGGATACACTGCTTTTAAAAACCCCCTTTTACACTACACAGGGTCTTAAATAACAAGCTCTTTATGGCCTGACTCCAAATTAATAACAGGTAGGTACTTATTTGCTATCGATATGGAAATAAAGCGACTCCCCCACACCGGGCTAGAGTAATAACCTGTAACTGAAGCGCCCCTCGACGCTTATCGCTGCTCGCGGTGTCAAACGACAAGTGCTAGTGGTTTCACCGCACAGAAGCAGAGCCACTGGATGTGGCCTCAATAATAGTTTTTCTTTCTTCTCAAATATACATATATAATAGAATGAATTGCATATAGGGTATAAGTAATAAGTATACATTATACGTTTAGGATCTAAAAGCTATATCCATACTTCCATACTAATATTATAAATGCGAAAGTGTGTCTGTCTGTCTGTCTGTCTGCTACGCTTTCACGGCCCATCTATTCAACCGATTTTGATGAAATTTGGTACAGGGATAGGTTGTATCCCGGGGAAGGATATAGGCTACTTTTTATCCCGGAAAATTCAAAGGTTCCCGCGGGAATCATAAAATTTATCTGTTCAACCGATTTTAATGAAATTTGGTACAGAGGTAGTTTGTATCCCGGGGAAGGACATAGGCTACTTTTTATCCCGGAAAATTCAAGAGTTCCCGCGGGAATCGAAAAAACTTGGTCCACGTGGACGAAGTCGCGGGAATCATCTAGTAGTAAATAAGTCAAACGGCACTGCAGTAAAAAACATATCGATCAATTATGGTAAAGCAGAGAAAAAGATCCAGTATAGTCTGAGTCAAATGACGAATCTAGCGAGGGTAATGTGGCCCATTCTTCAATAAGCGTGACTGATACAGAGCATTCAGAGGGAGGGAAAAAACAATCAAAACTATAATGCTTTTACAAGCAAGCTCGCGTTGCAATGCACCTATTAGGTAAGTTATAACTTATAAGTATCTAAAAGCGGATTCGCATTGGCTGCGACAAAGTTTTGCTTAGAGAAAGCACTCATTCCAAAGCACAGCATTGATTTTCTAGGAAACTCTAGCAGTTCAAGGTTTGCGTCGTTATATCAATCGTTCAGTTTATTATTTTAGTTGAGAATGTTCAAGGACTTACTATCATCACTAAAGCAGTAAGTATTAAAGTAATCTTGTTGATGCTCTTGTTTCAGAAACATAATCCTTATTTTAGGGCCGTCAACGTACGTAATATAAACGTCAATTTTAAATTAATACTGATTTTTAAGCGATGATTGTAACCCCTCCCAGGCTGAAACTCGCGCTTTGTCCTTTCCAGTATGTCTACAGCGGTGAGCAAACGTCACAAAGCGAGTCACGGCACGTCACGTGACAATACCAGCGACATGGGGAGCGCGTTCATTCATACTGCTGATCCGGTCTAGTGCCCGCGAAGAATGAAATTATTAGTTACCTACCTAAAATATTTCAATTAAAACTATACACAAACACGAAACCTGTTTCAAAGGTTTATTTAATTGTTGTCAAAAAATATTTTTTGGCGACAACTTCTGTAGCGGACAGTGGCTTGGTTCAGTTGTGATATCTAAGAGGCTGTAGAGCTTATAATGTAAACCCTATGGATTTGACCATTTTCAACATACGATAATATTATGTAATGTACGATAGTATTATGTCATGTAGTTAAATTCAATATATTCGGCGGAGAGAAGTGAGCGCGCGAGGTTGGTTCGCTACCAATACAATTATGATATCAGGTCAGATATACGGTCAACATGTAAGCTCCGCTGATGGGTGATGTACCCAAAATATGACATGTCACATGGTCACATCCATATAAGTTACATCATTAATTATCATTATTTACATCATTACTCTACAGACTCTATTGCGGAAAGATTTATTTACACAAGCAGTAGGCTAGTATTAATTTTAAAAAGTCCCGACTTCAGAAAAAATCAATTCTAGGTGTACACCTCCGTTGCGTATTTGACGTCAAAACTTACTTTTAAGCAAGTAGACAGTCTATCGACTCAACCGAGTCAGTAGGTAAATGTTCTCATACACGATATTACAAATCTCGCCTCGGAAAGCACGCCAATACCTAGCAACATGAACGCGTCTAATTGCTTATTGCATCGATACAAAAAATCGAAATCGTGAAGAAATCTCCCACGAGAGTCTGCCCTCAGAGGGAAGGGGACGCACGCCTGGGAACGGCGGGTGGCATGTTTTGTACTTTTTACTCGCGTCCGAACTCGAAGGGGGATGACCGGCTGCGTCGTTTTATCCCTCCTTGTTTCTCTTATTTTGGACTCCTTGAAATTTTGGCTTAGTGTCTTAAACTCCCAATAACATCTTAACAATCTTCACTTTCATCATGTTAATGACCCTTCGGTCAATCTGCTTTGAGAATTTATATCGATTCTGTTCCAATATTTTCATTCTAACATGCAATTAAATGAAAATATCACTCGCTGTCCGGTGAAATCTACGCATGCCTAAGACTTTTTCATAACGTTCTCAAAAGTGTGTGTCTGCCAATCTGCATTTGACCTGCGTGGTCAAATGCAGATTGACTTTATATGGCCCTAAACTTTACTAATTCTGAGAGCAGATCTGTGGCCTGTGCTCAGTAGCTGTGGGCCTGCGATGGATTGAGGTGATGATGGTTATATTATAGCAAATGTGTATTCACAGCTGTTTCACATTGTCACATTTTCATGCCTCAACCACAGAATAATAACTATTCCTCAACCACCTGTACCATACTCTACTGCTGAACCATATATTAAAAAAAAATGGCACAAAGAAACTTTGTATTCTGAAGGACTTATTTATACAGGCAACATCTTTGAAAAAGACAAAAATCCACGGAGATTTTATATCGTCGCGAGCTAGTTATATTACTTATTATACTTAAGCGTATTACGAACTAAATTACCTACTTCCTTTAATTTATACAACCTGTTGTTTTTTTACCGATCGACTATCTCTTGACCACAATCACCCGTGATGGAAAGTTACGATGGTATGGAAGCTATAAGAGCGAACTATTGCAAAAGACTTCAAAGTTCTTTTTTTGCAAAAGAAACGAAGCGAGGTTAGAAAACGCAAAGGACGATGGGGCGTTCCACTCGTTAGCCATAGAATAGGTATATCTACTTACTTAGACTATCAATTATACAGAAATCATTTAGAATATATAATATTTGAAAAATCATTAGGCATTTGTAATGATGGTGCCATCAAATCATTGGTATTTTTATTGGTTGGAAAATTATACATCAATGTTGGTGAGTTGTGAGGAACAACATCGTGAGGAAACCTGCATACCCGAGAGGTCTACATAATATTCTCAAAGGTGTGTAAAGCCAATCCGCACTTGGCCAGCATGGTGGACTGTAGCGAAACTAATACTGATATTAGACTCATGCTCAGTAGTGGGCCATCGAGGGGTTTAAAATTTAAATGATGACAATGATGATGGCACCTGGGTTAATATAATTTATAACTCAGTTGATCTAAAATACGGTTTTATATAAATCATAACCAAGGTATTTTTAAATAATTATGCTAAATAAAACATGTAGCTATGAGATACGCAAACCATGTAAACCAAGTTTGTTGATATTTAACTCTAAACCACCGTTATCATTTTCCCAAGCATTTAGGGTATTCTCTATTCAGTCGTCAGCGAAGGTAATCCCTAGCTTAGAAAAATCAGAAGCGAGAACAATGTGGAAGTTATTAAAGGCTATGCCACAATTATAAATAATTAACTCCTTATTAAGATTAAAATGCTAGTAATAAAAATGCTACAACAATAAGTAACAGTAATCACGGAGGGAACAGTTAGCTTTCTCTTGTAAAGTAATATTGCCTTTACTTCAATAGTTTATGTTAACTCACAGTTACAGCTGGCTACAAATTATGATGCATAAAAGATCTAGTGACATTATGTTGAACGGGAATACGGAATTTATGTCGATACTCCGACAAAACTAACAAAGCGCCAAGGCACTTTTTGGTGTGCTTTTGTTGAAACGCTCAAGCGACTTGACTGCATGTAGTTTTTATTTACTATTTTTATTGGTTTTTGCGCTTGATCGCCATGTCACATCGTAACCAAAAACTTTCTAGAGACACCTGTGACTGTGAAGATCTACCAAGGACCTAAGAAAATGTTAAAACAGAAGTTAATAATGGAAAGAGTATACAAACTTATGGTTCATACATAATCATGCTATCCATAGCATGATAAATATTTGGGCACTGGAAGTAAACCTTCGTTATAAAGGATCTTTCAAGGACTGAGAAAGCATTTAAAAAAAGAACTTCAAAAAAATTGGAACATAATATACCTTTCAAAGATAAAATGATCTACAAAATAATGCTTTTAGACTTTATCTTAAAAATATTTTTAAGAGATATTGTCAGAAATAGAAAAGAATAGATTACAAAATCAACCTTCGACTGATTAAGCCAGGATAGAACGCGCTAAATATAAACACGGATCAATAGTTGAAATCTGTGACGTAGTCAAATGGCTGCCTGGATCTACCTACGTCGATTTTAAACTTTGCACTGACAACAGAAACGGACGTAGGTTAATTAATTAAATACTAGGTACGAGGAATCAATTTTTCACACCACTCGCTCAACAACGCCTTATTACATGGCCTGTTATCTAAGGTTAAAGTAAGACATTAAATCCCTAGGGTTATAATGTTGTACTGAAAACCATTATTCCCTAGGGTTATAATGTGATTTGAATTTAGAATCATCGCGCATCTGAAGCAAGATCTGAAGGAAATTCTATTCATTCCAAAGAGGTTTTATTCACAATTCTTATTGCTATATCCATTAAGTCTAATTTCGGTAAACAGAATGTGTTCTCTGCAGGCGCGGCCAACTCGATTTTCGTAAACCGAACCCACCGTGGCCCACTAGATTCGCACTGACGACATTTGTTTGTCAAATCGAGTAGGCCACGCCAGCTGAAAGAAGTGGTTGTATCGCGAGGTGTGAAAAGTAGAGTATTCACCGTAGGGGTAATGCTGTATTAATCTTGGGCGCCCCTAATTCCCGCGCTACTCTCAGGATTCTAGATGCAACACCCTCGCTACGCTCGGGAGTTACTCTAAAATCCCTCGTTCCGCTTGGGATTTATCCCGGCGCCCGTGACATAATACATCGCATTACCCCCGTGGTGAATAATCTACTATTTCTCTTTGGACGTCACTATTTCGACTTTCCTGTATAACTTAGAGCTAAGGCAACCGTTCTACATTATTCAACTGCAGAACGCTAATGAGTCCATTCCCTTGAATCATTCATTCCCTTAGGAAAGCAGCAGTAAGTCTTCTCAGCAGCTTGCCTTGTCCGCCAGGTGCTCAAGTGACGTTTATCTCACCATCAGACGTCACCATCAATCTATTCATCTGAAACTATACCAGTGCCTTGTACACATCATAAAAAATAACAGGTCGGTGTACAATTACATTTCATTAGCATATTGCCACATTGCCCGATAGCTAATCTATTTCGGGGCGTAACAACCCCTCTCAAATTGATCGCACTATGCGGGCATTATCGACGTGGTATCAGGGAGGCATCCACCCACCCCAGGATAAACCTGTTATCCCAAAATAACTCCTAACGCAAGCCATTAAAGGCCAGCAACTGTGTTGCATCACAGATATGGAGGATCGATACGATGGAAAACTACAACCATCAACATGAAAAGCCAATTAACTCTTTGGTAGGTACCCGTATTTTCTGACCTAATTGAAATTGTCCTGGCGTTGCCATCTACCCTCGCAATCAAACCTACGCTATATTAAAAGATAACAAAAGGTTAAAACTTAATATAGACTCCACGTTATACGTATCACGTTGCTACAATGATGAAAACCTACCTACGCATGAATATATTGTATTATGTTAGTAGTATATTTATGTCTTTTGATTCAGGAATCAGGACTAAGTACCAAATGACTTACATAATCCGAAATCAAAATCTTCTATGTCCAAATCCATACTTTATTAATATTATAAATGCGAAAGTGTGTCTGTTTGTCTGTCTGTATCTCTTCTACGCTTTAACGGCCAATCTTTTCAACCGATTTTGATGAAATTTGGTATAGGTTGCATCCCGGGGAAGGACATAGGCTACTTTTTATCCCGGAAAATTAAGAAGTTTCCGCGGGAATAAAAAAACTGGATTCACGCGGACGTCAAGTGGCGGGCACCTTCTAGTTGAAAATATGTACTTGTCAATTAACGATTTGTAATACTAGTTGAGACTATTATCATCAACTCAGCACAAAATAATCTTAGTAGACAGATAAAGCAGAGCGCCAAGCCTGAGCGTTTCGGCAACTGACTATGGAAAAATTGCTCAATAAATAATAAAGATTACTATGTAAGGCAAATAGAGCGTAACTGACCATTAAAAGCAACATTCAATATCTGAAGACTTTTCCGGACATAGCACTTCTGTATTTGTTGGACAGCTGTTGTGAGTATAACGAAAACTAATTTTTTTTATCCGCTACAAGTTAGAACTTAACTGCGATCTTATCAGTTGGTAGGTGATGATGAAGTCTAAGATTTTAGCGATGATTGAAATATAGTACTATCTAGGTAGTAGGTACACATCTTTTTTTTTCTGCTTTTAATAAACTAGCTGATGCCCGTGACTTCATCTGCGTGGATTGTGGATTTTTGGCTCCCGCGGGAACGCTGATTTTCCGGTATAAAAATATAAGACTGTATATATAAATATAAGTAGATATAAGTAAGACTATAATCTATCTCCGTGTCAATTTTCATCCAGATCCGTTCAGCCGTTCTGGCGTGCTTGAGTAACAAACATCCATCCATCCACGGCCATGACATCCATCCATTCAAACTTTAGTTTTTATAATATTAGTAAAGATTTAGATGAGCAAACGATCAGACGGATCTAACCTGATGTTGTGCTATCACCGCCACCGTTAAGTATCTACAGCCATAAAGATGGCAATATATAGTGCAATTTTTTACAGCTTCAGAAGAGACTTTTAAGGTATTTATCTCTTCTTAACTTGCCAAGCGTGGGGCCAAGGTACTTTCTATAAAACTAATATTATGGGTAACCAAGGTGACCTAAAATATTAGTTTCAAAGAACCCTGGCCTGGCAAAAAATAACGTTTTTGTTGACTTTAAGCAAATGCCTAATTTGATCTCATAAGCTGTTCCTGACTTTTCTTTCCAAGTGTTAAGTTGGATCTTGGTTATGTAAGATGTAATTAGATCCAACGGATGGAATTCAAACCGGATTTCATGCTACCCCCTACACAACTAAATTCATACAAATAAGTAATTCATTGTGGCTTCGAGCATTCTTCTGTTCTGCACGTATTGATGGACCAGTCCTTTCCTTCCGTGAATACCTTACCATGAATTTTAATTTTACTGTACAGATCCTTTTTAAATTAGATTCAAATGCACTAGGGTGAGTGCATCACTGTTTTTAAGGCGCACATTTCCTTAGTTATTTATACGCCCTAGATAAATGCATATCAACCATTTTTGAAGGCGTATATTTTTTGTAGGTAATGTTATCATTTTTAACTACTTATTTATTTGTATTATTAATTAAATTTGGGCTAACCTTTACCGCAACTTACGCACTACATTGAAAGGTCACAAACTTTTAGGGTTTCTCGAGGAGGTTTAAAGACCTAAACCGGGGCGGAATCGTAGATAAAAGCTAATGCATGTTCACGTATCTAGTGAATCGTCGATTGTATTTGTAAACAAATGTCACATAGCGATGAGCGTTTAATCTCCGCATTCGTAATCCACAGCCTTAGCTTCGGAGGTGGTCAATTTGAAAGGTTGCCACCTCGGGCACACACCTGCATGGCAGACATTCTCGGCAATAGCCGAACTTATCGCTGTGCTCTGACGCAACCAAAAACAGGATCCACCTCCCAACAAAAAGTACCACGGCCACTATTTCGAAACTCGTGCGCACCTAAATAGAGAAAGGCATCTATGTGCTTGTACATCATTTGTAGCTCCGCTAGTCGCAACCCACGGGGTATGGGGTGAATGCCCTTAACGTCCTCCGTCCTCCTCATGCGTCGCTCCCTCCCGTTCTAGCGTGCGAGAATCCCTCTGCTTTTGACTTTGAAAAGAGGGCACGTATTCGTACGATTTAAACGAGATTAGATCTAAAAATTTCAGTTGTAGAGTCTCAATTTAATTGGATCCGTTGTTGCTGTATTCGGTTAAGGGTGTGTGCGCACGCGCATTGCGTTTGTATTCAAATGAGGACAGTGCGTTCCGCGCCGGAGAACACTATGATTGTACTTTTTTAGACCGTAAGCCGTAATCAGCTACAAGGAAATGAGCATCCTTAGGGGTGGCGAGGCGTCGGCCAGTTATTGAGGACAGCATCTTGTTAATACGGCAATTAAGAGCTCCGGCGTATCGCACATGTGCCAGATCGCAGATCACATTAATGCACGCTCTCCTATGAATGTTGCTTATGACTGCAATGTCAATAATAATGTGCTGTAATAGTTAATTAC
The DNA here is from genome assembly GCA_963932025.1 of Erebia epiphron. Taxonomy (NCBI): domain Eukaryota; kingdom Metazoa; phylum Arthropoda; class Insecta; order Lepidoptera; family Nymphalidae; genus Erebia; species Erebia epiphron. The sequence continues at coordinate 14,188,097 of OZ009956.1, read as the reverse complement.
GCGGCGCGTGGTGTTAGATTGATTTACGATCTCTATTCATAGGTAATTTAAATATTATATCATCCTCATTATCATCCTGCGGATGTCCACTGTAGAAAACGGTCCTTCCTTTGTGAGTACCGCCACACCCAGTCCTCAGTCGTCCTCATCCAGATTCTTCCTGCTGCCTTTTATTCACTCCTGCCTATTCTAAACTACCTACCAGCGTTTAAATAATATTTAAATAGAAGTGTCTACTAGTAAGCATATAAAGTTAGGTATCACATTAATTTGCTGTTATATAATTCTAGTTGAACGGGTCTGTACCTGACGTTTATTAATTTGAAATTATTGTAATGGCTCTCTATGTAGGGAGAGGTGCTCCTGAAATAGGACCCAATTAAGTGGGATCGATAGAAACATGAGTTCCACATAATGTGGACTCTTCTCACACCCTGGGCGCGTTTGGGACCCTCGTACTTTTTGTTTCAAAATACCGTGGTAATTATCACCATCACATCTCATACTTTGACGACGTGACGTTCAGAAGGTGTTCTAATGACCTGGAATACTTTTTATAAGCATTGTAAGTCAATCGGTATTTACTGGACCTGCTTACTTAATCTTTCTATCTACCTAACTCTCAAGGGTAGCAATGCGCGCTGCCTAACCAATGTGTTACATCGCCGCGTTCGTTTGTTTTACTTTTTGATGTAAGGCTTAACTTCAACAAGTATAAATTACAAATTTAAAACAACCCCCGACATAATATGGAAGTAACAGATTAATCAATTTAGCAACTAGAATAAAGCTGATGACCTTCAGATGGATAAACAGATTTTCATGAAACATGGCTAAGAACACTCGAGATAAGATCTATGACACAAAAAAAACTAAACGAAAATCGGTCCATCCGTTTGGGCTCTACGATACGATACACAAACAGACACGTTAAACTTATAAAACCCCTCTCTTTTTGAGTCGGGGGTTAAAAAGCTAAACGTAGATAAATAAAGTTGCAGGTAAAGAGAATAATAAGAGTCACCTTCAGCATGTTGTAAGTGGTATGAGTGTGACGGACTGCTCATACTGTTAATATTGGCGTTCTTAGTAAAAATGCAACGGCATAATATAAGCGTTGGTCAACATTATATGAACGCGAAGCTGACATTGAATCTCCCGCGCATTGTACCGGTTCGCAAAGATTTCGCGCAGTGAAAACTGATTTGCCACAGTCGGAGATAAATTATACTCAATTCATGTTCTAATATTTACGCTGGGTTTTTCTGTAGCCCCGGGCTTTATTCTGTTACTAGATGATTCCCGCGACTTCGTCCGCGTGGACAAAGTTTTTTTCGATTCCCGCGGGAACTCTTGAATTTTCCGGGATAAAAAGTAGTCTGTGTCCTTCCCCGGTATAAAACTTACCCCTGTACCAAATTTCATTAAAATCGGTTGAACAGAAAAAAAATTTGATTCCCGGGCGAACTCCATAATTTTCCGGGATAAAAAGTAGCCTATGTCCTTCCCCGGGATATAACCTATCTCTGTTCCAAATTTCATCAAAATCGGTTTAACAGATGGGCCGTGAAATCGTAGCAGATAGACAGACAGACAGACACACTTTCGCATTTATAATATTAGTATGGATATTTAGTATGGATGTCTTCGTCTAGGGTTTTTTTATTTATTTATTTATTTTTATTATTCTTGTACAAAATATTGTCTTAAATCTAATTTTAAAAAAGTGGACAAAGGTAAAGCTTATCTCTAAAAAGAAATCTCTTCCAGCCTTCCTTGAGAGTGAGTAAGGTGAAATTGTTAAGTGGTATAGGTACAAAAATAAAATATATTGGAATTTAAAAAAATAGAAAATGTACAGTATTTACTTCAAAAATAATATAAAAATATAAATAATAATAATTAAATGGGTTCTAGACTCTAGAGATATTTAGAAATTTGCTGAAAAGTCAAGGGGGGCCTGAAAGCTGAAATAGACAAGTCTCAACTTTTAACTTTGTAGGAACTCTTAACATAATGAAAACTTTTTTAGAAATGCTGATAAGCAGATATAGATTTATATCAACTTAACTTATATATTATAATTATGTTTATTTATATATTATAGGTACCTATAATTTATATTTATTAACTTTATTAATTAAGATTTATATTAAAACTTTCTTTCAAAGATAAATTGCTCTAAAGTTTAGAATTCAGACAGAGTGAGACCAATTTTTTATACGGTTTTAAGGTCTGTGGGTATATACCATACGAAGTGTTGTTATATTTGTTGTTGTTAACATATTATATTATATTTATATTCCCTCTCTCCTATGAGTGTGGAGGCCTGTGCCCAGCAGTGGGACATTAATAGGCTGAGTTTATAACATATTTATTTTATTTTTAAAATTGGTAGCCGATGTTATTTGCGTATACGTAAGTCTAACGACATTCTTATGTCTTATGCATAACCTTCAGTAAAGCGCAATAGGTATGTAATAGGTAGTTACTTTATTTATACCTATACAACATCGGTCTTATGACAAAGGTTATATCACCTCATCTCATGAGTTCCATTATAAGACCTTGCACACACTAAAGCGGCTATCAATTTCCTTGAGTACTAATTACAAGACGGTTATGTATCTAGGCACTGAAATCTTCTACATGTAAGTAAGTATTCTGTAAAGTTTAGTGAATGGTACGTTTTGATATAATTACACATTCGATTATTCCTTTTAAACATAAATAAACACTATGTATTAGATACTTATCAAATTTTGTACAGGGATAGGTTGTATCTCAGGGAAGGACATAGGCTACTTTTTATCTTGGAAAATTCAAGAGAGATTCAATTTTGACGAAATCACGCGGGCATCATCTAGTTATCTTATAAAATTACAGAAGTAAGAAATGCAAGCCACCTTGCCAATCATCAGGATAGTCCGCAGTCGAGCATTAGATCTGGTCAGTTGCCAACAAATACAAAGACAAACAATACCAATTCTGCCACCTCAATGGAAAATTGCAAGGTTGTTTAATATAAGGACTGAATCTGTTTCAAATAGAGATTGTATTGAAAGTTTTTAATTCAGAATCCATTATTTATTAGGAACCTAGTTGATACCCACAACCTCGTCTACGTGGATTTAAGTTTTTAAAATCCTGTGGTAAAACTTTGATTTACTGGGATAAAAAGTATCCTATTTCCTTTCCTATGATGTTTCATGTTAGCTGTTTCTTTGCCAAATGTCAAGAACAGGTCTGTGGTAGATTCGGGTATCATGCAGACAGACAGTTATTCTCATCTTTAATCCTGCTAATACCTATTATAAATTTTAAAGTTTGGATGTGTGTTACGATTGGGCTGAAATGTGGAATTTAGATAGCATAATAATTATACCATGAATTAACACGTAGGCTAACTATGTGCTAAGTAAACAAAATTAATCCGAGGTGATGAAGTCGCATTAAATTATACTTTTTAAAATGAAAGTTCTTTAAAATCGTTGTTATTTGAAAATTCTTGAAGTGAAACTAAATGAGATAGAATACAAGTTATATTTAGCTATTAGTAGGCTACTTTTCTGAAGTTGTACTTCTGCCGTGTGTGAATTGCTCACACACACCCTTCTTTTTAATTCGGTGTGCACAAGCCCCTATCCGCTCGTCACTGTAATACGTGGGCGGTGTGACCTTCGCAAGTCCTGCGTGTTCTCTTATTTTCCTACAATACCACTTATTAGAGCCGCTTTACAAAGAGCTTGCTTTGAAACACGAGGTTATACTTAAATATAGCGATTTATAGAAGCGTATACCATTCCCTTCGAGATATTTTATATTAGTTGACATTTAATTTTTTTTAGCAATTCAATGGTAGGGATTTATCTTTAAATTATTTTGGGAATAAACAAACGACGCTCGCGCCTGTGGGAATTTCGAAAAATCCAACCTCATTCCTTGTCTACATTATTATGGGAAATTCCGAATTTTAAATAAATAAATAAAAGCTTTATTATAAATAATATAATAAAGCTTATTATAAAGCTTTATTATAAATAATATAATAAATAAGCTAATATTATAAATGGGAAAGTGAGTTTGTTTGTATGTTTGTTCCGCTTTCACGCCGTAACTACTGAACCGATTGCTTTGAAATTTTGCAGACGTAAAGTTAGAAGTCCGGATTAAATAATAGGGTACTTTTTATCCCGGAAAATTAAAGAGTTCCCGCGGGAACTAAAACTCCTCAATCCACGCGGACGAAGTCGCGGGTATCAGCTAGTTTTAAATAAATAAATAAATAAATAAAAGCTTTATTGTTTACATTATTGTTAGTGGTTGAATACAATTTATGTTTAGACTAAATTAAAAAAAAAAAAAAACTAACAACAAAACAATTGGAGACAACCTCAGCATTGCCGAGCATTGGCAACAATGCTCAGCGCTGGTTTTCAGATTGCTCCATTCCAGAAAAACATATACCTAAGTATATTGCGCCGCGCCCTCTGCCTTATGTATATTTTTCTACTGTTCTTAAGTTAATCTACATAAACAAAAAAAAAAAAATAGACAGTAAAAGTGGAAATCAAACAGAATTAAAACAAAACTAACTTCCCTTCCCTGCAACCATTTATAATTAACTAACTGATGCCCGCGACTACGTCCGCGTGAACTGAGGTTTTTTGGTTCCCGCGGGAACTCCTTAGTTTTCCGGGATAAAAAGTAGCCAATGTGTTATTCCAGACTATAATCTATCTCTGTGCCAAATTTCAGCCAGATCATTTCAGCCGTTGGCGCGTGGTTGAGTAACAAACATCCATACATCCATCCATCCATCCATACATCCATACATCCATCCAAACTTTCGCATTTATAATATTAGTAAGAGTAAGATGACGTATCCCAAAAACTAATCCGTGCCTCAAAACTTAACTTTTCATTGAAAAAAAAGGGAATCTCCGTGCTAAATTTGAGCTTTCTAGATCCATGATCCAGGGATCCTCTAGGATTTAGTAGTAGGACTAGATACATATTGTGTATATCGAATGTATGAAAACGTTGTACCTACTTAAGTACCTAAATACGGAAAATGAGGCGCTAACATCTTCATGGTTAGTATTTAGGTCCGCGTGGATTTAGATTTTAAAAATCCCGTGTGAACTGATTTTCCGGGATAAAAGGTTGCTCATATCCATAATGCCAGCTATATCTGCAGGCCGAATGGGAGATAGCTACCTTATAGTTGACTGCCATATTTTGTATGAAATTGATCGAGCTAGCTGTCAAGCGCTTGACAATTCCATACAAATCGTTGTTAACGTTCACCTGATCGAATGGGAATAGAATCTTCCACAAGGCACTCTACACTCTATATGACGACACTCTATATACTTACTTACTGTAGGTACTTACTCTTACTTACTGTATGTTACCTTTGCACGGCACATCTGCTACAAAGTACAAATATCTCGGAGGCTGGAGCCTCAATGACTAAGTTTCCTTTTTATCCCGGAAAATCAGAGAGCTTCCAACGCAATTTATAAAAAAACACGCGGACGAAATCACATACTAAATCTAGAGAAATTCAGACTCTAGAAGCTTTATAGATACCTAGACAGATAGATAGAGATATAGCCGTTGTTTATAACTTAATCTGTGCTGTATCCCTAGTAGGTAGGTACAGGGTAGTACCTAATGGATGACGAATTGCTCGCCTCTAACATCTCCGTGCCGTATTGCGTGTCTCGGCAATAAAATATTTCTTTTTATGTCATCCTCGTGTACCGATCCCGGCTGGGATTGCGCAAGGTGCATTCCGTGTTTACTAACGTTAGGCTGGGTTCACATCAGTGATCACAAGCCTTAATGGTGATCACGATCACTTATGTATCGAATATTGATGGTCGATGGTACTTCTGCTTTGAAACCATATAGTGCTAACAGGTAAGAAAATTGTTATCAGTTTCGTTTATCAAACGGCTAATTTGAACTGTTTAAGGAGTTTATAGATTACTGATCGAAAAACATGTACATAAACAGATACGTTTTCAGCTCTCAATTAATGTTAATATTTTCTAGACGATATTATGCAAAATGTTAATAAGCAATAACCGATGAGGACTAGGCACTAAGTAGTTTATTTTGTAAATAAAAATTGCGCACGTGTGAACGAAGCTTTATGATAGGTAGTACCCTCGCCTCCGTAGAGTGAGGAAGTCGAAAACGTGTTTCGCCTATTATCAGTCGAGTCAAGTTCAATATCGACTGATCTCAGACTATTTTTGACTTTTAAATTTAGGTTTATTCGTATTCTATTGGTAAGGTCGTTGACCCTCTACACTCTACACAGGAACTGGAAGAGTCGAACAAAATTAGTTAAAATTACATAATATGGGTAGATATTATCTACCTATATATTATACTTATGGTATGAATACATGTTTAACAGGTGTTTAGTATGGTTAATTAAAAGGCATTTATAGTCGTCGGCCAATGGGCATAATGCCGGTTTCACACGAGGCACTGTAATACATCGCTGTTCTGCCCTCGTGGAAATCGGCATATCTAAGGTCTTTTGTAGGGATTTCCATTTTCCACACTCCTCTTATATCAATAGTAGAATAGTGAAAGAGTACCTATTCATCAGAGTCAGTCATATGAACCTGAAGCACAGAAAATATAATACTCGTAGAACTAACTACTAAAGCGTTCCGGACTCCGATTATGCGATGTCGTGTAGAAAAGAAACCGAATAGGGGTATGGGTTTTAACATAACTGCCATATTATGCTCTTAACAGGTTAGCCCGCTACCATCTAAGACTGCATCATCATTTACCACCAGGTGAGATCGCAGTCAAGGGATAACTTGTAGTGGATATAAAAAAGGTAAGTAATTAATATCTACGAGGTAAGAAACTGGCATGAACCTACCGATTCGCTCTACTGCTTGAACCCAAAGTAGTCACTAGTCAGAAAACTTCTAATTGGGGCCATGGAGTCTTAGTGCCAAAAAATTTTTACGAGATATTTCACCGCGGCTAATTGCCTTATCTGGTGACAGAAGGGCTGGCTCATTTTTTGCGCAAAGGATCAGCCTGGCTATCCAGCGCGGAAATGCAGCCAGCATTCTTGCCACCATTCCACGCGGGCATGATTTATATAGTAATTAGGTTAGGCTAGCTAGCATTAAGTTCTATTGTATTGTATTTTCATTAAAAAATAGTAGATTATTCACCACGGGGGTAATGCGATGTATTATGTCACGGGCGCCGGGATAAATCCCAAGCGGAACGAGGGATTTTAGAGTAACTCCCGAGCGTAGCGAGGGTGTTGCATCTAGAATCCTGAGAGTAGCGCGGGAATTAGGGGCGCCCAAGATTAATACAGCATTACCCCTACGGTGAATACTCTACTTTTCACACCTCGCGATACAACCACTTCTTTCAGCTGGCGTGGCCTACTCGATTTGACAAACAAATTTCGTCAGTGCGAATCTAGTGGGCCACGGCTTTATTTTTCGAAAATCGAGTTGGCCGCGCCTGCTGAGAACACATTATGTTTACCGAAATTAGACTTTATGGATATAGCAATAAGAATTATGAATAAAACCTCTTTGGAATGAATAGAATTTCCTTCAGATCTTGCTTCAGATGCGCGATGATTCTAAATTCAAATCACATTATAACCCTAGGGAATAATGGATTTCAGTACAACATTATAACCCTAGGGATTTAATGTCTTACTTTAACCTTAGATAACAGGCCATGTAATAAGGCGTTGTTGAGCGAGTGGTGTGAAAAAATTATTAAGATAGATTCTGTTACTAGCCTAGCCTACTAAGCATTCTTAGACATCGATATATATGTAAGTACTAGATGGGCCCTTTCATAGAAAAATGGCGTGCGACCAACTATGAGAGCGCGCTCCTATAACCTGTCATAAGCCTGTCTTTGTCCCCGTCGTAGCGCGATCACGGTCGCTCATCGTGTAGATAATTTGTTATTAAGTTAACATCTAAAGTCTTATTAGTTTGGCACTGTATTATTTTTATTTTAAGGTAACTGTTTCAATTCACAATTATACATTTCCAAGAAAACGTTATTTAATCTTCCTATTTAATATTTTTATCCATTTCGCAATCATTTAATTTCCGCGGCAAACTGTATGATATTTTTTTTTTACTAACTGGCCTTACGGCTTTGGGTTCCAGCCCTAGAATAGTCCAGTCCAGTACGATAAAAAAAATGCAACCCAGATTAGTTAATGCATAGATGGGCAGAACGGACAGTAGGCATTAATACCTTCCGAGACGCAATATTATGCTATTGTAATAATATGATAAAATTAGTTAATGACGTGAGTTTAATGTTTAACCAACTTCAATAAATAAAGGGTTTTTATTTATTAAAGTTGATAATTTTTATTTTGTACTAGCGAATGCCCGCGACTTCGTCTGCGTGGTTTGAGGATTTTTGATTCCCGCGGGAACTCCTTAATTTTCCGGGATAAAAAGTAGCCTATATGCTATTCCAGACTATAATCTATCTCTGTGCCAAATTTCAGCCCGATCCGTTCAGCCGTTGGGGCGTGATTGAGTAACAAACATCCATACATCCATACATCCATCCATCCAAACTTTCGCATTTATAATATTTATATTATATATTATTATTTTTGATTTGATTGATTGATATTTGATGAAAAATAAATAGTTAATTCAAAATTCAGAATTTTATTATTTCGTTGAACAAAAGTTGTTCAGTACCTATTATGTACAGCTACCTACTTACAAGTGTTTATTACTTAATCGTAATTTTAAATGCACACTCTGTAAGTGATTTATCTCAAAATAACTTTTAATATTTCTTTTGATGGCAAGTAGAAATGTATAAAATAAAATAATTTCAAATGAAGTATTTTTCTGTGACTCGATCCATTAGTACTCTTTCACCTCTCCCATTCCAACCCCTTTTTATTATAATAGTACTAATAATTATTTTTGAATTCTTTCATTTGGAATAAGGTTTGGCGAGGATTATTTTAAACTGTTTTAGCTGTTTTTATTTTTTTCAAGTTTTTTGCATTAGTAGTTACCGAATTATGCTAAGTGTGAAGGACAGTCATGTCGCACCACAAGGGTTGTTTTCTTATCATTTTGGTACGCAACCATAAAAATGACTTTATTTCTGTCAATTTTTCGACAAAACTTCAGTATCAACAATTAACAAATAATTAAATTAAAAAAACCCACAACGAACTGCAGCGCCCCATTGTGTGGACTTTGACCTTTAAATATATCTAAGAACCTTCTCACAAGCTATATATATCTAATGCAAAAAATCGCATTATAATCTGTTCAATGGTTTATCAGGAAACTGGTAACAAAAAAGTGGTAAAAATAACAACGTCATACTACCATTTATCGTTTACCTCAGAGAGTAGTCTCTCATGTAGGTATTATTTTCGAAAAGCGCATCTGTACTAATCTATGACCGAGTCATACGTTTTCAAGATGGCGCATATGTTGCAAGCACGTTTCCGCTTTTCAGACTAGATGGCGTTGTTAAACATAAGTCCACATTCTTTGTTCGACAGGGCCCGTCTATGTAAATTGAGGTCGTTGTTCATAGAGTATTAGTTAGCAGAGTACCTTAGTATAAAATAAAAGTATGATAACTTATACACGAAACCGTAAACTTAATAAATATATTCGTGAGAACAAGCGTGCCGAAGTACTTATTCGTGACAAAAAATATAATAACGTTATTAACTTATTACGTTTTAATAATACTTAATGTTATTATTGTAAGCCTGTGCGTTCGAAAATTTTCGCCGGCACGAATAGCTGCTATATCATTTTCATTGCCAATATTATGCCCATTAAGATGAGTCAAAGCGACATCGAAAATCAATCATTTCTCATTTCTGTGAAACAGCAGGTAGTGTCGGCCTCAATTCACCCTACTGTCTCTGCAGTTTCCATTCGCGTCGCAAAAACTTGTGAACGGAGCTACGGGCGGGGCGGCGATATCAGCAATGTTGGCTAACAACCATCATAACGTGACACCTACAACCCGCTACCAGTACCTCCTTGATGATCCAGGTTGTATGGACTCAGAGGGGATGGGCAGGTCCCCTTGGCTGGTGTTGATTTTATGACACATTGTTGATTCAGACAAGAACAGTTTGAGATTATTGTGGCGTTCTTGTGCGATGCGATGCTCACCGTTATCCTATTTCCTCCCTCTTTACTTTTATCTAAGCGCAACTCTTAGCGAATATTGTAGTATCATCAAATTTAAAGAATGTTTCCGATGTGACCACATTTTTAGGAGATACGTTAACATACCTGACACGACGGTGATCCAAGAAGAAAAGGTAGTTTGAAATGCCGAAAGTATAGCTGTCATACGGTCTACCTACTCTCACTCTACCTTGAATAATATAAAGACGGGTGATTAGCAAGTAGACAAAATAGATAGAGTCGCAGGTAGCGTTGATCAATAGACAAACAGTATCTATTCAATTTAATTATGCAGGTACATCGATTGGCTGGCAGTGTAAACTTGACGCCAGCACTTACATAATCTAACCAATTTCATGCAGCAAAAACTGCACCCTTCTTTCGTTCAGAGAGAAGCGTCATAATAATGCTTTTACATAATAAAAAAAAACTGTATAAGTCAATGAACTGTTTCGTAATGCCGTACAAAAACGGATAGAATATTGATCTATGTAAAATAAGTAACTATATTGATAAAAGTTAAATATTTTATTTTGTGGATAAAAATATAGAGTGATTGAAATAGCTATGGTGCCCACATATTCATCAGCGTAGATTTAGGTTCTTGAAAAATCTCGCGGGAACTTTTTGATTTTCCGGATTAAAAAGTAGCCTTCTCCGGGATGGAATGCAAATTTTGTCAGAATCGGTTGAACAGATAGGCCGTGAAAACGTAGGATACAGACAGACGGACAGACAGATGCACTTTCATTTACTATGCTATGCACTACAGTTTTATAGTCCTCATAAATCGAGAATTTGAAAATGTCTGTAAGTAATCTTAGTAAAAATATGTTAAGTTAACTTTCCTACAAATTATAACTGACAAGTGTAATTATGGTGATTCGCATCTCTAATAAAAAACAAAGCTTAAGCAAACTATGTCGGCCCGTTTCAGATGCTACAGATGATAATCAAATAAGTTTTTGCTTTGCACGGATTTCGACGATCTAATTTCACACCATTATCTAATAAAAGTCTAGTGAAGTTATAGTCGAAATATAGGTCAGATTTTTACAAAAACTAGCCTTTATTGAGTTCTCTTGTCGGAGGCTGTATGGATCTTTCGTAAATCAGCTAGATAGGTTACCCAGTACATACCTACCTATCAAGATCTAGATGCGCAATTTTTTTTTATTTTGGTATTAGGCCTGTACGTTGTTTATTTTCAAATCAACCAATATTTTCCAAAATTATACCAGAAATAGACATTTTTGAAATTATTGCCTACTAATTAAAGTACCTACATGTATAGGAAATTTGTTTCTGTAGCAATTTTACAGCCCTCATAAAATATAGTTTATTATGCAAGAAGTTGAGATGAGATGAGATGAGCCTGAAATAGAGATGTTTCAAGGGTCATTTCAAAATAAATAATATAAGTAATTTGACTTTTCATTAATTACTAGCTGATGCCCGCGACTTCGTCCGCGTGGTTTAAGTTTTTTGGTACCCACGGGAACTCCTTAATTTTCGGGGATAAAAAGTAGCCTATGTCATTCTCCAGTATACCCATGCCAAAAATCACGTCGATCCGTTGCTCCGTTGCGGCGTGATTGAAGGACAAACCAACAAACAAACTCACTTTCGCATTTATAATATTAGTATGATTATGTTGCATGGGGCAAAAATTAATATACCTATCTAGCCTAGTTTTACATCTAAGCAAGTAAATTGAAGAAAAACTATCACCGTAATACGCTTTTTGTAATAGAGAACTGAGAAGCGAGTCTTCTTAAAACTGATTCTTCTTCATTTCTTTAAATGTGACAGTAAAAAAATGTTTTTGGACTGGGGACATCAGTTTAAAGGTAAACTGTACAGTCAAAACTGTGACTGTAAAGTGATCGCATGTAGCCGCCATAGAAGAGTGGTGGGAACTGTTTGCGATAAATCAAAGGCCTACGAATAGATGGCTCATAAAGGTGGCCACAAAAGCCGTGGTTTAGAGCCCTTCAGAAAGTGTGTCGGCGGCCCCCGCGCCCCGCACCCTTCACCCGCTCTCCATTGGAAACGTCCGCACATATGCATTTTATAGTTTTCCTTAGAACTGACGCCCGCATTACCGGCTCTTGTGTGTTTGAAAGAAGTTTTCAAGGTTTTCCTAATATTTTCTTTAACTTCCAGGCGTTGCGGACATAGAACTATGAGAAGAAAGACGTTTGAATCTCGCGTAGGCTTTTCAATGCTCTCTACTTTTCACTAATATACCGAGGGTGGTCAACCATTAAACCAAGAGTTGTAACCGAGATTTTCCTGATTGACTATTGTCTTGTGGCGGCTAATGACTGAAAAGTCTCAACTCTTGGTTGGGTAAGGGAAGAACATGAAGTTTTGGTAGACGGCGCTTTGTTGCGTGTATGAAGTGTATAACATTGAATCACAGCAAAAACAAAAATCAGAGCAGAAAAAAAGCTCTTCTTTTTGAGTCCACAAAGATTGAGTGGAGATTTGGAATTGGAATAGGTACATTATCGCAAGCCACTACAGCCTATTAACGTCCCACTGCTGGGCACAGGCCTCCACTCTCATAGGAGAGAGGGAATTAGAGCTTAGACCCACCACGCTGCTCCAATGCGGGTAGACGGGCTTTAACGACTATCATGTTAATATTGATAATAACCGGGACTGACGGCTTAACGTGCTCTCCGAGGCACGGGGGTGAAACACCGCCAAGCGCAAGCAAGCATTGTCGATGAATGACTTGATAATATTTATCATGGTATGAGTCATTACTCATAAGTTTCAATATTCTCATCTTACACTAGTTACCCTTAATTATTTATTTGAAGTGCTTATACACGCAATGAGGCGTTACCTACCCAAAAACAATTAATTCATTTAGAATTTTCACTAATCAAATAAATCATTCTTAAATGCACATAACATAAATTATGATTTAACCTAACGACAGCAAAACCCGCAAACTGGGTACATGCACGTGACAATGGTAAGGTAGGTACAGTCGTTCCCCGAACCGCGGCTCCTGACCCCTGCGCATGCGCAAGCGCCGCGGCCAAGGCACGTAGTGTTATTGTAATGCGTTGCGCAACCCCCCTCTTTCCGAGACCACTGCCCTCGCACTCAGAGGTACCTTAATAGGAAAAAATATAAGCATTTTTGTGATAGCACTTTCGGACTTTTGGAAGGCGGATCGGATAAGGCTTCTTGGTCGCATTTCGGTTTAATTTTTATGTTTTTAACAGCTTAGCTAAATTCCGCGTCCTGAATTAAGTAGATATTTATTATGCTGGGATAATGCCGTTGGAATATCTCAAAATCATAATATTTTATTTTTACGCTCTTAAAATTAATAAATAAGTAAATAAATTTTTACTGACCAGCAGTTTACAACAAATTAATCAGTCCCTCCCCCTCCAGATTAGGTGAGTATATAAGAAAAAAAACCGGCCAAGTGCGAGTCGGACTCGCGCACCGAGGGTTCCGTACAAACATGTAGTAAATTTTAAATTATTATAAAAACTACTTACTAGATCTCGTTCAAACCATTTTCGGTGGAAGTTTGCATGGTAATGTACATCATATATTTTTTTTAGTTTTATCATTCTCTTATTTTAGAAGTTACAGGGGGGGGGACACACATTTTACCACTTTGGAAATGTCTCTCGCGCAAACTATTCAGTTTAGAAAAAAATTAAAGTACAAAGCTCAATATAATTTTTGAAGACCTATCCATAGATACCCCACACGTATGAGTTAGATGAAAAAAATATTTTTGAGTTTCAGTTCTAAGTATGGGGAACCCCAAAATTTACTGTTTTTTTTCTATTTTTGTAAGAAAATCTTAATGCGGTTCACAGAATACATCTACTTACCAAGTTTCAACAGTATAGTTCTTATAGTTTCGGAAAAAAGTGGCTGTGACATACGGACGGACAGACAGACAGACAGACAGACAGACAGACAGACAGACATGACGAATCTATAAGGGTTCCGTTTTTGCCAAATTTGGCTACGGAACCCTAAAAAACTACATGTACCTATAATAATCAAAGAAATTCCATGTCCAGCAGTGTACTGTGGACTTCCATTAGTTGACAGTTGTCTCAACTGATGGAATGGGATCAATGCGACACATTGTAAATTAATAATGTAGTGAAAACACAGGTTGAAACTGATTTTTGTAGTGTAAAGCAAATATGTTAACCTGATTCGAAGGGTGCCTGTTACACTACCACTTTGTCGCATATTGTGCGTGGATCTCTTGAAGACCCTTAGTATATCAATGATAATAATAACATTTGGTGGATTTTGGTGGACAACACCATTCCATGTGACGAGAACCTTGTGAGAGCTGAGACGGAGAAAAAACGAAAGTATCTCGATCTGGCTCACGAGGTTTCCGCCATGTGGCATGTGGAGTCCACTGAAACCATCCCAATCGTAATATATCTGCGAATGGGTTAGTCCCAGTCAGCCTTGCTCACCATCTGAGGTGACTGGGGTTCCGTGGCAGTTCGCTTGCAGCCAGGATGCAGAAAGCGGTGTTGCTAGACTCGGCTAGGATAGTCCGCCGGTTTCTCAACCTGTCTCCCTGACCCCCAGCCGTCTGGTCTCCCCTGCCGGGGTGTAATCCTCCGCCCGCTGCAACTATTTATTTGTGTATTTGTGTATGTAAGTTTATTCATTTATTTTTATTTACGTAAGTTTATTATAACTCTTTTGGCCATATATGTATTTATTTTGTATGCGGGCGTGAGAGCTAAATTTATACCGATAATAATAATAAAATCTCTTTATTTGCAAAAATTACATAAGTTCACATTAATAATTTGGCCTCTATCTCTCAAAAAAGTAAAAACCGGCCAAGTGCGAGTCGGACTCGCGCACCGAGGGTTCCGTACTCAAGAAGTAGGTATAATTACCTTTGTTAATGAACCGCAAAACTAACTTTGTTTGTAGAGGTTTACTGTTAATATCAAAAAATTACGTTTGTTGTATGGGAGCCCCCCTTTGATATTTACTTTATTGATATTTAATTATTTATTTTGAAAGGTAATATACAAGTTAATATTCTGTGAAAATTTGAACCGTCTACCTGTTACCGTTTTTAATATTGAGCAAAAAATACGAAAAAAACACGTTTATTGTACGGGGACCCCCCTTAATATATATATATATATATATTTTTAATTTTTAGTATTTGTTGTTATAGCGGCAACGGAAATACATCATTTGTGAAAATTTCAGCTTTCTAGCTATCACGGTCTATGAGATACAGCCTGGAGACAGACAGACAGACAGACAGACAGACAGACAGACAGCGGAGTCTTAGTAATAGGGTCCCGTTTTTACCCTTTGGGTACGGAACCCTAAAAACTGTGTTATGGGAGCTAGTGC
Source organism: Erebia epiphron (assembly GCA_963932025.1). Lineage (NCBI taxonomy): Eukaryota > Metazoa > Arthropoda > Insecta > Lepidoptera > Nymphalidae > Erebia > Erebia epiphron. The sequence continues at coordinate 14,172,468 of OZ009956.1, read as the reverse complement.
CTTCCCTATTACATAGGTGCTTTTTTTGCAATTTATTTAAATATTATTAGCTAATGTTGACATGCAAAATAAAATACAATTTTAAGGACGTGTATATGTGTGGGTGTGTGTGAGTAGTGTTTGTGTGTGTGTGTGTGTGTATGTGTGGGTGGTTATGCGTGTGTGTGTGTAAGCTAGTTCTTATGTGCGGATATGTTTGTGTTTGTTTGTGACTAAGCGTGGAATATCGGGAATTATTGTGGAATTTTAAAAAGTTCTTCATTATTTTTATAACTCCTGATCCTATGAATTATAATGAAGTAAATATCTTGGACAGACTTCATGGGATAGATTAGTAACATGTACCTACTTTGTTTGCTATGCTCTGTCGTAAAGGTTCCAAATATACACGAAGAAAAATATTGAGGAAAATGGGAAATATTGAAAATATCGAAGAAAGTTGTGATCTAGGTCTACAAAGAACCTTCTAGTTGTCTATTCAAGTACCTATCTACCTATTTAGATATTGTGTGTGCACCCAAGCAATAAACCCAAAGATAGTTAAGATAAGACAAATACTAAACTGACCAAGCGATTGAATAACTTACTAGTATATTTACATCTGCCCTTGATGCTATTTCATGTGATCAGAATTTATTGGCTCTGTCAGAGGGTAACCTGCAAATCATATCTCGTTTATTTCATTCAAATTCTTACTGGGTATATTTATTGCACAAAGAGAAAAGGTGTATAGGTATTCTTGCTTGATACATTTTTATTATCCATACTAATATACCTATTATAAATGCGAAAGTGTGTCTGTCTGTCTGCTACGCTTTCACGCCTCATCTATGTATTTAACCGACTTTGATGAAATTTGGTACAGGGATAAGTAGCATCCTGGGGAAGGACATAGGCTACTTTTTATCCCGGAAAATTAATGAAGTTCCCGCGGGAATGAAAAAACTTCAGTCAAGCGGACGAAGTCGCGGGCATCATCTAGTATATACATACAATATGCCTAAAACAAAAGTTCATCATGAAAAATTGCGTAGGTAGGTAAGTAGGTACCTATATAAATTCGAAACATTACAAACTGTAAGTAGGTACCTATTTAGAAGGCGAAGTCTACCGGGATAGATTTTATCTAACCGTAGATCCGTAGGTCGCCGCTCGGTCCATAGGTACGAGAGATCCAGTCGTCCACGCAAGGATGCGCAAGCGACGCATTTCTTTTTAGAAAGTGGCACGTGTCGGGGTTGTTCACCCTACGCGATCCGGGTCACACCGCGCCTCCCGCCCGTCCCCCGCCCGCTCGCCTGCCCCGTACTCCATACTACTTACTCCTTGATAAGGAAACTCCATTGACACCATAAGCGAGTGCAAGCGGGTCGACGGATAAGGCACTCCTTGTGATATATGGGACTCCCGACTTGATATGATATGTATTGAGTCATGTCATAGAGATGTGTGGATAATTTTAAGTGGTTGCGTGATAGAATGATGTTATTATAATATAAGAGTAGGTGTCTTATTTAGTAGATAATATCACTCTACCAATAAGCATCATTTATATTATTCTGTGGTTTTAGTAAGATAAGTCAAAACTCAAATGACTAGGTAGGTATATCAGTCCCTATAAATACGGCGCGCGCCGGGGCAATCTGCGTAATAGTCATTAGTATAAGTTTTCTATAGATAAGTCTATTGTTATATTTGCATTTAGCACCCTACCCGTAGAGAAAAAGAAAAACTGATCACGTATCACGAATTATCATTTAAATTTTCAAGCTTGCAACAATTTGTCACGATATTACATTACACGATATTACATTTTATACGCCTTTACATTTTTTTGATTATTTAATAGACTTTGAAACCAGATGTCGATACTTTTTTCCCTACTTACTTAGGTAGTATACCTTTTTGCCAAATATCTAGGGAAAATGAAATGAAAATTACCGTGCATGCCTACAGAATATATTATTGGTCAATTTGCGTGCAGATTTAACGTACTTATTTGCCTATCTCAAATAATTTAATGTAACAGCGGAATCTTAGATTAGACTATAGTACGAACTAGAAACGTTAGTAATTCAGAGTTTTTTATAGGATTTATCTTTAAGAAAATATATTAAGTATATTCAAACTCAATAAGTTCATATAATACCTAATCATCCACATTTTCTCACGCAATCGTCTATGTACTTTACAAAATGTGGGTCAAAACCTGAGTAAAGATAAACTAAACCGGCGGAATACAGATTAAAGTTAGTCCCTCTCCTACTGTGAATAATATTATGTCAAACTAGCTGATGCCCGCGACTTTATCCGCGTAGAGTAAGTTATTTTAATGCCTACGGGAACTGCCTAATTTTACGGAATAAAAAGTACCCTATGTCAATCTCTGTCCTCAACTATACCCAAGTAAAAATCACGTCGATCCGTAGCTCTGTTGCAGCGTGATTGATGGACAAATCAACAAATCGACAAACATTCACACTTTGGCATCTAAAATATTATAGTAAGTATGTAAGTAGGTATATGATTTTATTACTATTCTTGTGCTGAAAACGGAAGTTTGAGGCTACTTGGCACTTTGATTACAGATCTTTTAACGATAAACTCCCCAAACCCCCACTGTATATTAAATTTATAATTAAGAGAATTGTGGCTTCTTAGGTGACGTAACTACTTAAACAACAGGTTTTGGATTTTGTGAATTTTGAGGACAATTCTGGAATTATTGGAAAAATCAACTCCATTGCGTTTTCATGGATATTAAACTTAAATTTTTTACCCTAAAGTCTGAAGTCCTCTATTCCTAGGTACAGCACATGGCACAATACAAAAATAATACCACTTAAAGCCAGCTCCCGCAGTCTGCGGAACTGGGTCAAAATGATTGACTTATATTTCTCTATTTGTGACGTTTCGCCGTAACACCTGCAGTATAATCATAATATCATAATCATAATTCATAATATTCATATAATAATTAATAATATTAATAATCAACTAATATCAACTAATATAATATTATATTTGCGAAAGTCACTTTGTTTGTTGGTTTGTTGGTTTGTCCTTCAATCACGCCGCAACGGAGCAACGGATCGACGTGATTTTTGGCATGGGTATAGTTGAGGACCTGGAGAGTGACATATGCTACTTTTTATCCCAGAGAATTAAGGAGTTCCCGCGGGAATATAAAAAAATTAAATCACGAGAACGAAGTCGCGGGCATCAGCTAGTATTCTTTAAAGTACTCGTATAAGCGCGCAGCTTCGCTTGCAACGCATAATAAGCTTCTACCTTAAATAAACTAGGTACCTTACTTCTATAGGTACCTACTATACGAAAATGCAAAAGTTTGGATGGATAGATGTTTGGATGGATGTATGGATGGATGGATGGATGAATGGTTGGATGGATGGATGTTTGTTGCTAAATCACGCCAGAACACGAAGTCAGAACGGCTGAACGGATCCGGATGAAATTTTGGAATAACACATAGACTACTTTTTATCCCTGAAAATTAAAGAGCGCGAACCAAAAACCTTAATCCAAGTGGACGAAGTAGCGGGCATCAGCTAAATAAAAAGATAAACTGATTGTCTGGCAGACAACGCTGACTCTAGGACTGAAGATTTTAGAAGTAGCTTTTGTTTACTTACAAATATAGACCCCAAATAAGGAACAATTTCCAGAATTTCCACCCACTTGATTTGCGTCAAATATTACATAGGTATAGGTAGATATGCAAAGGTAAACGCAACGACGAAAACATTGTTTTAAAGAGTAACATATTTTGGCTCTATTATGATGTATATTTACAGAGATAATAACCATACTAAGTAGACGCAATTTATTTTTAGGATATCTTATGGGTAGTAAATTTTTTATAACTTTATAAGACAAGATTGAAACACATAAATAGGTACAACTTGATATTTTATTAAGAAACTAAGTACCATTTAAAATTAAAATACATGTTAAATTATCAACTTAAACTAGTTACATAGTCAAAAATCTCTTTAAAATACCTTTAACCTACTGAAATGTGATGCATCAACGCTTACATTACTAGTGTATACTCTTCCTCACTACTCTTAGGTCAATATTTGATTTCAGGTTTCCTTGGATAATGATGACGTCATAATGATCGTAAAGCTAGACAGCGTTTTTGACGGCTATTATATTATACCTATAGATGGTACTAAAATTAAACTAAAAACCGCATAACTGCAGACAACCTAGGATTCTAGCAACCTAGGATTCCTAAGAAACTAGAACTGGAGGTTATTATACTAGCGACGCCTCCAGGGGATTCATGGACATGGACTATACTGTATCCAGATGCTATTAGGATAATAAAAATAGGTTAATCTCTTTTCCTCATACGGAGACACTCGAGAGAAAAGGATAGAAGACTAACTATTATCCTAATATCACCTGGATCACTTATTTCCCGGGTCAGCATTTATGATGCTGCCCATCGGTGCAGCAAAACTCCTTGCCAGCGGAGAAGTTGGTGGGGGTCCACTGCCCCCCGCAGTTCCTGATGAAGAGGAACGCCTTCTCGCGGTACACGTCACGCTCCACCGCGCCACAGATCACTGGCCCGGCGCGCGGCAGGTACTTCAGTATCTGGAGATAAGTTATAGGTACAAGGAGTTTTTGTATATTTTCTCATATTTTAAGTTAAACTTCACTGCACAATCGATCCCGGAAGTGCATTGAAACAAGTATAAGTAATTATGACATAGCATAGCTACACGAATTACTTGAGGTCTTTTGAGAATCCTTCGGGAATTCTTTGATATAGGTACCTGGATAAAAAGTTTGTCCTTCTTCGGGATGCAATCTTTGTGAGTAGGCCCGTCAAAATCGGTTGAACACTTGACTCGGCCGTGAGAACGAAACAAAGAGACAGACTGACTCAATTTCGCATTTATTAGTAATCTAGCGGATGCCCGCGACTTCGTCTGCGTGGTTTGAGGTTTTTGGTTCCCGCGGGAACACTTTAATTTTCCGGGATAAAAAGCCTATGTGCTATTCCAGACTAAAATCTATCTCTGTGCCAAATTTCAGTCAGATCCGTCCAGCCGTTGGGGTGTGATTGAGTAACAAACATCCATACATCCATCCATACATCCATACATCCATCCAATCTTTCGCATTTATAATATTAGTAAAGTAAGATAGTAAGATTGGTAGTAGACTAAGCATGTCCTTCCCCGGGATGCAACCTATCTCCGTGTCAGATCGTTTGAACAGATGGACCGTGAAAGCCTAGAACACAGGCAGACGGACAGATCCACACTATCGCATTAATTAGAATAGGTATTATTATAGATAGCATGGAGTACGGATATTACCTACCTAAGTTACTTATTTGAACATTGGAAATAGAAAATCGTAATAACACAAGACACAAAGTAGGGATACTAAAGCTAAATATGATGATGAGTTTGCTAAATAAATTAATGTTGATGTTGACTGTATTACTTCGTGTAATAAGCAATGAAACCGTAAAGAATAGCTAATTAAAATGAAAATCTACCTACGGGGGAAATGATTGTTGAGACATACACTTCGTTTTATTGCTGGTCCGCAATACTTTCTAATAGTAAAGTGTAAACAAAGCGGCAGACATCTGCATGAACACCGCAAAGCATCATTTTCTCGAGAGCATTCAAAATATTATAAGGATACTTTGTATTTGAGTAAGTAGCTATACCTACTTTATCTAGGTACGTAGATAGATACTTCTACGCTCTGTGTGTTTTATCAACGTAAGTTTATCAACTAAGTACCTATCTGCAGTACTTACCTATCTTCATAACTTCAAAGATAGGTAGGTTTCGCCCTTTCGCGTGAAAGAGAAGTGGCGCATCGTATCATAGGTATACTCTGTTTTCCTAAAGCTCGGAGCCAAAAGCTTGGGAAATAGGTCAGTAGGCCTACAAAGTAGGTCGGTAAGTGCAGTTTTACAGTAATTTTTTACATTAAAACTCTCTTCATCAAATTGGTAAGTAGATAGTACCTAAATGAATCAATTTAGCCTACCATGAAAATTCTCTCGATCTAGGTCAAATGTATCAATATCAAATCAATCAATATCTTTGAAAGATATAATTTTGTCCGTTTACCTTTTATTAATAATTGTTAATGCGTCTGGGTTCAATGGGTCAACGACTAAACTTTCAGAGTTGCCCATGAGCGTTTTCCGCAACCGCACTTGGCCAGTGTGGTGGACTAAGGCCTAAACTCTTCTCATTCTGAGAGTGGACCTGTGCTAGTAGTGGGCCGGCGATAGATCGAGATGATGATGATGGACAGGCATCGTCAATCGCCATTGCCTGACGAACCAAAGTCTCCCAAAATATTTCTACCCGATAGCAACGTAGCATAAGTAGTTGGGCAGTTGGTAATTATTTTCCTATGCAAACAGAACCACCGCCGCAAGACATGACAACACGACTGGAACGTGTTTAAGGCGAGAAGTTATAGCGAATAGAAGGATCGATATGAAGGAGTTCACACAAAGTGCAGATCACATTTAGGAAACTGCTATCACGCTTTCACGTGCTGCTGACGTGACGTGACAAGACGTGATTCGTGACCGTCTCTCGTCTATATAGGTACTATTTTTCCTTTACTAGAAAATTGGTAAGTAAACAAATAGCTTATCCCTGAAACGCGTAAGAGACGCGCTTTGCACGTCGGATAGACCGTTATTACAGCGAACTACGATTATATCGTGATAAGAAAGATTTTGATTTCTTTTTACCTCTTCTTAGTTATGTACTGAAATGAAATGGTGACAAACTTGTGACCCTTATGATATGTCAAGACTCTACCTCTACCACCTGTTCGAAAAACGATTTCGATTCTACTGAGGAGAACCGGCAAGACACTCAGTAGGACTACAGATACAACCGCGGCAGATACTCTAAGGAATACCAAATTATAGTCCTGTACAGGATACAGCTATTTATGAGTTCTTACCACGTCTAAGCATTTACTGATGCAGTGCTTGAACCCCGCGGAACCACACGGCAGGCTGGGACTGTCAGTGTCGTACGTGACCACAGGTTCGCCTTGCGGAGGTCCTCGAGGCCGGCTGCGGCGACCATCCTTGATGCCGACCTGCTGCGACATGAACACACCGCATTGGCATGGCTCTATCTGAAAATAAAACGATAGGTAATTAACGTAACGGCTGATTATTTCTTCTTCTACTCTGCACCACTTTTGCTAGTGACAACCTCCCTAGCGAATTAGTGAGCCCTGTAGGCCATTTTTGTTCGGTACCTACCAGTTTGATCTCACACGGGGATGTAAAATTTCTGGTCTGGTCTGGCAAAGTCGTGCCGAAAAGCGATAAAGCGTTCCGCTGCGATGCAATGCCGTATGGAAGCCGATTAGGGGTATCAGTATAAGTTATAGGTTAACTACCATAGTCCTAACAGGCTAGCCCACTACCATCTCCACAGTCCACTCATTCACCACTTTTATCGCGTGTCAGTACCTGGTAACCGAGTAAGATTGACTATATACAGCTGGTGCACACTTGCAAGGCCTTCACAGCAGATTAAACTTTGTCTGTCCATCGCATTGGCAACTGATTATCTTATTCTAGGTTTCATTATGAGAAGAAAAAAGTAGTTCAAAATATTCTTATAATAAAAAATATGTGAAGGCTAAAAGCCTTCGAATCTACTGTTGTTGTCCAAAATGTCATTAAAATAAATAGCCATTAAATACAGGAGTAAGGATCAAAAAACTGGTCCACTTAATTCACGATTTCCGCTCAACATTTATTTCTCAGGCAAATGGAGCAAGAAATGTAATAAATTAAAGATAATAATACCTAATAAGTTTCTATATTTGTTTTTTAGTTAGGTACCTATCCAGGTGATTGAAGAGTGCTAACAGATTTTCTTGAATTAGAATTACTTAATTTTACATTTTTGGCAATGGATAAAATTGTTTGTTTTCAATTTATGAATATACTAGAGGATGCCCGCGACTTCATTCGCGTGGCTTAAGTTTTTTAATTCCCACAGGCACGCCTTAATTTTCCAGGCTAAAAAGAAGCCTGTGTCACTCTCCAAGTACCCAACTAAACCCATGCAGAAAATCACGTCGAGCCGTTGCTTTGTTGCGGCGTGATTGAAGGACAAACTCTCTATTTGACGTCCTTGGGGATAGAAATTTCAAAAACTGTAAAATCCGTATTTCATCATTAACGGAAGCCCAAATACTAAGTTTCATGGCTATAGCAGCTTGAAAAACGACGGACTTTAATACAAACTTTCAACCCTTATTTAACCCCATTGACGGTAGAATTTTTAAAAATGTGACTCACATCCTTCTGTATTTTTACCAAAAGCCAAAATACCAAGTTTCGTAAATTCAACTTGAAAAATATATTATTAAATAAAAGACTACCCTATTTCAACCCTTTGGGGGTAGAATTTTCAAAAATGGCGGAACCCCAAATACCAACTTTCATGGCTATAACTTGAAAAATGAAGGACTTTAATACAAACTTTCAACCCTATATATTTACCAAAATTTTACCCCTGTAAGCGTAACATTTTGAAAAACTGTGACACAGCTATTTCTTTATTTTCAACCCGCAGCTTATATACGAGTACCAAGTTTCATGGCTATAACTTGAGAAATGAAGGACTTTCATACAAACTTTCAACCCCTATTTACCCCATTGGGGGTAGAATTTTGAAAAATTGTGACAAACGTACTTCTTTATTTTTACCGAAAGCCAAAATACTAAGTTTCGTTGATATAACTTGAAAAATATCTTGAGAAATGAAGGCCTTTCATACCAACTTTCATCCCCTATTTCACCCCTATGGGGGTCGAATTTTCAAAAACTGTGAAACACGTATTTCTTAATTTTTTACCGGTAGCTCATATACCAAGTTTCGTGGATATAACTTGAGAAATGACGGACTTTCATACAAACTTTCAACCCCTATTTCACCCCCTTAGGGGTGGAATTTTGAATAATTCTTCCTTAGTGAGCGCCTAAGTCACAAAAGGAAGCTAAGTGTCAAAATTTCAAGTCTCTAACCCCAGCGGTTTAGGCTATGCGTTGATATATAAGTCAGTCAGTCACTCAGTCAGTCAGGACTTTGAATTTTATATATATAGATTAAATAGGAAAAAGTGTGAGGCTACGCTGAAAAGGGATGCTTTAAAATATATCTTCAGACAATCTGTTCTTGTTGTACCGACAAATCTAGTAAAAATAAAAACCTAAGTTCCTTACTTCCTACTAAATAAAACGGTACTTAAAATTAATAAGAATCGAAAATAGGCATATAAATATATTGGCCCATAATAAGTAAATAATGCTTCTGCCTAGGTAAGTAGGTAGTAATAAAAAAGTGACTAAATCCCAGCTAGAAATTAGCTTACCCCATCCTCGTCCTCGAAATCTTCGTCGTCCATATCAACAGTTTCAATCGATTTCAAGCTTTCCATTTCATCTCTCTTGAGCTTCCGCCTGGCTTCACTTGTGGTCGCTAACCACAAGCAAGCTGCCAGCATCGCCCATCGTCGGATACCAATCATTTTACCGTAGATAATCTGAAATTTAAAGATATTGGAACACGGAAAACTGCCTAGTTGGTCTAGTGGTTAGTTTGTTCGACTGTGGCCGACGAGGTCCCGGGTTTGATTCCCGGTACGAGCCATAATTAAGTTTTGGGTTTTCTGACTAGAAATCAGCTTCAAATCATCCCGGAGTTAGGAAGTTGGCGGTGTTCCACCCCTGTGCCTCGGAGAGCACGTTAAAAGCCGTCGGTTCCGGTTAGTATCATTTATCACTAACATGATAATATTTGTTAAAGCCCGCCAACCTGCATTGGAGCAGCGTGGTGGGTCTAACCTCTAATTCCCTCTCTCCTAAGAGAGTGGAGGCCTGTGCCCAGTAGTGGGGCGTTCAAGGTACAAACTATTGCGGACATATGTCACGCTGCAGGGATGGTACCTCCTAGAGTTTAAAGAGCTATACATTCAAGGTATCACTGACATTTATTCCTCTATGCATAGAGGGCTGTCGGTAAGGTGAGGGACCTATAGCCTGCATGGAGAGCGACGAGACACCAAAACACGTACTGCTCGAGTGCAGCGGTGAACCCTACGAGAAGCCTACATGGGGTCCCAACAAATCTCCCGGAAATCTTCACCAACCTGGATGGCTTGCTAGGATTCCGGAGTGAGTCTTGCTGAAGTAATCGAGCGGGGAGCCGCACCAGAAGTCTTACGAACAGCGGACGGCTACGTCTAAGTGCAGAAAAACACCCGGGACAAGAAAAAGAAGAAGACAAAGAGTGCCGGTAGAGTACCTTAACCACGCAAAGGAACCCCTGGCATAGTCTGGACCATAGATTAATTATAAACCAATATATTGTCTTTGGTCTGGACTCAGGACCCAATTAAATTTTAATGATGATGTACTTACATTGTGATTACCATAAAAACTCCTGTAGACGAAACTTCAAAACTCAACTTTATGATGCTACTTAGTAACACCCTTCACATTGCTGAATCACCATTAGAACGAAAATGAGGTTATTATGACAATGCCTCTATTTAAATCCGTGTCAAAAGGAATTCTAATAACATAGTTATACGTCAGTGAAGAATGCTTGCACAGCAAACGTGCAAATTGCACGCATTTACGCTCTGAGCTACACCATACGTGTTCCTCTCTAAAGTTAAAGATTGATAAGGATTCTTAAAATGGAAGCTATTACAGATAGAAATATGATAAGCAAATATTTCGAATGCTCAGGCGTTTTTGAGGTAGGTAATAAAAATTCTTTCTTTTTCGTTGCTTTATCGTGGCAACCACCAATTAGGACCTTTAGTGGATACCAAGTACCTCACTACAGTCCATTAACGTCCCGCTGCTGGGCACAGGCCTCCACTCTCATAGGAGAGAGGGAATTAGAGCTTAGACCCACCACGCTGCTCCAATGCGGCTTGGCGGGCTTTAACGACTATTATCATTGTTAGTGATAATAGGTACCTAACCGGGACCGACGGCTTAACGCGCTCTCCGAGGCACGGAGTAGTAACCACAAGAAAATAATGATAGGATCAATTTTCTTAATTTATGGAATAATTAAATATCTAATTTAATACCCACTGAGTTACTTACCTACCCATATTCATATAGGCACCACCTCAAATACTTTTGTCTTTTGCAGGGGGGCAGTGACATTTATGGATAGTTAAAAATGTTCAAGTGCCCAATTGAGTAACCATAACTCGCTGTTAGAGGCGCACTCAAAAGTGTTAGGTACCTACAGTTAATGTTGATTGATAAAGGTAGGTGGGTAAACTGTGACGACACGACGCATGTGTTTTGTGTATTTAAAGCTAAGGTAAGGTGTAAGTACTTAATTCAGTTACGTATTTTTCCATTCGATATTAAGCCATGTTAAATCAATGACCAAGTGCCATGTTAAAGGAATGTTAGACTAGCTGATGCCTGCGACTGGTATAAGATTTTTTTTATTCCTGCGGGAACTCCTTAATTTTCCGGGATAAAAAGTACCTTAAGTCACTCTCCAGGTCCTAAACTACTTTAGTATACCCATGACAAAAATCACGTCTCCGTTGCTCCGTTACGACGTGATTGAAGGACAAACAAACACACTTTCGCATTCAAATCAAATGTTTATTTATTCAAATAAACTTTTACAAGTAGGTACTTTTGAATCGTCAAGTGAATCTACCGCTGGTTCGGAATGCCATTCCTACCGAGAAGAACCAGCAAGAAACTCGGTTTTTATTTTAGCATGGTAGGTATTATAATATTACCTATAGGTCTCTCTCTGCGTCGTATTCCTCAGTACTGAGGGTCGTGACCCCTTTCCATTAATTAAATAATGGTAGGAGTTTTTTGGGATAATAATGCGGTGTGTTCCCACGTCCTTCCGCATACCTATAGGTACCTATCCTTTGATCAGCGTGTTAAACACGAATAGGTAGGTATAGAACACCACGCTGCTCCAATGCGGGTTAGCGAGCTTTAACGACTATTATCATGTTAGTGATCATAAACGGGACCGACGGCTTAAACTACTCTCCGAGGCACGGGGGTGAAACACCGCCACAACTTCCTAACTCCGGGCTAGTACTGAGAATTTCTAGTCAGAAACCCAATACTTAATCATGGCCAGACCCGGGACTCGAACCCGGAACCTCGTCGACCGCAGTCAAACATGCTAACCAATTGACCAACGAGGCAGTTATATTTATAGACTGCTAAATTCCATTTATTTAAACGTAATTTCTTAAGCTAGTGCTAAGAGTAGGTTCGACGACCTCCCTTGCGTAGAGACCTTGCAAATGGGAGATCCCGGGCTGAGGGCTCGATCCCCGGCAGGGTCAATTTTCTCTGGTGGTAGGCCACGGCTGAGACTAGTTACCACCAATGCTAGCAAAAGATGTACCGCACCATGCCGCCAAGCTATTGAGTGTTCCGGTACTGATTTTTTTACAGCTCATGCATGCCCGAGAGTTCTTCAGAATGTTCTCAAAAGTCTGCCAATCAGATCTAAGCCAGCATGGTGGACCACGGCCAAACCACGCTCAGCTGTAGTAAATGGGTTAAAGTGATGTTAATTGAGAGAACCCCTTAAGTTTTCCAAATAGATATCCGAGATTTCTATCCGATATGGTACCGAGTAAGTAGGTAATGTAGCTTAGTCTATATAATATGTTGTTTTTTTTGGAATTCGAACTCGAAACTTCACCAAAAGCGAGTCGTGCCACTGCGCCTGAGAAGTCTCATCTTGGCCTAATCTGGGATTAGAGAGCAACATAGGTATACGAGACACCAGACAAAAATAAATAAAAAAAGTAAAACGTCTGCTAGTATCATTTTACAAATGAATCATTTAATCAATGCTGGGAAACAATACTGTATTGTTATTATTGTAATGGCCGTAATAAATACATACAAAGGTACACATCATCACGGGGAAAGATTTAGCGTAAATAAATAACAATAAACAATGCTAAAATGCGATTTCCACACTGGGACTAAATCTCGATAGTTAGCTCTCAGAGATATTATTATAATTAATAAAAAATTGCAGAAATGTAAAAACCTCCACAGACCACTATTTAGGATTTGGCGAAAGAGCCTTATCTCCAAAAACAAACCAAGTACATATATGAAATTTTTGGAGTTGTATATGAAATTCGCCAATGAAACAGCGATGCTTCATATGAACGTTTTACCTACGCAAAACAAACAGCTGACAAAGATATTGCTTTGCAAATATATTTACATCGATAAATTAATTATTATTTCAAAATTTGCATCGCATGCATGTAAGCTAAATTAACTTATGTATAGCTTAATATTACCAAAGAATATTCATTCAGGTCTTATTTTTTTAAACTGTTGGTTTTTAGATCGTCAAATTAGAGACTCCCTAAATATTTTTTACATTAGCAAATCTTAATTGATAATTTAGGAATATTTAATCACAGTTTAAAAGTTTAGCAATAGTTTTAGATATTTTATAAAGGTAAGCAACAGATTTTGCTTGCAATCTACATGCTATTATAGATATTATTATTATAAAAGACAAATCTTTATTTTACTAACTTACAAAATGCACACTACACTATATGTACTATTGAAAACCAACAACCTACAAACCTGAGCAAATACTAACTGTATGATGTATCTCTACTTCTATGTATGACTAAAAATCTATTAGGTACTTCCTATAAATGAAAATTACTAAAAGATCATTCAAAAATTTGTGGGTGAAAAACCAAAAGAACCCACTGTTTAGATTATCAATTCATCTAATAAAGTTTAAAACTATCACTTTTAAATATTATACAAACTCTCCGTTTAAAATAGGTAATCTGTTTGGACCAAAAAAAATTAATGCCTTAACTCAAAGTACCAAATTAACCATAAAACCAATAATCACTCCAAGTCACTTATCTCCTGACCGCTCACAATTAATCAATCTTGCCAACATTTTTGTTTTATAGAAATTAACCGTACTTTACTTTCACATTTAACACTTACAATAATTCAAAATATATTCATATTTAATAATACAAGATAATTTGGACATAGTTTTAAATCAATATTGCATTTTTCATTGTGTTATTATTCAATAAATAGTATTCTAATGGCTATCAGTCTCGCTCAGTTATTGACTATAATATTGTACATAGTGGACAAAGTGAACAATTTCAAATATTTTTAATATAAATTGCTTTTTTCAATAATGACTTTTGTTCTCTTGCAAAATTGGCACTTCAAAACACAGCAATATATTCACAAAGACATCTTGGCTTACAACCTAACAAAGAAATTATATAATAATCAAAGTTGTATAAAAAACAAAACTTATGCCTATAAATTTTATTGACCTTAAAATTAAAAATAAATTATTCCTTCAAATAATCTCAACAGTCTTTGGCCAACATCAATTTGGCCTCCCCTTCAAAAACAACCTTTTTCTCTTCCTCAACAATACAGAAAAACTTCACTTTGAGGATTTTTCTGACGTCCACAAGCTCAACACTGATGGTCAGCTTCTCCCCAACAAAACACTTATTAGGAAACTTCATAGTCTGTGAAACTAGAACTGTGCCTGGTCCGGGCAAGTGAGTACCAATCAGACCCGCTACCAAGCCATTTAAAAATGCTCCATGTACAATTGGCCTCTTATTCCCATTATTTTTATGAAGATAATTATGATCACTGGTGAGATTGGAGAATGTATCCAGATCCTTTTGCGTTAATGTCTTTTGTATTCTTATTTTATCGCCTGCTTTAAATGAAGCACGGCTGAATGTTGTTGTATGAATCTTGCATATCTTTTGATAGTTTTTGTTATTGACTGCTATGTATGGAAATCTGTTTGATAGCATCTTATTCATCTTTATCCACCAATTGTTTTTTACAAATTATTCAATTGTCAGCACGGTTATCCTTGTTTACATCATCTAGAAAGATATTCGCAAGATTGAAAATAACTTTGTTCTCAGAATTTGTTAAACTCTTTATATCTTGGATAACATTTAAACTCTCAAGTGTAGATTTTGCATGACTGTGGTACAAATAGATAAGTATTGTGATTGCTTCAGCTACCGTTTCACTGTGACTTGACTTCAATAATGTGCTGATGCTCTTTAGGTCTGCATGTTTTAGAATATAGTCAACATTTGCTGGATCTGGAAATTAAAATAAAAGAAACCATATAATGTTATACTGGCTGTTATAAGTCAAAATTTACCTGAAGTTAAGAAAAAATCTAAAAGACTACTTGCAGGCATTTCATAAGGAATATTAGAATGTTTTACACATAGAGGGGAGGTGAACTGCAAACTATGTTGAAACTATATTAAAATTACCTATACATAAGTTAGAGATTCCTGAAGCTGCAAAATGTAGAAGTGTGCCATTCTTTTCATTCTTCAGCACATGTATAAAGATATCTAATACTCCAACATCTCTTAGAAACCCATAGTTTATCGGGTCATATGCAAAATTAGCTAGATTTGCTAGCACCTGGTGCTTTGACTCTGAAAAAGAAAGACTCTGATAAACTAACAATATATTGTGTTTCTCCACATTGAATTAGCTTTGATTTCGGCTCAAATTCTAATTCAAAAGTAATTTAATCAAAGTGGGTGAGTTGTTGATAGTTTAACAACTACCTACTGAGGATGTGCTACTTAAATTCATCTTGAAACTAAGCTACGGGAGTTCCAAAAGCGCCATGGTCTGAGAAGAAGCCCGCTACTAAAACATTAGACTGAAAAACATACCGCAAGATTCCGTATTGATGTACTCATCCACTAACAATGATAGGTAGCTTTCGCGGTCAGTTCCATTATCGGGAGTTCGTTTTTCGAGTTGCACTTTACTACTAAACATTGAATTACTTATGAAGATGATGATTAAAACAAAGAAACGAACACGTTAAGATTCCATGGTACATAAACATAATTCGAAAATTGAAAAAAATACAAATGGAAAATTGAAAAATAATAATGTGGAAAGGTCAAAAGAATTCATTTGTCAATGACAAAAATGACATTTGAATTTGATGATTTGAGTTTGACATAAAGATTTGCGTATGATTTGACAATTTTTAGCTTGGGTAAAAAATATCGTTATATCAAAAATCAAAATATCGATATTTTCTCATAAAGCTATCGATATGTAGTCGATTTTTATTTGAAGGGTTAATATGTCAAAAATAGAGAGGCTACTCCAGTCTCCAACCGATGGACTTAGCATTAGTAGAAAATTGAATTCAGTTTTTAAAATTATAAGATTTTAATAATTCATAATAATATTATCATGAATTTTTTATATTCTGATTTATAAACGACATCAATAATTTATGTTTATCCCATAAGTTTGTATAGTTTTTACCAGTTTGTACGGGCTGCCATTGCCTGGGATTTAGTATCGATTAATCAAATTGATAATGAAAATCAATTTGTTCTAAGAAAATATTGTACGTTTCACTAGGAACGCAACACAGAGTACATACATAGACAATGATTGCAGATGCGTTCAAACACGTTCAAAATAAGTTTGACGTTGACACTTGACAGCAGTGAAGAAAATCCATAAATATTAAACTGAAAATCAGAGACAAGTCTAGTAGGGCGATTGTGTAAAACCTGCATCAATGATCAATCATTGTTACAGTATAAATTGTTGTGATTGGTTGAATTTATGGTATTCTTGCCGCGTCAATGGATTTTGTCCAATAGTGGAAGGGTTTAACCAAGCAGAGGTGATTGCAATCGTTACACTGTAGCTGCCATTTTTAGCCGGTTGCCACTTGCCCTAGAAACGAAAATGTAAAACGCGTGTTTTTGACGGATTTCAAATTTAATACAGAATACTTTCAAATTCGAAAAAATAGAAGTGATTATGGTCTAATTAAGCTGGTTTTTAAGTAAAATTCTAATTAATTTCATAATGAGTGCTACTCCATCTATCGCCGGTAAGTAATTATTTAAACTATAACATGAGAAAAATATCAGTAAATTAGGTTACCTACCAAGGTTTTTTATTTTCAGGTTTAACAAACCGTAGTTTATTTCGCATTCAATTTCAAGAACCATATGAAGAGGTAATACTCAGAGATGAGACGACACCTAATATACGAAGCATTACATTTAGTCCTAAGGGTACCTACTTGGCCTACAGGACAGATAGAAAGTGAGTTTTCTTGCACAGATTGATAACATAACAATAATTTCTTTAACCCTATAGATTACTCCAAATGCTATACATGGTTAGTTATGTTGCTGTGGCTTCTGCAGACGCACAATATTTTACACACATTTTATTTTACCATTATTTGCCAGTGAAGTTATTGTTATTAAGGTATAGTAATTAATGAAGAATGATAAGGCTATCACCGCTTCATTAGCGTGCGACGCAACCTCCTGTACAGGGTTGCCAGTTTAATCCCGCCCGCCGCCGAGGGTTGCCCGCCTCCAACTTTTTAACGTTTTCTGTGTTTTAAGAAATTAAATATCACTTGCTTGAAACAGTGAACGAAACCGTCGTGAGAAAACGTGCACGCCCGACATTTCTTCATAATATTCTTGAACACACTACTTACTTGGCTGACTTACTACAGTACACACCATACTGTAGTAAGTCAGCCAATCTGCACTTGGCCATCTTTTTTTTTATTTTTTTTATCCACTACAAGTTAGCCCTTGATGGATGACTATGGTGGACTATGGCCAAACCAAACCCTTCTTATTCCGAAAGGATATTCATGCTTGGTAGCCAGTAATGGGTTGATAAGAGAGACACGCGCACTTAATTGCCAAGAATTTTTGTCAATCGGCTTCTCCCAAACTACTTGATTTTTTCCACACTAACCCATTCACTATCTTATGTTTCCCTATAGTCTGTACGTGACTATTGTATACTGTAATATGTTTTCTAGGGCTGAGATAGTCAAATGCGCTGATTGGTCAGTGGCAGCTACCATTGATGGTAACTACAAGGAAATGTTCTTCTCTCCACTGGACAATTACTTCATTGTATGGGAAATGTTTGCTATGACTAAGGATAATCCTCAGGTAAATTACTGATCAAACAGGCGAAATCGTTCGCCCCGATTGTATCAACTATCTAAGTACTCTCTAACTCGTATCTAAGATGTGTTCATATTGGCGCGACTATTCGCGTTCCTAATCGCGTGCCGACTCCCGCGCGCGATTCGCCGCAGTTTGGCCCAAGCTTAAGAAAATAAGATTCCAAAGATTTTATTAAAGCTATGTATTTTCAAACTTAAAAAAACTCAATAAGATAATATATTTCTTCAAATATTTAGTTTTGTGGTTTTACTTCATTACTTTTAGTGGCATTAAAATTTTTGTTCTTCAGGGATAAAGTTTTAGAACCATAAATTATTATGCTATAGTATAAAGTATATTCTACACTGGTAGTGTATTCTTTAGCACATCTAGGGCTATCCTGTCACAATATTATACTAAACTTATAAACTTTTTTTTTCTAATAAGATTAACAATGAAATGAAAATATTTTATAAAATAATGTTTTAGGGTAAACCAAACTTACATGTCTTTCGATCAGCAACTGGAGAAAGAATTGGAGCTTTTATCCAGAAAAATCAGATTGGTTGGTGAGTGTTTTGTTAAAATGTAGTTAAGGAATGTTGTAATGTGTATTTATGACATAACTTTTGTAAATATAGAAAGCTTTAGCTCTACATGAGAACAATTACTCTTGAAGTATCTATTGCATTTATAATAAAACAAAACCAAAAAGAAGTCTACTCTCTTTTAACTAATATTTTAATATTTATATCGATGCTAAAAACCATACTTACATCTTACTAATATTATAAATGCGAAAGTTTGGATGGATGTATGGATGTTTGTTACTCAATCACGCCCCAACGGCTGAACGGATCTGGCTGAATTTTGGCATAGAGATAGATAATAGTCTGGAATAGCACATAGGCTACTTTTCATCCCGGAAAATTAAGGAGTTCCCGCGGGAACCAAAAAACCTCAAACCACGCAGACGAAGTCGCGGGAATTCGCTAGTAATATTATCGCTAGTCTTACTAATATTATAAATGCGAAAGTTTGGATGGATGTATGGATGTATGGATGTTTGTTACTCAATCACGCCCCAACGGCTGAACGGATCTGGCTGAATTTTGGCATAGAGATAGATAATAGTCTGGAATAGCACATAGGCTACTTTTCATCCCGGAAAATTAAGGAGTTCCCGCGGGAACCAAAAAACCTCAAACCACGCAGACGAAGTCGCGGGCATTCGCTAGTAATATTATAAATGCGAAAGTGTGTCGGTCTGTCTGCTACGCTTTAACTTTTGATGATTATTTATAGAAAAAAAATTACATACGCTACTTTTTGTCCTGGAAAATTAAGGGTATAATATAGGATAGGAATAAAAAAAAAGAACAATGTGGATGAAGTCGCAGGCATCATCTAGTCATAAAAAACATTTAAATAAAGACTATGTATATAGATAGTAAAAGTGCGTAATTCTTTCTGAATAATTTTAGGGAACCAAAATGGTCATCTGATGAGAAGCTATTTTCAATGCTCATAAACAACAGAGTTCTCATTTATGAAGATGTGAATCTTGATAGATACACTCAGAGCATCCAAGCAGAGAAATTGCAGTCATTTAGCATTTCACCCAGTACAACACCTGCATACTACTTCTCAATATTCACTTTAGGTATGGAAATATATTATTAATTTTCGATAAGACTAAGTACTAGGTCTGACTACTGAAGTCTGAAATCAGAGAGGAATCGCAACCTTGGCAACCTCCAAACAGCTGTTCTTTGGTGGTTGCGTTAAATATGTATGGAAGTAACATAAAAAAAATTGATCACTATAGATTGGCAATGGTCAAAATGATACCGGGTTTCTTTACAGAGACCTGCATAGCCACAGCCTCAAGAAGATTACCCAAACATTAAGTAATTGCATCCAAAAAGAGATATAAGTTGACATTCGTCTAAAGAAGTTTTACGTCAAATATAATCATCATTCATCATTTTGACTTATTGCTGGCTCACTATTGAGCACAAGACGACTCTCGGAATGGGAACGGTTTGGCCACATTCCATCACGTTGGCCAAGTCCAGATTGGCAGACTTTACACGTTCACACACATTTGAGAATCCTAAAAGTTTGAAACCCCAACAACCGAAATAGGAGTCTAAACTCAAAATAATATTACATTAATATTAAGCCATCAAATGCTTTGCTTATATTAAATACAACCTTTTCAGGTAAATCAGGTCAGCCATCCTTTTGGCGCGTATTCAAATACCCCGAGTTTGAAGCATCACAGGCTTTAGTGAGCAGGTCTTCGTTTCAAGCTGATAAAGCTGCTTTCCATTGGAATAGAAGAGGAACCAACGTCTTTGCTATGACACAAACAGAAGTAAGTAAAAATCAAGCACAAGTGCCATTGTGCTATGATTACAAGAATACCACCACTACAGCCCATAACGTCCCACTGCTGGGCACTCCCAGCGTCCCACTCTCATAGGAGAGAGGGAATTAGAGCTTAGGCCCACCACGCTGCTCCATTCGGGTTTGGCGGGCTTTAACGACTATTATCATGTTAGTTAACCGGGACGGCACGGGGGTGAAACACCACCAACTTCCTAAACTTCCTAACTCTGGGCTAATACTGAGAATTTCTAGTCAGAAAAACCCAATACTTTATTATGGCCGGACCCGAAACACGAATCAGGGACCTCGTGCCCGCAGTCGAACATGCTAACCACTAGACCCACGAGCCAGTTTCAAGAATAACTCTTTTGTAAATTATTAAATGTATGATAATATGATGAAGACGATAAATTTAATTTTTCGTTTTACAGGTAGATAAAACTGGCGGTTCTTACTATGGAAAACAATCATTATCCTATGGTGATGTGAAGGGTAATGCAGGAAACATGTCTTTCAGTGAGTAAAATACTTTTTACGCATCACATGGCTACTGGCTGAAATGTGATAGTAATATTATTACTTAGATCATATTTATAGATTTTAACAACTGTTTTGTACCACTATTGCACGCCCGAAGAGGCAATGTACCTATCTTTGCAATAAAATTATTTGATTGTATTTGAAAAAAACTTAAATAGTTTTACGTAGATACACAGGGAATTTAGATTTTTGAAGTGAAAACTTCTTTAGCCGCGTGAGGCACTTTTTGGTAGGGGGTAAACTTGTGGATTCGCGTCACCGACATGCTCGCGCTGTTACGAAGACAAAATACTACGTTCGTAATTTAATGCCTTAGTTTGAGGGTTTATATTTTAACTAGATGATTCCCGCGACTTCGTCCGCGTGGACCAAATTTTTTCGATTCCCGCGGGAACTCATAAATTTTCCGGGATAAAAAGTAGCCTGTTTCCTTCCCCGGATACAACCTACCCCTGTACCAAATTTCATTAAAATCGGTTGAACAGATAAATTGTTTGATTCCCATGGGAACCTTTGAATTTTCCGGGATAAAAAGTTTTAATATTAATGTTGTCAGTATATTCGCTAAAGATTAACAACAAATTATTACTCGATCAGGGGAGATCTTTTGAACTACTTAAGGACAGTATAAATGAATTGAAATATAGTCAATAGTCAAAGCTGTTTTATTTAAAACTAGATAATGCCCGCGACTTCGTCCGCGTGGATTGATGTTTTTTGATTCCCGCGGGAACTCTTGAATTTTCCGGGATAAAAAGTAAGTATGTCCTTCCCCGGGATACAGGTTGTATCCCGGGGAAGGACATACTTACTTTTTATCCCTGTACCAAATTTCATCAAAATCGGTTGAACAGATGGGCCGTGAAAGCGTAGCAGACAGACAGACAGACAGACACTTTGGCATTTATAATATTAGTATGGATTATTTTAAATTTTTCTAATTCTATTAAAAAACGAATATTTAAAATAATTAAAAAAATATATTATAATAATTCGTTTTCACTTCTATCGGCAGTCCCCTATGACTGCCAATTTTTTTTTAATACATTACAAAAACTGGTTCAAATCTTGTGTCTGCCTGCCACAGTTCACTCAAACCTCAGTGCCTCAGTTTATCAATGTAGGCAATAGTAAGCAATAATAACACTGGACGTAATTAATTTTTACTTAATTTTCAAGGTAAAGAAATCCTAAAAATCGTTCAGGTTATCTCTTTGTACTATGTATTTACGTATTATTGTATTTGAAAGAACTAGAAGTTTGATTCGCTATAATCCGCCACAACAGGTAAATCTATGTGGCACCAACGACCTCAATTTACATAGACGGGCCCTGCCAAACAAAGAATGTGGGCGTATTTTTAGCAACGCCATCAACGCCATCTAGTCTGAAAAGCGGGAACTTACTTGCAACATATATTGAAAATGTATGACTCGGTCATAGATAATACAGGTCATGGCCATAGAAGCCGTAGGCCAGTTAGTAAAAAAATATATCATACAGTTTGCCGCGGAAATTAATGATTGCGTAATGGATAGAAATATTAAATAGGAATATTAAATAACATTTTTTTGGAAATTTATAATTGTGAATTGAATCACTTACCTTAAAATAAAAATTGTTTAGTGCCAATCTAATAATACTTTAGATGTTAACCTAAGAATAACAAATTATCTACACGACGAGCGACCGTGACAGCGCTACGATGGGGACAAAGACAGGTTAGGAACGCGTTCTCAATGTCGGTCGCCCAACCTTTTTCTATGAAAGGGCCCATCTAGTACCTACATATATATCGATGTGTGGCACAGTATGTATCTTGCACTTGTAGCTTGCGATATTCACCACGCCACACAAATCTTCCAAATTATTCTCAACATACATTTCACTCCGACACCGGAGAATCTTCAGGATGTTGACTCGACAATGCACGATTCTAAAGTCGTGCATTGTCAAGTATATTATAGAGTACACATAGATTTTCCTACTGTGGCGGATTATAGGAATTAAACATCTAGTTCTTTCATTATCATGATCTTCTGCAAGGTAACACCTATCCAATATTATTGTATTTGCAAATTAGGCAAAGAAGGTCCAATCCACGCGATCGCATGGAACCCTGGCAACTCAAACGAGTGGGTGGCTGTATACGGACACGCGCCCGCAAAGGCGACGCTCTTCAACGCCAAGTGCGAACCGCTCTTCGAGTTTGGCACTGGCGCCTGGAACGCGATCTACTTCCCACCGGAGGGGAATGATATCCTTTTCAATGTATTCACTACTAGATTGATGTGACACCATGGTTTTTATAAAGGGTTCCGTACCTCAAAAGGAAAAAGTGGAACCCTTATAGGATCACTTTGTTGTCCGTCCGTCTGTGTGTCAAGACCCTTTAAATACTCAAGTCTACTGTCCCTTGGAGCTGTGAAAGAAATCAAACTTCTAAGCCAACGCAATCAAAAGATACAGCCGTTTATACTTCCCGTGAACCTTTCAGAATCTTGAAATTTGGTACGAAACAACGTCTTATAGCACAGATAAAGGAAACATTGCGAAAAGCATAGTGTGATAATTGATCTATCTGTAATACATTAAAGTTTACTATCCATTTTTCGGGGTGACTTAATATTATTGCTCGGCAGTTTATTTTCCCTTAACTCCACTGCACTTATCCTCCTCGGCGGTTTCGGTAACATAGCAACGGGCCACATTTCCGTATGGGACCTGCGTGGCTACAAGAAACTGGGAGAGTGTTCCGCCCCGGATACGACGTGCTTACAGTGGGACCCGCGAGGGGAGACCTTCCTCACCGCGACTACGTACCCCAGGCTTACCGTCGGCAATGGGTAACTAGTTTACATTTCTCAAACATGAAAATTTGAGCATTATTTTGACAACCTTCTTCGAGATAAATCGAAATTGCTGTACTGGCCAAATACATGCGAGCAGCGGCCGGCAAAAGTTGTATAAAAATCCATATCTGTCGTGGCTTAGCAACCAAATAAATTACATAGTAAATTCATATCTGTCGTGTAATTTAAAAATGGAACGATTTTTTACTCCGAAACATGGCAACCAAGGAGGTAACTTATCAAAGGTTTTATTTAAATTTCGAACTAGCTTGCAAATAGAAAGCTGTTTATTGAAAAAAAAAAACAAATGTACACTTTCGTTGTTCGTCATTGATTTTGAAATGTATTTGACAAAATGAGTTCAAGTGAAGACAATGAGTGTGATGAACATACTTTAACGCCACTTGAAATCCAAGAGGCGGCAAGAGCCGTAATAGAATCAATGCCTGTTTTGCTGGCCGCTGCAGTAATGTACTAATACACATAATATAATAACACTTACAAAAAGGTTGGAGAATGTACCGCCCCCTACGCCACGAGCTTGTACTGAGACCCGCGAGACAACTTTTTAAAGAAAACCCCATTTTACAGAACATACCTACTATACTTATGTTTGGTTTGATTTTACATTCATAGGTACTCGCCTTAATGAAAAAAACAGTCCACACAAAAACGAAATCCATACAAACCTTCAGACCCGATTTCTTATCACACTTAAGTAAAGATCATTAATCATTATAATGATTATTTAGGCCGATATTCTTATTACAGACCATTTCCACAGATACAAAATCTGGCACTACACGGGCGCACTAATGCACAAGCGTGTGTGTGGTGAAAAAGAGAACCTACTGTCAATAAGCTGGCAACCCGGCACGTATCCTAAGAGTGAGCTATCAAGGGCGGCGCCTAAAAGTATCGAGGACGCCACCCCTAAGGCCACTGGAGCCTACCGACCACCCGGGGCGAGGAATCGACCGTCTACGTTCACACTGCATGAACATGAGAAGCCTCATCGACCGGGACAGACTCTGGACGGTATGGAATGTGAAATATAATAAACGTGTTGATAATATTATACACCCGAAAATCAATGTGTTCGCATTTCCAAACTGCTGAAATTATATTTTTCGTAATCAGCGTCCCAAAAAACGCCAACGTCGTTCGCCCTTGTAACTATTTGCCTACCATGGAATTGAAAAGGGTGGGTAGCATGTGGGTGAGTGGGTAGGTGGCTAACTTGAATTGAATTTTGCAAAATCCGTACTAAAATATTTTATAAATGCGAATTGTGTGTGTCTATCTGTCTGTATTACGTCTGCTACGCTTTCTCGGCCCATCTGATCAACCGATTTTGATGAAAATTGAATCCCTTTATAATATAGACATTAGACACGTACGCCGGATTTTTAGAAATTCTCACGGGAGGGAAGTGTACCTAAGACACTTCGGTGTACTAAGTGTACACTACAGACCACAGTGTAACGATATCGCAATCACCTATGATTGGCTAATATGCAAGAATAGCATAAATTCAGCCAATCACAACAATTGAGTTTGTTGCTAGGATTGATGCAGCTTTTACAAAATAGGGGCTGCAATCTATATCTGTCCACTATTGGGATATGTAGGTACTTACACGGTGTTTGTATTATCTACTAGCTGACCCGGCGAACTCTGTTCCGCCTTAAAGGCAATAAATAAGCCGATTTTCGAACTTAGTAAGTTAATTTTTTTCTTAGAAAAAAAAAATGAAGTACATTAATCATTTATTATTGTTTTGTTTTTCAGTACATAGGTTGCTCTTCACTTAAGTACCTACCTTGTGATAGGTACACGACATTTTTTGTTTTCTTATCAGGCGCAAAAACAAACAACGCAGATGGTCTTCCGACCCGTGAACATGCCACATACCTATAATTGACCATGGATGTTCTAGATTCAAACCACAAACTTTTAAGGATTGGCCTTGTGATTTGTTGAAAAGTGTTGTGAAGTCTTTTAAATTCAAACGGCAAATCGGTTGGGATCATCGGATCATCATCATCATCGTCAAATTGTCATCCATACGTCCATTACATAGCTGTCATTTGTGTTTTGTTATTCCAAGTCTGATTCTTTTTTGTTATACCACGTTTTATAGTGACTGATGTTTTATGTCAACTCACGCGGGAACACTGTCGAACGGAATAAATAGTATCCTATGTCCGTCTCCTGGCTCTAAGCTACCTCCTCACCAATTTTCAGCCATATCGGTAAAGCCGTTCTTGAGTTATAAATAGGGTAACTAACACGACTTTCTTTTATATATATAGATATCTGTCCACTATAGGGATATGTAGGTACTTACACGGTGTTTGTATCATTTTCGCAGCCGCGCCATCAAAGCAAGCTATAAAGCAGAAAGAGAAGCGGGAAGCTCGCAAGGCTCGAAAAGCGGAGGAGAGGACTGGAGACGCGTCCCCCGCCCCGCCCGCCGCCGCCGCGCCTCGAGCGCCCTTCGTCTCTACCGGGGACCCGGAGAAAGACAAGAAGATTAAGAACCTTAATAAGGTAACTGTTACTTCATTCTATCAACTAAGACTTATTTGGTAGGTCTATAACTCTATATTATGTTTTTATTTTTTTTATGCAATATGCAAGAAAAGTTTTATAAAGTAAAGATTGCTATCGACCAGCTGAAACCACACACTGTTAGTTTCATAGATTATTTTAAGAAGATATGTAACATAGTGTTCAAAGGACGCATAAATAAACTTTAATTTAGCAATTTGCACAAAACACAGTTATATCGACATGACGTATTCCACTCTCGACCACGCAGACCCATAGAGTACAAAATTAAGGCCTCTTTCAGACTGAGCCTAACAATAGGTAAAAGATTACTAAGCCATATCAAGTTATTTAACTTATATAACTGAACTGGAAAACTGGCCAAGATCGAGTCAGACAGTACTTCATGTCATCTTCATCATTTAAGATAAAAACTACTGGTTTTTATAATTATTATAAATGTATATGTGTGAAAAAGCCCAGTTCAAAAAGACTTGACCATTTATGCTTATTTGCATAAAGCTTAGGCATTATTAAAACGATTCCAGATTTCATGTCGGTAAAAGCAAAAGATACTGAAATAAAGCAGGTTATTTACCACCAGGTTATTTCAGTTACTATGACTATTATTCGACTACACATACTATAAGTATGTTTAGTCGAATTAGTCGCATGTACTCTTAGTGCGATAGAGTTAAAATTATATTTAGTTATAGAGTTAAAATGAATATGGGTTTTCTTATTTAAAAAAAATTTATGAGTCTTAGACATTGTTGTTTTTTTTTTTGCAGAAA
The DNA here is from genome assembly GCA_963932025.1 of Erebia epiphron. Lineage (NCBI taxonomy): Eukaryota > Metazoa > Arthropoda > Insecta > Lepidoptera > Nymphalidae > Erebia > Erebia epiphron. Next base: position 14,145,206 of record OZ009956.1, on the reverse strand, counting down.
CTAAGCGACATAGACAAGTTAAAGCAACAGAAGGCGGCCGGCAAACAACTAGAACTCAACCAAATGGCCAAAATTGAAAGCGAAGCGGCGCTGTTGCAAGAACTAGCTCAACTTAAATTATGATCCAATAAATACTTATACGCAGAGATTAAAATGTATAATATACAATTTATGTATAATATGTAAATGAAAAAAGTTTATTAGAAGTTTCTGTTGCATTTCTTAATGTAAGTTTAGACAAAGAATTGTTGTAAGCGCAAAATAGAACAGAACGGTTTTTTTATGAGTAGGTATTCATTAATTGAGACCTTTACTAATACAAAATAGTACCTACTGTTCGCGCGCGAGTTGAATGCAGAGTAAATGTATGTGTCACCATACATTTACTCTGCATTCAACTCGCGCGCGAACTATAAGCACTTCTTTCGTTTTTTTGGCTTTAACCGATAGGTATTCATGACTTCAATGCAAAATAAACATGAAATCAATAAATATTTTCTTATTAGTAAGGGCCTAAATGTTTATTGTACTTAGGCTTCATTAAAAATGTACGTATTTGACAGATCTAGACCAGATTATATTTGATACCAATCATAAAATACAATCTTGATTGAAACTAACAGGGACATGTTACTATAAAATATTTTTTTACTAATAATTAATAGGCTAAGGCTTCATTTTTTATACTTATAATATCTGGTCTACAAAAATATTAATGCAAATTGAAAATCGACATTGTATTTGATTATATGGTTCTCGCCTCTCGTAAACTGTTGATGTTACATAGAAGTACAGAAATTTATTATTACTAAAATAAAGTGGAAAACTATTTACATATTTATTTTCTTTTATTTAATTTTCTCAAACAGCTTTGGGAGACTCCTCGTTAAGGTTAGGTTAAACGGATGGTTTCCAGCGATTTAGTTCGGGTTATTCCAATTTTCCCCATTGAAGATTCCCATCAATGGGGATTTGTGGAAAAATTGTTCATAAATCCCCATTTATTTATTAATATTTACTATCCCCTGGGTGCCGATCGACCCAATGGAGATTTTTCCATATTTTTTTATAATATTATCAAGGGGTAAAGTTTGTGACGTAGGGGGTAATCTCTGGATCTACTGAACCGATTTTGAAAATTCTGGTACCAATAGAAAGCCACATTATTTGTGAGTGTCATAAGCTATATATTAACCCGAAAAATGAAAAGACTCGTGGTAGTCGGATTTGCAAAGTAAGTCGGAGCTCAAAAGCTCATTCCATGCGGACGAAGCACCTCAGAATGAAAATGATGTGCACCTCGCTCCACAAGTGCGGATTGGCAGAACAGACTTCACACACTTGTGTGCAGTGTGATCATTAACTATAGGTGTTTTCGATGTTTTCATTCACTGCGTATGGCAAGACGTGATTTAACAGCCATTGCAGATATATACCTACGTACCCTACCTTACACAGAAAAGTTTAGATGTGCGTGCCTGGCGATTGAACCTAGGACCCCCGACTAGGAGGCCGAAGAACTAACCCAGATACTATGACCGTTTATAAACCTACTAGCTGATGCCCGCAACTTTGTCCACGTGGTTTAAGTATTTTTATTCCCGCGGGAACTTCTTAATTTTCCGGGATAAAAAGTAGCCTATGTCACTCTCCAGGTCCTCAACTATACCCATGCAAAAAATCACGTCGATCCGTTGCTCCGTTGCGGCATGAAGGACAAACCAACAAATCAATAAACCAACAAACAAACACACTTTTGTGTTTATAATATTAGATAAGTATATGACATACCTACCTAGTAGGTGCCTTTTCTAGTCAGTCGAATAAAAATAAATTTACTAATTATTTGTTATTGTTTTTTATGCTTAATTACGATAATACTAATTTGCTAAATACATTGTTAACGGATATACACGTTGCTGCGACGTAAGCAAAATAAATCAAAATATTTTCAAGGAAACAGTCGTCAGTCAAATAAAAGATTTTGGTAAGTACCTGCCTCTAACAAAATTCGCGTCAATCAGTTATCTAATTTGTCTCCGATTTATCAATATCAGAAGTTTAATATGAGAAAAACAGATTATCGCACCCGATACAAACCAATAAATAATAATATTTAACACGCACCCTATCCTTTCGGAAGTTACTATTTACACCCGATAAGATATTGATAAGATACGGAAGGTAGGTGGACAATTAATTGTCGCTCAGTCTGTATAGTGGCACTTGACGATATAACGTGATTATTTACGGACTAAAGTTCCAGTGAGTTAATTATTTAGTCCCTAGAGTATACCAAAGTGCCTTTCATAATGGACAGAGACAGTGAGGATACCGACGAGAACACCCGTCTTTTAAACAGTCCGGATGAACAGAACAGAGTTCCTAGAGTGTATGGTAATAGTGATGCAATGGCGTCTTCATCCGAAACGATAGTGTTTGATAGTAAGCTTATGAAAACGTCGACCCATACCGACGAGCTTGTCGCCACGTGGGGCGGTCGAGTTTCTCTTCCCGACTCTGGAACCTCTGGAAGGCTAAGAAGAGCTCGCTCGTGGTCGGGTGGCCCTCCAAACGATGGTGCCTCGGAAATTCGGATATTAAGAGAACGGTATGTTTGAAAATTCTACATCAATTGGGATATATTTTTAGAGTACAATAGGTACAAACTCGAGAAATATGGTTTACTAGCTGATGCCCGCGACTTCGTCCGCGTGGATTGAGATTTTTCGGTTCCCGCGGGAACTCTTTAATTTTCCGGGATAAAAATTTAAAAAAACCAGACTATGATCTCCTTCAGCCGTTCTGGCGTGATTGAGTAACAAACATCTCCATCCACAACTTTCGCATTAATAATATTATTTTAAAATTTATAAAACGTTTTTAATTTGATTTTATCATGACCTCTTGGAGTCTTGATTAACAAAAGATAAGGAATTAACCTTATATTTGAACGGTCTCGTGAAATGATAGTCCATTAATTAAGTAAACATTTTTATTTATAACACTAGCAGATGCCCGCGACTTCGTCCGCGTGGTTTAAGCTTTTTTCCTCACAGGTACTCCTTAATTTTCCGGTATAAAAAGTAGCCTATACCACTCTTCAGGTCCTTAACTACCCGTGCAAAATACCCGTTGCTCTGTTGCGGCGTGATTGAGGGACCAACTCTCTATTTCACCCCTTTGGGGGTAGAATTTTCAAAAACTGTGAAACACATATTTCTTTGTTTTCAATCGGTAGCTCACATACTTACCAAGTTTCATGGCTATAACTTGGGAAATGAAGGACTTTCATACAAATTTCCGACCCCTATCGGGGGTGATAATGTTAAAAACATATTACGTACTTCATTATTTTTTACCGAAAGCCAAAATACCAAGATTCGTTTAAAAAGTAAAGCTTGAGAAAGTAAGGCATTCCATACCAACTTTCATCCCCTATTTCCCCCCGAATTCGACCCCCTTGGGGGACGAAGAACTGACACTTGTGTCAAACACGCAGGACAAAACGGGCAAAGTCGTTTTAACCTGTCGCCTTGAGTGCGCTGTCTTTTTACAAGTGAATGATACCGTACGGACATTTGTCCGGATTGTGTTTAAATGCGCGTAGAAATCAGGCCCAGAACCGATCTGCGGGCTAAAGTACTGAGAATTTCTTGACAAATAAAACGAATGCGTCTAACTCTAGCCCGACCCGGAAATCGAATCCGGGACTTCATCAATCGTCATCCCCAGTCAAACATTCTAACCACATGACTAGACCATTCGCGCGCGAGTTGAATGCAGAGTAAATGTATCTGTCACCATACATTTACTCTGCATTCAACACGCGCGCGAACTATATAAACATCAGGTAGGTACCTATTTACTTGTACAAGTACATACTTCTAAAAGTAAAGATAGTTCTAAAGAATACCATCGACAACACAGGAGAAGACCTAACCACCATACATTTATCTCGTAGGCTAGTGCGGACGCAGGCCAAACTACGTCCAGGCGCGGTACGCCACCTGTCACGCCACCAACGCCTCACCCTGGCGTCCCTAGCCCTGGTGGACTTCATGAGCTTCTGCTCCATGAGCATTATGGCACCGTTCTTCCCCAGAGAGGCTACAGAGAAGGGCCTCTCGGAGACCATGTGCGGAATCGTGTTCAGCTTCTACGCGGTTGTTATGTTCATCACATCTCCGTTTTTTGGTAAATATGTAAGTGGGTTACATACCTATAAGGTGCTTTGAGCATTTATTTCTTTTTAATGTAATTAATTAAAAAAATACCCTTTAATAAATAACCTCGAGAAACTTTTCATTCGAGAAACTTAGATTTAAATACTGAAAAACTTTTGTTCTAAGTAGACCACACAACTTTTAAAAATAATAATTGATAAATTCACTTATAATTTTTAAACTTTTCACCTTAGGTACACGCCTAGTCTAGACTTCAACTCCGCTTTTTAGGGTTCCGTAGCCAAATTTGGCAAAAACGGAACCCTTATAGATTCGTCATGTCTGTCTGTCTGTCTGTCTGTCTGTCTGTCTGTCTGTCTGTCTGTCTGTCTGTCTGTCTGTCTGTCTGTCCGTCCGTATGTCACAGCCACTTTTTTCCCAAACTATAAGAGCTATACTGTTGAAACTTGGTAAGTAGATGTATTCTGTAAACCGCATTAAGATTTTCTTACAAAAATAGAAAAAAAACAATAAATTTTGGGGTTCCCCATACTTAGAACTGAAACTCAAAAATTTTTTTTTCATCTAACCCATAGGTGTGGGGTATCTATGGATAGGTCTTCAAAAATGATATTGAGGTTTGTAGTATCATTTTTTTCTAAACTGAATAGTTTGCGCGAGAGACACTTCCAAAGTGGTAAAATGTGTGTCCCCCCCCCCCGTAACTTCTAAAATAAGAGAATGATAAAACTAAAAAAAATATATGTTGTACATTACCATGCAAACTACCACCGAAAATTGGTTTGAACGAGATCAAGTAAGTAGTTTTTTTTTAATACGTCATTAATCGTAAATCGCAATTTACCTTTCATTCAATCAACTCAAATATTTAAAAAAAACATTTAATTTAAAACTTACTACAGGTTTGTACGGAACCCTCGGTGCGCGAGTCCGACTCGCACTTGGCCGGTTTTTTTACTTTTTATTAGGCAGTAGGTAATGCGTGTCACGTGGAGTAATACTGTCAGAGCAGCGAATTTCGTATGAAAAAAATATATCTTTTCACTCAGAATTTTTAAAAGTCTTAGAACAAAATATTCTTCACTATTACGTACAGAAAAATAGGGATAATGCCTATATCAATAATAAAAATTATTAAAAAATACGGCTGCTCTGCCGTAGTACCTAACGATCTTATTCACATTTTTATTAAATGATATTTTTTTGGGAATCACTGGATATTGAAGTATAGTGTTATGTATATATTTTTGGAATCTACTCATCATTTTCTAGATGATGATTATATAGTTAATCTTATTTTCGAAAAAAAAATTCATCTTTAGTCTTTAATGCGGGACCATGGTCACCCCATCAATTTTTTTTAAAATTTGACTACTTAGCCTATGTCACCCGGAATAAGCTAGGGATTCTAACGATACCTCATTTATCGAAATCGGTTCAGGCGTATAGAAGTTATGATGGAATATACAAACTCACATACATACATACACACATACATACATACATACATGAACCCTGAAAACAATATACTCCTTTTTTCAGGCAGTCGTATTAAAAGTAGCTGATGCCCGCGACTTCGTACGCGTGGATCGAGGTTTTGTTGTTCCCGTGGGAACTCTTAAATTTTCCGGGATAAAAAGTAGCCTATGTGTTAGTACAGACTATAATCTATCTCAGTGCCAAATTTCATCCAGATCCGTTCAGCCGTTCTGGCGTGATGGAGTAACAAACATCCATTTGATGTTTTTTGGTTCCCGCGGGAACTCTTTAATTTTCCGGGATAAAAAGTAGCCTATGTGCTATTCCAGACTATAATCCATCTCTTTGCCAAATTTCAGCCAGATCCGTTCGGCCGTTGGGGCGTGATTGAGTAACAAACATCCATCCATACATCCATCCAGACATCCATCCATACATCCATCCAGACATCCATCCAAACTTTCGCATTTATATGATTATTTGATTTGATTGATTATTTGATAAATAATTTCTAAATGATTAGGTATTATGTAGTGGTTCTTCCAAAAGACCTAAAATTCATATCCTCGGTTAGTTTCAAGTTTGAAATATAGACTAACTAAAAAGAAAAAACGTGCGTTGAAATTTGATGACGTCACAACAGCTGTGAATATCATACAAATTCCATACTAGGAGTGTGTTTTTAAGTTTGTTAAAGAGTTGCGTATTATTATTATTTTAAAATTAACCCTGTAAGTAGGTATAGTTAGAAGGTATAAAATAAACGTACACCTACGCATCTTCCTACGTGTGTTCTGTATATTAATTATTTATGACAAACTTTTAGAAATAGAAGCTACTTTACCTTTTTAGGTTGGTCTAACGTTGGTTTAACCAAAGCACTCAGGGGCCATACTGCCAACGCTTGAAGCAAAACTTAAGCAATATTAAGTACCTACTGAAAATGACAGTTTGATGTCACGTACCTTGACGTTCCCAAAATAAGGATTATAATTATTCTAAAACACGAAAGTAAACAAAAAAAAATACTTACTGTAATCAGAATACTGAATCGATTTTTTATAAAGTATCTACATAAGCACTTACTACTTAGTCAATAAATCATAGGGTGAAAGTGTATCTGGGCATGTCTCGTCACTCATTGATATTAAACAGGAATATTCCAGAAAGAAAACATAAAAGTACACCGCTTTTAATCATACCTACTGCTTATGACACAGATTTATAATTAACTACACGTACTTATAGTAATTCGCAGTAACTAAGAAGTTGAAAACAAAATACAACATGTTAGACTATACCTATGTTTTGTATTGCTTCTTTTAATCTAACGACTAAAAAATACTTTGCACTTATCTAGTTACTATTCCCATCAGAAACTTACGATACAGTCCGATTCGAACTTTATGACTTCTCGGAACATCGTACCTACCTACCATTGATCAACAAGCGATGAGCTATGGGCCATATAAAGTCTGATACGTAATCGTTTCTCAGGCAGCTTTACTTCTTTTCAGCTACCGGCGATGGGAGCAAAGTTCATGTTTACAGCTGGGATGTTCATGGCTGGATCTTGTAATGTTATATTTGGGTAAGTCTTTTTATTCCAGTACAAGTTAACCCTTCATTGCGATCTCACCAAGTGATGACGCAGTCTAAGATTGAGCCCATGCCACTAATCGGCTTTTACACAGCATCGTACCGGAACGATAAATCGCTTGGCGGTAGGTAAGTCTTTGCCGGTAGGGTGGGGGTGGTAACGGTAACTAGCCACGGTTGAAGCTTCCCACCAGACCAGACCAGAGAAAATCAGAAATTACAAATTCCCAAATTGACCCTACCGTAAACCGAATCCGGGACCTCCCACTCATAAGGCTACAGCGCTCACTACTGCGCCAGGGAGGTCGTCAAAGTCACAATCTACTATATAAAAATAAGTCGGGTTTTCCTTCCTGACGCTATAACTCCAGAACGCACTAACCGATTTCCACGGTTTTGCATTCGTTGGAAAGGTCTCGGGCTCCGTGAGGTTTAGAGCAAAGAAAATTCAGGAAAAAATTCAACAGAAAAGCGGGAAAGTCTTTTTAGCGGGAAAGCCATCTGGTGGCGAAACGGAGTTCGCCGGGTTTGCTAGTTCTATTATGAAAATAAACGTGCTACCGCCCAAGCACTTTTGTATCTGGGCGTCAAAGAACACTTAAAAAGCTTAATATACATGATTGCCTGTCGTTTGGAAAAATATTAATAAGTATTACTATATTAATTGTAACAAACTACTTAGCCCAGGTTTTTTTTTTAGAAATCAGCAATAAGCCTTTATAAAGAAACTTAGTTTTGCGGTCCCAAATAGAAAATATCTTCGAAAATAGTTTTCGAAACGGTAAACTATTTTATGTTTCTTTTCGAACTATGGATTGGAACCCTCGATCTGTCTGACTCGCGCTGGTTCGCTTTATAGTAACATAAGTAATATTTTTTTGTTTTCACAAAAACAAAAAGAAACCGAAGTCCGGTCAGAATCTGCGCGAGAAATGCCATATGCTTTTCCTTCACAGCTTATTTAATCTCTACCAATTTTATTTTCAGAACCTTAGTATTAGTTCAAGATTCCACAACATTTACCGTGCTTTGTTTCGTGGTGCGAGGCATGGAGGCTCTCGGAGCTAGTGCATACTCCACAGCAAGCTACGTGTTCGTGGTGAATGCTTTCCCGGACTCTATAGGCTCAGTGTTGGGCATCCTCGAGACATTCGTTGGGCTTGGCATGTCTGTTGGACCAGCGATTGGAGGCCTCTTGTATTCGGTATGGAGTTTATATACTAGATACTTACTGATAACTTGACATGAGTGAAAAAAAGTATTAGTGCCGAGAAAATTAGCAAACGGGTCACCTGAGAGTGGTCTACCGTTGAGTGTTGACAATGAACATTTGCAGCAACAAGGAAACTCCAATGCGCTGCCAGCTTTTTAAGAACATGTTTATCCGCCCCTTGAATTGCCCCATATTGTGGTTATGAGGGAAGATGGTTCCAGCCAAGTTCTAGTCAGGCAATTCTAATTTTTCCATCAAAACTATTAACGGCTACGGCTTTGTATCTACTATAACGCGTATTGTGTTACTTACGTATTCAGGTTCAGAAATATTTTAATTAAATGTATGTTTCAGATAGATTGGAGGATTTGGACTACCATTTTACAGTCTTGGAATTATAATGGTGTTGACAGTGCCCATCAACTATTGCTTGCTGACGGACTGTGAAGGTATGTTAAAGATTTTCCTAATATTCAAGTTAGTTATTTTGCTTTTGCCTGTTCCATTTGAGTAGCACTTCTACCGTATTTTTAAGCTGCAAAAACATTACTGTGTTGTGGTGTATTGCACTTGCAAATGCGCGTTGAATCAGTGGCGCACGGCGCACCGAAGGTGGAGTTGAAGAGGTCTTCATTCCCAGGCCTCGGGCCTCCACACCTTGTCAAATCCTCATCGGTTAAATCACAAAATAGACCGAACTATTTAGCTAATTTGTTGTTGGGCTGTTAGGTTGGTTCGCTCGCGATGTTCTTTCCAAACAAAATTCCACCGTACCACCCAACAGGCTACCTCAATAAACCAAGATACTTCATTCAGTAAACCGCTCCGGGGCTTCAGACAGGGCAATGTGCTGTGTGCCATAAATATTAGTATGAAACTATTATGAACTCAGTCCGCTTCTGTGGCGTCACAGCACTCTACAACTATTGCAACAAAGTAATCTGTTTGCAACTAGATTACTGATTAGAATTGCTATCTTATTAAACTGTCATAGTTGACGTGTTTCTATTTATTCTTCCAGAATACGTATCCGGATCGAAGTCCGCCTCCATACTGAGACTCTTCAAAATACCGTCCATAATCATCACAGGTCTCGTGATTGTCGTCGTCTCTAATACCTGGGCATTCCTCGACCCCACTCTTGAGCCGCATCTGCGTCAATTCGGACTGTCGACGAAACAAATTGGATTAATATTCCTGCTGTTTTCAAGTTTATATGGAATCTTTAGTCCCATTTGGGGATGGGTGGCAGATCGGTAAGTATTTAGGTATAAATATATTAAATAAATATTTATTTGGAATTTACCAAGGACACAGTTAAATACAAAAACAAAATTCCTACTACAAAACTTAGAAACTAAACTGTGACATAATTCCAAAAGGGCGATGCCCCTTTTGGAATTATACTCAGCGTGATGCTGCTATGTTGTAGATACCTACACAATTAAATATTATGATTATACGAAAAGGCCAAATTTGAACCTCCAAATTCGTTCACCCATCCAGTTATCAACTTTGTCAACGCTGCTTAACATTCGCATGTCCTCCCTCGTGTTTCTTTGAAAACAAATTTTGAATTTTGTAGTTTGAATTTTGGTTTACATGATTAAATATTTCACATTTCCAGAGTACATAACCACTGGTGTATGATGGTATGGGGTTTGTTTCTCTCAACTATTGGCCTATTACTCCTTGGTCCATGCCCGTTCATACCTGGCCTTCCGAGGTAAGAAAAATATTTTATATGATCGTCAATCTTAATTATAATATATTTTTTTTTAGCTAGCCAACACTATCATTGTCTTTTCCAGGGACTTATGGTTGGACCTAGTTGCCCTTTCTATCTTAGGAATGTCAGTTGCGCTGACGCTGTTACCCACATTCCAAGGAGTTTTGACTAGTTCTATGTGAGTATACTGATTACCTATTATACCTACGTTAAATGCCTTTTGCAGATGGAATACTTTTCATTCGATTGACGACCTCCCTGGCGCAGTGTCAAGCGCTGTTGTCTTAACGTGGGAAGTCCCGGGTTCGATCCCCGGCAGAGTAAATTTGGGAATTTTAAATTTCTGAATTGTCTCTGGTCTGGCCTGGTGGAAGGCTTCGGCCGTGGCTAGTTACCACCCTACCAGCAAAGGCGTGCTGATGATGCCGTGAAAAAACCGATTAGGGGTATGGGTTTAATATGACTGCCATACCCCTAACAGGTTAGCCTGCTACCATCATCGTTTGGCATCACGTCTTTGCCAATAGGGTAATAGTGGTACCTAGTAGTAGTAGTAGTAGTAACTTGCCACAAGGTTCCCACCAAGCGAGATCGGAGAATTCAGAGCATACAAATTCCCCAAATTCCCAAATAAACCCTGCTGGGGATCGAACCCCTCTCGTAAATAATGCGCAGGGAGCTCGTAAAAATCGTCAAATAGGTATCTACTTCAATTTTAAAATTTCAGCTACGAAGGTGGCTGTCCCGAAGCGCTAGCCACCTACAGCGCTGTGGCGGGAGTATGGTCGTGTTGCTACTCGCTGGGTGAGGTGCTGGGGCCCGCACTGGGAGGATTTCTCGCAGAACAATATGGGTTCTCTTTATCTGCTACGCTATGCGCTGCTGCTTGTTTTGTAATGGTGAGACTTTGCGAAAATAAGTTTCTTTTACAAATCTGCTAGCTGATGCCCGCGACTTCGTCCGCGTGGAATCACGGACTGACCTCCAGAATTTTGGCACTTTAAGTAATACGTGTCAAACAAAGAAAAATGCACGGCGTTTGTGACTACATTTTTTTTTTTTTATTATCCACTACAAGTTAGCCCTTGACTGCGATCTCACCTACATACTACTTATTACTTCTACTTACTCGCAGTATTTTCTCAAATTATAAACTCGTTTTGATATAGGTCAATTTAAAAAAAATAGGTTGTAGAGATTTAACTAGAACCAAGACTAAGTGCCCCATATTATGGCCCATATAAGTAGGCACTGTTCAAAGGAAACTTTTGTCCTTTACAAGACCTTTCAATCGTTTGTACAAATTACGATTTTTGGTGTATTTATTTCATCCAGGCTGTGGTTACCCTAACATTCTTCTCACTTCGCGAATCGTCAAAGTGGGTGGAAGCAGAGTCCGCCTCAAATTCAATACCATACACTGACACGACTTGGAACAGCAACCATTTCTGCAGGACGTCTCGGAGCGCGCCGGCCAGTCAGCTCGCCGAGAACTCGCCTCTTCTAACGCCTTGCTCGTGTGCTTCCAAAACCGGTAAGTGTCAAAGAGTAGTAAACCAACTACAACAGTGGCTATATCAAGAAATTAAAGCCACTGACACTTATTTTTTATCCATTGAAGGTTTGCTATGAAATGATCCTTTTTTATTAGGGTTCCGTAGCCAAATTTGGCAAAAACGGAACTCTTATAGATTCGTCATGTCTGTCTGTCTGTCTGTCCGTCCGTATGTCACAGCCACTTTTTTCCGAAACTATAAGAACTATACTGTTGAAACTTGGTAAGTAGATATATTCTATGAAGCGCATTAAGATTTTCTTACAAAAATAGAAAAAAACAATAAATTTTGGGGGTTCCCCATACTTAGAACTGAAACTCAAAAATTTTTTTTTCATCTAACCCATACGTGTGGGGTATCTATGGATAGGTCTTCAAAAATGATATTGAGGTTTGTAATATCATTTTTTTCTAAACTGAATAGTTTGCGCGAGAGACACTTCCAAAGTGGTAAAATGTGTGTCCTCCCCCTGTAACTTCTAAAATAAGAGAATGATAAAACTAAAAAAAATATATGATGTACATTACCATGCAAACTTCCACCGAAAATTGGTTTGAACGAGATCTAGTAAGTAGTTTTTTAAAAAATTTAAAACTTACTACATGTTTGTACGGAACCCTCGGTGCGCGAGTCCGACTCGCACTTGGCCGGTTTTTTCATACCAAACCTTCAATGGATAAAAAATATAAGTGAGCGGCTTACATTTTAGAGAATAGGGGGGATAAACTGTGTAGATGTGGCAGTCTTAAGCCCATGAAAGGCCCTTGGCTCCCTTAAGTTTGGGCCCCTAAGTTCTGTAAAGGAATGTGTTTTCTTTTAGATTTTTAATGAATACCTATACCGTGACGGTTTGATAGAGCTAATATGGTTTGGTGAACCTCAAACAGTTCACTGCAGCTGTAGGATTTTACTAAAGGACCTCTCAAAATCTGGGGGGCCCTTACATGGGGCCTCAACTTCCCCATCAAGTCAAGGTTTAATGGGATGACTAATGATTTTTAAATACTAAGAATAGAATATACTGGTTTAATTTGGTAAATTCTATCAAAATCGGCTCTAAGCATAGCTTCACGTGAAAGACCAAGGGTAAACAATATACCAATCTGCTTTCATTTCTTTCCAGCATATTATTTGTATGGAAATCCACCCACCAACCAAATGTTTTTCCTACACAAAAAGAGCGGAAAAAGCGGATCAGCTAGCGTCGCCGACATTATAGCATATTTCCTCAAATTCGAATACTTGACTGATGTTTACGTGAGAATAAGAAGATCGCGTAATAAATCAAAACCTAGATCACTGCCCAATAGTGATCAGCTACTATATCAAAATTATCTTGGCAACAACGAACACGATGAAGATGAAAGTAAAAACGAAAATTCAAAGGATAAAATGGCAAGTGGATCTCAAAGCAATGAAGATAGCTACTGCTCTTACATAGACAAAGCTATATTCGGTCCAGTTGTTACGAAGATGAATGATGAGAATGTCATTGTTAAGCGCAACAATAAAGGCCTAGCAACTAAATTAGTGACACACGACGATGAGAAGAGAACATCGGATGAGATCATAAAACATAACCTTCAGAAAGTACACTTCTATGAACAAAGTCCTGAGTGCACCACACTTGACGATATTTTTGTAAGTTATTTATACTAATATTATAAATGCGACTGTGTGTCTGTCTCTCTGTCTGTCTGCTACGCTTTCACGGCCTAGGTATCTGTTCAACCCATTTAGGGATTGTTTGTATCCCGGAGAAGGGCATAGGCTACTTTTTATCCCGGAAAATTAAAGAGTTCCCGCGGGAATCAAAAACCTTAATCCACGAGGAAGAAGTCGCGGGCATCATAGTAGTCATATTCTTGTATTTTTTTGTTTATTTTATCGTTATTTTTCTGGGTAAGTATTTGTAATTCTGTACCCTGTAAGTATTTCGTGCAGGCTGATGCGTAATAACTACCCTTTAACAGTAGCCTAAACAGCCTCACGGTATTAAACCTGTTATAACTTGGCAAACTTATCTATTTGTGAGGTGTCTAATAAAATATCAAAATTTTGGAGTCGGCGTAGAATTGATTCAGTTAGTTCCCAATTTTTTACACGCACTGATAAGCTTGTATGAGTTTAACCCCTAACTACTGGCCACTCGCAGTGAACCTAACTTTTAACATTTTTTTTAAAAATGGCTCTACAACCCATAAACTATTTTGGTTATTCAGACTACTAGATCAAAATATTTATTTTGATAAAGCACGTAGCTAAAGCCAATCTGTTCTGTCTGTTTCGTTTTCACAGCTCATTGATTAACCGATTTTGACGTAATTTGGTACAGAGATAGCTTGCATCCCGGATAAAGAAATAGACTTTTTGTTCCGGAAGCGTAGATTTTCCGGAAAAAAAAGTAGTCTCTCCGCCAGACCTGTATTCCATTCCATCATTCCATGCTTAAGTGATTTGTATCTTTTTAGGATGGTTGCGATTGCCGCGATGACGTCACCTACGTGAGGGGAACCGTCACAGTTTCCTCCACTGGAGCTTGTGAAGTATAAAAATAGAAAAATTTAAAAACTTAAGTATAAAAATAATTTTTAGTGTTTATGTAAGTATCCTATTTCCTAGTATAATTTGATAGCATTTATTATTTTTTATTCAGTGATACGTACCTACCTAAATAATTTTAAATAAAGAACTAGAACGTTAATACTTATTTTTTGTTTTCTTTATTCTTCTTCGACATATTCACCTCACCAAAAGTAGAGCCTCGGTAAGTATATTATGCCAATTTTTCAAACAATGCTCTGTAATCTATACCTACTGTTATATGAGTATCATACTTGTTATATATTATTAAGACATACCACAGAGACAAATAAAAATTAAAAAATGATAATATAGATCTAAATAGTAAACGTCATATCACCTGACGTTTTCGAATAGCAAAAGTATTTCGCACATCGCACAAAATATACCAGGAACGTAGCAAAGTGGCGTGGGTTGCTTGCGGGATTGCGGAAAGACTTCTTGTTCCTAGTTTTGGTTTACACAACTGCGCAGAAATTGCGCCGAATTTATCGGATGCTGGGTGCTACGAAACACTTCTTCCCAAGTCATGTATTCCGAATAAAATCGACCTCCGGTGACGATTTCCCGACATACATATTCACGGTCGCCTTGACCATTGTCCACCGAAAACAATTTTCATTTTGAAAACGTTCAGATTTTTTGCTGACGTCATAGTTAAGGCTGCTACGAGCCTATAGAGGCCATGCTACGAGGCTACGACCCTTTGAAAATATTATTACTAGAATTTCATGAAGAGTGCGGAGGTTGGCAGTCTACGGATCCGCAAGCTCAGTGGACGATGACGGCTCTGGAATTCTGGCTACAAACTACGAGTACCTACCTAAAACTTGTATAGTGACAGTATAAAAATATGAGTATCACGTCATTCTACATCACGGCAACTCAGTGTACATGATAAGATTAATAATACGATTAACTCTGTCACATAGGTATGGGACAAAGTTAATAGTATATATGATATAGTTTTTTAAATTTACCTTTTGTTTCTGTAAAGTATCCACTAATTTTGTACCTATTCTCAATTGCCTAGGTGAACGAACTTGCCTGTATGTGAAAAAATATCTTCATATTATGGAAGGGCTTTGTCCAAAGAGACGTCACATTTTGTACACTTCATTACTGAACATTGACATATCAGATCCATGGTCTTTCTGCCTCTATGGCTCTCGAGAGTGCCAGCGCTGTTGGGAGGAGATCGAAGTGTAATGACAAGATGGCAACCGTGTTTGTGAGATTAAATAAGGAAGAAATAATAATTAAGTGGATAACCAGTGTTTACTTTTAATATCACATAAGTACTTATTTATGGCATCAGATTTATGACTGTTAAAATTACACTTAAAAAGACTAAAGTGATTCAAAGCCATGACAAAAAATGTCCTCGACTCGATCCTACATATCAAATAATATGTATACGAAATGACTGTTGTTCCTAGACTGTGTCGTATGACAGGGTAAAATCAATGAGAGGGAACAGCCCTCTTACAAATGGGGTGAAATCGGTCCCTCCCCTCCTCTTCCGCCTACGAACAATCTCTACTCACTTATGGGATCCTAGTATTTGCTACGACAAAAGAAAATTCTACAAATGGTGGCCAATAACTATTTATTTATTTGTTTTTATAATCTCCTGTATTATCAACAAAATTTAATTTGTGATCAACGTTCAAGAGTAGTTATATCATTCCAGAATAGAAACTGATATGATCCGACCTATGTATGCCTATGAAATCCTCCATTATCTAATTACATTGTCATAACAGACGCCCATTGAATCGATTACAACTAATTGATCGCCAGACCCATGATTGGGATTGAGTATCATATTGTGATTTACCGTAGAACCGCAGCGAACGTGGTTTCTGTTGATAAATTCCCTGAAATAATGAACCCGTATAAAGTTATAATACAATTAATATTGTTCCTGATTGTTGCTGTTCGTGCCAATTCAACAAATACCGTATGTAAAGAAGTACATTTAAACAAAAAACCTCATAAAAAACATGTAATAGGCATGGGGTTAAATCGTCCATATCAGTTGGCCTATGACCTTAAAGAGCATAAGGTTTTCTTCAGTTACAACACTGGAAACGACACCGAAGATACATTTGAAATTGGCTACATAAAGACAGATCATATGAAACACGAAAATGTTCCAGCTGTGAAAAATGGTTTCGCGATCGCAGTCGACAATAAAGATAATATCATTTTCTTTGGAGGCAGTGATGGTGTTTATAAGCAGCACCTCAAACCAAATAGCACAGTAGAAAAAATCGTTCACAGTCATAATATTTGGGACATGTTCTTCAAGCATCATCTATACTTCATTAGCTATCCATCGCAGCGTCTCTACAAGTGTATTCATGGTAAACATGGCGTGGAAACTGTACATCAGAAACATATTCACGAAAAAATATATCAATTCGTAATCGATGGGGACGATGATACTTTCATCACAAATGAAACAGGCTTGTACAGAATCAAGAATGGCACCGATCATCGAATCTTTTATGGAGAGCCTACAATTTTTCGAGCCATTGAAGTGAACAACAAAGGTGTAGCTTATTTTAGTGCCAAAGACGGTATTTATGTTGCTAATAAAACAAGTAACACGCTTGAGAATGTGGTGCGCATAAAAAACATTTTTGGTCTAGCCTTTGATAAAGATGACAATATTATTTACTCGAGTCCATACGAAATTATTAAATTATTGCCAGGAAGTTGCAAATAATTAATTAATTATATATATGTTTAATTAAGAAAAAGTAATTTTATTAAGTAATAATTAAAAATACAAATCATTAAATTCTAAATTAAACCTAAATTAAAAACTAAAAACTAAACATTAAAAATATCATCTATCCCGCTGCAATGAGGCAGTGTGCCCAGAACGCTGGCTGCGTTACCCCGCTGAATAGCCAAACTTATATGTTGGCCGAGGTAACTGCCAGCCCTCCGGTCACCTGTGGACTCTGTGAGACGAGAAGATAGATCCTTAAAAAAGGATCTAGCATCTTCGCCCCACGACCCCAGGGTTTCAACACCAAAAGGCACAAAAATGAAATTATTTTCAATAATTTCATACTTGCGCCTCTTGGCTCTTTCTGCATGTTAATTAAACATTTTCTGTCATGTTTAATTTGTAAATGCGGTGTAGGATTGGTGTTTTTATCGTTAGGTAACGGGTGATTTAGGTATCTATTATTATAATTTAGCGCTTTGTTCAGTGTATTGAGCGATACGTGGGCATGATTTATATAGTAATTAAGTTAGGCTAGCTAGTTTTAAGTTATATTAGGTGGATCCACAGGTGGTGATTCATAATGCCTTTCAGATCCACTGGTACGTTTATCAACCTATTTCATACATTTGCTGTAACAGTGACATTTTACATCACATTTAGGTTCAACCTATTTATTTACTAACTTAAACTAGGTACCTTATTAATAATATTATACCACCTATTTCTCAGACATTAGTAATTTAGGAATGAGTTACCACTAATTAATAAACTGAAATGAAAGTTGGTTTTTTAATCAGAATTATTAATCTGACCACTTAACCCTTATCGCTAAAATATTGGACTCGTTAAAATTTAGTTACCTACTTAGCCTTATACTTAAGCCTGAAATCAACCTGAACCGAACTGAATGGAGGAAAAATAAATTCAAAGCATGGTTCGCAGTGTACCTTCTTGGCTTCATCCATACTTCCATACCAATACTTATTAATATTACTAGCTGATGCCCACGACTTTGTCCGCGTGGTTTAAGTTTTTTTGATTCCCGCGGGAACTCCCTAATAGCCTATGTCACTCTCCAGGTCCTCATACCCATGCCAAAAATCACGTCGATCCGTTGCTCCGTTGCGTCGTGATTGAAGGACAAACCAACAAACCAACAAACAAACACACTTTCGCATTTATAATATTATAGTATGATAAATGCGAAAGTGTGTCTGTCTGTCTGTCTTCTACGCTTTCACGGCCCAACTACTCAATTTCGATGAAATTTGGTACAGAGATTGGTTACATCCCGGGGAAGGACATAGGCTACTGTTTATCCCGGAAAATTGCAGAGTTTCCGCGGGAATAAAAAAATATCAATCGACGCGGACTAAGTCGCGGGCATCATCTAGTATTCTAGTATTTCATATATTTGTAAGGACTACAGAATACATAGCTAGGTATAGCTTTACCTACGAATAATTGCCATTTTGCAACATCGTGTTAAGTGCATAGAAATTAGAATAGGTAATAAGTAACTAAGTAATATAAGGTAATAATAAGGTACTAAGTAACTCTTTTTTGTTCCACTACAATTAGTTAGTCCTTAACTAACGAGATATCACGTGGTAAAATGCAGCCTAAGATGCTAGCTGGCTTACTTGGTTGAGATAATGTGGCCGTTTTATCCTTATCGATTTCGTTACGGCATCGTACCGAAACGCTAAATCGCTTGGCGGGCGGTGGTACGTGTTTGCGTCTTTTAGGGTACAGTGACAGTTTTAAAATTATAAATCCCCAGATTGCACCTGCCAGTGTTCGAACCCGGAGCCACCAAGGTCCGGTTATAAGACCACAGAACTTAAAACTTTGCGCCGGGGAAGTACCTACCAAAATTGTGCGTGTGTACCTTAGAATAACTAAGGTGTGTACCTATTTTATTGGTCTAGCTGTGGATAAGTTTAAATGAATATAATCTTTCTGTCGACCTTTGCGGTTTCAGTAAAATTAAGTTCTTTGTAAGTTAAACGATTAAGGAATGCTCCAAATATCGAAATAAGAACAAAGTTCAAACTTATAAATAAGTGACGTAAAGTTGAAAATTATGGAAATTATGTTATGAAAACCATTTTAATCGCAACGCCATTTCAACAAAATATTATTATTTTATTATAAATACGACCAGGCATTTTGTGATCCAATTTTATTTGCCACTACTCTCTAAAGTATTTGCCTTTACAACTTTAAGATTGTGTATTAAAGTTCAATTTGGAATAAACGTTGTCTAAATGTCAGTCTCTGGGGCAATGACGTCATAGCCTCCCTCAAAGAGGGTAAAGGGAGGGTTTGTAGAGAGACGGCATTCTTTGAATCCTCGCTTTTAATGTGTAAATGGTATTGCTCCCCAGAAATAAGATACCCTAGATAACAACACGTGTACACTGTTTTTTTATTTTAAATTTCGTTTCTTGAACTAAAAATAATAATTATTGAGCCTGACAAAAATCTGATGCTTCGAAACGAGGGGGTAAGTGTAGCTACGCCGTAGCTGTTTTTCAAAACATGTAAGATGGAGAGATCCCAGTATGCATTCTGATGAGAAAACCTTTAAAAATTTTCACACTTCAAAACTACCTAGTGAGTTCTACCATATTGTTTACATCCTTACAACATGAAGATACTCAGCAGGGTTTAATTAATACTAGACGATCCCCGCGACTTCGTCCGCGTGGATTAAGTTTTTGTATTCCCGCGGGAACTCCTTAATTTTCTGAGATAAAAAGTGTTTAACAGATCTGAGCCGTGAAAGCGTAACAGACAGACAGACACACTTTCACATTCATTATATGGATAATATGAGGTTGAATAAGGTCAGTAATTTTAAGAAATGTTATCATGTTCATCTTTCGCAAAAAAATTCAAATTATAAGTTAGTATTTCTTGCCGGTTAAAAGCAAAAGCGGCTTGGGAGGATCATAGACTGCTTACGTTCCGATTTCCGTCCAACTCAAAGAAAGCTATAACAAAAACGAGAAAAATTCAAAGAAAAAAATGTATGTGTAGCATTAATATCCTTCTAAAACCTTCTAGGCGATTAAAACTGGAAACTTACGAGATTATAGCTTTTTCAAAAGCTTTAACGTTTTTATTTTTTGAAATTGTTCTTATTTTGTTTCCGTCTTATAATGGTAACAGATTTTTTGGGTACTTCCAAAATAAATGTCCGGTTGAATTGATAACTATGCAGACACGTCATGTGGCTTGGACTTGGAGACAATAGATGTTTATGATTTACTAGCTAATGCCCGCGACTTCGTCTGCGTGGTTTGAGGTTTTTTGGTTCCCGCGGGAACTCCTTAATTTTCCGGGATAAAAAGTATGTGCCTAGCCTATCCTATGTGCTATGTGCTATTCCAGACTATAATCTATCTCTGTGCCAAATTTCAGCCAGATCCGTTCAGCCGTTGGCGCGTGATTGAGTAACAAACATCCATACATCCATCCATACATCCATACATCCATCCAAACTTTGGCATTTATAATATTAGTACCTAAGATAAGATAAGATGTTTTAGCTATGATGATGGCGGTGTGAGGTGGAAATTGAAACTCTCGAATGACATGAATAGAGTACAGAATACTAGATGACTGTATAGCCCGCGACTGCGTCTGCGCGGAATAAATTTTTTTAATTCCTTAACTTTCCGGGATTAAAAGTTGCATACGATTCCCTGGGATATATATGTCACCGTAAGATTGCAAAAACCGTTAGATTGTAATCTAACTAGCAAAATTATAAACTGTCGACAGATTACAATTTAACGCATTATTTTTCGGTAGATTGTAATCTGTTAAGTATATTAACCCGATAAAACCTAAGGCACTACCTGATTATTTATGTCGAACCCTAACCTACCCTACAAGAAAGAGACAAGAAAACGTAAATACAATGAATATTTCAAAAATTGACACTCAGAATATTGAACGGTTCACAATCTGTCGACAGTTTACAATTGCGCTAGTTAGATTACAATCTAACGGTTTTTACAATCTTACGGTGACATATTATAACCTCTCTAGCGCAGTGGTTAACACGGTGATTGAGGTACCGAGTACCGACCTTTAAGTAGTTTTGACAAAAACTGCTGAGTGGAAAACCTACGGAAATATTATCATGTCGTCATCGTCATCGACGTGCTCTTTTGACTCTCGATAGTGATCATTTTGACGTCAATTGTATGATTGTTTGTCAACGACCTCAATTTACATAGACGGGCCCTGTCAAACAAAGAATGTGGACCTATTTTACTAACGCCATCTAGTCTGAAAAGCGGGACAGCGCTATTGCGGGGACAAGGACAGGGCTATACAGGTTAGGAGCGTGCTCTAAAGGTTGGATGCCCAATTTTTTTCTATGAAAGGGCCCATCTAGCATCTACATATACATAGATGTAGTTTGTGCACTTTTTTGTTCAAATGGGTCTCCTTGCTATATCTATTGGAAAATTAAAATTACATGGAAATATGTGCTATCGAAATTTATTATTAAAATTCTAAAAAAATTACTAAAAAGTAACGGTTATGGATTTAAAACAGTTTTGAATTCATAACTATTTTTAAAACTGATACACTAACCTCTAGACACTAAACAATACCCTAAACTATCAGTGCAAATCTAGAATATGATGTAACCTTAAATTAAAAAAAAAAAACACCAAAAGTCTTATTTTGTTAATTCGTTCAGTGTCCATCGCATCATGCGCACTAAGTAATAAAGCATAAATACTTATATGTAAGTAAACTATTTTACATAAATAAACAGCAGTAGTACGTATGAACTATTAATTACAATTTTAATTGGATATTTTGTTGAATGTCTAGGACTCTTGGTACTCAACATAGTAACAATATACGTCGCTGCCTGTACATTTGCGACTTTATGGTCTTTGTGATCTACCGCCTACGGTAAATGGTACCTACATAATTTAAAGTATACGTAAACAGTAATCTTAATTTATTGACGTTGGTTAAGAAGGCATTCATGGAATATACCTGCAGAATCTGAAAAACTACTTTATATCTACAAAAGTCTTAAAATCATACCTACTTAATATTATAAATGCGAAAGCCTGTTTGTTGGTTTGTTGGTTTGTCCTTCAATCACGCCACAATGGAGCAACGGATCGACGTGATTTTTGGCATGGTTGTAGTTGAGGACCTGGAGAGTGACATAGACTTTTTATCCCGCAAAATTAAGAGTTTCCGCGGGAATCAAAAAAACTTAAACCACGCGGACGGAGTCGCGGGCATCAGCTAGTTCATTAATAAATCAATAATTTTATTATTTCTGTAATCAGGTTGCAGGCACAGTTTGTTACATCTACCAGCTACCTATAACAATAAATAATTATTATGATAATTCCTTATAGGCAACTATGATCTACTGCTGTTATTTTCTAGATCTGCAATACAGCATTACGCATACAGAGTACCTTTTTGTTGGCGATTGGCGGCACTTTTGACTTTCAATAAATTAAAATAGATTTACATCAGCAGGCGGAGTGGGAGTTTTTTTACGTACTCGATCGTGTAAAAGTACTACCTACTTACTTAATAACATTTATAAAACTAGAATTGATCGAGGCTTGAGCGCGAGCGTATGACAATTCCATAAAAATCGTAATAGGTACTAATAATCAAATGGGTAGAAAATCTCCCACTACGCAATCTGTTGTACGTACCTTACTTTAATGTAATAATTATATGTATTTTTACCTATCCAGTATTTTATTGCATTAATTATACCTACAAATAAATACCTCGTCAGACTCTTAGATAAATGAGGCTGAACAAAGCAAGCTTTGTGTTACAGAATAAAAACTTGAACCTAAACTATGGCAGCTATACAATTAACAATTACTATAATAATAATAGATCATTTTGATATCATTTGGTATCATATTATGAAGTCTCATATTTGTTAAGTATAATTTGTTTCATAAATGCTGTTTAATTACGATAAACTAACGTATGCTAATACACATGAAATCAAAGAAAAGAACAGGCTGAAAATCGGTTTGTTAGCACCGTTACCGCATACCATTCTTCGAGATGCTATAGACAAATTCTTGTTTTGGAGTAAGTTGTGAACTGCTGTGATGGCCCATTGGGGCATGGTGCCAGGTTGTCGCGAGAAAAGCACTGAGTAAAGCTGAGGGGGTGCCCCGTTCGATGCAGCCTGACAGAAGTTCAGAAGCAAGTGATCTTTCACGGCTTTCAACACTTGCACCGTTCCGGTAAATTGTTGATACTGTGGGCGGGCCGCTAGAGATCCTGAAAAAGGATTTCACTGATGAATTTCTATATTCTTCTCTACAATATCTTTTAACCGACTTCCAAAAAAGGAGGAGGTTCTCAATTCGGCGCGTATTTTTTTTGTATGTCGGTGCATATCTCCGTGGTTTCTGAACCAATTTTTTTTTTTTTCTATCAGTCATTAGAGGAAGCTCTCGAGGTGGTCCCATAAAAATCTGACTCCAAATCCTCAACCCTGACACTAAAAAGTTAAAAATAAAAATTATTTCCAAAAAACCGACTTCCAAAGCCACAGTAAAGTAAAAAATAATTTTGATTTGTCACACTAGTTATGCTTATGTTGAAGTCGGGGGGGTATAACAAGGTTATAAGCAAAGTTGACGCATCAGGCTCGCCCGACTTCAACATAGTGGGTATAAATCAAAATTATTTTTTGCTTTACAGTGACTTTGGAAGTCGGTTTTTTGGAAAGAATTTTTTCTACAATTTCCTTCACTTGTCTCACTCTCTCTCTATTCTATATTATATTCGAAATAGAACAACTACTCAATATGCTCAGAGTTTTTCGTTTTAATGGCTAAATGTCAAGCTAATCAGATCGGATTTGTATACCTTTTGTATTTCTATACCAGCAGCAGAAAGCAGAAGAACAATCCATAATTCCATACTATTCCATACTAATATTATAAATGCGAAAGTGTGTCTGTCTGTCTGTCTGTCTGTCTGTCTGTCTGCTACGCTTTCACGGCCCAACTACTAAACCGATTTTGATGAAATTTGGTACAGGGATAGGTTGTATCCCGGGGAAGGACATAGGTTACTTTTTATCCCGGAAAATTCGAAGGTTCCCGTGGGAATCAAAACAATTAAGTATCTGTTCAACCGATTTTAATGAAATTTGGTACAGGGGCAGGTTGTATCCCGGGGAAGGACATAGGCTACTTTTTATCCCGGAAAATGCAAGAGTTCCCTCGGGAATCGAAATACTTATTTCACGCGGGCGAAGTCGCGGGCATCAGCTAGTAAATAAATAACTTTTAACGACATTAACAGCTACTCACTGTATTCTGTAAGTAGGTATAGATAATGAGCGCGATTTCGTCCGCTTAGAAATTCTTTAAATCCTGTGCGAATTTTCCGACAAAAAATGATGCAAGCTATAGTTCGCGCACGAGTTGTATGTGTCCATACATTTGAACGCGAACTGTACTTAGGCTCTGAACACGATTCATCCAAATTGAACCGATTTGACCATTGGTCGTGTAAAGTGTAAACATAGTCAGAAAGACACATTGGGATTTATAGTACATTACATCGCGAGACCGGGAAGTACGCGTTTTCTGGTCGAGTGTTACCAGAAATGCTCTCCCGGTCGAGGTGTGTATAGTGTGGCAGAGGTGTGTTTCTAAAAAATGACACAAGTGACTTTTTTTTATATATTATATTATGTAATTAAAATAAAGTAAATAAAAAAGCAACCTGCTTAAGAAATATTAAAAGTTAAATTAGTTTTTCTGACCAGCCTGTCGCTTGATTTTCCTCCTTCCACTTGATAAATTTTTCGTAAGTACGAATATACCTTTCTTTGGATTTCGGCGGAAGCAAATTATTTTTAGCTAATTCGGCCTCCGCTCTCAGAAAAGGAGGCGTACAATCTAAATCCATAATATCCTCACTCGAACTAATTTTTTCGTCAC
The DNA here is from genome assembly GCA_963932025.1 of Erebia epiphron. Lineage (NCBI taxonomy): Eukaryota > Metazoa > Arthropoda > Insecta > Lepidoptera > Nymphalidae > Erebia > Erebia epiphron. The sequence goes on along the minus strand of OZ009956.1, from coordinate 14,120,120 downwards.
TTTTAAATAATAAATTATAACGATTAGGTATGTAGTTAATTCCCGCCTTTCAATATTATAAAGATAAAAAATATATTTTTTTTTTCAAAAAAAAAAAAATATTATAAGTACTTACTTTTAATTATTTTTTTGCGCTGTGAGTGCTGAACGCGTAATAAGGTAGAGTTCCAAATTTAAACTATTTAGGCCAAAGAATATTATAACAAGTTACAAGATATTCAGGAAGAAAGATTCCAAATTCTAACTTATGAATTCAATTCAATGTATGTATTGAAAATACATACATTGTTTACTTCATTAAACTATAACCTAGTTATATGATGGATGAACTTACCATTTTGTTTATCAAACGTCTCCCAATAACCGGCGGATTCGTTGCGAAAGAACAGTGAGTATTCTGTCATATGTCCATTTTCGTCCCAAAGCAAGCGCAGGTGGCGGTGCTGCTGGTTGAACTTAGCCATTATACTCTGGACGTGGTACAGCTGATTCTCGGTAGAAGGCTGAAATAATGAAAATTATTGACTTATTGATCAACTCAATCAAACTCAACTCAACCGTCACTTCGTACACGTTGATTAAGTTTTTAATTCCTGCGGAAACTAAGTAGCAAATTTTCGTGGATACAAAGAAATAACTATAAAATAGACAGAAAGACAAAATAGATAGAAAAAAGGTTCAGTTATTTAATGATAACATAGAAGAAATTGATCGATTGACTATTGAAATTGGATTCGGGAATTCACTTTCCCATAGCCATAGAGATCCCAAATTGGCCCAAACCATATAAATTCTCGTGATAATGTTCTCATGCCAATAATTATACTTAAAACAAATTACTCTGATAATAAGCAATATATATATATCCTATTAAATTTAAAAACACAGATAAAATGATAGTATTTTGTACCTACGTCACTTGCTGTGCATTGTAGGACGTGATGCGATGCTGCATAGCTTTATTGAGTCAATTGGAGTACTTATTCAACTATCTTTATTCTTTGAACCTACAGTCACTGATAACAAGATGATAAAGGGAAATAATTATCCTACATAGGTATCTTTTTAAGCTATAGGTAAAACATTAGTTATTTGTGATATATGGGACCAAAGAAAATTTTTGTCCCCCGAGGGCGCTATTTTGAATTCAGAGCGCAGTGAAGGATTCTAAAGTAGAATCCTGAGCGTAGCGAGGAATTCAATATACGCCGCCCGAGAGCAAAAAATTTGGCCCCGAGTGACACACACTATTTTTCATCATTACGTATGAGAAAAAGCTAGGAGTATGAACCTACTATGTATGAACGTTTAAGCACCTGTACGTTTAAGCACCAATCAGAAGCACGAACGCGGACCAATCAGAACAGAGAAATGAAAAGTCCCATGGGCCTAAAAATTACATTTTGCTCCCGCTATCCTCTGAAGCCAATATTCGTTTTTCGAATCTAAGATATGATGAAATAGTTATTAGTGTTATATGGGGCCAAAGAAAATACGTGTTCCCCGAGGGCGCTATTTTGAATTCAGGGCGAAGTGAAGGATTCTATAGTAGAATCCCGAGCGTAGCGAGGGTTTCGATAGAATCGCCGCCCCTAGAAAAGCTAGGAGTATCAACCTACTATGTATGGACATTACCTATACGTTTAAGCACCAATCAGAAGCACGAACAGAACAGAGAAATGAAATGTCCTATGGGCCTAAAAATTACATTTTGCTCCCGCTATCCTCTGAAGCCAATATTCGTTTTTCGAATAGGTAAGATGAAAAAATAATTTCATTTCACTAGTAGGGTATGAACATATGGGTTATCATTATCAAGGGTACGAAGTACGAACTAGTAAGGCACCTAATAGTATGCGAAGCAAATTTCGGGAAATGCAAAATTCTGAAGCGTCGATAAAAACTACTACACCTACCTACCTACTAACGAGAAGGCAGGTGTGTTACATAATTAAAATTAAAATTATTTTTTCTAATTATTCTCTTTTCGCATAACCTACTCTCGGATATTTAAAAGTTATCCGGAAACTACCTGGAGGGTAAAGTATTCTAGAAAATATTATAAAAGCGAAAGCGTGTGAGTGTATGTCTGTAATCTTTTCATGGTCCATCCTCCTAAAATCTCGAAGATGGATAAAATATACTTACCTACTCCAGGGAAATAGAATACTGATTTTTAAATCGTACCTATGAGTCCACGCGATTGCACTTGCGGGGTATCTAGTAATATTATAATAGGTAGGTACAATTAGGCCTTACACAATTTTGCTGAAGTTGGAAACATCTTCTTTCTGTTTTATTTTCTCCATTCTTCTGTACCTATGTCTTCTGGAAATTCACTAAAGCTCCGTGTAAAAAACTAGAGGCGTTTGAAAAGTGGGTGTACAGAAGAATAGACAGAAAGATTTTATTGCACACCAACAGAATAAGAAAAAGAATGTTACTGATAACCCAGAAAGACAAGATTAGAAAACCAGTTAAAAGCTCTAATTTCCAATATATATCATCGCCAACTTTCGATAGAAGAGGCACCGAAAGAAGAAGACTACAATTAGGAATAGGCTATCAGCTATCTATAAGTATACATATGATATCCCTTTAGCTACGTATGTATGTAGGCAGGTAAGGTTAGGTTAGCTTTAGTAGGTCACCTTCTGTGTGACAGATTTTATCCCACACTTATATGAAGATAGAGCAGGCAACAAAATCATGTTTCGTAAAGAGATCTTATTAATTTGGCTTCACAGGACTAAGTAGGTCATCTATATTGACCTATCCATTGCTGAATGAGTCAAGAGCAACCGACGTGGGCGAAGAAGGTTAACCTCCAGGTCGTTCGCCATTTAGGCAATGTATATAATATCTACTACTAGATGATGCCCTCGAATTCGTCCGCCTGGATTATTTTTTGTTATTCCCCTGAGAAAAGCATAAGCATCCTTCCTCGGGATTCAACCTATAATACGTGTATGTACCTACTTCACCCATCAAAATCTGTTGAAAAGCGTAGCAAACAGACAGACACACTTTCGCATTATATACTTTCGTATTTTTGTCGGTTTGTATGTTGAGTCTCTCTTATGTTTATGGCAAAACTTATGGCCCGATTTTATTGAAACTTTGTAGTGTGATACTTTAGGAGCCTGGTCAGAAGCTGCAACATACATTTTTGCGACCTTAGCTATAGAAAGTTAATATTAAGGCATTATTAATATTTTTGTATAGAAATTGAAGAGTCAAGACTGCCTATTACGAGACGATTTTTTATAATATCTATACTATCCATACTAATATTATAAATGCGAAAGTTTGGATGGATGTTTGTTACTCATCAATCAGGCCAGAACGGCTGAACGGATCTGGATGAGGCACAGAGATAGATTATAGTCTGGAATGACACATAGGCTACTTTTTATCTGGGAAAATTAAAGGGATCACGCGGGAACTAAATATTCTCAATCCACGCGGATGAAGTCGCGCACATCAGCTAGTAATATATAATTTTTAATACCTACCTATATAATATAATTTTATAAAATTAGCTGGTCAACTTCTGTTTACTGATCATGATTTCAGGAATCCTACTTTTAATACTTAAAATTTTACAACGATTGCGCTAATTTGGTACACGAACACGAGTCGCGGCGTGGGATCATCCGAAAGGATATGAGGGCCGCATGAAGGGAGATATCTGCCAGATAGTGCGAATCGTAACAACTTATTTATATGTGTATTTAGGTAGGTACACAAATATTCATTATGTTGTTATGATAATATATACAGTCTGGGAAACCGGGAATCACCGGAATGATATTGATAGAGTTAAAAATAATATGTGGGACGACAATATTTCAATCAGGGTTCTTTTAAAATAATAAATATTTCTCTGGAGCAAAACGGAGCCTATAATGATCTGTGGATAAGGCGGGATAAGAAATCGCGATAAGTTTAAGAATGTAAAAACGTAAGGCAAAAGTGATGAAAAATTATAGCGGTGCGTGAAACGGATTACAAAATAAAATATACAAACTTACATGTATGAAATGAAGATCAACATTTTAGAAAACCAGCTTTAGACTAACTACTAGGTAAAATAAATAGGGTTTGGTTTGACTTGGTAGGTAATCAAATTAAATTTCAATACTTGTAACTCTACATTATCAGGTACCTAACATGAGTTTATGAAAAAGAGATTCAACTTCGGTTAAGTATAGGCCCTAAAAGAAAACCCTTATTTTATTTTTTCTCATATTTTTAGCATTATAATAGGTAGGAAAAATAACTAGGTATATTTTCGTGTTGGCGTCTCGTACAATACTTAAATTATAGTCGTCTTTACATTACGCAATAGACTGGCCAATTGAAGTCGCGTTTTGTTTAAATAAATTGTGTCAGGCTGGTCAGGCCTTGTGTTTACACGACAGTTTAGATCGCCTTCTGGTTAATATGTCTGAAGGTAGCTTCGTTAAATTGCAGCTGTTCTTTTAATTTTTTTTATGTTGATGATGTTTTCCTATTTTTTAAATCCACTATACAAGTTAGCCTTTAACAGCCATCTCACTTGGCAGTAAGTGATGATGCAGTCTAAGATAGTAGGTACCAGCTGTCAGGGAATATATCAGTTATATTAAGCCCCTTAACCATATCATGGTATTTGTTTGCTTTTTTAATGTTACATGCGTACATTACATACGTACCTACATTATTTATACATTATATATACTGAACTATTTTTAATTAATATATATCAGATAAATGTATTGGCAGGTACTCGTAAATAAACTAAAAGAACAAAAAACTCAAAGCACAAAGAAAAATTTAAAACGTATTAAAACGTATTAGATTCCGGCTTAAAATTTAGGGATTGTTTCTCTTCTTTGGAACCTAATAGTTTATCTAACCTTATGAATAAAAACTTTGATCCTTCGTTCTAACTATAGGTACTATATGTGTGTATGTTTTTGGTATTGAATTTTATGATCTAAACGGAGTTTAAAAACATTATTATTAAAATTGATATTAAAAGTACGTAATAAAACCTACCCCAAATGTCGTATGGGGTATCTCATCGGTCTCCCACACCGTAATCGTGGGACAAGTTGGGTATTTCTTGACACCTTCTTGCTTCAGGTGCATATACAACTCCACCACGCTCCATTTACCCGTCACGCCCCTAATGTCCAGACTGTCGTACTCATGGTACCTTTCGCAGGTCACCTTGTCTTCCACTTTAGTGGAATTAGCAGATTCATCCGCGCACGTGTACAAAAACAGAAAAAATATCCACGGAAGTTTTAACAAGGCGCGGCCTTGTGATGCCATTTTTGCACGCGTAAATTTTAAACACACATCTCGAATTGAGCAATTTCTTGTATTATTTTTGTATCGGCAGATGGCACGAGCGTATCAATAATGCGCGGATAAGACATAGACTGGCGGTAGAGCATGCGCGGGCGCTTCTGTTGTGACTCACATTGTCGATGCTATCACGATTGACCCTTAGCCTTACAGGCGCGTAGAGGTTCCACTCATCTTAAAAAATTACCTGGGAACCCACATGACATCTTGTCCAAGCGACATAATTAGACACATGGATTTTATCAATAGAAAATAACCATGTGTACATTGCATGCGTATAATTTAAAAATTAAATACACGGCAGTTGTGAATGATTCAGCAACCTCGTACTGTTTCAGCATTGCTTTAAAGAAAGGTATGTAAGTAGGTACTAAGTAGGTATAGGTACTTATTTTCTGTACCTAGTAGGTAAGTATGTAAATTATTGCTTTTAATAATATTAACTAGGTCAATTTTAGTCCAAAAATTACGTACTTAGGTACTTACTTATTACTCTTTTGATTTTTTTATGAGTCCACAAACAAAACTGACTAAGTACAGCCATGAAATCAACCTGTATAAAGATGTATAATAACAGGTGAACGGTTTTGGTATTTTTACAGTGACGACAGTATGTACTTTTAAATAATTTTTTTATTTTTTATATTAACCGCTTATCGTAGTTTTGTAAGTCTATGGCAACATGGACTGAAATTGGTATTTGTCGCAATCAAACTGCGAACTAATTGCAATTGTTATTTTGAAGTTCGAATATACTGAGGGTCGTTGCTTCTTTCCATTATTCATTTATTGATAGGACTCTTCCTGGGATAAAACTCCGGTTGGTTTTCAGATCCTTCCGCAAAATTTTCATCTTATGTTACACTGTACACATTTGACATTATAAAAAAGAAATAAATATGGTTTGTGGTGGACTAATTTTAAACTTAAATGATAAAATGAATTATTTATTTCATGTAGGACAACTTGTGCCACTTATGATACGTTAAGACTCTACCACCGGTTCGGAAAGCTGTCTACTGAGAAGATCCCGCAAGAAACTCAGCAGAAGATTATTAATTCTATAGTTAAATGGCAAATGTAAGTTCATATGAGGTTATTGGTAACTACTTACTCCCTATAATAACCCAGTATATTAGTATGAGATTGAGTTTAAGAGAACGCAATGCTTCTTACTAATATTATAAATGCGAAAGTTTGGAGGGATGTATGAATGTATGGATGGATTTATGGATGTATGGATGTATGAATGTATGGATGCATGGATGGATGTATGGATGTATGGATGTATAGATGTTTGTTACTCAATCACGCCCCAATGGCAGAACGGATCTGGCTGAAATTTGGCACAGGGATAGATTATAGTCTGGAATAGCACATAGGCTTTTTATCCCGGAAAATTAAAGAGTTCCCGCGGGAACCAAACATCCTCAATCCACCGGACGAAGTCGCGGGCATCAGCTACTTACCAATATTTAAAGTAGTATTTTGTTGTTCATTTCACTCTTTCATTCCGTGTTCTTCACTCGAAGTGAAAAATCTGAACACAAAATTAATCTATGTGACGAATGCAATAAATAATTAATTAGCACATGCACTAGGCACTATTCGTTCATCAACATATTCGGGAAATAATACATGAAAGTTCACTTCATTTAATTGTCTGATGTGAACATGGAAATTATAATGAAATAAGAATGAAACTGATACATGGTTGTGTTAATCTGATACCTTCAAATCACTAAAATGGAAATACCTAAAAAAGCCTGACCGACCTGGCGCAGTGGTAAGCGCTGTTTGTTTTATAAACGAGAGGTCCAGGGTTCGATCCCCGGCAGGGTCAATGTTCACTTCATTTAATTGTCTGATGTGAACATGGAAATTATAATGAAATAAGAATGAAACTGATACATGGTTGTGTTAATCTGATACCTTCAAGTCACTAAAATGGAAATACCTAAAAAAGCCTGACCGACCTGGCGCAGTGGTAAGCGCTGTTTGTCTTATAAACGAGAGGTCCAGGGTTCGATCCCCGGCAGGGTCAATGTGGGAAATTTTATTATCTGAATTTTCTCTGGTCTGGTCTGGGTGAAGGCTTCGGCCGTGGCTAGTTTCCAGTTACCACCCTACCGGCAAAGACGTGCCATGCCACCAGCCGCGATTTGGCGTTCTGGGTACGTTATCAGAACCCCTAAGCTGTTAATATATATAGGATATATGGGACGAAATTACTATTAATTTCATGTGTGGTTTAATATAAGTGCCATACCCTGAAAAGTTAGCCCGCTACCATCTTAGATTGCCTCACTACTTACCACGAAGAGATCGCAGTCTACAAAGAAGGGTTAACTTGTAACATTTAAAAAAAAAAAACATTGTAAGGAAGAAAAAAGACGTTATATTATGTTATCTTACCTTTTCTTGTGGTTCCGAGATATGTATGACGATGCATCTCTTCTCATAGTCGATTCCAGGGTCTCCGGACAAGTGCTGGATCAACTCAACGCCATGCCACATACCACCCAGGTCGTTCACAAATATTCCATGCTGGGGGGAACGGTTCACACAATAATCTGTGTTGTATCCCACAAACGGAACCTCGTATGGACTCACGCCTTGACCGTATTGTCTGCCTTGACCGTATCCATAGCTTCCACCATAGCTGGGTGTACTGTACTGTGTATTGTATCCTGGTTGGTAATTAATGTTCGAGCTGCCAGTTGAATACACTGATTTATAGTCAGGGTATATATTAGATTCTGAATACGTGGAGATGTCACTGCCATAGTTCGTCTTATATGGGAACTGATCTTGCTTATTAATATTATAAACATTGGAAGCAGTCGTGTAAGTCGAATATTGCGAACTATCACCGTATCGTTGATAGCTGGCACAATAAACCGTTGCAAAAATTGTATGCAATATATATATTTGGTACATTTTGGGATTTTGGACAGCTATTCGGGTGCAAAGTGTCGCGTGATAGTCGAGTTGATAGTGTGCGACTGGTACTACTACTATGGGAGTGGGATGTAAACTAATTACGTCCAATTGCTCTGATCCAGCTGCAGTCAAAGTGCTGTAACTCAAAAATATGGGTATTTAAAGTTTACATTGGTTTATAGCTAGTTTGTATAATAAATGCGAAATACGGAAGATATGGAGTTTGACTAACTCCTGGAACTCATTAGATCAGCTCGATGGAACCAAATTATTGTACTTTCATTTGTCATCGGTATTAAATATTACTTTACTAGCTTATGCCCGCGACTACGTCCGCGTGGATTGAGGTTTTTTGGTTCCCGCGGGAACTCCTTAATTTTCCGGGATAAAAAGTAGCCTATGTGCTATTCCAGACTATATTCTATCTCTGTGCCAAATTTCAGCCAGATCCGTTCAGCTGTTGGCGCGTGATTGAGTAACAAACATCCATACATCCATACATCCATCCATCCAAACTTTCGCATTTATAATATAATAATATTTGATATTTGATTGATAAGTTGCATTTGCAAAGTTTCAAATTCGAATTCCATAAATAGGTATTTGTTTACATTCATAATATTATGCTATTAAGTACGAATTAGTTACTGGTAAATCTTATAAAAGTTTGTTAAAATTTCGTCAGGGTTTTAAAGTAGGTAATCTAAATCCATGCGGGCAGTCTCTTTAATGAGTCACTCCTCGGATCTACTGATCCCATGAAAATACAATAACTTAATGAATGTGTTAAGAGTCAAGATTCAGACAGCTCCTTCTTAACTATAGATCTCTAATTATTATACACTAGCCGATGCCCGCCACTCTGTCCGCGTGGAATAAGTTTTTTCAATCCCCACGGGAACACCTTAATTTTCCGAGATAAAAAGTAGCCTATGTCATTCTCCAGGTCCTCAACTATAGTCTATATACCCATGCCAAAAATCACGTCGAACCGTTGCTCCGTTGCGTCGTGATTGAAGGACAAACCAACAAACAAACACACTTTCGCATTTATAATATTAGTTTGAAGTATGATAGATCTCTAATTATTAATTTCCGATAAAGGTTTTCTAATAAGGTACTTTTCACAATATGACCCAATACAACTTTTAGATCTCTAATAATTTGATAGGTACGACCCAAGTACCTATATGCAGCATAATTAATTAATCTTCATATCCACCGGACTAAAAGGCATTAAAAGTATCGTCTCTATGTCATAATTACTAGGTTAATTGATATAATTTGCTCGTCTTGGAGTTCCTGTCCAATACGGAGGAGTAACCCAGCAGGCTCCATGTCACAGGCCAAAGGGTACGTAGGGCAAGCACCACATCCTCAAAAACAACATTGCCATACCAATTAGTCAATTTGTAGACATTACCGGTAGACACGTACTCCTCGAGTATCTACCAATTAGATACGCCAGACGTATACCTACCTACGGAGTGGCCTGTAATCGCAGCAGCATTTGATCTGAAACTCAGCTTTTTTTACTTAAGTAGATACCTACCTACTTCAACATTCTGTTGAAATTGGTGAACAAAACACGGATATGTCACCGTAAGATTGTAAAAACCGTTAGAATATAATCTAAGTCGCGAAATTGTAAACTGTCGAAAGATTACAATGTATCGCATTATTTTTCGATAGATTGTAATCTGTTAGGTATATTAACCCGATAGAACCGAAGGCACTAATTGGTTTTTAATGTCCAACCCTAACCTAACCTACAAGAAAGAGACAAGAAAACGTAAATACAACGAACATTTTAATAAAAATTGACACTCAGAACATTGAACGGTTCACAATCTTTCGACAGTTTACAATCTAACGGTTTTTGCAATCTTACGGTGACAGATATATAATACTCAATTGAAACATATTACTTAAGTGTATAAAAATTAATTTCATATAAATTGTTGTAATGTGGTAAGGCATTATACTTATTCTCCTTATTATTCCCTTGCTCCCGTATCATTCCATTTAGGGTTGGGCCTCTTGGTTCGCAAAAACTACAAGGACTTTCAGTCTTGAGTTTTCAGGTACTTATGCAAGGAGAAAGTATGTTTTGGCTTTAAGTTTTCGGCCGGTTTCCACCTGACGCCTAAGCTTTCCTTTTCGGGGATCGAAAAGTACGGTTCATGATACAGTCCGCTGACAGACAGACGCAATATTATATTAGTAATAGGGTCCCGTTCCCTTGGGTACGGAACCCTGAACAAGAAAATCTTTAGCTGTCTACACGCTCATAGTTATAGCGCTATATATCTACCAATTACCAATGGCTAGACGTTATAGTTTGTTGACTTATTTTTTATATTTTGTACCACGCTTGCATATTATTTCCTGTCGTCCGGTTTTTTTTTGTAAGCAGCGCTTGAGCTTTAGGTACTCGTATACCTATACATTTTGTACACGTTATGTTACTAGATGATGCCAATGGCCAGCGATCCGTGTGGACGGTTTATAAAATCCCGCTGGAACTCTTGGCTTTTTCGGGATAAAATGCCCCTAAAAGATCTAAGATCTCTATACCAAATTTCGTCATAACGAGTTCAACCTATTACAGAAAAAAGACTACAGTTTACAGACACTTTCGAATTTTTATAGGTACTTAATGTTAGCATAGAATTATGATTGAATTAGTAAAGCCAATACGAGGAGATTAATTTCACAATCTACCGAGCCGAAGAGGAAATAAAATATATCACAGAATATTAAAGATAATTTACTTCACCACAATATAAACAAACTTATAAAACAAAATAAAACAATAACAAAAGAGCTTATTTCAGAACAAGCCGCACATATTGCGAAGAATCTGTTTACATTAGGTAGATCTAATTGATAGAACTGTTGTTGGTACTGGTACCACTCCCATCTATTTACAGTGACTGGAGATCTTTGAAGGATTAATGAAAATACGCCTCCGTTTCCAACCTCTGAGCAATAGTTCAGTATGAGGATGTGCGGGGTGAGCTTTATTAATCTGATTACATCCGGATGTCGAGGTGGATCGTCAGGATACCATACATCTGAGAACAAAATACAACAATAAGCAAAAGCCACCCTTAATTTTACACAAGTTTACCTATGCCTGTGACGCCTTCACTGTTGTGGACAGCTTTATTTTGTCTAATAGAATTTGATTGTCTATAAGCTATTCGTGTTACAGGCGCTGAGCTTTAAAAGCTACGTTGTCAACCAGAACCAGCCTTCTGATTTGCTGACCATTTTGCTGTGTTTCATCAACATCAAAGCCTGCTGGTTTGCTGACCATTTTCCACTATTTTACCTTACCTGAAATTTACTGTTGTACCGCGACTGCGATGATCGTATTTTGACAGCCATAAGTTCCGAGCTATCTCAATTCTCAACCCATCGCCGGCCCATACCTGAGCACGAGTCTCACATAATAAGAGGGTTTTGGCCATAGTCTACTACGCTGGCCATGCGCGGATTGGCTGACTTCACATACGGCACACATAAGAGAATACCTATATTGAAGACCTCTCTGGCATGAATATTAACGATGTTTTCCTTCACCGGATTTGGAAACTTCACAGTTCACACACATCTGAGATCAATATTATGTAGAACTTTACCAAAAATACTCTGCTCGCTCCATACCACTTACTACGATACAACTCTACACTATTCATACTTACATATGACAAAGTTACCATAGAATCAGAGAGGTAAAGAAATAAATACAAACCAATGCCTCTTGATATCAATTCTTTTTCCAATGGCCGCAACTGCTCCGCTGTCCAAAGACCAGGTTCTTCTACATAATAAACGTAAACCTGTCCTGTCGTGTTTCCATCCTCATCCCACAACACACGGACTCGTCTTTCACCATCTACGTTTCTTTTAACTTTCCTTTTTAAACGAACCATCGACGATCCCTCCATGGCGTTTTCTGGCCAAGGATCGCTTTGAGGAGACCGCCAATTGTTACGTGAGTAGTTGTTACGCTGAATCTGTAATAATAAAAATAAATAAGTAATTTCTGGTTGTATCAGTTGCACCAAAGTGTAATTAGTATAACTTAGCACAGCGTCTTTGGATAACCTTATAACAATCTGCATAATGATAAGACCTTTAATTAGATCAAATGCTATCGCTATTTACTGATTGTCATATTATATTATACGTGTATTGACATTCAAAATGTGTGCACATTTAGATATATAACCATTGAATCTTTGAATTGATATTGATTATACTCACGGACCAGTCGAACCAATTGTCTTGATAATCGTTAACATCGGTTATAAACAGAGAGACGCATCCAATTTCATTTGGCACGTTGGTCCTATCTGGACTATGCTGGGCATACCCAACGCCGTGCCACAATCCGAAGACATCGTCTATATTGACTCTATGGGACCATTTGATGTTCTCTCCGCAGAGGCCCTGTGTACGACGCACGAAAACTGACGCTAGTAAGATATTATATGTCAGGAACGAAGTAAACATGATGACGCTTAGAGTATCACAGGAAATATGGTACAAGGCGACAGTCGCGGCCGCAGCGCATTTAATTAACGAACTGGTTCCGGTTATAATATTTCGCATTAGATGAGCAATTGCTGTATGAATCATTTATTTTTGAATTGTCATCGGGTAAATCTTTCAACGACCTGTGTAGTCTTTATACCCACATGTAAAACTAGTGTATTTTCAGTGATCCTACAGTCCAGTAGGAACTGGAATGGCACTGGAACACCGCCTATGCTCAACCCTGCACTAAAGCCGCCGCACCAGCCGCCATGTGAGACTCATATTAATATTTTAACTAGTAGAATACGAAAGCTCATTGCTATCTTTAGAAACATTCGCCATGTTGCTGACAAAAAGGTAATGAAAATGCTGTACCACACCTTATGTGAGTCATTGCTGACATATTGCATTGACTCTTGGGGTGGTGCAGCAAAAACTCGTCTTCTTAAGTTAGAAAGGGCACAAAGGGCTGTTCTTAAAGTGAGCTCATTCCTACCTTACAGATACTCTACTACATCTTTATACAAAGAAAGTAAAGTATTGACAGTAAGGCAACTGTTTATTCTAAAAGTTATTTTAAAACAGCATAAAATTATAGATCCATCAGTCATTAATAATTTAAAAGATAAACGGCGGAAAAATACCGTGTGCAACATTCCTAAGCATAACACTAACTTCTCCCAAAGATTTTTTGCTTTTCTTGGCTGTTATTTGTATAATAAATCTAACAAAGTACTTTCCATCGACTCGTACTCTGTCTATGAATGTAAAAAACAAGTTACTGACTGGCTTCTTGATCTGGACTATGATACCACAGAAAAATTGCTGTTAGTCCCAAAATAAATACTGTATTAAGCCACACTGTCACACACACACACACACACACACACACACACACACACACACACACACACACACACACACACACACACACACACACACACACACACACACACACACACACACACACACACACACACACACACACACACACACACACACACAACGTATGTAAACTAACAATCAGCATGCATCTTGTTAGCTATAGGTATGTCCTAAATAATTGTAACACCTAAATTGACCAAGGCTAATTTACTGTACTTACCACATATCGGGGAGAGCACTGATAGCTATCATACGAGTATCTACTCAGTTTAGTTGTCAGGGTTCCACATTGTTTACTTAGCTAATTAAGCTTTGGGTTATGTACCACGTTGTTTTTTTGGTAAATAAATCATTTATTATTATTATTATTATTATGTCAATTCTATATGTATGTAGAAAATGTATATGTCCATATATACAACTCCCAGCGTGAGGTTGTAGGACGTATCCATCGCGACTGGCAGCTGCGTTCTTGCATGTGGATTTGGACTATGCATGCATTGGTGCACGGCAAATTATTTGGAAATTTAAGCAAAATGGAAAAAACTCTTACAGATATTATAGCTATCAGCCTTTTTAACTTTACATGCAAATACTTTGCCTATGGAAAAATCGATTGAATTGAAGAGGAATTACAGAATATATTAATAAAATGAATAGCGCAAGGTCTAAGAAGCCAAAATTTTAGCCGTCAGACAAATCACATCAGAGAAAAATGTCTAGGTACTAGCACCAGCTGTTCTACTGACGGCATCATCACTGAAAGTACCTACCTACTAGCACTAAATCTAACCTTTATTAAAACCAAAGACATTTTATAAATAAAAAATATTTTTATTAATATATAATAGTAGGTATATTAATTTTTTTATCATAACGACTACATTTTAGTTTTGATTCAAATTCACATAAAGCTAAGGCCAGGATTACACTTGTAAGTTTTACTCACGAATAACTCACGATACGTAGACAGTCTTGTGTGTCGCGTATATTGTATGCAAATGTAAGTTATGCAAGTTACATTCGCTACATAAGTAAAGCTTACAAGTGTAGTCGAGCCATGGGCATATTTTTTGACATCTAGCGAGATCTCCAAAACAGAATACAAGTAACGATAAGCATAACACTTGATTTGTTCACGCTAGTCGCGGAACTTTCGCACACCCGTTTCAGGGCAGAAGTCGATAGATTCTTCATGGAAAAGATTCTGTGTATAGTTGAGAGGTCTTCCTGAGTGAGCTGGTTCTCATTTCGGGACAACACGACGCTGTAGAGTTGAGAATTGGGCAATCTCATGCAGAAGTTGAGCACCAGATGATTGTGTGCCACCTTCAGCACTTGGATGACGCCCCCAAAGAAGCGATAGTTTTTGTCGACGGCTGAAATTTTTTAAACATGAGCTGAGTTTTCACAAATAAGTTTCATCAAGTGCAGAGTTTCTGATCTTATATTTTTACGGATTTGCCTATAAAAATATACCTAACAATAATTAATCTTCTGCCGGTAGAGCACTTTTTGAAAATGTATTATATACCATAATGCACCTGAAATGAAATCCTTTTGTTAACGTTTACCCATATTTAATCTAATCTAATATTATAAATGCGAAAGTTTGGATGGATGGATGGATGTATGGATTTTTGTTACTCAATCTCGCCAGAACGGCTGAACAGATCGGTATGAAATTTAACACCTGGATAGATTATAGTCTGGAATAACACATAGGCTACTTTTTATCTCTGGAAATTAGAGTTCCAGCAGGGACCAATAATCCTCAATCCTCGCGGCTGAAGTTACAGGCCGATATCAGCTAATAGCAAAATTAGACTAAGATCTACATAATACTTTTGGAGTTGTTAGTTTAGACTTAGACACCACGTTACGACCATCGTGAGTGGCACCTAATGCATAGCAAAACTCGTATTAAAAAGGATTTAAACTGAGTGCGAAACATAAAAAAAAGACTTAGAAGCTAAGAAAGTTTTAGTAGCCAACGAAAATAAATGAACGTTCTTGTGATAAATATCCCAAGGAAATTGGCACCGTGTTTCTTATAAAATCTTACTTAGCAATAAACAAATAAATTTTGCTTACATCTATCAGGCACGTCTGTAGGCCAGAACCCCTTATGAGAAGTGTTGACTCTGATGTGGTAGTCTGCCTGCCAAAGCCCCTCGTGCCATTCCAACACGAAGTGCCTTATCCTATATTGCTCCGGCAGACCATATGTTCGATCAACGTAAGGGTAGTTTGTCAGTGGTGGATATGGCGTTGGTGGTGTAGGCTGAAATTAATATAAATATAAATTCATTAGAAATAACTAGGTACTTTCTCTTGGCTTTCTTACAAATTCTGCTTCCAATCCAGAAGACATATTGGGGAGATGGTTTTTGTAATCTATCTGTGTTAGTGGCGCTTTAACTGATTCGCTTACCCGATTTTGACGAAATTATTGGTACGGTGGTAGCGTGCTTCCCGGACATGCTAAGTAAATTATCACAATAATATCGGCCTGCCTAACTTTAAAACCTAGTTCGCTTACGTTACTTAACCTACAATCAAATGAGTATATAGAGAAAGGAACTGAAACTTCGCATATCTCTGAGACTAGGTAGAGCTTATAGATTTAGTGCATCTATTCGATGTACCGATAACAGCTATTATCCATATCAACCTGCATATAGTAGATTTAAGTAGCTCTCTTCAGCAGCACTTACTAGATTCCGCCTAAGCAAACCTCCACCGATATAATCCTCCAGTTTCCTTAAATATACCACTGGACAATCCGGAATGTATTCAAACGCTGTTATATTGCCCTCATGAAATATAAACTCGTGCGAATACCACATCCCCAAAAGTGTATCTTCATCGAAGTCTGCAGTTGGATGTAGATGTGGACAATAGTTCACATTAGAACCGTAAGCTTTATATAGCGTAACGAGTAGGTAAGGGCAGTAAGTGAGTAAGCTTTTTCGCCTAATTGATAATTATAATTTGTTGGATAGAATCAGGCGTTACTTTGCGGAAGTTCATCATTTAGCAAGAAAAGAATACAATTATTTTGCTATAATCCGCCAACAGAAAAAAAAATCTGTATGGTCAAGCATGCAGTTACAAGCGAAGCACCGTTTACCTTCCCAACCAAGCAAGAAAGCTAAGTTCCCAAGCAAGCAATGCCACCACCACTCACATGCACCACCACACAAGACTTTTATACGCCCCGACACCGGAGCACCTTCAGGAGATGTCTAGTAGACAACTGACTAGACAATCTTGCATTGTAAGGTCGACATCTCCTGAAGATGCTCCGGTGTCGGGGCGAAAGTATAAAAGTCTTGTGTGGTGGTGCATGTGAGTGGTGGTGGCATTGCTTGCTTGGGAACTTAGCTTTCTTGCTTGATTGGGAAGGTAAACGGTGCTTCGCTGGTAACTGCATGCTTGACCATACAGAATTTTTTTCTGTTGGCGGATTATAGCAAAATAATTGTATTCTTTTCTTGCTAAATTATAACTTGGACTAGATCTCTAATTTATACGATTAGATCCGAGACGCGGAGTCAACTGTTTAATTGGAGGTGCTCAGAACAGTCACTATGACACTATTACGTCGCTCTTTTAACCTTTCAATTGACTCATCACGACCTCAGATCCGGGATATAACTACGGCGCTGTTTCCTGACTTATTTTATGCAAGGAACTTCCAAAAATACTCATTTGTTTGATTGATTGAAATAAAACGCAAACATCAAATACTATTCCATTGACTGATTAATAAATTATTCACACGAATATGTTTCTACTCCTATGTCACGTGATCTCTAAAGGTATCAATAGTGTTTTAATAAGATACTATAAACTACTTGGTAAATATTAACTCTAAAATACTTTTATGTGATAAATATTTTATAATAAACTAGATGATTCCCGCGAATGACTTCATCCACGTGGACCAAGTTTTTTCGATTCCCGTGGGAACTCTTGAATTTTCCGGGATAAAAAGTAGCCTATGTACTTCCCCGGGATGCAACCAACCCCTGTACCAAATATCATTAAAATCGGTTTAACCTTTAAATTTTCCGGGATAAAAAGTAGCCTATGTCCTTCCCCGGGATACCACCTATCCCTGTACCAAATTTCATCAAAATCGTTGGAACAGATGGGCCTTGAAAGCGTAGCAAACAGACAGACAGACACACTTTCGCATTTATAATATTACTAGCGAATGCCCGCGACTTCGTCCGCGTGGTTTGAGGTTTTTTGGTTCCCGCGGGAACTCCTTAATTTTCCGGGATAAAAAGTAGCCTACGTCCTTCCCCGGGATACAACCTATCCCTGTACCAAATTTTATCAAAATCAGTTGAACAGATACATTTGTTTGATTCCCGCGGGAACTCTTCAATTTTCCGGGATAAAATGTAGCCTATGTGCTATTCCAGACTATAATCTATCCCTATGCCAAATTTCAGCCAGATCCGTTCAGACGTTGGGGCGTGATTGAGTAACAAACATCCATACATCCATACATCCATCCAGACATCCATCCAAACTTTCGCATTTATAATATTTATTTGATTAGTAAATTAGTAATTAGTGTGGATATCCATTATCCACATAATGATTCAAGCGTATTTATGCTATTTTTATCAACATTCATCATTCCAACATTTTATTAAAGTTATATTTACATGATGAAGTTAATAATTTATTGACAATTGGATAAATAATAAATGTTATCCATATAATTATGTTTACAAAAAAAACCTTTATTAAAATAAGAATCTACAAAATACACCACAGACAAGCTTGGCAGGTACGGCATCCAAAATAATTGAAATGAAAATCGTATATAATTAGTCGTAATCCATCAACATCTCATCCGGTAATGACCGGCTCACTATAAAGCACGAGACATAGTTCACCACGCTGGACAAGTGTGGATTGGCATTTTATTTATATATTTAGTACCAAACTTAAAAATTAAACATAAAAATTTAAAGGGCATGTACAAGGACAACTTAAATCTCTTGAAGAGATTTCTTCCAGCAGCCCACGCCTGGGCATTTCCCACACCTTTAAATATATATTGGAGAACAATGAAAGTTTTATTGACATTTTTTTTTCATTGGTTTTTCCCACAAATAATTAAATAAAAATTATACATAAAATTACCTGCACATCAGTTTCCTTTATTTCGATGTGAAAGCACTCATTGGTGTGCTCTATTCTATATTCACCCTTGGAAGCGTGTGGAATTTTTTCCACGCCATACCAAACTCCTGAAATGGTGTCTAAATCTATTTCACCAAAATACGGAGACAAATCATCACAATATTTATGATTTTCGTAATAATAATTTTGACCGTAACATTGAATATATCCTAAACATAATGCGATCGATAAACAGAAAATCGGATAATCCATTTTGCTAAGACGGTTAAACCCGGGCAAAATAGGATAAACTTTCGGATAAACAGAACCAGGACTACTAGGCGACTATGCACTGCTGGAGGTGTCGCACAGATAAACCGGCAGATTTAGCACAGGCCAAGCTGACGGAGTGCTTAGGAGGCGTAGGCGGATTCCCAAGTGAACCGCACTCGCTCAATTGAAGATACGAGACTCTCTGCTGCGCCGTTAAAATGCCCGCTACGCGTGAATACTTCCTTCATAAACATAATCAACTGTTTGACAGTCCCCTATCATTATGATTCAACACTGCAGCATAATATGATAAATATACAGTACCTATATATCATATACACCGTATAGTTTTCTATCTATGTCTCAGATCTATATACAGAATATGTGCATACAAACAATTAGAACGAGATCACTGAGACTGCTTAAGATTTTCCGACCATCTCCTTAAGTTTTCCAGATCCAAAAGCTTTCCTCGGCATACTTAGATACCAGGACAACAGAAACTTTAGAATGTGGGTGGATTAAATCAATATTATCGAATGACGTCACGAGGGGTGGCCATCGATCGCGTGCGATTAGCTTTGTGTCGGTGTTTTATTGATTTTCCGCCTCTTGTGTGAGTGTTGTACTTCGCGTAGGTACGGAGCTCCGCTATAAACTCACGAAAGAGATAAAAGATGTATTTCTACTCTCACTTAAAAATAAATAAAAAATTGTAGATATACCTAATTTTGCATTTTATGTTTCCAAACTTTATTTTTAAACTAGATAGGTTACTTAGAGATACGGTCTACTCTTACTGACTTACTTATCTATAGACTTTTCATAAAAGCTAATTCGTTGTGTTAGCTGTGACGTAGTTTAGAAGGTACGGGTTGAATCAAAGAGGTTGAACTCTACGAATGACGTCATGCGCAAAGTTTGAATAATTCGAGGTTAATAAAGTTGAAAATAATATAATAATAATACAGAATTGCTATACTTACTCGTATTTAAAAATGTATCGTACCTAGTAGGTATTCTGAATTCTCCTTTTCTAGGTCTCTAATTTTTATGCTCAACCTAACGCGTCGTGGCATTAATTCTTTTTATTTTCGTCTATCAAAGACTTACGGCCGGTTTCTGAATTGAGAATTTCAGGACTAATTAAGCAAATTTTTGTTTCTGAATCGATATTGGGCCGGTTTCTGAATTAAGCATTCAAGCAAAAACAGCAAGGTCCAACTCTAAAACCTTCCACAATTTCAATTCAGAAACAAAAATTTGTTTAATTAGTCCTTAAGTAGTCTTTGAGACAGACTCAACATGAAATTCTCAATTCAGAAACTGGCCGATAGATGCTCAGGTCGACATCATATCCAAAGAACGTAAAAAGCACTCAATAATGAGAATTAGTTCAACAAAATTTTCAAATTTCTGTATTGTCGCTTTGATGACTTGGAACCTAGGAGTTGCTCAGAAATTGCTTCAAATAAATCGTCAAGTGCGAGTCCGTATGGTTCCGTATCACCACACAATATAAATTCTTTAAATAACAAGAAAATTGACATAACAAGTAACAACACGTAATCAGCTGAGAATTAACTGGCTTACATAAGGCGCCAAAATGTTATGGCCTGACAAACAATTCAACATCTGCGAGTACACGAAACCTTAATTAACGATTTTAGGATTTTTTCCTATACTTGTGCTGTGAAACCTTGGTTCTTACCAAATTTCATAATTCTAGGTCGACGATAAGCTGCATAAGCCATAAACGGCCGAATCTATCTATTGATTGCGTTGACTTAGAAGCTTGATTTTTTTACAGCTCCAAGGGACTGTAGACCTAAGTATTTAATACTAATTTCAACTTGATATATCTCCACGCGTTCCCGAGAAAAGGGTGTTGACCTCGGTATACTGAGTAACCGAGTTTAGATGTACCGAGTAGTTCGGTACATCTCTGATTAGGAACATGATTTTTCTGATGTGAATTTTTAGGGTTCCGTACCCAAAGGGTAAAAACGGGACCCTATTACTAAGACTCCGCTGTCTGTCTGTCTGTCTGTCTGTCTGTCTGTCTGTCTGTCTGTCTCCAGGCTGTATCTCATAAACCGTGATAGCTAGAAAGCTGAAATTTTCACAAATGATGTATTTCCGTTGCCGCTATAACAACAAATACTAAAAATTAAAAAAATATATATATTAAGGGGGGTCCCCATACAATAAACGTGTTTTTTTCGTATTTTTTTGCTCAATATTAAAAACGGTAACAGGTAAGTAGACGGTTCAAATTTTCACAGAATATTGACTTGTATATTACCTTTCAAAATAAATAATTAAATATCAATAAAGTAAATATTAAAGGGGGGCTCCCATACAAAAAACGTAATTTTTTGATATTAACAGTAAACCTCTACAAACAAAGTTAGTTTTGCGATTCATTAACAAAGGTAATTATACCTACTTCTTGAGTACGGAACCCTCGGTGCGCGAGTCCGACTCGCACTTTGCCGGTTTTTTTTCTTTCACTGTTCTTTCGTAGGCTGCACCCACAACACAACCTTTTCTTGGTTGACTGTACCCTACAACTTCATAATCATAATCATTTATTTGCTGATTATAGATATATAAGTACATAACTTTACTTATTTACTGAATTAGTCTCCCAATAGTTATGATAAATTAAAATGATCTACTTAAATACCATAAATTTGACGACGGTCAGCTTAGTTGTGCTGTTTATATATTTTTAAAATTGAAATTTCCAATTATTATTTTTAATCCTTTATAATAATGGTCTCATAACAAATAGTTTTATCAGTCTCTCAGCCACGTAGCTCTTTCGGCTACGCGCTACATATTCTGTAGAGGGCAGAGCTACAACGAAAATCCCTGTTCAAAATTTTCATGGTGACGTAACACCTTAGCTACGAAGGTACTAGGTAACCATAAGGTCTAACGAGCATATTGACGCCCTTCCATACATGCCGCCAAAGGCGGGCGCCCCGCGCAAGCTAGTGTACTTCAATAGGGTAACAGGATAGCGAATAGGTACAAATAGTTTGCACAAACTATTGGGGGTGGGGTGAGGGTGCAACAGTAAGCATAAATTGAGAGGGTAGAAAACATGAAGTCAATATTGTGGGAATAGAACATCAGTTTGGCACGGATTTATTTATACCTAGATATTTACTGGAGACGGCGCTATTTAAATGCTCAGGATAGTGCCAAACTTTTATCTAGGTTTTATTGTTATAATATTTAAAAGATCATTTAAAAATCTATTCATAGGAACCAAAGAATTCTAATTATGCCATCTTAGACTGCATCATCACTTACCATCAGGTGAGATCCCAGTTAAGGGCTAACTTGTAGTTAATAAAAAAAGCTTAAAAATCCTAAGTCATTATATTTTCTAAGACGTTAGCATTTAAAATTGTTAACATCTACATCAATGATCGTAAAGTACTACGTTTAAATTAAGAATCAATATGTCAAAAACAGCATAGCGTCACTTAGGAACTTTGAAACCGAGGTTGGAACTTTCAGTATTTTGGTTGAGCTGTTCAAAAAAAATAACTGAAAAAGAGCACTGATGTTTCCAATACCACTTGTGGAGGTGCCTGTTCTGAAATCTGAATTTTATGAACAAGGCCTTTTACAATTAAAAAAATACTCTAGTTTCTAAAACTTAACATTAAGTACCTACCTACTAACTTGCGTATAAAGACAATGAACTTTACCATTTCTTTTTTTTTTTTTTTTCTACTATTGAGTACCAATGAAGGGTGCTCAATATAATTACAATCTAGCCAAACTATTTGACTAATAAGTAATTTTTCTTTAACCTAAGCTTATAATTTACTTTAAATTTACCATTTCTGAGCTTTCTTTATTCTGAGGCCCTTAGTTAGCGACCATGTCTCGCATACGTAAGTCATCACTGGCAACACGCACTGTTCGAAGACTTTGGTCTTCAGACACTAAAGAATTTTGGACGAGAAGACATCTCGAAGCTTCCCGAACGCTGCCCGGCCTACTAGGATTCGGCGGCTCACCTCTTTCTCTAAATTGTACCTACTTACCTAGCTAGACCGTGTGTTCTAGGCATAATATATACTCGGGCGATGGTGAGAGCTACGAGTATACTCGGAGTTTCATTATGAGATCAAAACAGAAATGTGGAAATCCGTAGAAGTACTAAAGTAGTTAACTGACATTGCTCGATGTGTTGCGACGCTGAAGTGGCACTGTGCCCAGTGCACATAGTTCGAAGAAACAATAGACATTGGGGTCCTAAAGTGCTGCAGTGGCGACCTCGCACTGGAAAGCGCAACGTTGGCAGACCCCCACTCGGTGGACGGACGTCATCAACCGAGTCTTAGGGAGCCATTGGAACCAGGCGCCGCAGACCGTGGTATGTGGAAATCCTTGCCGGAAACCTATGTCCAGCTGTGGGCATCTATCGGTACGTCGACGACGATGACGTTTCTGTACTGTAAGAAACATTATGTACCTACCAAGTTTTTGTGGGGTACACTAGCATGGGTAATCGAAAAAGTAACATTTTGATCTTCTTGTGCTTATAAAGCCCTGGTCCAAGGGGTCACGAACGAATGCTGACGTGTCACGACGCGAGGCAGTGAAGGGTGCTTTCAACCCCTAATAGAACTTCGAATTATGATTGTATATATAGGTATAATAGTTGTGTGTTACATTTGTTACCGCTAGTGTTCGAAAATCGTTAATGTCGCGATTTACTAGATAATATTGACATTGCCAGGTTCATTATATACATGTAAGTGCGGAATTTCACGTAAAGTACCTGATGAAAGATTTCTTAACTTAAACTATTTTAATACATATTATACGAACCTGTTTAATCGTGGGTATTTTGGTTTAATGGTAAGTAAGTATATCAGACAAAACAATTTTACTGTTTACGTGACGATGATGATTAATGATCAAGTTCAAATTTTAAATAGCCTACGCCTTATGTTGCCATTAATTCTTTCATTCATTCAATTTCGGTACAATCAGCTTCATTCTAGCCGTACAATGAAACGAGCCCTCGTTTTGCTCGTCACCTAGCGAAGCTCTCATTCGCGACAATTTGATTTCGCTATTTTCAAAAACACTAGGTATAATAGAACAAATAAGAATCCGTTATGGAGTCAAGTAAGATTTCGTTCTGGGCCTCATTTGGCCTAATAATCTTATGCATTAATACTAACTTAATATTTAGGTATCTATAAGTAATTATTCCAATAAAAAAATTGTCTTGACTTTCACGAATGTTTGGTTGCTAGACTGCTGATTACTCAGGGAAACTCATCATTAGCTAGGTAACGTTTTGTAAAACACCCCACCCTAAACACCTAAAAGTAACTAAATAGTTTGTCGAATATTTAAGGAGACCAAACTCTATCAACAAATCTCAACTCTTGATTAACGCACTTAAATAGCGGTAACATCTTTAGTGTACTTAGAGCAAACAAAAAAATATATAACGAGTGCAGTTTATTTAGCGGACTCATTCGACTCTTTTTTCGTTATATGAAAATACAATCAATTTGTGAATTCCCACCTCGTGAAATACACGAACACCTTTGCCATTTAGCGTGCGTGACCTTTTTAAAGATTTCGCTTGACATAGGGAGTCGTCTAACCGCGTCAGAGGTCGTTTGTACCAGGTTCACATAGAAACAAAGGCTACGTTGGGAAGACTATACTATAGATACTTGTTACGAGACTTCTATGAGATGATTACGAAGGCGGCTTCCTTTGTGGATATCTTCCCGCGATGTTTTGATTATTTTGCAAATATTTTATATTAGTATGCATACCGGTGCACCCTCGTTGAATACTTTATTAAATAAAATAGGTTTGACGTTTTAGAAACGATTTGCTGTAGATATAAATAAGCGAATCACGGGAATCATACAAAGATCGCTGCGTGAATATCAATACCTATTCAATTAAATACAAATCGCAGGCGATCGAATAGGTAAAAAAATCTCCTGCTAGGCCTACAGATGTCAAATAGTACAAAATTGTATGTACTATACCTACCTTAGTCATTTAATAAGTTACAAATGATTGTAACTTACAATACTAAGTATCTTGTGTGGGCTACCGAATGTTGCGCCAATAACATTGTCATTAAGAAATTCGTCAGTTGTATAGTTATGTACAGGACTTTAAAAAGTGATGTTTTACAAAATGTGCTTGTACAATAGCAAATCTAAAAACTCTTTCGGAATCAGGTGCGTATACTCGCCCCCGCAAAAGATTAGTTACTGCACCTTGCGTAAATGTACATAATGGTAATGACAGTGTTTGCTAGCTTATAATGGTTTCTGGTATCGTTGCTTAGCCGCGCTTATAGCATTGGCGATTCCGACAATAGGGAATAGGGATGATGACAACTCAATCAAATCAGCAACTCTTTATCAAACTTAAAAACGCACTGCTAGTATGGAAGTTGTATGAAATTCACAGTTGTGACGTCATAAAATTACAACGCACTTTTTTCCTTTAATCTATATTTTCAAACTTCTTGTCAAACTTAAAACTTACCGAGGATGTGAATTTTAGGTCTTTTGGAAGACCCTCTATTTAATAATCAGTTAGAAATAATTTATCAATAGGCATCATCCCTATATTGTGTGTGAAATTACATGCAGCTCCCCGCGTGCTTCAAGATTCAAGATTCATTTATTGTCCAGGAAAATAATAAGTTCCCACGGGATTTAAAAAAAACTTAATCTACTCGGTATCTGTCTCCAGGAGGCATGTCAAAAGTCAAGATCCGTTCTACGGTTAACCCTTGAAAAGTTACAAACAGGCAAACTAATGGAATTATTATTATTATTTCGGGATAGATCATGATTTATTTATTTCATTTGTTCACGTCTCTTTCAGAGATGCAGTCCCAGTTCCCACCAACTTATCTGGCCCGGTGGTCAAAAACGTTTGTTTAGTTTTTGTTTTTATTTTTTATATTTACCTATTTATTATATTAGCAACACAAACGTGATAACAGCGACACTGTCACCGAGTCAGATAAGTTCGTGGGACTATAATTACTATTTTAAGCAAATTTTAAGTATTTTTTATTGAATCTTTGAATGGTGGTGGTAGAGTCGAAAAATGACATAACATATTCAGAGACACCTATATGCCCTACATGTTATAAATAAATTGAGTTTATTAATTAAGCATCGCTATCAAATAAAAAAATTAAAAAAATCACAAGCTACGACATAAAACGATAGACGTAGCGGTTGCTACGAAAGAGCTACGGAATTACGGAGCCCGTAGAGCCTCCTCGCTTCGACAGTCACGTGGCCGTACTACTAGGGTTTCATATCTCAGATGAACAAAATGCTAAAGGCATGCTTTAAAAGATTTCACAAGGCTTCCCTTAAATAGATTTGTAGTACAGAAATAACGTTAATCAAATAAACTTAAGTAGGTTTTAAGTACTCGAAACCGTAGTCGATAATTATGTCAGCTTAATCACGTTTAGCAAAACTAAAGATGTATAAATACTAGTACTTACTACTAACTACATACACGAGTAATAGATCTTGGTTCACAGAATTAAGAACGCTCAATATCTCTGGTTTTCGCTTTGGCTCCTGCAAATGCATAATTTATCTTTTAGACCTCAGTTAAAGAGATTAAATAGAGATAAAATGATAATTAAGTACTTATCACCTATTTTAAAATCTCATTGTACGAAACTAATTGGGCTTCCTTTAAATGTATACAGTTGCATTCGGTTCTGGCGAATATCTTCTTCTATTTATTTAATCAACCATGGAAAACAAGACGCTACCATTTAACTAGATCTACGATATATAAAAACGTTTAAGTATGTATGTATTAGCGTCTAATAGTAGATTGTATTATAAGGGAGCAAAATAATATTTTTACGGCGAGGGCGCTTTTTTGAATCCAGAGCGAAGTGAGGGATTCTTTAGTAGAATCCTGAACGTAGCGAGGGATTCAAAGTACGTCGCCCGAGCCCAAAAATATTTTGCGCCCGAATGATACACTCTACTTTTCATCACTTCCAAAATAAAACTACAAATCCATCAGACATCCTCTTCAGATACGAATTACGAGATTAATTTCAAATATGTGTCCAGTTTTACGTCGTTATTAGAACTGACTGTTGATTTGAGCATTGAGTAGGTACTCCAAAGAGTGGAAGGTTGTTTAGTTGTGGCTAAGTACTGGAAGTAGGCCAAACACAGATTGTGAAAAATTCTTGGCGCCTCTTGCATTTCTCCATTCAATAAAATTACCATTGCAACCATTACTTGCAAAATCCTGGGTGAAATATATGAAAGCCTATAGTAATTTTATTGAATGGAGAAATGCAAGAGGGGCTAAGAATTGTTCAGAATCTGTGTTTTGGCCTACTTCCAGTACTTAGCCAAAACTAAACAACCTTCCACTCTTTGGAGTACCTACTCAATGCTAAAATCAACAGTCAGTTCTAATAACGACGTAAAACTGGACACATATTCGAAATTAATAGCGTATCTGAAGAGGATGTCTGATGGATTTGTAGTTTTATTTTCTCATAGAATAGAGGGTGATGAAAAGTAGAGTGTGTCATTCGGGCGCAATAGTTATTTGTGTTATATGGGGCCAAAGAAAATTGTTGTTCCCCGAGGGCGCTATTTTGAATTCAGATCGAAGTGAAGGATTCTAAAGTAGAATCCAGAGCGTAGCGAGGAATTCAATATACGCCGCCCGAGAACAAATAATTTGTCCCCGAGTGACACACACTATTTTTCATCATTACGTATGAGAAAAAGCTAGGAGTATCAATCTACTATGTATGGACATTACCTACCCATACGTTTAAGCACCAATCAGAAGCACGAACGCGGACCAATCAGAACAGAGGAATGAAAAGTCTCATGGGCCTTAAAATTACATTTTGCTCCCGCTATCCTCTGAAGCCAATATTCGTTTTTCGAATAGGTATGATGAAAAATATTTTTGGGCTCGGGCGACGTACTTTGAATCCCTCGCTACGTTCAGGATTCTACTAAAGAATCCCTCGCCAAAAAAGCGCCCTCGCCGTAAAAATATTATTTTGCTCCCTTAAAATACAATCTACTGCTACTATTTCCATGCCGCTCTCTCCATAGTTTAGAGATTTTCTTGAGGTTTTGACATTGATGTAGAATTTTAGTACCTATATCTATTTCAATGGATTTTGATATATAAAATAGGTTCATGCATTGTAGAGATCAGAAAAAAATCACACATGCGAATTCTCGAGGAGTCAGCTAGCAAATCTGGTTAAATAAATTGCGAATATGGTGCCGACGAAGGCCATTCTCCAGTATGGGATTTTTTTGCCTACGTTGGCGTCCGTTACGCGGTTTTCCAGGGGCTATTTTGCCGCTCCGCCCTAGCCCGCCCAACAACGATCGGTAGGGCGGCAACAATTTTCTACGGGCGGTGCAATTACCAGGGCATCAGATAATACGAGGAGTATAGCTAGACGATGCCGACGTAAACCGCATATTGCACTTGTAATATGTGCCTGTGAGGGTAGATTCACGCATGCGCAATGAGTGTGTTGCGCTCTCACGTTTATGAAGTTTAACTAAGGAATAGGTACAGTGAGGAACCTATTTTAGGCAATTTAGATAAGAAAATTATGTTTTTTTAATCTACTAATTCACAGACTCACAGTGGCTAAGTATATACTTTAAGGAAGTCCGAAAGATGTTTTCAATAATTTTACACTCAAGATAAATATATGCATTAAATAAAATACCTATGTGTTGAACGGTTAGATAAAAGCTAAAGTTGGCAAAATGTGTTGTAATGTAAACGAAAGGCTTAATGAGAGTTAAAATGACAAATGTGCTGACGTAGGATTTAAGTATTATATTTTGCGTAGCGTGTCGCGTTCTCACGGCATTTCATGTTTTCGCAGGGATGGGGTATGGAGCTCGGGGCGTACGGCGTCGTAGGTCGTGACGCGACGCCGATGACGTCACTCGCGAGGGTGGAGGGTGCGACAACCGGCCAGGGTAGTCACCCCCCAGTGAAAGTCAGCGTCAGTACGATCCGTACCGTCAAGTAAAGTAAACGTCGCGCTACGGCTCTACGTACGTCCTCTATGTACGCCGATATTATAACCTACAAACTTTCTACTGCTTCAAATCAGTGGTACTGTGAAAAAATAGTATTTTCATCGCGTGTGGCGTTACAACAATCACTAATTACGTTTGCTTCTAAATTATTCCTGAACTACTTATATTCTTTGAAGTGCATCTTAAATTAAGCGGCTGGTTTCCCTCTTGGAATTGAATTAAATTTTCAATTGTTTAAAACCTTTAAAAATGTATTATTTAGTGTTTTCACATCACATTTGTCTGCGTGTTTATGTTACCGAAATCTCATAAATATTACTTATTACTTAATACTTAATTACTAAAAACTAATGTTTTCAGTTTGTATATAACCGTGATAAGATAGCCTTGAATAATAAATACATATGTATTTTAATATATATCCGCATAAACTTTAATATTTATCATCGTGTTATTCGATAATCACACAATGTTTCTATAAACAGGAATACAATATACGTACCTAGTTATTAGACGTAGGTAGTACCTAGTTAACTCCGCTTCAAGCATAATTTAATTATCACAGCGAACAAACTGTGGTCGTCCTTTCTGAATGTGATAGTGTGATAATATATAGCTCATCGAGCGTGTCCAGCGGGAACTACGACTCCTGTTAACCCAACATTTTTATTTACAATCTAATTTCAGCGCCAATGCACGAAAGCTGCTAAAAATAGCTGGGGTTCGCGCTCACGCGTCGCCCGCAACCGGCACTCGTTTTCACTACGCACACTATTTCTGTCTATAGAAAAGCAACAAGATTATACAAAAAGGAAAACAGATGGACCCCTGTGCGGACAATGATAAAAGTGCGAAAAAAATATCCATAGTCGCAAAGCGACAGTGACTCTCAATGTTATAGTGATTGCAGTGACTACCTAGATTTGATTCATCGACGCAAACGCCGCAAAAAAGTAAGTTACTAGAACATGTAGAGCAGTAGGTAATCAGATAATACGCCTAATACATAGGCATTGCCATGTTGAGGTCTATGACAGGTCTCCAATTGTTAATTATTATTTATTATTATAAATTTTACTAGGTATTCATTTTATTTCAGGTATTTTAATGGCTTTAATAAAATGGAAATATAATATCCATTGTATTAAAGCAGACCTTGAACGTGATTTGAAGCCTGAATTTTATAGGAAATGGTTTGGTTTGGTTTGATTTGGGCAATGCATCTACTATATTTACTATGTGTGAAAATTTATCTGGTAATGCCAGTAATAAATAATTTAGTCTGTCTTCTTCATTTATTATTTCTCCCGCAGTTTTTATATCATTTACTAGCAAACCCGGCGAACTCCGTTTCGCCACCAGATGGCTTTCCCGCTAAAAAGATTTTCCCGCTTTTCTGTTGAAATTTTTCCTGAATTTTCTTTGCTATAAACCTCACGGAGCCCGAGACCTTTCCAACGAATGCAAAACCGTGGAAATCGGTTCGTGCGTTCTGGAGTTATAGCGTCAGGAAGGAAAACCCGGCTTATTTTTATATAGTAGACTAGCAAACCCGGCGAACTCCGTTTCGCCACCAGATGGCTTTCCCGCTAAAAAGATTTTCCCGCTTTTCTGTTGAAATTTTTCCTGAATTTTCTTTGCTATAAACCTCACGGAGCCCGAGACCTTTCCAACGAATGCAAAACCGTGGAAATCGGTTCGTGCGTTCTGGAGTTATAGCGTCAGGAAGGAAAACCCGGCTTATTTTTATATAGTAGATTGTACCAAAGCGAAACATGAAAAATAAAACAAAAAGCAAACCTATTTTTCATGTAAATTGACGTAGAAAATATAAAAAACAATAATATTAAGCATGAAGTAGAATAGTAAGGATACTAAGTAACTAGGTAGGTTATGGGTATATTATTATTATAGAAACATGAATCGAAAATACGACGAAACGCTTCGAGAAAAGGTAGGTAGTGCCCCGTTCCTTTGGGCTCGCCTTGGCGGGGTCACTCCCGTGACCCCAGACAGTATCATCATCCTTTCCTAATCCTAATCATACATTTTGTAATTTATGTATAATATATATAAAATATAATATAATAGTATAATATATTTAATATGTATAGTATTAATTATAAAATTGTACCTGCAAGAATATGCTAGACAAACATTTGTTCTCCCAGATACGATTTCAGCATGTCATCCATGTTTCATAAGGAAAATACGTGGAGCTTTATAGCGCGTCATACTTATAATCTGATAGGAACTTGATAATATGCTTTTTCAACGAACAAACTATACACATACAAATAATATACCTACCTACATAAATTATAAAGTCATTATACATGTAACTATTAACTTATCAACAAACTTCATATTATTACTATGTTTAACGTTTAGGTACGAGGTATATAATACCTATGTAACGGTTAGTTAAACTACTAGCTAGTAATTAACTAATCAGTTTAAACTGCGTACTTAGTATATGATGTTATATTCCAAAAATAATAGAAATAGGCAATAAAATAGGTATTTGTTGATTTACCTTTAACATTTTTATACGACGGCCTGAAAAAAGGAGTACCTATATTGTTTTCAGGGTTCATGTATGTATATGTATGTATGTGAGTTTGTATATTCCACCATAACTTCTATACGCCTGAACCGATTTTGATAAATGAGATATTGTTAGAATCCCTGGCTTATTCCGGGTGACATAGGCTAGTAAAATTTAAAAAAAAATTGATCGGGTAACCATGGTTCTGCATTAAAGACTAAACCTGAAAAAAAAAATTTGAAAATAAGATTAACTATATAGAGAGGTGTAAAAGTAACGAAAAAAAGCGTACCCGTATGTATTCGTTACTATCAATTAGTACTCGTTACTATCGTATCGTTACGTTACTCGTTACTTCTGATACCTCATAAGATGCTATGAAAAAGCCACAAATAGGTTCTTTACAGCTAAGTATTTAAATTCACCCATACAACGAAAAATGCGAGTAACAAAATGCATGCGAGTAACGAAATGCATTCGTGAGTAACGTTTCGTTACTCGGTACTGGATGGCGCACCCGTTACTCAGTACCGAATACATACGGTTCGCTACAGCTCTACTATATAAATCATCATCTAGAAAATGATGAGTAGATTCCAAAAATATATAACACTATAGTTCAATATCCAGTGATTAACAAAAAAATATCATTTAATAAAAATGTGAATAAGATTCCAAAGGTAATTAATGACTGGTATCGTGGTATCGTTACGTAGTAGCAGTGGTAGCCGTACTTCCATTCGAGGGGGATTTTTTATAACACGACTGCCCATAAAAGGAGTGTTGTTTTCAGGGTTCGTGTACCTATGTATGTGTGTCTACGGCAGAGCAGTCGTATTTTTTAATAATTTTAATTATATTCACTTGTTACAAAAGTATCCCAAATCAACTCGTCGGCCTCGTAAAGTCGTACCCCAGATCTTTGGGCTTAAAAATATTTATAATAATACTGAACCGATTTTACGTATTATCGTCCATTAATTCAAGTTTAAAACGATGATATTCGATTTTAAAGAATGTTTAAAGAATAGAAATAAGCTTTCCAAGTACTATATTCCATAATATATTAGATAAGGTGCTAAACAAAAACAAATTTTTTTTTTTTAATTTAATCATTAACTAAATAAAAACAATTTCACAAACAACAACAAACACAAAATGGTATTTCAATAACAATCGAATATAATATTATATTTTTTGATTTAGGGTTTTTTGGTTTCATTTCGTTTTGCTATATATATTGTCAACTATGTCCTACCTACTATCTTATCTGATAACAATAAACCATTACAAAGCTTAAAACTTAATCTACGAGGCTTATATTCGAAAATTAATTCATTTCTAAAATGGTTTTCGATTGACAAATTTAATTAATTAATACATGGCATACAATTTGAAGTTTAATTTAAGTATTAGTATTAGATTACAATATTCAAATTCCATTACAAACCATCAACAGCCTTACTCTTCAAGGAATGTAATGGTTGTTGTAATGTATATTGTAAAATAAGACTTACAAAATATAAATCATGTATATTATTGTTTCATGAATAGTTAATGGTCACAATACCTATTGTTATCATAATGTGTAATGTAATTTTATTTGCTATCCCATATTTAGGAACTATTCTAGATAATTGTATTTAAGGAGGATTTGCGGATTTTATACTTTCCATTTTTTATTACGTAAGCTTAAAAACTACCAGAAATAATCAAACCATGTACAGGTACCCAATAATGAAAAGATACTAAGTACCAACATTAAATATATTCTGAGACAGTTTTTAAACATTTTCCTTTATAGATATTAATTTAAAAATAAGGCACAAAAGTGTCATCTATTTGGTCAACATCAGAGTTGAGCTTAATTCATGAGAAGAATTACAATTAGTTAGAACAGATTTTTTTTAATCCATTCTATTATAGTTATTTAATCAAAAACATGCAATCTACATGACACACAGCTGTTATCAAAAGTAATACAATAAAGTTTTATATATCAATTCAAAAATTTTCATTAACATAACACTTAATTAGTCTATACATTATTTAAAACAGAGCTTTAGTTACTGTTGCGCTAGGAAACTATATAATATATTGATCCACTTGAGCCCAAAAACACACAATTTATACATTCACATGCCAATTAATCATATTATATTGATTTATAAGGAACCCTAAAACTTTGTTTAAAATATACCAATTTATATGAACAATATGACTAGAATGAAAAGGAAATAAAATAATAACAATAAATAAATAAACTTTCCTGAATTTTTTACAGAGGTTTCATATGGTTTAGTCTAATATAATCTTGTTTTGATGGCACTAAGCTAACAAGGAAGAAAAAAGAAAAAATATCACAAGAATTAAATATAGAGAGAGAGGTTTTTCTTGTAAATATATTGTAAAGACTAGTGTTACTCATACCAATGATCAACTTTATTAAGAATATTTAGTGTATGTTGTAATATAACCAAGTGAAATGATTATGGTTAGTACATAACTTAATAAAATCAACATTTATTGTTAATTTATAAAATACTTAATATCTTTCTCATTTTTTATTCACAGCGTATTTCAAATTCATTTATAAGGTGTATAATATATATAAACTTAACATAGTAAAAAAATAATTTAGTAATAGGTAACATTGAAGATTAAGTACCTACTTACATCTTTAAATAAAAATTCCTTAAAATGGAAGACATGCTTTTCTGTTATCTATCTCAGATGTGTTATCTACTTTAGATGTACAATTAACTTACATGAGATTGTATAAATAACACTTAAATTTAAATAATATTATAGGTAAACTTTAGTAAGTATATTATTTTTGTGCTCATAATTGTCAATTTAGAAACCATATTTCTAATTCTACATGCAGAATTTCCTACAACAATAACCCTTACTTATAAGTTCCATAGCAATATTTCAAATATCCTATGATTTTTGGAAAATAGGATCTAAGTAAGCTGTTACTTTGGGCCATATTTCATCAGAGGTCCTTCCTTCAAACACCTTGAGTATACCTTTTTCTTTGTAAAAGTTAATAACCGGCCGAGTAACTCGTTCATATATTTCTAATCTCTTTTGCACAGCTTCTGGTATATCATCTGGCCTCTGAATCAAGTCCTCACCAGTCACATCATCTTTGCCTTCTGATTTAGGGGTGTTAAACCCTATGTTATACACTCTTCCCGATGGCAAATGGACCCACCTATTTTTTACTCTCTCAATTATGACTTCAAATGGCACAACTAAATTCAAGACCATGTCAACAGGCTGGACCATCCACAGTGCATTGGCCTGGCCAACTGTCCTGGGGAAACCATCCAAAAGCCAAGGTCTATTATCTAATTTTTTCAACTCTGCTAACATAAACTTTATCATCACATCATCAGGAACTAGTTTTCCGTCATTAAGATACGATTTGACTTCCTTACCGAGCTCTGTCTGTTTTTCAATGTGATCCCTCAGCTTATCACCACTAGAAACATGTTCCACACTGTATTTCTTAACTATTCTAGATGAAATTGTACCTTTTCCAGACCCTGGAGCTCCCAATATTAAGGCTTTAAATATTTTGTCCTTAACAGTCATTTTCGCTTGAATCTGTCCCAGCGACCTTTGATTTGCGTACTTTGATACGATGATTAAATATATATTGCTTGTACTATGAAGCGGCCTTGCTTGCGTCCGGACTATTATCTTTATTAATAACAATCTTTCCGATCGCGATTTACGTCATATTGATAGAAATAATTGAAAAATACCTTATCATTACGATATTACTGATAAGAATTTTGTCTACATCGTTTGTAGATCGATGCGGCGAACGCAGACTGCAGAGTTACCCTTTGGTGTATGAACTTACATAACATATTTGTCGTAGAATATAATCATTTAATACAAAACCTAACACTTATAACTTAAAAAACTGTTAAAAATCAATGGAAAACATGTAAAATATTGAAATATACATTTCAAAGACGACAAAACCACAACAAAACAAACTGTCAGTGTCATGGTGTCAAATTGCACAAATAAATGACAGCCGTGCAAATGTCAAACGTCTGGAAGCGTTCATAAAATTAGCTATTAATATACCTCGCGTTCTCACTTCTCAGCCGTCCTACTAGAAGCGGTTGACTTTCTCCGGCCGGTTTTCTTGATTCAAGTTAAAATATTAGGTACATGAGGCAATGTTTTCACGGATTAAGCAGCGTTAACCCAAGTCTACTATTGGATGGACTTTAAACATGCGCAAGTCAATGGGCTATAACCTCTGATCATAATATATTTAAAAGTTCGCTTGCTAAAACTAGCAGCCTAGACTGGGAAAGTGGTGCTTAGGCTGCCTATCCATTGAAGAGACGTGGAGCGGAAATATATTCAGTAGACCAATCAGTTATTCTGATGGAATTCCGTGGCGCAGTGTGTAGCGCTGTTGTCTTAACGTGCGGAGGTCCCGGGTTCGATCCCCGGCAGGGTCAATTTGGGAATTTATAATTTCTTAATTTTCCCTGGTCTGGCCTGGTGGGAGGCTTCGGCCGTGGCTAGTTACCACCCTACCGGCAAAGACGTGCCGCCAAGCGATTTAGCGTTCCGGTACGATGCCGTGTAGAAACCGAATAGGGGTATGGGTTTAATATAACTGCCATGCCCCTAACAGGTTAGCCCGCTACCATCTTAGACTGCATCTTCACTTACCATCAGGTGAGATCGCAGTCAAGGGCTAACTTGTAGTGGTTAAAAAAAAAAACGGGCCGCTCCGCTCCTCTCCGCTTCATTGGACAAGCAACCTAGCTTCATAGTTCATAGTAAGAGTTCTCAGGCGGATTACCTATGTATAAATTAGATAATATAAAATAGGGTTAGCTATTATGATTAGTAGGTAGATACATACTCGATTTAGCGCAGTTAAAGAATTTTGTTTTTTTTTTCAGAATGGCGCTCGTAATGTTACCCTGCGATCTGCCCTGGTGGACCTCCATACAACGCCATCTAAAGCATCTGCTAGTAGCCTCTTCCCCTGCGAAATTAACGGCCAACATGTTGAAAATTCACGATATGTGCAAGTGCGTATTATATAGATATAATATGTTTGAAAGCTGTTAGAGGTATGAAATCTTTCTTCCGTGCTGAGACCTGACTTTAAACAATTTTCAAATAATTCTACCGAACCGATTCTTATCAATGTTTGCACGTCAATCTCATGAAAATAAACTATTAGTGAACTCCTCCAGCTCCATGTTCCAACTCCTCCACTCTTATGGTGCAGTGCCTGGGTTGGTCACGTAAAATTAAGAAATCTGCTGATTGTAAATTAATATTGCACGAAGGTGATATTTACGACTTTAAAAAAACGACGTTAAAAGCTCCTCAATCCTGAAACCAGTAATGGACGAAAAAACTCGATTTTATGAAATCACGTTGATGGCTCAAAAAATTGTAATAATACAGATACCTAACTAAATTTATAGTAGGTAACGAAAAAAAATCTTGAATTGTTTTTTTTCCGATACTTTTAAAGAGATCCGTTCATAACATTACAGCATAGGAATAGATCCAGATGACGATGTCAAGGATCCGGACCTGATGAAAGGGTTGGAACAGTTTCTGGAAGAGGAGTTATCTGATGAGGAGCGAAGGACTTTTTTGGACAATACAATCCGAATCATGGTGAACAGAGCATTGCATCTAAAAAGATGGCGCCCACCCAACGGACTTATGTTTAGTTTACAGCAACAAAGTAAGAAATTGTACCTACTATTTTAAAGCCACGCTATTATAATTTATAACGCTTCCACGATTCAATTCCAGACACCCAACTCTAACTTTTCGAAGTTGTGAGCGCTGTAAGAGGTTACGTGAGGAAACCTGCATGCCTGCTAAATGTTGGTTATCTCCATAATGTCTGTCCATCCGCAATTGGCCAGCCTGGTGGACTAGATATGGCCTTATCCTTTTACATTCTGAGGGAAGACCCGTGCTCAGTAGTAAAGTGTAGACCGGCGCAGCGATGTGAGATGATGATGATGAAACAATTAAAACAAGCCTTTAATTAATAAAGCTTTAGCCATTATTATTGTATGACCCCAGTCTCCAATCGCTTACGTCAGTCACTGACGGCTGCCGATGCGTGTTGTGGTGCGACAGATCTGTTTGTCCAGTAGACTAACAGATCTGTCGCTGTTGCTGTCGATCTTGAATCAGTCGGATACCTCAAAGTTTAAGAATAAACTTTTCTCTTTCTAGGTGATGTGACTGAACTCGACTACAATTTCCTTTCATCACTTGTTGCACACGCTTTCTTTTCTACTTTCCCAAAACGGACGCTCAAAACACATCCTACATTGCAAGACTTCAATTTTACGAATTTTTTTAAGAATTTACACAGGTATGTTTTGTTCTTCTCATATTAGCTCGACCACTAGTCAATAAACATGAAATAGCTTAATTATGAGGTGGTTTTTATGTTACAGAAAATCACAAAGAAATAAATTAAAAAGTCTACTTCATTACTTCGAATGGTTAGATAAGAATAGCAGCGAAGGATGTATTAAATTAAGTAGACAGGTATGACTCATCAGATCTTACATTACAATTTACAATGTCAATTTGTCAATAAATTATTCTCAGTCGGTTATCACTAAGTTCTTCTACGAATCTCCTCATTTCTTATTTGACCGCGTAAAGAAACTCCAAGCACAACTTTCTCCATCGCTCGCTGAGTGACTTTGAGCTTTCTTATGAGGCCCACAATTAACTACGAGTAAATGATCAGCCGCGTGGTTTTCTTCAATAAGTACCTATTTATTACCTTTCCCACCACATTAATTAACAACCTAATAGGCAGGCGTCGTGAATGGTCAGGGTAGCCGAAGTAGTCCAGAATCTTTTGGATAACAGGTATTACCTACCAATAGTAAACACAGTTAAACTTTGGGTTTCAGGTAATGACGTCTAAGCAGTGGTTGACAATAGAAGACTGGTTGGAATGCACTCTGCCGCTGTGCAAGCTATTGGTAAGGCACGAGGGACGACCGGAGCGGTGCGAGAGCGATGATGCACTGAGGGTGTGTTTCGCTTCCAGCAGAATTGGCGGAGAAGTTCTCGTCGATGGGGAATCCCAGGTAAGCAACCTATTCGACTTCCTATTGAAGAATGACAAAAATATTAATGAGCAGGTACTTACCTATCGGAAACCATTAAACCATTAAAACAATTTTCGACGAACTTTTTATTTAGATTGTTGTAAGTACTTTGAAATCTCATTTTAAATGTACGATGTACTTAAAAATCTATTTACAATTGGGGGCAGTTTTATAGAATAAATGCTAAGAGTAGCTTCTAAGATCTACAAAGCAGTCATTAAATTACTTATTGATAAAACCTTTTTAGGAATCCCTAACAATGTTCATGATGCCGGAACTTCTGCCTGCTATGCTTTCCGTAGAAGCGCTTGAAGACAACGAAGTCTTAAAAGTAGAAGGTGTTAGGATGTTTAGCAGAATTAGCGACAAAAGGCAGAAAAACAATGTAGAATTACTAGAAGAACCCTTAACCGTAAGTAGCTACACCTGACCAGATGACGACGAAGTAAGAGTTAAAATAAAACCAAAAAGATATTTTAAAAAAGACTTAAGAAGTTTTTTTAAATATCTACTACTGCAAGTTAGCCTTTGTTGATTGCGATCAAACCTGAAAGTGGATAAAAAGTAATTACTTATAAGGTATGCAGTCTAAGATGGTGGAAAGCTGAGTAGCTAACCTGATAGGGATATGATAGTTGTATTGCATTTTATTTGATCATTCTAAGCTTACTTAACAATAACGCGACTCTGTTGAAATTTTGAATATAATATTAGATACCTTTTATAGGTAACAGTGTGTCTAATGGATGCAGAAGATTACAGCGCCCTACCACTAGGCCAATGGGAGGAGGATAACGTTCTTCGGGAACTCAACAAGTGCCTGCTAGCATATCAGCAAACTCCAATGAAAAGTCGTGACATTCAAAAACTAGAACGACGTTTGTCACCCATCGGTATGAATTTATTTCCTTGATTCTTTCATTATAACACTGATGTTGGGTAAAGCTATAGTACTATAATACATTCTGTAAGTAACGAATAACGATGCAGTCTACAGAAACGTGAAAGGGGTAAAGTATTGGTAAAAGGCTCAGAATACAGATTGTTCTGTATTCTGAGGGTAAAGGTGTTAATAGTTTTTCAGCCCGTCACCCTTTTGGCTTTTTGTTGGAACATAAAACTCTCGTCACCGTCCTTATTTCTGAGGATTTTTCGTGACCTGTTTCATTGTCTTTTATTTTTCATGGGTTTTTCGAGGCAACTCTAAAATCGTTCCTCATGTACCTAGTCGAAAAGTTTTAATTTTCCTTTTATGATAGTAACCATTTGCTGGCCAAAACATACCAGCAAAAGATTTAACGATCCAGTGCGACGACATTTAGGAACCGATTAGGGGAAGACTAGATATATGGGGTAGAAAATAAAAGATTTCTAATTTCTATGAGTAGGTACTCGCTTTCTCCACCATCTAAATATTATGGAATTGTAATTTTATAGGAGAATCGTTCAGCCAAACGCCCGAAGTTGAAACCACAGTGATGATCAAACAAGCGTCCTCATGTAGCACAATAAACAGCATCAGCAGCAGAAGTCCTTCGCCGCAAAATTACAGTGCAACTGCCCTGAACCTCAATGACCCGAGTAAGCCTTAAACAACACTTTTAATAGTAGTTACTTTTAATAGTTAGTTTAATAGTAGTTACATACTAATCTCACCATCATCGCATTCCGTTGCATTTAACTGCAGGAAGACATCTTTATTAAGGCTCCACTCGCTTCTTTTCTAGTTATATCCAGTTCTTCACTGCTTACTGATATCTTCGCGCCATCGCCAATGCTATCTATCGTTTCCTAATCTAGAAATTAGAGCTGCTCATCTCTACCTTTGCAGTTTGCTATTGCATGTTTTAAGTTTAACTAACTTAACTTTATGCAGTCTAAAACGCAAATCGCTAGAGATCCTATTGATAGTAATGTAGTAGCCGTAAATACAGCCACGGCTAACAAATCGCGATTGCAGAAAATTAATAACGGTCCAATATTCGGATCAATCAATCAAGATATTTATTTAGTACACTGTACACTTTTTGAACGTCCATAAAATATAACATGTGATGTTGATAATTAATACATACAATACAAGGACAATGTCAATTTTGAAAATAAAATTAATGATGAGGTTTTCGTGGTGGTTGGCATGAAAGTTGCCCAAAGTTTAACTCTGAATGATGTCTTTTACAGGCGTAGAGCTTCAAAAGCGCAAATGCTGGCTGTCGCCCGACGGTGGTACTTTGAACAACCGTCGAGGAAGGTTCATAGTGTTGGGTTCCTCTGGGGAGTGTCTGCCTGTGACGAGAGGATCCGGCCACTCCAACTTAGATACGCAAGAAGACAGTCTATATTCCAGTTGCAACTCCAGCGATGATGAATTTCATAGTGCCAATGATAGCTTTGATTACGGTGAGTAGCTAAAAATGGATTCATCTCCTAACCTAACTGAAAAAAATTATCTTAAAAAAACAATGTACCTACCCAGATGGCCTACTTATTATCTACTTACCGTAAAATAGCTAAGAAGGTGCTCTAAGGTGATACTACCAACGCAGTAAAAACTGGTTCAAATACAGTCTGAAAAAATTTCGAGAATAATAATAATAGACAAAGATAGGTCTAAATTATCTACTTACCTACCCGTGAAATCCTCACAGATGCGACAAAGAAGTCTTCAAGTTATGACATTCTTGTTTTATTCGCAGGGAGCGAAGACGAAGGCAGAGGAGAGAGCGCGCGCCCAAATTCATTCCAATACTCCAAAGATTTATCAACAGAAGAAAGGAGAATGAGCTTCGCCGATCGCCTCAGGGAGGCGTTACGAAGAGAGGCAGAAAACTCTTGCACGACCAGCACTACTGGTGACTGGTCTACGGACAGTTCCAGTTATGCTGTCGGGATAAGCATATCCGGAGCAGAAGTCAACGACAATGATATTAGGTGATCATTTTGTTTCGCTACGCTTAGGTTAAAAGTAGAGAAACACTCTAGGAGTTCCTTTTTTAATGGCGAGAGAAATATATCAAGGATCAAAGCTGTCTAGGTTCCAAGTACTTACTTATATAAATTAAAACTGAGCTTTTTCGGAAGTCCATTAGGAACTATTCGGTCCTCTTGCTCAGATTAATATATTATAATAGGTATATTATAAAGATTGTTCTTGTTACAGGGTGAAACGTGGCGGATCCGTAGGTTTTGTATTGACTGAGCAAGACAATTTAGAAAATGGTAACCAGCCGCCGAGACGGCTTCTTTCTAGACGAGAGACCGGAAACAGTTCTAAATACAGCTTCAGCACAGAATATACGTAAGTTTTTAACCATTTACAAAAAAATCTAAGAAATACTTAGGAATGACTAAAAAAGCTTTTTATTTTATTTTCTTGCAGTTCAGAGTTGGAAGAAGTCTATGAACAATTCAACCAATGGCTCAACGATCCAATCGTTGATAATGATAGCACAGAAAACAAAAACAGAGAATTAGACTCTAGAGATTTAGCTGTGATAAGGTACCTATGTGACAACACTTTGCTAGACTATTGAAGGCTTCCATAGACTTGTCCGAATGAAAAGGCGTTTATTGTAAGATGGGCTTGCGCTTAACGACAATCATGCCTTATGGAAAGCAATCTTGAAGCACGTTGAGGTCTAGGCTGGAGCGCGCAGTTCCACACCTTAGCTATTCGTATCATAAGAAACGCTTGTTTAAAAGAAAAGCAACAAGGAAGCAGCAGTTTATATAAAAACTAACAAGTTCTTTTATTAGATCTTTTTTACTATGTAGAAATTCTTTATCCTTACTAAAATTTTCTCAATTTACAGATTTGCTGGATCACTATTGAAGCGAACGCTTAGCGAATCAATGGCGAGCGTCACTTGCGGTGCGGGCTCGGGCGCCGATGCAGCAGAGCTGTATGGACGGGACTCACGGGAGAGGACGACCCCTCGAAGCTTGGCTCTAGCAGCTCGCTCCTTATCCCTAGAGCTAGCGAGACATCGACACCGACTCGCCGCGCATTTGGTATGCACATGCCTTTCTTACCGCATATTTCAAATTCAGGCACTTAACGTAACAATGGTACACCCCGGGTAATATATTTGCCTAGTATTCTGTGCCCGAGACAAGAAAATGCTAGTGATTCTCTCATGACGGACCGACTAATAGTATGTACTAGGCTGATATATATAGGTACCACCCAAGGCCGACAGATGGAGACGAACCGAATTTGAACTGATCCATTCCGAACCTTTGAATAAAATAGTCAAAGTTCCGAACCTTTGATCGTAGAACTTGTGATTAGTTTTATATAACCTCATTATTTTTTTATTTTAGTTTCTATGTGCACTTGTTATGATTCGTGCCATCTGTAATTTTTTGAAGCTGTATTTTTGTATATAGCTTGTAAGTAATTTTATATTTTTAAGTGTTAAATAGGCACGACATTGTTGTTGCACTAAGTACTAACGCACTTTAGACTAATGTTTGTATACCTACATACATGGTAAATATTTCGAAATTCCTACTGCCTTTTTCGAAACCTCTCATAATTTCATAGGCCGAAATTATCTTATTATTTTGAAATAATTTTAGCCATTCTCCAGTAGGTACCTACCTACTTAGGTGATTTTTGAGACTGTCATATCAACTTGCTAATTGAGCGTAATAATAATAAAACAGGAAGTGTACTTTAAAAAAAATATTACAATTCATACATTTGTATACTGTATTTTGACAGAAACGTAAAGTAACAGAATCGATACCAGAAGATGTGTTAGAAAACTCGAGTGCCCGATGCGTTAAAGATGACAAAGATTCCAATGATAAAGACAAGTCCTTCAGTTCGTCAACTGAAACATGCTCGACACAACTATCCAACCCCGCAGTCAGAAAGAAAAAACTTAACTGGGTAGTAAACATGATAGTTGAAACTATAGAAGAGAATATCGAATGCGAACCAGTGACGGTTAAAATTAAAACGCCCAAGGTTAGATGTGGTCTTTGCCCGGTTAATTTCAATCTAAAACATCTAAATCAAATTACCTACCTACTAACCACACATAGTTTGAATGCACTGGTGTTTGCTTGGTATCAATACATTTTTATGTAGCATGAAAAATGTAAACGAACGCACTTCTGGTACACTCACATTACCTACCCTACTACGATCTGCTAAGTTTCAAATTAACATAGTTACCTAATGCAATAAAAGCTATAACTATGAGCAATGTTCGCGATGTATATTCGTATATCTTTAGATACCTATGTATTATATTTTATACATTTAGGTACTTTGTATATTTTATGCTTGTTTTTATGCATCTTAAATAATAATCCACTAAG
This sequence comes from Erebia epiphron, assembly GCA_963932025.1. Classification (NCBI taxonomy): domain Eukaryota; kingdom Metazoa; phylum Arthropoda; class Insecta; order Lepidoptera; family Nymphalidae; genus Erebia; species Erebia epiphron. Next base: position 14,075,808 of record OZ009956.1, on the reverse strand, counting down.
CATATTCTTAATGCTCGGAGATATTTAACCAAAACCAAACTTATCGCTCATTCAGTAGATCAACCCTGTTATTATTTACATAATATATTTTACTAGATGATTCCCGTGACTTCGTCCGCGTGGACCAAGTTTTTTCGATTCCCGCGGGAACTCTTGAATTTTCCGGGATAAAAGTAACATATGTCCTTCCCCGGAATTCAACCTATCCCTGTACCAAATTTCATCAAAATCGGTTGAACAGATGGGCCGTGAAAGCGTACAAGCGTACAGACAGACACACTTTCGCTGTTATAATATTAGTATGGAAGTATGGATTGAACGCAAAAAAGTATCTAATTCCTAGTGAATGTTTGCTTAATTGATTTAGGTATTATAAAGTATATCTTGTTTTAGCTAGCGTAGCGCTCATCGCATACCCAAGCAAGAGGTTCCAGTTTGTTATGTTTGTTGGTTAGCCTTGGCATAGTTTCTAAATTGATTTTTCAATTAAGTACATAATTAGTCCCAATATATTTGCTAAACTCACTAGGGATTAGAAAATAATCTATCTATTGAAGTTTAGCAAACCAATAAAATCAAATCTAAAAAATAAGTACCTACCTACCTAATATTTTCTGTCTGTCTGTTCGTTAGCTATGTACCTACTCGCGTATTGCTCATCTGATCGAGTACTAAGTAAACACTTCTAGGCGTACAACGTTCAATAGACGACGCGCGAGAGGAACGCATGCCGGGCACATAAGACCCCAATAAACTTTTTTCTTCCTGTCTGTGCTCTTTAGTAGGTATTTCAAAGGCTAGTCAGCGTGAACCAGTTGTATATTTCGATGCTAACTTTTTGGCGGCTGAGGACAATGCTCAAGTCGCGTCGCATTACAAGTCGGTACATATTTTTTGCGTATCAGCCAATCAGCGGAGCTTTCGTAGCTATATCTTTACTTTACTTGCGCGGCCATTCTTCACGCTCACGTCTCAGCCGCAATAAGATTGAATCAGACCACAGAGAAATCAAGCTTATTCCCTGTTCGGAGAATCGTACAATAAGGAACATTTTATTTCCAGCTTAACCAACTAGCTCACAAGATAGTAACGGGGGGGTCTAGCCGTCCCGTGGCGACCGGCAACTGGGGTTGCGGACGACGGCAGCGGGGACATCCGCAACTAAAATTGCTGCTGCAATGGCTGGCAGCCAGCGTAGCGGGCGTGCCAGCTCTCATATACTACACGTTTGGCAACGAGAAGCTGTTTAAAGTAAGGCTTCAATTACTTATTCCCCTATATACAATCAAGGAGGATTACATTATATTAACGTGAGAATAATGAAATTTTAATGAAAAATTGGCGGACCTTTACCCGTCGCGTCAGGCGTATTTCGTCTTGGAATGTTACTATTCCATGACAGCAACCAACGCTCCCCAGCACGTTCGTTTATAAATTAATTGTAGAACAATTAGTTCCGAACCAAAGCTAACCACTCGTTTAACATTAATAAGCAAAAGCTCCAAATATATCACCCAAATGGGTCTGTGCTATCCATTGATATAGAATTTTAGTACCTAGTGCTACCACATGCTTAAACAAGAGGCTAGAATTAAAAGACCTACTACTATGCGATTGTTTCACGATCAGCCTGGGCACTGACAGGCATTCCATAATGAGCGCCACACCCTAGATATTCTTCTCAGCCCTCCTCACGCAGCTGAAGTAGGTAATCACATGAAAATAACCTTCTCGCTTAAGTAAATTACAGGACCTACCTTCTTTTTCCAGTTGGACACATTGGTAAGGGTGCTAACAGACAGAAAGTGGACAGTGGGGCAGCTCGCTCGAGCAGTTCTGAAGTTTGCGCGTCAGACGCTTCACGAACCACACGTCATTCCGGAAAATCAAACCCTCTTCGACGAGCTCATCGGCATTGAGAAAATCCCTGACGATTATTATTAAAGATCTCTGTTCGACGTTTTTTTTTTTGGATAAATGTATTGTTCTTGTTATTCAGGAAAGCGCGTGACTAATGTGTATTTTTAAAGTGCATCTCTAAGTGTGTTTTTACGTTTTTGGGCGACTCTGAAACACACGCACACTTACCGTTGTCCTAAGTGAGCGACAAAAGAGACGCGACGATACGCGAGGCGACACGACTCCATAGAGAATCATATTATATGTACCTACGCGACAAAGTACGCCATCGCGTCGCGTTGCCGCGTTTGTCGCTCACCTAGGACAACGGGTTAGCCCAATGGGAATAACCACAAGTAAAGTTCGCGCGCTCGTGAATTGCAAGAACTATCATACTTCATTAAGGCTCCACGACTTCGGTCTTGTAACTATGAAACGTCTCATATACCAGGGAACGCAATTTTTTTTCTTTACAAAATCAATGTAACGGCACGGAACCCCAAATGGAATTCCTGTGTGCTTAAGCTAGTAATACACTACACTGACGCATCACATGCATATCTATCATACATTTAGTATGGTTAGAAAAAGGCAGTCCGCCGTGATGCTTCTGAGGGTGAGATCTATAGAGCGAACTTTGACTTTGCTAAAACATTATTAAAACGAGATAGATTTATGTACTCACATAAGTCAGTTTCGTTTTAACTCTAAGTAAAGTTTGAGCCAAGTCAAAGTACGCTCTATAGATCTCAGCTTCGGTTTCTGACGCGTCAGTGTAGTGTATTACTAGCTTTACTTCCTAGTTCTTACATTATTAATATTTATCAATTTATTAATTACAAATATTATCATTGAAAATAGTCCGGTATATATGTCACCGTAAGTTTGTAAAAACCGTAAGATTGTAATCTAACGCTTTTTTTTCGATAGATTGTAAACAGTCGAAAGATTGTGAACCGTTCAATGTTTTAAGTGTCAATTTTTGAAATATTCATTGTATTTACGTTTTCTTGTAGGTTAGGTTAGGGTTCGACATAAATAATCAAGTAGTGCCCAACACTTAGGCTCTATCGGGTTAATAAACCTAACAGATTACAATCTACCGAAAAATAATCCGTTATATTTTTCGACAGTTTACAATTTCGCGAGTTAGATTATAATCTAACGGTTTTTACAATCTTACGGTGACATATATACAATTTAATGGCTTAAAATTTAAATTATTGCAGTGCAAGAATATAATATAAAGAATTCAACAATTTCTCATTTATGTATTATTCCTCTTATTTGCAATGACTTATGATGATGAGAATTAAGAATTTTACTTATGTATTTGATGGACCATAATTTAGATTTTTATGTTATAATGAAGCACTAAACTTTTGTTCATAATCATACAAATATTTTATGCATGTTATTATCTGCGCTCAATATAGGTACCATAATATTCTATTGCATTTAATTCAACTTTTCTAATTTTGTAGAATAAATCTAATCTACAATTATTTATAAATAGTATGTGATTATGGCAGCTGTGGCTTAGGTAGGTAATATAATATACGATGTTTGTGCAATTGAAGTGGTAGTAACTAAATTAGAAACATTTAAAAGCAATATAAAATAAATAATTCGAATAAAATTTAATATTTTTGTACAAAATTATCAGTACAACTGTGTGTATCAATTTATAATAATTATTGTAGGATTTTTATGAATTTAATATGGTAAACTTGTAAAAAAATCTATAAATAGTACCCTTTAATACGTATACCTTTAACCTAGAATAGTTATATAATTTATCATAACTATAAACACCTACTACACTTCAAGTTATTGGAAAGCGACATAACATTACCTTGGCAATCAAGTCTACTATCTACCTACTTAATCTGAAACACAGACATTATAACTATTGATATTTGAAAAAATATCATAATATGTCTATTATATTATGTAAATATATTGCATTGTTCTAATTTGTTTTAAATTGTTTACAATAATGTACCTAAAATAGTAGCGTGGCGTGGTGCATTCCAAAATGGGATTCTTAAAATATATACCTACCTACTCAGTACTCAGGTATTGTAAATTAATTTGTGTAATTTTAATTATTCTTATATGATCATTCTCATATCAGTTGAACTAAGTACACCTCATTACATACAAATATTATCGGTCAATAGATCGGTCTCAGGCATGGCATGCAGTCTAAGATGGTAGCGGGCTAACCTGTTAGGGGTATTGCAGTTATATTTAAACACAGGGAGCAGCGAACCGATAATCGGTTTCTACACAGCATCGTACCGGACCGGACCGGCGGCACGTCTTTGCCAATAAGGTGGTAACTAGCCACAACTGAAGCCTCCCACCAGACCAGGGAAAATTCAGGAATTATAAAAATCCCCAAATAAATCTTGCCGGGGAGCAAATGCAACACTGCGTCAGAGAGGTCGTCAAAATTCCCTCACTTCAAATGTGTTTCCTACCGACCAATGAAAATGATTACCGTCTGCATGCGTTGTAGAAATCTCATTCACCCGCACCCCGAATGCGGCAAATCAATGAATGAAAATTCTTTTCATGCGCAATATACGCAAGCAAACCTACGCTACGCTACTTGCTTTTTACTACAAACTTGTTTTAAGTAGAATATAAACAAAAGGACACGTTTTTACATTCTACGATGTGTGGTTCCAGTGTACAGGTCTAAAACTCGAAAAGGTCTTCCATAGTATGAATCTCAATGTGTCCAAAATTTGTTAATTTTGTGTAATTAATTGAAATAACCAAACCTGATGATGCTAATAAAATTATTGCGTCACCGTCTCGTATTTTATTTTATTATGCGAATTTTATAGATTGGGAGAATAGATATAGGCATGAGGAAAAGTTAAGAAAATAAATACTACCTGTGGACTTACTACCATCGCTTATAGCAGTATTATTTTAAAATCGCAGTTGTATAAAACGTACCTTGACGTCCCTAAAATAAGGATTATAATTCTGAAACAAGAGCCATAAAATAATACTGCTTTAAGAGATGGTAGTAAACCTTCTGGAATTACTAATTTGTGTATTTTAGAAAAGTACAAAATAATAACGCGAAGTTACGTACTTATAACTTTATTATACCTAATAGTTAAACATGTTCAGTCGGCATTTATTTTTCACGCATTTTTACTTCACTTTCTTGATAATTAATATAATACAATACAGCAAAGATTTGAGGGTTCTTTTAGCTGTAGAGATATTTACGACCTAATTGTAAAAAGATGTTTACAGTAAGTACGAGAATTCAAACTGGGAATAGCATGATGGAAAATGGCTGTTCGACTAATTTAATTTCAGAGCAATATTATAAATATATAATATTATAACTATATAAAGTTGTATGTCTATGTAAAGTTTATCAGTACCCTTACCACCAAGTTTTTAAATCAAAGCGAAGATCAGCGTATTGTTTGAGATAGTTTCTGTGATAAGGGTACAGTACAGGTGGCTTTTCTACTTACATTCTAGATTCACATACTACGAATAGGTATACGACCCTTGCATGTTTCCGAGTGCCAGTTTATTTTAAAGTCTAAATTCTTGTCTTCCATACATATGCCAGATGCCTAAGCCTGAATGCTTGATTACTTCGATCATTAAAATACAAGATATATGCCCATAAAAAATCATTCAAAAGCCTGTTTCGAGTTAATTTTATTTACTTTTTCACTTATATTCTTGTTATAATATTAATTTTAAAGCACACTACAATACAACGAGACGTGGGGACATTGGCATTGTCATTATCCCAATTTATACCTGTTATAACTAATTTTTCACTGTCACTTTGACAGCCTATCTAATATCTTGTACATCAATGATCGAAGATAGATTGCCTAATATTATCGTCCGCCCTAAAAGAAGAGTCCCCTCATGCGGCGGCCCATGCCCTGTCGGTCGTAAAGCACGTTGAACCGGTTCACGAGCTGATTGATGGCGTTGCAACCTTTTGTGATAGTGCCCAACGAGGTCATGAGCGCCACGTCGTTGCATTGCTACAAGGGAAAATATTACCTATTAACTCGTAGATCATCATACAAATATATTTTAGTAGATGGTTTAAGGTTTTTGATTCCCGCGGGTATAGGTCCCGTCACGTAAAAAGAACGCTGAGGAGATGTGTCTGATCAATGATCATTGACTGTAACGTAATCTCTGCGCGGGTAGCATGGTACAACCATTACCGAGGTTGTAAACACCCCCCTCCCCACCCCCCCCCCCCCCTCCCTCCTCAATACCACCAATTTTATCGATAAATCGCTCAGTGCGCAAGTAAACAGTCAGCGTTCTTTTTACGTGACGGGACGTGTACTCTTGAATTTTCCGGGATAAAAAGAGACTTACGCCTTTCCCCGGGATACAACATGTCCCTGTACCAAATTTCAGCAAAATCGGTCGCACAGATATTTTTTATTTATTTTCCGGGATTAAAAGTAGCCTATGTCACTCTCCAGGTCCTCAACAATACCCACGCCAAAAATCACGTTGACTGCCTCGTTGGTCTAGTGACTGCCTCGTTGATCTAGTTGACTGCCTCGTTGGTCTAGTGGTTAGCATGTTTGACTGCGGCTGACGAGGTCCTGGGTTCGAGTCCCGGGTCGGGTCATAATAAGTGTTGGGTTTTTCTGACTAGAAATTCTCAGCACTAGCCCGGAGTTAGGAAGTTGGCGGTGTTTCACCCCCGTGCCTCGGAGAGCACGTTAAGCCGTCGGTCCCGGTTATTATCACTAACATGATAATAGTCGTTAAAGCCCGCCAACCCCCATTGGAGCAGCGTGGTGGGTCTAAGCTCTAATTCCCTCTCTCCTACGAGAGTGGAGGCCTGTACCCAGCAGTGGGACGTTAATGGGCTGTAGTGGATTTTTGATTGTCGCAACTTCATGTAATATAAAAATACTTACGTTATAGAAGTGCGTGCGGAACTGTTGTGAAGTCAGCAGCGGGAGTCTGTTAGACAGCGCTCTAGCCTCCCTTAGCAGCGCAGGCCTGGGTGGCAGAGTGCCGTCCCGTATCGCGCGTACTGTGGCCAACACCGCCCGCACGCGAGATACCAGCATTTTGATAGCCGAACGCTGAGCGGTTAGGTGTTCTGCCACTGTAGCAACGATTTTACGTTTTTAGATAGATAGATAAATACTTATTAAATACTATATTGCACACATGAAAAAATACAAGGTAAAGTTAACTTCAAACTAGGTATGCAAAGGCGACCTTATTGCTTACTGAGCAATCTCTACCAGGCAACCTTTGGTGAGAGGATCGAATAAGATGAAAAGTGCTCAACGCGCCTAAATAAGTTTTCACTTCAATAATATGATGATGATAAGATTTAGGTAACTCAGTCAAAGCGCGAGGCGCGTTTTGTGGCCGTAGCCTATATAGAAGCCCTTGAGGCTCCAAATATCGAATAAGTGATGGGTATTTAGCACTACTTTTTATGTAATGGGGCGATTTGACAGCATGTGTAAATAAGCAAAATAACTAGAAAATGGCAGCTATGGCATAAGCAATCATACCTTAAAAAGAGATGCATGAAATCAAGGGGTTTTGAGCTCCAGGAAGAACTCAATGGGCTCTTGATCATCAGTGCAAAAGAGGCACTGATGCATTCTTAGGAACTCTCAGATATTAATCTGAGATTTCCTAGTAACCCAATTTCTTCTTCTTGAAGTTAGGTATCTTAAAGTACAAATTTCAGAAATATTCCCACCCAGGTAAAATATTGCTGATTAATTGATCAAAACCACATTATGAAGATTAACAACAATCTAGGTGGCCAAAATTGGAACTAATTTTATTGCCTACTAGAGGACGCCCGCGACTTTGTTCGCGTGGCTTAAGTTTTTTAATTCCCACAGGCACGCCTTAATTTTCCGGGCTAAAAAGAAGCCTGTGTCACTCTCCAAGTACCCAATTATATATTATAATAAATAAAATAAAAGCTTTATTTCAATTCCTTACGTAGTGATGAAAACTATTACCTATTAATTATTATTTATCTTATCAACTTATTTCTACTTTAACATATTATGCTTACTTAACTTTTTTTACTGATTATTAACTACTATTTATTATTATTATTATAAGTATCTATATTTATATTATTTTTTTAACTATTTTTACTAATTATATTTACATGTAAGGACCGCCTGTAGGGGTGAAAGCCTCCTCCATAATTTTCCATGCGCACCTATTTCTGGCTAGAGTACTCCATGTCTTACTGAATTTTTAAAAAACTGTGAAACACTTATTTCTTCATTTTCAACCATTAACTTGTATACCAAGTTTCATGGCTCTAACTTGAGAAATGAAGGACTTTCATACAAACTTTCAACCCCTTATTTACCCCATTGGGGGTAGAATTTTGAAAAACTGTGACAAACGTACTTCTTTATTTTTCACCGAAAGCCAAAATACCAAGTTTCGTTGATATAACTTGAAAAATATCTTGAGAAATGAAGGCCTTTCATACCAACTGTCATCCCCTATTTCACCCCTTTGGGCGTCGAATTTTCAAAAACTGTGAAACACGTACTTCTTACTATTTTACCGGTAGCTCATATACCAAGTTACATGAATATAACTTGAGAAATGACAGACTTTCATACAAACTTTCAACCCCTGTTTCACCCCCATAGGGTTGGTATTTTGAGTAATCCTTCCTTAGTGAGCCCCTACGTCACAAAAGGAAGCTACTGTCAAAATTTCAAGTCTCTAACCCCAGCGGTTTAGGCTGTGCGTTGATATATTAGTCAGTCAGTCACTCAGTCAGTCAGGACTTTGAATTTTATATATATAGATTAAGTTTTAGTTTTTATTTTATTTGTAATAGATAGTAGCGGGTAGCGACACTGATACCGGGTCAGACAAGTTTGACGGACTATATTATTGACAAAGTCTGTCTGTACTTAAAAACATTATGTTTTTAAGTACAGACAGAATCAAACATCAAACAAGAAGTTTATCATCAAACAGAAACATACAATGAAATTAGAATATGTATTGTAAGAATATGTGTTATCTAAATAAAATAAATACCTAAGCTATTCAATGCTGCTTCTCCAGATGATACCCTAGCAACATGGTCAACGCCAATCCTTTCTGCCTCCTCCGCAGCCAGGGTGTAGGTGAGTGGAGCCAGCAGCATGGTCGCATGACCATTCACTACATCTATGACTGACTCATATAAAACTACTGGTAGTTGCTGTAACAGTAAAATTTTACATGATTATAGTTTTAGACTAGCATTTACACAAATTTTAAGAATCTTAGTTCTCACGGACACTAGACCAGCATAGTATTCTACTAGCTGATGGCTGCAACTTCATCCGTGTCATTTTAGGTATTTTTAAACCAGCGGGAACACCTCACACCAAGGTAGCGCATTCTGAAATAGTGGTAGAATCACTTGATAATTCAAAAGCGGTTATAAAAGTTTATTTGAGCAAAAGTAATTTTCTTCTGTTCTATTGTTAGCATTATTGAACTGGTTGGTCACCCTGTAATTTCTTTTCATTAGCATTGACTAGCATCTTATTTGTTTTCAACCAACTTTGTTGTTTTGATGTGTATGAGAAAATCTATACTAATATTATAAATGCGAAAGTTTCGATGGATGCATGGATGTTTGTTACTCAATCATGCCCGAACGGCTGAACGGATTTGGATGAAATTTGGCACAGATAGTCTGGAATAACACATTAGCTACTTTTTATGCCGAAAAATTAAGGAGTTCCCGCGGGAACCAAAAAAACCTCAATCCATGCGGATGTAGTCGCAGGCATCAGCTAGTGAGAACATATTATAAGAAATTTTTAGTGTCCGACCGAAACTGGTTTTTACAACCAAAACCGGAACCGAAACCGAATTTCGGCAACAGTCTCAGTTTCAGCCGAAACCGAAACTTCCTTACAAGGATCATGCTTTGAGTGAAAAATAAAAAAGCGTTATTATTGTAAATAATTATAATGGATTTTGAAACTAGCGAGAGAGTTAAATCAACCAAGAAAATATTTAGATAGTTAGGCTAAACTTGATTCTAGAATAATCTATGGATTAGTTAGTTATAATGAATTATTTTTTGCTGTTGATTAGTGACTGCCTACTCTTATTTATATCACGTAATAAAACTTACCAAATTCAAAATAAATCACACGAAAACTCACAACAAACAAAACAAACTGCAAACACAAGCCAGTCACGACATGATTGGGCACGTGGAAGCGGCGAAATGTCTTCGTCGATTACTCGCTTGGATGGAATTTAACGCACCGAACATGACCGATCACAGCGCGGGAACTCCCGAATGCAGTTTCGGTTTCGGTCGTAGTTTCGGCAGGTTTTCCGCCGAAACCGAAACTAAACCGAAACTCATTTTTTTGCCGAAACGCAACCGAAACCGAAACCGAATTTTCGGTCGGACACTAGAAATTTGATTGATAAAATTAAAATGAGTTAAACAATACATACATCTCCCTTAATGCCAGCTGGGTTTAGCATCAGCATAACTGGACACTCATTGATATCACAGATCTGTCTGTGCACAGCAATATCCCGCTCTGTTGGGGTGTCTCCGGTGGTGTACCAGCCCAGAAAGTCCATGTCCGAGAAAACTTGTTTAACTGTGTATGAAAATTGTACTTTGTGAAATAGAAATTAAAATATCCTAATATTGCCATCAGTTTAAATGTAAACCAAGTTTAACCATTATTATTACATTACTGTTCCGGCTTCGTGCAAAGACGTGTTTCTCAGATCAGACTTTTGGCCTGAGGGCATAGTTTACCGCCGCTTCAGAGAAGCCAGATCCAGAATCCCTACAGTTTTATAATATTTTCATATGTATTTCTTTTATTTTAAGATTTTGTTTATATTTCTATGGGCCTAGTTGCCTGATTTAAACAAATAAATAAATAAAAATAAATGAATTATAGGTTTTTATAAGGTTCATAATCACAAACATCAGCCTCAATGCATCTAAGAGTAAAAGTAAATTCAGTTGACTGTTACAGATACATAATTATTGTAAAGTATGTAAATATGCCTGGCCTTGTGACTTTGTTGAATGGGAACTCTTTGATTTTCCAAGATAAAAAGTATTTCATCTAATGTGTCACTCTACATGTCTTTAACAATTCCATACCCATTCAATAAATCTCCTCAATTTGATGTTCTGTTAACCACTAACTAAACCAACAATTACTTTCAGAATCTACAGATATTGATGGGTGTTAGTCATAATCTTACTTCTGCAATACTTACACTGTTCTTCTTTCAAATTGTAGTAATCTCTATCTATGACTATATCACCGTCAATGACACTAAAAACTAATTCAAATGAATTCATTACTTCTATGTTGCGGCCCTTTTGTTTGCCGATGAGAGCTCCAATTACTGAAACCAATTAAAAATATATTATGAAAGTATAATATGTTGGATCCATTGACTTACCAATACCTTAGACGCACCATCGAAGCGCAAAAAACGGCACGGTCAAACTGTTCATAAATAGATAATATGAACAGTTCTCACCTCAGTCGCGCATGAGTACACCAAGCGACAACATGCCGTTTTGCTCCGTAAAAAAGTGCAAAAACAATCCGAAAGATGCGAAAAAAACGATGGAGTATCATATTTTAGGTTAGGAAATACTTTATATACATTTACTTTACGGTATACTAGCGAAATAATCACACAATCTTACCTAAATTAATTATTTTGTCATCATAATTACAATATTTCAAATGAGCAGCTATCGCATTCACACGCTTACGGGCCAATAGAGAACGCGATAGAGGCGCATCTTAGCGAAATGGATACAAAAAATATGGAGTAGTTAATTTTTTATTTTTCTTATATTGAAGTTGTAAACTGGTACAATTAAAGTGCCCATTTTTTTTAATAAATTAATATGGGTATATTTAAAATTGGTAAGTAGTGTAAAAACCGTGTCGAATTCCTTAGATAAGAAATAATTCTTTCAAAATCGATATCTGGCAGTTATGATAATCATCATAGAAAAAGAAACCGTTTTCAATCTCTTAAAGAACGATGCCATATTTTTTTTTCTATTGAACAATTTTTTTTTATCGATTTTTGGGTAACTATATCGCAAACTTTAAAAATATTGCAGTTTCTTGTAATAATATTAATTTATTTACAATATCCGATGCCCACACTTGAACACAATTTCACCATGTACAGTTCGCGCGCTAGTTGAATGCAGAATAAATATATGTGTCACCATACATTTACTCTGCATTCAACTCGCGCGCGAACTTTATATGATTTGAGCAAGGCCATTATTGAAAAATATATAGACGTATATGTATGTCTACACTATATGTAGACATTAAACATTGAAAAAAAGCATACTTCTAAAAGACAGGTTTATAAGTTAGGTACTCGTAGTTAAATATATTTCAAGGTACTTTTATTCATTTTTGTCACTAGTTTTTGTATTTATTAAGAACTAGACTAGATTCTCCCTAATTTTCCGGGATAAAACGTAGCCTATATCCTTCCCCAGGATATAAACTACATATCAAATTTCAGCAAAATCAGTTGAAATGATGGGATAGCGTAGCAGACAGACAGACAGATCTTCGAAATCGGTGTACATTTTTTTTATACGCACCGTATTTAGAACCTCCTCCTTTATTGAAAGTCGGTTAAAAAAGTAGCCTATATCCTTCTCCGGGATGTAATCTATCTCGATGAATCTATCCCTATACCATATTTCATTAAAATTGGTTGAAAAGATGGGCCGTTAAAGGGTAGCAGACAAACAGACAGACAGACAAACACACTTTCGCATTTATAATATTAGTATGGAATTCAATTCGTGAATTTCGTGAGAGGGATTCGAACCCGCGACATGTTACTACTTAATGAAATTTTTATCCTGCCAAGAAGTAACTGTGTTATATTTAGATAAAATACGTAAATAAAATATTTAATACATAATAACACATAAACACACAAATACATAAAGATAATTTTCATAAAATCATCATCACCAATAAAGTATTAAAAAAAATAAAAATATCAAATACAAATTTGTCGACTCCTATATCACTTTACTTCGGAACACAGAAAGTCTTCCGCTGATTCATTGCAAAATGTCGTATGTGTCGAACTTTTATTACAAGATTTAACCCTAAGTATGAATCTATATGGTTGGTTTTTGTGAACCGTTTGGTGTCTCAGTCTGTATTATATATAGCTGCGATTGTATAAGCGATTGTGGACGCTTTTTGAGTATTATTTTGTAGGTAATGTTGTATCCTTAGTTGGTAAATCGATGGTTGGATCTCTTAATTATTTACACACAGGTACTTTTTTTTCTCAATAGTTTTCAAGAAAAGATTAAAATCCCCTTAGAGATTATGATGATGATGACATCATCATCTCTAAGTCTACATGGGAGACAATCTGCATGGGATAAGAGTCTGCATGGGACACAGTCTGCATGGGACACAGTATGCATGGGACACAGTATACATGGGACACAGTCTGAACCTTCTCTCAGAATGAAAAAGGTTTGGCCAAAGTCCATCACACTGCGCGAATTGGACACTTCACACACCTTTGAAAATATTATGAAGAGCTATCAGGCATGCAGGTTTTCCCACTATGTTTTAATTGGCTCCAAAATCTAAAGTCAGCTCCGTAAACTCTACGAATGTAAAGCTTAGCTCTGGGGCGGAGTTGAGGCCATGGTATGAGTTGGTGAATAATAGCATGGCTTCATCTCTATTTCCAGCACCCTTCTGGAGCTGGATTTGGCGAATGACCTAGGGGGGAGTGCAGGTCACCTGGATCCCCTAGGTAAGGCGGTCGGTCATCCTTCACGCGGTTGCTGCCTGTTATTGGTCTGGTTCCTTCTGAAACAGATGTAACTGAAACCTACTGCCGTTTTGCTGAGGAGTAAACCTCTAAAAATCCCCAATCCAAGGTGTCATACGCACCGTGCCGATGGATGCGTGGCTGGGGGGGTGCTCAGTCTCAAACGGTTGTCTCCTCGAAACCGGGGCGAATCGAGGTAGTATCTGCCCTTCAGGCGGCATGCGGGGCTCTGTCGTCTGTGACGTCTGTATTTCCCTAGCTACTCGTGGGAACTGCATGGATTTAAACAACATACAGCTTTTTCAAGCCACCTCAGGTGGCAACTCACAGGAGCAGCAGAGGATCTCGGAGGACTTTGCTACTCCTGACTTTGCTCAGGAGCCGCGGAGGAACTCGAATTCTGCGGAACCTGTAGCTGCACAGACTGAGCAGGGGAACTTGGTGGACTCTGCTCAGCCTGATATCGATATGACCGGTGTGGATCAGGACGCTGGGGGCAATGTCGCCTCGGGCATGCCTGTGAATACTCCGGTCTCTTCACAAACAACCAAATCGTTTAGGCAAAGCGACGCCTTCAGAAAACTGAGCGGCGCGGCGCGTAGGCGATTTTGGAAGCTAGTTGACGAAGGGCACTCCATGGAGGAAGCCCTTTGTATTGTCAGCCAGCAGGTTAAGGGCCCTCCACCTTCCCAGAAGCCGACCAGTAACCTGAAAAGGGGCAGGTCGGAGGAGGAATCTCCAAAGGAGCAGCCCAAAAAAGCCACTAAAACGTCCTCAACGCCGGAGGGAAGGGAAGCTCCTACCCCCAGCTACAGAGACGTCACTAGCTCCGTCAAGGTGGGAATCAAACATTCCGAACGGATGACGGAGGAACAAATGAACTTGGTTCATGCGTCCATCAGCAAGGCGATTTGCGCGGAGGGACGAAAACTTCAGCACGCCAAGACAGGGCGTGGACCAAGTTTCAATTCAATCTCTCACAGGCCAGGATGGCTGCTCATCACCTGTGACAACCAGGAGAGCAAGGACTGGCTTGTGAGGTGGATCGAGACCTGCAAGCCCTGGCCGGAGGCTCGGCTCTCAATTCTCCACGAGAATGAGCTACCGAGACCGTGGACTGCATCGGTGGTGATTCCCTCGCTGGAAGCGGGGAATGCCACCGATGCAATGTTCATGATCTCGTATCAGAACGTGGAGCTGAGTGCTGAGCACTGGAGGGTTGTCAGCGAGACGAAGGTTGATTCGGGCACTCTTGCAGTGTACGGCATTGACGAAGAGTCCGCTGATATCCTCCGGGCCAGCAACTTTAGAGCCAATCTGGGCTGTAAGAAGCTGGAGTTCCGGCTCAGAGGTGAGCAACCATCGTCCCGGACGGGGGCTAGCGCGGCTGCGCCTGCGGGCCCCGGCGCTGTCACCCCTGGGCCGAGCGGTCTGGGAAGGAAACCGCTGGGACGCGGGGCGAACCGTGCGGGATCTAGCCCGTGTCCAAGTGGTTCAGGCGGCGGGAGGGCGGGGCCTGCATCTGCGGGTCTCAGCTCTACAACCGCCATGCCTGGACCCAGCGGCTTGGGTGGGAACCCGCCGGGACGCTCTGCGAACGGTGCGAATTCCAACCCCGGACCGAGCGGAACAGGAGGTGGGGCCGCGGGGACTGCGGGCGCGGCTGTCGGCCCCAGGAAGGGCAAAAAGAAGCAGAAGAGGAGGATGAGGGGTAAGGAATCGGGGGAAACTCCAACCGAGCGAGGACATTCAGGGACTCAACCGGAGGGAGGTAGTACTCGGACCCAACCCTTCATCAAAAGAGCCAAGTAATGGCTTCTTCGGGCACCCCGGTGAGGTTCCTGCAAGCCAACCTCCATCACGCGACCGCATCGTCCGCTGTCATGGAGCGTTGCCTTGTTGAGGGCAGAGTAGACATCGCCCTAATACAGGAACCCTGGGTGTCAAAATCCAATATTCTGGGCCTGAACGCTGGGGGTAAGTTATTATCGCACACCAACGGAAGCAGGCCCAGAGCCTGCATTGTTTTCAACAAAAACATTAACTTTCTGCCTGTTCCAGAACTCTGTACTGATGACCTGGTAGCGGCCTATGTCGATCTCAAGGGATGGGAGGGCAGGAGGACCATTGTCTGCTCAGCCTACCTACCCGGTGAGAACAAAAACCCCGCAGCTGAACTGTTTCCGGTGGCAGAATACGCTCGGAGACACAACGCGGAGCTACTCGTGGGCTGCGACGCAAACGCCCACCACGAGAACTGGGGAAGCAGCAACACCAACGAGAGGGGTGAGTACCTTTATGACTTCCTCCTCGCAAACTGCTTCCAGCTCCTGAACAAAGGGTGCACCCCAACCTTTGTTACAAGAGCCAGGCAAGAAGTTTTAGACATCACTTTCGCAACTAATGACCTTGCTAGGAAGATAATGGACTGGAAGGTCAGTGCGGAAGCCTCTTTGTCAGACCACAGGCACATTTGCTTTGGACTGGCAACATCCCCTCACATAGAAACAATCACTTTTAGGGACCCTAGGTGCACCTCCTGGGTGGACTACCACAGTAAGCTGAAGACCAACTTGGGACGTGCCCCTAAAAGTATCAAAACGCCAGAATGTCTTGATGCTGCGGTGACGGCTGTCACCGAGGGGGTGATAACCGCCTTCGAGGACAGCTGTCCCCTAAAGGTCAGGACAACGAAGCGAAAGGCGCCGTGGTGGAGCTCAAAACTAAAGCGGCTCCGTGACAAAACACGGAAACTCTTTAACAGGGCCAAGAGAACCAAGGAGTGGGAGACTTATAGGAAGGCCCTGACGGAATATAGCAAGGAAATCAGAAGGGCCAAAAGAGCATCATGGAGGAAATTCTGCGAGGAAATTGATAGTTTACCTCAAGGCGCTAGACTCCATAAAATGCTCGCTAAGGCCAACTCTAACCCTCTGGGTCTTTTAAAAAAACCAGATGGATCGTTCACTTCTAACGAGAAGGAAACTCTTGAGTTATTGGCCAGTACGCACTTCCCGGGGGCTGTTTCTCTTGAAGACAGGAATACTTTGGCGAGCACTCCCAGCAGACCTCGAGCAGAGGACTGGAAGAGAGCTGCCATTGTGTTCAGACCCGGAGCTGTGAAGTGGGCTGTTAACTCCTTTAACGCAAACAAATCCAGTGGGATGGATGGTATCACGCCTCTTCTCCTGCAGAAAGGTGTGGACCTGCTAATCCCACTCCTGGTTAAGATCTTCAGGGCTAGTTACGCCTGGGGATATATACCAGACTCTTGGACTAAAGTAAAAGTCATATTCATACCGAAAGCGGGAAAGAAGGACTACGAATTGCCGAAGTCCTTTAGACCAATAAGCCTCTCCTCATTTCTTTTAAAAACAATGGAGAAGGTGCTTGACAGGTATCTAAGGGATGCGCTTCTAATTGAGAGACCCATTCACCATACCCAGCATGCCTACTGCAAGGGGCGGTCCACGGAAACTGCCCTGCTCAACCTTGTTGACAAGATTGAAAAGGCACTGGAGGACAAAGAAATCGCTCTTGCGGCTTTCCTGGATATTGAAGGCGCATTTGATAACACCCCCATCCGCACACTGGTGGGCGGGCTGACTAACAAACAGGCCGACACGACTACCATCAGGTGGGTGGAGGCAATGCTTTCAAACCGCATAGCCAAGCTTGAGCTAAATAACGTCTCTGCGGAGGTGCTCACGACGAGGGGATGCCCACAGGGGGGCGTGTTATCGCCTCTGCTGTGGACTCTTGCCGTTGACCAGCTTCTGCAGAAGATGGCTGTGCTCCGTATTGACACTCAGGGATATGCCGATGACCTGGTAGTCACGGTGCGAGGGAGCTGTCAAAGCATGCTCTCGCACCTTATTCAGAGAGCACTCCTCATCATCGATAAATGGTGTAGAGATAACGAGCTAACTGTAAATGCGGAGAAAACAGTTATAGTTCCATTCACTAGGAGGCACAACCTCGACAAGCTCGAGTCGCCTAAGCTAAACAATAAGAGTATACCATTTTCAACAGAGGTTAAGTACCTGGGAATTACCTTAGACCAGAAACTAACCTGGAACACACATGTTGATGGTGTACTCAAAAAGGCCAAAATGGCACTAGGAGTCTGCGGTCGTTTAGCAGGGGACAGATGGGGACTAAAACCAAAAGTCACCTTCTGGCTCTACACAGCGGTGGTGAGGCCAATGATAACCTACGCCTCAGCAGTCTGGTGTAGCAAAACGACACAGATTACTACCCAGAATAAGCTTGGCAGCCTTCAAAGAACCGCCTGCCTGCTTATTACTGGAGCTATGAACACATCGCCAGGAGCAGCCCTGGAAGCTCTTCTAAATTTACCTCCTCTCCACATATTTCTGAGGAAGGAGGCGAGAATGAGTTTATACAGGATCACCTGCCAAAGGAAGGAAAACTGGATCTCCCGGGCACTGAGGGACTTTCATAACTCGTTGCTTGAGATCCCGATTTTAGGAATGCCATCCGATATGATGGCCCCTAAACACTACTTCCAAAGGCCCTATAAGGTAGAAATTCCGGATAGGGATGACTGGCTAAACAACAGAATCACTTGGCCATCGGGCAGCATCAAATGGTACACCGATGGCTCGAAGTCGGGCAAGGACGTAGGTTGTGGAATTTATGGAGAGAAACCCCGGGCTAAGCTCTACCGTAACCTGGGAGTCTACTCATCCATATTCCAAGCGGAGGTTTACGCCATAATAATTTGTGCGGAAACTATCCTGCAGGAGAACTACGGCAACAAAACTATCTACATCCACTCGGATAGCCAGGCAGCTCTATCAGCCTTATCGTCAGAGGTAATTACCTCCAGACTGGTTGACTGCTGCAGGGACAAACTAACCACCCTGGCCCGTAGCAACAAGGTGGTTCTTCGCTGGGTTCCAGGGCATATGGGTATAGCCGGAAATGAAAACGCCGATACCCTGGCTAAAACGGGCGCTAAGGTAAGGCAGATCGGACCAGAGCCGGTCTGCGGTATACCTAAAAGCCTGGTGCAGCTCACCCTGCTAACCTACTGCTTCTATGAAACACTCACTCGGTGGAGAAACTTACGTGGTCTAAACCATTCAAAGGCGCTAGTCAGAACCTTCAATAAGAAGGCCGCCTCCGAGGCGCTAGCGCTCAGCAGGAAAAACCTACGCATTTTAGCACGAGCTTTAACAGGTCACTGCGGTCTTAACAGACACATGTTTAACCTTAAGCTTAGGGACACGGATATCTGCAGACTATGCCAGGAATCCTGTGAGACTCCGATGCATATTATCTGCCAATGTCCCGCTCTAATGCATAAACGAAGCATCCATCTGGGCAAACATATTATTAACCCAGAGGATGCTTCCCGTATTCCAGTCAAGAAAATGCTGCTGTTCCTGACTGAAGCAGACATTGGCGAGGAAATTTAAAAATGGAGGTCATATCACAATAGATCGGAAACGGTCGCAGTGATACAGGACACAAGGGACTGAAACCTCAAAAGGAAAAGAAGAAAAGAAGAAAGCTTAGCTGGCTGAGCTCGCACCGATTCACTAGTTTATTTAAGATAGAACTCACCTGTCTGGGGTGAACCTTCTTGTGCTCGTAACCTCGTCCAATGTTCAGATACGTTCATTATAACCAGCGGATGCAGGGACACGGTAACTGAGCCTGATGTAGCGGTAGTTACTACCACGCTCTTTGTGCTACTAGCTGCAGGAGGAGCTGGAGATGTCGGGTTTGGAACATCTACCAGTGGTCCTGATGAAGCACTCTCCACTTCCACCTCCATTTCAAAATCAATTCGATCTGCACTAGACATACTTGGCTAATAATTTTAGCAAGTTAAACGAACTTATGATTAAGAGTATTGAATTCTTTAACAAAAAACACACCAAACTCAAATTATTTTTATTGTTTCCAAATTCCAAATTCCCCAGCACCCTAGATCTGCCCTAGATTCCGATGTGATTCCGATTTCCGAATCAAAAATCAACATTATTTCAAACAAATGCCAATCAGCTGTCGCCTGTCAGTCAGAGACAAATAACCACAGAGTACATTATATCAGTATATGAGTACCGAGCTTCAGCTGTGGTACCGGTGGTACCGAGTAACATAAAAAATAGATGGTTAAATCCTTTGATTAAGTAAGTAGAGGTTAATAAATAATTAAACATAATTTTTGAAATACACTAGTATTCGTATTTTATAATGAACAAGCTGATGCCCGCGACCCCGTCCGCGTGAATTGAGGTTTTTTTGTAAGAAAAAAATTTGTATGAAAAAAATTTTTTTTATTCATGGTTTCGTATAGAAGACAAAAATTCATTCGGAGGAAAAATACGGAGAGAGCTGATGATTGAGGATTTCGAAGACGGATGAAAAGCACAGCCAGGGTATTCAAGATAGGTGGGGTGTGCTCGACCAAATGTAACTCGAAACTTCATCCAATTGACAGTGTGCTGAAAAAAAAATTCAAAATGGCGGATTTAAGATGGCCGCCATACAAATTTCGTCGGTGTCTATCTCGGAGAGTATAAAAGATGGAAGAGTGGTTTCTTGGCAAAAGATGATCAGAACATGAAGGTCTACTTGATGAACAGGAAAAAATTCAAGATGGCGGAATTTATTTTTCCATAGAAAATGTATGGCGAATATTGAAGAGGCTTACAAGTGTAGAACTATGCAAGACTTTGATGCGGTTTTTTTACAAGATTTGTTCTGTATGGAAGAATTGTCGGTTTGCTGTTAGGAAAGCCAAGATGGCGAAGTTCAATGGCACCCAAAGATACCCGATCGTCAGTGGTATGATATTGATATTAATCAACTAAGGAAGGTTTCTTTGTGTTTTTACTTCAACAGTCTCTTACACTGTATGCATGTCTGGAAAGTTTATTTACATTAAAAGGCCCTTTTAGATATTTAAGGGGTCTCTGTTTTATGTTTTCTTATGAGAATTTTTTTTACGTCTGTCGGATGCGGGGCACTCTGGCGCTTCCACTGTGCTCGCTAGCATAGCAGTGTGTTGTTTACTTCAGAACACGTAGGCAGTAAACACTAGGATAGAAGGAGAGCAAGTAAGTAGACAGTGGGCCGCGCGGTCTACGCGGGCGGGTGCGGTTCCATTTCAAAATTTGTTTTTAAAGAAGAACTCTCCATAATTTTTCGGAGAAAAAATATATGGAGGTGTTTATTTCAGAAAGTACCTATACTAAATGGAAGAGTGGAGTGAAAGTACCTATACTAAATCGTTAAGGGATCAACGCACAGCCTAAACCGCTGGGGTTGGCAACTTGAAATTATGACAGTAGGTTCCTTTTGTGACGTAGGCGCTCAATAAGGAAAGATTTTTCAAAATTACACTCCTACGGGGGTGAAATAGGGGGTGAAATTTTGTATGAAACTCCGGGTTGGCACTGAGAATTTCTTAATTGAAAAACCCAATACCTAACTTTTATGCCCGACCGGGAATCGAACCCAGGACCTCATGATCCGCAGTCGACTATGCTAACCACTAGACCAACGAGGCAGTCAAAAATAGTAATTAGTTAAAATGATACATAATAACTGCAATGAAGGGACCAAAAACCACTTGAATAGACACTATAATTTTCGAATACGAGACACCATCCCGGAGATCGGGTGTCTTCATCACAAGGTTATCATCGCTACAGTCTAAAATGAGTTTGGCAATATTATAAGTAGAAGCTGACTGTTCGATTTCATCTCTCTACCCCTCTGAGTGAGAAACAGTAAGAGTGATATGAAATTTTAATTTTATCGATACTCAATTTATTTGTAAACAATACCATCCCCACACTATATAAACACTCAAACAAAAACTAATGAAATAATCCAAATTTTCAGGGATAGCGCAAAAATTGACGTGTTTTGGATTCAGTAAAGAAGAAACTAAGCTATAATTAGTTGAAATAACTTAAAATACTCGCCACAAAAAGAAAATTAAAAACAACTATGTTACTCACTTACGAAATGAAATTCCTGGGCGTTTTACAATACTATTATTACGACACCCCACAACTGAGCACTTCACCATTGTTGATTACACAAAAAGCAAAAACACATAAAAATATTATGAAAATATTCACAAAACTGGTAATTAGCCACAACCATCGATTTACCAACTAAGGATACAACATTACGTACAAAATAATACTCAAAAAGATACGCCCCGAATTGAGAACCTCCTCCTTTTTTGGAAGTCGGTTAAAAAGCGTCTACAATCGCCTATACAAACACAGCTATATATAATATAGACTGAGACACCAAACGGTTCACAAAAACCAACCATATGTACTCATAATTAGGGTTAAATTTTGTAATAAAAGTTCGACACATACGACATTTTGCAATGAATCAGCGGAAGACTTTCTGTATTCCGAAGTAAAGTGATATAGGAGTCGCCAATTTTTTATTTGATATTTTTATTTTTTTAATACTTTATTGGTGATAGGTGATTTTATGAAAATTATCTTTATGTATTTGTGTGTTTATGTGTTATTATGCATTAAATATTTTATTTACGTATTTTAATTATAACACAGTTTCATCTTGGCAGGATAAAAATTTCATTAAGTAGTAAGATGTCGCGGGTTCGAATCCCTCTCACGAAATTCACGAATTGAAGTCCATACTTAATATTATAAATGCGAAAGTGTGTTTGTCAGTCTGTCTGTTTATCTGCTACGCTTTAACGGCCCATCCAACCAATTTTAATGAAATATAGTAATAAGGGTAGATTACAACCCGGAGAAGGATAAAGGCGACTTTTTAATCGACTTTCACGCAGGAAGAAATTCTCAATCAGCGTATTCAAAAAAAAAAATTTGTACAACGATGTAGATGTTTCTTAACCGATTTGATAAAAACTGCCTGCTGCTGAAATTTGGTATGAATGTAGTTTATATCCCGGGGAAGGACAAAGGCTAAGTTTTATCCCGAAAAATTAGGGAGAATCTTGACTAGTTCTTAATAAATACAAAAACTGGCGACAAAAAATGAAAAAAGTATCTTGAAATAAATTTAACTTATTATAAACCTGTCTTTTAGAAGTATGCTTTTTTTCAATGTTTTCTGTCTTAAATATGTAGTGTAGACATACGTCTATATATTTTTCAATAATGGCCTTGCTCAAATCATATATAGTTCGCACGCGAGTTGAATGCAGAGTAAATGTATGGTGACACACACATTTACTCTGCATTCAACTCGCGCGCGAACTGTACATGGTGAAATTATGTTCTTATGTGGGCATCGGTTTTTGTAAATTAATATTTACAAGAAACTGCAATATTTTTTAAGTTTGTGATATAATTAACCAAAAATCGATTAAAAAAATTGTCCAATAGAACAAAAGAATATGGCATCGTACTTTAGAAGTTAACAACGATTTATTTTTCTATAATGATTATAATAAATGCCAGATATCGATTTTGAAAGAATTATTTCTTATCTAATTAATTCGAAACGGTTTTTTACACTACTTACCGATTTTAAACATACCCATATTAATTTTGTTATCAAAAAAAATGGGCACTTTAATTGTACCAGTTTACAACTTCAATATGAGAAAAATAAAAAATTAACTACTCCATATTTTTTGTATCCATTTCGCTCCGACGCGCCTCTATCGCGTTCTCTATTGGCGTGTAAGCGTGTGAACGTGATAGCTGCACGATTGAAATATTGTAATTATGATGACAAAATAATTAATTTCGGTAAGATTGCGTAATTATTTCGCTACTATACTGTAAAGTAAATGTATATAAAGTATTTTCCTACCTAAAATATGACACTCCATCTTTTTTTCGCATCTTTCGGATTGTTTTTGCACTTTATTACGGAGCAAAACGGCATGTTGTCGCTTGGTGTACTACCCTTTTATACATCCTACTCTATGTGCGTGACTGAGGTGAAGACTGTTCAGAATATCTATTTATGAACAGTTTGACCGTGCCGTTTTTAGCGTTTCGATGGTGCGTCTTAAGAGCTTATTACACCTTCCTAAATTCAGTCGTCCTAATTAGGAATCAGGAAAGGAAAGCAAATTTATGTTTCTGATCACACCTTCTTAATTTAGTGACTGAATCAGTAGTTCGACGGCGTCGGACGTGTCGTGCTAGTGTCGAGTTCAACCGCAGAGTACATTAAACATAAGTAACAATGGCTCCAGTACTGTCCAGACACAAAAAAATTGGCCAAGCCGTAGCTCTGGCTGTTGGCTCAATTAAAATTAAAAGAAAAAAAAGAAAAACTTGGGTGAAAGAATATTTATTGCTGCGCGACACGAAATAAAATAAAATGCAAATTGCAAAGAGAATACTACCACTAGGACTAGTGGTAACTGTCACGTACTACGTAGTGATTACATACTCTTTGGTATGTGCACACGGAGTCGCAGGCGCGCGGTGACCAGTATTATTTACTCTATGGCGGTGACTGAGCATATCAGGCGACTAAATGCTATTACACCTTCCTAAATTTAGGATGCTAAATCATTTACCTAGTGAGTTAGCAACCATACTTTTTTCCTAATTTAGGATCCTAACTTGCTAAATGCGATTACACTTGCCTGAATTTAGTAACTGAATCTTTTAGACGACTGAATTTAGGAAGGTGTAATAAGCATCGATATATATGTAAGTACTAGATGGGCCCTTTCATAGAAAAATGGCGGGTGACCAACTATGAGAGCGCGCTCCTATAACCTGTCATAAGCCTGTCTTTGTCCCCGTCGTAGCGCGATCACGGTCGCTCATCGTGTAGATAATTTGTTATTAAGTTAACATCTAAAGTCTTATTAGTTTGGCACTGTTGACTGTATTATTTTTATTTTAAGGTAAGTGTTTCAATTCACAATTATACATTTCCAAGAAAACGTTATTTAATCTTCCTATTTAATATTTTTATCCATTTCGCAATCATTTAATTTCCGCGGCAAACTGTATGATATTTTTTTTTTACTATCTGGCCTTACGGCTTTGGGTTCCAGCCCTAGAATAGTCCAGTCCAGTACGATAAAAAAAATGCAACCAAGATTAGTTAATGCATAGATGGGCAGAACGGACAGTAGGCATTAATACCTTCCGAGACGCAATATATTATGCTATTGTAATAATATGATAAAATTAGTTATTGACGTGAGTTTAATGTATAACCAACTTCAATAAATAAAGGGTTTTTATTTATTAAAGTTGATAATTTTTATTTTGTACTAGCGAATGCCCGCGACTTCGTCTGCGTGGTTTGAGGATTTTTGATTCCCGCGGGAACTCCTTAATTTTCCGGGATAAAAAGTAGCCTATGTGCTATTCCAGACTATAATCTATCTCTGTGCCAAATTTCAGCCCGATCCGTTCAGCCGTTGGGGCGTGATTGAGTAACAAACATCCATACATCCATACATCCATCCATCCAAACTTTCGCATTTATAATATTTATATTATATATTATATATTATATATTATATATTATTATTTTTGATTTGATTGATTGATATTTGATGAAAATATCAATCAATCAAATCAAATAAATAGTTAATTCAAAATTCAGAATTTTATTATTTTGTTGAACAAAAGTTGTTCAGTACCTATTATGTACAGCTACCTACTTACAAGTGTTTATTACTTAATCGTATTTTTAAATGCACACTGTGTAAGTGATTTATCTCAAAATAACTTTTAATATTTCTTTTGATGGCAAGTAGCATACTTAGAAATGTATAAAATAAAATAATTTCAAATGAAGTATTTTTCTGTGACTCGATCCATTAGTACTCTTTCATTCCATTCCAACCCCTTTTTATTATACTAGTACTAATAATTGTTTTTGAATTCTTTCATTTGCAATAAGGTTTGGCGAGGATTATTTTAAACTGTTTTAGCTGTTATTGTTTTAAATTTCAAGTTTTTTGCATTCGTAGTTACCGAATTATGCTAAGTGTGACGGACAGTCATGTCGCACCATAAGGGTTGTTTTCTTATCATTTTGGTACGCAACCCTAAAAATGACTTTATTTCTGTCAATTTTTCGACAAAGCTTCAGTATCAACAATTAACAAATAATTAAATTTAAAAAACCCACGACGAACTGCAGCGCCCCATTGTGTGGACTTTGACCTTTAAATATATCTAAGAACCTTCTCACAAGCTATATATATCTAATGCAAAAAACCGCATAATAATCGGTTCAATGGTTTTCCAGGAAACTGGTAACAAAAAAGTGGTAAAAATAACAACGTCATACTAACATTTATCGTTTACCTCAGAGAGTACACTCATGTAGGTATTATTTTCGACAAGCGCATCTGTACTAATCTATGACCAAGTCATACGTTTTCAAGATGGCGCATATGTTGCAAGCAAGTTCCCGCTTTTCAGACTAGATGGCGTTGTTAAACATAAGTCCACATTCTTTGTTCGACAGGGCCCGTCTATGTAAATTGACGTCGTTGGTAATAAGCCTTTAAGGTATTGGTAAGTCAATGGCCACAACCAAAACACCGGAAGCAATACAGACGCCATAGGTACATAAAAATTGGCTTCAATAGCAAAATTTGATGACGTCATATGACAATTGCCTGACACGTTCACTCATTCTAAAAACGTAGCTTTCAATAAGTAAGACTAGTCAAAACATAGTAGTACATGTTTTATTAACAAAATACATCGTATAACTATAATTGAGAAAAATGTAACACATCCATCTATAAATACTTTCAAAGTTGAATCCTGCATCATCAGAGACAAGTTCCATCATTCCAGTGTTGCCAACTTGGGGGTTGTCCCCCTAGATTTAGGGGCAAGTTAGATGGAAAGGGGTGTTTCTAGGGGCGTCCTTTTTCTAGGGGCATTATTGGGGGGAAACCATTTTTTGGGGCATTTTCTAGGGGTCTAGACCTTTTGTCTTCGTAACAACGCGAGGTGTCAGTCACGGTTACACAGCACTTTTAAATATAACTTTTAATTAAAACTAAGGCATTCAAGTTTAATTACGAATGTACTATATTCATACTTAAGACCTTTAGTCTTAAGAAGAATGAAATTTGAAACTTGAAATTAAGACTCGTTTTTAATATTCTGTACCTCAAAAGGAAAAAAACGGAACCCTGTGTCAAGACCCTTTTTCTCAGATACGCATGGAGGTATCAAGCTGAAAATCATATCAAATACTTATGTCTATTGTCCCTTGGAGCTGTGAAAAAATCAAACTTCTAAGCCAACGCAATCAAAAGATATAGCCGTTTATGCTGCCAATTTTCGAGTGTTTCGACACTCGCAAGGGAATCAAAACCTACAGGGTACTTCCCATGAACTCAGAATCTTGAAATTTGGTACGAAGCAACGTGTTATAGCACGAACAAAGGAAAAATTGCGAAAAGCATAAATTTTTAGTTACATCATATAATAAAAATATTTTCAATAATTTTAAACTTGCTATTCCTTTCCTCACGAACGCGTAGAGGTATTAAATTGAAATTAATATCAAATACTCAGGTCTATAATACCTTTAAGCTGTAACAAACAACTGTCCCTTGGAGCTGTGAAAAAATCAAACTTCTAAGTCAACGCAATCAAAAGATACAGTCGTTTATGCTGCAAATTTTCGATATTCGCAAGGGAATCAAAACCTACAGGGTACTTCCCGTGAACTCAGAATCTTGAAATTTGGTACGAAGCAACGTCTTATAGCACTGATAAAGAAAAATTTGCGAAAAGCATAAATTTTTAGTTACATCATATTATGATAAAAATATTTTTAATAATTTTAAACTAACTATTTATATAGTTATGGATTTTATTTAGCAATCAAAATAGCATAACTTTTACTTGAATACCTACAGATTTGTACGGAACCCTCGGTGCGCGAGTCCGATTCGCACTTGGCTGGTTTTTTGTTGTTGTTTACTATATTATGTGCTTGGTGGCGCTCTCTCGAAAAAACCTATGTCGAGCAGTGGATGCATACAGGCTGATGGATGGATGGATTGATGGATGCTGGATGATTTCGTGTCCCACGGAAATAAAGTCCATTTCATTTTGTAAGTGTGTATTTTTTTATTCATTTCAATATACCGCTCAAAAAAGGTGCCTATTTGGGACCAAGGTAATTTTAGCGAAAGCTAGGGGGATTTCTAGTTGGTGTTAGGGGTGAACAGGGGATTTCAAGCTGCTGTTAGGGGGGACGCTCCGTACTGGTTGGCAACACTGCATCATTCCTCAGTCGTCTGCTAAAAAGTACTCTGTAGTCTGTGGTCCTCTCATCTGCCAAATGTGTTTTCCAGAGACAATAAGTTTTCGTTTTTGGTGGAAAAGTAATAGAATAGTTATTTTAAAGAAAATAGAAGATTGTCCGCTATAATATTACAAATTGTTTTAATTTATTAGCGATAATCCGTAACGGGAACTATATAAACAAATATTCTGCATGTGAAGTTCACTGATCTGAAGCTGTTCCACAGGTCAGCCAAACAACCACTATCGTTTTATAGTTACCGTCATGGCATCAACAGCAGTCAAAGTAGTTGGCACAGTAAAGGATATATCGCCCCTGTACTATAGAATTTTATCAAAATTCCCACAAAATTTTACTTTTTGTTTTGCCTATGGATCAGCTGTCAAACCTCAGATAAGCAACCAGAAGAAGCACAACATGATCGATCTTATATATTGCGTCGACAACTCGTACCGTTGGCACGGTGCTAACATAGACATGAACCCTTCACACTACTCAGCCCTTCGATTTTTGGGCAAAGGATTTGTTGCAAGATTTCAAGAGAAGTGGGGTGCAAATGTTTACTTTAACACATTGGTGGACATAAAAGAAGAAAATGTAACCATCAAGTATGGTGTAGTATCTCAAAAAGACCTGATTGCTGATCTTCTTGATTGGAACCACTTGTATCTGGCGGGCAGACTTCACAAGCCAGTGGAGATCATCAAAAAGACAAACAGCTCACAGCTGCAGATTGCCCTGCAGTCCAATTTGCGCTCAGCTGTACATACAGCCCTCCTGGTATTGCCAGAGACCTTTTCTGAATATGACTTTTACTTCACTATATCTAATTTAAGTTATGCTGGAGATTTCCGCATGACCTTTGGCGAAAATAAAAATAAAGTGAGAAATATTGTCCAACCACAACTGTTAAACTTTCGTGAACTCTACAGACCTATCTTGCAGCAATTCCATGCCTATGTTGATTTTCCAACTGGTGAAGCTCAGTGCCACCAAGACATACATCCCGAAACTAAATTGCACCATTTAATGCAGCTGCCTATGGTTCCACAACAGAGAATAGTGAAGTTTTGGAACCACGGAGGACTTCAACAGGATATGGAGGATGTTCTTCGAGCTGTAGCCTATGATATTGATTGTGCTGTTATTTTGAGGCAAATACTAAAAGATTTGGTATGGCAGTCTAGTGTGAGACAGTCACTGAAAGGAATTCCCACAGCTGGTGTCCTAAAATCAATCCGTTATAGTGCTAAGAAAATAGCAAAAATGTTCTAAATATACTATTTATTATTCTCTGTAAATATTATTGTTTAAGTATAACTAGGTGTATAGAATAAATCTAGAATGTTACTTATGTTACAGTTTGTTTTTTATTCCTTTTAAGTTAAATTATAATTTTTTGGTTTTAGGTGCAAATATGCTATCTGACGAATCAAGCAGTGATTCAGAAACAGGCAGGTTCAAGTGTCAAACTAAAGGTCAAGGTGATAAATCAAATATTTCTAGCTCAAAAAGAGATAGCTTACACAATAGATCAACTGGCAGGAATAGAAGATCTCCTGACCGATTCAATAGAGGGGACAGAAGGAGAAGTGAAAAGTTTGAAAGGGGGTCCAGGGAAAGAAATAGATACCCTAGGTACTCTCCTAGAAGAAGAAGCTCTAGAGATAGAAGTAGAGAAAGAAGTAAAAGGTCCCCAGAAAGATATAGAGATAGACATACAAGAGACTCAAGGTCTAGAGAAGATAAATCTAAACCAAGGGAGACTCGAAGCATTAGCAAAGACAAACATCGGCATTCTAGATCTAGGTCTCATAAGTCTCCAGTTAAATCAAGGAATATAAGAGATGAAATCAAAGGCATCATTACAAAAAAGGATGAAAGTCCAGATAAAATTGAAAAGAAATCTAGAAATGAGAATTCATCATCCCCAGAACCTGTTGTAAAGAAGTCAGTAGTACATAAACCCACTGAAATTCAAAGGAAGAAAACAGAGAGCCCTATATTAGTTGAAGAACATGCTTGTAGTGATGTATCTGATGAAGTGCAGCCTGGCTCATATTATAACATGATACCAGCTATTGTAAAAGAAAAACCTGAAGAGCTAAAGGCAAAAGAGAAAGCAGAAGAATCTAGTGAGATTGATTCTTCAGATGATGAAAGACTTAGAGCTAAATTGCTAAATTTAGAAAAAGAGTTGCAGAAAACCAAGAAGAAAAAGCATAAAAGGAAGCATAAAAGAAAAAATTCAAAGTCTGACAAAGACAAACGTGACTCATCGGCCTCTGTAGAAGTAACCAGTACAACAGATATTCCAGAAGCTGTTACTGAATCTTCTAATGTTATAGAAAGTGCTGAAGTTACATCAACCCAAAAACATATTATACAGAAAGAGAGCAGCGAAGAAGGTGAAATATTAAGTGATGATTCTCAAAGTGATATTGATCCAAATGACTTAAGACATAAACTTAAACGATCAAGAACAGCACAAGATGATCAAAAGAAAGAGGCATGGGGACCAGCACTACCTCCACATCTGGAAAGACGTTTAACAAAAAGTATGCCACCAGTTGTCACTGAAGGACCATCTTTACCTCCTCATTTGCAAAAAAAGGTTCATAATAGAGGTAAAGGAAATAATGCATTTTTGTCATAACCATATTTTTGCTTTTTCTTATCTATACTTCTATACTATTAATATTATAAATGCAAAAGTTTGGATGGATGGATGTTTATTACTCAATCATCCCAGGACGATTGAACGGCTCTGGATGAAATTTGGCACACAGATAGATTAAAGTCTGAAATAACACATATGCTTTTTATCCTGGAAAATTAAAGAATTTCTGCAGGAACCAAAACACCTCAATCCACGCGGACGAATTCGCGGGAATCAGCTAGTTTAAGTAATATTCTAAATCAGTATTGAGATGTAAGTGGGGGGTAAGGGAGATCTCAGCGCTCCAACAGCCAACCTCACCTGCCTGTGGTGCCCCCTGCTGGTTGACGAACGAGGCTCTGGCGACCGACCAATGGCGGTATAACCATTACAAACTAGCTGGACTTGAATAAATGGCTCAGGCCGGTGTCGGGCAGCAGCGACACGGGTGCAACAAGTCCAGTCCTGCAATCGCCAACCCGCCTGCCCAGCGTGGCGATTAGGGCATTAAACCTATGGATAGCGCTAAAACAAAAAGGCCCCTAGTTCCCGGCGGCCCCACTTCTCCCGGATCTGGTAGCGGTCAAGGTGATGGTGGGGCAGGGGGTGCCAGGGGGGGGGCGGCAGGCTACCAAAACCAACTGACTTTGGCGACGTATAACGGACGGACATTGAGGCTTGATGAGAGCATTAAAGAACTTGAGGTAGAACTTGAAAATATAAGATGGCATATTCTGAGGTTGAGTGAAGTCCGTAGAGAGGGGGAGGACACTACAACTCTAGAATCAGGTCATCTCCTCTACCATCGCCAAGGAGATAGCCAATCACAAGGTGGCGTCGGATTCCTCGTCAACAGGGTCCTCACTGATAGCGTTGAAGAGATCTCGAGCGTATCTCCACGAGTTGCATATCTCATTATAAGATTGACCAAAAGGTATTGTTTGAAGGTCATTCAAGTGTATGCACCAACATCGACGCACTCCGATGCTGAGGTCGAAATGATGTACGATGACATCAATAACGCCTTAAACAACACCAGTAAGGCTCACTTCAACGTTATCATGGGGGACTTCAACCCAAAAGTGGGCATACAGAGTGGTTCAGAGTCTGCGTTAGGGCGGCATGGGTATGGAAACAGAAACCACCGAGGCCAAATGCTTATCAACTTCCTCGAGATGAGGGGTTTTTACTTGATGAATTCGTTCTTCAAGAAAAAGCCCCACAGGAAGTGGACTTGGAAAAGCCCAGATAACACGACAAAAAATGAGATAGACTTTATCATGACAGACAAACGCTACATATTTAGAGATGTCTCTGTGATCAACAGGTTCAATACAGGAAGTGATCACCGACTTGTCCGAGGCACTCTAAATATCAACTACAAGCTGGAGAGGTGTCGCATGATGAGGTCTACTCTTCGACCTACTATGTTTCAGGCCCAGGCTGGCTCTGATCGCTTCCAATTGGAACTGAAAAACAGATTCGATGCTCTGGAACCCACAATCGATATCGACGAGGACTACGAAAGCGTGACAAACATCATGCGGGACGAAGGGTTCAGGTTTTGTGGCACAAGGCAAGCAGGCAGGAAGTCTAAACTCTCAGACCAGACTCTGCAACTTATGAAAAAAAGGCGGGAGAACGTGCAGTCTACCCCGGCTGACAGTCAGGACCTAAATAAAAAGATCAAACGATCCATACGGCGAGACCTCCGGCATCTAAGTACACAACAAATACTTAAAGCTATTGAAGAGAACCGGGGGTCTAAAGTGTTTTCACAAAAGCTTGAAAATAGCCGTATAAGTAAACTTAAGACGTCGAGCGGTAGCACTGTATGCACCAAGTCAGAGATCCTTTCTGAGATCGAGGACTTTTACGGCCAATTGTATGAGACTCAAGTCCCACAACCCGAATCCTTCGAATCAGACCCCAGAGCCAAATTAACACGCCACTATACAGACGATCTTCCGGATGTAAGTGTAGACGAAATAGTGTTGGCCCTAAAACAACAGAAAAACGGAAAAGCCCCGGGAGAAGACGGAGTCACCTCTGTGCTCTTGAAGGCAGGGGGTATGCCCTTACTCCAAGAGCTACAGAGGCTCTTTGACTCGGTTATTCACAACGGGAGAACTCCAAAGGCGTGGAATAGGAGTATTGTTGTCTTGTTCCATAAAAAGGGTGACAAAACACTCCTGAAGAACTACCGCCCCATCTCACTCCTAAGCCACATTTACAAACTGTTTTCCAGGGTCATCACTAATCGCCTTTCACGAAGACTTGACGAGTTTCAGCCACCAGAGCAGGCTGGGTTTCGAAGTGGTTACGGCACCATAGACCACATACACACATTGAGGCAGATTGTGCAGAAGTCCTATGAGTACAAACAGCCTCTGTGTCTCGCTTTCGTGGACTATGAGAAGGCCTTTGACTCAATCGAGACCTGGGCTGTCCTGGAATCCTTGCAGCGATCCCAAGTTGATTGGCGGTACATCGAAGTTTTGAAATGCCTATACAGCTCGGCATTTATGTCTGTCCAAGTACAGGGTGCGTCTACAGGACCTATCCAATTGCATCGCGGGGTTAGACAGGGGGATGTTCTGTCCCCGAAACTGTTTTCTAATGCTTTGGAAGATGTCTTTAAAACGCTTGACTGGAACGGACAAGGCATCAACGTGAACGGAGAGCACATTTCACACCTTCGCTTCGCCGATGATATCGTCATCATCGCAAGTTCGCTGCAAGAGCTGCAGAAGATGCTCGATAGCCTTCACGCTGCCTCCCGACGTGTCGGTCTCCGGATGAACTTAGACAAGACCAAGGTAATGTTCAATGAATTGGCCGTTCCGGGGCCGATTACTGTCAACGGATCCGTTCTCGAAACTGTCCAAGAATACACATACCTTGGGCAAATTTTGAGAGTAGGAAGTAACAGTTTCGAGAAAGAGATAGAACGGAGAATACAGCTGGGCTGGGCAGCATATGGCAAACTCCGTCGAGTCTTTTCGTCGCCTATACCGCAATGCCTGAAGACCAAAGTCTTCAATCAGTGCGTCCTGCCGGTTATGACTTACGGTGCCGAAACGTGGACACTGACATCGAGGCTAGTCCACAAACTTCAAGTCGCTCAACGCGCTATGGAAAGAGCTATGCTCGGAATTTCTTTGAGGGATAGAATCCGAAACGAAGTAATTCGCCAAAGAACCAAAGTAATCGACATAGCTCTCAAGGCTAGCACGTTGAAGTGGCAGTGGGCTGGCCACGTTTGTCGTAGGACCGACGGCCGCTGGAGTCGCAAGGTCCTAGAGTGGAGACTGCGTCTCGGCAAACGGAGTGTGGGGCGCCCCCCGGCAAGGTGGAGCGATGACATCCGGAGAGTGGCTGGCATCGAATGGATGCGAACAGCCAAGGATAGGCAAAGTTGGCGCAATCTTAAAGAGGCCTATGTCCAACAGTGGATGCATATTGGCTGATGATGATTGAGATGTAAAGCCATTTATCACGGCTACCAGATGAGCGACAAATTCTCTGATTGGCTCAATCCATGCGGGCGAAGTCCTGATCATCAGCTAGTAATAATATAAATTTAGTAACATTTAAGTTTTACATTTTTTACAGGACCATCAATACCAGAGGACATGCGTAAAGTGTTAGCTGAAAATAGTGAAGTGGCTCATGAAGTTATACATGATAGTTCTGATGATGATGGTATAGGTCCATTACCCAAAGGAGCAGAAAATAAATGGTCAGAAGCTCACCAACGTCTTGAAGAGAGAGCTATTGAGATGAAAATAAGAACACTTGATGGGTGTTCGCTGAAGAGCTCGAATATTAAATCACGAGAACAGTGGATGTTAGAACTGCCAGAAGGAAAGGCGAAATATTTGGGACTGGAAGCCCGAAGTTTTAGGGCAAAAGAAGGGCCTGATATGTCTGATAGGTATGGTAAAGATCAAAGAACTTAAAGGGCCGGCGGAGGGCGAATTGCCCATACAAACGTAATACCAAAATAATTTGTAATTCGAGAATATTTCCACCATATTATGCGATTATTAAGATTGAACTTGTATTTATCTAGGTCCCTGGATAATTATCTTTTCAAAATACTTTCCCAAAATTAAATGTAAGCACATTGCGTTTCGCATGTTTTTACGACATAAATGACATGTTTTCGCCTTATTTGTTTCATATTAAATCCAACGATATTGATCAGGAACATAGCCTATATTGAAGTTACAGAATAACAACACGAAGTTAAAAACACAACAATTTTTCATTCATCATTTTTGGTATTCACGGAACAAGACCAAAATGTATAACAAACTCTGTACGCTCATATTGCTATCGCGCTTGCACGCGATCATGTGTCACCAGACAAATAGCAATATAACCGGCAAATTTATATTTGCGGTTCGAATAGAAGTTGCGAGCGCCGCTCCCCGGCCCTTAAGTTTAGTGAAGATTGTTTTAATAATTATCGGTATTAATATGTTCATATTTTTTGTTTTGCTCTTAAGATCAAGTTGGACAGACACTCCCGAGGAAAAAGCGCGGAAGGCATTAGGAATGGCAAAGGAAGAAGACACCAGTACAACACTTCAAAGGGAAGCAAGGGAACGTCATATTACTAGCAGGGATGAAGAACAAGAGACAGCTGCTAGGTAAAATACTTTTGACATTTTGATTTTTGATTAAATTGTGATTGAAAAAATATTGGATTCGAAGCTTTATGCATTTGCTTGCAAATTTTCTATGACATGTTCATTTTCAGAAAACACAAAAAGAAACATAAAAGAGATGAAAGCTTATTGGAAATGCATCAAAAGAAATTGAAAAAGAAGAAAAAGGTAATATTTTAACATTAAATAATTGATCTGATTAAATCAAAATGTAAAACATTGTAGACCTATCATCCAAAAAGGTTTTTCAAAAGTAAATTAATCTGTTTAATTTTGCAGAAAGAAGACAAAGATGAAGAGAAGAAAGAACGACGTCCATTTAGCCGAGATCAGGACTTACAAGTCAACCGTTTTGATGAAGCTCAAAAGAAGTCTATTATCAAGAAAGCGCAAGCCTTAAATACCAGATTTTCACGCGGAGAAGCGAAATATTTGTAAGGTACGCTGGGACGTATTATAATTACATAATGTGTGAATTCATTGTATATATTTCAGTGAACTAGGTTTGTTAACTGTTGCAATGTTCTGATATTTTAAATTTGGAATAATTATAAATAATGAATGAATAAGTGAATAAAGCACCAGATGTCTCATCATCTCATAGCCAGTGGCTTTACTGGCTATGAGATGATGAGACATCTGGTGCATATGAGTAATTATTTGGCTCATTTGTAGGGTTTCACAAGAAATTCTGAATTTCTTAGTATCTTGTGTGATTGCAGAGTAGTGGGCAGACATGTGCATATTATGGCTGTAATATGGGTAGGTACCTAGGTAACTTACTATACCTAGGTACCTACCCATATTTCAAGGTGATATAATTATAATAAGGTCTATTTGTAGGTGTGTAAAATATTAATAATGCATTAGAGTTACTTTAATATCTTTATGAATTAAAGTCAATAGGTGCACCTGTATTACAGTTTGTTACATTTAAATAATGTAGCTGGAATTAATATTTTATAGGTAAATATAAAGACCTTCATTTTAACTGGAACAGAGTTTTTATTGTTTCCTTGCTTTACAATAATTAGGTGCATATTAGGTCCCTGAACGATAAATACCTACTCGTAAATGGACAAAAATTTAATTTATTTAATCTCAATACGGTTGATAGGCGACGTAAAAATACATAGGTACTAAATTACATATTATATTGCTTATTTGGTTACACAAAAGTCTAAATAAAATTGATAGTTTTAAAAGTAAAATTATTATTTTTACTTTTCCGCATTTATCCGTTATCAAAGGACAGCAATAGGAAAACCTGAAAATTAAAGTTAACATTTCACGGATGGTAAATCAATGTTGTCATGTTTAAAGGACAGCAGGTTGTACAGTGGTGGCTTCAGCTGATGCACAAACTTTAACCTTCGAGTTCTCGCAACAGAGTGGCTCGTCGGCTGTCATATCGGCGAAGGTCCAGGGCTTGTCGCATGCCTTGTAAAAAGCTGACAACTGTAACAAACACAATATCATCAGTGTGCCTAACTAGGTACATATTTTAGACAGTTATTTACTCAGTGAATCTGCAATTTTGCCTAAATAACTGCAAAATAATATTATAACCACTATAATCATCGATTTACCAACCTATACTGACCTAACCTACCCATCCGATAGGTATATGAAATAGCGGTTAATCGACTGCAAGCTTTCGAAATGTACTCAATTCTCATGCCCATGAGGTACCTATGTGAACTAAGGATTGCAGGCAAGAGTGTTCTGTCACCAAAGAGATTGTACTATAATATTATACGATATAATATGATATACTTACGTAAAGCGGTGGACAGGGACATTACCTACTCAAAAGCGGTTTTAGAGTTTTTTCGCGTGATGACATTTTTCAGTATTTTCAAAGAGCGCAGTAGGGCACGCGATGCTTATGATCAGTCATGACCATGTCATGACTATCAGACAATCCTAAACTATAGAGAATTCTGATCGCATATAGATTAGGCAACTTGATTAATTTATGGTATATGTACCCATGCCCCCTCCTAGATAAGCACGCTTCCATCTAGCTAGACTTTATCATTACAATGAGAGATCACAGACTAGAACAAAATATAAGCACCCACCTTAAGTTCGTTAGCAGTTTCAAGTCTATAACACAAGATCTCAGGTCCTTTCGCCTTCGTGGCCGTGGCTAGCGCGAGGCAAAGACTCTTGCAGGTCGTCTCGCCTTCCTCGTTGCAGACCACAACCAGTCCCGGCGACTGAGAGAGAATGGGTAGCTGGTCTGGAGAAGGAGTGGAGGTTGGGAATCCGCCGCACGTGCAGTTGCCTCTTACACCGTCGCTGAACGCTCCGGAACTGTAATGTGAACTTTAGTATCAGCTGTTAGGTATAGTCTAAAAGGATTCTATACCTACTTTAAGATACCTGCTTGGGATTGTGTACATAGTCATGTAAGAAATGTGTGTAGACATTTCATAAAGGAGATTCCTCTTTTAGAAATGTGCCTCTAAATATAAAACATTTATTTCTAAACATGCACGCCCATTTTAAAAATAAATATTAATCTAACTGGCGAACGCATTATATATAATTACATATAATAGGTTTAAAATATTATTTTTTAGTTTTTAGAGTTTATTTTTTGTGTCGGGGGGTTATTAAATTTTTTAATTTTACTTTTATTTTGTCCTTTTTAAAGTAAGTAGGTTTAAATATTAAGAAGGTATTTATAGTGAGTAGTCAGTTGAGTTAGTAACTTAGTTAGGTAGGTAGGTACTAACATGTCATATTTAAAGTCGTGGTGACCTTACCATGTTCTTTCAATATCATTGAAGTAATGCGGTACCAAATTTCGAATCGATAGGACATAATTGGAAGGTAGTCAGATCCCCTCATCAACTATTATAGAGCTGATGATCTTCAAACGGCTGAACAGATTTTCATGAAACATATAAGAACACTTGGGATAAATTAATTATCTATGACACAAAAAAAACTAAACTAAAATCGGTTCATCCGTTTGGGAGCTACGATACCACAGACAGACACGTTATACTTACACCCCTCTCTTTTTGCGTCGGGGGTTAAAAAGAATCTTTGCAAAGTTAGGTATGATACAACTATGAACTAGCTGATGATATCATAGAATGCGGATTGAGGTATTTTGGTTCCCGCGGGAAATCTTTAATTTTCCGGGATAAAAACGAACCTACAGCTATGTGTTATTCCAGACTATAATCTATCTCTGCCTACTTCAAACTTAGTAGGTAGCTATAAGTATGTACCTACGAAAGGTAAACTAGGTTTCAAAGTTCTGTTATAGGTTAAAAATTGCGTAATAATTACCTGTTGGTCGCAGGATTTTCACCGTACACTAATCCTAGCAGTGCAAAGAAGACGAAAAAGAAGCTCCCGGACGACATGGTGATAGAGAACACAATCAAACCAGTAACCAGTAAAGAACTGCGTTTTGTCATATGTGGGGGTTGCTTAAATACTGGAACCTTTGTTAGCAGTAGGGACACCATTCGTTTGGAAATATTAGTCCGGGGTTGCCGACATTTTTACCATTTAGTTAAAGTTAACGTAAATTCATGTCTAATGAATGACAACATCCAATTTGTGTTTAACGACCAACCTGGCGCAGTGGTGAGCGCTGTGGTCTTACAGTGGGAGGTTCCGGGTTCGATTCCCGGCAGGGTCAATTTGGGAATTTATAATTTCAGAATTTTCTCTGGGCTGAACTGGTGGTAGGCTTCGGCCGTGGCTAGTTACCACCCTACCGGCAAAGACGTATCGCCAAGCGATTTAGCGTTCCGGTCGATGCCGTGTAGAAACCGATTAGGGGTATGGGTTTCATATAACTGCCGTACCTACCCCTAACAGGTTAGCCCGCTACTATCTAAGTCTGCACTCTGCAGCACCATCAGGTGAGATCGCAGTCTGATTGCTAACTTGTAATTGAATAACCAATTAAAGAAAAACACATTGGAGACCTGCGTGTATAATTAGACAAGATGAACTCTACTTGGGCATACGTTATCTAGCCTCATGTAGTCCAGGAATGAAGCGAAGGATGTCTCATGTCGATCTCATGAAGATCAAGTAGCTCGAAGATCACGCGGTGAACCGCACGCAACACGTATCCCTAATATTCCTAAATTATGGATATGCATGGAAACTCGAACATAAATGTTTTGACGTGAATACGACCTAATTGTTATGATTGTATCACTCTTACAGTAAGCAGTTAGACCTTTAGTTCCATTTGTTTGAAAAGAGCTGGTGTCAGTGTCGTCTTACAATAGAGCTATTCCTGTAATTTTTTATACTTCCGATAAGCTAGAAAATCCTATAATATAGAAAAGCCCATCAATTGATGATACATTCAATTTAATCTTCAATAATCAGATCATTAACTCGATTGGCGGCTTATAATTATATAATATATTTACTAAAAAGCTGAGCGAGCTGTTACTACCTAAATATTATAAACTAGCTGATGCCCGCGAGTTCGTCCGCGTTTTTAATTCCCGCGGGAATTCTTTAATTTTCCGAGATAAAAAGTAGCCTATGTGCTATTCCAGACTATAATTTGTCTCTGTGCCAAAATTCATCCAGATCCGTCCAGCCATTCTAGAGTTATATGTTTTCGAACAAACCCGACTTTGTTTTATATATTAGGATGTGAAAGTATGACTGTCTGTTACCTTTCATGGCCCACCTGTTTAAACGATTTTTACGGGTAGAAATAGCTATCTGTACCTACTTACTAAATTTCATAAAAACTTGTATATTCTGGAGAAGGAAATAGGCTACTTATCCATGATGATCAGACTTCCATTGGGATAAAAGAATCGTAAATCCTAAGACGCTGGTGTCATGTTTTCCCAATTATTGAAATGGGACATAAACCCTAATGTAACATGCTACAAATTGTTGCAACTCTTTTCTGTCAATCGATTTAGGTAAAGGCAAGTTTCAACGATTCACGACAATATCCAGACTCATATAGAAACTATCTAGTCAGACTACAGCATATTGTGAATTTGTAATCTATATCAGTGATCTATACTCAAGGATCTGCCTTTTCTACAAATATCTTGATAGTATCTTTTCTTCTTGGATTCTTTAGTGAGATTAAGTATGTAAGGACAGCTCTAAATATTTTGTTATCTCTTTCCACAGGCTGTGTAATGAAAGAGATAGCAATATATTTAGAGGTTTAATTTTAATTTTGTTTAGATTATGTACAACATAATTAGCCACTTTATTGCCTATGCCTATGTGTAGGCTTACACTATTGGTATATAATAATTGAATAAAAGAAATTTATCTACTTAAATAATTATTATATTTCATCTGATTTCAAAAATTCCTGTAAGTGTAATAATGTACTAATGTGTCCCTCCCCACAGCGAAAAACATTTGTAATCTCAGACGGGTTTGGAAAAGACCTTGGTTATTTGCTAAAAAGTGAACTACACCAACAGGTCCTTAACATATGTAACCCGGGGGCCCCCTATGAGTACATAATTGAAAATATTAAAGGCTGTTGTTTAGATAAATACAGCACAGTAGTATTGTTAGTAGGTGACAGTCGGCAAATAACCAAAAAAGAAATACTCAGAAGTTTTGCATACCTACAAAGTGTACAAAAAGATTCTGAATGTAAATTTATACTTTGTGCGTTTCCATACTCATGCTCTTTGACCTCAGCACAAAATAGGTATGTTTATAAACTTAACATGCTTTTACATAATTTAAGCTATGGTCATAGAGACCATTTCCATGTACTAGACACAAATAAGTTTGTTAAGCGATTTACTCTGACAAAAGGTACTATGTATCTGCCACATAGATATAAGAAACAAATAGCTACATTAGTAGCTTGTAATATACAAGACCCAGCTATTTTTAGCTTGGATGCAACTGTGAATGGTACATGTTGTACCCATAATATTGATTTATCTAGTAATATTAGTACCAATCCCAGTATTTTGGAATTGGATACAAGTTATCATGAAAAATTAAATACAAATTGTACAAATTGTACTAATATTTATGTTAACACTGACTCAAGCTGTGCTGGTGGTACTACCAAGTCAGTAAATAACTCAAGCTACAGTAGTAGTACTACCAGGAACACTGCTTGTTTAAACTAGGCAGCAAGACAACGGAGAAGCTCTGTAAAATTAACATTGTACATCAAAACATACAGAGTCTCTCCGGCAAAGAATTAGAAATAGAATTATTTGTGGAAAAATGCAACACACATATCTTGTGTTTCACTGAGCACTGGCTTAAGAGTGAACAATTGCCAATAACCAGGATACATAACTTTACAATGTCAAGTGCGTTCTCTAGAAAATCTGCTATTCATGGTGGATCATTAATCCTGGTCCATAAAGACATTAATAGTAAAGAACGAAAAGACATAGTGGGTCTATCTGTTGAACGCATTGCGGAACTGTCTTGTGTGGAGCTGGAGCGTTTTATTGTAGTCTGTGTTTACCGGCCCCCCTCAGGTGATCTCACCCATTTTGAGGATATAATGGAAGATGTGTTAAAGCGATTGTGCGTGTCCACTAAGAAGATTATAGTATGCGGCGATTTTAATGTAAATATTTTAATGGAAAATGCTTTAACTGGTAGGTTGCTAAACTTATTTAAATGTTTTAACATGAAACATGCTTTTAGTGAACCTACTCGGATAACAGAAACTTCAGCCACTTGCTTAGACAATATTTTTTACAGTGGCGATATAATTTTGGAAAAAGCTGTTATAAACAAGCTAAGGTCGGATCATTGCGGGCAACAGATAACTGTTTTAAGTAGTGCCAATAAAAGAAAACAAATCATCAAGTGTAGACCAATAACTAAAAATAAATTGACGCGGTTTAAAGATCAAATTTCCGCCAAACTTCCTGCAATCACCTATAAAAAGGGTCACCCAGACCGCACCTATACTAGTCTCTTCAAGACAATAGACAATGAATTTAATAAGGTATTCAATTTGAAGCAAATAGAAAAAAGTGAGAAATTAAAGTTCAGTGATTGGGCTACTGTAGGCATTTACAAAAGTAGGGACAAGTTGTACGAGTTGTATGATGAAAAACAATACAACCAGTCTCCCAGTTTTGTTGAACGCGTGAAAACTTACTCAAAGACTTTCAAAAATGTTTGTATTCATGCTAAGGCACTACATATTAAAGAGAGAATTGTGAAGTCGGATAACAAAATAAAAACCACTTGGAACATAGTAAATGACGAGTCTGGTAAAACTAAATCTCGTGATGTCAACTACGAGATTGTTATTGATAATAATAAAATAACGTCTGATAAAGAGGTTGCAAAAACCTTCGAAAAGTTTTTCCAGGATGTTCCTATTTTGTTGACCGACTCTCTAAACTCCTCACCCACCGCAGCTCAGAGTATATTGAGGGAAAATGTAAAAGAGTGCAATGTTTCTTTTGAATTTAAACACATCACTGCTATAGATATTATAAAAAACTTTATGTTATTAAAATTAAAAAATACTGGTGACCTATGGGGTATGTCTGTGAAAGTCATATCAAACATAATAAGCGACATTGCCCCTTACTTAGCTGTAATTTTTAACGAATGTGTAGATTTAGGCACCTTCCCGAGTTTAATGAAACATGGTAAACTCATTCCTTTATTTAAGTCAGGAAATAAAAACGATCTTAATAATTACAGACCTATTTCAATTTTACCAACTCTCAGTAAGGTTTTTGAAAAAATTATATTGAGCCAATTATTAAATCACTTTAACACAAACAGCTTACTGCATCCCGAGCAGTACGGCTTCACTAAGGGTCGTAATACAACTGATGCGGGTGCAAAACTATTAAAACATATATACGATGCCTGGGAGCGTTCACAGAATGCTATTGGTATCTTCTGTGATCTGTCTAAGGCATTTGATTGTGTTGAGCACAAAACTTTATTGCTGAAATTAAGCCACTATGGCATGAGAAATGTTGCACTCGATCTCATTGCTTCCTATCTAAATGATAGAACTCAGAGGGTATGCGTAAACCACGTGAAGTCAGAGGGCTCAACTGCATTAATGGGTGTCCCACAAGGCTCGATCTTAGGTCCATTTCTATTTTTGGTGTATATAAATGACTTACCATACCATGTCAATAATGTCTGTGACATTGTATTGTTTGCTGACGACACCTCACTTATTTTTAAAGTGGATAGAAGTAAGGACAATTTTGACGATGTAAACAATGCAATATCACACGTATCACACTGGTTTACTATCAATAATTTATTATTGAATGCTAAGAAAACCAAGTGCTTAGAGTTTGTTCTACCTAATGTAAAGAATATTAACAAAACTATAATGATAAATGGAGAAACACTAAAAATGGAGAACTCCACAGTTTTTTTGGGGGTGACCTTGGACAACAAGCTTCAATGGGGCGCTCATATAGATACACTAGCGGGAAAACTTAGCTCGGCTGCCTTTGCTGTTAGGAAAATAAGACAGTTTACCGATATTGAAACGGCTAGGCTTGTCTACTTTTCTTACTTCCACAGTGTTATGTCGTATGGCATTTTATTGTGGGGCAGAGCCGCTGATATCCAATCAATTTTTATATTGCAGAAAAGAGCCATTCGTTCTATTTATAAACTCGGATCACGCGAATCACTTCGTGAAAAATTTAAAGAGATTGGTGTTCTTACGGTGCCTTCACAATATATATACAATAATATAGTCTTTGTTAGGCAGAACATTAATAATTATAAACAAATATCTGATACTCACAATCTATGTACTAGAAACCGCCATAAGCTAGTAACAGCGTCATATCGTGTGCGTAAGGTGCAGAAATCCTTT
The DNA here is from genome assembly GCA_963932025.1 of Erebia epiphron. Lineage (NCBI taxonomy): Eukaryota > Metazoa > Arthropoda > Insecta > Lepidoptera > Nymphalidae > Erebia > Erebia epiphron. The sequence continues at coordinate 14,031,569 of OZ009956.1, read as the reverse complement.
GTGGGGTCGAGTGTACGTTTTTATAACATGGTTCCAAAAGAGTTTATAGATTTGCCATTACATAAATTTAAGGACTGTGTCAAACAGCATTTGTTAAGTCGAGCTTACTATACTATCGACGATTTTATTAACGACAAAGTTGCATGGAAGCAACCGGCCTCGAATCCAGTGACCCACAAGTCGGTGTAATACTTGTAACGTTGCGTATGTATTGTATTGCTTAAATATTGTAACCTCTTTCTTTTTTTGAGAAAAGAGCAACTGCTGAGTTTCTTGCCGGCTCTTCTCAGTAGAACCAGCTTTCCGAACCGGTGGTAGAGTCTTGACGTATCATAAGTGACACAAGTTGTCCTATGTGAAATAAATAAATCATTTATCATTTATCATTTATCATCAAGCCATACAGTGTGCTTGTAAAAATGAAACATTATCTCTGTGGTGCAGGGCATGGTTTTGGCATTTTCCCTAAAAGGCCTTGGATTTCCTTTTTTTCATCGTAACTCTTCCACATCTCATACAAATTGATTATGGTCCTTACTATTTCTTGGATCTGTAAAGATGGTAGGTACCCATATAAATTGAAAGTAGTTCAAACAAAATGAATATATCTTATGACTATAAATTATCTATGTCACCATAAGATTGCAAAAACCGTTACATTGTAATCTAACTAGCGAAATTGAAAACTGTCAACAGACTGTGAACCGTTCAATGTTCTGAGTGTCAATTTTTGAAATATTCATTGTATTTACGTTTTCTTGTCTCTTTAATGTAGGTTAGGTTAGGGTTTGACATAAATAATCAGGTAGGGCACTTAGGTTTTATCGGGTTAGTAAACTTAACAGATTACAATCTACCGAAGAATAATGTGTTAAATTGTAATCTGTCAACAGTTTACAATTTCGCTAGTTAGATTACAATCTAACGGTTTTTGCAATCTTACGGTGACATTTACAAAACTAAATTGTGATGATACATATAATAATAACTAGATGATTCCTGCGACTTCGTCCACATGGACAAAGTTTTTTCGATTCCTGCGGAAATTTTCCGGGATAAAAGTAGCCTATGTCCTTCCCCGGGATACACCCTACCCCTGTACCTAATTTCATTAAAATCGGTTGAACAGATACATTTTTTGATTCCCGCAGGAACCTTTGAATTTTCCGGGATAAAAAGTTCGGAGATATTTAACCAAATCCAAACTTATCGCACATTCAGTAGATAAACCTGTTATTATTTACATAATATATTTTACTAGATGATTCCCGTGACTTCGTCCGCGTGGACCAAGTTTTTTCGATTCCCGCGGGAACTCTTGAATTTTCCGGGATAAAAAGTAACATATGTCCTTCCCCATGATACAACCTATCCATGTACCAAATTTCATCAAAATCGGTTGAACAGATGGGCCGTGAAAGCGTAGCAGACAGACAGACAGACAGACACACTTTCGCATTTATAATATTAGTATGGATGGATATTTGTAAAAAAATAATAACTCTTGCTGTTTAGTTTACTTTTAGGTTTGAGCAATATTGGGTATATTCTACCAATTTCAACTTACTTTATCCATATCAACATTTAGCTCAGCAAACCATGGCTTTAGGTTCTCTTTACCCAACATTACACAAGCTATGTGAAGAGCACTTATGGCAATCTGAAAATTATAATAACAAAATTATTGAAATGATTAAAATTTATAAGAGGATGTAGCTGGATACTTAATTATGATAATTGATCAGTTATTGGGACTTATGTTAGATTTTCATTTAACTACTATCAATTCAAGGAAAATGTGAAATTCGGTGGCATTGGAGCATTTCATTGTAAAGTGGTCAGCCATCCGCACGGAGTGGCAGCATGGCAATGAAATGTTCCTATGTTCCTAACTCTCCGCAGAAGACACAGATGCTCCGTGAGGCCTTTTAGAACAGTAAGGCTGTTTAGAAATTTAAGCTAAATGAACCTTTAAAATGTATACCTGATAGGGTGGATAAAGTAGGCTAACATCAGTCCTCAGTGAATCATTAACTATTCTCCAAGCATATGTTAGAATTTGATCATCCTGCACTTGTGTGTGTATATCTTGCACAAAGAGCAGTAAAGGCCTATATGGTTGGTAGACAATCAGGCAACAATCCAAATTTTCAAGTAAATAAAATTCACACTCTAGTATGTGGTTTGTCCTGTAAGGAAACTCCTGTTGCCCATATGCATAACTGAATTTATTCTTAATTACGGTTTGACATGTGGTTATCAGTCTTGAATTAGAAATCACACCAAACTCTTCTACTTTAGACGCTAGGAACACACAAGTGGGCGCTAAAAGCAATGGATCTATACATTTTAAAGAATTTCTAGCATAGAATCTTTTAAAGTAAACAGTTGCGGTGGCTATAACTTGCTGACGAAGTTTTAGTTGCTCCCCTAGTACTTGTATAATGCTAGCGAAAAAGTTGAATATTTTCTGATATTCTTCCTCAGTCAGCTTTCCCAAGTCATGTTGACGATCTCGAAAGAGATCCTGTTTATCCAGTATCCATTGCTGATGATGTGAACTCTGCCAAAAGTTACCAGCCATTGTCAAGATCGGATTTTACGTTTTTTAGGGGTATTTCGATCAAGATTTACGATATTGCCTTCAAAACATGTCTAGTAGTTTTTGTGTACATGGAATTGAGATGAATTTCCCTATATTTAACTTTAAATAAACATAAAAACTAGAAGTTTTAAGTTTATCTGTTATCAATTGTATTTCCGTTTTTTTATAAAGACAGTAGACACGTCACTGTCAGTGTCATTGTCAAATGTGACAGTTGATTGTCACAGAATGATAAAATTCCTTCCCATAGACAAGAATGTACATTAATGATGCTCCTACACAATATGTGGATATGTGATTTGGTCGTGGTCATTTATTTGGCTGTGTGGCCAAAATTAAATTATGCCAAAAGCGCGAATATATTGGACCAATATTTCATTGACTTTTGAATGGTGCTTGAATGTTTATAGTGCTCCGTAATTAAAGTCCGGAACCTCTGGACTAATAAACACCTGGTCCCGGGTCGGGCCTAATTAAGTATTGGGTTTTTCTGACTAGAAATTCTCAGTAGGTGCTAGCCCGGAGTTAGGAAGTTGGTAGTGTTTCACCCCTGTGCCTCGGAGAGCACGTTAAGCCGTCGGTCCCGGTTATTATCACTAACATGATAATAGTGGTTAAAGCCCGCCAACCAGCACTATAGCAGCGCGGTGAGTCTAAAGGTGTAATTCCCTCTCTCTTGAGAGTGGAGGCCTGTGCCCAGCAGTTGGTCGATAATGGGCTGTACTGGAGTGCTCCACCACAAGTCTATATACGCTTCACTTCTCTATTCTTATTATTCGTACGGCAATCCAACACGATAGGGGAGAGATTTGGTGAAGGAGGCAAGGAGGTGAGACCGCCAACTGGGCAACTTCTCAACTTCAGGCTGCTAGGTACTTACTGAAAATTTCATAATATGCTATGATCCTACCCTGGACTTGAACCCGGGACTTGCAGCCGACCGGACTAGCCATTAAGTATTTATTTATTATAGCGAATGCCCGCGACTTCGTACGCGTGGATTGAGGTTTTTTGGTTCCCGCGGAAACTTTAATTTTCCGGGATAAAAAGTAGCCTATGTGCTATTCCAGACTATAATCTATCTCTGTGCCAAATTTCAGCCAAATCCGTTCAGCCGTTGGGGCGTGATTGAGTCAAACATCCATACATCTATCCATCCATACATCCATCCAAACTTTCGCATTTATAATATTATAGTAAGAAGTTGACTAGCTGATGCCGATGATGCTGATGAATTTAATGTTAGTACTTAGGTACTCACTGAATTTTTCATATTTTTCAGTTTCTATATTTAACTCTATCTACTCTACTTTCGAAGCAAAATTTAACCCTTCGTATTTTTTCTTTGCTAAATTCTACATTAGCTGATTTTAATTCGCATCGTCCTTTAGCCATATTAACTACCTTATAAGCTGATGTTCGCAACTATTTTCGCGTGGATTGAGGTTATTTGGTTCCCGTGAGAACTCTTTAAATTTCCGGGATAAAAAATAGCCTATGTGTTATTCCAGACTATAATTATTAATTAGGTACTATCTCTGTGCCAAATTTCATCCAGATCTGTTCAGCCGTTCTGATGGGATTGAGTAACAAACCAGTAGGTACCTAATAAGTATCCATCCATCCAAAGTTTCATATTAAGTACAGGTATTTCTTTCGAAATCCAAAATAATAGCACACTTGCGTAAATTAATTAGGTAATGGTTCAGATTAAACCTTGAAATTGCTCTAGCCCTATTCGATAAAAACATGATGCAAACTGAAATTAATTTAAAATTAATTTTAAAGCATAAAAATAATATTTTATGATCGATTTCAACTTAAAGGCTTCGATATTCAAAGAAAGTACGTTTTCCGAAATAAAATATTTTCTTAAAATGACGGCATATCTAATTGGACTCCTTACATGCAGTATAGGTTTAACCGTTGCAAAGCCAGAAGCACAATTGAGCCAAATATTGTAAGTTCGAGAAATTATAAAAAATGTTTTATTTTTTGTGTAGTACCTACCTACACCTACATCCTAATTTTATAAGGTGTACTTACTAAATTAGATGTAGGTACTATACGATGAGTGTACTTTTTATGGATCCGTACCTCAAGAGAAACAAAGGAACCCTCATAGGATCGCTTCTTTGTCCGTATGTCTGTCTGTCAACCACCTTTTTCTTGGGAACGCGTGTGTTAGGGTTACTTGGGGAGATTCTGGTGAATGAAACTGCAGCAGAGCTTCTTCAAACACTTCTTTAATTTCTGTTACTTAGTCACACCGTACACGCCACAAATCAACAACGGCCACACACCGGCTTACGCAAGACATAGACTACTAGACTACATAGAAATTCTGGGTTGCTAGCTATAAGCATTACCAACACGCCTCCTCAACCCTGAATTTCTTCAGTCTCTTAATTCTATATTTAACTTCTAACACTTTTATCTAACTTTTACTTCTATGACCTTTATTAATCTATGACAACTTTTTCAAACCTTCTGTTACTCTATACTGTATTTAATCTTTGACAAAAAAATTCTTTGACATAAGTTTTGACAACTGACAACTAAAAGTAAAACAACCTTTACTAAGATGACTGATTTTTAAAAATGGTCAGGTTATGTTCAGAAGTATCTACTATTTCGAAAAAATATCTTATTTCAGCAGAAAAATAAGGTTTGGTAGATAAAATTGGCATTTGAAATTAAATTTTTAAAATTCACGCCAAAACGCTCGTCGGTGTCATGGCGTCGTTTGTGACGTCACTATTGTTTTTACCAATGTACTCTGTGCAGTGTCCAGTAAAAAATAGTGTGTTTGTCAAAGCTCGAAAGCAAACAATTGTGACGTCATTCGCTTCTTGGTGTTTTATCCAATATGGTGGATTGCTGTATTTCATAGTTTTATTTTATCAAAATAAATAGCAATCTCACTCGAAATTGAAAAATAAATACGTTTTTTATAATCCATGAATCCTATTTCACTAGATAAATTCATAATTTAATTGATTCTTGGTTACTGTCATCATACCTATTGTAAACAATCCAAAACAATAACATTTCTACTTATTAAATATTACTAACACTCTTCTATTCCCATACAGGTTCTAAAATAATTAAAAATATTTTTATGCAGTGGCTTAGTCAAAACATCTGCAATTTGTTCTGAGGTTTGAATATATGCCAATACAATAATATTCTGTTCTAATAAAAAGTGTGAGATAAATAATTATTATACAAAATAAGACATTGTCGTTAGGACTTTTTTGTTATGAAAATTGAGAAAACAATTTCTAGGATTTTTGCCTGTTACAAAACATAATCTAATATTACATTTTAGGCAAAATACTACCGTTTTCTTTTGGCAGTATCTGCATCGTCCTTCATCCATGGTTGACGGGAAATGACCTACATTGTCATATTTTAACAGGACTTGACGGACGTGCTGCATGTGGTTTGCAGACTTTAGTGCCTTGCCTTCTGTTTTTTGTCGTTTGGCACTTCGGTTTCTCATAAGCAAACTTTCATACACTTCATATCGAAATACTTTACGATTTCTCCCATGTCCGAATTGCATGATTTTTTGAATCTGTAGCGAAAGTTTGCGAGATGGTCCCATATAAACACATTCCTTTAAACAATAACTATTGCCTATGTCATAAGCGCCGAAAGCAGTGGTTACAGTTAATCTGCCGAAACCTGGAATTTAAATCGGATAAATCTGCGATATTACTTTGTGAAGAACTGAAGACCACTTTGATGTTAGGGTTATAAAGAAATCAACTAAAAACTCAGATCTAGCAAAAATGAATTAAACCTAACCTTACATTTTCTTCATAAAACATGACATACAATTAACATCCATACTAATATTATAAATGCGAAAGTGTGTCTGTCTGTCTGTCTGTCTGTCTGTCTGCTACGCTTTCACGACCCATCTGTTCAACCGATTTTAATGAAATTTGGTACAGCGATAGGTTGTATCCCGGGGAAGGACATAGGCTACTTTTTATCCCGGAAAATGTAAAGGTTCCCGCGGGAATCAAAAAATGTATCTGTTCAACCGATTTGAATGAAATTTGGTACAGGGGTAGGTTGTATCTCGGGGAAGGACATATGCTACTCTTTATCCCGGAAAATTCAAGAATTCCCGCGGGAATCGAAAAAACTTGGTCCACGCGGACGAAGTCGCGGGAATCATCTAGTAATATTATAAATGCGAAAGTGTGTCTGTCTGTCTGTCTGCTACGCTTTCCCGGCCCATCTTGACCGATTTTGCTGAAATTTGGTACAGAGGTAGGTTATATCCCAGGGAAGGACATAGGCTTTTTATCCCGGAAAATAAGGAGTTCCCGCGGGAATCAAAAAACCTTAATCCACGCGGACGAAGTCGCGGGCATCATCTAGTAAATTATATTTCTGTCACTTTACAGCAGCACTTTCTACGTGTACCTATTTCGGCAATTACATGTAAGATTTTACATTAGGAAACTCGGCAGAGCAGAAGTTTACCTACACGCAAATAATTTTCTCAACAATACGCAAACATTAATACACACGACGTTTTTTTTTTGAAATGTGACGTCACACGGCGCTCTATCATGACCGCCCGCGTTTCGCTTCTTGTAATCCACAGATAAAAAATCTCAAATTTGTTTTGCAAAAATAAAATATTTACAATTTATTTTAATGCAAAACACATATTGTATAATTATAATTAATCTACAAGCTACCAAATCTAACATATTTCATATTTTATAGTTACAGCTGTCAAGTAGCCAATTGTCGTTTTCGGGGTCGTGGGCGAAGATTTTCTGTTCACATTCCAGATCGATCATTTTGACCGCATCTGATTTTTGCGAAGTTTCATAAGATGTTGTTGCGCCCCCTAAGTCCCTGCGCCCGGGTGCCACGCACCCCTTGCACCCCCGGGTAAAGCCGGCCCTGGTAGGCTTACACTATTGGTATTTAATAATTGAATAATGGTAGATTATTAACCAAGGGGATAAAGCAGTGTCTTCTGTCGCGGTTGACGATTTAAGTTCACCCAAGACTAAGACAGCTTTATCACCGAGGAAAATACTCTACTTTTCGTACCATTTGCGAAAAAATTAACACAATAATAATATGAGATAAGCATTTATTAAAAATACAATATGACAATTAAAAGTAAAAGTTAACATTCGAAACATTGGTCCAATTATTGATAGAGAGAGTTACATATTTTATGTTTGGTACATTTATTGTTGATGAGTTGATTTGAGTATTTCTCTGTTCTTGCGTCTGAGGAACTGTTTAGAACATTAACTTATAAAAATTAATTAAAATAAACTTAACGTTTATGTATTTGAAGAAAACAAAAACCGGCCAAGTGCGAGTCGGACTCGCGCACCGAGGGTTCCGTACAAACATGTAGTAAGTTTTAAATTATTAAAAAAACTACTTACTAAATCTCGTTCAAACCAATTTTCGGTGGAATTTTGCATGGTAATGTACATCATATATTTTTTTTAGTTTTATCATTCTCTTATTTTAGAAGTTACAGGGGGGGGGACACACATTTCACCACTTTGGAAGTGTCTCTCGCGCAAACTACCTATTCAGTTTAGAAAAAAATAATACTGCAAACTGTAATGTATGACATTATGTCAATAATTGTCAAGTTATTAAAAATGTTTCGAAGCAGCTAGCGTATTTTATTAATAATCCTGTGATGCTGTTGGATTCCTTTGTAGCAGGAAACATCACATTGGCGACGAGATCGACTCACATTTGAGAAGAAATATTTAGCAGACAGTAAGCTAAATTTAAGTATTGGTTGTAACGGTAGTGGATGTAAATTTACAACAATGACAGTGGGAAAGATCGAGCATTTTGATCCGGTCACGGGTAATTGGCGCTTATACAGCGAGCGATTAGAGCAGTATTTCCTCATAAATGATATCAAGGAGAACTTAAAATTGCCTACTTTAATTACGGTAATGGGGAGACAAGCATATGAACTATTGGTCACGTTGTGTGCACCAAAGAAACCTACGACTATGAGTTTTACGGACTTGGTAAAGATTATGATGAATCACCTGCAACCAAAACCAAGTATTTTAGCGGAACGTTATAAATTCAGACATCGTAAGCAGAAGAGTGGCGAATCTATAGCTGAATATGTGGCGGTATTAAAATCAATGGCCATGACATGCGATTTCAAGACGGGGATTGATGAAAATTTGAGAGATCAACTTGTTTGCGGTTTGTTTTGCGAGAATATTAGACAGAAGCTGTTTGCTGAAGGAGAAATAGATTTTCAGAAAGCGTTTTCGTTGGCAACGGCATTAGAAGCGGCGGAGAAGGATGCAGCTGAGGTAAACGATAGCGGGTCACGACAGGACAGTGGTTCGTTTACTTCGGACAAGTTGTTGTACAACGAGAAAGTTCAAAAGGAGAGAGGAAACACTACAATGTCGCAGAAACAGTTGATAGGATATGGGGGAGGTGCCAATCGCAGTTACGCATCACCAAGGGGTCGCGGACGCAGCGGAACGCGTGACGGTCGTGCGGTTGGTGCTGACAGAGCAGGATCGAGCACAGGGACAACCTCAAACAGTACTAGATCAGGGACAGGATCAGATGTTGTATGCCGAGTGTGTGGGGCCTTGCACGATCCGATTTCTTGCCGTTTTCGGTTTTATTTTTGCCGAATTTGTAATACTCAAGGTCATTTAAAAAGAATGTGTCCTAAAGTACCTAAAGTAGGGCATAATTATGTCGGAGAAATGGTTAACGATGAGGAGGATGCGGACAGCGATGAGGTTGGTGTATGTTTTAATTTAAAGGCTTTAAACAAATATAAACCTTATATTATGACATTAGAGGTTGAAGGGAAGTTCTTACAAATGGAAATTGATACTGGCAGTTCCATCTCCTGTATTAGCTTCGAATGGTGCGGCTGAAAATGCAGTTAAGCTATGCAAAAAAGCTATAAAAAAGGCTAAGCACCTAAAAATTGATATAGATGCAGCACTTCAGGCTTATTTAATGACGTACAGAAACTCGGTACATAGTACAACGGGCGAAACTCCAGCATTGTTATTACAACGTCGCGTTTTACGTTCTAGGCTAGATTTGTTGAGAGGATCTCATACCTTAGAAAACAATGTTGCACGCGCACAGCAGAGACAAGTAGCGGACGCTGGTAGAACGGATAGGGTTTTAGACCCGGGAGATACTGTCTGGGCGCGGGATTATGTTAGTGGCAGTAAATGGCAGACTGGTAAAATAAATGAACGTTTAGGATCTAGAAGCTATATAGTAACTAGGTCAAACGGCACTGCAGTAAAAAAACATATCGATCAATTGAGGTTAAAAAGCAGAGGAAGAGGTCCAGTATGGTGTGGGTCAAATGACGAATCTACCGAGGGTAATGAGGTCAACTCTTCCATAAGCGATACAGAGCATTCGGAGGGAGCTCATGAGCACGGGCCGTCAGCCGATAACGGGCACGACCAGGCAGTAATTTCTGCATCCTCTGCAGCACCAGTGCGCGTAACTCGCTCTGGACGATCGGTTAAACCAGTTTCAAGATATTTACTAGAGATAGACTAGTAATACTTATTTATTTTATTTGTTCTCGTAGTTAGAATACGTACCTTTTTGTTCCTTTCTTTTTTTGTTTTTGTTGACTATTGGTGGGGGTAATATGTTTGAAGTAAGTGCGGGGGTGTAATGTATGACATTATGTCAATAATTGTCAAGTTATTATAGCTATTTATGCAACTGTATTAAAATGACTAATTACGTACAGTTGCATACAAGATTTTATCTACGACAAGGACGTCTTTATAATTTTTTACTTTATAAATTAATAAAAAAGTCAAGTGCCAGAACCCAGAGCCGCTAAGCTATAGGTATCCTATTTATGAAGATAACCATATCGATACAGCTACGACTCTTAACGATACAGCTCCCATACAACGAACTGTATCGTTATGAGAAGCAAACACGAAAGAGGGTTCAATTCGATATAGTTGTCAAATTCGAAATTGGAACTTTTCGATGCTGGAGTAGATAAAAAATGTTTCGAAGCAGCTAACGTATTTTATTATTAATCCTGTGATGCTGTTGGATTCCTTTGTAGCAGGAAACATCACACAAACGTCAATATCATTTTTGAAGACCTATCCATAGATAAAAATATCGTATGGGTTAGATGAAAAAAAAAGTTTCAGTTCTAAGTATGGGGCACCTCCAAAATTTATTGTTTTTTTTCTATTTTTGTAAGAAAATCTTTATGCGGTTCACAGAATACATCTACTTACCAAGTTTCAACAGTATAGTTCTTATAGTTTCGGAAAAAAGTGGCTGTGACATACGGACGGACAGAGACAGACAGACATGACGAATCTATAAGGGTTCCGTTTTTGCCTGGCTACGGAACCCTAAAAACGCGGCAAATTCCTAGACTAATATTTTAATGTCGGAAAAGCAAAGGCATCAAGCTCATACGGCCTCGTCGGTTTTCGTAATTTTATTTAATAATCATAACTGCATAATAAATGCGTAGGTATTCCTTTTTCATATATATACAAACTCAATGGTGTAAACACAGATGTAGTTCAGTATAAATTTCGGTAAGTATTCCAAATTTAAATCACATTCTCCCCCTAGAGGATGAATGAAATTCAGTAGGTACAATTTTATTTCCCTGTTTTTAACAGATTAAAAATGACTATTGTTATGTTCGCTTTTTGTGGCATAGAATATCATTTTTTTGAGCAAGTGGTACGAAAAAGAAATTTATCTACTTAAATAAATATTATATTTCATCAAGCAATACAGTGCACTTGTAAAAATGAAACATTATCTCTGTGATGCAGGGCATGGTTTTGACATTTTCCCTAAAAGGCCTTGGATTTCCTTTTTTTCGTCGTAACTCTTCCACATCTCATACAAATTGATTATGGTCCTTACTATTTCTTGGATCTGTAAAGATGGTAGGTAGGTACCCATATAAATTGAAAGTAGTTCAAACAAAATTAATATATCTGACTATTTAAAATTATCTATGTCACCGTAAGATTGCAAAAACCGTTAGATTGTAATCTAACTAGCGAAATTGAAAACTGTCAACAGATTGTGAATCGTTCAATGTTCTGAGTGTCAATTTTTGAAATATTCATTGTATTTACGTTTTCTTGTCTCTTTCATGTAGGTTATGTTAGGGTTTGACATAAATAATCAGGTAGGGCACTTAGGTTTTATCGGGTTAATAAACTTAACAGCTGATAACAATCAACCAAAAAATAATGTGTTAAATTGTAATCTGTCAACACTTTTCCAATTTCGTTAGTTAGATTACAATCTAACGGTTTTTGCAATCTTACGGTGACATTTACAAAACTAAAATGTGATGATACATATTATGAAGAATTGTGTAAAAAATCAATCATTATCTTGCAAACTAAAGACGACAACAAAAATTATTCTTTTTGCATAGTTGAAATACTTACCTATAGGTAGGTTATATTTCATATATATTAGTATATTTTATAATAAGGTATATTATATAATATAATTTTTTGTATGTTTATCATTGGTTTATGTATTAGTATGTAGTTATTTGGATGTAAGTATATTATAGATCCACCTGCAGTCAATTTTTACTTATTTTCTCCTTTTCCTAAGGTTGCCTGGTAGAGATCGCTACCTAAGCGATAAGGCCGCCTTTTGTATCCTACTTCTGTCTGTGTTTACTTTTTTTTCCAATTTTTATCTATGTTATTTTTACTTGTGGTGGTACAAATAAAGTGTATAATAATAATAATAATAAAAAAATAATAACTCTTGCTATTTAGTTTACTTTTAGGTTTGAGCAGTAATGGGTATATTCTACCAATTTCAACTTACTTTATCCATATCAACATTTAGCTCAGCAAACCATGGCTTTAGGTTCTCTTTACCCAACATTACACAAGCTATGTGAAGAGCACTTATGGCAATCTGAAAATTATCCTAATAACAAAATTATTGAAATGATTAAAATTTATAAGAGGATGTAGCTGGATACTTAATTATGATAATTGATCAGTTATTGGGACTTATGATAGATTTTCATTTAACTAGGTACTATCAATTCAAGGAAAATCTAAAATTCGGTGTCATTGGAGCATTACATTGTAAAGTGGTCAGCCATCCGCACGGAGTGGCAGCATGGCAATGAAATGTGCCTATGTTCCTAACTCTCCGCAGAAGACACAGATGCTCCGTGAGGCCTTTTAGAACAGTGAGGCTGTTTAGAAATTTAAGCTAAATGAACCATTAAAATGTATACCTGATAGGGTGGACAAAGTAGGCTAACATCAGTCCTCAGTGAATCATTAACTATTCTCCAAGCATACTTTAGAATTTGATCATCCTGCACTTGGGTGTGTATATCTTGCACAAAGAGCAGTACCTAAAGGCCTCTACGGTTGGTAGACAATCAGGCAACAATCCGAATTTTCAAGTAAATAAAATTCACACTCTAGTATGTGGTTTGTCCTGGAAACTACTGTTGCCCATAAGCTGAATTTATTCTTTAATTACGGTTTGACATGTTGATGTGGTTATCAGTCTTGAATTAGAAATCACACCAAAGCCTAACTCTTCTACTTTAGGCGCTAGAAACACACAAGTGGGCGCTAAAAGCAATGGATCTATACATATTAACGAATTTCTAGCATAGAATCTTTTAAAATAAACAGTTGCGGTGGCTATAACTTGCTGATGAAGTTTTAGTTGCTCCCCTAGTAGGTACTTGTATAATGCTAGCGAAAAAGTTGAATATTTTCTGATATTCTTCCTCAGTAAGCTTTCCCAAGTCATGTTGACGATCTCGAAAGAGATCCTGTTTATCCAGTATCCATTAAACATGGGTAACTCTGAGTTACGCCGCTCAAAGTCAAAGTCAAAGTCAAAATAACGTTTATTCAATTTAGGTAGGTATACTACACTTATTGACGTAGAGTTTTTTATAATATATAATGGTGATAATCATTAACGGTATCTTAAAACTAAAGCTACGAGGGTTCCAAACGCGCCCTGGTCTGAGAAGAGCCCACAACAAGCTCAGCCGGGTTTTTTTTTAATTATCACCATTTCACAAATCATCTTAACTAAGGAACTATCAGAGCCAATAGATCAAATCATTGACAAGCTTCCTTGTCATTTAAGTAATCCTTTACAATGTAAAGGATTACTTAAATGACAAGTACTTGTGACGCTACAGGTACCATGTAAAGTTTACATGGTACCTGTAGCGTCACAAGTACTTGCCATGTACCTACTTACCTCGGTTAACCCAAAATACTTACCATCAATCACCATTTACCTTGTGAACAAACAAATACCTTGTACCATACCTCAGTACCCGAATAAACCTCATTACCTTTAATTACCTGGAGGAAGGATAAATAAGTACCAAAGGATCACTTTATTATCAAGAGTAGATAAATAATGAACACTGAAATCAAGATGCAACTCAGTTTAATATCAAGACCGACACCGTTCTCATCGAGCGATGCTTAGATAACGGAAGATGCGAGATCGCCTTCAAAAAGGCGAGAGCCCGCAGCATCGGTTCGACGGAAGGTGTTAGCTGTGCCGTGTTGAGGTCGCCTGCACTGAACAGTGTAGATTACAAGCAATCGCGCCAGCCTGTTTGTATTGGACATAGAAAGGAAATGTTTAGCCTTGATAAAGGCTGTCCGTACAAACTTCAGCCGGGACCGGAGATGCCGCTGATTTCCCCAGAAGTCGAAGGAGAATGCACCTAGAGTTCCACTGTCCACACAAGTACTCCAGCCAGTTCATTATCACCACTGCACACTGACACGTGTCACTCGTTACGGCGCGCGCGAGCTATACGAGCGCGTGTTGTGTCCGGCGGTAAACGGGCGACTGAGGAGCGCGCGGGGGCGAGCGATCTACTTATAGCCGCACGGTTACAGATGTTTTGAATGAGGGCAACTAGCTACCTAGTGCAATATTCGATATGTACATATTATAGATATATAGTTTTAGTCGTAATTCTTTATTATTATTATTATTATTTCTATTATTATTACTATTTTCTGATTGGTTGTAAGTTGTAAGAATTTTGGTATAAATATCGGCATATTTTTACATACATTCATCACGGAGCGCCCCATCAGAGCCGGTGTGCCCCAGGGAAGCTGCCTGTCGCCCGTCTGTTACAGCAGATACACGGACGACATACCAGTCGCGGACAGCGTCATACAGCGCTGTACGCCGACGACGCGGCATTCATCACCACCTCGCTCAATGCCCCGCATGCAGCGCTGAAGATGCAGCGAACACTAGATGCACTTCCCACATGGCTGAAGGACTGGAGACTCAAGGTCAACGTGGCGAAGACTCAGGCGATTTCCATCGGGCGAGCGCGACTACTACCGCCCCCGATGTCTCTCATGGGCGAGAGCGTCGAATGGTCCCCGCAGGCCAAGTACCTTGGCGTGACCATCGACAGGACCCTCTCGATTCGGCCCCATGTAAAGAACGTGGTCGACCAGACGCGCGCTGCGCGGAACCTCCTCCGCCCCGTGCTAGCGTCCCACCTGCCTCTCCGTACGAAGCTGTGCGTCTACAAGACGTACATTCGCACGCGACTCACTTACGCGGCCCCTGCGTGGTTCGCGCTAACCAGCGAAGCGGGCCGCAAGTCGCTGCGAGCGCAGCAGTCACTGTCACTCCGTACCATCTCCGGAGCACCACGCTTCGTACGGAATCAGGTCATCTCCAGAGACCTGCACATGGAGAGCCTGGACGACTTCGGTCGCCGCCTGAGTTCCTCTCTGTTCGCGCGCGCCGACGGAGCGCGATCCCAGCACCTGCGTGGCATCGCGCCATACCATCGGCGACCACCGGACATAAGAGGCCTGCCACGAGACCTAGTCCCCTAGGACAGACTGCTTCCTCGCCACTGGCTGACGGGCGCCCACCGGTACACTACCGGCGGGCTCAACCTCGCTGAGCGGCGGGCGAAGCCCATCACGTTCATACCACCCTGCAGCAGTCCGCAGATCGCTCGCGACACCACGCGGGCTTGATCGCACTGCAGCAGGATATTCCCGGACATACAACCCCGGACATGACACCACGGACCAAACCGGTACCACCCATCGCCCCGCCTGTAGTCGCAGGCGGCGTTTTAAACCACTGTAGGGGGCCATCGCCCCGATCAGTTACCCCGAGGCCTGTGGAGGCCTGCGTGGAAGACCCGAGAGATACATTCATTCTGATAATACATTACATTCATTTATTTAACACCAAAACCGCTAAAGTACCTAATAAGATTTTTTAATGAGTTTACGTTTTACATTAACTTTGAACTTATTAAGAGACATTTTCAACATGACTTCTGGGAGCTTATTGTAGAAACGGACACTGTTTCCAACAAATGAATTGCTAGTTTTACTAAGCCTAGAAGTAGGCATTACAAGTTTATTTTTATTTCTAGTATAGACATTATGACAATCACTTTTCTTCTTGAATTTATCAATGTGTTTATGCACGTATACTAAATTTTCAAATATATATTGGTTGTGCACTGTCATTATATTGATTTCTTTAAATTTATCTCTTAGTGACTCTCTTGGTCCCATATTATATATATATATATGGCTCGAACAGCCCTCTTCTGCAGCACAAAAACAGAATTAATATCAGCAGCATTACCCTATAATAATATACAATATGACATAATGCTGTGAAAGTAACCAAAATAAACTAATCTCGCCGTTTCTATATCTGTCAACTGACGAATCTTTTTAACCGCGTATGGAGCAGAACTAAGCCTGTTCGATAAGACATTTATGTGATTGCCCCATTGGAGTTTAGCATCTAACGTTATTCCAAAAAAAACAGCGGTATCCACTAAATCTAATTCCTCATGATCAAGTTGTACAGTGGTTTTTACCTGTTTGACATTAGGTAATGTAAATTTGATACACTTTGTCTTTTTCCCATTGAGGAGTAGGTTATTAGCTTCAAACCACTGTACCACTTTAGTGAGAGAATTGTTTACTTCGTCAAAAGTTGTTTCGTAACGATTTATTTTAAACAAAAGTGATGTATCATCAGCAAACAATACTATCCCATGATTATCCTTGGCAAGATAAGGAAGATCGTTAATGTAAATGAGGAACAGAAAAGACCCTAAAATTGAACCTTGTGGAACACCCATTTTTACAATCGATCCAGAAGACCGCTTTCCATTGACGTCTTCCTTTTGTATCCTATTTTTTAAGTAGGAATTCATCATATCCAGTGCTACACCCCTAATTCCATAATGGTGCAGTTTTCTGACTAATGTTTCGTGGTCAACACAATCAAAAGCATTGGATAAATCACAGAAAACGCCAAGTGCATCACGTGATTCCTCCCAGGCTTCGAATATATTTTGAATTAACTCAACACCAGCATCGATTGTTGAGCGAACCCGTGTAAATCCAAACTGTTTACTATGTAATAAGTCATTATTACAAAAATGTTTAAGCAATTGAATTAATATTATTTTTTCAAATATTTTACTGAAAGTGGGTAGTACAGATATAGGTCTAAAGTTAGTGGGGTCACTGGTACTACCTGATTTGAATAGAGGTATTATTTTACTATGCTTCATTAAGTCAGGAAACTCACCACAATCAATACAATTATTAAAAATTAATGCTAACTCGGGTGCAACGATATCAATCAATGATTTAACAACGTTAACGGAAATGCCCCGTAAATCATTGGTCTTCTTATTGTTAGTAAATTTGAATGCTTTAATAACGTCAGAGCAGTTAACGTGACAGAATTTAAAAACGTTATTACATTCAGGCACGTTATCCTCCAGTAAAGTAAGAGCGGCATTTGGTGAGGAGTTCAACGATTCTGTAGTAGAAACAGGAATATCCGTAAAGAAGCCTTCAAAAACAGAAGCAACTTCGGAGTCCGAAGTAACTGATGTATTACCGACATTAAGTTTAAATTCACAATTTTTCCGTGTAGCTCTTCCTGTTTCTTCATTCACTATGTTCCAAGTAGTTTTGATTACGTTGGAGCTATTTTTTACCTTAGTTTGAATATGCTTTGATTTAGCCACAATGCAATCTCTTTTAAATTTCTTGGAAAATAGTTGAACATGCTGCTTGAACTCATCACTAGTATCATACTGTCGCTCTGCATACAATTCATACAATTTTTGCCTATTTCTGTGTAATTCATTTGTTGCCCATTCGCTAAAAACGTTTGCATCAGCAGTTAAGACCGTTCTACTGGTGAATATCGATTTGAATATTTCACTGAAAGTATTAAAGAATATGTTATACCTACATTTCATTAGGTCTTAACCCATTTGGTAAAAAAGGGAGTTCCTTTGTAAGACTTGTTCTTATTTTTTCAATACGGTCCAACGTTACTGGTACAAAAGTTATTCTATACTTTGAAACATTTTTGTTTAAATTCTCAAACTGAATTAGTTGTCCACAATGATCTGAATCTAATTTACTAATAATGTTTTTATTTACAGGTGTAAAATTTGTAAAAATATTGTCTATACATGTGGCACTAGTTGCAGTTATTCTAATTGGCTCCATAAACATATTGGATAAGTTATAGGATTTGAATAGATTCAATAACTTGCCACTTACAGGGCTACTTTCCAAAATATTTACATTAAAGTCTCCGCACACAATAAGCTTTTTATTTGATTTTGAGAGTTTAAATAGTACTTCATCCATTACCTTTTCAAAAAGTTCAAAGTTAGTTATGGGTGGTCTGTAAACAGCAACGACCTCAATTTACATAGACGGGCCCTGTCGAACACTGTCGAACAAAGAATGTGGACTTATGTTTAACAACGCCATCTAGTCTGAAAAGCGGGAACTTGCTTGCAACATATGCGCCATCTTGAAAACGTATGACTCGGTCATAGATTAGTACAGATGCGCTTGTCGAAAATAATACCTACATGAGTGTACTCTCTGAGGTAAACGATAAATGTTAGTATGATGTTGTTATTTTTACCACTTTTTTGTTACCAGTTTCCTGGAAAACCATTGAATCGATTATTATGCGGTTTTTTGCATTAGATATATATAGCTTGTGAGAAGGTTCTTAGATATATTTAAAGGTCAAAGTCCACACAATGGGGCGCTGCAGTTCGTCGTGGGTTTTTTTAATTTAATTATTTGTTAATTGTTGATACTGAAGTTTTGTCGAAAAATTGACAGAAATAAAGTCATTTTTAGGGTTGCGTACCAAAATGATAAGAAAACAACCCTTGTGGTGCGACATGACTGTCCGTCACACTTAGCATAATTCGGTAACTACTAATGCAAAAAACTTGAAATTTAAAATAATGACAGCTAAAACAGTTTAAAATAATCCTCGCCAAACCTTATTGCAAATGAAAGAAATCAAAAATAATTATTAGTACTATTATAATAAATAGGGGTTGGAATGGGAGAGGTGAAAGAGTACTAATGGATCGAGTCACAGAAAAATACTTCATTTGAAATTATTTTATTTTATACATTTCTAAGTATGCTACTTGCCATCAAAAGAAATATTAAAAGTTATTTTGAGATAAATCACTTACACAGTGTGCATTTAAAAATACGATTAAGTAATAAACACTTGTAAGTAGGTAGCTGTACATAATACGTACTGAAAAACTTTTGTTCAACGAAATAATAAAATTCTGAATTTTGAATTAACTATTTATTTTTCATCAAATATCAATCAAATCAAAATAAAAATATATAATATATAATATAAATATTATAAATGCGAAAGTTTGGATGGATGGATGTACGGATGTATGGATGTTTGTTACTCAATCACTCCCCAGCGGCTGAACGGATCGGGCTGAAATTTGGCACAGAGATAGATTATAGTCTGGAATAGCACATAGGCTACTTTTTATCCCGGAAGATTAAGGAGTTCCCGCGGGAATCAAAAATCCTCAAACCACGCAGACGAAGTCGCGGGCATTCGCTAGTACAAAATAAAAATTATCAACTTTAATAAATAAAAACCCTTTATTTATTGAAGTTGGTTAAACATTAAACTCACGTCAATAACTAATTTTATCATATTATTACAATAGCATAATATTGCGTCTCGGAAGGTATTAAATGCCTACTGTCCGTTCTGCCCATCTATGCATTAACTAATCTTGGTTGCATTTTTTTTATCGTACTGGACTGGACTATTCTAGGGCTGGAACCCAAAGCCGTAAGGCCAGTTAGTAAAAAAAAAATATCATACAGTTTGCCGCGGAAATTAAATGATTGCGAAATGGATAAAAATATTATATAGGAAGATTAAATAACGGTTTCTTGGAAATGTATAATTGTGAATTGAAACACTTACCTTAAAATAAAAATAATACAGTCAACAGTGCCAAACTAATAAGACTTTAGATGTTAACTTAATAACAAATTATCTACACGATGAGCGACAGTGATCGCGCTACGACGGGGACAGACAGGCTTATGACAGGTTATAGGAGCGCGCTCTCATAGTTGGTCACCCGCCATTTTTCTATGAAAGGGCCCATCTAGTACTTACATATTATATCGATGGTAAACAGACACAACAATGAATTGCTCCAATTCGACTGAGGATACTTCTATTGTTCGCTCAACAGACAGGCTCACAATATCATTGCGGTTTTTAAATTTAAATTTTTTATTCAACAAAATTAACGAGCCCCCATGGATAGCATTAGATCTGGTGAACGAACTACCAACCTGGTGATCACTAAAATTGAACATGTACTCATGTTTTTTTAACCAATGTTCGGTTACACATAAAATATCAATATTGAAATTATTTAAAAACAATTCAATCTCTAAATCCTATTAGATTTTATATTATTGTTTGCTTTGCGTTTAGTGTGTGCAAAGCCTTATCATAACTTGAGATTTTCAAGCAAGAGGAAACCTCCGTTGTCTCCTTATCTAGTAAATTTAGTAAATAAAAAAATAGTAAATTTACTTGGATTTACATCCAAAATGTCAGAATTAAAACACTGCTCAATAGAAGCAGCTTGTTTAGCCACATTTTTGGCTAATGTTTGAAAAAAATATGATAGCGAAATAGCTATATGTCTTTTAGAATAGCAAGACTTTATATCTATCTTGATCCAAGTCATAATAAACCTTACCACCATAGAGGCTACCTCTGTGCTTACCACACTAGGTATTTATGTCAACAACTGAGCTCAGCATCAGCTCAATTGAGTTAACTCACTTTACTGAGTTGGGTGCTCTGACTCCTTTTGCAAAAGAGTCATGGCGCACGACTCAGTGGTAGCGCAGCTTAGCGCTGCCGGGCGCTGTGCAATGTAGCAAGCGCTGAGTTACGAATTGAGCTAACTGCTGAGCGCTATAAAGAAAAGTACTCTGACTCTGTCTCTGTGGAGTCTGTGGTTTGGCTGGGCCGGGCGTCTGCGCTGGGTAGGTACTTTATTCGGACTCTGTGTCTTAATAAACATCTCAATTATGTAAATAATACATATTGTGAAGATCATTTTGATTTTTATTAAAGATAAGAAAATATTTATTTTATTTGACATACCTAGACACTTACCTACTTAAAAAGTACCATCAAGACTCAAGTCTTAGCCGGGGCCCGCACAATGCACCATATATCCATTGATTTAGAGCTCAATTTAATTTCAATTCGATGCGATTCCAAATAAAACTCGGTTGTCCTTGAAGTTTTGGCTATTGGGTCTATTAGTGGTGGGTCGTTGTCGTATTTTTGACAGACGAAACGCAACTGTTTTCCTGGCGACGAAAACGGTTGCAGAAAACGGTCGTCGTTGCAACTGGTTTGCAGACGGCTTAAAAACCATCTTCAAACCAGTTGCAACGACGAGTCTTCAAACTGGTAATATATTATCGACTGTATGTCATGGGCATAAATTTCACTTTTGATTGTAAGAACGAACGTGGAACGAGGACGACTACGTTCGCGACGATATGTGTCGTTGAATCAATTCATTCTCGACTGTATGTCATGGGCACAAAGTTTACTTTTGATTGCAAGAACTGGTTTGGGAACGAACGTGGAACGAGGATGACTACGTTCGCGACGACATGTGTCGTTGAATCAATTAATTCTCGACTGTATGTCATGGGCTTAAAGTTCACTTTTGATTGTAAGAACTGTTTTGAAAACGAACGTGGAACGAGGACGACTACATTCACGACGACGTGTGTCGTTGAACCAATTCATTCTCGACTGTATTTTCTTCGACGTAAAATATAAAATCGCAACAAGTTATTCGAAGACTGGTTTGTGCAACGAAGACTGTTTTACCCAGGACGTAAAAACGGTGAACGTCGCAGAACAGAGAACGGTCTTTAAAAACAGTTCGTCGTCGCAACGCAAACGTAGTCTATTTTAGTATTTTGCTTTTGAATTTGACGCCAATGTGATCGAATACTAACTAAACGATCCGATGGATCGTATTTAAAGTTATAACTATTAGATTCTACTAGTTATAACTGTAAATACGATCCATCGGATCGTTTGTAGAATAAACTGTAGGTATTTTCGAGATGCGCGACTCGCGTACTCGTAAGTCATAGTGTAGGTAGGTAGGTGAGTACTATGTAGTATGTAATCCTACGACTTCGCAGTTCGCTCGCGCTGATTGATCATAGGTTCTTACTTAGGAACCTGTTCAAAATTGAAACGTGGCTAGGTACTAGGTAGGTGATGGGTTAGCGCCATCCATAAGCCAAAATCCAAATCTCTGGTCTCTTCTTAAATGCGCATTGCGTTAAAGTTCTAGTATTACTATTAAAAATAAACCTTCAGAGGGCACATCCACATTGCACACTCGTGCAATACGCAATTACGCAGTATTACTGCGTAATTGCGTATTGCGCGAGTTACTGCGGCAGTAACATTTACCAACTGCCAACTAGCTGCCAACTCAGTAGGTACGCAGTACGGTACGCACTAAGTGACGAGTCACGAGTGTGCGGCTATGCGCTATGCTACTCGGTGCGCCATGGCGCAATATTGCGCTAACTCAATGAGTTGACTCAGTGAGCTGACTCCGTGCGCTGAGTTAGAGTTACTGAGTCAGCGCACGAATTTTTGGTGAGTTACCCATGTTTAGTATCCATTGCTGATGATGTGAACTCTGCCAAAAGTTACCAGCCATTGTCATTTGTCAAGATCGGATTTTATGTTTTATAGGGGTATTTCGATCAAGATTTACGATATTGCCTTCAAAACATGTCTTGTAGTTTTTGTGTACCTACATGGAATTGATATGAATTTCGTTAACTTTATTTTAAACATAAAAACTGGAAGTTTTATGGGTTTAGCAATGGTATTTCTGGTTTTTTTTATAGACAGTCGACACGTCACTGTCAAGTGGCATTGTCAATTATGACAGTTGATTGTCACAAAATGATAAAATTCCTCCCCATAGACAAGAATGTACATTAATGATGCTCCTACACATGTGGATATGTGATTTGGTCGTGGTCATTTAGGTTATGAAATAACAATTACCTTTATGATATAATTTGGCTTTATTCTGCTAAAAATTTTACATAAGTATGACAAATGTCGATATGTGACAACATAACAAAATACCACAAAGATTCGCCGTTTTCTTCGTAAAACGGCCAGTTAGAATTCACCACATTCTCCCCCGCTCTAGTGAGACAAGTCGTAGTCTTCTAAATGAGCGGGTAGCCTTCGAGTACGACTGCTCTATCGCGTAGGTGGCGGGTGTGGAATCGCTAATCTCATTATCTTCTCCAGAACTAGCACTTTCATAGTTTTCTTCAAGCTCAGACTCAGATTCGTTATCTCTCCCTATCGGGGCTAAATGTCGGTTCGATACCGTCGTCTCTCGGCCATCGCTTAATCTGACGAATGAATAATCAGGGTTAGACTCTATCAGCTCTGCTTCTTCCACCATAGGACAGTACTTGTTACTTCGGTTATGTTTCTTCAACAGAATAGGGCCCGGAGATAGGAGCCAGGTAGGTACAGAGTGGCCATTGTTAGATTTCCGGTTATGCATAAACATCCTCTCATGAGGCGTTTGATTTGTCGAAGTATATAGCAATGATCTTATGGAGTGTAGAGCCTGGTTGAGCACCTTTTCCCAATCCTTAATGTCTAATCCACGAGATTTGAGAGCTAACTGGACAGTTTTCCAAATAGTTCCATTTGCACGCTCTATTTGGCCATTTCCCTGTGGGTTATAACTATAAGGCGTAGTTCGACTTGTGGCTATTCTTCTGCTATGCAAATATGTCTTAACTTCTTGTGACATAAAAGCTGATCCACGATCAGAATGAATATACGCTGGCATCCCGAAAGTACTAAAAAGTGTAGATAAGTGTTTGATTGCAGCAGAGATATCTTGACATGGAAATGCAAATGGAAATCGTGAATATTCGTCGATAATAGTCAAGATGTATCTATTGGATGTTGAAGTTGGTACTGGACCTTTGAAGTCGACGTTCAGTCTTTCAAATGGTGACGTTGCCTTTATGAGAACGCTGTTATTTTTAAAGAATCTTGGTTTTACAAACGCATAGACGGAGCAATCATTCGTGATTTTCTTTACTTCATCCATCGAATATGGTAGGTTTTTACTTCGAACCCAGTGAAACATGCGTGTTGTGCCTGGATGACATAAATCATTATGTATTTCTTTAAGTTTTGATTCTGTGTGAATACTGGCACATACGCGTGATAGTGTATCAGCTGCATTATTCTCTTTGCCGGGTCGATAGATGATATCATATCTGAAACAAGACAGTTCTAAGCGCCATCTCTCAATCTTTTTGTTTTTAATCTTGCTCGTATGCGTCTGATCAAACATAAAAGATACTGATCTCTGGTCAGTAATAAGTCGAAAATGTCTTCCGATTAAGTAATGGCGCCACTTTCGTAGGGCCTCGACTATAGCATAAGCTTCTTTTTCAATAGATGGATGTCGTTTCTCTATCACAGATAGAGTTCGTGAAAAGAAAGCCACAGGATGTCCCTCTTGTGACAGTGTAGCAGCTATGGCGTTATCAGATGCGTCAGTCTCTACCGTAAAGATCTTGTTCTCATCTATAGAAAAGATTGTAGATTTTGCTATACATTTCTTTATGTCTTTAAAATCTGATTTTGCTTCCACACATAAAGGAAAACTTGAATTCACAAGACGATGAATTTTCTCCGAAAATCTTGGTATCCATTTCGAATAATGAGAAAACATTCCAAGAGCTCTTTTCAATGAAGAATTGTCAGTGGGCATGGGCAAATTGATCAGAGGTTGAAGTCGATCAGGATCAGGCGTGATAGACTTCTTTGAAATTCTATATCCGAGAATGTTAATAGTGTCTATGGAAAACTGTGATTTATCTTTGTTAACAGTCAGCTTATATGTATTAACAGTATCCATGAATTTCTTCAGATTACGGTCATGTTCCTCCTTGTCTTTTCCGCAGATTATGACGTCATCGAGATATGCATAGGTATCTCTCAGTTTCTCTTTAGTTATTAGCCAGTCCATTACTCTTTGAAAGCAACTTACTCCATTAGTCACTCCGAAAGGAATTCTGGTAAATTGGTATAACTTACCACAAGCTTCAAATGCTGTATATAGTTTTTCAGCTTCTAAAATTGGTACTTGATTGTAAGCACTTTTTAAATCGATTTTTGAAAAGATTTCATACTTAGAGATGTCATTTACCATCTTTTCCATACTAGGTAATGGGTAAGCATCCAATTCCGTATACTTGTTGATAGTTTGAGAGTAATCTATAACCAATCTCTTTCGATGATTTTCATTTTTTGTAATTAGAACTTGAGCGCGCCATGGAGACCTACTCTCTTCAATAACACCATCAGCCAAGAGTTGGTCTATTTCGTCTTGTATGAATTTCAAGTCATCATTCGTATACTCGCGTGATTTTATAGCTATAGGCTTGCAGTTAGGAGATAGGTTAGAAAATAGTGGTACTGAGGGGATATCAGCTTCGAGAACGCTACAGATTTGTAATGTCTTCCTAGGTTCTCCGAAAGATATTTCTAATTTCGAGTGTTCCCCCAGTATGTCATGTCCAATGATGACGTCAGCACAAAGATGTTTTACTATGAGAAGCGGGGCTCGATCGTAAATATTTTCGTCTAATGTAATTCTTGCTCGGAATAGGCCTTCACAATCAATAGTACGTGTTGTTTGCGCCATAGTTATAGACTCTCTAGTATTTTCTCTGGTGAACGAGTATTTTGTGAAGAAGTCGTGATTGATAAAACTTTTTGAGCTTCCAGAGTCAATTAGGGCTTTAGCATCTCTACCATTTACTTTGATGGTGACTATAGACTTCTTGAGACTAGCAGGAGCTGCCGCAGTGATGATAAGACTATTCAAATTGTTCTCACTAGTTTCCGCAGGTTCATTAGTAACGGCGGCGTTGACATTGGGCTTCTTGCTCCTGGAAACATTTGCGAAATGGCCTTTTTTATAACAGATCTGGCAATTAGCATTCAGTGCTGTGCAATTTTGCGGTTTATGAATTTTCTCTCCACAAAAGAAACATTTCCTCATGTCTGTATTAGTTTTGTTCGATTTTGGTAGTGCTACTGCAAAAGAAGAGGATTGTTCAGCATCATAGTTCGACTTATAAGACTGAGCGTTCTTTTCTGCTGTCTCCATAGTTTGTGCTAGATTAAAGGCTTCATCTAAATCTAATTTCAAGCATTCTAGCAACCTTTGTCGGATCTTATCAGAAGTGATACCCGATATAAACGCATCTCTGATATATTCATTTTTATTACTCTCAGCGTCGACCTTTTTAAACTGGCAGTCCTTACTTAACAGTTGTAGTTGTTGTAGATACTGATTTACACATTCGTTGCTTTGTTGCTTTCTAGTGGCGAGCACGTGTCGAGCATAGATCTCATATTTCGGTTTAACGAAAATGTAAGTGAGCGTTTCTATAGCGGTTTCATAACTTTGACTCTCGCTGATGTATTGGAAAACCTTCGGTGATACATGGTTAATAAGTAGTTGCGTCTGTAACTTATCTGAAATGTCCTTGTCTCCATCTTTGTTGGCTGCTAGGAAGTTCTTGAATGTAAAAAGCCAGTGACTCCATTCTTGAGCAGCAGCTGGTGACGTCGGGTCGAGGTCTAACACGACTGGTCGGAGATATTTATTCATAATCGTAATTAGGGCATTACTTGTACAACGTTATAGCTTGAGATACATAATTATTTTAGCAGAATAAATTGTTATGAAATAACAATTACCTTTATGATATAATTTGGCTTTATTCTGCTAAAAATTTTACATAAGTATGACAAATGTCGATATGTGACAACATAACAAAATACCACAAAGATTCGCAGTTTTCTTCGTAAAACGGCCAGTTAGAATTCACCACAATTTATTTGGCTGTGTGGCCAACATTATGCCAAAAGCACTGAAAAGACAATGAAATATTGGACCAATATTTCATTGTCTTTTGAATGGTGCTTGAATGTTTATAATGCTCCATAATTATAGTCCGGAACCTCTGGACTAATAAACACCTGGTCCCGGGTCGGGCCATAATTAAGTATTGGGTTTTTCTGACTAGAAATTCTCAGTAGGTGCTAGCCAGGAGTTAAGAAGTTGGTATATAGTGTTTCACCCCTGTGCCTCGGAGAGCACGTTAAGCCGTCGGTCCCAGTTATTATCACTAACATGATAATAGTGGTTAAAGCCCGCCAACCAGCACTTATAGCAGCGCGGTGGATCTAAAGGTCTAAGCTCTAATTCCCTCTCTCCTATGAGAGTGGAGGCCTGTGCCCAGCAGTTGGTCGATAATGGTTGGTTGTACTGGAGTGCTCCAACACAAGTCTATACGCTTCACTTCTCTATTCTTATTCGTACGGCAATCCAACATGATAGGGGAGAGATTTGGCGAAGGAGGCACTGAGGTGAGACCGCCAACTGGGCATCTTCTCAACTTCAGGCTGCTACCTATTGAAAATTTCATAATAGCTATGCTTTGATCCTACCCTGGACTTGAACCCGGGACTTGCAGCCGAACGGACTAGCCATTAAGTATTTATTTATTATAGCGAATGCCCGCGACTTCGTACGCGGGCATAAAAAGTAGCCTATGTGCTATTTCAGACCTATTCTGTGCCAAATTTCAGTCAGATCCGTTCAGCAGTTGGGGCGTGACGCGTGATTGAGTAACAAACATCCATACATCTGATGATGCTGATGAATTTAGATAATATTAGTAACTACTTAGGTACTCACTGAATTTTTCATATTTTTCAGTTTCTCTAGTTAGCTCTATCTACTCTACTTTCGAAGCAAAATTTAACCCTTCGTATTTTTTCTTTGCTAAATTCTACATTAGATGATTTTAATTCGCATCGTCCTTTAGCCATATTAACTACCTTATAAGCTGATGTTCGCAACTATTTTCGCGTGGATTGAGGTTATTTGGTTCCCGTGAGAACTCTTTAAATTTCCGGGATAAAAAGAAGCGTGTTATTCCAGACTATAATTATTAATTACTATCTATGTGCCAAATTTCATCCAGATTTGTTCAGCCGTTCTGACGTGACTGAGTAACAAACCAGTAGGTACCTAATAAGTATCCATCCATCCAAAGTTTCGCATTTATAATATTAAGTACAGGTAGGTATTTCTTTCGAAATCCAAAATAATAGCACACTTGAGTAAATTAGTTTAAGTAATGCTTCAGATTAAACCTTGAAATTGCTCTAGTCCTATTCGATAAAAACATATTGTAATCATTGTAAGCTGAAATTAATTTAAAATTAATTTTAAAGCATAAAAATAATATTTTATGATCGATTTCAACATAAAGGCTTCGATATTCAAAGAAAGTACGTTTTCTGAAATAAAATATTTTCTTAAAATGACGGCATATCTAATTGGACTCCTTACATGCAGTATAGGTTTAACCGTTGCAAAGCCAGAAGCACAATTGAGCCAAATATGTAAGTTTGAGAAATTATAAAAAATGTTTTATTTTTTGTGTAGATACTATGAACTATCCTAAGTTTGGCTATTCAGCGGGGTAACGCAGCCAGCGTTCTGGGCACACCCTCATTGCAGCGGCATATATCAATGATATTTTTAATGTTTAGTTTTTAATTTAGATTTTATTTAGATTTTAATATTAAAATAATGATTGTTTATGAAAATAAAAATATCCTGGTTGTGAAGCTGCAGTTCACGCTGCTCGTACTTTTCTATTAAACTCAGGTGAGGAGGTGTTGCTGAAAGTTGATGTTAAAAATGCTTTTAACTCAATTGATCGTAACATCCTCCTCTCTGAGGTTAAAAACAAAATTCCAAAAATTTTCCCTTACCTTTGGCAATGTTACGCGGAACCTACCAAATTATTATATAAATCCAATTTTCTAAGCTCTGCTGCTGGCTGCCAACAGGGAGATCCACTGGGACCTGCTATTTTCAGTTTGGCTATTCACCCAATTATTTCGGAATTGAATTCCAAATTTAACATTTGGTATCTAGATGATGGAACTTTAGGAGGTGAAGCTTCATCTGTTTTAGGTGATCTTGCGGTTTTAATTGAACAATTTAAATCTGTTGGTTTGGAATTGAATTTTGGCAAATGTGAGCTCTATATTCCAAATTCAATGGAAGACCAAAAAAGACACATCATTACTGAACAGTTTAATCATTTGGCACCAGGAATCAAAATTTTAAGTGAAGACTCGCTTCGCCTTCTTGGGGCTCCCGTCTTAGTTGATTCTATTCCACTTTTTATCAATGACCAAATTACTAAATTTGATCAATGTTCGGAACGCCTCTTCCAAATTAATTCGCACATGGCCCTTTTTATTATTAAATATTGTCTTTTCGTTCCAAAATTTACATATTTTCTTCGATGCTCACCACTTTGGAAGTTCCTTCCCTTATTGAACGATTTGGATAAGAAAATTAAAAACACTCTACTTATCCAAAATTCTAAATTGTCCTTTAGATGGCACGACTTGGACACAAGCCTCTCTCCCAGTTCGGTACGGTGGTTTAGGCATTCGTAAAATTAGCAGTGTATCATTACCAGCATTTTTATCTTCTGCTTATAGTACGATTAAGCTCTTTGGCAATATTTTAAACCAATCTTTAGGTCCCATTGAGCCGTCGTATTTGGCTGATGCTAGAGGTGCTTTCAATGTGGCATGTCCTAGTAAGGAACCGGTATCTTTGTTTTCTCAAAGACAATGGGACGACGCACTATGTTCAGATGTTTTGCAGGAGCTTATAAATTCATCACCTACTGCAAGCGACCGTGCTCGTCTTCTTGCGGTGTCTACGAGGGAATCAAGTTACTGGCTTCATGCTCTCCCGTCTAAGCATTTAGGCACTCTGTTGGACCACCTCACTCTGACGATTGCGGTTGGTCTTCGACTTGGCGCCAAGTTACAACAGCCACATCTTTGCCACTGCGGTGGGGCAGTGGACGCGTATGGCCATCACGGGCTTTCTTGTGTTAAAAGTGCCGGTCGTCTTTCGCGACATGCTTCCCTGAACGACATCATTCGTAGGTCTCTTGCCACCGCTAAAGTGCCTGCAGTATTAGAGCCTAATGGCTTGGCGCGCAGTGATGGTAAGAGACCTGACGGGATGACTCTTGTTCCGTGGAAGCAAGGAAGGTCGCTTGTTTGGGATGCCACATGCGTGGATACGCTAGCGTTATCCCACTTGCAAGCGTCCTCCGTGTCAGCGGGGGCGGCGGCCACTAATGCAGAAAGAGCCAAGAGGCGCAAGTATGAAATTATTGAAAATAATTTCATTTTTGTGCCTTTTGGTGTTGAAACCCTGGGGTCGTGGGGCGAAGATGCCAGATCCTTTTTTAAGGATCTATCTTCTCGTCTCACAGAGTCCACAGGTGACCGGAGGGCTGGCAGTTACCTCGGCCAACATATAAGTTTGGCTATTCAGCGGGGTAACGCACCCAGCGTTCTGGGCACACTGCCTCATTGCAGCGGGATGGATGATATTTTTAATGTTTAGTTTTTAGTTTTTAATTTAGTTTTTAATTTAGATTTAATTTAGATTTTAATTTTATCTACTTATATATTCTGTTATCATTATTTTAATTTAATTTAGTATTTACAATTAAAGTCTCAAAATATCCTTAATATTTTCCTAATTTTATTAGGTATAGGTACCTACTTACTATATTAGATGTAGGTACTATACGATAGGTGTACTTTTTATGGTTCCGTACCTACCTCAAGAGAAACAAAGGAACCCTCATAGGATCACTTCGTTGTTCGTATGTCTGTCTGTCTGTCAACCACCTTTTTCTCGGGAGCGCGTGGAATTGAAAATTAATATTTAACAAGTTGACATTAATATCAAATAGTTGTCTACGGTCCCTAAGAGCTCCAAAAATCATGCTTTTAAGTCAATGCATACAAAAGTTACGGCCGTTTATGCCACATATTTTGCATATTTTGACACTTGCCAATAAAGCAAGACCTATAAGAAACTTCCCGTTTACCTAGAATCATGAAATTTGGCAAGAAGCAAGGCCTCACAGCACAAGTATAGAACAAAAACCGAAAATCGATGATAAGGGTGAATTGACACCCTATGATCCGTACTCATAGGGTATCGAATTGTTTGTCAGGCGCTAAGAAGCGCCTTAAATGTAAGCCAGTTATTTCACAGCTGAATCTCATGTTGTCTCATGTTATGACATTTTTCTTGTAATTTACCTAAATAATAATTTGTATTGTGTGGTGGTACGGAGCCCTTTGTGAGCGAGTCTGACTCGCACTTGAACGATTTTACTGATTGGGTACTATAATATGATGTCCGCGACTTCGTCTGTGTGAGTAAGATTTTTTATTCCTGCGGGAACTCCTTACCTACTTTTTCAGGATACAAATACTCACCCCGGACGGATGTTTTTAAAACCTATTTCTATACCAATTTCATCAAAATAGATGATAATATGTTAGTTTAATAGTTAGTTCGCCAAAAATCCACAATAAAAATACGATTAAGGTTTTTAAAATAAATATTTTCATAATTCAAGTAGGCTTTAAATTACAATATTTTAGTTTTTGTCCGCAGTTAATTAAAGCATGCAGTTAAATTATTATAATAAGTTACTATACATATTAAATTATGTATAGATCGATATGTTTAATAACAAATAGCAATAAGAATATAAATAAATCATCCTAAAAAAGAAAAACATCAACCAAGGTATATTTTTACAATTTAAAATATTGTCTTTTAATTCCTCACGAATTATTATATTCAAAAATAGCTGGTTGTTACTTGTTTTAACCAAAATTTGTTAACTGTCTCCTAATGTTTAGACCTTGTTTTTAACCATGGATAGTACATGGGAAAGTGATCGACCTCGGTCCCTACGACGGAGAGGTGGAAATTGGTGTGCTACCAGAACGCTACGCGAACGTGACCGCGGAGGACAAAAAAGCCAGCTACAGTATTCGCAGGCTGCTCGAACTTCTACGGGGATCGTTCCCTACTGGAATTTATGGCATTCCGTCTTTGGATCCATTTGTTAATAAAAAATTAACACCTATATCTGTCAATGTGCCATTTTTAAAGTAAGTAATTACTTTTTTCTATTCAGTTTGAAAACTGGTCAAATCAGCAATATTTTTTATACTACATCCGCTCGGAAAGTACCTACCGTCATTCTTTTTTCAAAATGAGGTAGAAAGTACTTCATTGCTACAAACCAAATACTTATGCAGGAGGGTAAGATGTACTTATGAAATATTTCAATGCTAAGCGGGGAGAAAAACTGTTTGAAAATCCATTTCTAACGCGCTGTTTTTATTAAAAAAGGACTTGACCAGTGCCACTAAGGGAGCTTTCTTAGGTGTCAAAAAACAATGAGCAGCAAATATTTCTTTAATAATGTAATTGTAATATTTTATAGCTTTTGGATAAAAAAGTTTCAGGAGTCTGAAGGCTCCGAATACTGAGAAAATAAATAAAAAAGGTTTCACCAAAAAACTGCTTTCCCACACTAGATGGCGCTAGTTATTGTTGTGAGCGAGTCTAAAAAATATTTTCAAGTATGATTTCTTTATTATTGTAATTGTTATATTTTATAGTTTTCAGATAAAAAAGTTTCAGGAGTCTGAAGACTCTGAAAACTGAGAAAATAAATAAAAAAGGTTTCACCATAAAACTGCTTTCCCACACTAGATGGCGCTTGACGTTTCGGTTAGCGAGTTCAACTATTCGACCACAGATGGCAGACAGATGCAATCAAAGGGCGTTCCTTTAAACGCAGTGGTTATTTCAAAATGCTTTGTTCGATCAAATACACGTTTCATTGAGGCTTGTCAACAAATAAAAATAGGACATTACATCGCGAGACCGGGAAGTAGGTACGCGTTTTCCTGGTCGAGTGTTAGTTAGACGGCCGAGCTACGCGAGGCCGGCTAATGCTCTCCCGGTCGAGGTGTGTATAGTGCTTTTCTAAAAAATGAAACAAGTGACTTTTCTTTGGATTTCGGCGGAAGCAAATTATTTCCTCGGCCTCCGCTCTCAGAAAAGGAGGCGTACAATCTAAATCCATAACATCCTCACTCGAACTCATTTTTTCGTCACTTTTAAATAATAAATTATAACGATTAGGTATGTAGTAAATTACTAATTATCGCTTTTTTTCCTCGCAGGTGTAGTATAAAGCACTACGTATCACTCGGGAGAAAGTACGATTCCTACCTCGCGTGTATTGCGACCTACACCCTCGTTAGGAATCGGTCACTTTCTCCCCTCGGTGAACAATGTAACTACTATTCAAACGTCGAAACGCGTGCTTATATGCATATGTCACCGTCAGATTGCAAAAACCTTTAGATTGTATGTAATCTAACTAGCGAAATTGTAAACTGTCGACAGATTACAATTTTACGCATTATTTTTCGGTAAATTGTAATCTGTTAGGTATATGAATAATAATACTTAATTATTAACCAGATAAAACCTAATCCTACCGACTACCTGTATTTTTATGTCGAACCCTAACCTAACCTACAAGAAAGAGACAAGAAAACGTATAAATACAATGAATATTTCAAAAATTTACACTCATAACATTGAACGGTTCACAATCTGTCAACAGTTGCGAAAGTTTGGATGTATCACAGACCATACAACCAGGGATGTATGGATGTTTGGATGGGTGTTTGTTACTCAATCACGCCCGAATGGCTGAACGGATCTGGATGAAATTTGGTACAGAGATAGACCTGAATAACACATATGCTACATGAAACAATAAATGTGCCTATCTAATGCAAGAACCTTCTGGTTTTTGAGGTTCTTGATTTAACGAGGCTTAAAAATGTAAAAGTAACTAATTTTTCAGTGGTGAAGTTAATGTTGCGGAAATAATAGTTACCGGTCTGCAATCTATCAAAATAGAACTAATTGAGCTACGATTGGACACCATTAGAAGTGATTTCATCTTCAAAGTGCCTCTGTTACATGGAGTAGGTAAGTAATTAAAAACTATAATATCTGCGTATCTATAGGTATGCTAATGTATCTGCGTATCTGTGCTAATAAATGCGTGAAATATCGAATTCTTATCATTTAAGTAAGTACCTATTGGTAAATAAAAATAATTATACTTACTTATAATAATTTATACTAATAATCCGTTCGAGGGAAGGATCTAGTTAGGACCACGAACTTCAGCAGTGAAGGAACGACCATAGTACAATGTACATTGGAACGACCGAGGAGAGCGATACAAGTTACTTAAATATTTTTATTTATAGGTAGATACGATAAATACTTATTTCGTAAATTCCATTTTTCCGCAGTTTCAATTTTAATTTTATTGTAATATTCCACTTTTCTGTTCTAGTTTCTTTTCAAGCAAACCTGATAGTAGGCGGCCTATTTCCTATGAGTATTAATGGAAGATTAAGGTAACTAATCGGTTAAAAATCTTCATAAAACAAAAAATGATTGTCATATTTGGTTTAACACATCTAATTGTAAGTACTTTGATAAATCAAAACACAATGTTCGTTTATAACTTAATTCCTTACAATAATATTATTATATTAATTCAATTATCTTGTACAATATATTTTCAATAGGCATTTTTGTTATTTTCGTCCTTTACGCTCAATTGGCGGGAAGCATTCTCATTGGCCATCAGAATACCTACCATTATTTTTTTAATGATTTATTTTACGGCCCTGGATTCAATTCTTTTATGGCCGTATACAGAGTAAAACACCTATTAGGTAACCGCACTTACCACAGGGACCCTTCACCTGAATTAGTGTAGTGTAATAAGCTACAGGATGGAAGGGTCCCTGGGCCCGTATTCTCTAACTCAGTGACTATCAAAAATGAAAGCCACTGACATATATGTAATATCCATTGAAATGTTACTTTTTATTTCATAGTAAACCTTCAATGGATATTACATATATGTCAGTGGCTTTCATTTTTGATAGTCACTGAGTTAGAGAATACGGGCCCTGGTCAGCGAGATCGGGTGGTCCCGATCTGCCTAGCTACCTTGGCGCCCTGCAGTCAAGGTAATGTACTAACATTCAGGGTGGTAACTGGTAAGGAGCTCAGTCGGCGCACGACCAGCGTACTGTTCAGTAGTTGCGCTTCTCCGACTCGCACGAGTATTTTGACAACTATTCGTGTCCAAAGGAAAAATTATCAAAATTTTTCGCATATTTTATGTAGGACTAGCTGATTCCCGCGACTTCGTGCGCTTGGGATGATTTTTTTTGGTTCCCGCGGGAACTCTAGTTTTCAGGGATAAAAGTGATGAAATGTATATTTTATGTAGGACTAGCTGATGCCCGCGACTTCGTCCGCGTGGTAGAGGTGTCAAATCTTATCTTAGTCTTACTTAATATTATAAATGCGAAAGTTTGGATGGATGTATGGATGTATGGATGTTTGTTACTCAATCACGCCCCAACGGTTGCACGGATCTTGCTGAAATTTGGCACAGAGATTTATTATAGTCTGGCATAGCACATAGGCTACTTTTTATCCCGGAAAATTAAAGAGTTCCCGCTGGAACCAAAAATCCTCAAGTCGCGGGCATCAGCTAGTAATTAATATAGCCGTTAAAGATATTTAATACTAGCTGATGCCCGCGACTTCGTCCGCATCTATTGACGTGTGTTATTCCAGACAATAATCTGATGTTTGACAGTTACGAAACCCATGAACATTTTGTATGGGAAAATCAAGGGAAAATGTTTCTTTTATTTTATTTTTTCGTAAATTTTCCAATGTTTTCAATAGTTATTCTGCTATTCGGGACGGAAACAAATACAACAAATCAAAAACCATGAAAATCGGTCCAGCTGTTCGATAGCATGGGTGCCTAGTGAACGATAATTATTAACATAAAGATACACGTACAACTTGACGTTCTCGTTCAGACTGAGTTACGGCCCGATAGTCAGTGCAGTGTAATAGCGACGGCAAAACTAGCGTCCACGCCCACCTTTACCACAGGGCACTGTGAATAGTGCAGTGTAATAGGGGTTTAGTACTTTTACGCTAAAAGCATAGAATACTACCTCTGTGTCTAAAAGGTTCACAGAACTACCCAAAAAAGTTATGAGATCTTCAGAAAGTCCTCGTTTTACATATCTCGCGAATTTTCGGAATAAAATTTTAATTTTTATATTTTCAGAGTAAATCTTCAAAATGTAACAATTGACGGTGCAGTCGGAGGCTCTGAGAAAAAATCTCCGCCAGAACATTTTTACACCTTACAGACCTTACGAGCCCATTTTCATGCCGAACACGTGAAGGTATGGCGTTTTATTATAGTCGAGAAATATTTTATTTAAATATAAAATCCACCTTTTATTACACTTCACCCAATTACACATTACAGATTAGCGTTGATGGCCTGAATGTAGACAGTGATATTTTGGAGTCATTAAAATCAGTAGATCCATTGGGCTCAAATTTCCTACCAGCACCTTTTAAGAGGACCGTCAACTATTACGTGGCACACGAGGTGCTGAAGCAACTGAACAATATTATTGAAAACTTCTCTGTGAAACAAGTAAAAGCCTATTTACTTGCTCGTTAGGAGATATTATGACATTTTCAAATAACGACGAAAAATACATATTTCATTTCAACATCCTGTCGGTATTTTCATTCGTTTTGCCTAATCCTAAGTAATTTTTATGGCTTTCGTAAAACCATAAATAAGACTTATATTATACTAGAGGTCGCCCGCGAGTTCGTCCGCGTACTATTGTTGATTTCCTATGAGATTATGAAATTTTCCCGCTGCAAACAGCCTATCTATAGACGCTTTATATAGCTTATGCAGGTTTATTTATTATTTAAAACTGATAACTTAAATGCTGATTTTCATGTCTATACTTCAAAGTCATAAAATTTGTATGTAACCTTTCACCCCCATTTCACCCCTTTTGGGGTGGATTTTCGTAAAATTGATTTTACAGGTTATTATTATTTAAAGCTAATAACCTAAATCCCGAATTTCAAGTCTCTAACTTCAGAAACATAGGACTTTGAAAGTCCTATGTTACAAACTTACAACCCCCATTTCACCCTCTGTGGGGTAGATTTTCCTAAAATTGCTTATACCTACAGTTTATTATAACTTAAAATTAATAACCTAAATCCCGATTTTCAAGTCTCTTACTTCAAAAACTTGGAACCCTTATGTAAGTTTCTAACCCCCATTTCCCCCCTATTTGGGTACATTTTCGTAAAATTGCTTATACAGGTTTTTATAATTAATAACTAATAACTTAATTGCCAATTTTCATGTCTCTAACTTCAAAAACAAAGGACTTTCATACAAATTTCCAACCCCTATTTTAACCCCTTAGGGGGAATTTTCTCAAAACCCTTTCTTAGCTAGAGTCTGCACCATAGAAGAAATCTACCTTCCAAATTTCAAGTCTGTACGCTTTATAGTTCCTGAGATATCGTGATTAGTCAGTGAGTGGTATTTCGCTTTTATATAATAAATATATATATATATAAGAACTAAGAATCCTTCCCTCAAGATATTATATATAAGAAGACTAGTATGGCGCGTGATGCGCGGCCCGCTGAAGCGGGCTGCGTAGTAGACCGCGCGGCTCACTGTCTACTTACTTGCTCTCTTTCTATCCTAGTGTTAACTGCCTACGTATTCTGAAGTAAACAACACACTGCTATGCTAGCGAGCGCATTGGAAGCGCCAGCGTGCCAAGCGTCCGACTGACGTAAAAAAATTCTCATGAGAAAACATAAAACAGAGACCCCCCTAAGAATCTAAAAGGGCCTTAAATGTAAAAAAACTTTCCAGACATGCATACAGTGTAAGAGGCCGTTGAAGTCAAAACACAAAGAAACCTTCCTTAGTTGATTAATATCAATATCATACCGCTGACAATCGGGTACCTTTGGGTGCCATTGAACGTCGCCATCTTGGCTTTCCTAGCAAACCGACAATTCTTCCATACAGAACAAATCTTGTGAAAAAAACCATATCAAAGTCATGCAAATTTCCTACTTCCACTCTTCCATCTTATATACTTTCTGAAATAGACACCTATGAAATTTTGGCCGTGCTCCTCCACCCATCTCTCAAACCCTCGATCATCATCGCTCACCATAAGTATATTTTTTTCTCCGAAAAATAAAGGAGAGTTCTTCTTTAAGAACAAATTTTGAAAAGGAACCGCATCAAAGTCTTGCATAGTTCAACACTAAATTGTAGCCTCTTCAATATTCGCCATACATTTTCTATGGAAAAATAATTTCAAATTTTTTGATTTTTTTTCCTTTTCATCAAGTAGACCTTCATGTCCTGATCATCTTTTTCCAAGAAACCACTCTTCCATCTTTTATACTCTTCGAGATAGACACCGATGAAATTTGTATGGCGGCCATCTTAAATCCACCATTTAGAATTTTTTTTCAGCTCACTGTCAATTGGATGAAGTTTTGAGTGACATTTGGTCGAGCACCCCCCCACCTATCTTCAATACCCTGGCTGTGCTGTTCATCCGTCTTCGAAATCCTCAATCATCAGCTCTCTCCGTATTTTTCCTCTGAATGAATTTTTGTCTTCTATACGAAACAATGAGTAAAAAAAAATGTTTTCATACAAAATTTTACAGGAGAGGTGATCAATGAGTGAGTCAATCAGCACGAGCAGCTATATAATTTAACTAGTATGGCGCGTGGATGCGCGGCCCGCTAAAGCGGACCGCGTAGTAGACCGCACGGTCCAATGTCTACTTACTTGCTCTCCTTCTATCCTAGTGTTTACTGCCTACGTGTTCTGAAGTAAACAACACACTGCTATGCTAGCGAGCACAGTAGAGGCGCCAGCGTGCCAGCAGACTGAAGTAAAAAAAATTATCATAAGAAAACATAAAACAGAGACCCCCTAAGAATCCAAAAGGGCCTTTAAATGTAAAAAAAACTTTCCAGACATGCATACAGTGTAAGAGACCGTTGAAGTAAAAACACAAAGAAACCTTCCTTAGTTGATTAATATCAATATCATACCGCTGATGATCAGGTACCTTTGGGTGCCATTGAACTTCGCCATCTTGGCTTTCCTAACGGCAAACCGACAATTCTTCCATACAGAAAAATCTTGTAAAAAAACCATATCAAAGTCATGCATATTTCCTACTTCCACTCTTCCATCTAGTATACTTTCTGAAATAGACACGTATGAAATTTTGGCCGTGCTCCTCACCCATCTTTCAAACCCTCGATCATCATCGCTCTCCATAAGTAGGTATAATTTTTTCTCCGAAAAATTATGGAGAGTTCTTCTTTAAAAGGAACCGCATCAAAGTCTTGCATAGTTCTACACCGCGCCATACATTTTCTATAGAAAAATAAATTCCGCCATCTTGAATTTTTTTCCTGTTCATCAAGTAAACCTTCATGGCCTGATCATCTTTTGCCAAGAAACCACTCTTCCATCTTTTATACTTTCCGAGATAGACACTGACGAAATCTGTATGGCGGCCATCTTAAATCCGCCATTTTGAATTTTTTTTCCAGCTCACTGTCAATTGGATGAAGTTTCGAGTGACATTTGGTCGAGCACCTCCCACCTATCTTCAATACCCTGGCTGTGCTTTTCATCCGTCTTCGAAATCCTCAATCATCAGCTCTCTCCGTATTTTTCCTCCGAATGAATTTTTATCTTCTATACGAAACGATGAGTAAAAAAAAAATTTTTGGTACAAAGTTTTACAGGAGAGGTGATCAATGAGTCAATCAGCACAAGCAGCTAAGTATATAATATATATTAATATAATTAATAATAATATATTATACATTGTAAGTATATTTAAAGGCAACCTGCGTATTAAATAAGAAAATCTGTTTTCGATTCAATTTTTATTATTAATAAAATAAGAAGTAAAGCTTATATCGGAGATTATCTTCAAAAAATCTCTTGGTGAGATTTTCGTTAGATGGTCGTTAGCGTACGGTACAGCGTAGCTCCATGCAGCATTTATTATGTCTTCATGAAAGCCTTCTATAATTTGCACGCCTTCTCTGTTCAAAACTTGATTAATAGGCCAGGAGCTGTTCTCTAAATTAGCCTGAAATTGGACGTGTTTTGTAAGAAGAGATTTAGTACTGATACCTTCACAAAAAATGCAGTGCTCATATATATACTTATCGTCGACTAGGTTTGGAGTACTTACATCGACCTTGCTAATATTGTACTCCAATAAGAAATCTTCTATCTTCATACTGACATCAGCTACATTAGCAAAGTGAACACTTAATGATACATCCACATTGCGGAACAAGACCCTGAAGAATGAATAATTATTATTTTATTAGGTACTTATGTATATAATACCTATGTTATCGCCAATCTGTATAATCCTGCATTCTATAGAATATTAAGATATTTAGTTATAATATTAATTAGTACTTATCTACGAGTGGATTTATATTTTTACTTGTGTAACTATAGTATCCCTGGTCTGGCCTCGTGGGAGGCTTCGGCCGTGGCTAGTTACCACCCTACCGGCAAAGACGTGCCGCCAAGCGATTTAGCGTTCCGGTACGATGCCGTGTAGAAACCGAATAGGGGTATGGGTTTAATATAACTGCCATGCCCCTAACAGGTTAGCCCGCTTACCAACTTAGACTGCATCATCACTTACCATCAGGTGAGATCGCAGTCAAGGGCTAACTTGTAGTGGATATAAAAAATTAAAAAAATACACAGCAAAAAATGAGTAGGTAAGTCATTATAAGACCTAAAAAATAATATTTTCGGCAGACGATCTTTTCTCCTAAAGTGGTTAACTAGTTAACATTACAGTGCCTTGGGTCTAGCAGTGATCGGAGTGTGAACTTGAATCAAGCACTAGAATATAATAATTCTCAGCACTTGCACAGCTAACTTACTTCATTTTACCGTGTCCTTGAAGTGGGTAAAACACATAAGCACTTCCCTTAAGATTATAGGTATCTGAAGGAAAAACATAAGATAATTATATTATATATCAATTAAAAAGCTCATAAGTTATAGGTAAGATACTATGTCAATGCAGTTATTGTTAAGTATAAAAAAAATATATACCTATTTGACTAACCTGAGTAAGCAGTTAAAACTGGAACGAAAAGTTTTGTAGAAACACGAAAATCATTTAAAGTCTGCGTTACGTTCAAATATTCCACTGAAAAGGTGTCTAATCCAGTCAGCGTCATATCTTCGATTGAAAATGTGATTCTAAGGATAAAAAAATGTTATTATTTTTTAAAAACTTCTAAAAATTAACAGCAATACCTTGGCAATACCAGTTCAATCCCAAAAAACATCCAGAATTTCCTGAACTTTAAAGGGAAATATAAAATTACTTGTAACTCACTGAATTTTTCATATTTTCCAGTTTCTCTATTTATCTCTATTTACTCTCGAAGCAAAATTTAACCCATCGTATTTTTTTATTTGCTAAATTCTACATTCCACCACCACCACTACAGCCCATTAACGTCCCACAGCCCACTGCTGGGCACAGGCCTCTCATAGGAGAGAGGGAATTAGAGCTTAGACCCACCACGCTGCTCCAATGCGGGTTGGCGGGCTTTAACGACTATTATCATGTTACTGTTACTGATAATGATGTTAATTCTACATTCATTCTTATTTTAATTCGCATCAATAATACGTAATAATAATAATAAAATAATAAATAATATATAATAATAATAATTTGATAATTTGATTTGATTGGTCTGATTTGATGATTTGATTGAATTCGATTTGATTGATTGATTTGAATTTGAATTGAATATTTGAATTAATTTGATATTTGATTTGATTGATTGATGCATGATGATAATTTGCGGTTATGTATATTTGCTCCACATGCCAACATTTGTGTACAATTGCGTGCCTACTCTGACACTTTTTGTATTGATATGACAAATAGTTAGGTAGGAATGAATAAGAAACATAGGTAAGTACTCACTTAATTCCTCTCCCATCGTAATAACTATCAATTTGATTTATATTTAAGGTCTTCAATGGAGGGAGTGGAAATAGTTTAGTTTGGACGCCCCCTTTACGCCATTTATTTAGAAGTGATAGTATTTGCCTCTCGAGGTGATTGCTTGCTGTGTAAAGGATTAATATTTTTCTTATATTTAACTTTATAAGTAGGACTAAGTAATTAATGTGTATAAAGTCGAAATAAATCTAAGTGGTCGTTAGTTATTTTAACTTTAAACGCAGAGATTAGTTACACGATTGTCACACCTACTTCTAGGGCATGTAAATAGTAAAAACAAAATTGACTTCCGTCTTCACCTGTATACTGATACAGGGAGTCTGGGGCTAGAGTCGCAACTCCCAATCCTAGGAATTCTAACTTTTCTTAGCTATGTGCGGCTCTTACCAATGAAATATAAAATAATCTCTAAGTTCTTATTTACCCGATCGTGAGGAAACTTTCATGTCCGAGAGCTCTTTGTAATGTTCAAAAAGATAATTCAGACTAAGCAAGTGTGGAGCAAGACTAACCTAACCTAATCCGTTTTTATTCTGAGAGGGTACCTAAGGTTAGTACCTAGGAATCTTGTGGGCCCGCGATGGGCCGAGATGATAATGAATAAGTGAATGCAATCTATGCTGTAGGTATAAAACTTACGTGTTACACTATCAGCACTAATCACTGTGGAATAAACTAAAACTAGGACGATAGAATAAAATAATGCCATTTTAATGGTTTCACTCAATCGGTAAAGTTTAATGTGATACATATGCTATGTAAAAC
The DNA here is from genome assembly GCA_963932025.1 of Erebia epiphron. NCBI lineage: Eukaryota > Metazoa > Arthropoda > Insecta > Lepidoptera > Nymphalidae > Erebia > Erebia epiphron. Next base: position 13,988,581 of record OZ009956.1, on the reverse strand, counting down.
CGTGCATTTAAAGGTTGTTGTATTTACTTATACACCATTGTGATATGATTACATTATTTACTTAGCTTAAGAAAATATCCTTTTTGGTAGGTACTTATCACGAGAATTTATAGTCGCTTGTTATCAAAAGATTTCACTTCTCCCGGCTCTGTGGGCCTTAATACTGCATAATATGCGGTGATGTAGTGTTTATGAAGTTGATAAGAGATTTAGGGGGCACCGTCAATTATTGTTAGGTTAAGATGATCAACCATGACCCACTAATCCTAATTTTTTCAAGGTTACGTAAGTGAGTAATTGAAGTTTTAAAGTGAAATATTAGAGTTAAGATAATCAATAAAGATAAAAGCTGTTTTACTAACGATATCATGATTCATGGTAAGTAAGTATACGTATTATTTAACTATACCTATCATGGTGGGGCCTGTATGGATGAATACACTTCGACTATTTTAACGACTAGCTACTACTTTGTTGGCCGATTTACTTACCTACCTACTTATTACGAAATGATGCCCATGGCTTCGTCCGCGCGATTTAAGATTTTTTACCCGACTGCGGAACGCACAGGGTTATGTGTTCATCAGTCTATATATGTATTTTTGTTCCTTGCATGACAGCTACAGCCTAAACGCGTGGACCGATTTTGATGATTCTTGCACCAGTTTATGCCGAGTATATCAGTAAAGTATCACTGTGGAAGCCGAATTTGAGAAAAAACAAAATGGCGCCCTCTAGAAGCCATAATGTAACAAAATAAAAAAATTAATGATCGAGGAACTCAGCAACAAACCAGTCGGGTGTTGGATAGACGAAGTCTGTGTAAACAACCTAAGCTATGCTGACGACATGGTGTTGCTGGGCCCAACGGCTGGCTCAATCAGGGAACTACTTCAAACCTGTCAGGAGTAGGTATGCTGCCAGACATGGTTTAGTTTATAACGTGGCTAAAAGTCAGTACATGATCTTTAAGGCCCCACGGAAGCAGGTGCAATACGAGCCAAGAATTACACTGGACGGGGTGGCGCTCACACGTGTGTCACAATACAAATACTTGGGTCACTACGTTACGGAGGACCTTAAAGATCATGTTGATATTGAGCGAGAAAGAAGGGCCTTGGCAGTAAGGTGTAGGTAATATGTTGGCCCGCAGGTTCGCCCGATGTAGTAAAGATGCAAAAATTACTTTATTCAAAGCATACTGCCAAAATTTTTACTCGGGAAGCCTGTGGGTCAACTATGCGAAAAAGGCCATGGATGCACTAAGAGTTCAATATAACAATGGCTTCAGGATGCTGTTGGGCTTGCCGCGGTTTTGTTCAGCGTCAGGTATGTTTGCAAATGAGCGAACTGATGACTTCTATGCTATAATGCGGAAGAAGTCGTCGTTACTGCTGACAAGGCTGCGCTCAGGTACCAAAGGCATCCTGAATATGTTTGCGAGGAAGATGGACTCACCGATGCTTGAACACCTTATTCAGGTGCTGGTGAGGCCACAGTTATGATAAATATATATATATGCTTTAATAATCTATAATAATTACTAACATTAGTTTTTAAGTCAATTGTAATACTAACAAGTTGAGCCCCAGTTGCTTGAAATAAAGATTATTATTATTATTATATTAAAGTCGATAGACTATGGCAAGTGGGGTATCGATGAATAGGTCTTGCCAAATCATAGTTAGGTTCCTTTGATCATTTTCTCATTTTATCGATCATTTAGGATTTGCGAGGTTCCAAAGGTTCATTTTTAGTGTATTCCTTTGTGTCGCACTACAGACAAAACGGCTGAACCATTTTTCCGTTTAAATGATAATTTAGGATTTACCAGGTTTCTAAGGAAATGTTTAAAGTTCCTACTCATATCATCTATGTCTATCAAACTAGGTGGATTATCTAAAAAACCACTCAACCGATTTTAAAAATTATATTACTTATAGAAAGCTACATTATTAACAAGTAAAATAGGCTATATTTTATTTCCAAAAAAATTAGAGATCCTTACGAAAATTGGACGGAAAAAATTATCTCATCTGAGAGCTTACGTGGCGTGCGCTGCCTAAATCGTTAAAGTTACACGACAACAATGTATGGTGGAAACGTTCCTCACAAAAAGTTCTAAAAAAAAGTCCGCAATAGCATATAACTATCTTTTAAGGTTGACTCACAATAACCATTTTTATGATTTTCAAATTTCGTCACTGCTTTACTTGCGAAGGTGTTTTATGAACATAGTTTTAATCGTTAATTCCTTATCAAAATAAATATCTTACTCATCTCAAGTATTTAATTTAGACAAAAATTGTCTTTTACACCATTCAATTCAATTCAATTCAATTCAATATCATTTATTCAATATAGGTAGTTTGATAAATCAAAAGTCAATGTTCGTTTTAATGCTTTATTCCTCACGATAATATAGTATTCTTAGAGTACCTAATTTAATTATCCTCAAATCTTTTCATCATCCGTTTTCTTTTTGTCCTTCGCGCTCAATTGGCGGGAAGCGCCCTCATTCCCTCTTTTTTAATTATTTTATTTTGCGGCCCTGGATTCATGTCCTTTATGGCCTTATATTTATTGCGAATGTCGTACCACATAATATAAAACTAGAAAATCATGACATTCGGCCATCCACTTTTGGGCAACCTCCCGGTGCACAATAATTAAAATGTATGAAAGTAAGTGGACTATTTACAATTCAAGTTTTAGGAACGTAGCTCGACATAATATAATTCATAATGTAACGCACAAAACACTTTAAAATTTATCGCTGTTTACCTAAATAACTAATAAATTTAATTATAATTAAATTCCTTAAACAAATCAGTACAACTTACTTTATCGTTTTTGTCTGACGAACGTAACTATAGGTTCTCAAAGTATATTTAATCAAATTAGGTACACTTTACACTTACTATATTATAAAACATGATGGTGATAATCAATTACGGTATCTTAAAACTAAAGCTACGAGGGTTCCAAACGCGCCCTGGTCTGAGAAGAACCCACAACAAACTCAGCCGGTTTTTTTTTTTGTGTATCACCATCTCACAAATATCGTAAATTACTTAATTAGATTTATAATTTTAACAATTACAAAATTCGCCGCTGGAACAATATTATTCATACCCATTCGTTCCTAATCCTATCATTCAAATAAGTAATCCTTTACACTGTAATAGGTATTTTCAATTACTTAGTCACTGAACCCTTAGAAATAAAAAAAATAACTATCGATATATATTAATTCTATTCTTACGTATTATTAATTATAAACATTATATTCTTAAAAACAAATACTTATAAATATAAATCATGACATTCGGTTTCCTCCATAAATATATTTTCTGGAATTACTCTAGCAATTTTATTTACGTAACCATTGGAAACCTTCGTTGCAATACATAGTGAAATGTTATCTTCATTAACGTCATCCAAAGACTCAATTGTTGAGTTTATCATTATAAATTATTATCATTTGATTCGGAAAGCCAATTTATTCACTCACGGCCTTACTTATACGGTCTGCTGCAAGTTGCAACAACAGTCTGAAATGGTAATTTTATATTTTTATACAAAGATAGTGCTAATTTTATATCTGTAATTTCCTATAGCTTTAACAATAATTTTGTATACTCCTATACATTTTGATTACAATTTCTTGCTATTGCCCTTATTCTACTTATTATTTATATAAATACAAATCAATCGCTGAATGTACTATGTAAGCGCTTGCCTTCAGAACGGAGCCTGCACCTATTTGGCTAATTCTTTTTTTATTTATTATTGTTATTGTGTTTATAATTGTCAGGAAAAGGTTTCTATGAAAGAAAATGTTTTACAGAACTGTACGGAAAAGAAAAAAATGAGTTAAAAAAAATTCTCCGCATACAAAAGTAAATCAAAAACATACGAGACAGTAGAGATTTTCAAATAGGTATATTGACAGATTAACGGTCAGTTGTTCGGTTTTATATATTATAGAAATTTATCCTGGAAAAATAAAATCAGTTCCCATAAGACCCGAAAATACCTAAAATCCACGCGGACGGAGTCGCGGGCAACAGCTAGTTTCTTCTAAATAAATTAATCAGGTCTCCCTCTTTAAAATTGGTCCGTCGAAATTGGCACTGCACAGCTCAAGCCTCTATTCTATGTCAATAACAATATTTAACAATCTGCCAGACTACATTAGGAACATCGGAAAAGATTGAATCTGATCTGAAGATCTGATTGAATAATGTTATTACAATATTAATGAATTCTTAAATGATACTGACAAACACTAATAAAATCGGTTCTGTTGCCACACCCAAACTGGGTATCCATAGCATGCCTTATTCACTAATGACTATAATCTGTTAATTAAGAAATAATGTAACTATGGAATTGCAACTAATAAAGAAACTGAAACTGAAACTAAAAACGGCAGCTTAATTTTCGAATCATGATATTGTTTTGTTGCTGACTGTATTTAATATTTGCATTAATTTAGTTTCTTAAAAATTTGACATCAGTCGGTTGTAAGTATCGGTTGACACATTTATGGTATTGTTAATACCCATCGATTTACCAACTGAGTTAATGTTAATACCCCACTGTATCTGACTCAGCTGCATATCCCAATTACGTTCATCCTTACATGAACTACTTTTAACGGTAAGACAATGATTTTTTTTTATTTTTTTATTTAAACGTTCAGTTTAGCCGTTGGATCTAAACATGCTGCTGTGTATAAAAGGTCTCAGATACCATGAAGTTCACAAAACTTACATAATAAATTCATTAATTATAGTCAAAATTTATGCTTGTCTACATGATCTAACATAGGTAGGAAGGTATTAATTTTTTTTTGTTGTTCCTAGCCCATTGGTGCTTTCTTAATATAACTTCTCTGCTGTGAAACTCTTTGCTGGTGCTTTTGGTTGCTGTCCAGGCTGCCGCGATGGTTGGGCGGACAATATCAAGGTATGGGTACCTCTTATGTGAATCTTTGGTAGCTGGACTTGATCTCTTCAATCGTTCGTAAGGCTGAGACTTGAGAGGAGCATCTGTGTGCTACACCTTTCTGGTTGTCATAAAGATCGCATTCTTGAATACTCTAGTCTCTGCGCCACGTGTGTCCACGATTGGCTTGTTTCGTGTCCTCGGCAGTAGAAAAGAAAAAAATTTAGTAAAGTATTCTTTTATTTCATGAATATATTGTATAAGATACAAAAGGAAAAGTTAACTGACTGACTGACTGACAGATCTATCAACGCACAGCTCAGATCACTGGACAGATCAGGCTGAAGTTTGGCTTAGGGATAGCTATTATGATCCCCTTTGGAAATTCAATCCCAAATGGTTTAAAGTTTGTGTGAAAATTGAACGTAACGGGAGCGAAGCCGCGGGTATATTCTAGTCCTATCCTATAATAATTGATTTTAACAATATAAACATCTATATAATAACAAGTAAGTATTAGGTATATCCATTTCATTTAATAAGTTAACGTTGTGGTTTATATTTGTGTATCTCTTGTTTTTAGTTATTTTACAATAAATAATTTTTCATTCAGATCTTTCAGTATTTAATTTGTTGCTAAATCCAGAATAATTCAGTTACAGCACACATACCTAGATACCTAACCGAAGTTTAACGTATAGCACACATAACTGCTCTTTAACCTATGTATGGGCCACATTATCGTACCCAACCTATGTACGGCCCACTTAACCGTATCCAGCCTATGTACGGCCCACTTAACCGTATCAAACCTATGTACGGCCCACTTAACCGTATCCAACTGATGGTACGGCCCACTTAACCGTATCCAATTTATGTACGGCCCACTTAACCGTATCCAACTCATGTACGGCCCACTTAACCGTATCCAATTTATGTACGGCCCACTTAACCGTATCCAATTCTTGTACGGCACACTTAACCGTATCCAATTTATGTACGTCCTACTTAACCGTATCCAACTCATGTACATATTCACTTACTTTTCTTTTGTTTTAATTATAATAATTATTATTATTACTTAGCTCTTGAGAATTCGGATAGCAGAAGTGGGTAACTATGATAATAGAAGATTCCATTTCGACAACGAACTAAACGAGTTATTTCTCTCATATTATGCCATAATCATTCAACGAAAAATAAAATAACTTCTACTAATTAATTTCTTTTTAACTAATTTCTTTGCCTTTCGGCTCCATTTCCAAATTACAATCTTTTTTCTTTTTTGCTTACATTCACTCAGTATAAGTCACATCCATTTTCAAAAATAGCTCCATTGATGAAGAATCTTAGTATATGAATAGCTCAATAAAAATGATTAATGTTCAATGTCTAACTTAATAACACCCATCAAAAGCATTACCATGAGGTCTTACAGGGCGAATCGGGGGTGAACAAGCGCACAAGGTCCAGAAAATGAAATCAAACAACATTTGAGGGGCACACATAGACCAATGACCATAGTGCGACGAATACACTATACACTATTCATTTTATTTTATAAATTATTATTTATTACATTCATACTGTATTCCATACTTATTATAATATAAAGGTATGTCAATATTTTACATATTTATTTAAGTATTCATATTATTTTATAATAGTAAAATCTTATAATATACACTTATAAAATACATAAATATATATTTACTTAAGAGCATATAAATAATAAACATTAATACACACATAAATCAATTATTATAATTTCAACACACAGACAACTAATAAATCAACAAGTACCTATAAATGGGTAAAAACGATAGTATATGGCTTAAATCGGAAGACTCGAGTAGACTACATAAGTACCTATCGACGCGAGTTTCGCACCCGCCTAGGGTAATATTGTTCTGTGGTTTCGCATTTCCGCCGCTCGCCGGTACCTAACCTAAAGCGCTGTAATCACGCCCGCCATTATACTTTTGTCTCAATAACAATAACAAAACAAACAATACGTTAACACTGTCGTAATTATTGTTGTGTGTTCTAGCTATATTTTCCCAAAAATATTTGTTTTAAAGTGATCTGTGTACTCCTTCTGAATTTGGCGGAGACGCGTTCGTAATACCCGAACCAGCACTCCTGCAATACTAATGTCAAACTAATATCGGGTATTAGGATAAGTTTGTTTCGTTGGTTTTCAGATTTAAATCGAAAACGTGAATGGTTTACAGTAGCGCTAGCGAAGAAGAATTTGATACTTATTAGGCTCAACTATAGTATACTCGCCGCCGAGTTGGATGTTCATATTTTTTTTACAGAAAGACCTTGATATGGTAAGCCTTGCACTAAAATATTTTACTTCGAATTCTAATACTTTTCGAGAAATAATTTTTTGAAAATCGCAAATTTCCACCACTTTTCACTATTTTTTACGACATTTGCCATAGATTACAGACTCATTGACATTTAGTTGACGTACATAAGTTTCGGTTTACGTAATAAGATCCGTTCCAAACATAAAAAGTATTTTATAATGTTATTAATCGATTAATAATCATAATATATGTGTACCGATTATTGGAAAAACGGAACGCGTGCATTGGCGCCACATTTCAAATCTATGAGTCATCGTTTTAGTTTTACGCGCATTTCAGTTTTAAAGGTTACAAGGTTAAAAAAAAACGTTTTAAGGTTATAGGTTTAATTATTTAACTAAAAAAGGTATAAAGGTGTGTTATTACATTTATAATTAGGTATGTACTTGAGCATATCATACACAAAACCGAATCGGCACACCCCGACTCCACGCAGTCTTGTCTGCCCTGCCCCTAGAGTGTTTTTTTTAAGCGCGTAGCCAGAAGCTCGCGTAGGAGGTCCTGAATGAAGCGAGCCTACGAGGCCGAGTGGAGCGAAGGGGGGAGGAGGCGAGCGAAGCGAGCCGGCGACCTCCGCAGCGAAACGAAGGTCGAGTAGGCGAAGCTTCATTCAGGGGCGATGAAGCGAGTCTTCTGGCGTAGCCCATTCCAATTAAGAATTTAACCTCTCCCACTACCTAAAACACAAGGTATTTAGGTTATCAGAGTTAAGCAGGAATTTCGGTAAAACTAACCTCAAAATTTTAAAAAATAATATCTCGGAAACTACTAATAATCGAAACGTTTTACTTGGAGGGGGGGTATATCCCCCCACCCCCCTTCCCCTCCCCCCCTCCCCTTCCCCCTCCGTCGCGGCGAGTATACTATAGCCCACCCACTTATTATCCATTTATGAGAATAAACCTACACAGAACAATCAATACAAGAAAAGTGATACAAAACTTTCAAAATCCCTTCGATTAATACAGTGCTGATGAATAATTTAAAAGACGATATATATTTTTTATATCTCGACTGGATATTGTAAAGATAGATTGTGAATATCGTTCTGAAACTTCTGCCTTTAATTTAAGCAGATCTTTTGAAAGTTACCAGAAGAGGCCTTCCAGTGCTATTTATTACTAGTGGCCTTAACACTAGAACGCACGCGTGGGTGACAATGGTCACCCAGTGCTATAAACATAGGTATATTTTGGAAACGCATCGTGACAAGCGCAAACGCGCTTGTGTATTCCTCGGATACAAGACACCGCCCGCGCCAGTGGCGTGCCGACCCTTGCTGTGCACGGACGTCTGAGAGGACACCTTTCAAAGTTGAGGGGTGACAATAGTCACCCGTGCGTGTGTTCTTGCACCATTTTTTACCAGTGAATTTTGGACTAGTTTCTGTCCTGATTGTGCTCAACTTGATTAATTTTGTATAATTTTTTTTTATTTGATAATTCTAGAGTACGAATATGTTAAAATTACTTACTAAAATTTTATATTTTAGAATAAGAATGTTTTGATCCCAAAGTTAAATTTTTTTGCTATTTTTCAAGAAGATTTGTTTTGTTTTTAATTATGAGGAAAGAATACTTGTTTTGTTTTCTAATCTTACTATAATATGATAAAAATAAAGATGTTGATTCATAATTCATAGTTTTTTTATTAAAATTTAAAATATTCCGTAAATCAGTTAGTATACAAAAAGGGTGACACCAGTCACCCGTGCGTGCACTCATGTACCATTCTGAGGCGCGAGTAGCCGAGTGTTAAGATTTTATTCATCTAGGAGTATCCAGGTTAGTTACATCTTATAACTTAGCTAATTTACCGAATAATAGTTTCAATTTCACACTATGTAGATACAGTAATTAAAATTAACATTAAAAAGTACCTAAAATATGCACCTACTACCTGACTAAATTAATTAACAACTATTAAACTCTTACTTATGTATTTATATGTTACTTATGTAATAATATAGTTATTTTGAGATATAATATTTTCAGATGATTACTGGAGATCTCCTTAAAGTACGCCAACCTACCATATCAAGGATAGTGAGAAGAGTTTCACTTTTGTTTTGTTTGCAAATACAATAGTTCTGGAGACAACTGAAGAACAATTCTACAGCACAGGATGCTTTCCTGCTGATTCTAATGCGGAGATGTTGAACAGAAACAGAAAAAAAGAATATTTATCTATTAATGAACAAATTGTGTCTAGGCCTGACCTACAAATATATAACATTGCCGCAGACCAATCCGGATCAGTCAATGATAACCAAATTTTCCAAGCTTCTTCTCTAGAGAGAAAGATGTTTAATTTTATTTACTTAAAAAATTGACGTTTTATATATTTTGCAATATATTCTTAGATAATATAAATTTTTAATTTATATATTTTATTGGTTCAGTTGATATGATTATAGTGATTTGGTACATAGACTATTTTTAAGTATTGCACGCCACGATAATGGTAGCCCACTTGTCTTTTTATCTTCTGTACCACCTTTGTAATTTGTACCTAAAGCATGCAATAAAAAAATTCTGATTCTGACCCTACAAGTAATTCTCTTTCTGCAAAAGTAAATGTTAACTGCTTCGAACTGTTAAAGGGTGATTTTAAACTTATTAAAAACGAGGCACTCCTCATTAGGATAAAGGGTATATTTTAATTTAAAAAATACAAGACAATATAATAATAACAAGATAATATAATATAATATAATATAAAAGAAAAATAATACTTTTATCGAATTATGTGTATCAATCACTAACAGTAAACAATCACACTTCACAGAAACCCATTTTGAAGTTTGTTCAGAAATCCACCAGAGGCAGATCAAATATCATCGGAAGCTTTCCAAGCAAGGTTCACGAAGCACACATAGTGCTAAGGCTCCCTTGCCTAAGACAGCAACTAACGACGTAATGCGTTCGATTCAGTTTAAAATTTTACTCGTTTGCACAACCCTTTCATCATGCAATCAAATACTAAATCTCATTATATCAAGTGCAAATTTTATTTTATTGTGTGCCCCAATAATCAGAGATGAGAAATGACAATATAACTAGTGCTAAACAATCTATATTTATTATTTTATATTTTGCGAAATTATTAAGTTATTTGTTGTTAAGATACTTACTAATAAAAATTAAAAAAAAAAAACATTATTTGTAGAGGCTAAATGTAAATGATAACTTTAGTTAAAATAACATCATGATTAATTTTGTCATTTTATTTCTTTTATTGTGTACAATAAAGTAATTTTTGTATTTAAATTTCCTATTTTATTTTAATTATCTATATAAGGAATAATTAGGAGTAGTAGCTCTAATCAAATGCGCAATCAATCAGATTAACTTTGTCATAGAATAGCTAGACCAAAATATGAAATTGTCATTAATCAACATGCCTAATAAGTTATCCTGTATCGTCATTTTATTATTATTAGTTATTCATGAGAAGTCACAAAAGAAATTATGAATCAAGAATTAGAATTTAGAATACATACCTCAATAATAATTTATGTGGGTCGACGGATCACGTACCACTTCTGACTTTTGATAAATCAAAAGTCAATGTTCGTTTTAATGCTTTATTCCTCACGATAATATAGTATTCTTAGAGTACCTAATTTAATTATCCTCAAATCTTTTCATCATCCGTTTTCTTTTTGTCCTTCGCGCTCAATTGGCGGGAAGCGCCCTCATTCCCTCTTTTTTAATTATTTTATTTTGCGGCCCTGGATTCATGTCCTTTATGGCCTTATATTTATTGCGAATGTCGTACCACATAATATAAAACTAGAAAATCATGACAGTAGGTACACTTATTGACGTTAAAAATTACTTACTTAAAAAAAACACGATGGTGATAATCGGTTACGAATTTAGATGAATATCTTATGAGATATCATAGAAATACAGTAACCTTCATCAGAAAATGACGCGGCCCACAGCGGATAGGTAAAGGTGAAGGTGGGGCGTACTGTCACAATATAATAAATATTACAGTAGAATAGTAACATATCATTGTATATACCTAAGATTAATGTGACAAAATAACAAGCCTCAAAAAACTTGATGATTTTTACTCCTTCAATCGATCAATCAATAAATTCATCAATGCCACATGCAGCGCATATTCGACTAACATAACTTCCGACTAACATTTTTAATGTCATTAAAATATTAGTTCCGAGTCCACTTAGTTATAAACTAAATACTAAATAAATAAATACGTCCACTACGTACTAAATACGTACAATTTGTGTGTTTGAAAATACTTAAAAATACCTACTTTTTTTGCATTGTCTACGGGCATTTTCGTAAGTGGCCGACGTTCATTGCCGAGGTCTCGTGACGTCGATGCGATAGGACTCTCGAAAATTAATAAGCACATTTCTTGGAAAAATAGCAGATTTACGAACTTTACCAAATTAATATTAGCATTATAACATGCAAATTTGATGATGGTTATGGTGATCACCGCTCGTCATTACGAATAAATTAATCCGATGCTTATTACTACTTTTCATACAAAATACTTATTAGTACCTTTGGTGCTACCACAGAATAGGTAATAGGTGCTACTTCGGGCAGATAAAACGTCGCCTGTTTCCGATAAATACTGAACAAAAAAGTTTGAAATAAAAAAGTAATTTACAAAAAACAAAAAACCCGACTGCTTGGATACCAAAAAGCATAAAACAAGACATGAATTGAAGTATTTCATTATTAATAAAATGTATCAAGGCGCAGTCGCACGTTAAGTTTAGCTTTAGGATGTGCGACTGCGCCTTGATACATTTTATTAATATTTTACGATTTAAATTGATAATAATGAAATACCTACTTCAATTCATGTCTTGTTTTATGCTTTTTGGTATCCAAGCAGTCGGGTTTTTTGTTTTTTTGTAAATTACTTTTTTTTTTATTTACCTACGTTTAAATTCAGGTTAGCTATTCTCCATTCCGTGAGAGAAGTGCTTTCTGAATGGGAAGGTGGATTCAGTATCGGAGGTGTAAAGCTCACAAACCTGAGGTACGCTGATGATACAACTCTTAAGCAAGCAGTGAGATCTAAATGGCAACTTTCCTAAGGAAACGGGAGACGGTCAGCAATTCCTTGGGTCTTTCCATAAATAGTTACCTAGGTCGAAAACTAAAGTGATGGTTGTGGATCGATCGGGCAAGCTGGAAATCAAAAACATATTATCGCAATGGACAAAGTTGAATCTAGTCCGTACACTTGTCTTTTCCATATTGTTGGTGCCGGAGACGTGGACCCTTTAATCCGCAGACCGAAAACGGATTGATACATTTGAAATGTGGTGCTGGAGGCGGATGCTCATCATTTCTTGGGCTGAACACAAGACCAAAGTCTCGATCTTAAACAAGTTAAAAATAAAGATGCATGGCTATGCGGATGCGCGTGCATTTTGGTGGATATAATAACAAAATATATTACCATTACTGCTGCCCTGCCGAAGATATCCCGGACGTCAGCCTTTACGAGATTAGTATGGCTCTTAAACAGCTTAAGAACAACAAGGCGCCAGGTGAGGACGGAATCACGGCAGAACTCCTGAAAGCAGGTGGAAAACCGTTACTTAAAGTCTTTCAGCGATTGTTCAATTCCGTCATTCATCAAGGCACAACGCCTGAGGCATGGCACAGGAGCGTGGTGGTTCTGTTCTTCAAAAAGGGTGATAATACTGTGCATACCTCGCACATTAAAGTACACTATATACTTACGGAAGTACTTACGTCACTCGTTCCCGCGCTCACAGCTGTTGAATACCTCCATATATATACCTATACCTTTTACCTACAAAGTACCTCAGACATTACTTTACCGGCGCTACGAGGCGCTACCGTTTACCGGGAAAATGGAAGAAGGAACAGGAAAATGGGAAAACCAAGAGAGAAATAACGTACACGGGAGATCACTTTATTATCACAGCTCAAGAGAGAAATAAGATACGGATTCACGTAATATTCTTTATTGCCTAGCTGACGCAGTTCCAATGAATTCCAGATAACAGGAAGGTGCGAGGTCAATCTTGAAAAAGACAGAAGCTCGCTGGAGATTCAAAGGAATGGTCAAGCGTTGTCTCGTTCCTAGGTCACCCTCACCGATAACTGAAGACTGAAGAACTGAATGAAGATCAGGCAGTGTATTGAAATGGAAAGAGTGGTTCTGAAAAGAACCGTTTTTAATTGCCTTGATCTTGCGATGCCGTCGTACGCCAACAAGCACCATGGAGCACCATCAACACGCATTAAGTCTATTCGCAGGTCCGCGGTCCGGCACTGAGGCGCGCGTCTTAACGCTATCACAGTTCGCGGTTCACTGCAGAGTGCAGCGGCCAGCGGGCAACATGAAACATCAGACTGAGCTCCTGCGCGGCCGCCGCGTCCCGCGCCCCTCGGCCGCCGCGTCCCGCGCCCCGCGCCCGCGCACCGCGCACAGAGTACGTACAGAGGGGAAGCTTCATACAAACGACTCGCGGCGACTTCACCCATACATAGCGCAACGATGTGTGCGTGAGCTCTCACCGACACATTCACCGACACGCCGTCTGGGTACGCGACGCCTCAGTCCGGGTACGAACGTAAGGGCTGACGATCGAGCGTATAATCTAATTTTGAATTAAAAATAAAACTATTAGATTTATTTATGTAAATAGTGTTGTTTCAACAAAAATGCCGAATATTTGCACAGTTTGCTTGAAAAGTTCCAAAGACAATAAGGATGTTTCCTATTTTTCATACCCGAGAGATAAAGAGAAGTAAGTACCTTTCTAACCTTGTTAACGATTTTCTCGGAAACCAATGAACCTATTTTTATGATTTTTCGATTAAAATCGATATTTAGGACTGTCTGGGGTTACAAAACAGGAAACTGGTACCAAAGTTTAAAAAAATCAGCGCCATTTTGAAATTCTTTGTTAATTAACCGATTTCGTTCAAAATCGATTTTTAAAACCCCCTGTGGTTACAAAACAGGAAACTGGTACCAAAGTTTAAAAAAATCAGCGCCATTTTGAAATTCTTTGTTAATTAACCGATTTCGTTCAAAATCGATATCTGAGAATCCCTGGGGTTATAAAACAGGAAACTGGTACCAAAATTTTAAAAAATCAGCGCCATTTTGAAATTCTTTGTTATTTGACCGATTTCGTTCAAAATCGATATCTGAGAATCCCTGGTATTATAAAACAGGAAACTGGTACCACAGTTTTAAAAAAAATCAGCGCCATTTTGAAATTCTTTGTTAATTAACCGATTTCGTTCAAAATCGATATTTAGGACTCCCTGGGGTTACAAAACAGGAAACTGGTACCAAAGTTTAAAAAAATCAGCGCCATTTTGAAATTCTTTGTTAATTAACCGATTTCGTTCAAAATCGATATTTAGGACTCCCTGGGATTACAAAACAGGAAACTGGTACCAAAGTTTAAAAAAAAACAGCGCCATTTTGAAATTCTTTGTTAATTAACCGATTTCGTTCAAAATCGATATTTAGGACTCCCAGGGATTACAAAACAGGAAACTGGTACCAAAGTTTAAAAAAATCAGCGCCATTTTGAAATTCTTTATTAATTAACCGATTTCGTTCAAAATCGATATTTAGGACTCCCTGGGGTTACAAAACAGGAAACTGGTACCAAAGTGAAAAAAAAACAGCGCCGCAAAACTAATTTTGCGATAGTAAATGACGGTGCCATCTATTAACATTATTGTGAAGTTATGTTAAAAATACTGATGTTCATTAAAAAAGAAATAATTTCGTTTCTTTATAATATTTGTCTAATTTAAGTATTTATTGTTCAATTTCAGGATATAACTGTAATTATACATTATATAACTATATTATAATATTTTTATTTTTTCCTTAAATTGTTGACATGCATCAGGTGACAACCCTAGCAGAATAGGTATACATTTTCGACTTTGTTAGGAAGCTTCCCCTCTGGTCGGATATATACTCGTGTGCACCGCGTCTCGTACGCATGCGCCAACAAGCCACGCCCACTTTCCAGTACATCATTTAATTATTAGTATTATTTGTTGAATTCAGGGAAATTGCGCGTTACCGAGAACAAGCATTGCGCGCGGATCTGTTTGCCGTTTTTATTGGTTTTAATGTTAGGTCTCTCATTGGTTGTTATGTTATAAATATTTAATCTTGTTTTCTATTGGTTGTTAGTACTTAAGGTTTTCTGTATATATATCGCTAAGTTTTACAAATAAAATTATTCCTTATTCATTTCTCAAATCAATTGTGAGTTTTAGTTATAACCAGCTCGTAATATCCCGCTACAATACCCTGCTGAAGAATTATAGACCCATCTCGCTGTTGAGTCATGTCTATAAGTTGTTTTCAAGAGTCATAAGGAATCGTCTCGCCCGTAGGTTTGACGACTTCCAGCCTCCCGAACAAGCCGTATTCCGAGAAGGCTTTAGCACCATAGACCACATCCACACGCTGCGGCAGGTTATACAGAAGACTGAGGAGTATAATCGGCCACTTTGCTTAGCGTTTGTGGACTATGAGAAAGCCTTTGATTCGGTGGAAACTTGGGCGGTATTGAGGTCTCTGCAGAGATGCCGGATTGATTATCGGTATGTCCAAGTGCTGAAATGTTTGTACGAAAGCGCCGCCATGTCAGTCCGTATACAGGACCAGACTACGAGGCCGATCCGACTGCAGCGGGGAGTGCGACAGGGGGATGTTATCTCCCCGAAGCTGTTTACCGCTGCATTGGAGGACGTCTTTAAGCTTCTGGATTGGAACGGACTTGGCATCAACATAAACGGCGAGTACATCACTCACCTTCGGTTTGCCGATAACATAGTCATCATGGCAGAGACTCTGGAAGACCTCAATGCAATGCTCAATGACCTCAGCAGAGTTTCTCAACAGGTGGGCCTAAAAATGAATATGAGTAAGACGAAAGTTATGTCTAACGCTCATGTTCCGCTCCACCCAGTGATCGTTGAGAGCTCTGCACTCGAGATTATAGACGAGTACGTGTACCTGGGGCACACAGTGCAGCTGGGTAGGTCCAATTTCGAGAAGGAGGTCAACCGCCGAATTCAACTCGGCTGGGCTGCGTTTGGGAAGCTTCGAGATATCTTCTCGTCCAAAATCCCTCAGTGTCTGAAGACCAAAGTCTTCGAACAGTGCGTGTTGCCAGTGATAACTTACGGATCGGAGACATGGTCGCTGACTATGGGCCTGATAAGAAGGCTCAGGGTCACTCAGCGGGCGATGGAGAGGGCTATGTTGGGAGTGTCCCTACGTGATCAAATCAGAAATGAAGAGATCCGTAGGAGAACCAGAGTCACCGATATAGCCCGAAGAGTTGCGAAGCTGAAGTGGCAATGGGCGGGGCACATAGTTCGGAGAACCGATGGGCGTTGGGGTCCCAAAGTGCTGGAATGGCGACCCCGCACTGGAACGCGTAGCGGCGGCAGACCCCCCACACGGTGGATGGATGACATCAAGAGAGTCGCAGGGAGTCGCTGGATCCAGGCGGCGCAAGACCGTGGCTTGTGGAGGACCCTACAAGAGACCTATGTCCAGCAGTGGACATCCATCGGTTGACGACGACGACTGCTGCCCTTTATCTACCTCCACTTCGGATCTCCTGGTGGAGGTAGATAAAGGGCAGCAGATCAATGCTATCTATACCGACTTAAGTAGCGCATTTGATAAAGTCGACCACCAAATCCTGACAAATAAGCTATTTCAATACGGTATCGGTTCCTCCCTTAATAAATGGTTTCATAGTTATCTAAGCCAGAGACCTCAGATAGTTTCCATGAATGGATACTAATCTGAGAGATACATTGCTCGTTCTGGAGTGCCACAGGGATCCCACTTAGGGCTTTTATTGTTTCTCGCTTTCATAAATGATATCTTGACTTAAAAATATATAAAATTATCAAATCTGATGACGACGCTAAATTATTACAAAATGACTATTATTACACATTATTGATAGTATCATTAACTGGTGCGACGTCAACAGTATGACTCTTAATGCTAGCAAATGTTTTCATGTAAAATTTACTAGAAAGAAAAAACCACTTGTCACTAGATATACGATTGGTAATGTGGTATTGCAAGAGTTGCCTGAAATCAGGGACGAGTTACAGTTACTGTTAATAATATTGTTAAAAAAGCTGCGCAGTTCGTCGGATTCATCAGACGCAACACAAAAGGATTTAGTCATAAGACTAAAGTTATTTTGTATAACGTCTTTGTGAGAAGTTGCCTCGAGTTTGTCAGTGTCATCTGGAACCTAACATATTATGTACACTCCCAACGCATTGAAAGCATACAACGCACTTTTACTATTAGGTATCATGCATTTCATGCCACTGGTATCTCTCATAGACAACCCTACTGTCAAAGATTGGCAAAATTTAAAATGATGTCTCTTCGTAGCAGGCGGGAATTACTTGACCTGTGTTTTCTGCATAAAATCATCCATTAAAATGTTAGGTGCAGTGAACTACTGGGTCGGATATCCATAACAGTGCCACGTAAATATCCCCGCTTTCGTAGATCTCATAAAACATTCCAAATACCTTTCGCTAGAAGTTAGAACACGTCTTGGAAACCAAGCACGAATTGCTCGTAGGTATATGTGCAAAATATCTCTATATAGGTACCTAAACAAAGCAAAATATAATGAAATATCTCTAGTTATACCCGGCATCGACAAATTCCACAATTCTTATGGAGTATTTAAAGAAAAACTCACCAATCACCTATCGGTGAGTCCTTTAAATTGTTTGCATGCGCTGATTTTGTAAACGTTGTGTACACTTTTATTCGATGTACATATCAGTGAATGTGTCACTTTTTTAATGTTATAATTTGTGTGATATGTATAGTGTAAGTAAACCTATAAAAATAAAAATTACACTTTATGCCTTTTCCTTTTCTCGATCTCCTGCGGCGACTCATGGTTCAGTGCGCCTCGAGTGTAATTTTTTAATATTGGCCCTTTAATTTGGCAAATGTATTATAAACTTGCTCTTTGCTGTGTAGTGCTCACCGAAAATTCTCTAATATTATAGTCTCTGGTTTTATATTCTGTGGTGTCATGGTGACGTTGTGCACATGTCATGCGCCACTGTCAACATGCTGTCAGTGTCAACTGTCAACTAATTTTCAATTTTCATGTGTATTGTGTATGTTTTGACATAGTAAAGCGTTTCTGATCATTTGCTTTTCATTAGAATTTAGAATTATATTACGAGTTACGACTTACATCGACCTTTTTGATTTTCCTCTGTGTCTTCTTCGGTCGTTGACCAAATCCAACGTAACTAGTACTTATTCTGTGAATCCAACCAAATCGCACTGCATCGTAAATAGTTACAACGTACCATAATGGGCTCATGGCCCAGAATATGCGCTTTTATCTGGGACTACTGACCTAATCTAAAAATAGGAATATAGGAGCAATAAACGAAATATAATATTAAATAGCTTAGTGCAGAAGCCGCAACCATGGGAAATCGAAGCAGATTTCAAGAAGTGCAGCAGGAACTCAAGAAACTGTTAACCTGGCGTAACTTAAAAGGTCTTGTAGTTAACCCTGCCCAACTGCCTTTCGTCGCCTTCCTAATTATAGTAGCTGAATTGTTACTTAATATTTTAATAGTAGAAAGAGTGCCTTATACTGAAATTGACTGGAAAGCGTACATGCAAGAGTGTGAAGGATTTCTAAATGGAACACTTAATTACAGCAAACTTCGAGGTGACACAGGACCCTTAGTGTATCCAGCAGGTTTTGTCTACATTTATTCCATATTCTATTTTCTTACCAATCATGGTGAGAATATCAAATTAGCTCAGTACATATTTATTGGTATATACTTATTATTGCTGGGCTTAGTCCTGAGGATCTATATAAAATCTCGAAAAGTTCCACCATATGTGCTAGTTATTACAATTTTAACTTCATATAGAATACATTCTATTCATATTTTACGAATGTTTAATGATCCAATTGCTGTTCTTTTCTTATATGCATCACTGAACTTCTTTCTTGATTCTAAATGGTATTTAGGAAGTATATTTTATAGCTTGGCTGTGTCAGTCAAAATGAACATTTTATTGTATGCACCTGCTTTATTCTTCTTTTACCTAATAAACCTTGGGTTCAAAGACACCATTAAACAGCTAATGTTGTGTGGAGTTGTGCAAGTAATACTTGGTCTTCCTTTCCTAATAGTGGAACCCATGGCATACATCAAAGGTAGTTTTGACCTGGGGAGAGTATTTAATCATACTTGGACAGTTAACTATAGATTTTTAGATACAAACATATTTGAAAATCAATATTTTCATTTAACATTATTGTCTATACACATTTTGCTCTTGTTAATAAGCTTACCTATGTGCATCAAATACTTCCAAAGCTATTGCCGTTTGAAATATGTACAAAGACAAGTGCAACCTCAAATTGATGCCAAGAATCAAGATACTAAAAGAAAAAATAAACTGAAGAAGGACATAAAATCTGCAGTGAGTACAAAGAGTAGTGACCAAGAGGAAAAGCTTTCAAAGGAGCAGGAAGACTTTATTAATTCATTTGAGACAATGTTGCAAAGGTCCTCTCATAAAGGTGGGAAAAAGCCTATTAAAAAGACTGATCAAGAGAGCGAAAAACAGCAACACTATAGCATTAATTTTGATGTATTATCACAATTGTTTATTTTACCAATGTTCCTAGTCAATTTTATTGGTATTGTTTGTGCACGAAGTCTTCACTATCAGTTCTATTCATGGTATTTTCATACTTTGCCGTATCTTCTTTGGTCAACTAACTATACCATTATTGTGAGATTTTTGATTTTAGCTCTTATAGAACTTTGTTGGAATACATATCCTAGTACTGATATAACAAGTGCAATGTTACATGTTTGCCACCTTTGTATATTATATGGTGTTCTTAATAAAATGTCTAAAGAATTAAATGTTGCGTCCAAAGTACAATAGTAATAAGGTTTTATGAAAAGTACCTATGTAATATTTCTATGAGTGGTTTTGAAATAAAACTGTTTTACAATGTGTGTTTTTCCATTTAACTTCACACTGCAACATGCAAAGCCATATGGAGGTTGGTGGCTTAGAAGCACATTTTGTAGCAGGTGCACTGTGCAGATAAGCAAACTGGCCAATCTATGTGGATGGATTACGATTGGTACAGTCACAGAACATACTGAAAAAAAAAATTGCCTGTCTTAGGGAATGCCATTAGAAGTGAAAACAAATATTTAAATATAAAAAATTATAATAATATTTCAAATATAAACCTTAAACAGCTGATGTATTAAAGTTTAATTACGAATGTACTATATTTATGAACTTTTGTCTTCGTAACAAGGCGAGGTGTCGCCTACGGTTACACAGGTCACTTATATTAATATAAACCTTAATACTAAGGTATTAAAGTTTAATTACGAATGCACTGTATTATTATACTTAAGACCTTTCGTCTTAAGAACGGTGTCAATCTCGCGTTTTCCACATTTTTACCCCCCCACCAAAAATGCTCAACGAAAAATAAAGAAAAGCACACTGAAAGAAGGGATGCTAGTTGTGGCAGCAATTTTTTACCGATTTCCAAAAAAGGAAGAGGTTCTCAATTTTTTTTTTAAACGTACCTATGTCGGTGCATGTGGTTTCTAAACCGATTTGAAAAATTTCTTTTTCAGAGGTTAGAGGACGCTCGTGAGGTGGTCCCATAAAAAATTCTGACTCCAAATCCTCAATCCTGATGCTGTAGGTGTGCCTTACTACATGAAATCCTCAAAACTAGTGAGTAAGGAAATTTTGATGGTGAATTCATATAGTAGGTATCAAGTCACGTGTATACGATACAACTATGAGTCCCGACTCCTCAACACTGATGCTGCAGGATACTGCACTCCTAAGCCGTGGTAATTTAGAGCTACACTAAAAAGTTAAAAATAAAAATTCTTTCCAAAAAACTGACTTCCAAAGCCACTGTAAAGTAAAAAAAACCGGCCAAGTGCGAGTCGGTCTCGCGCACCGAGGATTCCGTACAAACCTTTAAACCTTCAAAAGTTATGGTATTTTTATTCCACTTATCTATTTTAATTTTTATTTAATACCTCTACGCGTTCAGGCGGAAAGGGGTACTAAATTTAAAATTATTAAAAATATTTTTATTATATGATGTAACTAAAAATATATGCTTTTCGCAATTTTTCCTTTATCTGTGCTATAACACGTTGCTTCGTACCAATTTTCAAGATCTTGAGTTCACGGGACGTACCCTGTAGGTTTTGATTCCCTTGCGAGTATCGAAATTTGCAGCATAAGCGGCTGCATCTTTTGATTGTGTTGGCTTAGAAGTATGATTTTTTCACAGCTCGAAGGGACAGTAGATTTGAGTATTTGATATGAATTTCAGCTTGATACCTCCATGCGTTCCTAAGAAAAAGGGTCTTGACACACAGACGGACGGACAACAAAGTGAGCCTGTAAGGGTTGTTTTTCCTTTTGAGGTACGGAACCCTTATTATTTAAAATATTTTTATTAAATGATATAACTAAGAATTTATGCTTTTCGCAATTTTTCCTTTATCTGTGCTATTAGACGTTGCTTCGTACCAAATTTCGAGATTCTGAGTTCACGGAAAGTATAGGTTTTGATTTCCTTGCGATTGTCGAAAATTTGCAGCATAAACGGCTGTATCTTTTGATTGCGTTGGCTTAGAAGTTTGATTTTTTCACACTTCCAAGGGACAGTAGTTTGTTACAGCTAATAGGTATTATAGATCTGAGTATTTGATATGAATTTCAATTTAATACCTCTACGCGTTCATGAGGAAAGGGATAGTAAGTTTAAAATTATTAAAAATATTTTTATTTTAATATGGTGTAACTAAAAATTTATGTTTTTCGAAATTTTTCCTATATCTGTGCTATAAGACGTTGCTTCGTACCAAGTTTCAAGATTCTGAGTTCACGAGAAATACCCTTTAGGTTCTGTTTCCCTTGCGAGTGGCGAAAATTTGCATAAAAATATTTTTATTATATGATGTAATTAAAAATTTATGTTTTTCGCAATTCTTCTTATATCTGTGCTATAAGACATTGCTTCGTACCAAGTTTCAAGATTCTGAGTTCACGGGAAGTACCCTGTAGGTTTTGATTCCCTTGCAAGTGTCGAAAATTTGCATAAAAATATTTTTATTATATGATGTAACTAAAAAATTATCTTTTTCGCAATTCTTTCTATATCTGTGCTATAAGACGTTGCTTCATACCATGTTTCAAGATTCTGAGTTCACAGGAAGTACCCTGTAGGTTTGGATTCCCTTGCGAGTGTCGAAAATTTGCATTAAAATATTTTTATTATATGATGTAACTAAAAATTTATGTTTTTCGCAATTCTTCCTATATCTGTGCTATAAGACGTTGCTTCATACCAAGATTCAAGATTCTGAGTTCACGGGAAGTACCCTGTAGGTTTTGATTCCCTTGCGAGTGCAAGAAAATTCGAAAATTTGCAGCATAAACGGCTGTATCTTTTGATTGCGTTGGCTTAGAAGCTTGATTTTTTTCACAGCTCCAAGGAACCGTAGACCTGAGAATGTGATATGAATTTCACCTCGATACCTCCATGCGTTCCTGAGAAAAAGGGTCTTGACACACAGACGGACGGACAACGAAGTGATCCTATAAGGGTTCCGTTTTTTTCTTTTGAGGTAAGGAACCCTAAAAATAATTTTGATTTCTACACACTATGTTGAAATCGGGCGAGTATAACAAAGATAGGGAAAGTTGACGCGTCAGACTTTGGAAGTCGGTTTTTTGGAAAGAATTTTTAGTTAAGGGCGGTTGGTCCCACAAGTGGGTCCAGAAGAATTTTCAAGTACCTAAGGACAAATTATACTTGCTCTACATGAGTAACCCCCACTCCTGTAGTGGTAGATACCTACTGGTTGTGCAAGTGCACTGACGCTTGGTATATAATTTTCTTGAGTACCTAATAACAGGACCTGTAATGTAAGGCCAAGAGCGCTTCCTCCTCGTTCCACCAGCGGCACGAGAAGGAATTGTCTTTCCTCTCCATACCACTATCATGTTGGCGTCTTCACACCGTTTTACCTTTAGTACCCCTATATTCAATGTACTCTGTGATACTAGCTGATGCCCGCGACTACGTCCGCGTGGATTGAGGTTTTTTGGCTCCCGCGGGAACTCCTTAGTTTACCAGTACAAAAAACCTGTGTTTTATTCCAGACTATAATCTATCTCTGTGCCAAATTTCATCCAGGTACGTTCAGCCGTTTGGGCGTGATTGAGTAACAAACATCCTTAACCAAACTTTCGCATTTATAATATTTATTTGATAAAATAATACACATTACTAGACGATGCCAACGACTTGGTTTGCGTGGATGTGATTCCCTCGGAAGCTCTTTTTTCTTTTTTCAAGTTCAATCTGATCAGTTTTGTAAACGATGACAATCATGAAGGAAACTACAATGTAAGCGTTTTGAGAAATATTTATTATGAACCTTATTAAATACAACTAATCAAAGGGAACTCTAAATAGAATCCTTAAAATTTAGAGATAGAGGCGCATAATACTTCCTCCTTTATCACAATAATATATCCACTATAAATGGAAACCATCGCCTCTGCCCAGTATTCCCAAACATCAATTTAGCAGAATAATATCCATTATTATACTCTACGATCTTATTTCTTTATTTAACAAGCTTGTAATAATTATTATTAATTTTAACACAATTGCTTTCATTGATCTTAATTGGGCTAAATAAATAAAGTGATACAACAAATGCAGATATATAACAGACTGAATCCAATTTAAAATCAATATATTATAGGTTTAAAAAAAAGAGTGAAAGTAACATATTTTAGTTATATATTACCAACAGTGTTTTAAAACAACGCGGCTCTTCCCTGTTTGCATATGTTATATATGCAAGTCATCAAACTAAACGATGTAACAGAGTCAAAAGACTTTGTTGTAAAGGACGCGTACGTCGGCCACTATTATAAGTGAATGAATTTAGAATGACCATAATCCAACTGTTTTGAAATTAAACCTAAGTTTTAATATGATCTAGTTTTAAAATTATCTATGTACTTGTGCTGTCCAATATTTATGGCCAGTTTTCCAAAATTTTAATTATTGCAATTGAATATATAACAACTATTCAGTCAAATTAACCCCAGTCGTATAATTATTAGGTTTAATGTTCAGTCATATTCATCATAGGAATAAAAAAACCATACATCAGTATGAAACTACTGCTAACATTTCATTATTTCATGGCGCTTTATAAATACAGACGTACGGTATTGTAAAACTAACACGGATAGAATACAACGGCAGTCTCGAGTGACTGAACTTACACCTAATTGAAATATGTAGTCACTGCATCGGAGCATTTTTACACAAAGCCAAAGTTTTTAGTTTTGATTGCGAGTAACAATTTATGCTTGAGCACGTGTCGCGAGGAGTAAAGCGGTATATAGAGCCGGGAGATGCACGTATTGGCGGTGGGCAGGTGCGCGTCGTCGGCTGGCCGAATGGTGACTGACGGCATCGGCTGGAAGCCCTCTTCCGATGCAGGCAGAGCCGGGGACCCCGTCCAGAAATATACCTACAACAAATTACAAATCATTTGGATTTTGGCCATTACAGCCCATGAACGTCCCTCTGCTGGGCACAGGCCTCCACTTTCATAGGAGAGAGGGAATTAGAGCTTAGAACCACCACACTGCTCCAATATGAGTTGGTGAGCTTTAACGACCATTATCATGTTAGTGATAATTCACGTTAACGTGCTCTCCGAGGCACGTGGGTGAAACACCGCCAACTTCCTAACTCCGGGCTAGTACTGAGAATTTCTAGTCAAAAAAACCCAACAACTAATTATGGCCCAACCCGCGACTTCCTCGGCCGCAGTAGAACATGCTAAACCACTCGACCAACGAGGCAGTTAGTGGTTAGCACAGTTGTACACAATGTGGCCAATTCTGTATTTAAACACAATCTCTGAAGTAAAATGACAGCTCTAAATCTAGTTCTGTCTCTTTCCGCGGGGAGTACTAAGAAAAGGTTAGCAATATATTTATGCTGTCATTTAAGTTTAGAGATTGTGTTGAACAGAATTAGCCTCAATTTCTAGTTTTAAATGACAGCTCAAATCCAAACATTGCCAGACCGTTCACTCTTTGCGGAAAGGGACAGCATTATATTTAGTAAGTAGATTTTCATTAGGTAACTTTCCTGAAAATTATGGCATCTTTGTATGCTGGAAAAGTCCACAGCAAACTAGAAAGTTTAACAATTCCGTGCTGGCAAAGTTGACAGGTTTTCCTGCTTGCAAATTTTCTGAATACTATGGACTACATAAAATACCTCAAATAATCACTTACCAAGTCTTGTCTTTCTAAATGTGTCATTTTATCTACAATAGCCCACAGCCACCGCTTGAAACGCGCCAGCCTCTCTGACGGCTCACCGCTTTCGTCGTTGAAACTTGTGTACGATACTAGAGCGGCCACGTTGATGTCGCCTACGCCGTTTAACAGCAGTCGCAAGTCTTCAGCCGTTAGACCTTCTAAAGCAGACTCCGGTAGCACGTCGAGGACGCCAACTCGCATAGCCTGTAAAATAATTTTAATTGCAATTTTGATTTTGGAAAATGGTATTATCGCGACATCACGACGGGCATCGATCATTTCCTATATTTCCTTACCTTATTCTCTTTAGATGTATGTCGCAACTCCAAAGGGAAAGATTACAAAAACTGCTTATGACAATGCGTAAAACTAAAGGAGGAGGTTTGGCATTTATTAAACAAAAAAAAATTATTATAAACAACGACACACTCAAAAACATCTGCTTATAGTTAAAACTGATTGCAGATAAAGTACAACAAAAAATTACCACCAGACCTCATAATATAATCATAATCATAATATTTATAGGCTGCTTGTAGGTACATAGCTGGAAGTTCTTACAATTTATAGGATTGAGTCATAATCTACCAGTTATATTATCGGTGTGCAAATTATTAATATGTAGGTACTTAATAAATTCAAGAAATTCATACATTTTACCACTATTATCTATGTATAATATCAATAACAATCATTATTATAGAAACTATCATTAGAACTTAAGTCAGAAAATAAAGAAATGATATCACATAAAATTATTATGTCCAAATAGATAAATGATGTCACAAAAATTATTAATTATACTTAGTCAAATTTAATAATCATAAGTTAAGGTTTAAAAAAATACCATTAAGAGTAATTTAAACCAATCCTAAAACTAAACTGTATCAAAATCTGATATTATGAGATCTTCAACTCATAGTATTTCATTATTACACAGTAACCTACTGAATTAGTAACTCCTGCAAAAACATTACCTCTAACGCTTTCTCCTGAGAGAGCAGCATGCGGTGTTGTGCGTATTTCCGTACGTAATCGTACACGTTGAGGGCGCTGACGTCTATCTCACGTCCGCCCGGCAACAACTCTACGCACCCACCGCCTTCCTCTTCGCACATTTCCAAACTACAATTTGAGAAACAAGAATTTTATTAGAAAAGGTTTCAACCTTTACAACATGTATTCAAATTGCAGTAATAATGCAGTGATCTTTCCTCAATAGGGCTAATAATATATTGACATGCAGAAATTTCAGTCAAAACATTTGCAATAAAAAACAAAACGGCGTTCCACAATATAATCATTAGGAACTCTTTAGTACTTTGGACTTTGGATTGATCACTTACTCACTTAATCATTTATTAAGGCGTTCCTTAAGAAATGATTAAGATATTCCCAAATTCTCCCTGTAAAACCCAGGGCCTCACACTTATAAGACCTCAGCGCTCAACGGTCACCGCTGCGCCGAGGAGGTTGTCAAACTTCAACTTCAAGAGTTATCATGTACTTACCCTTAACATGTATAGGGGGCAATGCCCACTCAATCAAATCAACAACTTTTCAACAAACGTCAGAACGCGCTTCTAGTATGGGAGTTTGAATGAAATCTATATCTCCTATACTTCTATACTAATCTATTCTATACTAATCCATACTAATATTATAAATGCGAAAGTGTGTCTGTCTGTCTGTCCGTCTGTCTGTCTGTCTGTCTGTCTGTCTGCTACGCTTTCACGGCCGAACTACTCAACCGATTTTGATGAAATTTGGTACAGAGATAGGTTACATCCCGGGGAAGGACATAGGCTATACTTTTTATCCCGGAAAATTGAAGAGTTCCCGCGGGAATAAAAAAACATAAATCCATGCGAACGAAGTCGCGGGAATCATCTAGTATTTTATAAATGCGAAAGTTTGGATGTATGGATGGATATTTGTTGTTCAAACACGCTCAAACGGCTGAATGTATTTGGATGAAATTTGGCACAGAGATAGATTATAGTCTGGAATAACACATAAGCTACATTTTATCCCGGAAAACGAAGGAGTTCCCACGGGAACCAAAAATATTATAAATGCGAAAGTTTGGATTGATGTTTGATACTCAATCACGCCCCAACGGCTGAACGGATCGGAACGGATTATAGCCTGTATTAGCACGTAGTCTACTTTTTATCCCGGAAAATTAAGGAGTTCCTGCGGAAACCAAAAAACCTCAATCCACTCGGACAAAGTCGCGGGGATCAGCTAGTACATAATAATTGTGACATCTTCAAATTTCGACCCACTTTTTATGAGTGCTAGACAGTTTATAATGGTTATCAAACTAAGAGGACGTGAAATTAAGGTCATTTAGAAGATCTATAATAAAATAATACAATATATCCCTCTATAGGATAATAATATGTAGCTAACTTACCTAAAGTTGAGATCAAGAGCGACGAAAAGTGAATGTGAGTCCCCGGTCTCAGCGTCCACGACGAGTTGCCGCAAGCTCTCGTACACCACTGGGTCGAAGAAAGCCAGGTCGTGGAACCGCACCGGCCGCCCGAGGATGTACTTGAGGACGTGGCGGTTCAGGAACATAGGACATAGCTCGTTTTGTAGTAGACATAGGCCGATGATTCTGTAAGCATAATTTTTTATAGCTTTATTTTTCGTATTATAAAACTTTAGATATATATGGGGGATGGGACAGTATTTTTTGTCTTTAAAGAAATCATCAAAAACTAAGGGGCTCAAAAGCGGATTTACATACATCTATTTAAGAATGTGTAAATAAAATGGCAGGGTTAGCATGTTACCATCTTAGATATTTTGCTTACCATGAAAGAAGGTATACCAACATGCGCTAAGGTCGGCCACCGGGGGGGGTTTTAGTTGGTAGAAATCCTACATAACCCGATTTCCCCCCCAGGAAGTCCGGTATCTTAAGGAGATTTCCCCCCGTCAACAAAAAAAAAAAAAGGGTTTGCATGTTACCATCTTAGATATTTTGCTTACCATGAAAGAAGGTATACCAAGGAGTTTCTCACTTAAACAAGAGACGTGCCTTTTTGCACGGCCACGGCCTTAGCACGTTGTTACCGCAAACTCATGATGAAATTGTGATAACAGAGAATATTACTCGAGAACGTCTAATGCGCCATGATTTTACTGCGGTTTTATTTACTATCAAATTTAATGGCGAAGCATTATATTTGCTCCTATTTTAAATACCTACACACAGATGGCACGGCATCGAAACAGCCGTTGTTTTGTATGCCAGCCATTATACATTATACGACGTAATACCTCAACAATGGAAAATGTTTACCGCATTTCTTTGTAGGCTAAAACCTGTAGTAATATTTTCATCGCCCGAAACGTGGAGAGAGTAGAGTTGAAAAAAGTCTACTTTATTATTAACCGACTTACAAAAACAGGAGGAGCGTCTAAATTCGGCGCGAACTTCTTTTTAAATTATTTAAATAGCGGCGAGCAACTTTAGGATCAAATGTAAATAGTAAAAACACTTGGACTCACCTGCCGACGTTCCGGAAGGCGTTGATCCGCTCGGGCGTGGCGCGGCCCTGGCGCGGCGAGTAGTAGCCGCGCTTGCCGGGCGAGTAGAACAGCGGCGCGGCGTCGTCGGGCGCGGCGCCGGACGAGCCCGCGGCCGCCGCGCCGCCCGCGCCCGCGCCGCGCTCCGACAGCGAGAACACGTCCAGATCTGACGGAACGCGGTCGACATTTGTCAATTTATGGTCTTCTGGACGCAACAGCGCATTTTGAACTATAACTAACTGGTGCCCGCGACTCCTTCCCCATGGTTAATTTATAAATTCCCATGGAAAACCTAATTTTCCGGGACAGCGTAAGTTAGTACCCAACTAAATTGGTTGAAAACATGGGCCGTGAAAGCATGATAATCAAACAGTCACATTCGCATAATATTAGTTAGGTTTAAGAATACGATGACATGAACACATGAAGTGTTACACCGCATTTGGTGTGAGTTTGGGTGAAAAATCTAACGGGACAACGTAAGTCGGTCCCAAATTTCATCAAAATTGGTGGAAAAGATGGGCCTTGAAAACGTTATAATCAAACAAGGTCACATTCGCATTTATAATATTAGTTAGGATTTAGAATACGATCGTCACACTGCATTTGGTGTGAGTTTGAGTGAAAAATTTAAATAGTAAATGTTTTATTGATAATTATTGGCTAGTCTTCCTTGGAATCTTCGAAGTATAAGACCATATCTTCCTTAAGTCCTCAGTCCGGTATAATGCCGGCTTTCCTCTGTCCCCGTTCAAATGTCTCCCCGACTGTTTGTTTTTGTAATCAGAAGCTATTAGAAAAAATTAAAGTGAAAGAATTTACTGTTGATAGTTGATGAAAGTTGATTAGTCATACCTAATATTGCTTCTGAAGGATGCATGACGATGAGATCCATGGCCTCGCGAACTTTCTGCCGGAGTGCGTCTTCGCTGGCCAGCAATACTAACAGCTGCGCGGGCGTCAGTTCCAGTAGCATACCCGTTATTTTGCCCGCGAACGTTGGATGCAGGGAATGCACCTAAAGAAAAGTCATGGGTTTTTTTTTTCAAGGTAATATTTTGAATTTTAAATGAATTTGACTTCATAAATCATAACATAATAATAGCATGGTCAAGGGGTGTTTGATCAGATACAAATAGGTATAGTTTGATATTTTTTGTGTGATATTTGCAACTCTACAAATTATTCTATCCCTTGACTACAATGCTTTGCTTATTTGATTCTAGTTAAGCACGAACACTCTTTCGACACAACACAGAAAACTCATTAAGAAAAGTGTGTGTTTTATTCACACACAGCAGAAGTGAGACTTCAGAAGAGTAGCCAACGAGAGAATGAGAAAAATATAACTTGTATTGAATACAATTATATTTATTTAGTTTAGAACACATCGTATTCTCATCATCATCACTACAGCCTATTAACGTCCCAATGCTGGGCACAGGCCTCCACTCTCATAGGAGAGCGGGAATTAGAGCTTAGACCCACCACGCTGCTCCAATGCGGGTTGGCGGGCATCGTATAATTCTCTTTCTCTCGCAGAATCATGCAAAATCCAGCAGCAGGCTAAATCCTATTATGAATATGTTTGTCTCTTTTTGGTGTCGCTTTTTTGTTTCATCGAATTTTGAAATCAACGATTCTAAACAAGTTACACTTCAAAAATACATGGATGGTTATTATTAATTAATACCCAAGTATACAGCTAATATAAAGCAGAGGTGAACATTGCGGAGGACTCTTCAATTGAATAGCGATAGGTTTCTTAAATTATTAAAGCAGGATAAAATTGTAACATCTTACCTTAGGATATAAACGTTCACCGAGCTGTGCTTGGTGCAGGGTGAGATGTTCATTATGTCCAGCGGGCCTGTCTCCACTGTAGCCCGCGCCTTCGGTTCCAGGGGCAGCCTACACAATTACACATACATTAAAATTTCATATTGTTGGCGCCAAGTGCCCTGTACTTCAAGCTAGGGATATCTGGGCATCCAATTATACTAATAGACTGTATATCCACTGGTTTATTTCGTGCAGACAACAAAGTTACAAGATACAAGTTATATTATACAAGTTGAATCGACTGCCCGTTAGTATAATGTGACGTATTATGACCGACCCCGCGGTCCTCCTTTACGCGGCCGTATAATAATCTAACCGGTCTGTCCGCGCGACCGTCTTAATTCCGCCGCTTAATGTAGTTAATTAGTATATAATAGTAATTATCCGTCCACTGACTACTGAACAGGGATCTCCTCCCAGAATGAGACATAGTCCACCACGCTGACGAAGAGCGGGTTGACAACTTCACGCACTTGTGAGAACTCTCAAGCATGCCAGTTCCTTCAAGAAGTTTTTCTTTAAATGTTATAGCAACAGTAAAACATACCTACTATCAAAACAACCTATTCAGCAACATGTCCACTACTCACATTTATTCAGTACTTCCTACAACTAGAGAAATATTACAATAGGTCGCGCCAATCAAATAATCTTGTCTCAAGTTGACCATTGTATGTATATTGACTTCAATATAATGTATGAGAACCAACGACCTCAATTTACATAGACGGGCCCTGTCAAACAAAGAATGTGGGCGTATTTTTAGCAACGCCATCTAGTCTGAAAAGCGGGAACTTTCTTGCAACATATCTTGAATCAAAGCTTGATTATCTCCATATTAAAAACGTATGACTCGGTCATAGATAATATAGGTCATAGCACTCATAGCCATAGAAGCCATAAGGCCAGCAAGCGATTTAGTAAAAAAAACATAGTTTGGGTTTGCGTAATGGATAGAAATATTAAATAACGCTTTTTGGAAATTTATAATTGTGAATTGAAACAGTTACCTTAAAATAAAAATTGTACAGTGCCAAACTAATAAGACTTTAGATGTTAACTTAAGAACAACAAATTATCTGCACGACGAGCGAGCGTGACTACGCTACGATGGGGACAAAGACAGGTTAGGAACGTGCTCTCAAAGTCGGACGCCCGACCCTTTTCTATGAAAGGGCCCATCTAGTACCTACATATATATCGATGATGAGAACTGTGTAATCAAGCACTCACTCACCTACGCTCAGAGACGACTGTTCACAGTTTCACAATTATTGACAGGCAACCATCGACAAAAAAATGCAATACTCCATAGACGCATATCGTTTTCTACAAAAGTGAGTGATATTTCGTAACTCGTATACTCATCTAGTTATTATAAGTAAGAATTTTGATAGTCCTTTAAGCACCATACGTCTTTGGCGATGGATGGTTTGTATGACCTGATCGATTCATGTACATTTACTGTACTGTTGTATATAAATAATTTATTTGAATACATACATTAATATACTTAGTCATTTAAACGCTTGGGTATGTTTATAAAACATTAAAAAATGTTGATCAAAGCTAAATATCAACGTGTCAAATCGCTTAATTCTTCCGTATAGAAAAGTCGATTGTTATCAAAAATCGAATCAGTAACGCATTAGAACATCATTGAACCGAGCTGCCAAAAGTAAAATAAATGATTGGACAGAGAATAACTATACAAACAGCAGTAAAATCCTTGTACCTGCGGCGAGTAAGGCCTGGCGTCCACACTGAGCACTCTCCTCGGCTCGCGCACGGTGGGCGGGCGCGGCGCGGGCCGGCCGGGCGCTCGCCGCGCGTTGTCTTTCGCACGCGCCCTGCCCGCTCCGCTCCTGTATAAGAGGATTAGCCTGTTCTTTATCATTTAGTTAATTCCGATACCGGTTTCTAGTCTATCAATTTAAAAGTTATATCGTGTTCATAATACTAATACTGCGTCTTACTAATAAATACACACAATATGTGAAGCAGGCGTTACTTTGCGGAAGTCCATGATAACGAAAGAAGTAGAACTTTAATTCGCTATAATCCGCCACAGTAAGTAAATCTATGTGGTACAATATGTATCTTGCGATATGAAACCATACAACCACACAAATCAAGTTTAAATACTGGTACAACGAGACATTCAAGTCCGCAAGTTAGGTCACCTATAAAAGCCCTTTAAAAACTAGATTTTTTTTTAAAAAGTCCGCAAGTTATACTTGTAAGATGTTTGAGCATAATTTTATTTACACATAAATAAATCTTAGCATAATAGTTTTTTTTTATTGTTAAACATACCTTGTACCACTATTGTTGCTCGCTCCACCGGCGGCAGTACCGGACGATCCGGAAGTACCATTGGAAGTGCTGTTGTTGCTACTGCTGCCTGTCGTTGTTTCTAAGGGTGGAAGCTTTTCATTCGCTAGCAACGCCTGGAAACATAATACTTATGAAAAAGACAAATGGCTGAGTTAGTGACACTGCCTACCTACCACATAATTAAACTATAGGAAAATTCAAAATAATAGGGCAATTGATCAAATTAATTTGAAAAAATTAATAAATTGGGTCCTACACAATGTTACAGAAATACTTTTGGTGCAGAGTTTAAGCGAGTATGTTTCACTTAAAAGTTTCTATTACCTAGCCTCTAGGGTAAATTGGACGCGATGTTCCACGAACGCACTGAAATGTACCCATCTCTGTATGTATGTATAATGTACTAATCTCGAGGACGCATCTGCCCTCGTCGGGCTCGATGCGGAAGGTCACCTTTACCAGGTAGATAGCAAGCTGCGTCTGAGCACTGCGCGCAACATTTCTGTCCCGTGGTCGCTTTTGCATTAATACTTACCACTGGGCGTAAGATCTGAAAAGAGGTGGGCTTACCTCGGCGACGCTGGTGTAGAAGGAACGCGCAACACCACTGCCCTCGCCGGGCTCGTCGCGGAAGGTCACCTTCACCCGGTTGACTGCGAGGGGCGGTTGGGCGCTGTGCGCGCGTCGGTTCTGTCCCGCGAACGCGCTGTTCAGCTCAGCGAACGTTTGTTGTAGCAGTTTCGCACGATCACGCTCCATCTATACAAACGGAACATTGATTCATAGCCAAAAATGCAATCTGTTTAGGGGCATTGCCATCACTGATCTCTTTATGCCTGCGACCTTACAGACACACTGTTTTGATTTAGAAAACCTGTAGGAACTTCTGGATTTCCCAGAATAGAATGCACTATATATCCCTATTGGAAGATTCAAAAGAATACAAGGCAAAGTTGTTCAAATTGCCAACGCTATGCAAAAAAAACTGTGAATACTAAAAATAGATGAATAGATAAATATTACACTTTTATAGATGATCAAAATATGAAAGCTGGGTAAGCTGGAAATCATGTGAAGCTACATATTATGATCCTACCTTATGCAAAGTCAAATCCCTCTGCTGGGAATTCCTCAACTTCTCCATGTCTCTCCGGAACTTGACCTCCTTAACGGGAAATCCCCCAAGCTCGGCGACTACCGAACCAGGCTCGAGGCCGACATCTTCGGTGAAAACCCGCCCGAACAGATCCAAGGACAGCCGCCATCGACCCAGCAGCAAGTCGTGCGACACCGACGCGCCGAGCGACGGACACGCGCGACTGTTTGGAACATAGGCAATACTAAAAAAGGTTTATTGCAGACCAAAAGAAAAATTATAATTTTGCAAACTGTTTGAAGATTCCCTCAAAAGACAAAACTTAACATACAGGAATCATGAAGTCATTCAATGTCCACGCTATTTGCACACATACTTTTTATGTCAGTTGACATAAAAAGATGATTATATTAGTGCTCAATTGATCAAATAGTACTGGCACTGTCACAGCTCCATTGATCTATATTTTTTCAGCAGAAAAATATGGGTTTCAATATCAATGTTTCCTACTGTTTCTAAATTATATAATACACATAAGTCCAATTTAGTGACTTTATCTTTAGGTATGTTATCGAAAATTTTAGTTTTACATGTAATAAATAATATAATTTTCATCCCACCATCTCGGAAAGAGTATTTTTAATCTTCGATATCTGAATGAAAAAGCCATTATTATCCTCTTGAGGTTAAAGTAAATTGAATTTGGAACATCGTGTGCACGTTAGTAAATATCACTCGTCTATGAAGTTTGTGAATTCAAAACATCATTAAAATTTATTTACTTCTACCTCTATGGTGCCGAATTTCCATACAACCGTTTTTAATTTGTTAAAAACTCACACTCGTAACCTTCTTGGTGTACTTTTTTAATTTGCTTTGCGCGCACCATTTTCTTTCACGTCATGTCATTTCCTCACTGAGGTGGGATGCAAATTTACGTGTTGCACTCGAGTGAAAAGATTTTTCACCTCGTGCTCTTTTGATTCCCTCGCTAACGCTCAGGATTCAAATTTTTGAACCACTCGCTGCGCTCGTGATTCAATTTTAGAATCCCTCGCTTGCTCGGTCATCAAAATTGAGCACGCGGTTAAAAAACAACTTTTCAATCTTGTTTAACAAATAACTATTCTCATGTTAATTTAATTAAAACACAGTTATTATTTAAAAAATGACACATTTGAAGCTCTCACCCCATTGATGTAGAATTTTAGTACCTATTTCTATTTCAATGTCTCACCCAATCCAGATATTACTTGGTTCAAAAGATAATGAGATGGGCGATTATACTCGTAAGTTTTAATCGCGTAAGGCGCCAATATGAGTAACTTACGAAATGTTACTTACGAACGCTGCTTACGTAAAAACTTATAGTGTAATCGTGGCCTCATGGCTTTTTTCTATTACAAGAAAAACCTCACATAAAAGTAATGTAATACTCACGGTTGAGCCGGCGCATTAAGTACTTGTGGTGGCAGTGCAGGAGCCAAAGGCAAGCCGGTCGTCTCTACTGTGACATGAGCGGATATTTCTTGCGATTCTAATGGGTCGGCCGCACTTAGCAATTCTCCCTAAAAAGATTTATTTCTTATAATTATTATGTACCTCTCACTACTGCAATAAACATATCAAAGATATTCTTAGCCTGTGAATAATTTTTAGCAACCTAGTCATTTGCATAGTGTTTTAAACAAAATATTATGCAAAATACAACCAACTAAACAGTTACCTTGAATTTAGGTTAATAATTTTATAAGATTTATGTGTCAAATGACTTGATTAAATTTCACATGCATTCCTGCAGCAAGTTGTAATTCGTCAGACCTGTCAATTCAGTTTTGAGAGGTATTCATACCTATCACATTCATACACCATTATGATAAGGGTAGGAGTTTTCTTGGGATAATAATGCGGTGGGGTCCCACGTCCTTCCGCATACGATTCAACTAAAAGTATTAAACTCTTAGGTTTTTTGTAACGATTATTATCAGATGTTAGTGATAATGACCAGGACACGGAGGCACGGGGGAAACGAAAAGCCAAATTTGGACCTCCAAATTAGGTCACCCATCCAGTCACCGACTTGGGTCAACGTCGCTTAACAATTGCAATCGACTGATATGCGTTGTCACAACTAGGCCACTCGTCCCTCATTCATACCACATAAGCACCTATAATGCGACAAACTAGATATACATTAGGTATCCAATTGAAGAAGGTTGGGTGTAATTTTGTTAAGAAAAAGTCCCCCAATAAAACGGAGTGACTTACAGCACGTACAATAACGGTCTTGCCCGGACTGCGCGACGAGGACGCGCGCGGCTCTTGCGCCGCCATCGAACTGCTCGGACCTAATTAACAAACAAACTTATAGTAAGTATAACCACAGCCTATAGATAAATTTAAAAAAAATTGTTTATTGGTTCCATAATTTACAAAATTAAGTCTTAATTCCGACCCCAAAGAATGGAAAAAAGCTAGGAGAAAGAAGAAGTTTTAAGTCTACTGATCCATTGTATGGTCGGTCTGTGCAGCCTAATTTTGGATACTCTGTGCACACAACCCTGTAACACAACAACAAACAATTGTATTGTACTTGTAAATGTTGTTAATTTGTATTGTTGTTGTTATTGTTGTGTTGTTGTATAAAGAAACTTCGTACAGTCTGTCCAAGAGGATGGCTGGATATATATTAATCCTGCAGCACTAGATAGAGGAGGGATTATACCGACCAACTTCTGGCAGAATTTTAAGTAAAGGATCAGTTGTTTAGGTATGTAGATACTACAACAGTTAATCCGTTAATCGATTCCGGGACTGAGAATTTCTTAATAAAAACCAATTTAGCCCAGGACTCCGATAAAAAACTCATAGTTTGCAAAAGCTCAATACAATGGCCGCCAGACCAACAAGGTAGTTAACTTCATGTACAACTAAGAAACATTACTTCTGCATATTAATAGCTAGATGATGGTCGCCACTTCGTCCACGTTGATTAGGGTTTTTCATTCCCGCGTGAACATGATTTTCAGAGATAAAAATACCAAATCTCTATCAATAAAAATATCTCTATACCAAATTTCATCAAAATCGGTTGAAAAGTTGGGTATTTAAAGCATAGCAAGTATTATTGTATTTTATAATATGGGCCTTGTTGCCTGAAATAAATCATAATAATAATAATTAATATTAAGAATAATGCCGACATGTGTGGAGTCCACTGAAATCATCCCAATCGTCATATCTGCGAATGGGTTTATCCCAGTCAGCCTCGCTCACCATCTGAGGCGACTGGGGTTCCGTGGCAGTTCGCTCGCAGCCAGGATGCAGAAAGCGGTGTTGCTAGACTCGGCTAAGATAGTCCGCCGGTTTCTCAACCTATCTCCCTGACCCCCGGCCGTCTGGTCTCCCCTACCGGGGTGTAATCCTCCGACCGCTACAACTTTTTATTTATGTATTTGTGTATGTAAGTTTATTAATTTATATTTATTTACGTAAGTTTAAAATAAGTGTTTTGGCCATATATGTATTTATTTTGTATGCGGGCGTGAGAGTTAAATTTATACCAATCATAATAATAATAACAGACAGACACACTTTCGCATTTATAATATTAGTATTGAAGCAAGGATTTTACCAGGTGATGGAGATACGTGCTGTTGATGCGGCGCCTCAATGATGGAACACGCTGTATCGACTAAGGTGTGGAACTCCGATGCGAATGTACCGGGCTCATGGTGATTTAGTGCGCTTGCATGTGGGTGTCTGAACAACAAGAAATAATCTATATATGCAAAACTATACTATACTCACAAATTAATAAACAGTAAAGATTAAACTGATGTGTCTAGAAACTTGAGATTCTGTTATTAGGTTAAACGTCTTGTCGACTCGAAAATCCCCAAATCAGAAACGATTATCAGAAATCCCATTATCGTTAAGTAGTTTAATATAATGTTATTACAAATAATTATACGAATTTAACTATACACATGATTTTCAGAGAGCTTTGCTAAAAAATATTATAATGTTAAAAATATTATATATTATATTATTATTATTATTATAATGTTTGTTATTTATTTTATTTATATTTTCTGTATCCATTCATTTATTTTTCTGTACCTTAAATAAATAATAGTACAACAACAAACTTACCTATGATGTTTTTTCCTATGTATGTGTCTAGCTTCATTTGAATCTGAATCTGATACATATTCCGCATCTGTGTCGATGTCCATCTTTGTCACAGGGTCCTTTGCACAGGACAAGTCCTAAATAAGTAAACTTTATTAGTAAACTGTAAGGACCTGATTTCATATGATTACCAGTCCACAGCAATTGTCAACTGAATTGAATGAATAGAAATAAAATTAAAACCTCCCTGGCGCAATTTAATTAAAATTGAAGACCTCCCCTGGCGCAGTGTTGAGGGTTATTGTCTTAACGTGGGAGGTTCCGGGTTCGATTCCCGGCAAAGACAATTTGGGAATTCATAACTTCTGAATTTTATCTGGGAGGCTTCGATCATGGTTAGTTACCACCCTACCGGCAAAGAATAAAAAAAAAGGATTGGATGTGAACATTCAGTGTCCATTATATATTTTGTATAAATACACACTGCAGGCACCAAAGGTAAATGTCGATAATATGGAGACCGCATTTTATCAATTTACATAAGTTCAGAATGTTTTTATAAATGCCTGAAGCGGGCATTAGTGAGCATGTTATAAAAGCAGTATGCTTAGCAATAATAATAAGAATGTCCTCCCGAAATTTCGGCCACGGCGGCCTATCTATCTAGCGGCATAGATTAGCCATCTGTGCGGGAGATATTATAGTACACAAGTGCGCATACACAGGTGCACTCTCTGTTCCTTTACTCTCATAGCCGGATGGGTAAGCTCAGGGATGATGCCCATATCAAAAATAAATTATTTCTAACCGATTATTAAATAGATGGACTTTCAAAAGACCTAAATTTTACATCCTCGGATAATTTTAAGTTTGTAAGTAACCATTTTAAAATATAGATTAAAGAAAAAAGGTGCGTTGAAATTTTATGACATCACAACTGTGAATTTCATACAACTTCCATACTAGAAGTGCGTTTTTAAGTTTGATAAAGAGGTGCTGATTTGATTGAGTTGTCATCATCCCTATTATATTAGCACAGCTATGGGTTACCTGTGGTTCGTCCCTAGTCAAGGTGTGGTTGTGTGTGGGCGGTGCGGACGCGGGGCGCGCGGGCGGGGACCAACCGCGCTCCGTGCCGCGGCTTGATAGACCTAGCCGTCGTGGTACCACTGTTGGTCAATTTTTTTAATTTTTATACATGGTTTGTCAAATAAATATTATAAATGCGAAAGTTTGGATGGATGTATGATGTATAGATGGATGTTTATTACTCAATCACGCCCGAACGGTTGAACGGATCTGGATGAAATTTGGCACAGAGAAAGATTATAGTCTGGAATAACAAATAGGCCACTTTTACTTCGGAAAATTAAGGATTTTCCAACGGGAACCAAAAAACCTCCAAGCGGACGTAGTCGCAGGCATCAGCTAGTTTACTATAAACGTAATTAAACTAGTTCTTGCAATTCACTAACGCACGTGAATTTCAGTCTTCAGATGTGGAAGCTCACAATCATGAGCCTTGCGCACTCGTGAATGGCAAGAATTATAATGTTACTAACATTAAACACAAGGGTCATGTTATCTAATGTGAGGCAGAACAATAAACATACAAACTCCGCGCAAACTTTGATAAATGATTTAATTATTTCACGTAGGAGTTCTTGTGTCACTCATGATACGTCAAGACTACCACCGATTCTTTGCAGGCATTTGTAGTGAAAAAGTGTGAATTTACGGCATGTATATAACATATTTTGCGACTTGTATATTAAACATAAGATTTACTACATCCATACTAATATCCATACTAATATTATAAATGCGAAAGTGTGCCTGTCTGTCTGTCTGCTACGCTTTCACGGCCCATCTGTTCTACCGATTTTGATGAAATTTGGTACAGGGATAGGTTGTATCCCGGGGAAGGACATAGGCTACTTTTTATCCCGGAAAATTCAAAGGTTCCCGCGGGAATCAAAAAATTTATCTGTTCAACCGATTATAATGAAATTTGGTACAAGGGTAGGTTGTATGCCGGGTAAGGACATAGGCTACTTTTTATCCCGGAAAATTCAAGAGTTCCCGTGGGAATCGAAAAAAAACTTGTCCCCGCGGACGAAGTCGCGGGAATCATCTAGTATTTGATATAGTTATGACCGCTGTTCAATATGAAAAAGCACTATCAATAATTAACATTTCAGTCTTTAAAATTAAAGTACCTACTATAATACCTACAAAGCTATTGCAAATTGGCTATTTGCAATAGCCTATCAAAGAAGTATAAATACTGTTCAGAGGTTAGATAGAAATATAAAAATAAAAAAGTATTATTTGTACAAAACGTAAAATTCAGTGGAAAAAGGTGTAAATAAAAAAATTTTGGTAAAAATTTTTCATTAATAAACTATTGAATGCAAAAAAAACTTCTATAGTTATAATATATTATGTTCACTCTACCTTCTAGTGGGTTGTTGACACCGGGAGGTCCTTCTCCCGAGGCTGGAACGGTGACCGGTTGTCGTGGCATACCAAAGAGTTCTTCGCGGCGTGCGTTCGGTTGCAGTAACTGGGGTTGGTCCGCTAATGGTAACGCGTCTTGCATTGTCACTGCGGAAAAGTAGATTGTATTATAAGGGAGCAAAACAATATTTATACGGCGAGGGCGCTTTTTTTGAATCCAGAGCGTAGCGAGGGATTCAAAGTACGTCGCCCGAGCCAAAAAATTTTGCGCCCGAGTGATACACTCTACTTTTCATCACCCTCTATGAGAAAATAAAACTACAAATCCATCAGACATCCTCTTCAGATACGCTATTAATTTCGAATATGTGTCCAGTTTTACGTCGTTATTAGAACTGACTTGATTTTAGCATTGTAGGTACATAAGTAGGTACTCCAAAGAGTGGAAGGTTGTTTAGTTTGTGTAGTTTGGCTAAGTACTGGAAGTAGGCTAAAACACAGATTCTGAAAAATTCTTGGCGCATCTTGCAATTCTCATATTTCTCCCGGGAGAGGAATTGCATATATTTCTCCCGGGATTTTGCAAGTAATAGATTATTCATCACATTTCTTGCGTCAGTTCTAACACTTTCAGGAGTTAATTCTATACTTTCACTGTCACTTGAAGAAACCATGAATTTTTAACAATCCGTGAAAAATTACGAAAACGCGGGCTGTAGTTCGCGCGTTTATAATTTGATTTCTTTTTTTTTATTCAGCCGGCGGCGCGACTATGGGCCGTCGTACCAGTAGGCCGAGCAT
This sequence comes from Erebia epiphron, assembly GCA_963932025.1. NCBI lineage: Eukaryota > Metazoa > Arthropoda > Insecta > Lepidoptera > Nymphalidae > Erebia > Erebia epiphron. The sequence goes on along the minus strand of OZ009956.1, from coordinate 13,946,536 downwards.
GGGCGGGGAGATTTTATCCACGGGGAAAGGATAAGATGTCCCAGTTGGCTCGAGACATCTTTTTTATAATTTAATGGTATGAAAATAAACTTAAACCTACGTCCTATGCACAAGTCAAACAGGGATATACTTCTCCTTTCCCCTGTTGCCATGCTCTAGCATAATTTTATCTCTTGTAAGTGGATATAATCGGGGGATAAGATTTTTGTCCCCTCCCATGCTCGGCCTGCTGCCAGTCTTTATTCAAACAATATTTGCATTCGATTTCTTTGGCGCTGAACACTAAGATGTTCCAAATTCAAACAGTGCGCGGCAAAGATAATTGTGGCGCACTTTTTGAAATAAAGAGGATTAAAAACTCATTACTGCCCGCTAAAAGTTTCTTATAGAAAACACCACCGTTGGGTGCACTTAAAGGCGAAACAAGTCGTCCTTTTCGAATAGATAGGATGAAAAACATTTTAAGTACAGTGTGCATTGACCAAACCATGGTGAAATTAAATGTTTTATTACACGTAGGACGACTTGTGTCCGTTATGCTATGTCGGGGACTCTACCATTTGCTCGGAAAGCCGATTCTACTGAAAATAGCTGGCAAGAAACTCAGCAGTTGCTCTTTGTGGGCTGATGAGTGCGAATGTTTGTACACCAAGATTGTTTCTTTCAAATAGTTCTCTATCTTCCATTTGGTGCCATGAAATTAATCAAATAAATATTATAAATGCGAACGTTTGGATGGATGGATGTATGGATGGATGTTTGTTACTCAATCACGCCCCAACGGCTGAACGGATCTGGATGAAATTTGGCACAGAGATAGATTATAGTCTGGAATAACACATAGGCTACTTTAAATCCCGGAAAATTAAAGAGTTCCCGCGGGAACCAACAAACCTCAATCCACGCGGACGACGTCACGGGCTAGTAAAATATAAAAAACTGTATGAATTTGATTATAATCCATTTACACTCACTGTTGAAGGGATCAGGCGGCGGGCATCCCAAGCACAACGTAGACTCGGATCGCTGGAAGAACGCGTGCGTGCGACCCCGAGCGCTCTCGCCCTCGCCGTCCGACTCGGGGGCCGCTCCGCCACCCACTACCATCTCTTCCTCTCCTTCCTCGTTCTCATTCTCATCCTGAAACCAAAAGCATATTATACTCAAACTCATGTTTTTTTAAATTCAAATAAACTTATTACAAGTGCTTTTGAATCGTGGAGTGAATCTACCACTGGCTCGGAATTCCATTCCTACCAAGAAAAACCAGCAAGAAATTTGGTTATATGCTATAGTCGGGATCCATACTTCTTTACTGTACAAGAATCAGACTTTCTAGTTATGGTTCATTTTTGGTAACCAAAAACCGTCTTTGAGCGACCATATCTAGTGAAAGGCCCATCCGCATGCGGGCAGACTGGCAGATTTCCCACCAGTGGAGAGCCTAGGACCCACCAAAAACGGTAATTGTTCAGAGTGTTCCGAAATATGAGCACACATTTCTATGATCTAAGGAAGAAATTGCCAAAACACTGATGGTGCGGTTGCGGCTGCGCGGCCCGCATGTATTACATTAGTGCGTTCAGTACGTAGGCCACGTGTTTGAGCGCCGCAACGAAATGTGAGCACACATTCTTATGATTTAAGGATGAAATTGCCAAAAGCACATACCGCTGTCCACAGGTGCTGATGATGGTGCGGTTGCGGCTGCGCGGCTCGCATGTAGTACACTAGTGCGTCCAGTACGTAGGCCACGTGTTTGAGCGCCGCAACGTCCAGCACGGGTAATTGTTCAGCATGTTCTGCACTGTGCGCTCGGAGTAAGGAAAGGCAGTATGCGAGGAATTCGCGCCGCGCGTTGCCTGTCTCAACACCTACAACAAAGTTGATTTAAGAACACTAGCACACTAATTCTTAAATTTTTGTCTCTGTTGGACGCATTTTAACGTGTTTTTTCTCTCGCTCTCATAGAAGCTTACAAAATTTATAGAAGCATACCGAAAGTATGTCAAAAATTTCGGTCAAAGCATTATCTGATCAAGTAATGTGGTCTGCTAAGAATTCAAAATTCAAATGATTTTTATTCAAATAGACTTTTACAAGTACTTTTGAATCGTCGAGTGAATCTACCACTGGTTCGGAATGCCATTCCTACCGAGAAAAACCAGCAAGAAACTCGGCGGTTGTTCTTTTGATAAATGTTTCTAAAGACTGTTCATTTGATGTGTTAGTTGTTGAACTTCTAAAAGGATATTACATTTTATCGATATTTAAAGGGTTTTTTTTTTATTTAATTTATGATTGCTAACGAATTTTGAGGGAACCTTGATATGGTTGACATTAAAGTTATTATTTTATGTACCTTGCTCTCGGTCTCTAGCTCGCGGTCCTTCCGAAAAGCCAATAATCCTAGTAACAGGTGACGTCAGAGAGGTGGCACGCCGAGCCGCAGGGGCTGACGAACGAGCTTCCCCGCTCGAAGTGCTTGCGTTGTTCGACGTCAATGATGCACCAAATCTTTAACAAACATACACCAATAAGCATCCATCGCAATCACCTCGTTTCAGTTAATACACAGTTAACGGATCTCCTCATTCATGATATGATTACGTAAGAACCCTCTCCATTGGCCACTGAGCAACTCTGAGCTTTCTTATGAGGCCATTTAATATTGCGATTTCACCAGAGTGCGGCACTGTTATGCAACAAATGTTTCTTTCAGTGGTCTCGTACAAGCAATGTACATGTTTGCAGTATATTTCTGCTCGTCCACTGGAAATGAAAACATTCGAGCACATGTACTGCATAAGATTTTTGTGCCTTCCTGATGCAGCGCTTTGTACAATATCACAAATTCGTGATATTAATTTCATTTTACAAAATACACCTACACCAAAACCTGTAATAATATGGTATCCATGAGGGAGAAGGAACGGTATAAAGACAGCAAGATATGCTTACCGCAGTTGAGCCTCGGTAGCATCCATAACGGTGACCAGCCAGTCCCAGGTCTGTTTTAGCTGTCTTTCGAGGTAACACTGCAGGCGTAACGCCTCACGGTATGCCAGCGGTAACATGCGTGGCAAGGGAATCGTCACGCGTTCGTACTCCCATAGTAGATCGGCGATTTGGCGTATTACAACACCTGCGGATAAAAAGATGTACTTGTAGCAGATGGAGAAAACTTCCGACCAACGAAACACAGAGTTTAATTAGGACCAAAATCTATAGTATGAATGGAATCGATGATGAAATTGCCAAATTTCTCGATTTGCACAATAATAATTTGAAATCAAAGTATCCTGGGCATTTTACTAATTAGCATATTCTAGTGTTTATACCAAAGTGAATTGAGTGGTAAGACAGTTTGAGTCTTATTACAAAAACTTGTTACACTGTTTAGTGATGTTAAACCTGTGTGTTGTATGGGATTAGAGTAGGGTTGCCATCTGTAAAATCTGGCAACCAGGACAAGAATCGTGAAAACGTTCTTTTCATGTTTCTTTAAAAGTTACTTAGTAAAATAAAAAATAGTCTTAATTTATAAATCAACTTTTTTCGCACGGGCCGCGATCGTTTGAAAACTTTTAAACCCGGGCTACAAATGAAACCTCACCCGGACGCCCTTTAAACTGGGACAAATCCGGACGCTCTAGATTAGCGTCTAAGACAGATGTAAAGTTTTTTAAATTTAGTATTACTTACCGAAAGCCCGGGCGAGGAAAGACGCAGTCGTCGAAGTAGAATTAGGATCGTGTGCGCCAGCGGCGGCGGCGTTCGTCGAGCGGCGCAGTGACGCGGGGTCGATAAACACTAGCGAAGAGCCGCCTGTGAGCCTCACGCCGCCGGTGCCGGTGCTTGTTCCGCGGGCAGTCTCGCGGGATCTAAAACAAATTAATATTTAAGACTAAAAAGTCTTGCGGGATCTAAAAAAAATATTAAAACTAAAAAGTGGCTAAAGATACATTGCATATTAGAGACCTTAGATACCATAGATTCCATAGAACCATCAAAAGTGACAAAATCAGATATTTTTTACGCACACAGTAAAGGATCATAAATTTTGAACTGGGCCTCACTAAATAACACTTATTAGCAACAATAAATAAAGATTTGCCACCTATTTCTAAAGAGTAACTAAAATTAGGTACACAAAAATGTTTGTGACAACTGCCTATGACAACTGTCTTAAAAATCCACTGAATTAAAAATCAGACTATAATAATTTACAGCACTGGAATAAATACTTACCGTATAGCCCATTGCATAGAATGCGGTGCAAGGTTCGGTCTAGAGGGCGGCGCGGATCGTCGTTCCACCGGCTCCCCTCCATCAGAAAAGGGCGGTTCTGCTTCAGCGTCCTGCTCATCTGTCTCCCCAGCTTCCGAGTCTTCGTCCTCAGGCTGAGTGGAGTCTCCGCTCTCGTCTTCTGGGTATAGCAGCAGAGATGCTATGCCTGTCGCAGTGCACCAGATAATTTCAAAAATAATACATTGGGTGATAGCCCTGGCTTTTAATTATGTTAGTTTTAATAGTATTTTAGTTTTGATAGGTATTTTAAATACGAGGTTTAAAGATGAGCAGTAGCCATTTGATAAAGTAGCAAATAGGTTAGACAATTTTTTTTATTTCATATTTAGTAGAGATGCGCCGAATGTTCGGCCGAATATTCGTATTCGGTACATTCGGCATATTTTTTCATGTTCGTATTCGGCCGAATATTCGGTTGATTTGCCGAATAATTACCGAATATTTAAATTAATGTTAATATTTAAAAAAGAACATTTTATTAAACAGTAAGGTTAACTAATTACTAAAGAAGTGTGGTTTTTTGACGAATGACAATGTTAGCAAAATAAAATCTGATTCTCAAGATTACTATTATGTCCTTTAATAATCATATCGTAACATTAACATATAATTAAAATTTAAGAGTGCTAAATTATGATGCGAGATAATTTTTGAACAATATTATTTATGCGAGAACTGCAATATGTAACCGAAAGAGCGATGCATCGACTGAGCGAGCCATGCTAGCACGAGGGGCGGCGGATTGCGCGCGGGGCAGAGAGGGGGCGGTGGCAAACGCCGCCCGGCTCTTGCAGAGCGCCGTACCGACGTGTACAAACGTGTTTACCGCGCAGAATTGAACCGAATGATTCGGCCGAATATTCGGCTCGGTACATTTTGGACCGAACATTCATATTCGGTTGAACCTACATTCGGCGCATCTCTAATATTTAGTATTAAAACTTTAACTTTACTTTAAAACAAAAAGTTATCGAGAATATTGTCGAATAGCTTCATGGCCAGATGGTCATGAAGATGTTATACGAAAAAAGAAAATTTATTATTTTAGGCAGAAAACATTGTTTCTGATCTCCAATAATCTATACAAATGGCCCACTATCAAGATTGTAGGTACAATCAGTTTGGAAATAACATTTAATGAGCCAGCATGAAATTCTACTAAGAAGATCTATAAATTAGTAACTCTTCCTTACCGGCATCAGAGCCTTGCGTGGCTCCGGTCTGCACGCTGCGCTGCGCGGACTCAGCGTTGTCCTGGTCGTCGGAATCGCTCTCCGTCTCCACTTCAGCCAACAAGTCTAGTTCACTCTCACTTTCGCCGCCCTCGGCGCGCTCTGTTCCGTTTTCCACTACGACGTGCTGTTCTTGACCTCTGTTAAAATCCAAATAGCTGCAATTAACTCAAATTATGTTAGTAATGGGGAGATACAAATTACGATACGATGTAAGGAAAAAAAATTCAGATGTAAATCTCCCCAAACTTCAGGATTATAAAATTCTTAAACACGAACGTCAACAATGCGAAAGTGTGTCTGTCTGTCTGCTGCGCTTTCACGGCCCATCTGTTCAACTGATTTTGATTTAACACTTAGATAAACACTAGATATTACACATATCTTCGTCCAGGTGGATTTAGGGACGATATGTCCCTCTCTGGGATGCAAGCAAGTAATCTCTTTACCAAATTTCGTCAAAAACTTCAACAGATAGACATTGAAAAGGTAACACAATACTTTTGCATTTAATATTAGTATGTGACGCCGCGCGGCACAGCGAGGAGTCACGCAGGGACAAAGCCCACCAAGAAGGTTCGAGACTACGTCGCAGTGACCCATCACATCAAGAATGTTCGAGACTATGTCGCAGTGACTCATCACACCAAGAATGTCCGAGACTACGTCGCACCGCGGACCGTGTGCAAAACAACCCCGCCGCGCTCCGCACCTCACTTCCACGGCCTATATAAGGCACCCGGCCTGCGTTCACCGGCAGTTCGCCAGCGATCGCTGTCACAACACGTCGGCTTGGGGTACCGGGCAGACGAGTGACAGCAGGATCTGGTGAACGCAGGCGAGATCGGTCGCTCCGCTGCTTCGGCCACGGACGATCCATCTTTCCGACTCCCTTCCCCCTCGCTCCTCTCTCCGCGGACACCCTCTGTGTCCACGTACCTCGCGCGTCGACCGGTCGCGTCCCGCGCCCCGCAGGCCTCCTCTGGGCCTCGGTCCGTACCGCTAAGTAGGTAGTTTATAGCGATAGGCGTTTAGACCTAAGTACTTAGTGTAAACCGTGAATAAAAGGGTTTTAAGGTGTAAATCGCGTTTAATTTGTGAGGGCCTCCCTACCTATATGTACGAAGTCACGCGACCAGCAGTATCCTGGCCCCTTGGCTTCGTTACATTGGCGCCCAACTGAAAAACCCACCCGGCCGTCCCGGGTTCGCGTCGCGGAAATCCGTCCGTCCGTCCGTCCGTCCGCGTCGCGTCCGTTAAAATTTCCGTCCGTCCGTACTAGAAGGTTAGGGAAACTCACACCTCACAACACCCGCACGTTAGAATTTTCATTTAACGAACGGATACAAGTTCTTTCAAAAAGTCGGTTCGGGGATATCCGAGTTCGACTGAAAGGACGAATATCCGAACGGGAACACAAAAAAAAAAAAAAAACTAGAGAGAGGAAAAGATATAATATCAAAACAAACGGATACAAGCTCTTGCACAGTCGGTTTGGGGATATCCGAGTTCGACTGAAAAGGGCGAATATCCGATAGAATAAAAAGTTAGAATACATAATATATACACAAATACGAAAACCTTCATAAGGGGAAAAGCAAGGGGAGCCGTGTAACCGCGGAACCGTGTAACCGCGTAACCGTGTAACCGCGTAACCGTGTAACCGCATAACCGTGTAACCGCATAACCGTGTAACCACGTAACCGCGTAACCGTGTAACCGCATAACCGTGTAACCGCGTAACCGTGTAACAATTTAAATAGAATCCGTACCGTACCGACCGCGTAAATAAATTATAGTTAAATAATAATCAATTGCCAGATTAATAACTAGAGGAAACCGTAAAAGTAGAAATAAATACCGTATAACCCGTAAATAAATAATTAACATTCCGTAAAGAAATAATGCCCACGTACTGGATATATACACTCAGTAAGCAAAAATTAATTGAGGAACTCGAAAGTAGGAAAATAGAAGTTTCACCGGGAAGCACTGTCGAGGAATTACGCAAACAGCTATCTATCATTGTAAAAAGTGAAGACGAATTGAGCCAAGACGGCAGTATGGGTAGCGAAAAAGACATAAAAGAATTCGATAAAGCCATATCCCGCTGGAAAATTCAGTTTGACACCACCGGGGATGCCGTAGAATTCCTGGAAAGGATAGAGGAGTTAGCGGACACGTTGAATGTCAACAAAGACACAATCATACACGTGATACCGAGATGCCTCACCGGAGCAGCATCACTGTGGTACAGAAATAACAGCCATGAATGGAAGACATGGGAAGATTTCACGGAGAATTTCAAGCTGTTCTATTATCCGAGAAACTATGAGAAAAAGCTACTAGAATCAATAATAAACAGACGTCAAAACGCCAGGGAAAACTTCGTGTCATACCTAACGGAAATCCAAACACTAATGAGGAGGTACAAAAAGTTAACGAAAGAAGAACAGTTAGATAGAATATACGATAATATGAGATATAACTATCAATACTATATAAAAAGGAAGGATTTCCATACAGTAACAGAACTCATACAACTGGCAGGCGATTACGAAAAAATAAACATGGACCGAAATATAGATTCGTCCCACAAACCGACTGTCCAACGTAAAGAAAACCACAATGAAAAATCATGGCGAAAACCGGAAAATAGGAAAAATGAAGAACACAAAACAGACAGAAAACCAATAACTCCGCAATACGACCCGGAATCCTGTTGTTGGAAATGTGGCAAAAGGAACCACACATCTCGGGAATGTCGAAATAAGCAAGTCATCTTCTGCAGCCGATGCGGATTGCTAGGAAAACTAACGAAAAACTGCTGTAACGAGAATAAGACACCTGGCAAAACAAAACAAGCATACACAGCAAAGGCACAAACAGAAAAAGACAATAGAATTTTTACCAAAGTAAAAATATACGGAAAAACATTTGAAGCATTAATAGACACAGGTTCAACGAACACATACATCAATAAAAACATAAGGGATCAAATAAAAGAACATACCGAGAATACTATACAAAAGGAGACCACGATCAAACTAGCAGACGGTTCGAGAATACAAACGGACACAGCCATAAACCTTGAACTAGAGATAAATGGAAAAAAGTTAACACATCAAGTTATCTACCTGCCATCCACAACCGTTATGATCATGGGGATGGACCTGTTAGCAAGATTAGGATTCACAGTCAAATGGACAGAGATGGCATGCGAGCAGACATGCACCAGAAAACGAGAAAACACGACAGATAACGAAGGAATCCTGTCTGCAGAACAGAAAACAACGTTAAAAAACATCCTAGAAGAGGAGTTCAAAAAAACGGAGGAATGTCCGAAAGGGAACACATGGGTAAAGCACGTAATAAAACTAAAACATACAGAACCCATAAAACAAAAATATTATCCCAGAAACCCGAAAATGCAAGAAAAAATAAATGAACACGTAAACCAAATGTTAGCAGACGGCATCATCGAAAAGTCGAACAGTCCATATAGCTCACCGATCGTAATGGCCAAAAAAGACAATGGCGAGTACAGATTCTGCATAGACTTCAGAAAGATCAACGAAATCACAGAAAAAGACGCATATCCAATACCACAAATAGACGATACACTAGAAAAACTAAGTAAAGGAAAATATTTTTCAAAATTCGATCTCAAAAACGGTTATTGGAACGTCAAACTGGACGACGCAAGCAAACCGATAACAGCATTTACGGTACCAGGCAGAGGACTATTCCAATTCAAAGTTATGCCATTCGGACTACACTCAAGCGGAGCAACATTCCAGAGACTACTAGACAGGGTAATAGGCCCGGAGTTAGAGCCGAACGCATACGTATATCTGGACGATATAATAGTCTGCAGCGAAACTTTCAACGAACATATAAAACATTTAAAAGAAATATTTAGAAGAATCAGGGAAGCCGGCCTCAGAATAAACAAAGAAAAATGCGAATTCTGCCAACACCAAGTGGAATACTTAGGGCATGTGGTAACAAGAGAAGGCCTAAAGATGGATGAAGGAAAAATCCAAGCGATAAAACAACTCAAAGCACCAGAGACCACGAAAGACGTAAGACGATTCATAGGAATGACATCTTGGTACAGAAAATTCATTCCAAATTACGCAGAACTAACGGCACCGCTAGTGAAGTTACTAAAGAAAGATGTAAAATTCAACTGGGGAGAAGCCGAACAACACCAATTCGAAAAAATAAAGAAATTATTAACAGAAGACCCCATCCTAACCAGAGCCGACTTCACAAAACCATTCGTACTTCAAACAGACGCAAGTGATACAGGTCTAGGAGCCGTCCTTATACAAGAAGACGACGGAAAGCAGAAAGTGGTAATGTACGCAAGCCGAACGCTACAACCACCGGAAACAAGGTATACAACTACAGAGAAAGAATGCTTGGCAGTGGTATGGGGAGTAAGGAAAATGAAACCATTCCTAGAAGGATACCATTTCACCATAATCACAGATCACCAAGCCCTTAAGTGGTTGAACACACTGAAGAACCCTTCGGGTAGATTGGCGAGATGGGCGTTGGAACTACAACAGTACAACTTCGACGTAATATATAGGCCAGGAAAACAAAACGTTATAGCAGACGAACTATCAAGAAATCCGTTATACACCACTACAACAGAAGAAAGCGACTGGTACTCAAAAAAATACAGTAACGTAAGCAAGAACCCCGAATTGGATACCGACTACTGTATACGAGACGGGAGACTATACAGAAGAGTAGTCAACCCAAGATACGGAGGAAAACTAGATCCATCGACAGAGTGGAAATTATGCGTCAAAAAAGAAGACAAGGAAAAAATATTAAAGCAAAACCACAATGAACCAGATGCGGGACATTTAGGCACCTCAAAAACATTTAACAAAATCGCGACGTGGTATTATTGGCCAGGGATATTCAGAGACGTATCAAAATACGTAAACCGGTGTCAAACATGTCAAAAACATAAGTCATCACAGGAGAAGAAACCAGGCCTAATGCAGATAAATAATGCGGAAGAACCATGGCAAGTGGTAACGACGGACCTCATAGGTCCACTACCCCGGTCATCAAAAGGATTTCAGTGGATCATCGTGTTTCACGACAAATTCACTAAGTGGTCAGAAATAAAACCACTAAGAACCGCGACCGCGAATACCGTCACGAACGCTCTAAAAGAGTTAATTATGAGATACGGGGTAATGAAAACTTTACTGAGTGACAACGCAAGAATTTTCACAAATAAACAATTCAAAGAAACTTTAAAAAGATACGGCATAGAACAAAAGCTAACCGCACCATACACTCCACAGTGTAACCCGACCGAACGGGTAAATAGAACACTCGAAACAATGATAGCAACATTTATCGAGAAAAACCATAAAAAATGGGATGAGTACCTAAACGAATTCAACTTCGCATTGAACACGTCCGTCCAGGAATCAACGAAACACTCCCCGGCATTCTTACTATTCGGCAGGGAACTAAGGAACGTCCACGACGAAAACCAATTCCCCACACCGGCAGTAAAAGAAAAAGAAAAACTGAAAGAAATATATGAAATAGTCAAAAACCACCAAAATCAAGCTTCAAACTTACAAAAAAAGTATTTTGATAGGACAAGACGCAACTGGACACCGAAAATTGATGATCAAGTGTTGAAGAGGGACTACCCATTGTCCAACGCAAGTAAACAATTTTGCGCGAAATTAGCACCCAAATTCTCAGGCCCATATACCATTATGGAACGAAAATCGCCCGTAATATTCCTGCTCAAGGCAAAACAGGGAGGCAAGATATGCACAGCACATATAAAAGATATGAAACGATTAAACACGTAAACAACCAACCAAAAAAAAAAAAAAAGGGGTATAAGTGAAGGAAACGGGAGTAAAAAGTGGGGGAATAGGGTTTGTTTTGGTAAAGTTCAAGACAACCTGTTAATACGGTGATTTTTACAGATAAAAATCTTCTCTCGTGGGAGGGGGATGTGACGCCGCGCGGCACAGCGAGGAGTCACGCAGGGACAAAGCCCACCAAGAAGGTTCGAGACTACGTCGCAGTGACCCATCACATCAAGAATGTTCGAGACTATGTCGCAGTGACTCATCACACCAAGAATGTCCGAGACTACGTCGCACCGCGGACCGTGTGCAAAACAACCCCGCCGCGCTCCGCACCTCACTTCCACGGCCTATATAAGGCACCCGGCCTGCGTTCACCGGCAGTTCGCCAGCGATCGCTGTCACAACACGTCGGCTTGGGGTACCGGGCAGACGAGTGACAGCAGGATCTGGTGAACGCAGGCGAGATCGGTCGCTCCGCTGCTTCGGCCACGGACGATCCATCTTTCCGACTCCCTTCCCCCTCGCTCCTCTCTCTCTCTCTCTGTGTCCACGTACCTCGCGCGTCGACCGGTCGCGTCCCGCGCCCCGCAGGCCCCCTCTGGGCCTCGGTCCGTACCGCTAAGTAGGTAGTTTATAGCGATAGGCGTTTAGACCTAAGTACTTAGTGTAAACCGTGAATAAAAGGGTTTTAAGGTGTAAATCGCGTTTAATTTGTGAGGGCCTCCCTACCTATATGTACGAAGTCACGCGACCAGCAGTATCCTGGCCCCTTGGCTTCGTTACAAGTATTTAAGTATCGATTCGTATAGATTGTCCTATTTTACAGTCTCGTTTTAATCGTCAATTCCAATACTTTTGTTTTGTTTTATTTGTAAGGATCTCATTACGAGCTGTTAATATAATGAGACAAAAAACTTTATCAATATATTAATTACTAGCTGATGCCCGCGACTTCAACCGCGTGGCTTAAGTTTTTTGGATTCCCGCGGGAACTCTCCAGGTCCTCAACTTTACCCATGCCAAAAATCACGTCTATCCGTTGCTCTGTTGCGGCGTGATTGAATAACAAACCAACATACTAACACACTTTCGCATTTATAATATTAGTATGATTGTACGTCATGCTTTTTATATTCCTACATTCTACAGTACACCCCTCGTTGTTACTGTCAACCTATTTACGCCTTGTGCTGGTCATAAGTCTCTTGTAGGGACTTTCACACACAGCTGTCTTGTGCCTCCTGAATCCAGTAGCTCTCTGCGACTCATTTATGTCGTTCGTCCACCTACTGGGAGGGTCTATCAACGATGTGCTTTTCAATGCTGGACCCCCCGGATGGTTTACCAAACAAAGTGTATTTCATTTTTAAGTACTATATATTTTAACTATACATAACTACCGGATAAACTCACGTGTTATGTCGGAAAATGCCCAACTAGGTTCGAACCCGTTCGGGGCCCTTATTCATGAGCCTGATCACGCGACGCAGTCGCTGTCTGACACTGAAACTAGTCGGGCATATTCCGATATAACACGTGAGTTTATTCTGTAATTGTAATGTATAGTTAAAATTAATATCACTCACGTTAAAGTACTAAACAGATTATGATTATGGTTTTTATTTACCTGTCTCCCATAGGATCATCGTGATGCTGCGACTCGGTCGGCTGCACGGGTGGGGGTATATTAGGCTCATCGGTTTCCGAGGCGTCATCGTCGCCCCCTAGGGCTTCGCCCGCGACGTCGTCAGGGTATTCCGTAGCTACGGGCGTTGACGATCGATCGGGCACAAGGGTGGAACTTCCCATAGATGTTCCGCTAGCTGCAGCCCGAGCCCCGGCGACGTTTGATTCCCTGAATTAATGAATCCTGAATTAGTAATTATCCTGATATAATAGTCCTGAATTATTATCCCAAGAAAACTCCTACCATTATTTGATTACTGGAAAAAGGGATAAAATACTACGCAGAGAAAATTAGTAATGTTGATGAAGGTTAAGCGTCGATTTCCTGATTATAATAATTGTGAAGCACAAATTTTTGTTGAGGAAGAATTTAATGTTTATGTGTTCATTAAATTGAATCAAAATATGTATAAAATGGCTATTAAATAAACATTTTGATCCACAAAACTGTCTGTATTCATTATTATAGTATTTACTGTTAATCATTAATTAAAAGAGAGCATTATTTCAGTAAATCATGTTTTGGTTATCAATCTTTTTGATAAGTTAAACCACCCTTTCTTGCACATGCCCATGTAATGTAAACCATCATCAAAATCAAAGAACATATAGTTCGTGCGCGAACTATATGTTCTTTGATTTTTGGTGGTTAAATAAAGCCTGTCTGTACTTGCGTTAATGTGAAATTCACGAGTTTACATAATATTATGATTAAATTGTTCATATGAAAAAATTATAACTGGTATGAGGCTGCCATACAACTTTGACCATACCTTCGTGGATGCGTGAGACGCGAGTGTCCAGTAGATAAAGGCTCCACACCAAACAAGTCCTCACTGCCGTTGACCAAGTCCACATAGGTGGTCGCTAGGGGGAAGGGTGCGGTGGGGCGAACCACACCCAAACGCACGGGCGCCAGCAACGCGTCCGCTGCCTCTACCAATTCCTCCACTGCTAGCGCGACAAGTGCGGCGAATACGCGTTTGCAACGCACCAGCGATGAAGTTATTGTTAAAGGCCTGGAATGGGACAAAAAATTGGGTTACAACCCACATTACACTAGTAGAGATCTATTATAGAAATAAGTGCTTCCTAGTCTATGTTTCTGTTTTTCTAAGTATTTCATAAGTTTTTGGTACAAAAAAACTTACACATTAGATACAGATAGTGTGCAAGTTAGTATACAGTTTCACTAGAAGGCTGCCTATCCACTGAAGCGGAGCAGAATGAAGATGTGCCAAGCTGAACAATCAGATTCCCGGCAGGCGACTGGATAAAATTATCGCGTCATCGGTCAATAATCCGATTGGTCCGTCTAACACAAGCACCCCGCTCTGCTTCAATGGCCAGGCAAACTAATGGTGGACACTTTCAAGTTGCGCGAAAACTGCCCATTACAGTTTACTTACCCTTTTTTCTTAGCAGCACCAGGGGCCATTTCAACACTAAATATAACAAATATCCTAGCTACAGAGCGCACGAATCGCCGAGTGACTTCCCGGGCGCGTTCCGCACGCCCTGGTATGGCATCATTCTGTTGTTCCTTGATCAATGTGTTCAATAATGTATCTAACATCTGAAAAAAGAATTATTATCTTTTGTCATAACACAATGCTTCTTAAAAACTTATTTTATTTAGCCTAGATACATTCATGTGAACTTATATTTACAAAAATCGGGGTTCTCAAAATATTAGTGGTACAACTAAGATGAAACATTGTTCACATTTTTTTTTGTTACACATTAAAAAAGTTGTAAAATAAGTATTTAAAAAGTTTTGACTATTTCATAATACAAGGGAGAGATGTCTGAAACATTAACAATATAAGTTTGATATGTTACTGTCATTTTATAAGTTTTGTCGAAAACTAGCGAATAAATGGACTAGTGCAGATCCATTTTGTGTGCAACTAACCTCATTGGTGCATTTGACGATAAGCGCATGTGTGAATTTGTCTAACAGAGTAGTTCCAGACTGGTGAGGCGCAGGACTGTTTGGTCGAGTTTCGCTCTCAGTTTGTCCATTTGAACCACACATAATTGCAGCCTCTACCGCAGGCCAGTCAGCTGTGAAAGTAATGACAAATGTATACATTGTTTCAACTGTTTTAAGAAAAGTTATATTTTACAATATAAGTAGTATATATGTCACTGTAAAATTGTAAAAACCGTTAGATTGTAATCTAACGATTTTTATCTTGATAGATTGTAAACTGTCGACAGATTGTGAGCCGTAACATACTGCTTACAATTTAACGCATTATTTTCCGGTAAATTGTAATCTATTAGGTATATTAACCCGATAGATACCTGATTATTTATGTCAAACCCTAACCTAAACTATAGTTCGCGCGCGAGTTGAATGCAGAGTAAATGTATGGTGACACATACATTTACTCTGCATTCAACTGGCGCGTGAACTGCACAAGAAAGAGACAAGAAAACATAATTTATACAATAAATATTTCAAAAATTAAAACTCAGAACATTGAACGGTTCACAATCTGTCGACAGTTTACAATCTATTGAGATAAAAAGCGTTAGATTATAATCTAACGGTTTTTACAATTTTACGGTGATATTATACAATCATACTGGAAGATTGCAAACTGTTAGATTTTCTCTTTCTCCAGAGGGGTAGTGGAAGAGTCCCTTCACTTCTTTAAAGTATTTCTCGAAACTAACGTGTCAGCTAAAGGCAAAATTACCGGTTTGGCAAAAACGAGTGCCTGGCGTGCCATTGACAAAAACGAAACAACTCAGTCGCAAGTCGTTTGGCGGCATGACATTTGACTACGAGTGTGTAGAAGGCCTTGTCGATCGAGAAATGAAGTCATTTGGACTGATGTGGGCATGCATTTTTGATATCCACTTGACTGCAATCAAATGACTTATGGCGAACCTTAAAAGATGACTTACCCAATAAATGCAAGAGGGCGCGCCTCGCAAACCGCGGCGGCTCCAAGTCATGGTCGGGCACATCGACCTCCGCGTCCGAGCCGGGCTGCTTGCGCGCGCCGCGCCCGCGGCTGCTGCTGGCGCGGTACTGACGCTGCTCCACCGCTTGCCTGCCCACCGTTTGTACGAGGAACAGCAGGATTGATTCGCCCCTAAAACCAACGACCTCAATTTACATAGACGGGCCCTGTCAAACAAAGAATGTGGACCTAATTTACTAACGCCATAATGGCGGGGACAAGGACGGGGCTATATAGGTGAGGAGCGCGCTCTAAAAGTCGGACGCTCAACTTTTTTTCTATGAAAGAAAAAAAATTGTACAATTTGGATCAAAAATAATATAAGACTGAGAATGTCTCGTCACGGTTTTGTCCCACAAGACCGACCAAATCGATACATATTCTACTGTGCAAATTCAAGGTAGCTAAAGCCAACTATCATCATCATAGGCGCTACAGCCCTTTATGGGCCCGGGACTGCTTGAGTAGATTTCTCCATCTATCTCTATCATTCGCGCTCGTTCTCCAGTTTCTTAAACCAATCCGCTTTGCATCTGGGCTAGTTTTGGTCGACCGATACTTCTACCCCCATCGACGACATTAGTTTCTTTGACGGCCGCTGTTCGTCTATTAATTGCACGTGTCCAGCCCATTGTAATCTTGCGATTTTAATGTGCTGAGCAACGTTTTGGCTCGTTAAAAATTTTGTATAGCTCAAAGTTGTATCTAATGCGCCACAACCGCAACATATATAGATCTCAAGATTCTTTCGAAATTGAAAAGGGCTGGCTTACTGATCGGCCAGCACTCACTGCCGTATGTCAGAACAGGCCTTACCAGTGTCTTATAAAGTTATTTTACAAAGCCTTGAAAAAAACCGTGATCTAAAATGCTTTTTAGACGACAGTACGCTATGCGACAGCTATTCTCCGCCTTATTTCCAAAGCCAACTATACCTTGAGTTAAAGTGAGTAGCGAG
Source organism: Erebia epiphron (assembly GCA_963932025.1). NCBI lineage: Eukaryota > Metazoa > Arthropoda > Insecta > Lepidoptera > Nymphalidae > Erebia > Erebia epiphron. Next base: position 13,929,501 of record OZ009956.1, on the reverse strand, counting down.
CTGCGTGTCCCGGGCGAGCCGCCCGAGCAGGTCACAGCGCGCGGACCAGTTGCCTCCGACCAATGCTTTGCAGCGGCACTTCTCCCAGCAGTCGCAATAGGCCGTGGGCGATGTGCGTTTTAGCTTGCAATCGTGTCCTTTATGGCAAACCTTTAACAAATATTTAAGCATGAAACATGGCCCAAAAGGGAAAAGCTATAAGGCAGTCATTAGACCTGTCGCATTGTATGGTGAAAAGGACGGATGAAAGAAAAGTACATGCGACCGAAATGCGAATGTTGAGATGGATGTGTGGTGTGACTAGAATGGATAACATTAGGAATGAATATATAAGGGGAGTTTAAAAGTAGCGCCAGTGATACAACAGATGAGGAGTACTAGCATGGTATGGGCATGTAATGCGGAGGAAAGAAAGGCATAATTACGAGAAGAATGTTAGATATGCATGTAGAAGGAAAATAGTAGAGGGAGACCAAAGATGGACAGACTGTGTGATAGAGGATATATGTATAAAAGGGATGAATAATAGATTGATAGATAAAATAATTGAGTGGAAGAAGAAAACATGTTGTGCTGACCCGTGCTTGCCCTTGTCCCACAAGAACATAGCCCAGAGCAATGGAGGGCCAGAAACTTTTGAATAGTTAAAGATTTGAATGTATTGTCAGTGCGGCTAATTCTATTGTACACAAGCTTTCATAGCATCAAGATATTGCGAGCAGTCATTTTGGTTTAATTTTAGGGTTTTTTTACAACAGAATTAGCCAGAATGTCATACAAGGCTGTATTCTGCTTGACATTTCTAACAATTCACATTCAATTACAAAATCTAACAATTCATAATCATATATTCCAGGTGGCCCGCTGTCTTCCCAGCTTCAATAAAAATTGTATGCAGTTTAGTTTCATATTTTATAAATATGACACTCTGAAAGCTAAGATGCTTGCACATGCTAGGGATACCTCATTTATCAAAATCCAATGCGTAGTTTGGCAAAATATAAAGAAACCAATGAACCTATAAATAAACAAAAACACACATTCGCCAAATACTTTGCCCTCCAAAGCGGATGTAGCTATACCTTTGCGCATTCCGTGCAGCAGCACAGGGACCCAGTGAGTCCACAAGTCTTGCACTCGAAAATGTCCTGTAAATAAAGCTTTACTTATAAATTTGCCATAGGTATTTTGTACAAGCTCTAATAAATGTTGTCTTTCATCAGAATTTTGACTTTTGCGGCATATAAGGTAAAGCTTTTAAATAAAATAGAAGCATATCATACAAATATTATAAATGCGAGTTTTTGTTTGTTGGATTGTTGGATTGTCCTTCAATCACGCCGCAAAGGAGCAACGGATCAACGTGATTTTTTGCATGGGTATAGTTGAGGGCCTGGAGAGTGACATAGGCTACTTTTTATCCCGGAAAATTGAGGAGTTCCCGTGGAAATTAAAAAAAAATTATTCCACGCGGACGAAGTCGCGGGCATCAGCTAGTCTTATTTAAATACACTTTGATGCTAAAGGGTTTATTACCTGGTTAATATGATCCTGCCCTGTCCAAGTGAAGCTACAAGTGTCGTTGCAGCACAGAACCAGCAAGGGCGAATGGTCAGGGTGGGCGTTGGGAGGGAAGATAGCAGCTGACCGCTGAGCTTCGTCCGCATCCGGACATGCGCGAATCGAGTCTAGTATGACGAGTGCCGCGCGGTACGCTCGCTCCGACACCGCGGCCATTAGTGGTGTCTGTCCCATGCCATCCCTGCAAAGGTTTTAATCAAATAGTCATTATGTTTTTCTAAACAGAGAATAAAATATATAAAACCCAAACAGGAATTGGAAACAACAAATAAAGTTATTAACATTTCTACAGTTCTACTATCCATAGTACAAGTACAGCTCTGTACAATCTTTGTGGTGGCATAGGAAGCAATGCACAAAACGTATCACAATTTTTACTCTTTTCAATGGACAAAAATATTAAATCAAAATATACCGGTAACACAGTAAATAGAGTGCTTAACTTGAGTAGCATATTAAATAGGGTATTTAATTTGATAGCACAGTAAACAGGGTATTTAACTTGAGTAGCACAGTAAATAGGGTATTTAACTTGAGTAGCACAGTAAAAAGGGCATTTAACTTGAGTAGCACAGTAAATAGGGTATTTAACTTGAGTAGCACAATAAATAAGGTATTTAACTCACTTAGCGGTAAGCAGCTGCATGAGGTACGGTTGTAAGGCGGAACTCTCGCACAAAGCGCGCAGGGCAGCCAACGCGTTCCCTCGCCGCTCGGCCGGGTCCGCGCTCACTGGAGTACCATTGGTGCCACTGCTGGTGATTTTTCTATGATAAGCAACCAAATAACTAGGTCAACACCTCATCATCTCTCACCAACTGATGATTTAGTCTTCAGCTTGATGAAGGCGTACGACCGCAAAACATCTTTGGTCAGCATTCTTAGCCAATGTACAAGAGTCAAAAATTGAACTGTTCAATTTTGATGTTTGATCTTTCTGTATTGGCTGCTAATTAGGAAAATACTTGCTTGTTGACCTTGTAGAATGTAGATGTTTCATAACGCATTTGGCCAAGTTGTGTACACAGACACAAGTCGACACAAGAGTTTAATAAGACTACAATAGTTTCCCAAAACTATGATAAGAGCATCCTAACATATTGAGCTCTTTTGGTGTTGTAAATCAGTATACATAATTTTGGTCAGTGGTATGACTAGCTAATGCCTGCGACTCCCTCCGTTTAATTTTTTTTATTCCCGCGGGAACTCCTTAATTTTCCGGGATAAAAAGTAGCCTATGTCACTCTCCAGGTCCTCAACTATACCCATGCCAAAAATCACGTCGATCCGTTGCGGCGTTATTGAAGGACAAACCAACAAACAAACACACTTTCGCATTTATAATATTAGTATGAATCCGCTGAACACACCTCTTAAACTAATTATTTAGGTAGTAGTTACTACTAACTCTATCATAACGTTAGTTCTTAAGAATGACCACACAGAGGAGAGTCAGCTCTAAGAAGGTAAACCGTACCCATTGTTAGTGAGTCCCATCAAGCTGTCCTCGTCTCCAGAAGTCTCAAATGTCTCCGGAGGCCAGGTGAGGGCAGGCATTGCTTCCTCCGCACTAGCACCGCCACCGCTAGTGCCAGTTGGTATGCTGGGCAAAGCTGCATTCTCGACTGCTAATGGAAGAGAAGGGTTTCTTATATTGAGGCTGTATATGCTATTCAAAATACAACATGGTCATCATGGTTTCTATCAATAAATATCTTATTTGAAATTCAACTAATTAAGAATCAAAGACACAGACAAACTATAAGGAAATAAATTCGTAATCATTGTAAAAATGGTAAAACTAGACAGCAAAATCATTTCTCTTAAGTTCTTAATTACTAGATGATGCCTATGACTGCAGGGATTTAGGTTTTGAAAATGCTGTGACAACTCTTTGATTTTCCAGGATAAATGTTAGATATGACCTTCACTGGGATGCAAAAGACTTTCGCATGCATAATATTAAGGATATAAGGATATTATAGTAAGGATTTATTACTTTTATATTCATTTCACCCACATAGATGACATTTTAAATAACAGCTGAGTCTTTACTAGATACTTACCAATGTCAGGTTCCTTATTGGACGTTGGAGCGCACATATGCACGCATGCATGCAGTATGTTCCTGTTGCCATCGCAGCGCTCTTGTAAAATTGCAAGAATTTGTTGTTCTGCAAATATAAACAGGATAGAGAATTTTATTTTTGGTTTGAGGTCTTTTAATAATGCTTTCCTTTTCACAATGTTTCGTGTGGTAAAGGAAAGCATAACTTATAGATATTTGTATAAAGCTCAATTAGAACCATTACCTAGTTTAATTTAAAAAAAAAAGTGTGTGTGTGTGTGTGCAATTCACACACGGCAGAAGTGAAACTTCAGAAAAGTAGCCTACGAGAGAATGAGATAGGCAAATATAACTTTTATCTATCTCATTCTCTCGCAGGCTAAATCCTATGTATTACGTAAGTCTCTTGTTGGTGTCGCTTTTTCAAAACACAACGATTTTAAAGAAGTTTCACTTCAAATATAAAATAAGCACGAATTTGTATACCAAGATCCATAGTCAAATTTCAAATAAACTTTGCAGGCTATTAACGTGAACATGCAGTAAATCTGAAGTGTATTTAAAATAACATACTGTTGGAATCTGATTCGAGCTGATGCAGCAGTTGCCGGACGCCTTCGAGGTCGCAGCGCAGCACGCGCGGCATCATCAGTTGCGGCTCGGGAACCAGGATTATGAGGGCTACCTGTTATTTTAAAATTGTACTGTGTAAATCTAAATTTTCACCGATAATGGTACACAGAACCGTTCACACCGCGTCGTTTTTAGTGTGTAAAAACGTCCACAGATAAATAGTGGTGCTTTTTATTGGAAACAAAGACAGTCCTCTGTGGCGATCCATGCAGAAGACCTTCGTCCAGCAGTGGACGTCTATAGGTTGAGACGACGACGACGACGACGGCTTTTATATTAGTTCGGCGACCGAAAGCGGCCACATTCAGTTCTACTGGATTTGTTAACCGAATTGGCCGGTTTACATTAGATTGTTGACCAAATTCGGTTTTTTGTTCGGTTAGAGTTTAGACTGAGCCTGGATGAAGGTCTATCCAGGTCTAAAATGTTTTTCGCCTTTTTAGGCGGATTATAGCGAATTAATCTTCTAGTTGTTTAATCAGTATGTTACCTGCGACTTCAAGGCGGGGTGGTGCGGATGGTGCTGGTGGTGCGGCTGCAGCGGCAGAGCGTGCGCGGTCAGCGCTCTCGCGGGCGGCAGGTTCAGCGGCGGCGGCTCGCGGACCGCGCCCACGCAGTCGCGCGCCACCGGGTATATGGCGCCGTTGCCGTCTAGCATCATCACCACTGGCTCACTTCCCTGTTCACATTTTTATTTTATACAAATGGAGCTTCTTCCAACACCAAGGTGCACGTTGGTGTTCGAAGCATTAGCACATTGGTGTGATCACATTATGTTACGTTCGCACTGCGAAAAATATTCGCGCGATTTTTTGACGTGATATCGTATAAATCGATTAACACCGGCTGCACACACGAAAAAGTGTCACGTTACGCCTGAGCCTGAGCGTGCAAGTGAGAGCGCGGAACAAGCGATAGAGAGGCACGATCGGCCCAAGCGTTGGCTTGTGACACATTTAAATCTATCTTCTCGCGCGAAGTCAGAGCTAGCAGTTCGAACAGTTCTGCTACTGAAACGCCGCCACGCGAGCTTCATCGAGAACTTCTAGTTATCACGTAAAACTATCGTCCGTATACCGACTTAACAGACAACCGAAATTTTTAATTTTCGCAATTCTGTAACTCTAGAGCTCAAATGGAGGTGTACGCACTTGCGAATAAAATTCGCGCTATAGTAAATAAAATCACTGGTTTGATATAATTTCACGCGGTAGAATAATCACGAGAGTAAATTTTGTTTGCAGTACGAACGTACCCTTATTGTATAAGTTAGGGATTTTAGAAACATTCTTTCCACAAACATTGAAAAATCAGTCATTATCAATTTTGTAAATCAACCAAAAACTTCCAGTTAGACAGATGCAAATAAACTTACCTCAGCTGCAGTTGTAAGTTGTATAGCTTGCCCGTTGGAATAGCCCAGTAACGCGCTGTGGTCTGTAGGGAAAGCGCTGTCCGTGAGAGCGCGGGTGGTGCCTACCGCGTACACTGCGTACGCTAAAGCGCCGCCGGGACGACGCACCACAGCATGAACGCCGCGGTTATCCACCTATTCAATTTCAATTTATTTATTGTGAATACAACAATATGTACAAATACAATATACTCCTTAATAACTAGATAAGGTTATTATTATTCCGATACATATGAACAAAGGAGTGCTTAGACACCCATACTAAGATAACTTGTATTACGGGTGTCGTCACCTTCCTCCGAACTTTTCACAATAATATGATTTCATTAATTCTAGTTCTAAATTAATAAAAATATTGTAAAAAATATTTTAGCACAATATTATCTTTATTTAATTATCTTCTTTTTTTTTTATTTCATTTTATTGTATATATATTTAATTACTAGCTGATGCCCGCGACTTCGTACGCGTGGATCGAGGTTTTGTTGTTCCCGCGGGAACTCTTGAATTTTCCGGGATAAAAAGTAGCCTATGTGTTAGTCCAGACTATAATCTATCTCGGTCCCAAATTTCATCCAGATCCAGATCCGTTCAGCCGTTCTGGCGCGATTGAGTAATAAGCATCCATTTGAGGTTTTTTGGTTCCCGCGGGAACTCCTTAATTTTCCGGGATAAAAAGTAGCCTATGTGCTATTCCAGACTATATTCTATCTCTGTGCCAAATTTCAGCCAGATCCGTTCAGCCGTTGGCGCGTGATTGAGTAACAAACATCCATACATCCATACATCCATCAATCCAAACTTTCGCATTTATAATATTTACTAGCTGATGCCCGCGACTACGTCCGCGTGGATTTAGGTTTTTTGGTTCCCGCGGGAACTCCTTAATTTTCCGGGATAAAAAGTAGCCTTTGTGTTAGTCCAGACTATAATCTATCTCGGTGCCAAATTTCATCCAGATCCGTTCAGCCGTTCTGGCGTGATTGAGTAACAAACATCCATTTGAGGTTTTGTGGTTCCCGCGGGAACTCTTTAATTTTCCGGGATAAAAGTAGCCTATGTGCTATTCCAGACTATATTCTATCTCTGTGCCAAATTTCAGCCAGATCGGTTCAGTAGTTACGGCGTGAAAGCGGAACAAACATACAAACAAACTCACTTTCCCATTTATAATATTAAGTAAGGATATTTGATTTGATTTGATTTGACTAACTGATGCCCGCGACTTCATACGCGTGGATCGAGGTTTTGTTGTTCCCGCGGGAACTCTTGAATTTTCCGGGATAAAAAGTAGCCTTTGTGTTAGTCCAGACTATAATCTATCTCGGTGCCAAATTTCATCCAGATCCGTTCAGCCGTTCTGGCGTGATTGAGTAACAAACATCCATTTGAGGTTTTTTGGTTCCCGCGGGAACTCCTTAATTTTCCGGGATAAAAGTAGCCTATGTGCTATTCCAGACTATATTCTATCTCTGTGCCAAATTTCAGCCAGATCCGTTCAGCCGTTGGCGCGTGATTGATCCATCCATGATGGCATCCATCCAAACTTTCGCATTTATAATATTTATTTGATGATTTGATTTGATTAAATAATATTATTAGATTGATTTAATTATTAAATGTTAATATCATTGAAAATTGGATGATTTTATTATTGTGTGTGAGTACGCATGTCAGTTCATTCGAGTGTGTCTATACAAACAATAATTTTAACATTTATACGAATTCATACCCATTTTATGCTTTTGTAATTGGGTATTTGACAGCTAGTCAAATCAAAACGCGCTCTTAATATATGATTTTTTGTGAAATACTGAATTTTGACGTCATCACAGTTCGACGCACTTTTTCCCTTAAATCAATAGTTTAAAATGGTTATTCAACAAAAAACTAACAGGCGACTTATGAATAACTTATTTGACTGGTAGTCAAATATCAAATTCTGGACGTCACGTTATCGCCGACGTCTTTAATTTTACCGTTGACGTCAACGTCAAAAACAGCAAAAATCTATTATGTGGACGTGCACGTTACAAAAAAAAAGATACGCGCCGAATTGAGAACCTCCTCCTTTTTTGGAAGTCCATTAAAAAGGAAGGACAATATTGATATCTGTGGAGTTTTGCTACAAATTGTCTTAAAGTTACCTTTATGTTACTTTTTATCCCGGAAAATTAAAGAGTTCCCGCGGGAATCGAAAAAATTTGGTCCACGCGGACGAAGTCGCGGGAATCATCTAGTATTAAATATAAAAAATCACTGTACCACATAAATCTTCCTTTTGTCGCGGATTATAGCAAATTGAACTTCTGGTTCCTTCATTAAACCAATTCCACCAATTTAGGAAAAAGTTACCAAGGAAGGACATGACGGTATTTTATTTAATACCAAGAATGGCATCTGATCATTTTCCTTCCTGCCCTTCAAAATTTAAAGCAATTCCTACAATTACTACAAACAGAGTATGCTTACCGCAATCGTAATAACATTCAGGTCAGGCGGCAACGAAATCTTCCTAGGCGCCCGCTGCAAGCAATCCGGACCGCGTGGTCCAGCCGCCCCTCCAGCGCCCCACTTTACAGCCACCAAGTCATCCTTCCGAACTAATCGACAGTCTTGCAACAACGCCGTCCAATCTTCGGGCGTAGACGGCACGATCTCTTTACCATCCTTTCCCACAGACGGGAATCGAACGGCTGCATACGCCCCGTCGACTTTTAGCACTCTGCCCAATGGCACACTTTTGACATCCTCGAGGAAAACGACTTCTTTCAGTGGCCACTCCTCTTCGTCGCGTTTGGATGTACCATCATTGGAAGAGCCTTCCTCGCCTCTTACTGTGACTCGTTTAGCTCGTTCTACAACAAAAATAGTTAACAAAATTAACATAGGAACATTTCATACATATTTTAAACAATATAAAAACCAACAATCCTTTACCAATCCATCGGAACATGGTTTTCATGCGCAGAATACAATTTAAATATTATGACGTATCAGCGGGACTGTTTCAGTTGACTGTACCTGCGTGAACCAATACTCGTGGCTAACTTCCGAGACGTCATAAAGTTTGAATCGGACTGAATTATTACTCTGAATATCATGGCAGTCAATACATGTGGAATATTTAAAACTCAATTGTACCCAAACAATAACGCAACAGCACTTTAAATGTAAAATCCTTATCCATAATCACTGTGCTTTCGAAAACTCACCAAACTATAGGTAAACTTTGAGTTTTAATTAATATTAATCCATACTAATATTATAAATGCGAAAGTGTGTCTGTCTGTCTGTCTGCTACGCTTTCCCGGCCCATCTATTCAACCGATTTTACTGAAATTTGGTATAGAGGTAGTTTATATCCCGGGGAAGGACATAGGCTTCTTTTTATCCCGGAAAAATAAGGAATTCCCGCGGGAATCAAAAGATTTATCTGTTCAACCGATTTTAATGAAATTTGGTACAGGGGTAGGTTGTATCCCGGGGAAGGACATGAGTGCGCCGGGTTGAGTCGTATGTTGGGATTATTATCCGCACTTGGACGCAGGCGTCCGGTGTACGTGGCCGAGTAGAGTCTCTATACCCATACAAAACAAATGCGATTTGTCTCGATTCGAAGCTATTAACACAGTAAAAAGATTACAACCAGTAGTGAAACTACCTAGAAACGTTCACTCACACAAACATGCGCATCGAACATGGATGACGCGGCACTCACTACTGACGGCACTGCGAAGAGCGCTAGCGCTCTCGTCGATGCGCATGTTTGTGTGACTAAATAATAATAATAATAGATATCTTAATACACAGAGAAAGAGAGGCTTAATAGAGATCTTACTGTGTGAGGTGCTGGTATCGCTGCACGTGGAGGAGGCGGGGCTAGGAGGCGGAGGCATGTCTAGGCGGTCGGCCATGTCCTTGTTGCTGTCTTTGCCTCCATCTTTACTATTGCCGCTGCTTGATGATGAGGCCTTTACTGATGACACAGTTAGCGGAGATTGATTCTGCAACAATTTTTTGTTATATATTTAATCAAAGGTACATTAATTATGTTTTGTCTGTGTATTCTACGATAGGCAGACTAGAAATCGCAATGCAAATTACTTTTATTTATAGTAAACTAGCTGATGCCCGCGACTTCGTCCGCATGGTTTAAGTTTTTTGTTATTCCCGCGGGAAATCCTTAATTTTCCGGGATAAAAATTAGCCTATGTCACTCTCCAGGTCCACAACTATACCCATGCTAAAAATCACGTCGATCCGTTGCTCCGTTGCGGCGTGATTGAAGGACAAACCAACAAACCAACAAAAAAAGTGACTTTCGCATTTATAATATTAGTATAGTATGATATGATTCCACATTAAATTTTAAACTTGCCTTTACAAAAGTTTTGGAAGCTCTTGAATAAAGCACACTATACAATCGAAGATTATAATGTAAATTATAAAAAAGCGTATATTTGATTTGCTCCAGCAATGCGGGTACATTATGTATAGTATACAATATACATTGTATACTTGGTTTTGTTTTCATAGTACAAATCAGAAAATCTTGATGTTAAATGTTTTAAAACCAATAATAACTATGGATTGACAACAACAAGGCGAACTCTTGGGAGATCGAATAAGTGAATCTTTTTGTAAGAGTAGTATATACCTGCAGATCTCTCTTATCCTTGTCAGAGATAGAGCGGTCGGGCTGCGGAGCCGGCAGGAGCTTGAAACGGCAAGTGTCTGACAGATTCCAAGCCGCATTCTGCAGAATGCCCACCTTTGGCACACCAGTTGACATGTTGAATCCTGGACAAAGTTATCTTATTTACCTCAAGAGCACACATAACTTTTCTATTAAACAATTAATGTCTGGTCTCTCTTCAGCCTTTGCTAGTAGTTACCACCCTACCGGCAAAGACGTGCCGCCAAGCGATTTAAGCGCAAAACACACAGGACGCGGGCGCGCGTCGGGTCGGGTTCCTCGCGTGAGACGCGCTGCTCGTTGTCTTCACACACAACGCGGGCGCGGGCCTATGGCGGGTCGGGCGCAGGCGTACCTTCAACCTTGCCAGCGGCAGCGCAAATGCATATTGATTGAAATTTGAAATCAATCCACTGTCATATTCTTGCTTTCAAAACAGTATATTTATAACAAATAAATATATTAAGGAACACATTCAATAATTTTCATTCAAATCCATTTTCAAAACGAACAATGTTTTGTAAATAAATACAAAACCAACTTCCGACACGCGCCGCGCACGACCCGCGCACGCGTCAGTGTGAATGCCTATCGGAGAATACGTGTATTACGACGAATTCGCCCGCTCGCTACCCGCACAACCCGCGCGCTGTCTGTGGTGGCGGGCGACGGGCGCGGCTCCCGCGCGTCATCCGACACGCGCCGGACCCGCGCCCGCGTGCTGTGTGCTGTCGTCCATATAAATACAAGGAATTCAACCCGCCTGACATCCGCCCCCAACCCGCGCCTGACCCGCGCCCGCTTCCTGTGTGTTTTGCCCTTTAGGGTTCCAATGCAATGCCATATGTAGTAACCAATTAGGGATATGGTGCACACATTTGAGATAGGACAATGCCCCAAAGAGCCTTGTCAATAACAAAATATGGGCTGACAGTTTTACCTGAAATAAAGTTTTTATTTATTTATTTATGACTAGCGAATGCCCGCGACTTCGTCTGCGTGGTTTGACGTTTTTTGGTTCCCGCGGGAACTCTTAAACTTTCCGGGATAAAAGTAGCCTCTGTGCTATTCTAAACTATAGTCTATCTCTGTGCCAAATTTCAGCCAGATTCGTTCAGCCGTTGGGGCGTGATTGAGTACCTAACAAACATCCATCCAAACTTTTTTACACTGCAAAACAAGATTATAACTGCCGTACCTAACAGGTGAGGCCGCTACCATCTTAAACTGCATCATCACTTACCATCAGGTGAGATCACAGTCAAAAAAGTATATTAACATTTTATAGTAACATACCAATAGCTCCTGGCTGATACATGGGCGCGTTTTTCATTGTAACACTCTGGCCGGCTTGCAAGTCTTGAGGGGTGTTAGACGAGTGTCCACGTTGTTGCTTGCGAGAACGGGCCCTGTGTTTCTCCCAAAGCCGAGCTCTTTGTCCAAGTGGTAGTACACCCCTAGTTTTAAGAATAATAATATTAATTACTTACCAACATTAAGTTTATAGTTACTTGCTCAAACTTGCAAAAAATACTTTTTGTTAGTGTTTATGCAGAGTAGATTACATGTAAGTGGATTTGGAAGGGGTATAAGTACTGCAAGTTTTATTGTAAGGCCGTGCTTGACCTTAGCTTACAAGTACTTCACTCTGGCTGAAAAATCTTTGTAAAGTTGTTCAAGACTCGGGTGACGACTTCTGACATAGTCATTATTTAGTTGCCGTCGCATCGTAAGTTCTTTATAAAACTCTACTATCTAAACTCAATTTTTTAAGACCTTACATCATAGGATCATTTCTATAGTAAGCTCTTCACAAGAATTGTAAAAGGTTAACTTACCACCAGTAGAGTGCCCCAGATTCCAGTTTAGCAACAGTGTACAGTGAGCACACGTGCAAAGATATTGGCTTGTCAGAGCCAAACTCAGTGAATGTCTGCAGAGGATGTTCCAATCGCGCGGCGCCAGGGGCATGGGCTACAAAATAATAATTTTATTGTATGTTTTGTGAGGTAGTATACTTGTATTTTGTCATTGCAGACAAGTCATAACTAGCTATTTGACACTGGACTGATTAAATGCATAATTATCCAAATGCAGTGACACTGGAGTAATTAATTACATAAGCATCTGAAATTTCTCTAAGGTCAAGTTGCATGGCTGGCAGTTATAGTAATGTCACTGTTACTGTTTAACTTTGTCAGACAGGATTCATATTTCAAACCTCTATAAATAGGTCCAAAGTTTACAAACTCTTATTTGTGTATGGTATGTGGTTTGTGCAACTTATTTGTAACTTTAAATGCTTGTCATGCAGCTAGAGTTAATCCATACTAATATGATAAAATATGCGAACTACTAATATAATAAAATATGCGAAATAGGCGAATGTGTGCCTGTCTGTCTGTCTGCTACGCTTTCACGGCCCATCTGTTCAACTGATTTTGATGGAGTTTGTTATGGGGATAGTTTATATCCCGGGAAGGATATAGACTACACGCGGAAGAAGTCGCGGGAATCATCTAGGCTTACATATTTTGGCAATAATAAAAAGCAGCATATTTAGGATCATACCGATTGATTCATCCAAGAAGGTCGAGATACGGCCCGCGTCAGTAAGAACAGACACGCGTATTCCCGCAGCGCTAATATTGACGATTCGTTCACCAGACGCGATTCCCAGCCAGTTGCCACGTGGGTGATAAATCACTCCAGAAGCCTGTTAACAAAAATATGTTTACATATAGTTGATGTTGTAAAACACCTGAAAGAACCGACTCATTGTTGAACAGCATAAAATACAGTAAACGGACATAAAATGTATCTTATTCCATCACCATTGTTAATTAATTTCACTGGTGAATTTTATCCACGCCCAAAATAAGAGGATCACCCACATTTATGCGCTTGCATAGCCTACGTTATGTTACATCGCCGCATTTTTATGCTCAACTCACAGATAGTGAAACAATAGGCATGATGACTGATTTTGAAAAATGGTCAGATTATGTTCGGAAGTATCTACTATTTCGAAAAAATATCTTATTTCAGCAGAAAAATAAGGTTTAGTAGATAAAATTGGCATTTGAAATTTAAATTTTAAAATTCACGCCAAAACGTTCTGCGGTGTCATGGCGTCGTTTGTGACGTCACTATTGTTTTTACCAATGTACCTACTCTGTGCAGTGTGCAGTAAACAATAATGTGATTGTCAAAGCTCGAAAACAAACAATTGTGACGTCATTCGCTTCTTGGTGTTTTATCCAAAATGGCGGATTGCTGTATTTTATAGTTTTATTTTATCAAAATAAATAGCAATCTCACTCGAAATAGAAAAATAAATACGTTTTTTATAATCCATGAATCCTATTTCATTAAATAAATTCATAATTTCATTGATTATTGGTTACTCCTATTCTGATTCTTATAGATAGATAAATTCTTTATTGCCACACACAACATAGGACTTAATTACAAACAAAAAAAAAACAGAAAACAACGCGTGCGCCAGGGCGGTCTTATCACTACAAGTAATCTCCCCCAGACAAGCCATTTCTTAAGGAACTTTAAGAAGGAGCGGGAAAGTGTGTCTTATAGTATTCCCACTGATAATAGTGTAAGTGACATTTTTAAGTTTCTCGCGCTTCTCCGAGATACGCCAAAAGCATGCAACTTCTTATCAAAGCGATGAGATTGAGTTGATCTACAGTGAATTAAAAAACAATGGCCAATCTGGGGGGTTACTATGAGCTCTTATAGCAGGACAGATATTGAACTGCACTTAACTTCAAGGCACTGAACTGGTAGGCAGACACTGCATTGAACTGTGCTGCAGTTCAATTTCTGTCCTGCTTTAAGAGCCTAATCATAGTCCTCATAGTAGTCATAGTCATAGCCATAGTTCTGAAAAACCTAGCACTTACATCACTACGTTGGTACGGATGCGCATCAGCCCAGCGCCACTGGTGCAGTTGGCCGTGATTCGATATCGCGATAAGCTCGCTATATGTAGCGGCAATATGCGTGAACCGAATGCTGCTGTCCCAGTACTCTAGTTCTTCAGACACCCAGAGAGGCGACGCCGTCATTCCCGATTCCTTTTTCTTGTTCTCTACTGCAATACAAGAAATAAAATCATTTATCTGGCTTTTGTCAAGAAAATTACTTCATATTAGTATATAAGTAGGCTTATTTGCCTATAAATCCCTGAAACCTTAATATCTGACGAACCTAGACATATCACAACCTAGGTCCTAGAGGATAATCATTTTATGTATTTATATTCATCATTGCATCCTATTGCTGTTGCACTACTGAGCCCAACGTTTTTCTTCACTGTTGGAAGCAAGTGATACTTAATTTCTTAAAACGCACATAACGTCGCAAAGTCAGATGTGCGTGTCCGGGGATCAAACTGACAACACCGTAAAGGAGGTAATGGGTCAACTAGGCTATCAATCTATTATAACTATTAGAACCAAAACAAAACGTTAAATGATTACCTCCTTCCTTATCCCAGGAGGTGTCACGAAGCGCTGACTCGAGCCAGCGCCTTGGGCCAAAGTACTGCCGTTCACGCCAGCGACTGAACTCTGACGGTCGCTCCTGAGTGGAGCTGCTGCTTTCGCGGCTGGCCCCGGCGCGGCCACCGCCGCTACTGCCGCCGCCTCCACTGCGACTGATCATTATATGGTTACTACCCTCGAGTTTTTACAAAAATCAGCCACTGTCCACTACATGATTAACTTATTACTTTTAAAATCATTGAGGTCAACTCTGTTGTTCACTATATCTAAACTAACTGGCAGCTCTATTTATATTGCTATCCCTTTCATAATACTCCCTGCGGGAAGGGGCAGCACTAGATTTAGGCTATCATTTTAGTTAAGTATAGAGATTGAGTTAAACAGAATTGGCCACACTTTCTTTACGTACTTCTGATTAAATTACTGAGTTTTGGGAAAAAATATACATATAATAAACCCATTAGCAATTTCAAACTGTTGAATTTAAAAAGGTGTGAAGTATTTAACAATTGAAAACCAAAGAAATTTAACTGGTGAAGTGATGTGAATCAAAATATTAAATAGATGTTTTATAAAATATCATGATCATGAATTTTTTTTTATTTAAATATCAGCTGTAAATACGCAAAGATATTGAATTATCATGTAGTGGCTCAATGACACAACAACAAAAAGACACTACCAAGGATCTGAAAAACTAAAATAAACAAAAATGTATACCCAATCACAGAACAGAAACGGAAACTGCGTAAGCGTGTTGCGTGCTAGATTGGGTTGAGGTCTATTGATTCTAGTGGTAGGAAAGAGGCCGAGGAGCGTAGCTTGACAGAATACCTTCTGACAGCCGCGTACCCGAAGATGTCCTCCGAAAACATTGCGTCTGCGTCAATGATGACTGACTGGTCCTGTTGAGTGGCGTGGAAACCTCCGTCCAGTAGGGAGATGAGGTCCTCAGGCACATAGCCGTCGCCGCCCTCAGTGCCCTCTGGCTCCTCGCCTTCCTCATCGTCGCGAGACAGCAGATTGTTTACGGCCTGATTCACGTCCAGATTTGTACGCTACAAAAGAACAAATACCAATGTTATCATAATAACTTCAGGAAACTAAAACTTTCGATGACTTCCCTGGCGCTAGGGTATAAGTGGAAAGTTCTGGGTTTGTAAAAACAACATACCAGCTGTTAAAGTTTCCAGGTAGATATGTAATTAAGTGATAAGGCCATTTGCATGTTACTCCTTCTTGTATGTCTGTAATCTTTTGTGTTGTGGTATACTAATAAAGAGAACTACCAGGTGAGATCACACTGTAAATAGCTTGTTTATGAATTTGAAAGATTCTAAGTCTCTGCTTGTGCTAAAAATTTAAATCTAGGGCTTCAATTACCTGTAATTCCCGTATTATAAGGCTTCTGCTTTTGCCCTGTAAGACCACTTGGGCTTGCGTCACAAGATCTTCAGGGACAAAAGGAGCTGGCACCGCTGACACCACACGACTAGATCCTGATGCCCCAATTATCACACCAGTTGCCCTACTTGTAGATCCTAAAATAAAACCAGAGAATAATAATGTTATTTAAAAGAATTATATTAACTGTGTTATAGATATTGCAACCAAATTTACTTCCTTTTTATAACAACTATACAAGGTGTAAGGTAAATGGTATAACATACCGGCGGCTACACATGCCATTTTGGCGTTATAAACACTATGGTAGAGTTAAAAAGTCAAAATTAATTATCAAAAACTTCCGTACAAAATTAATTAGTTAATTATGGAAAATAAATTTTGGCAACCCTGTGGAGTCCTTTGTTCCTTCTACACCTAAAGTCAGAACTGTACTACAAGCAATAATATAATAATTATTATCGTATCGTTATGCAATTTGGCAATTCATTACAATTTGCAAATCATTGAAAGAACAAACTACACAGAATAATTAATTATTGATCAAAACTTAAACGAAGTAAGTCGAGAAATTAATCACATTGAAAGGCGGCTCATAAAGTAAGGTAAGTGACTTACTTCGACTTACGAAGTCCGATAATAGTCGGGCATTTTTTTACAACAATACGTAAGTTCTAGCCGGGCTTTTGCTTTGAGAATTTTATTGCATGCCGAATAATGATTACTTTAGTATCGCGACTGGATTTTATCGCAACGCTCGCGCTGGCAACGAGGCTTAACATACGTCGTATGTTCGCAGTTCATTGATATTGAATCAGCTGTTTTAAGGGATGCCACCTCAACATTTATGCTAAAATTTTGAAGTCCACATAACTCCCCCAGGATATGAGTTACATGTCTTATGACATTTTTCCAATATATCTATACACCATCTAACATGGGTAGCCGCGGGTATGTTAAACTAATTACCTTACACCTTGTATAAAGCTGAGATCTACCAAACATTCTTTGACTTTGAACAGAGTCAAAAGTAGATCAAATTATGACTTTACCTAAAATATGTGATATCTTAAATCAGATGGCTATGTTTAAGCAAAGTCAAAGTGCTCTCTATAATAGAATATCTCAGCAAAACTTAACACAAAGCATACAAACTGGTATACAAACAAACACAGGCAAACACCACAAACATAAATAATAAAGGGGAAAAATGTATAGTTATGTCATGTTCTATACCTTGTGAGCTAGGAGCAGCACGAATTGAATTCCTCATAATTCTGGCTCTAGTGCGAGGCTGTTGCCTCGATCCACATCCCCCACCACTTCCTCCTTGCTTGCCCCCGCCTGTCCCTCCACCACCACTACCGCCGCCGCCGTTCCCCCCATTTTTACTCGCATCGGCTTTACTCAAGTCCAATCTATCGGGAATGATAGAGAACGCAGCCCGGCATATAGTGCCATCTTCAAGCAAACATGCAATATGGGCTGGCCCTGCTGCAACTGCCCTTACTCCCCGCAAGGAAGAAAGAGCAGATGGTGCGGCTCCAGTACCATATCTGTTCCAACGTTCTGCTACTTCTCGAAGTCTAGAACAATGCGGAAGAAACAATTGAACCAGACAATAATATGTAGGGCTGATCATGGAAATATTTATTGTAGTAATGTATGGACTAATGATATAAAGAAGGTGGAGGGAAGTGGCTGAATGAGGAAGGCTGAGGATCAGGTGTGGTGGGGTTATTTGGGAAAGGTCTATATTCAGCAGTGGACATCTGCTGGCTGAGATGATGATGATGATGAAATATCTTATTGAACTCTAGCATGCATAATGCCATAAGGGATAAAAGTAATTTTGATTTAAATATTCATATTTAAAACAAAATTTCACTCATGAAGTGATGTACAATGTATATTTTTAAGCTGTTTGAGATCATCCATCAACTTGGATTAGCTCATAATGGTAATTGGCTACTTGACAGCTGTAACTATAAAATATGAAATATGTTAGATTTGGTAGCTTGTAGGTTAACAATAATTATACAATATGTGTTTTGCATTAAAATAAATTGTAAATATTTTATTTTTGCAAAACAAATTTGAGATTTTTTATCTGTGGATTACAAGAAGCGAAACGCGGGCGGTCATGATAGAGCCCCGTGTGACGTCACATTTCAAAAAAAAACATCGTGTGTACTGATGTTTGCGTATTGTTGAGAAAATTAACACTAAAATATTTCGATTTGTGATTGTGAGAGGAATGGAATGCTATACAGCTGATAGTGCAAATCTGCCTAAACGATTCATTTGTGGTTGCAAATATATTTGCATGTAAACTTTTGCTTTGCCGAGTTTCCTAATGATCTTACCTACATGTAATTGCCGAAATACACAAAGTAATAGTAATTAGGTATCGTGTTTAAGACCTAAGAAAGTGCTGCTGTAAAGTGACAGAAATATAATTTATGTTAATTTTATGTCATGTTTTAAGAAGAAAATGTTAGGTTAGGTTTAATTCATTTTTGCTAGATCAGAGTTTTTAGTTGATTTCTTTATAACACTAACATCAAAGTGGTCTTCACAAAGTAATATCGCAGATTTATCGGATTTAAATTCCGGGCCTCGGCAGATTAACTGTAACCACTGCTTTCGACGTTAATGACATAGGTATTATTGTTTATAAGAATGTGTTCATACAATTTGACAGGATACGAATTAATTATTATTTATAGAATTTCTACACACGTCTTGTAGCTTGTAATTTTCACAATTGTATCAAAAAAGCTGTAAACTTTCCACTCAAAATCACCTCTAACTTGGTGCGTCGTAGTTAGCGTTGTTTTTTATTTGAGCTATGACGTTACAGCTAGCAAATGTCACGTGACCGGCTGTTTTCACGCGAATTGAAAATCAATGTATTAAAAATGTATTTTTTTCTAATAAATAATGCTTTTTTTGAGAAAAAGATAATTGTAAGAGGTATTAAATGACCCCACGTACATTTTTAAGTACTTTTCCGAAAACTGTCTAATAGCCAATTATTATCACAATAATTCATTTTCATCAGATTGATCCTCAATTCCATCCTTTTGACATATTCAATCTTACATCCGCTTTCATAAGGGTAAAAGTGCACATACTATCAAGTTAATAGGATAATCTATCAATCAATGTAGCTCTACTCAATATAAATAGAAAGGTCATTACAAATGAATGAACATGGAGATGAGAAGTCATGAAAATTTTTATTTTTGAAAAATTTCATAGCAACTCTTTGATTTTCAGTGATAAAAGTCCATCTTCTGCACAATGTGCCTTATCTCTATACTCAATCACATTAATTAGTATAGAAGTATGGATTTAATTTTAACTAAGTTAACTTAACTCTTATATAAGTTTCCTTTCAAAACGCATCCTGGGGAAAATACAGAACTTTATCACAACTGCATAAAAATTCACTATAAGGGGTTTGATTAATATTAATCAAGATTATTAATTTAAGATGGTAAATGGTAATTTATCTCTATTCTAGATGATGCCAGCAACTTTTTAAAGCAATTAAGCAACCCTTTAATTTTCTGGGATAAAAAATAGCCTATATCATTTTTCCAGGTCTATAAATATTTCTACAGGGCGTCCCACGGCTATGCCGCATGAAGGGGAAGTACCTTAAATATCGTAGATGGAATATTTTACTGAAAGAAGTATTCATTTTAATTTAAAATACAATTTAAACTGCATTCTCTAATTAATTGCTTTGTTGAACCGGGACTCGAACCCGCTATACGAGAAAAAAATATTACCTGTAGCTATATCATACCGATCAAAAGGCTTCATTATCAGGATTATTTTTTGCTAAGTAACTTAGCATCAGAAATAAAAGGAAGACCATGAATTTATACATTTGATGTAAAATTTTGTTCAGAAAAATGAAGAAAACCTGACATTGCCATGTCAGTTGGACATCCGACTGAGATTAATTATCATTTTACTTAGCAAATAATAATCCTTATAATGAAGCCTTTCGATCGGTATGATAAAGCTACAGGTAATTATTTTTTTCTCGTATAGCGGGTTCGAGTCCCGGTTCAACAAGGCAATTATTTAAAAATCTATGAATGCAGTTTAAATTGTATTTTAAATTAAAATGAAGCCTTCTTTCAGTAAAATGTTCCATCTACGATATTTAAGGTACTTCCCCTCCATGCGGCATAGCCGTGGGACACCCTGTATATCTATATATGTATATCTTATATATAAAATTCTCGTGTCACAATTTTCGTTCCCATACTCCTCCGAAACGGCTTGACCGATTCTCATGAAATTTTGTGAGCATATTGTGTAGGTCTGAGAATCGGCCAACATCTATTTTTCATACCTCCATGCGGACGGAGTCGCGGGCATCAGCTAGGTATATATATAAAAATCAAATCAAAGTTTGTCTCGCTAAAACTCGAAAAGGGCTGGACCGATTTAGCTGATTTTGGTTTTGAAATGTTTGTCATAGTCCAGGGAAGGTTTACACAGTGAGAAAATATGGAAAAATCGCGAGGAAGATAGGGTAGGACAACATCTGCCAGGCCCACTAGTGCATACATAAAAAATTTTGATTTGTTGCAATGTTGTGGCATGAGTGAAAGACAAACCAACACACTTTTGCATTAATAATATTAGTAGGACCATCATGAAGAAGAATGAACACATTTCTTACAGACAAATCTGTCTTATGTGAGCACTTGGGTAAAGTTGCCTGCTTACTATTTTAGAGAATTGAGTGTAACAGATTTTTGCATACTAGTCTGAATTTTTTCTGTGATATGCGATCAGTCAGTGGACTATAAGCAGATTTGTTGTAGGATAGATTGGCGAGCAGAGGCAACTTCTCCAGTGGGAAGCACGGTTGGGCTTTAGTATAGGGGACGCGGCGGAGGGGGGAGGGGGAGGGGGTAGGGGGACGGGGGGGAGGGGGTGAACCCCCCCTCCAAGGGAAAAAGTGCGGAACGCAATAGTTTTCGAGAAATAAATTTTTAAAGTTTTGAAATTATGACGTAATTTTATCGTAAAAATGACTAAAATACATACTTTAGAGGGGGAGGGGAGTAAGGGGGAGGAGGTGGGGACGCTAGGAAAACTCCTTAGACTTCACCCTCTCCCTCTCACCCCCTCCAAGAATCCTCCTTAAATAGAATGGGCTACGCCAGAAGACTCGCTTCGTCGCCCCTGAATGAAGCTTCGTCTACTCGACCTTCGTTTCGCTGCGGAGGTCGCCGGCTCGCTTCGCTCGCCACCTCCCCCCTTCGCTCCACTCGGCCTCGTAGGCTCGCTTCATTCAGGACCTCCTTCGTGAGCTTCTGGCTTCGCGCTTAAAAAAAACACTCTAGGGGTAGGGCAGACAAGACTGCGTGGAGTCGGGGTGTGCTGATTCGGTTTTGCCTATCACATGCTGAAGTACCTAATTATAACTAGAACCGACCTTTATACCTTTTAATTAATTGTACCTCCTTTAACCTTCTCAACCTTTAACCTTGAAAAGCGCGTAAAACGATGACTCATAGATTTGAATTTGGCGCCAACGCACGCGTTCCGTTCCAATAATCGGTATAGACATTATCTATGGTTTGAATACGAATAATAACATTTTATGATACTTTTCATGTTTGGAACGGATTTTAATACGTAAAACGAAACTTTAGTACGCCAACTAAACGTCAATGAGTCTGTAATCTATGGCAAATGTCGTAAGAAATAGTGAAAAGTGGTGAACATTTACGAATTTTCAAAAAATTATATCTCGAAAACTATTGAGTTCCGCAGTAAAATATTTTAGTGCAAGGCTTACCACATCAAGGTCTTTC
Source organism: Erebia epiphron (assembly GCA_963932025.1). Classification (NCBI taxonomy): domain Eukaryota; kingdom Metazoa; phylum Arthropoda; class Insecta; order Lepidoptera; family Nymphalidae; genus Erebia; species Erebia epiphron. The sequence goes on along the minus strand of OZ009956.1, from coordinate 13,907,327 downwards.
TGTAAAAAAAATATGAACGTCAAACTCCGCGTCCCCTATACTAAAGCTGAGCCGGAAGCACTCTATATCTTGGATACCTACTTGGCTAACTTATCTAAATTTAATTCTTTTTTAATATTCTTCTGAAATGAAATGAGTATTTGTGGGCTTCACAGTGTAAGTGTTCTGAACTTTTGAACATCATTCTTACCTATTGAAAATTTAATAAATCTAAAGAATAGAAATAAAAATTTAGGTATTGTTTAAAATGGGGTTCGCAAATTGATCGTGGTTCGCGACATCGTGTCTATTATCAATTATAGATTACGCCATTATTGCAGATACTGGACAAAAACCATGAAACAGCCATATTTTCCTGAACAGGAAATTTTGACAGCTGTAACTGGTGATTTAAATTAATGATCTTCGGAATCTCCATCATCTCTTCATTTACTAGTAAACCTTTTCTCATAATTACAATATACTCATTAGCTGCATTGAACATCCAATGTTGAAAACGATCAACGTAATGGAGTCATCTAGAAAGTTAAATAATAGCCTCACCTATCTATCAATTGATCCTCTGTTCCAGGTAATGGATGAACCACAAAATGCATTGAAGACATTTCCACGAGATTTTGTCAATTTAATTTTATGATCACATCCACAAATGCGTCCACTAAACAGATGTAAGAACAAAAGACCACTGTCCACTAAAATCCTTTTCTAACCACCATATTTCTTGTGGTTCCTCGCAAGTCTCAATTTAGCGTTTTTCGTTCTCAAATACATGTGAGTCGGTATATGACGAAAAAAGAAAGAAAATATCAACATGGCTTCCTCTCTGAAATGTTGGTAGTCATGAAAATTGAAAAGCATTCCATAAACAATAAAACCCACAGATTATATATTATATACTAAGCTGGTTTCACACTATGAAGAATTATATAATATTTTTTCTTTAAATAAACTGAAGTTTAAATAATCACCTTATATTTCCAAGAACTAGCGGTGATTTTTGTAAACCAAACATATAATATACAGTGCCACAAGTTGGCGGGGGCGTTTTTAGGAACTAAATCGACCATCTTGAAAATTCATTTTGACACTTGAAAGTTCATGTTGACCTTGTTGCAATTTTGTAAAATACCAGTAATCATGCCAAAAGTGATAAAAAGTTGTGCTAGAGAAATAGTTCTAAAAGTGCATTCGTTTTGCGCTCAAGAATGTGGGAGAAATAAAGTAATAATTACTTTATTATACCACTAAAATCCATAGATACGGGAGTGGCGGCAATGACTGGTAAGTGTTGTCAGCTTCTTGTAAAAATTTACCCTACCTAATTTAGTAATTTAACCAGTAGTAGAAGTTTAAGTAGTATTAAAAAGTTAATAATAACTATAGGTATTTCTTTTAGTAATAATAACTAAAAGAAATATTTTAATATACTGTAACGTGTACCATTTTCATGAGTACGTTTTTAATTATTTCAGGAAAACAATGTGGGTCGATCCAAAACAGATATAATAAATCTGGAGCAAGATGTTTTTCAAGCTGTAATGGCGGCTACGTGGAAGGCACATTTTGAACACGTTGAGAGGTTGGATGTATATCGCAATGTCGACACCAAATTAGTGAATTTTAATGTCTCGATAGTGACACTGACACATCATCTGATAGCAATTCTTCGAAATTTGAAGATGTAGAAGATCACTTTTGATTACTCTTGTTCAATATGAATGAATAGTAAAAATCCATCATCAATCCTAATAAACAAAATTGTTTTAATGCATCTCCTAACATCCTTAAGCTGTAGGTACTAGAAACTAATCATATACCTACAAGTATTATATTTATTTTAATGAGTTGTATACAATTTTTATAAAACAAGGATGTATTTAATGTCAGTACCTACCTCCTCTTGAATTATTCAAAAAAGCTAATCTTATCCCGAAACTTACTGAACTTATGATTTATGGTACTTATACTATAGAAAAATAAATAAAACAAAATGAAAGACAACATTATCATTTAAACTAAGAATTCGCAATGAATATATTTTTTCCCAAATTTAGTGTCATGTTCTATACAATGGCAGCACTGATGTTGAGCACAGTGGCGCACAGCTGTGCCACCTTTGATGATATATAATTATACAGTATACTATCAAAGTGTGCCAAGTTATATACTTGTCGCACTGTATTAATATTTAACTCAAAAAAATACAGATGACAAGAGTTGGGTGAGCAAGCAAAAGTAAACACGCATAAATCTCAAACATAGAGCATAGAGGTAATAATATGATCTCAAAATATTTTTGATAGTGTCGTTCAGAGACAAGTTAACCAGAGATGCTGTGGTTTGTGGTTTGGTTTCCCACTTCACATATGTTGAAGTACAAAAAAAACAATGTCAAAAATGGCGGCCAAGTCAAAGAAGCGGCTGTCTAAAAATGAAAATAAGTTACTAAATTTAGAAAAATTGGAACTCAGTGATGTTATTTGTTCAATTTGCCAGTCCATTTTTATAGAACCTGTAAGCCTACCATGCTACCATGTTTTTTGTCAGAGCTGCTTCAACGAAAGTATTGAAAATAACGCTTTGTGTTGTCCTTTATGCCGATTGCGAATAGGTTCTTGGCTACGAACAGCGACAAAACAAAAGAATTTAGTTAATAATCAGCTTTGGAATTCCATTAAAAATAAATTTCCAAAAGAAATCGATAAAAAATTCAAAGGTGAAGATGTGGGCCTTCCATCAGGTACTGTTTTGTATCAGAACTATTGATCCTTGGAGTTTATTGTTTTTATCATGTCTGATTCAGATTTATTTTTTTCTCAATATTTACAGAAATTCCATTACCAAGGTTAAGTGCACCAGGAGAGATAAGGTCAGAATATGAAGCAGAGCTTAAAAGACTTAGAGCAGAACGTTTGCGGCTTGAGCAAAAACAGTATCAGGAGACAGAGCTTCTTATAAAGTGAGTGTTCAGACTTTCCATTAAAATATCAGTTTGCAGCTATCCTAAGCTTTTTGAAACCTCCTAGGATATTATCCTAAGGGGGGAATTAATAGATCTTGATTGAATATAGAAACATGTTACTTACTATTTACCTAGCTGGTGCCTGCGACTTCTGTGTGGATTGAGGTTTCGATTCCTGCAGAAACTCTTTAATTTTCCAGGATAAAAAGTAGCCTATGTGTTCTTCCAGACTGTAATCTATCTCTGTGCTAAATTTCATCCATGTCTATTCAGCTGTTCTGGCGTGGTTGAGTAACAAACATCCATCCATCCATCCAAACTTATGCATTTATAATATTAGTTTAGATTGTGACATTATGAAAATGTTTGATTGTAGGAGACTCCAACAAGAGGAGCAGGAAGCTCACAAAAAATATTTGGACAGTCTTAAACAGGACGAAATATTGGCTCAACAGTTGCAAGAAGAGAGTGAAAAGAATAGCTCTAAAGCCTCAAAGAGGGAGGCTGCTAATAGTTCCTTTAATAAGTCCAGGTTAAAACCCACAACAATTGATAGTTATTTAGCTAAAAGTGTAGCACAGGCAACAATTATAAAAAAGTAAGCCATTTTAATTAATTGTATGATCTATTATGTACTTCCCTATTCTATCTATATTGTCACATTTGGTACACATGCTTTATTGCACAGAGCCCAGCCACACACTAGGAGTGTCTATTCCATTTGTTCCACTGTTTGCAGTAGTCCACTATTAACTGATGACAATACTAGCACAGAAGCCTCAACTCCAATTGCTCCATCAAACAAAACCATAAACCGAGTCTCTCCAGAAATACTACCAAACTATGGCAGGCTTTTGAAGAATTTCTTAGATAAAAAATTGAACACAGGAACTAGTGTTTGGAACAAAGAAAATGGTGAGAAACTGAAGGAGAAGGTAATATATATAATTACTTTTATGAACTAACTTCATGAAATTCATAGAATTAAAATTTTTGATGTTAAAAATTTAATAAATAAATACTTGATTCTGGAATACATTCTTATAACTGATTTTTTGACATCACAATTCACAACTATTCTAATATACATAATTAGTTTTATTTCAATTCCATCTATATTTATATTTGAAACTCGATGCACTTAGAAAAATCGGCTAAAGTACGATTCATATCAAACGCGCGGAAGCGGAAATTAAGAGTGACTAAGTAGGTACATCTATGAAAAATGAATATTTGCATGGACACATGCTGATATACAATAGCAGTCAAATGTGCTCCTTGGTATTCCATGCAAATAGGGACTTTAATTTCTTACTTTATTCTGTAGATACTTTAATTTCTTCTATTTGCCGCATGTAAAATGTGTTGCGGTGCGATTCGTTGCAGCGCAGGCGCTTTGTATGTGAATCTAACTTTATAGTCCAAACTAATAAATGACGGATTGCAGAGAGCCTAGACATAACAATCAAAAATTAAAACTACTATGGAACTTGTCACAATTTTCAGGAGGAAGAACAAGAAATGGGTGATAATAAAACTGTCAGTAGTGATGAAAAAACTACAGTTAAGACTAAAAACGGTGTACAATCAGTCCGTGTATCATTACCACTGCCGCATACAGGGCTATTGCGTAGCAAATCAAGTCAACCAGACAACAGGAATATTGAGACTGGTAGTGTAGATTCAATGCGACAAGAACTATGCTACTTTAAGCCCATTGAAGGGACATCACCAACTAGGTATGTTGGTTAAATTTAGCAGCTTTATGCTTTTGTTAGTGAAGTTTCTTCCATTCTCATATTTTATCTGTGGGCCTCCCTGTACTTAGCCCACTATCAAACATACTCTAAAGTCTAAAATATCTTTTTCTTAACTATAAATACACCTATCTTTGTCTAACTCAAGGCTATGAAAATATACTAAAAGAAAACCATAATCTGATATTCAAACAAAAGTAGTATCTACAGAAGAGTAGATGTTCTCAATGGAGAACAGAATCACCATTAGAAACTTCATTGAACACATCAGGTTAAAGAAACTGATTGCAGATTACCCAAGAGAGAGAAAAAAACGTTACTCCCTTAAAAATTCTGTCTAGACCTAGGTCATCTAGTAAAAACTGAGAGTCGGATTTTAACATAATGACGCCAATTCTGTTGTACACCATCTCTAAGCTTATCAAAAATGACAGCTCTATTTATGTTGCTATCACTTTCAGAATACTCCCTGCTGATACTAGATTTAGAGCTGTTACTTTAGTTTAGTAATTGATTACTGGTGACATTGGGTTATACAAAACTCAAGGTTAACCAAAAAAATCAAATTAGTATTTGCACTCAGAGCTTTCACAAGACAGACTCTATTTAAATGTAAAATATAATAATTTTTTTTTTTAGTTTCCTCACAAACAAGGGTCAACCATTGAGAGTGCCAGGATTGAGGGTAGATAAGGAAAGAGTTAGCCCAAAGAATGAAGTCACACCAACTCGCGCTCAATACATAGAAAGCTTATGTCAACTACGGAATTTATCCCTGGCCCAAAGGCTTCCTTCGGCGTTTGTTGTAGCGCTCAGTATTTTGAGATCTAAAAAGGTTTGTAACACAAGCTTCCTTTGGATATTAAATAAATCTCTATATAATACCTTTAAACGAGCAATTCTTGTATATATATATAAATATATATAAGTACAATCTAAATCTCGGAAACGGCTCGAACGATTTTCATGAAATTTCGTATACAGAGGGTTTCGGGGGCGATAAATCGATCTAGCTAGGATTCATTTTTAGAAAATGTCGTTTTATCCGTGTTTTCAGGCATTGAAAACCTGCTACGAATAAATACGAAGGTAAATTTCGCCACCATCTACAAGGTTATAATAGCTCAGGTGGGAAACAGGTCGGTCCCGAAACCAGAAGACCTCAGTTCAAGTATAGATGTCCTCCAGTCCGATTATTTTTTCCCTTTTTTTTAAATACAATATAATATTTTATTTTAAAAGAAAATATTTACTATCCATACTAATATTATAAATGCGAAAGTGTCTGTCTGTCTGTCTGCTACGCTTTCACGGCCCAACTACTCAACCGATTTTGATATTAGTATTTAAAACGGTTCACTAATGTTTCGCAAAAATTAACAAATGATCATTTCACAAAAAAAGTTTCAAAAAGTAATCATTTCACAAACGTGGTATTCCGCAAACATATATTTTATTAAAAGATGATTTGACAAATACTCATTTCACAAATATTTTACTTTGCAAACGTGCTGAATCTAAATATGTCATTTACTAATTTATTATTTCATACAATAATTCATTCTTCAAATTCGTAATTTTACAAAATATTAAAATATAAATTGTTATTTGAAATATATAGATCGCCAGCAATTTCGTCCGCGTACAATCTCTGATTTCATATGAGATTATGAAATTTTTTATGATATGAATATATATTTAACGGGTAATGCTAGAAGATGTAGTAAGCCTAGGTTTACACGGGTTTACTTAGCCATAGCTTATCTTGCCAGTAGCCATAGTTTAGCTTGGGTTTACCCAAACGTTTTGGGTAAAGTTTGAATAATAAGTAAAATAAATTTTAATTCGGAATTTACCCATACTCACCTAGGTCTACCGAACTCTGGCTGGATAATGTTAGGTATATGGGTTCTCTGATCTCTCCCTCTCTCTCTCACCACCTCCAAGGCCCGGTCGACGGAGCCCCGCTTCGCGGGGCTCCTTATTTCTGGGTGGTATAAAAAGGAAATAACCACGAAGAGGTCTGAAAGACCCCGCCATCCTCTTCGTCACCTAAACTATCCGAGTCGGAGTGCCCCCAGTCCCGACCTCGCTTCGCTCGCTCTTGCATGAGCGGAAGTAGTGCCTAAAAAGGAAGTGGAGAAGCTAGGAAAACCACTCGACCTTCGTTCAGGACCTCCTTCGCCAGCTTCTGGCTACGCTCTTTACAAAAACACTCTAGGGGTAAGACAGACAAGACTGCGTGGAGTCTGAGTGTAAAATTTCTAAAATTTTGAAGTCCACATAACTCCCCCAGGATATGAGTTACACGTCTTATGACATTTTTCCAATATCTATACACCGTCTAACATGGGTAGCCGCGGGTATGTTATACTAATTACCTTACACCTTGTATACCTACTGGTTTGTACGGAACCCTCGGTGCGCGAGTCCGACTCACACTTGGCCGGTTTTTAAAAAAAATAATATGTTACAGCTAAGCTACAATCAATTTATTAATTTTACAGGAAAGTCCTAAAAAAATTGGGACAAACACAAGATCAAGGGTTAAAAAGAATTTAGCAAGTAATATATGTGTTTCAAATACACAGACTTCTAAACGTACTACAGCAAATAGCAAGAAGCAGGCGGACCTTGTCGACGGAATCGCTAAACTATATAGTGAAGTCTCACTGAGACGCACCAGGTCAATGGGAAGCATTTCAAAAGACGAAAATGAAGTAACGCCGAAGAAAAAAGTGAAGGAAAGGAAATTTTACTCCGACAGAAAGCCGTATCTCAGAAGTGATTCGAAAAGGGTGCACGCGAAAACACCGTCGTGTAGTCCACCCGCGTTCGCGGAGGCCACTAATAATAATAAGGTTAATTTAGTTGTTAAAAATCTATCTAGTCCATTGGCAAATTGTGACGTCAAAAACATTTTGCGGGAGCAGCTTCGGATCGAGAAAATAATTGAACAGGAGAAGAGCGATTTCGAGTTGGCGCAAAAGATGGACGCCGAGTGGAACGGGCGCAGGTTGCGACGAGCGCCAGCCAAGCGACAGACCTCCCTCAACTATGCCCTGAGACCCACCAAGAAGCTTAAAGTATAGAGCAACTACCGTCAATTACGCGCCTTTTCCGAGGTACAGCCTGTTTATATTTAAAACCATAAAGATATTCTTTTGTTGCCATCGGCAAAGACAATATATACTTGGTATTATAATTAATCTATGCCATCGGTAAGACTTGATCTATTTACTCTGTGTCTCGAAATCCTGTTGATTGTAAATCAAAGAGTAGTGCTACTTAATATAATATACAATGTGTAAATCTAACTCCTAAGCAAATATTATTCAAGTCGCGCGAATATTAATTACTGTATGAATATTGAACACATATAAAAATAAAACATGGTTGAAATGATAAGCGCAGGCGATTATTTTATCTATATTGTATAAAATATCTAAAAAGATATTAAAATAATTGTCGCATGGTCCCAAGTCGAACGCGTAAGCATGCTGTAAGTTGTTGCAATCAATGTATTAATTTTGATAAAAGATGAATAGATATCTGTCTTAATTTATCTAGGAAAACAAGAAATAGAATCATCACCGTAATACGTTTTTATGTCAAATTGTGCATAATGTGTGTCCTTAAAACCCATTTACCGCCTGGTAAATAAGGACATCAAAACAATTTTAATATCTTTTATAATTTATATGAAGAAATAATAGCCTGCGTTTTCTTTCAATTTTCCACCCGGTATCCAAGCTGTATACCCAGTTGAGTCTCCCTGACTTTATTTAGAGCTTTTTATCCCACCTACTTATTTTAATTTTAAATCTTAATATTAATTAATTAATCTATTCAGTACAACACCAATATTTTTTCTTATTTTATTGTTATTTTTTAAAACCTGATTCAGATTTCCCATTATTAAATATATTGCTTTAAACAATATTGTGAAAGTCAATAGTTATTCTCAAATCAATAAAACTCAATTCATTGTCACATAACACTACAGATCTGATAGCACAAAACGTCCGCGCGAAAAACATTATTTCCTGTCGCCTATTTTGTGCGCTTGACATAAAAGTGAACGACTTGGACGTAAGGACTCGTTTTGTAGTGTGTTTTCGCCAATACATTTACTACACTGGCCAAAATAAATAAGTATCCATTGTACATGGTACGGAAGTTTCATCTAATGGTTGAGAGGTAGGAAACTGATTTTTTTTTACATCAGAGTGACAGATTTTGTATCGAATTCTGCTTGTTTCCTCTGTCACCCCGCAGCGTTGCTCTATCTAGACGCCTACGTCGAACGACTGGTGGGAAGTAACGTATAGACTCCTTCTAAAAGATTGCTAGGACCAAGGCGCAGCATCAAGATGCAGGTTGCATCTAATTCTTATTTTACACCATTGACTTATTCTACACGGCTTGTATATCCTGAAAAATTGTCTTCAGAGCCATAAACTAAAGTCATTTTTATTTACCTACTATAGAGCATCACATCCATGTTTGTTTTGATTTGAGTAAACCCTGAAATATGAGCCCTTTTCAAATAGTACACCTATTTGAAAAGGGCTCATATTACTATCATTTTTTCTAGAATTTTTTAAATTCAAAGAATTTAAAAAATTCTCATAGATGAAACATAAATTATCTTGAAAAGTAGGTAAATAATAAGTAAGAAAATTAGAAATCTCGTCAATTTAATCCTGTGTTATGTATTTGTTAAGACATCTTATGATGCTTTCATAATGTCTTTAGATTTATAATATCCACAAGTAGGTATAAAATAACGTTTTGGATTATACCTAATCACTATAAAATTATAATTTTTGGTGTCAGTTCTATTAAAAAATAACTACTGATTGTTATCATTTCTATGCTCAGATCAATGACCTCTAGGCAACGACCTCACTTTACGTAGACGGGCCCTGTCAAACAAAGAATGTGGGCGTATTTTTAGCAACGCCATCGACGCCATCTAGTGCGAAAAGCGGGAACTTGCTTGCAACTTAAGCGCCCATCTTGAATGAAAGCTTGAAAACGTATGACTAGGTCATAGATAATATAGGTCATAGTCATAGAAGCCGTAAGGCCAGTTAGTAAAAAAAAAATATCATAGTTTGCCGCGGAAATTAAATGAATGCGTTTGATAAAAATATTAAATAGGAAGATTACGTAACGTTTTTTTGGAAATGTATAATTGTGAATTGAAACACTTACCTTAAAATAAAAATTATACAGTGCCAAACTAATTAAACTTTTGATGTTATCTTATGAATAACAAATTATCTACACGACGAGCGACCGTAACAGAGCTACGATGGGGATTGGAGACAAAGACAGGTTAGGAACGCGCTTTCAAAGTCGGACGTCTGACCTTTTTCTATGAAAGGGCCCATCTAGTACCTACATACATATATCGATGCCTCTAGGTATTTAATCTATTAATAGTAGGTAGGTATTTAATCTGAGTTTCTATGCTTTTTCTTCAATTTTAATAGGCAACCAATTCTAGATTCAATTTTTACAGGATTTTGTGTCCTTTTTATCAATGATTTTAGTTCCTAAGCCAACCTTAATATTTTTTTGTGCCTCATTGAACCAATATACCTACCTACGATGTAATCATAGATTTAGGATTGGTCTTACGAGCGGAGCGAGACCAATCACTTTATAAATCTGTGAGATCAATTTACCTAATGGATAAAATTATTGTCATTATATTTCAATAATTTTATTGAATATGCCGTAATAACGATCTCTTTAGACTTTATGAAAATTTTTGTGGTGATTTTTCAGTCATTTGATTTGAAATTTATTTGTTTAGAAATTGATTTAAGTTTAAATAAAACAATTATTAATACATAAGTAAAACGCTTCAGTACCATTGTTGTATACCTACTTAAGAGAAAAAAGATTTCCCAAAGTTTTTTCTACCTATGTGGTATATTTTTATTTTATAGAAGTGCAATGGTAAACAGGATTTTTTTTAATGTTAATTTTATAGCTTGCTGTGATATAGATACCTACCATGAGTATCGAGTGCTCTAGTTCTTGTTATTTGATTAAAGACTATCAAGCTTGTGGTAAGAAGTTTTAGTTGTAATTTCTCTTTTAGTAAATAATATGTACATCCATGTGTAAATATAAAATTTTAATTACATAATTAAACAGACAACATTTTTTAATAAAAAATATTCAACAAAATAACTTTTATCTTCTTTGCTTCATCTTCATCACCATGTCTCCAAGAATCCAAGAACTGCACAAAAAAACAATGTCTGTTACACATTACATAGAAATTCAGTTCGGTTTATAGATGTAAGGCCGGTTTAAAACCAAAAAACGGTTTAAAACCGAAATGAACCATTTTATTCGGTTTTAAACTGTTGGTGTTGATGACAATGTTTTTCTTATTATAACTACATTTTCTTGATTTTACCGTGGTAGAGATATAACGAAGTACCTTTATAAACTGTGTTAAACATTTTTCAAATCAGTGTATTTATATACTTAGCGGGTTAAGTTCAAATGGTCCGTCCGACCAAGCGTATGTAGGTAGGTGGGTATTATTATTACTCAGGTAGGTTATAGGTAATACCTACGACTACCTATAACTTTATAAAAACTCTGTGATGGTAAACAAACATTTTGTCCATCGTTTTCAAATCAATTTGATTCGGTTTAAAACCAAACTCGCACTCTCGTACTCTCGTTGACGTCGCACTGTGATTTACGTACCGGCCGCGGCAGGGCTCATATATGGTTAAGGTACTCTACAGGGTCCAAAGAATCCCCCTTTATATTAATCTGCCGCGCTGGAGTATATCTAAAAAATCCCCTCTTGGGCTCCCCTACTATAATGTGTGTAAATGTAATATAAATAAATAAGTATAGGTATAAGTAGGTATACCTACAAACTTAAGTTTTCGTGTAGCAGGTGATATAGGTAGGTACTTTCTATTGATGTTCTTTATACTAATTAAAAAGAAACCTGCCGTCAGGTGACCAAAAATTGCCCATAATGAACACAGAACTCTTTTATTTTTGTATGCGTTTTAGTAGTTTTCAACTGGTTAAAACGATTAATTTGGGGTTTAAAACCGCACATTTGGTTTAAACCGGTTGATTTACATGTATAGTTTGGTCCATAAATTTTTCTTCATGTACTAGGTCCAAAATAACAATATAATTAAATAAAACTAAATAACAAGGTATGGCTTTCATACTATTAGAAATGCGAAAGTGTGTAAGTCTGACTGCGACGCTTTAATGGGTCCATCTTTTCAACAAAACTTGATGAAATTTGGTATATAGGGGTGATTAAAAAAATTAAGGAGTTAACCCTGGAAATCAAACATACGTAATTCACACAGCATGTCACAGACATAATCTAGTACATAAATAAATATAAGTGATCATGCCAGTGTTGGAATATAATAATATAAAAGTAGGTGCCAAATGATTCTAATATAAGTACCTTCAATCCCTCGGGGCCACAATCTTTGTAACTTCTCCCCATTTATGTAATTTTCTACAATCTATATGAAACAGCTGTAAGAAACAAAAACAGTATAAATTGTAATTAATAATATTTGTACCATATTTTTATAAGATAATATATTAGCTTGTGCATAATTTTTATGGATTACAATTATAACATTTTAAAATTCTTAATTGTTTTATGGTCATTAAACATTCTCTACAGCTACAAAAATAAAATCATTCCCTCTTATGCACAAAAAACTTCACAGGGCATACCTTTGCTACAACTCACTCACCACATTGTTGTGTTCGCACTCAGATGGTAGTTTCTAATTCCAGGAACACTGCAGCCATATTTTGTCCACACACAGACACCAACGCATCTGCTTCATTTAGCCTTTTACAGTAAATATTATGTCTCACACCATAAACAAGATACATTCAAACCCAATTCATAAAGAATTGAGATCAATGCATTCAACCATTTAATGATATACTTACGTTCTTTTCAAACTTGATTCTATCATTCCTCAATAGAACAAAATATACCTACCCAAACAATTGAAACATCCATCACTGAATACATACTTTTATTAATTCAAAGTCTCGCACATCATACCACTTCACAAATTACACACAGATTGACTTAAATCTAATACAATCATCTGTAGCTCTTTAACATATTTTGTGATAATCCTATCACTATTAACGACTAAACAATAAGACAATCTGTACACAGATAGCAAAACTAATATTAAAACTTGCAAGTAGACCTTTCCTCACAAACATCTTCTCTGATAAAAATTTATCTCTTTGGAAGTCTCACCTCATTTTTGGGAATTGTTGTTCCATGCACTGCTTGAGCCAGAAGAACCACCCCCACCATTACCCCCCCACCCTTGTCCACTTGGCCAATTCCCTTGATTCCAGTTACCATTTTTCCCACCATTCCAATTAGGATTGTTACCCTGATTCCAAGCTGGAGGTGGTCCATTTTGTCCCCAATTCTGATTACTGTTCCAATTTTTACCTGAACTACCTTGAGGAGGACCGCCTTGCCAATTATTTGGGCCTGAATTCCCTGGACCTCCCAGAAATCCCCCCCAGCCAGCTTGATTTAGAGCTGCAGCTACAAGACTTATTGGTAAATTAAAGTTAGGTGGTGGACCACCATTAGGGTTTATTCCCAAGTTCTGCATGTTTAATGTATCTATGTTGTTACTATTACCATTGCCATTTGATCCACCAGAGGGCCCAGACCTATTACCGTCCCAATTGTTAGAACCAAACGATTCATCCTTCCAAATAATCTGATTGGATTTGGTTTTTATTTTTGGAGCAGCGCTAGATACAGAAACTGATGCACCTTTGATAACATGGTCTTCACCACAGAGACTCTGAGCCACCTCTGGGTCTAGGAACGTTACAAAACCAAAAGCTCTGAAAGGTCGTGGAACAAATACATCCGTCACTTCACCAAAAGTAGAGAAATATTTCCGAAGATCTTCTGCGGTCATATCTTCAGTACACCTGCCAACGAAAACTTTGCAAGGCATCTGAGGAACAACTCCTTCTTTGGAATTAGGTATCCGAACATCTACCCAGCGACCATCAATGTTGTGCCTTTGAGCCAAGGCTCGCATCTGTGACGTATAAGTAGCAAATCGTATAAAACCAAATCCTTTAAAGGTACCGTTCTTATCTTTTTTCAATTGAACCATAACAACTTCACCGAATTGCTCAAAATATTGTTTAATAGATTCTTCAGTTGATTTCCAAGGCAGACCAAGGCATATTAAGTCAGAACAAGTGAGCTTCTTTTCCAAGCGCTTTGTTTTTGCTGCAGAATTTTCAGGTGATACATCTTCCATCTTGCGTTTATTTTCTTTTGGGAATACGCAAATATATAAAAGTTTACCCCATCCCGCTTCACTCGGCGGATGCAGTTTGCCATCGCTAAGACGTATACCGCGAATCGTTTTGGTTTCGCTGTGTCGATATTTCAATCCACAAGCTCCAGGGAACTGAGCTACTAAAGTCGACAGCAACAGAGTCCCATCAAGTTCACAAGGAATCTCTACAGCATTAGAATCATCTTCATCCTCGCTAACTTTGATATACTCAAAAGGGTCTTCATTATAATTATTTTTGTTGTTCATTTTTCAAAACTGATTACACTTTCAAAAGCAAAGAAAAATAATTTCGGAAAATGTTCGAAAAACAAGAACTTTTCAATCACAGACCAATGCCCTGCCAATGCCCACAGCCCAATAATATTTTCAAGATGGCTTCCAAAGTAGGCTTGGCTGAAATATCGATAATCGATATCATAATACCTATTCATACTCATATTAAAAATGTGAAAGTGACGGCCGGTTTCTGAATTGAGAATTTCATGTTGAGTCTGTCTCAAAGACTACTATTTTTGTTTCTGAATTGATATTGTGTAAGGTTTGAGAGTTGGAGCTTGCTGTGTTTGCTTGAATGCTTAATTCAGAAACCGGCCCAATATCAATTCAGAAACCAAAATTTGCTTAATTAGTCTTTGAGACAAACTCAACATGAAATTCTCAATTCAGAAACCGGCCGTGAGTTTTTTGGTTTGTCCTTCAATCAAAAATTCACAACGCAACAGAGCAACGGATCGCCGTGATTTTTTACATGAGTATAGTTTAGGAGCTGGAAAGTGAAGGTTACAAGAAATTTGATGCAATTCGTACGATTTCTATGATCAGATTCTGATTGGACAAAAAATATGACTGATGGCATACATCACCCATATGTATGAATAATCTAATATTTGAGAAAAAATGACGATATATCGATATTAATCACTCGAAAACTATCGATGCGGTTTAAAAATATCGATGTTTTTTTTACTAACCCATCTCTATCCAAAATAATGCCTAGACCATAGATAAAATATAGCAAGAGGAGACAATATAATATTAATACCAAAGGTGAGCGAAATGAGTTTATACGCTAATGCCAAGGGAGTGACAGAGCGAGAAAATGTTCTCTTGTCCTGCTCATCGTATCACTTTTTTTTTTTGTTTTACCTATCCGACAGTTTAGGTCAGACAATCCTGTGTCGTTTTTGTTATTCGCTGATTGATGATTGATAAACATATGGATAACATAGTTAAAAAAGCATCCAAGTCGAGCGGCTTTATAAAACGACAATGTAAAACTTTTTATAACATTAGTACGATAAAATTACTATTCAATACCATGGTACGCAGCCAGCTTGAATACGCGTCGTCAATTTGGAACCCTATGTACAAAGTCCATGTTGCCAGGATCGAAAGGGTACAGCGGAACTTTTCTAAATATTTGGTCTACCGCGATCGCACCTGTCCCTATCGCTCCGGGTACGAGGCTAGGCTTGAGCACTTCCATATGCTTTCCCTCAGTGATCGCCGATGGATTATTGACATATCTTTCCTGCACAAACTCGTGAACGGTACAGTAGACGCTCCTGACCTACTCTCTACCCTTCCACTCTAACCTCCTCTAACCTAACTCTAACCTTCACTGTTCCAAAGAAGACAAGAAGATTAGCTTGTAGGAAAACATTTCGGGTTAATTTAGGTAAAACAAACTTGGGTAGAAATACTGCAATAAACCGTCTCATTCATGTTTACAACGAGCTTGCCAGTGTACATGATGACGTCAATATTTTTTGTCAGGGTCCAAATACTTATAAAAAAGTTATAGCGTCAGCGGTCTCTGCTTTGACGGACAGATCGGCCAGTTTTAGTTTGTTATTTTAGTCAGTTAGTTTTGAGTTAAGGTTGTACTTGCAAAATTAGAAGATTAATTTATTTATCATAGTAGTAATAGTAGGTACATTGTTCCTTTGGTTTTATACTTTTTTTTTATACGGTTATAGACCTTATGAACTATTTGTTTTAATTTAAGCTTTGTGTACTCGGCGTTGGTATACCGAAATACAATAAATAAATAAAATAAATAAGTGGTAACTGTGCTCGTAGCTTACGGTTTTAGACGATGGTGTGTGTTAGGCAGCAAAAGCTGAACTGAACGTAAATACGAAAACTTAACCTAAAACGTATGTTTACAATTTTGACCTTATTTTTACCTGATTGTTACAGATAAAAACTGGTTATATTTGTGAAGACTCGCATGAATGCTACAAAGTATAGAAATAACAAAACAAAATACTTATTTACCATTAAAAAAATATCGCATTAAGAATATCGCTATCACATACTGTATACGCTAACGACATGTCTATATCTCTTTCTCTGTCTACGACCTACAGTGGCATACAGCGTGGAAGTGGAACTTTGATGTTATCATAGAAATAGTATTGTATGTATATTCAAACAACATATACATACTATTTCTATGGATGTTATTTAGACTAGGCGTGGAAGTTCTAATCTTTTTTTAAGCCCACCACTCCTTTCACCACTCAAAGTCCTATCTGCAGTGACACTGCCAAATTAATTTCCAACGGCAGGGTCGTAGAGTAACCCAGCCACTTTGATTATGTCCCAGCCACCCGTCACGCAGATTCCCCTCTCTACACTCTGCAAGCAGTGTGGTGTCAAGTAATCGGGTTGATTATTTGATTATATAGTCTGTGGGCCGATTTGATTGGTTGGACATGGCTTTATTTTTTTGGTGGGAAACGAGAGGAGCGTATTTTTAAACTAAGGGTTCCCTTAAACAGGTAAGGTAATTATCATAGTGTGAAGTGGCACTGCAGCATCGGGAAAATTGAGAATTTCGATCATGGAGACACTGTACTCTAACAATTTATAATTATGTAGCAATATAAATATAGGTCGCAAACCAAAAAATTTTTGAAAGACCTATCCAACGACGATTCTTAACGACGCGACACGGGACATCCCATCATGGGATCTAAGACGAGAAAAATAAAATGCCACTTTACGTGTAGGGGGCGTAGGGGAGTTGTGCTTACGTGCTGACTATGGAACCCTAAAAATCATAATTGCAGCGCCCCCTTGTGACTTATGGCTTTAAATCTAAGAATCATCACATTATTATTAAGTTTTTTTATGGAAATGGTAACTAAAAGCTGTAAAAACAAACGCACAACCTCTAAGGCAATGATGCTCTAATAAGGGTAAAGTGTCTAAAAAAAAAGTGCACGCCTTGCCTCAGTCACGCATACTATCCACTCACAGTTCGCAGTAGGTAACGGATACTCTAGTCACTTGTTGACCTTGAATCATGAATTCATTACTTTTACTTTAAAGTATATTGCTTAAATTTTATAACCTATACAATGAGGAGATACGATGTGACCTTTTAATTAAATGCCAGTAGATCTTTTATCATTTTGCGGTGTTGGCCTAGTGTGGTTGGGGGTTCGATCCTCGGGCACACACTTTTTGCTCGTATCACTTGCTATACCTAACGGTGAAAGAAAACATCGTAGGAAACCTGCATGCGCGAGAGTTTTCCCTAATGTTCTCAATGGTCAATGTGAAGTCCGCCAATCCGCACCTGACAAGTGACAAGGTAGACTATGTTCTTATCCTTATCATTTCGAGATGAGACTCGTACTCAGTACTTAGTGAGCAGGGGATGGGCTGACAAAAAATTCTCAGCTTCAAATCTCAAGAATAAATAAATAAATAATTATCTCATCTCAAGAATAGATGACATAAATTATTTAAAATACCTACTGAAGTTCTCCCTGTAGCTCAGGGGGTCTTCTAAGTAGGATGTCTCGGGTTAGATTCCCAATGAGTCAGTTTGGCAATTTATCATTTTATTTCGGGTCTTCTGTACGGGGAGACTTCGGCTGTGACCGCATTAAGTAGGTATATTATAATATTAATCATTATATTATCTTAAGTCGTGCCGTCAAGAGGTTTGGGGTCCGAAACCCGATGCGATGGGATCTTATAAACTCATAAATAAATCGATTAGGAGTATTGGACCTTCTTAAATCCCCATACTCCTTTATACCCTTAATATCTAAGACTATCTCGTCACCCTATCCTCCGAATTAGAACAGGCACCATATTGTGAGATTACAGGCAAGATGACGGATAAAAACTAAAATAAAAGGAAAAATTTATGCTTGGAATCACAAAACTTATACGAGGACAGGTAAGAAAATTA
This sequence comes from Erebia epiphron, assembly GCA_963932025.1. NCBI lineage: Eukaryota > Metazoa > Arthropoda > Insecta > Lepidoptera > Nymphalidae > Erebia > Erebia epiphron. The sequence continues at coordinate 13,888,997 of OZ009956.1, read as the reverse complement.
AACTTTTAAACACATATACCGGTCTCGTGCAAGTGGGCCTTAAAACTAAATAGGTACATTATAAACTGTGGATTTCGTTGGTTCTTCCGCACGAGAGTATTGTTTTTGCACAGATAGCCTCACATTTAGCTCAGCTAGCTTGGCTTTGCAAAACTGCACTGGAATGTGTTTGTTAGTCTTATAACTTATTCCAAAGACATAATACATGAGCGCGTAAATGTCGCAAGATGAACTTTTAAACTCATTACTGAAATCCGACGCAAACCGGTTAGACAAGTCTGGTCAAACAACTTGCAAATTACCTCATACTGTTTCACCCACCCGATTTGATAAATCCATGATAAATTGGTGAATCTACCGACCTCTACCAACCTATTCACTGAATAGGCTATTCAATGGCCTTATTGGATACGTTCGTTTTAGAGCGCCAAACAAAATTAAGTACTTAGGTACCAATTTATTTTTAGTAAGTACGTATTTTTAATAAATTACTTTTAATATTAGGTATATATAATAGCTACACGATTCTTAATAACAGTTTCACTTAGCACGAAATCTACAATCAAGGATCGACTGTTTTATTCATTCCAAGGTCAGTGGCTTGTTTTGCAACATTTCTCTGCTGGTTCCAAACAAAGGCTCAGTGCAACAGTCCCCTTCACTGATTGCATGCGACAGGAAGCTGCCCCAAGGCGAGCATGCGGCTAGCACGCATTCCCTTTTTGAGGACGACGAGTCTATCTAGAAAGCCTTTGTTGAATTTTCCAATATAGTTACAATTTTTTTACCTAAGTACAAGCAGACGTATAGCTGCTACTAGTTAGCCCATGTCTCACCTGATAAAGTGATTAAGTATGCTAACTAAGATGACAGCGAGCTAGCCTATATTGCAGTTAAGTAGTAATGACCATTGATGTAGAATTTTAGTTATTCATTCTATTTTAATGGTAATAACCATTGATGTAGAATTTTAGTTACTCATTCTATTTCAATGGTAAGAACCCATACACTTCTTCTCCGCCGTGTCACTCTTGTCAGAGCGGTCTTGGTCGTAACGTTAGTGTTGTGGCACGCTTAACAATCCGTCTCCACTCTTCCCTGATAGCAGCCTTGCGAGTACATTCGTGTAATGGGACGTCCACCGCAGCCCTCATGGTATGTCCACCTCAGGGGTGATCTGCCACGTGCCCTGGTGCCCTCTACTCTTCCTTGAACAACCAGACGCTCGATGGAGATGTTATCGTCGCGTGTAGTTACGTGACCAAAGACAGTGCAGAGAATGCGAGCCTGTACAACGGAGGAGAGACGCTGCTTGATGCCGAGTTCTTCAAGAATGGACTTATTTGTTCGGAATTCAGTCCAAGACACTCTCAACATTCTTCTCCAGCACCACATCTCAAGAGCGTCTATCCTCTTCTTCTCCTTCTTCACCTACACCTACTTCTTATAATTATAAGAAGTAGGTGTGCATGGGTTTACCCGAAACTGATTAGAATCTAATCGGTTTCGGGATATTAAAATTAATGGAATCTATATTATTGGAGATGATACAAGGTTTTTGTAAAACGCAAACTTATTCAAACTCCTATGATTACATCTGTTTCCTGTCTGTTTGTATCTGCTAGATACGGCATCATCGGATGATCAGGCCAATTCTGTTGTACACCATCTCTAAACTAAGATGTTCCGAAGCGGAACTGCTCAACGCGTAACAACAAATCTAAGGTGATTAGTGTTTTGGTAGTACATACATAAGGTAAACCCACAGGTGTGTGAAGCCATCTAGTCGAAGCCATCAAACAGATTTAATCTACAGGAATCGTCCATTTATAGGAACAACTGTACCTGTCCTTTGTTATTATGTATTTTATCTACTTGTACATACTAATGAAGTAGCGGTACACGTCGAATGCACTTTTCTTTCCTGACATAAGAGTTCGGGCCAACTGTTTATTATTCTGAATGCGTCAGAACAACAGCGGAATTTCGCCGTGGCGGCGGCGGAGGCGGCTGTCGTCCGCAACCCGTACCTCTAAGGCCAGGGCACTGACATATAAGAGTTAAGGTAAACGTACTTAGGTAATATCCTAAGTATATATTCTTATCGTTGTTTATTTTTATTTTTAGGGTGCCGTGGTAAAACATAGACCCTTATAATTTCCCTTTACTTTTGTATGCCTGAATGTCATAGCCATTCCATTTTTGACTCCAAAGGAAAATTAACAGTACCCGGTCTACGTATTATACAAAAGCGCATAGAAGTCTACATTACTGCTATAAAACATTGCTACGCAGGCAGGAAATAAAGCAATTTACGGCTGAGTAATATTGGAAGGGCAGGGCTAAGCCGAGGACATTCCCAAATGATTTTAAAAGGACGAGGTGCCAGCCGAGGCCTTTGTATTAAGTAAACGAGGCTGTGGAATTGCTATTTTGGACGAGACTTGTTTAGTACTTTTCCCTACTTTGCGAGGAAACAATAAACGTGTGTGGGTCGTCTCCGTTTGGCCCGAAGGGCCAAGCGGGGCCTCGAGGCTGAGCCTCCGTAAAACATTCTGTTGTGTGGGTAGTGGGCGATAATTGAAATGATACGGTTTCTTATTTGAGTATTATCACAGAATAGGTAGGTAATAGGTTTCAGGCATTAGCGGCCAGAAAAGAACCTAATTTTTACAAATATTTTTTAAAATAAATATAAGCGATGGGTTATGCTTAGGAACCCCGAACATTTTATGTACAACAACATAACATAGCTTGGAGTATGGACTATGGACCATTGATCACACAATAACTAGTTCCCTAGAATACCACAATATCTAGCAGGTAGGTACCTACTACCTACGTAGGTACGAACAATGCTCGAGATGCTTATGCAAGAATTCTAGAAGAAAACAATAAGGTAAACCAAGTCTATGACATTGTACTGTATGCAAGTAGGTATGCATGCAATACTCAATATACCTACCTACCATCTACGATATTAAAAACTTAAGTCGTTGCCTACCATACATCTTCCTACCGTTAACTTACGAGTACTTAGATTGGAAAATTGGAACTGAAATACTATGCCCAAAATATTCTTAACGTTGATAAAAAATGCTTTTTCGTACCACTTGCTCAAAAAAGTGACATTCTATGCCACAAAAAGCGAACATAACAATAGTCATTTTTAATCTGTTAAAAACAGGGAAAGAAAATTGTACTGAATTTCAATCACCTCTAGGGGGAGAATGTGATTTAAATTTGGAATACTTACCTACCGAAATTTATACTGAACTCCATCTGTGTTTACACCATTGAGTTTGTAAAGCATTAAACATATTCTTTTTGAAAAAGGAATAGGTACGCATTTATTATGCAGTTATGATTATTAAAAATAAAATTACGAAAACCGAAGAGGCCGTATGAGCTTGATGCCTTTGCTTTTCCGATAAAAAAATATTAGTCTAGGAATTTGCCACGTTTTTGTTTTCTTCAAATAAGTACATAGACGTTAAGTTTATTTAAATTTATTTTTATAAATAAGTTAATGTTCTAAACAGTTCCTCAGACGCAAGAACAGAGAAATACTCAAATCAACTCATCAACAATAAATGTACCTATCTACCAAACAAAAATGTAACTCTCTCTATCAATAATTGGACCAATGTTTCGAATGTTAACTTTTACTTTTAATTGTCATTATTTTGAATAAATGCTTATCTCATATTATTATTGTGTTAATTTTTTCGCAAATGGTACGAAAAGTAGAGTATTTTCCTCGGTGATAAAGCTGTCTTAGTCTTGGGTGTCGCGGGTGACAGAAGACACTGCTTTATCCCCTTGGTTAATAATCTACTATTATTTGTGTCTTGTTACCATTTTTGTATACTTTCTTAAATTTCATTCATTTTAATTTTTAAACGTCTAAATATATTATTGCAAATAATTATTTAAGCTTATAATAATTAAAACCTTTCCTAAAAATAAAGAAATTCCAGTAATATCTTTGATTTAGTTTTAAAATAATTCAAAATGGTCATGGTAATTGTGGTAATTAGAATCATGGTAATGATAATTTCGCCATTTTTAAATTATTTAAAAATTAAAAGATTTATTTAAAAAATTTAGCAGGCTATGTACCTATGCGCATTAAAAACACGTTTTACATCGTAAGAAACAATAACAAGAATATAATATTATAACGTGTATTTTATAAGTGGTGATTTTTTTATGAATTAGATAGGAAAGTTGACAAAGTGCAGAATAACAACATTATTTCCCAATATCTTTTAAACGCTAAGACAATGCTATAATGTTGGATGCAGTACATTATTATGATAGTGTTTGCATGGGGTCACGTAAATTAGGAAAAAGTCGTGGGCAGACTTTAGTACCTATCTTGTATTTTTTTTCATTTTTCGGTATTTTTTTACATCATTCAATTTTATAGGTTTATTATTTATTAACAATATATATTTTTTTCATTTTTTTTTATGAGAAAAAAAATAATGTTCCCAACAACTTAGGCAACTTCCCAACACATGGTAGTGAGAAATTTGAGGTAAAAGATTTTTTTAAAGATGGATCTCACCTCTTTTATCTTATTTTTCTTGATGGATGATATAGAGGACACTGTCTAGTGTCTACAAAAAAAATTACATAAGCCTAAGTTAGTTTTAAGGTACGTTCTCCAGCTTGGGACACGCTTTTTACAACAATTCGAAGAAGCATCCAAACACGCATTCAATTTCTTGGCTCTACCCAACTTATTTGTAATCCGCTTCTTTATCAACCTCTATTAAAAAGAAAATTGACCCTGAATATCCTACGCGAAGCATACCTACCTACTGGCTACCTCATATTAATAAAAACTGTACCTACTATTATGTACCTATTCTGTGTTAATATTTTCATTCTATCACTTCATAGCCCAGATAATATCATATCATTAATAAAAATATTAGCCTATATATAAGTAGTTCATACCTGAGGTCCTAAAATTTTTATTGGTTTAAAAGCCTGCATTGTAGGTATTGCCTCTAGGTATAATATGCAAGAGTGCGAAGCGTTTGTCGTTGTGCAATTTGGGATAATGGCGCTCAAGTCACTATTTACGAGTAAGTATAATGCAATAACCACTTTCAAATCAAATTAGTTTTGCGGCAAATAACGTACTTGAATAAATGAGTGCTTGTCTTGGAAATTGGTATGCGGTACAAAAAACCTTAAACTTATTCCATGATTATTTAAGTATAGATATTAGATATGTATTGCCTACATACCTATACTATAGCTAGGATAAAATGAATAAGACGATACCTATTATTCTGTCCTCAGGCAAAGTGCAAGCGAGGTTTTACGGTTTTACCACTTTTAAATTCAAAGTACCTGGATGCTTATTAGGCAAGGGCGGATCCAGCTTAGGCGCCAGGAGGGGGTCACATAGTCGTGTTCAAGTCAAGAACTTATAATTCAATTTTGATAACAATAGATAAAAGTAAAAAGTAGGTAGGTAAGTATTTTATTAATGTACGTAAGTACTGCAGTATTAAAAATATTTATTCTGTATTGTACACTTGAAAAACTTAACACATAATAACTTGTACATACACGTACATATTGCCATCTTCTCTTGAAGACATCCAGAGAAGCACTATCACGCACGGAATGAGGCAGCCTATTTATATTCCATACGCGTGGTGAATAATTTGTCATAACAGCTAGAGGTAGATAATATGTTGAGGGGTATGACGCAAAACTCCGAAAAAGTGAAGAGGTGGTACGACAAGGGGTTCCAACAAACAAAATAGAAACAGACAAAATAATAGGGTACCTATTACAAATAATTTTAATCAAATTAATTGTAATAGGTACTTCGAATTGACATAGAACTTTCATGGTTTGAGATTTTTGAGTGAAACTTTTTTCACATGGTACATAATATGTAGTTCTTCTTTTAAAAAATGTGCAATATTCGACTATCGACTTTCAGTTGTTTTTTTTATTCAGCTTAAACAAGAAAGATGGATACTTTGAAAATTGATTTGTGAATACGAGTTCCGACGCGGGACTAACGCGGCAGAAACAGCTCGCAATATCAACGTTGCGTTTTGAGAGATTTTGGTTTACCTAAACGCTTTCGTGATGGAAACTTTGATTTGAAGAACGAACCACGTGGAAGATCGCCCACACAGGTGAATAACAATGAATTGAAAGAGATGGTGGAAGCCGATCCGAGCCAAACTAAACCCAGGAATTAGCAGCATGGTTTAACGTTACCTTACTAACAATATTGACTCATTTGCGTCAAATCAATAAAATAAAAAAATATGAAAAATGGGTACTTACCTACCTCATGATTTGACTGATCTGCAGAAAGAAACTCGTGTTGAACTTGTGTTGCCTTGTTGAATCGATACAGAAATGAAGGAATATTGGATCGAATTGTGACTTGTGATGAAAAGTGGATTCTTTACAATAACCGTAAGCGAAAAGTGCAATGGCTGACCCCAGGTCAAACGCCGCAACATTGTCCTAAAGCAAAGCTTACCAATAAAAAGGGAATGGTAACTGTTTGGTGGTCTCAGCATGGTGTTATTCACTATAGCTTTCTCCGATCTGGTCAAGCATTAATGGCAGATGTCTACTGTGCCGAACTTCGAACAATAATAGCAAAACTAGTAGTGAAACAGCCCCGACTCATGAATCGATCTTCACCATTACTGCTCCATGATAACGCGAGACCTCATACAACACGAAAACCCGTTTTAACTCTACAGGAACTGCAATTAGAAACCATTCGTCACTCTTCGTATTCGCCAGACCTTGCTCCAACGGACTACCATTTTTTTCGTGATTTGGACAATATTTTCTACGTGATAAAAAGTTCTTCTCAGGAGCCAGTACAAAATGCTTTCACACAGTTTGTCGAATACATAAAAAATGTCTTATATTAGGATACATATCGATGTCACAATTTAAAATAAGATCAGAAATCGACTGCGGTATGTCCTGCTCCTGGCTCCACTACCACGCCTGCCACTTCACCATCCACAGCCGATATTCATTTACAATGACAGAAACTGGAAGTTTCAACTTGAAGGCATGTAGTTACATAAAATCTGTATGGTGACAAAATATATAAAATAAAATCATTATGTTCAATTAGTGGTCCACCTAAGTCCTGGAACCAGCTCAGGGGGGGGTCATGACCCCCATGACCCCCCCCCCCCTGGATCCGCCGTTGTTATTAGGGTGGTTTCGAATTTTGATTGGTCAGTCTGGGTATCCACTATGTTCGCGTACCAGTACCACTTGCGCTCCGCGCTCCTGCAACATAGTATAGTGGATAGTGGATAGTGGATACGTTCGCGCTCCTAGAGCACACGGAGCGTGCAACGGTCCGCGCTCCGCGCTCCAAGCGCGCGAATTTTGGGCGAACACTAAGGAGCTCCTTCTGTTCGTGGCCGCGAGCTAATGGAGATGCGCGTACCGTCTCCGTCAGAGCGGTTAACTAAATACAGAATTTCATAGAAACCGAAATCTATTTCATATGGGTTCCTTCTAGTCCTTCACTAAGTTTTAAGTACATACACACTGATACGCGTAGACAGAGAAACTGATACCTCTATATAATCAGTCAAAATTATCATCCTTTTGACAAACCATAGCTACCATTTTCCAGCACACATTCTCCGAAAAAAATATTCAAAAACTGTACTTTGTCAAAATTAATAACATAAATTAATTGAATATGTACCTACCTATGTACAAAGATATCGAAACTAAAATCTTATCCTTTAAGATAAGCGCCAATCTGTGTAGGCGGCCGGGCAGTGACCGCTTCTGACCACACGAGATAGGTACTTATTATTAGTTATTTTTCCCGTAGGTACCTTTTCCTCCTTCTTCGTTTTAATGCACAATAAAATTAATTGCGTATGCAAATTTAATTTGTCAAATAGATTTGGTCCACTACTTAATTAGTAATTAGTAAAAAATAGTTTTGGCAGAGTTTGAGATAAAATAGGTAGAAGTTATGCTATTTTACTGAGGCGTGCTAAGTTTCAATTTCAGTAGCCTTACTACCGCGTTCCGAAATGCCCATGCCCATAGAGGTAGTATACCTCTGTGCCCAATGCCCATCACGTCTGCAGCGTCCTATTAAATTATATTATTCTTACATGCCTACCTATTAGTGTTCAGAACCGGGAAATCCCGGTCTCGAAAGTACCGGGAATTCCCGGTTCTTTTGTCAGTAAAAAAGAACCGGGAAATTAAATTTGATTCCCGGTTCTTTCGGCACTTTCGGGAATTTATTTTAATTACACGATTCACGCTAATACTTACATACTTAATCTAACTTTACTTTTTATACTTTCTACCGTTCAAAAGTAACGTGAATTTAGCGCTAAAATATATTTTTACCTAAAAGCCCTATTTTAATGAATGCTCTTTACACAAATGGACGACCACTTTCATATTTGAAGAGTGGCTCACATTAGTTACGATTGCACATTGTATACTTGTATTAAGTACAAGATATTATATTATACGGTAAGTAAATAATTTCAATAAAATAATGTGCGTTTTAAGCAAAGCTTACTTTATAACATGGATACCTATTCCTTTGATTATTTGTCGAATTTTTTAAAAATTTGATTTTATAGTAATTCTTATTAGTTGAGATATTAATTAACATCATCAATTACATTTAAAAACTTCGTCGTCGAGGGTCGTAAGTTTTCTATGTCGTTTGATGAGTGGACATCGGTTCGAAACCGTAGATATCTGAGCTTGAATTTACACTCACGTCATTTTTCTGGAGGCAAACACTTTGGGGCTCATCAGAGTTAACGGCTCTACAACTGAACTTCAAGTGAACAGAGAATCTTTAGATGAGGATTCAGATTCGGACAACGAAGACGATGACGTCGAGTTCTTGTCTCAAAATGAAACTTATTTAATTTCAGAACGTCAATTCGAATATAGAGATTTGCTCGCAAAAGTAAAAAAAATTGTTAAACTTTTTCGCAAGTCTCCAACTAAAAATGATGACGTCCTGCAAAAGTACGTCATAGAAGACTTTCATAAAGAATATTCGCTGACATGTGACTCAGTAACACGTTGGAGTAGCCTCGCTAATACGCTTGAACGATTTTTAAAGCTGCGAACTTGCATTGGGAAAGCATTAATCGATTTAAACTTAAAAATAAAATTCTCAGAAGGAGAGTGGGAGCAAATTGGGAAGTTACATGAAGTTCTTGGCATAATTAAAACTGTATTAAACTGTGTCGTCGTGATTCTACATTATTGACAGCAGATGTTGCAATTAATTTTGCGCTAATAAAATTAGCGAATATTGAAAATAACTATGTGGCTGAAAAAATATTGAAAATGTTAAAAAAACGGTACACAGAAAGGCGTCTCAACTTTGCAGGTGCGACGCTGAATTACTTCCAGAAAATTGTTTCCTTCGACAAAATGTTGAAGATTTATCAGTATTTCCTCACCCAAGCAGTGATGAAATGTGCAACGGAATAGTACCATTGCTAAGCCGCATTAAAACCTCAACAATTACAGCATATCAAGCTCAACCCCTACCAGTACCAACCTCACAAGGTGAACCGACGAGAGACCGTGATCGCGACTCTGAAGTACTTGAAGTACAAAACATTGCTTTGACGAAAGATGATGAGTTAAATGCTGAGCTTGCAAAGGCTGTAAGTGAAAAACGCATAAGATCTTCTGCCCAAGAAAATGAAGATCTCTGTACGAATGTAAGGGTTGAAATGGCTCTCTTTGAAAATGGAGGAGATCGTGGGCGTTACTTGTCTCAAGCATATGACCATCTTTTAACGATTCCGCCGACCAGTGTTGAACCGGAAAGAGTTTTCTCTTCGGCTGGTTTGCTATGCAATAAAATAAGATCTCGTTTGAGTGATAAAAGTTTAGATGCGCTTTTGTTTTTAAGGTCCTATTATAGAGAGAGAGCACAAAGCTCTTAAAAAGCTAAGCTTGTGTTTCTAAGTTTAAGCCTTATTTTATGAAAACTCAGAAGGACGTATTATGGCAATTTATATTTTGTTAATAAAAATGTTTAATGTTTTAATAAAAAAATGTTTAAGATAATTCTAATTTCTAAATGTTTAAGGAATCCAAGATGACTGCGTAATTTTTACCATTTAATTGATAGTAGATACTTATTACTTAATTACTTAACAAGAAGACTGATTGATTTTTGACTGATTCATAATTATTAATACTAGGTACGTATTTACATATGAGGAGAGAAAATAGAAGCAAAATATGAGAAGGCTGAGTGATTAGGTTCTCTTTGATTCTAGTTTTATTTTTCAACACACAATATTAGTTTTAATAAAAATTATTTAAATTATTCATTGTCGTTTACTTTTAAAACATAACACTTGTTTTATATAAAAAAAACTACGAAGACCCGAAAATCCCGAAAGAACCGGGAAATCCCGGTTCCTTTGTGTAAAAGTACCGAAATTCCCGGTTCTCAAAAACAGGACCGGTTCCGTAAACTCTACTACCTATGTACCTATAGGTAGCATTGAGTAATTTAAAGGAATTACGTACCTACTCTAATTATAGCTAGTTAGTTAATTAGTAGCGGTTGAACATTTTATTGAGATTAGTCGTCCGTGACTTACGTACCTAATACCTAGGTAGCTCTTACTGTTCTACTTTGATAGGTAAATTAGGTATCTTGTAGAATAATTAAAATTAATTTTCGCCATAGATGGTTTTTTTCTAGCTGTAATAGTTTTTGAGAAAATTATAAAATACCGCGCTCAGGGAGACATTTTAGGGGGGGGATAGGAAAGCCCGCGGCCTAGGAGGGGGGAATTTTTAAGAGGTACTTCTCAGACACCAAGGAACACTTGTGCCAAAAATCGGCTATACATTTTTTATTTTAGGGTTCCCATACAAAGCTTGCTTAAGTAGCCTGAGCTATGCTTACCTCTCTTCGCCGAATCGGATTGGAATTGCTTAGTGCACCGCGAGGGAACAAGCAGTTGGTTATTCTTGTTTCTGTTCTTGTTAAACGCTCTTTGCTCTTATGTGGGTTTGTCAGCATTTTGATCAGCTCTGATTGTAATAAGATTATCAATAAGCTCTTGTAAAATGTAGATATCAAATGTTGCGTTTTATTTTCCGCATAGCCTTAGTTGCCTGCCGCACATTATCATAATATTATGTTGTAAAAGTTTGGGCACTGTTCGTTGGCCTAGGTGAGCGACGAAAGCGACGCGACGTGATACAACCTCAATAGAAAATGACAAACTTATCTACTTTGATACGACGTACCTATCGAGTCGGGTTATGGCGTTTGTCGCTGGCGCGTAGGACTGATAAAAATATCCTATAACTCCTTCTAAATGTCCTATAACTACTTCGGGATTTATTAATTAGCAATAAGGTAAAATTAATCATCTGGACAGCAAGATCGCAGAGAACGTGGGCTGGTTGCTGAATAAAATTTTCTGTCTGCAGATTAGAGCGCAACAGGCAGTGTAAAAGGATCATTATTTAAAGCTGCTTTGGGTTTACCGTTTATTGATAAAAATAGTATTAGTCCCGTAGGGCTAGCATGCGCACGAGTAAAATTATGTCTACCCGTTAGATTCTCTAATTTGTCTAACGAAGCTAACTTACATACATGTTCACTTGTCTCGTTACGTCAAAAGTAGATAAAAGAAATATTTCTTATTTGTGTATTTTTCTCTACGAACCCTTACATGCCGACTTTTTTTTCTTGTACCTAATATACGGCATTTGGTGCATGTTAGGGTAAACGAAAAATTTGCGGCAACGACAAGTACGACAACATCTCTCTCTCGCGTTATATATACGAGAGAGTTCTCTCGTCGCGAGATATCTCGTGCGCATGCTAAGTAGTGATGTGCCGGATCGTTAAAATACAGATCCGGGGATACGGATCCGGATACGGATATTTGGTGTCAAGATCCGCGGATACGGATACGGGTACGGATCTTAACTTTCTTACTCAATCAGTGTCAGTGACCTTAAAACTCCACTTCGACGCCACTTTACGCTTTGCGTAACGGGACAAGTTTCGACTTGCATTGCGCGGGTCTTTCTTTTGTTTTGTTTATAATTTGGTGTGACACTGGAGAGCATAGATAACGTTTGTGTTCGTGCTTGAGTGAAAAAAAATGTCTGCAATAATAGCTGATGCCCGCGACTTCGTCCGCGTGGATTGAGGTCTTTTGGTTTCCGCGGGAACTCTTTAATTTTCCGGAATAAAATGTAGCCTATGGGCTATGTGTTATTCCAGTCTATAATCTATGCCTGTGCCAAATTACATCCAGATCCGTTCACCCGTTCTGGCGTGATTGAATAACAAGATACATCCATCCATCCATCCAAACATTCGCATTAATAATATTAGTGTAGATTGGTATGGTTGGTAAGTAACTCACTACGATAATTTTTTGCAATATAAAGGTGTCAAATATTTGATTTTCATCATCATCATCACTACAGCCTATTAACGTCCCACTGCTGGGCACAGGCCTCCACTCTCATAGGAGAGCGGGAATTAGAGCTTAGACCCACCACGCTGCTCCAATGCGGGTTGACGGGCTTTAACGATTATTATCATGTTAGTGATAATAACCGGGACCGACGGCTTAACGTGCTCTCCGAGGCACGGGGGTGAAACACCGCCAACTTCCAACTCCGGGCTGGCACTGAGAATTTCTTAATTGAAAAACCCAATACCTAACTTTTATGCCCGACCGGGAATCGAACCCAGGACCTCGTGATCCGCAGTCGACTATGCTAACCACTAGACCAACGAGGCAGTCAAATTCTTGTATGTACTTATTGAAAATTAATAAGGTAAAAGATCGGTAAAAGATCCGTCAAAAAAGTAACGGATACGGATCTTTTTCTCCCGCGGATATCCACGGATACGGATACGGATACGGATATCCGGAACATCACTAATGCTAAGCCTGCTGGGCCTGCATAGTGCATTTATTATGACATAGGTACAATTGACAAATATGATATGATACCTATAAGAGTCAGTCAGAATTTGAATATAATAAAAAAATTAATAGACGAATAGAGGTTTAACGTAAGAAGTTGAAAAAATCAAATTATTATTGCAATTTTCGTAGGGATCTCTAATTTTTTGAAAATAAGATATAGGTAGCCTATGTTACTCACTGATAAAGTAGCTTTTTATAGGTGAAAGAATTTTTAAAATCGGTCGAGTAGTTTTTTAGTTTATCCATTACAAACAAACAAATCTTTCGTCTTTATACCGAATTAGCGGCTTCGCACAGGTAGCACTTGATCAGAATAGTCCATACCCAATAATGGTCAGTCGGTACTAAGACGAACAACTCCACCTATGTTACTCGCTGATTAAGTAGATTTCTATAGGTGAAAGAATTTTTTAAATCGGTCCAGTAGTTTTTTAGTTTATCCATTACAAACAAACAAACAAACAAACAAATCTTTCCTCTTTATAATATTAGTTTAGATATTAAGTTTAGATTTAGATTAAGATAAATCTGCTATTTGTCAGGTTTAAGGGGTTGTATGATGTATCCTCATTCCTTGTGCTCAAGAAACTGAACAGCTGCGAACCTATTGGTGAATGATCTATCACCAGTATTCGATAGTTTTCACGATTTTTGTAATTTGGAAGGGGAAGGTGCCGCCCTAGTTTAGGAATTATGACACATGTGACTCAAAGAACTTGGTGTTAGCGGCAAGCACATATTTTGTGCCTGTTTACCATCTCACACACACCTCTCTCTGTTTCACAACCGACCCACTATTGTCTACCGCCTACCGCCGCACATGCTACACCCCCGCCAAACAACAAGTCTCATCAGTGAGACCTCAGAGCCGTAGGTAGGAGTCATACGTCATACCTGCAGCGGGCAATTCTCATTTTGGTGATTTTTTTGGTCCATGTGATTTAAAATGAGAAATTCTTGTAATTTTTATCTAATTTTCTTGTATTATTTCTTGAAGTAGTTTATATTTTTAGGATTTTTATATTAATTACAATATTTAAATTATCATCATAAAAGTGTCGAAAATGTCCATGTCGTGTGCAAGGTTCACTCAGGACAATTTATCTAAAAATAAATGTTACAATTAATCTTAAATGATTTAACAAGTGCCTACTGCTTTGCTATACCTAATAGATCGATTAAAGTTTCTGAAAACGCCAGAAAATTTAAACAGCGGTAAAATAATGATTTTAAAATATTTCATAACATTTGTGCATTGTGGAAATGTCACCTCCATGAACAAACATATTGAACGCAGCCATAATCTAATGAATAAGTAAAAAATTATTTAAACGGTCATGTAACGGGTATGTCGCCATCTTGCAATTTTTTGAGAGTTTGCTAATTCTGGGGGAACAATGTCGGAGCCTTGACTAAAGAGGTGAGATTTTTTAAAAATTAATATGCTATTACGGTCATTTTTGTGGATTACCTACATATCACCAAGTATTAATTCAATAAAGGTCCACTAGATAACGTTGAATAATACGAAATTTTAGCCATTTTCGAGGTATTTCATTGTTTTCATTATAAATTAATGAGTTTACGAAAAAAACGGTGTTTAAGTTGAAAATGTCACCTCCATGGCTGTCACCCATGGAAGTAACAATATTATCAACATTTTATAACGAATTTGAATAAAAATTTTGTTTTTGGTATGAGTAATAATTGAGTAATCTAAAAACAATCAAGTCTTAGATTAGACTTATGAAAAGACAATGATGAGTACACAGCGTTTGTTTGGCCACAATGTGAGGGTATTTCGAAAGTAAATGATGATGATATCATAGTAAAACCATGTAAAATTTTAAATATTATTTTAGCATAATTAGTTTTATATATTACATAACAGTTAATTAAAACATAAATAGTTAAAAAAATATGTTAAATTCTGCAACTATTCAAATATGTATTACTGATATTATTTGAATACCTATGTCACTTACGTGGAAAGAGATTCTCTTTTTTAGGGTTCCGTACCCAAAGGGTAAAAACGGGACCCTATTACTAAGACTCCGCTGTCTGTCTGTCTGTCTGTCTGTCTGTCTCCAGGCTGTATCTCATAGACCGTGATAGCTAGAAAGCTGAAATTTTCACAAATGATGTATTTCCGTTGCCGCTATAACAACAAATACTAAAAATTATAAAAATATATATATTAAGGGGGGTCCTCATACAATAAACGTGTTTTTTTCGTATTTTTTTGCTCATAACAGGTAGACGGTTCAAATTTTCACAGAATATTAACTTGTATATTACCTTTCAAAATAAATAATTAAATATCAATAAAGTAAATATTAAAGGGGGGCTCCCATACAACAAACGTAATTTTTTGATATTAACAGTAAACCTCTACAAACAAAGTTAGTTTTGCGGTTCATTAACAAAGGTTATGTTATGTAACATAGTACGGAACCCTCGGTGCGCGAGTCCGACTCGCACTTGGCCGGTTTTTTTTAATTTTCATGAAAACTACAGTGGAAATAGCTCGGATCATAATCGGAAAATATACAAGGACACTGTATTTTTAATTTATGACTACTTCGGACCATATAAAAAAACATTTTTTTTTCCAAAATTTTAGGTCCGTTTTTGAGAATGGCCCGGCGAATATAGGACAATTATCCATTATCCGTTGAACACACTACATTTTCGACGTTAGGCAATAGCACCCACAAATTTCAGTACGATAGACAAGACTGTACAATTGACGAAACCGCACTTTCAAAATTAATACCTACTTACACCAATATTATTTCATTGCGACAGTTTTTCGTTGGTATTAGGTGCACCACTTTACTGGCACTTAAATTACCTATCTCGGAAATAATAATTTGTTCCCGTCGGTCATACAGCATACCTACCTATACCCATAGTTTATGATTGTTTTTTACCGTAAGTAAGCAGATAAAGCAAAAACAAAAAGAGGAAATGCATCACGAATCTCTACAACACGAGTTCATTGACTTAAAAGTCGCGATTTTACCTCAAACAACTGCCTACCTACTTACTTGCACCTACAGATTTATATTCGTTTAAATATTTTCTAAGGTACCTTCATAATATTACAAGAAAGAGAAAAAGAAATAATGGTTTTTTTTTTTTCAGTAACGGAAGACGGAAGTAAATATTTATTTACTCTCGTGTTTGTATTGCCGCAAAACACAACCATGTTTTGTGTTAGCCATATTTTAAATTGATTTGCTTTTATAAGCAAAAGGTAAGCCTAGACATAAACACGAGTAGGTATAACTAAGCTGATAAGCTTTACCTAGTTACTTTTATTCTATGGTTCTATTTAAATGCTTCAAAATGGGCTTCAAAGTGCTCCTCTTATATTTTCAGACCTAAATCAGCTAGCTGGTCGGTGAATGGCGAATGTCAATAGAGCCTAAGGTTAGTAGGTATGCAGAACCAGTGGAAGCCTTAGGGGGTGGCGAGCAGGGCAACCGCCCGGGGCCTCGCGCTAACAGGGGCCTCGCGCCCTCGCGGCTTACAAGCCCAAGTAGAAAAAAAGACGTGTGGCACTCGGAGACTGCCGCGGTAAAGCTATTGCATAGCATTTTTATCAACTTACCTAACACTTTGGTTGCTATGACTACCCGCGTTGCTGACTTCAAATTATTGAAACTAAAAAGACCATTTTTATGAAAAGATGATTTGGAATATAAAGGCGAAATAATTTTATAGAATTATGTTTTCAAGTAGTCATAGCAACCAAAGTGTTAGGTTTTTTTGTAACGGAATTTCTGGATTCGGTCTCCACGCTCAAAGCCCGCGATAGAAGCTATGCAATAGCTTAAAATCCTTAGGCACTAAATACTAATGTGTATTTGAATTTTGCGCCCGCCGCTCATTACAAAACACAATACAATTAATATTACTCAAAATTACAGTTTGATGTAACGTTACCTTGACGTTCCTAAAATAAAGAATAAAATTCTAAAACACGAAGTCGAAGTAAATTGGATGAAAATTCAAAATTTAATAATTTATTTACTTAATGCTTTTCAGTACGTTTGAATTAGAAGTCTGTTCACTTTTCTGTAATTTTAGGGTTCCGTACCTCAAAATGAAAAAACGGAACCCTTATAGGATCACTTCGTCGTCCGTCCGTCTGTGTGTCAAGACCCTTTTTCTCAGGAACGCATGGAGGTATCAAGCTGAAATTCATATGACATACTCAGGTCTACGGTTCCTTGGAGCTGTGAAAAAATCAAGCTTCTAAGCCAACGCAATCAAAAGATACAGCCGTTTATGCTGCAAATTTTCGAATTTTGCGATAAATTTAAATTTTTAGTTACATCATATAATAAAAATATTTTTTATGCAAATTTTCGACACTCGCAAGGGAATCAAAACCTACAGGGTACTTCCCGTGAACTCAGAATCTTGAAACTCGGTACGAAGCAACGTCTTATAGCACAGATATAGGAAGAATTGCGAAAAACAAATTTTTAGTTACATCATATAATAAAAATATTTTTATGCAAATTTTCGACACTCGCAAGGGAATCAAAACCTACAGGGTACTTCCTGTAAACTCAAAATCTTGAAATTTGGTACGAATCAACGTCTTATAGCACAGATAAAGGAAATATTGCGAAAAGCATAAAGTTTTAGTTACATCCATATCCATACTAATATTATAAATGCGAAAGTGTGTCTGTCTGTCTGTCTGTCTGCTACGCTTTCCCGGCCTATCTTTTCAACCGATTTTGCTGAAATATGGTATGGAGGTAGGTTAAATCCCGGGGGCTATCCCGGAAAATTAAGGAGTTCCCGCGGGAATCAAAAAACCATAATCCACGCGGACGAAGTCGCGGGTATCATCTAGTTATATAATAAAAATATTTTTAATAATTTTAAACTTACTATCCCTTTCCGCCTGAACGCGTAGAGGTATTAAATTGAAATTAAAATAGATAAGTGGAATAAAAATACTATAACTTTTACTTAAATACCTACAGGTTTGTACGGAACCCTCGGTGCGCGAGTCCGACTCGCACTTGGCCGGTTTTTTTTAAAGTTTTGTTTTACTAGCGGACCCGCCCCTGCGTCGCTCGGGTGAAATTTCAAAAAATTCCTTGGAGTTGGAATTTCCAAAAATCCTGAAACACGTGTTTCTTAATTTTTTATCTAGAGCAAATTTTTAAGGGTGGAACATACTAAAATTCAACATCAATGGTGTAACAAGAAAAAAAAACAACTTTCTATAACTTAAAAAATATTTTGAGAAATGAAGGACTTTCATACAAACTTTCATCCACCCCTTTCTAACCCCAGCGGTTTAGGCTGTGCGTTGATTAGATAACGATTTTATATATATATAGATAGATAGATAGATAGATAACGGTCACAGTCCTTATTTATGGTTTCCGTGTTCAACAACTCAACAAGGAATCCTATAGTTTCACCATGTGCGGCCGTCCGTTCCGCTTCTTAGCTCAGAGACCCTTAGTACCTACAAGAAAGCTGTAATTTGGCAACCTGGTTATCTATCCGTAGAGGTAAAACACGCCGATAAAGTGGTCCTCCCCTACTACGTAAAATGGGGATGTGGGGTTTCGTTGTATAGGCTGTTCAAAAATACAATTTTAAATTGAATTAAGAACATAAATTATGTTTTAGATGGCAGCTAGCTCTAAATTGGTAACAGCACATCTCCCTGAGGGAGGAAGGATATGTTTTTGATGATGATTAAAGGACTAGTTTATAAACTCTGGTCAAAAGCAGCTACTTATGTACCTAAGCTTTTTTTAGTACCTAACCTATTGTTTTATATATTTAATTATTTTTAAGGTCGAGCCTGAGGCGAAGCCGTGTATCCAGTGGTGGGGAAATAAGTGTATGGGCAGTGACCTTCAAAGTTAAAACTAAAGATTGGATATTTACATTTCAATTCCATTTTTGTTGAATATTAAAAAAAACTGGTATTTTAAAAGGCAAAGGTGACAACACGTCTTCATGGAATAATTCCGCATATTAAACCTACCTAAAGCCACCGAATATAAGTTGGATACCTACCTAGCTATAAGTTATATTAAAATCTGGCTTAGCTTAGCTGGAATTGTTATCGCCAGTAACCTTTATTAGCAACTAGCGAATGCCCGCGACTTCGTCTGCGTGGTTTGAGGTTTTTTGATTCCCGCGGGAACTCCTTAGTTTTCCGGGATAAAAAGCCTATGTGCTATTCCAGACTGTAATTAATCTATCGGTGCCAAATTTCAGCCAGATCCGTTCAGCCGTTGGGGCGTGATTGAGTAACAAACATCCATACATCCATACATATTAGGAAGACATAGAAACTCTTTATTAATTTGTATTCCTATGTTCATATTTAGAATGAACGTATTTAAAAATATGTGTGTGACATATTTGTTTATTACACTTCAATAAAAATCCTCACCAACAAATGGTTATGGGCCCAGAATTTTTGCCAAAATTAAGAAAAAAATTTAATAAATAGCCAACGAAGAGTAATTTAATTTTGTTGTAAAGTTCAAAAATGAATTAGGTACGAATTGAAGTACTCAACAAAACCAATTACGAGAGCTGGCGATTACAAGTCGAGGCGTTATTGATAAAGAATGACGCGTGGGACTACGTATTTATGGGAAGAAACCTAAGCCTATTGAAGAGAGTGCATTAAAAGAATGGGAAATTGCGGATGCGAAAGCTAGAGCAGATTTAATACTCTCTATGAGTTCAACCGAATTGAGGCACGTTGTTGGTTGCCAAACTTCAAGGGATGTGTGGTTGAAATTAAATGCTGTACTTCGAAAGGACCAGCAAGGAAAGCTACGTTACTCAAGCAAATAATGCTACAATACATCCATCCAAACTTTCGCATTTATAATATTATTAGCAAATTAGCAATAATAGCGAATGCCCGCGACTTCGTCTACGTGGTTCGAGGTATTTTGGTTCCCTCAGGAACTCTTTAATTTCCGGGATAAAAAGTAGCTTAAATGTGCTATTCCAGACTATACCTATTCTATCTATGTGCCAATTTCAGCCAGATCCGTTAAGCCGTTGGGGCGTGATTACAACATTTAGTAACAAACATCCATCCAAACTTTCGTATTTATAATATATTACAAGTAGGTAAGTAAGATAAGATTGGCACAAAAAGGATTACTTAGAATAATAATAAAAAACATCAAATAAGTACTTATATACTTAGGTATATTTGTTAAAAATGTGTCTTACAAAATATAAAATAAATGTTGAAACATAACTAACGTGATCGTCTGTTGTACAGATTCTTTATACCTAAATTTGCTTAAAGTAAAAATATTTTACTTAATAGATCTATTTATTGCAATCACACGAAATGTGCGTCAATTTAATATTTAATATTGTTTCTATAGGTATTTATCACATAACATATAAGTAACTATACTTATTATATTCCTTTGCAAAGTAAATGTAGGTACAATTAGTGTTCCAAGATCTCGATAAATGAGACTAAGGAGGAGGTTCTCAATTAGGTTTTATATTTTTTTTTAATTATAGGGGTTAAAGTTTGAAATTGCCGTTTTATTGTAATAGGTACTTCGAATTTACATAGAAACTTCATGGTTTGAGATTTTTATTCAGCTTAAACAAGAAAGATGGATACTTCGAAAATTCGAGTGATTTTTGAATACGAGTTCCGACGCGGAACTAACGCGGCAGAAACAGCTCGAAAAATGTTGCGTTTGGAGAGGGGACTGCTAATGAACGCACCGTGCGATTTTGGTTTAAACGCTTTCGTAATGGAAACTTTGATTTGAAGAACGAACCACGTGGAAAACCGCCCACACAGGTGAATAACAATGAATTGAAAGAGATGGTGGAAGCCGATCCGAGCCAAACTACCCAGAAATTAGCGGCATGGTTTAAAGTTACCTTACCAACAATATTGACTTATTTGCGTCAAATCAATAAAATAAAAAAATATGAAAAATGGGTGCCTCGTGATTTGACTGATCTGCAGAAAGAAACGCGTGTTGAAACTTGTGTTGCCTTGTTGAATCGATACAGAAATGAAGGAATATTGGATCGAATTGTGACATGTGATGAAAAGTGGATTCTTTACAATAACCGTAAGCGAACAATGCAATGGCTGACCCCAGGTCAAATGCCGCAACAGTGTCCTAAAGCAAAGCTTACCAATAAAAAGGTAATGGTAACTGTTTGGTGGTCTCGGCATGGTGTTATTCACCATAGCTTTCTCCGATCTGGTCAAGCATTAACGGCAGATGTCTACAATATAATGGCTTTAAACGTTGGCAGTGGGTATGGCCCCTGAACTCCGTCATTTAAGAAACGTTTTGAAATTTTTTTTTTTTTTTTAATAAAGGATACATTTTTTTCTAAAACCAGACTTTCGAAGTCAGTTTTTTTTAAATTTCGGATTATATATAAGTACGGTCCTTGTCAAAATGTACCTATTCGATTTATTTATGTCAAATGAAACTTGTGGTGGTGGTGGTGGGATACATAATTTCAATTATTAAAATAAATTGTTTTTATTTAAACACCGATTCTGAAAAATAAGGTTAGCCTTAATTTAAGACCAGAACCCAAACTACAACTACAAAGTCTTCAAGCCATAAATAAGGCCAAAGTCTTACGGCTCACACCTTTTTTTTAATGAGTCTTTTAAACCTGTTCCATTACCTGAGCTCTAGAAAGGACTCGAGGCTTATTTTGGGCGAGTCTTTTGGAACACTACGAGTACGTGTACAATCTCCAAACAAAATAGAGAAAAACTATGTAGCTAGCTTATTTTGTAGTACCTATAACACGCATAATATTTTGAAGTCAACCAAATTCGATAAGGTATTAATTCCCACAGAATTTGTTATATCAATCTTTTAAATATGTTACGAAAAATTAAGGGCGATAGTAATCAAATTAAACATAATATTAGTTGTAGCATAGGTAATTCTACTAAGTATTTTTATACAATTTTCTTTTGACTAGCGAAACGCTTGATTATACCAAACACATATACGTGCAGATGTTCATACTTTATAAAATAGTCTACCTACTAAATACATTTGAAATATATTTATTTATAATCTGTTTTTCCTTAATTAGAAAAAAGGTAAACAAGTAGCTTCTCGCTGAAATACGTAAGAGAGGCGTTTTTCTCGTTGGATGGTACGTTGCTAGTTGAAATCGTGACAAGAGTGAAAGGATTCTGCAATTTGTTTACCTGTACTACATAAATACTAACTAGACTATATAGCTACACTCTAAAGGATATAAAATGTATGAGCTGGCTAGATAATGGTGACTTTTAGTAAGTATTTGATATATTTATCTATGGCGTGGGGCGAGTAGATATGTAAGTAGGTAAAATAATCTCTATTATTTATAACAATTATTACATTATCCAATCTTTTAAAAAGGAAAATCAATGTTTTATCTATACGAGCCAAGTGGCACTATCAAATACATTTCCTTGTTTATAGATAAACAGTTTGGAAGTATATTCCGTCCACTACATGGTATACTGTTCCGTCTTTATTCCGTCTAAAAAAATCCAATCGATTCTTTAACAAACACAGGTCTTTATATAGTTACTTAAAAAAAATTGTTGCATTTAATATACAGTTTACTGATGGTCAAGACATCAACAACAAATCATGTATAGTTTTTATAATATCTATATTATACTTAAACTAGAACAAATATTTATTTAAATAAGTATATGCTATTCTCTATTTAATGATATAAATGTTCATAATGTTCTCTATAATTTTTTAATATATACAGGTTGTTATTGTTTTATATACACACAAATGATTGTATAATTTTAAATTAATTGAGTATATTATTAAGAAGACGTTTACGACGTGCTTATTATTTAGCAGTTTTGTAAAACTATTTGAATTTTCGTCAAACAGTCAGTCAGTCAGTTTAACAGTTCTTTTCTCTAGCGACTGCCATAATCAACCTTATCTAATTTAAAAAAAATAGATTTAACGCGTCAACACGAAACTAGCGACGGTCGAGCGATGGCGATGTGGTCCAAGAGAACTGGAAAAAAAACCCAGACGTATTACCAGACCTCTTCAAAATTCTTCCCGAAATTCGTCGCCAGCTCTCCGACTAATCGCATCTCCCCGCTAACGCCGTCGCCCCGCTACCGCTAATTTCGTGCCCGTCCACTAAGAGTATTTACCTTTATTATATTTTTCGGTTAAACTTTAAATTACACGACGGAAATACCTACTTTAAAAGTAAAGCAACCCATTATTTATGGATAGGTACGATCTCTAAGGCGCTAAGAATGGCGTAAATTGTTTCAGGATATTTAGTATTACCCACCAATTTGTTACAAGTGAAAAACGAAAGGCCCGGCCTTGATTTATTTAATAGTGAACTGTTAATAAATTAAGTAAGTTTATTAAGTATAACGAAATTTTTATCGAGTTTAAATCTACAGTGGAATGTTGTAACAAATGCGTCAATGCTTTTGGAACATAAGTAGTTATTAAATTTATAACATTCTAAGGGTTTCAAAGGAGGATCGCTTGAGAAAGCTTAAAATAGATTCCAATGGAATGTTTAATTGGACACTTTTTAAAATATTTTCAGTAGCTATGTTGGTATTTACCTAATAGGTACGTTTTTTTGTGCGATAAAACCTCGAAAATATTAAGGCATGGAGCAAATACTCTAATCCCTTGCAGTTGTACATAATACAGTCTGCTTTTAGCCACGAGTATCGCGTAAGTCGCGTAATTACAAGAAATCTATCCGATTTTTAGGGTTCCGTACCAAAATGGTAAAATGGAACCCTTATGGTGCGACTTTCTCCGTCTGTCTGTCCGTCTGTCCGTCCGTCACACTCGATTATTTCAGTAACTACAGAAGCTATCGACATGAAATTTGGAATAGTTGTGTATATTAGTGGCCCAAAGACACTGGAATTAAAAAAAATTGGAAATTATTTTTGTTCTTATTTAAAAAGGGGGGAAAATCTGAGGGTTGAAATTTAAACCTCTAATCTGAGGGTTGGTACTGTGTGGGGTATCATATGAAAGGGTTTACTTTGTACATTCTAAAACAGATTTTTAATTATTTTTAGTTATGATAGTTTTTGATTTATCGGGGAAAATGTCTAAAAAAATACTGTTCCCCCCCCCCTTATCTCCGGAGTTTACCA
The DNA here is from genome assembly GCA_963932025.1 of Erebia epiphron. Lineage (NCBI taxonomy): Eukaryota > Metazoa > Arthropoda > Insecta > Lepidoptera > Nymphalidae > Erebia > Erebia epiphron. The sequence goes on along the minus strand of OZ009956.1, from coordinate 13,864,763 downwards.
ATCGAAAAATTTGAAATAATTATGGTCAATAGGAATTTACGTATACTTTACAGGAAAACTATAGCCAATGCCCTAACTAGCATAGTTTTTTTGATATTAACAATAAACCTCTACAAACAAAGTTAGTCTTGCGGTTCATTAACAAAGGTAATTATTTATTTATAATGGTACGGAACCCTTCGTGCGCGAGTCCGACTCGCACTTGCCCGGTTTTTTTTTTATAGGCGAGCGCGCTCATCTTTAGAGATCGAAAATTAATGCAATTTATAATAAACACACTTAGAATTACTTACAGTTTATAATAACACTTATTCAACAGTAACAGATTTCGCGAGATTTCTGGGACAATCAACATTGCAACCGCGCAGAACAGCAATGTGATATGCTAACAGCTGCATAGGAATAACAGTGAGGACACCCTGTAAACAATCCACGGTTTTTGGAACTTCCAAGACGCGCGATGCGAGTGAGATAGTTTCTGTGTCCCCTTCTTCGCAAACAACAATCGGCCGGCCTTGGCGAGCAGTCACCTGCTGAAGTGCATTCATGCACTTTATATAAACAGGATCACGCATCACAATCATCATCACGGGCATGGAGTCATCGATGAGGGCGAGCGGTCCGTGTTTTAACTCTCCTGCCATAATGCCTTCACTGTGCATATATGTCAATTCTTTAACTTTTAGAGCTCCTTCTAAACATGTAGCAAAGTTGTATCCACGGCCCATTATCAACAAAGAGCGCTGTTGGTAAAGATCTTCCGCCAACGCTTTCACTGTGTCATCTAACGCCAACACTTGACGAATTTTAGAGTCCAATTCATGCAGCCCTTCAATAATATCGGCTCTACGCTTTTGTAACGAAATACGATCTTCACTGATCACCAATGCAAACATAACAAGAGACACAAACTGTGAGGTATATGCTTTCGTAGAGGCCACACCGATTTCGGGACCAGCATTGATGTGTACGCCACAGTGTGATTCACGACAGATGGAACTACCAACAGTGTTAGTGATACCGACAATCAAGGCACCATGGCGTTTGCAATAACGAAGGGCCATGAGAGTATCGGCTGTCTCTCCTGATTGAGAGATAAAGAAACATACATCATCACGGAATACAGGTGTGTTTCTGTCTAAGAAATCTGAAGCCAACTCCACCATCACAGGTAGCTCAGTTAACTCTTCTAGCAGCTGACGTGTGGCGACAGCACTATGGTAACTTGTACCACATCCGATCAGCATTAATCTTCTGCAGCGTTTAATTTCTGGAATGTAATCTTTAATACCACCAAGGGTTACAGTGCCATCAGCAAAGTTGAGACGGCCTCTCATAGTATTTACAATTGATTCAGATTGCTCAAAGATTTCTTTCTGCATAAAGTAGTCATAGTTGCCTTTCATTATCTGCTGTAATTCCAGTTTCAGTGTGAAAATTTCTCTCTGATGTGGATCTGTGCTGCTGCCAGACATACGATGGATGCTGAGAACTCCATCTTTGATGTGAGCTACATCATCATCTTCAAAGTAGAGCACTCTGTTAGTGTGTTCAATAACAGCAGAGGCATCTGATGCAAAGAAGTATTCCACATCTCTTTCCTCTTCAGGCTCGAAGTGTGCATGGCTGTTGACTCTTGGCACAGAGGGCACAACTCCCCTGGTAGCCTTGTTGTTTGTGTACATGATAGGCACATGGTCGCTTGACAAACGCCTTTTTGTTTTGATACCCACTAGCAATGGGCTACCACGTCTGGTGGCTACACATTCATTAGGGAAATAACGAGATTTGAAGCACAAAGCAAAAGCTCCTTCGAGTTGTTGAATTACCTGCTCCACAAGTTCCTGGAAGCTGTAGTCCTTGTGCTGGCTGTAGATGTGGTGAACCAGCTTAGCGATAGCCTCTGTATCAGTTTGGGATTCAAAAACGTAGCCCTTGTTCTCAAGGAAAGTCTTAACTTCCTTATAATTCGTGATGATTCCATTGTGTATGACAACAAACGAATTGTCTTCTCCAGAGCGCTGTGGATGCGAGTTCACGGCGCTGGGTTCACCGTGAGTCGCCCAGCGGGTGTGAGCAATGCCGCAGTGCGATTCAACGGAGTCTTCGACAGCTAGGTCCACACTTTGTTCCTGTAGGAGCTCTTCGAGAGCGGCAACTTTGCCCCTTTTTTTCACAACAGCGATATCCTTGTGATCGGCGGCATCGATAGCGACGCCAGCCGAGTCATATCCACGGTATTCCAAGCGTTTTAATCCATTCACAAGTAACTCCAAGATTTCTCGCCGGGTCTTAGGCGTCAGGTGATTAATGTATGCGAAAATTCCACACATCGTAAACGGAGCAGAACGTAAACGTAGAACCGAGTGCACGAAACAACAACAAGCCCGAGACTGTGCGCGACACAATACACAGCCGATATTGAAGACCTTCGTATATGACTCCTACCACTAATAAGTTACTTTCACTTACGGCAAAGCACACGTCATCATGTTGCGTTATCGTTGATACAACTTGTTCATTGTTGGTATCGTAAATATCCGCAAGCAGCGGCAAAAACTTGTTTTAATTTGATGTGAATGCCCAATACCTACAAATGAAAACTATAATCTGGCAAGTGTCAATGTCAGTGTTATCACAAAATGCCAAATTGACATTAAGTTGATAAGAACCATAGACAAAAATCTCGTTTGAACTTTGAAAGGTTTGGAACTTGTAATAAATAAGAATGAAAAAAAGAGCTTTTTAGATCAAGTTAAATCACTCAAGGCCATTGAAATATAATGAGTAATCCATAAATACAAAATCAAAGGAGTACCTAATCTACATATTATGTAGAATGTAGATACTACAAATGGTCAAGGCCAAAGCTCCTTATATACCATAGACAAAAGCCGTCTCTTTGATTTTAATACTATAGATAAAATCAAAGTCTCGAAAGAGAACTCTTAAGTTGGTGTCCCTCTCTTGCACTCATGGCTATTGCCGTTTTTTTTTATTTAAGTGGTTTAACGGCTCTGGATTCAAGTCTTACTGAGCCTGCCAATGTCGTAGATCACCCTTAGATCCTTTGATTAGGCATGAACATTTTATCATTAATTATGTTGTAAAGAATAATAAAAGTTGTAAGTATGTCAAGAACATTAATTATGTGGTTGATAATCAAAAGTTGTGTTGTTTGTTATTTTGATTATCTGGCCTTATGGCTCTGGGTTCCATCCTTCTGAGCCTATATTATGTAGATTTAGCAACCCTGCCAGCAGATTCGATCAAAGAATATTTCGAAGACACGCGACGCGCGGTCTTTGGCGAAAATAAAAATATATTTAACCTGTCGCCTGGCGCGCAGGGATGAAGATGAATCCCAAAATATAGTTTAGCGTAGCATGATAGGTGTACGGAGCCTAGAAGCTAAACGAAATTAGCTTAACTCGGTGTGTGGCCTGCGCTTTACACTTATTTTGAATGCGAATGTGTGTTTGTCCTTCATTCACGTCTTATCAGAGCAACCGATAGACGAGATTTTTTGCATGGGTATAGTTGAGCACCTTAGAAGCACAGGCACAGTATTGGCCGTGGCATAAGCTACCTACTTTTACGTTTCCCATGTCTTCAGCTAGTAAAAATATATTGTTCAAAGGCTTTACACAGTACAGTAGTAAGTACGTAGGAAATGAAAAATAATATTTTTACCAGTAGCTTCTTTATTGGTTTATCAGGATCAAGGTCTTTACAAAATTATCGAAAAAAATTACAAAGGTGTTTATCGTACCTACATATTATGTGAATTTCTAACAGTCATGGAAATTTAAATTGAATGTTTAAACCTTTGCATTGTACCATCTCGAGGCGAATCAATGTTTTGAGTACCTTTATCAGAGTAAGTACAGTTTGACTAGGAACCAAAATCACATTTATACTTTACAAAGTCATCAATTTTTTATCAAAAAACGTTTTTAACGCTTTTTAAACGTATGGCTAAATTAAACTACCGGCAGTCGATTTAGAATCGACTACCCCCATTTTCTACACTCTGATGTTCTTTTCCGACTTTTTATTACTTCTTCCTCAATCTTACGAAAATAATTAATTTCATCTACTAAATTGTGAAAATTTATGTAACCTTAATCCAGTTCACAATAATATTACGATAAAACGAGGTAAGTATTAAAAGTTATAAATTACGTCACTATCATACATACAAGTGATAGGTGTAAGACCAAGTATATTTATTTATTCTTAGAACATAAAATATAAGATAGATGCTATAAACAAAAGTGACAAGGAAAATTTCAGAAATTTGATCATGAGACCGTAGATAGCTACAATCTCAAACACAATCACGAGGCGATCATAAAAGCTTAAATATTCAATTTCAATTTCGTCGCCTTTCCTCCTGAACTCCTTGCGATGGAAAAATATAATGTTACGTATGAAACGTAAACTAGACACCGGAAACACATACTTGGAGAACAACTTACGTCTAAAATAAGCACAAAGACATAAACTTAACACGTATACGTAACTAAACCGAATAAACTTGAGTATCTTGTTCCGATAAATGCACGGCTTGCGGGCGGGAGTGACATCACCAGTCAAGAAGCTCCGATGGCGGGCGCGCGCCGCGGCGCTACGCCCCCAGGGGGGTGCAAAGTGGAGAGGCTTGGCCGAGGGGGGAGCAGGGAGAGCGGGCACAGGGTCGGGTGGAGGAGGGGGTCTCGCAGCACCGCGGAAGATGGCTACCGGCTGCGAAGAGTTTAATGAGGTGCCCCATAGTTATTTTTTCTTCTGGGCCTTCTCAGCGGCCTTGGTGATTTTACCTGTAGTAACCTCCTTGAAGGTTACGCTCTGAAACAATAATTTTATAATATGATTAACCCACTCGTAGTGGTGTAGGTACGTAAGCAGCGCTCGACTTTAAAGTCTTCTAAATTCTCGAACTAACGATGCAGATATCCCAGTCATCATAATATACCTACTTAGTCATGAATCGTAGTTTTAATTTTAAGATACCGTAATCGCGTTATTAATTTAATTGTTAAATTAAACAAATGCTATTGACGTTCAAAAATTGCAATTACAATGTTACTCCCACTTAAAGAAGGCAAGTGAATTAGACTGTTCTCAGCAATGAGGGAGAGGGGTTAGACGCGAAAGAGGCACCGACCTTGATGACGCCTACGGCGACGGTCTGACGCATGTCGCGCACGGCAAAGCGGCCGAGCGGCGGGAACTCCTGGAACGACTCCACGCACAGCGCCTTGGTGGGCATCAGCATCACAATGGCCGCGTCTCCAGACTTGATTGACTTGGGTTCCACCTCCGTTGTCTTGCCTGTCGACGATTCAACACAAACCGCTTAGACCTCAGATACAAGGGCAGCTTGATGCAGTCAGAATGGACTGCTTCAAGCCGCAACTGCATAGGGAACTAGTCTTCTACGTACACACATACATGGACCGCTCGAGCAGTTGCGACTGCTTCGGGCGGTTGGCAGCAGCTTGTCAATGGGAGCTTCAAGCTGTTGACTATGACTGCTTGAGCGATCCGTGTATGTTGATCACTGGCTAACCGCTCGAGCAGTCCGTGTATGGCTGCACTTAAACCGGCCGCACTGTCAGAAAAATTCAATTCGCTCGCCGGAAGGCACACCCCAGAATGTTGCAGGATCAGACTTACGCTTCTAATGTTCGTAAAGTGAGAGGGACAGATTTTTTTCTGTCACATTCAACCCAATAACTCCCGATCTGCCAAAATTCGGGTAATCGGCGGGGTCTAGTAGGATCTAAAAAATGTATGAGCAGTGTCTTCCAGTGGGCATCGGAATTTATTTTGACAGTCAATTCTGATAGGGTTTCTAAGGGCCTAAGGGCCGGTATCCATCAGAGCGGAGATGGGCGGAGATCATATGTTTAGAGGACCATTAAGATTAATGGTAGATCACCTGACAAATTCGACGACGAAAGCACGTCATTTATCAATAATCTGATAGGTCATCTCCGCCCATCTTGGCTCTGGTGGATACCTTAGTGGATTTATAATCATTATGTACCTACTGGTTCCTAAGGGAAATGCAATAAAGTGCAAGCCCTAATTTTAAAGGTTAAATTTTTAGGACGAAAGTGTACTGTGTTGGCCGTATTAAGACTCGGTATTTGTAGTACGGTAGCTGGTACTGTACCGGTACGGCGGTCGCACTTCTCCTTGATCTCGGCGAACTTGCAGGCAATATGTGCCGTGTGGCAGTCCAGCACCGGGGTGTAACCGTTGCTGATCTGCCCCGGGTGGTTGAGCACGATCACCTAAACATACACACAAAATAGCAATCGTCAGGATTGCTGCACAGCTCTTTACAGGTAATTTACCTACCTACAGATAATAATTCAGAAAAAACAGCTTAAGATTCTTGTGTTTCTACAAAATAGTTACCCGCTCTTTAAATCTAGTAAGAATATGAAATTTGTATTTCCTAACAGCATTATCTGTTTTTAGCAATTATCCTGATTTTATGAACGTGACTTTATCTCCTTTCCGTCTAAAATGTGCAGCTAGGAGTGTAAAAAGGGAACCCCTCAAGTTCACCACATTTCCATTCCCTCTTATCTAATGAAGGAAATTCATAACTTAATAATTCATCTTAGCTCCGGTGGAAAACGAACAAAATTAAGGCAATAAGGAAATTAAAACATCCTTGAAACATCCACAACACATGTGGGTTACAAATGCACATCACTATTCACTACCTAATAAAGATTCACCGAAAAACTGCCCAAACTGCTTGACAGGTTTTGAAAACAGGAAGGTATAATTTTATCAAATGCCAATTTCGTAATTTATCGTTAATGTTAAAATTAAAATGCATTATTAAAACCTGTCGAACTTGTCGAAAAACCGGCCAGCCTTGAAAATATCGAATTAGTGTCTAATGTTCTAGCATGTGTTGTGACATTAAATTTTTTTGGTAGTTTTATTCATTTAAGGTATGTAAAATGCCTATTTAGTAAAACAAATATTTAGGCAGAATAATTAGCCGAACTTGCGCAAGATACCAAAGCTACGATAATATCTATTACAAAACAAGATAGGTACTTACTCGTATACCTAGAAATTCGATCGTAGATAGGTTCTCCAATCTATTTTATAGAAACCTCAACTCAGTATACTTTAATCAATATGCATTATACAGGCTTTTGATGTAATATATGGTTTTGGTTTTTTCATAATTGAGTATGCCGCGTAGGTTCTACTGGCCGCTCAGCGTCACACAGAAGGTGGGCGAGCGATAGGCATCGTCGAGAAATTGGGTGAGAGCCCTAGGGCTCAAAGACATCGGAGGGGCAACTTCTTCCTAAGGACGTTCAGGACGACATTGAGGCATAGGTTTCTCGTCCAACAAACGGCCGCGAGGCCAAGGTACGTCTGGGTGACGTAAGAATTCGTCTTCTCTTGACGCTCTGTTTGATTTGTGTATGTGTGTGACCCTACCTGGGAGCGTTACCGTGTGGAGCGTTGCCCGTCGTAATTTGCTCAGAACTTTAAGGATGGGTTTGGGACTTGGAAACATTAACCAGGTATAGCGCAACCAAAAAAAGCAACTAGTTGCCCTTGGAGCCTTTAGGTAATTACATAGTTTGGTACTTTTCTATCGTTACCTGCGCGGTGAAGTCGGCAGCGCCTTTGGGCGGGCAGTTCTTGGAGTCGCCGGCGACGTATCCGCGACGCAACTCCTTCACCGAGACGTTCTGTGATGAAACAAGGATACTCCATTTTGATATTCATATTTTATAAAGATTTCTTTAACACTCTTTCTCTATTGGCCATAATCAATTATTTATTAATGTCGCAGCAAGAATACCATAAATTCAGCCAATCGCTACTATTGATATTGTAGCAATGATTGATGCAGCTGCCTTTCCCCAGCTGCTTTCTCAACAATCTCAATGTTGTTAATAGGGATGATGCCTTATATCAAAAATAATTTATTTTTAACTGATTATTAAATAGAGGGTCTTCCAAAAGACCTAAAATTCAGATCCTCGGTTAGTTTTAAGTTTGTTATCCATTTTTAAATATACATTTTTTTTAAAACCGTTAAAATTTTATGACGTCACAATTGTGAATTTCATACAACTTCCATACTAGAAGTGCGTTATTAAGTTTTATAAAGAGTTGCTGATTTGATTGAGTTGTCATCATCCCTATTAATTATATTATTGTTTTGACCGAAAGTGATGACGATCGCGACACTGCAATAAATTTTACGTTATAGCCCATCAAACTTAACTGGCCTGGTGGCCAAAATGGGAATAATATGTAATTTTTATGCCTGTTTAGTTTTTTTTCATATGCGACGGTTTTCGCAGTCCACACATAATCCAATAGATGACATTACTGGTAGCGTACGATGAACACGAAGAGCCCAACTCATGATTATGAAGTTTTCTCTGAATTACGCTATAATATATACGACCTCCAAAGATGAAACGGTCGGACTAGTGGGCCCGAGTACAACACCCGCTCGGAGGGATGATCATCCTTTGTTACGGTCGAGCCATATCACCGTAGTTTATTTAAACTAGCGACGCAGTCACCGGTTCAGGTAAGTAGGTATGTCGGACTGTACCTTGACGTTGAAGCCGACGTTATCGCCGGGCATCGCCTCCTGCAGCGCCTCGTGGTGCATCTCCACGGACTTCACCTCAGTGGTGATGGCGGCCGGCGCGAACACCACCACCATGCCTGCGCGTGCGCAGACACTCATTAATACCCAACGCCCTACAATCTATTCTGAAGCAGTGATATTAAGCCTAGTCGTTTAGACTGACTACCCTTCAGTAATAATTTTTCGGAGTTATTTCAAATCCACGCGTACGCAGCCGTTACGTTTCGGCCTATAACGGTGAAGGAAAAAATCATGGAGAAAGCTGCATCCTCGAGATTTCTTCATAATATTCTCAAAGGTGTGTGAAAAATAAGTATATTTTATGACTCCTAAAATTTATCATCTTTGAAATGAATCAAATTAAGTGATTCGATGATTATCCACGTCTTTACGTTTGTAAGTGTGCTGTGTGAGATCACTTAAGTTAATTAATTGAAATTTGCCGCGAAAATTGGATGTACCGAAATCTATTTTCGTTCAACTTCGGAGGAGTGACTGGTAGGTATAAGGGTTACCGGGCTTGAGGATGCCGGTCTCGACACGGCCCACGGGCACGGTCCCGATGCCGCCGATCTTGTAAACGTCCTGCAGCGGCAGGCGCAGCGGCTTCTCGGTGGGCCGCGACGGAGGCTGGATGGCGTCCAGAGCCTGCGACGCAACAATGGGTATTTGACACAGACCATATTAATTGACAACTATTCAAATAAATAATTTTTTGTGATTATTAAATAAAGAATCTCCCAAAAATCGTATCTAATATCCACGTCCCGTTAGTTTTATGTTCGAAAACCATTTTAAACTATCGATTTAAGTAAAAAATTGCGCCGAATTTTGATTACGTCACTGTTCAGTATTTCATACAGCATCCCATGTTGTCAAATACCCAATTCTGTGTGTGTGATAAAAGGCCGCAATAAAGTTTTACTCACGTAAATCACTTACATAAGTAACTCACAAAAAGTAAAGTTTTGTAAGTCGCGTATCTTTTGCAAATTCTGTTTTGAAGAACCCAACGACTGCGTAAATACATTTTTTAATTCAATAATCATTACCTGCCTACGTCATACTTGGTTATCTTTATTATAGATGCAGGTAATTTACTCGCTATCTTGATTTCAAATCAAGTGGGTGGTAAATTATATTATAACATTTCTAATAATTACAATCATTTAATATACTCGTGGTTAGGCGGATGAAAAAAACCGATTAAACTCACTTTAAAAAAACCGGCCAAGTGCGAGTCGGACTCGCGCACCGAGGGTTCCGTACAAACCTGTAGTAAGTTTTAAATTAAATGTTTTTTTTAAATATTTGAGTTGATTGAATGAAAGGTAAATTGCGATTTACGATTAATGACGTATTAAAAAAAACTACTTACTTGATCTCGTTCAAACCAATTTTCGGTGGTAGTTTGCATGGTAATGTACAACATATATTTTTTTTAGTTTTATCATTCTCTTATTTTAGAAGTTACGGGGGGGGGACACACATTTTACCACTTTGGAAGTGTCTCTCGCGCAAACTATTCAGTTTAGAAAAAAATGATATTACAAACCTCAATATCATTTTTGAAGACCTATCCATAGATCCATAGATCCACAGACAGACAGACAGACAGACAGACAGACATGACGAATCTATAAGGGTTCCGTTTTTGCCAAATTTGGCTACGGAACCCTAAAAAGTGTCCCGCTGGGAAAAGTTTGAATGTCCTTTTCCTCAGTTTTTTTAGGGTTCCGTAGCCAAATTTGGCAAAAACGGAACCCTTATAGAGTCGTCATGTCTGTCTGTCTGTCTGTCCGTCCGTATGTCACAGCCACTTTTTTCCGAAACTATAAGAGCTATACTGTTGAAACTTGGTAAGTAGATGTATTCTATGAACCGCATTAAGATTTTCTTACAAAAATAGAAAAAAAAACCATAAATTTTGGGGATTCCCCATACTTAGAACTGAAACTCAAAAATTTTTTTTCATCTAACCCATACGGGTATCTATGGATAGGTCTTCAAAAATGATATTGAGGTTTGCAGTATCATTTTTTTCCAAACTGAATAGTTTGCGCGAGAGACACTTCCAAAGTGGTAAAATGTGTGTCCCCCCCCTGTAACTTCTAAAATAAGAGAATGATAAAACTAAAAAATATATATGATGTACATTACCATGCAAACTTCCACCGAAAATTGGTTTGAACGAGATCTAGTAAGCAGTTTTTTTTTAATAATTTAAAACTTACCACATGTTTGTACGGAACCCTCGGTGCGCGAGTGCGACTCGCACTTGGCCGGTTTTTTACATAGTGAGTTGTCATCTCCTACCATTCGTATTGTATCTACTATTAGTATTATTATCTCCTACAAAAGTGTAAATTATCTTGTAGTAATACCTAACACTTATGAAAATAAGAATTTAGCTAAGTACCTAATGTACCGGGAGAGTTTCAATTTTGGTGACGGAATAGGAAGAATGTAGGATGACTACCGTATTACCTCAATGAGGCACTTGCCCTCCACCTTGCCCTCCTTGCGGTCGATGGTCCACCCCTTGAACCACGGCATCTTATCGGACGGCTCGAGCATGTTGTCGCCGTGCCAGCCCGAGATGGGCACGAACGCCACCGTGGCTGGATTGTAACCTACAAGATACCCCATTTTTCAGGATCTCCCAGAACTAGTTTTACATTAAATACTTCAAATATTGGATAGAAGCAGGCGTTACTTTTCAGAAATCTATGACAATCCAGAAAATATTTAATTCGCTATAATTCGCGACAATAGGTAAATCTATGTGGTACATAGATGTGGTGGTGTGTATCCCGCACATAAGGCCCGCGATATTCATCACACCACAGAAATTCTCCAAACTACCCTCAACGTACGTTTCACTCCGATACCGGAGCATGTTCAGATGTTAAATTTCTAGTTCCTTCATTAAATACTTCAAATAGACACAATTTTCATATTTATTCAGGACCAATAAATCAAAATGGAACTTGAAAAGTTACGCTGGAGCATCAGACTATATACTCACCAATCTTCTTGATGTAAGAAGACACCTCCTTCTTGATTTCCTCATAACGTGCCTCGTGGTAGGGTGGCTCGGTAGAGTCCATCTTGTTGACGCCCACAATCAACTGCTTGACACCGAGGGTAAAGGCCAGCAGAGCGTGTTCGCGGGTTTGGCCGTTCTTGCTGATACCGGCTTCGAACTCACCGGTTCCGGCGGCCACAATCAGAACAGCACAATCCGCCTGATAAATACAAAAAAAACAATCAGTCTTGTATTTTGGTAATTGTTAGATTAGACCTCGTCCGAGATTGAAGTTCAGCTCAGGGGTTATTTTTTTGATGGATCTATCATATCACTAACCTGAGAAGTTCCAGTAATCATGTTCTTAATGAAATCCCTATGCCCGGGGGCATCAATGATAGTGACGTAGTACTTGGCAGTCTCGAACTTCCACAAAGCGATGTCGATCGTGATACCACGCTCGCGCTCGGCTTTTAACTTGTCCAACACCTGGTTTAATCAAAACATTGAATGAACCAAACTAAAATAAGTATAGTGTCTAAAGAGAAAGTTGCGCTTTATATTTGGTTTGGGGAAAATAAGAAATTAACAGACAAATGAACATAGATATAATATCAATCACAAGATGACCGCTGCCTTTGCTATTATAAGTAGGCAATAAAGGAAGTTATTGCTTACCCAGGCATACTTGAATGAGCCCTTGCCCATTTCCTGTGCCTCCTTCTCGAACTTCTCAATGGTACGCTTGTCGATACCACCGCACTTGTAGATGAGGTGGCCGGTGGTGGTGGACTTGCCAGAGTCCACGTGCCCGATGACTACGATGTTGATGTGCGTCTTTTCCTTACCCATCTTGGTGTAGTTAGCGAGTTAACCACAAATTAGAAGTATCTAGCAAAACCAAAAACATATTTCAGAAACGGCTTTTCTATTGTGCTCTTGATATACCTAAGTATATATAGACAAGTTTCAGAAAGTAGGTATAACAGCTGAATATTGAATAGTTTATTGAAGTTGTCTGTACCAGCGCGGCGGACCAAATCACGATGGTTATGCGCTAGGTGCACCAGCAAAGCAGAGACGCGGCGTTTTTCTTGATAACAACCGAAATAATTAGCTTTATTTACTTTTGCACAACAGCGGCTCCTCCATGCCTTGTTTTTTGTACGTAGTATACTTTCCTACCAGTTGCAGCGGTACGTATGCCAAAGTTTATAAAGCTAGGCCCGGCTAGCGGCGAAGAGAGGAGATGGGCGAAGATATTGTGTTTAGCTCACTACTAAAATTATTGATAGATAACGAGAAAAACTCATCACGTCAGTTATAAATAAACAGATAACTCAGACGGAGAGGATCAGCTATACCTACCTATAGGAGCTCTGTCTAATTTTTGCGCTGGCTCTTTTAAGATGCTTTTCAGGAGGTACTTTAAGATTTCAAGGGTTAGAATTACTTTAAGAAAAGAAACTAAACAAAAAGCGATCTAAAGGCGGTTTTATTGGATTGAGCAAACCCTTTATCAGACGTGCCCCGAAAGCTGGCAGAATTGTGCTTTTTAAAGCTCTTACTAGGTACTGGACAGCTGCAGTATAGGTATGAGCCATTTTTGACATTAACAGCCAAAGCCTATAGTGAAATTCCAATCTCCTTATGTATAAAATTCTCGTGTCACAATGTTAGTTACCATACTCCTCCGAAACAGATTGACCGATTTTTATGAAATTTAATATGCATATTCAGTAGGTCTGAGAATCGGCTACTATCTATTTTTGCATACCTCCACGCGGACGAAGTCTCGGGCATCAGCTAGTGGATATATTATTAGATACTACCGAAGGATAGTTGTATTATAGCTTATTAGGTACCTAAGTAGGTAGATATAACATAAGGTAAGATTATAAAGCAATCAGATTTTGAACTCAATGCGGCAATAATCAGCAGGGTACCTACCCATTGCCTTTTCTAATGTCAAATATTAGTTACACAACTTATCCGCTTGCGTGCTGAGGCTGACCTTTTGCGAGACGTTTGATGCGCAGGTTATTCAAGTACCTAACAAGTTCGGCAGGGCGGATAGTTGTTTACATAAATCTATACTAATATTATAAATGCGAAATTTTGGATGGATGGATCTATGAATGGATGGATAGATGTTTGTTACTCATTCACGCCAGAACGGTTGAATGGATCTGGATGAAATTTGGCACAGAGATAGATTATATCTATAGTCTGGAATACCACTTAAGCTACTTTTTATCCCAGAAAATTAAAGAGTAAACCTCAATCCACGTGGACAAAGTCGCGGGCATCAGCTATTAGGTACATAATTCGTTTATCTTCACAGCGTATATTTCAGTTACTACCTAAATTCGTAGCATTCACCGAAGTTTCCATATCGCTTTTAACAAGTATATATTTCAATTTTCCGGAAGCTTTAGGCGCAGTATACTCAAACTGATGTTAATACGTTTTTCGTGGGATAACGGTTTTGTGGTAGGACCTAGGTATCGAAGAACACATAGGCATTCTGTATTGAAAGGGCACATGATTGTATATTATGCTATTTTGCAGTAGGAAAATATTTGACATAGTTACGACGATTTGAAAGACGTGGGTACCTACCATATTTAAAATTGTATCATCTTGCCACACATACGGAATTAAGATTATGGTAGTATATACCTAATTAGTAATTACAAACTATAGAAAAAAAAATAAGACAAAGTAGATACCTACAACTAGGAAGGAATAAAATTTCAATTAGCCAATCCGGAACAGGATGTTAAAAATCAATGAGACCTTAACGCCTATTCTCATCGAACACTACCTATCACAAGACCTTGACGGTTATGAGATTGATCGGTAGGTTTAAGGACGAATCACCAAAACAACTTTCTGTGCGGCAGTGCATTTTGAATTTTGTCATTCAAACAAAACAACTTTTATTTTCATGAAGGTTATGAACTTCGAACTTTATGTATAAAAACCGACATATTTTAATCTATTTATATTTTATATCTACCTATTAAGCAGATAAAATTATAATAGACTATTTGATAATTATGTAAAACATTGATGAATTGACAGAACATAGAGGTAGTTACTAGTTGTTGGTAAATAACGGCTGCTTGGAGAAAATCAATCGGCCGCCCAATTTACCTAAATACAGATAGCTAGGCAACCCTTAAATACGTTAATATTATTCCGTTAGATATGAAAGTAACATAAGACAATGCATATGATCTCCTGCTTAGGTAAGATTTATTTAAATATTGCACAACTAATACACATTCCTAGTACTAATGTATCACTGTAATTAATTATTAACAATGAAATGCACTGCCCGAGTCTGGAATGCACTTAGTTGGAGGCTTCGATTGGACTGGCAGCAAATCTCCGGGACGAGCTGCTTTGGGCCTGCGCAGGACGCTGGGACATCGATACAGCCAGCCTTTCATCCAAATATAGAACACTTCGCGAAACGACCTCTCATAACATAGACCGTATATCTCCCTACAATCGATTTTGTAACCCTAACGTACTCGTATTAGGCATACCTGCCATCTTTGGAGATGAAGAAATTTCAGTGCAATAGCTTCCTACAAAACTCAAAGCGCGAAATGATAAACTAACTACTTAATCAATGAGTTTGAGCTTTCAACCAGCATTTTAAATTCAGATAGGATAGACAGAAACTGCGCGTAGCCGTAGTACCTACCTATCTAGGTAGGTACCTAAAGATCACATCGATTATTATTACGAGATACGAGTGCATACTATCTAAATTTAGCTGGCTTAATCTATATGCATTTAAATAGATGTATTTGCAAATAACATGCTCCGACTTGCAAAATTAGAAATTTTATGTCGCATCGCAAACATGGCATGTGCTGGAGACATCGCTTGTTAGCACATGGTCTCGCCGGCAAACTGCCGCCTCCATCTTGTATTTATATGCATTTAAATTTATACTTATATAATTTTTTTTAAATGCATTTAGAAATAATTACACATAAGTATATTTTGAAAACATAATTTGTAAGTCATACGATAATTCTGCCATGTAGTGACAAACAGAAATGAAAAGGGGGAACATCGTTACCGAACGATATCTATGTAAAGATAAACAAGAGTTCATGTTAAATAAGAAAGAAAAAAACCGGGCAAGTGCGAGTCGGACTCGCGCACGAAGGGTTCCGTACCATTATTAATAAATAATTACCTTTGTTAATGAACCGCAAGACTAACTTTGTTTGTAGAGGTTTATTGTTTATATCAAAAAAACTATGCTAGTTAGAGCATTGGCTATAGTTTTCCTGTAAAGTATACGTAAATTCCTATTGACCATAATTATTTCAAATTTTTCGATTGGTAAACTCCGGAGATAAGGGGGGGGGAACGGTATTTTTTTAGACATTTTCCCCGATAAATCAAAAACTATCATAACTAAAAATAATTAAAAATCTGTTTTAGAATGTACAAAGTAAACCCTTTCATATGATACCCCACACAGTACAGTTATCTCACTTTTAAATTTCAACCCTCAGATTTTCCCCCCTTTTTAAATAAGAACAAAAATAAATTCCAATTTTTTTTAATTCCAGTGTCTTTGGGCCACTAATATACACAACTATTCCAAATTTCATGTCGATAGCTTCGGTAGTTACTGAAATAATCGAGTGTGACGGACGGACAGACGGACAGACAGACGGAGAAAGTCGCACCATAAGGGTTCCATTTTACCATTTTGGTACGGAACCCTAAAAATGGAAAAGAAAGCCTATCACAGTCTACAAGGGAATTAGATAGGTTGATTTACAACAACGGGAAAGGAAACCATGAATGAAAGGTACATTATATCCGCTTAGAATACATATTGTATTGGGTAAGTACATGTCTACAAAGCTCATTTTCATTTAAAGATTACTTTTTTCTAAAAAATTTAAAGAATCATAGTAATAAATTTCAAAAACAAAGTCAAATTGCATAATTTAAAATTCATTATGATAGATGTTTTGAAAAGAAAATATGAAAATACGAATGGACACTCATTGAAAATTGCAGTAAGTAAAAGGTTTATTGGTTACAAATAAGCTTACCAGTATATATTAACGCCAAAAACAGTAAATAATGGGAAAATTTTAAGAGACTCACCTTCGAAGCCGCAGTGACGAATTTTCCTAGCGATTTTCAAGCATGCGCTATGAAACTTCGCCCGGGAAATGAAATCAATAATATCATATTAGACACTTACATTTAAAAATTAAACAAATAATGTATTGTAATTGTATCACTGTGACTGAAATTTAATATTAGTTATTTTAAAAGAGGCTTAGCTTTCATTAAAAATAATTTAAACACAGTTTTATTATTAAAAGTTCGGAAGAAAATCCGGAAGGCCGCGTTTTCTTTTTCATTTGAAAGAACTGACAAGTCACAGATAATATTATGTACCATCCCCTCAAGTTAGATAGAAAATACGTTTGATGTACAAAATCTTCAACAGCTTTTTAATAAAGGTACCTACACCTACTGGCAGGGTTTAATAAGTATTGTAGGTATATTTTTAGGTAGGTACCAACTTAAACCTAGGAACACATCGATATGATAGGTAGACCTCATTTTTGATGTGGTTAGGTTATACCAGAAGCCCACCAGAAGCCGGTCATAGGTCAGTATAAAACCACGTATAAAACAATGGTCCCATCCTTGTCCCAGCCATAGACGTAGAAACAGTTATAGTTCCATGGTCCCAGCCTGGCTTTGTTTTAAATAAACCGATTTTGATAAAACCAAGCCAAAATTGACTCGCTTAAAATTAATTAGGTATTTGAAGTCTTACCTTGTAAGTGTCTTGGGGAAATCGTTTCAGCAGCTTTTCAGGTTCGTGTTCATAACATGGGTGCCTTTTCATCCATAGTTTTTTAAAGAAAATTTGTGATCTATCGCAGTTACCGCGGTTTAGGTAGGTACACAAATCTATTAAAATTAAACAAATAAGCAGTTTCTTTTCTCGCTGATGCGAAAAAACCTAACTCGAGAACGAAGCGCCTGCAAAAACACGTCGATTACGCGTTATGATATGTTTCAAATCCGCGTTCGAATCCCGGGTCGGTCGGGAATCAGAGTTAGGAAGTTGGCGGTGTTTCATCGCCGTGCCTCAGAGCACGTAAAGCCGTCGGTACTGCGCCTGATCTCTCTCCGGTCGTGCCGGATTTTCCGTCCCATCGGGCTGTGAGAGTAAAGGAACAGAAAGTGCACCTGTGTTTGCGCACACACTTGTGCACTTTAATATGTCCCACACAGACGGCTAATCTCTCTGGAGATTGGCCGCCGTGGCCGAAATTCGGTCCGGAGGACGTCATCATCATCATGCAATGTTTATGTCACCGTAAGATTGTAAAAACCGTTAGATTATAATCTAACTCGCGAAATTGTAAACTGTCGAATGATTACAATATAACGGATTATTTTTCGGTAGATTGTAATCTGTTAGGTTTATTAAACCGATAGAACCTAAGTGCACGGCCTGCGGCCGGGCACTACATGATCATTTATGTCGAACCCTAACCTAACCTACAAGAACGAGACAAGAAAACGTAAATACAATGAATATTTCAAAAATTGACACTTAAAACATTGAACGGTTCACAATCTATCGAAAAAAGAAAGCGTTATATTACAATCTTACGGTGACATTTAGCTGCTCGTGCTGACTGACTGATTGATCACCTCACCTGTAAAATTTTGTATGAAAAAAATTTTTTTTACTTATCGTTTCGTATAGAGGATAAAAAAATTCATTCAGAGGAAAAATACGGAGAGAGCTGATGATTGAGGATTTCGAAGACGGATGAAGAGCACAGCCAGGGTATTGAAGATAGGTGGGGGGTGCTCGACCAAATGTCACTCAAAATTTTATCCAATTGACAGTAAGCTGAAAAAAATTTCAAAATGGCGGATTTAAGATGGCCGCCATACAAATTTCGCCGGTGTCTATCTCGGAGAGTATAAAAGATGGATGAGTGGTTTATTGGCAAAAGATTATCAGGACTTGAAGGTCTACTTGAACAGGAAAAAAAATTTCAAGATGGCGGAATTTATTTTTCAATAGAAAATGTATGGCGAATATTGAAGAGACTAAGTATAATTTAGTGTTGAACTATGCAAGACTTTGATGCGGTTCCTTTTCGTTCAAATTTGTTCTTAAAGAAGAACTCTCCATAATTTTTCGGAGAAAAAATATACTTATGGTGAGCGATGATGATCGAAGGTTTGAAAGAAGGGTGAGGGTAAGGAAGGTTTCTTTGTGTTTTTACTTCAACGGTCTCTTAAACTATGCATGTCTGGAAAGTTTTTTTAACATTTAAAGGCCCTTTTAGATTCTTAGGGGGGTCTCTGTTTTATGTTTTCTTATGAGATTTTTTTACGTCTGTCGTACGCTTGGCACGCTGGTGCTTCCACTGTGCTCGCTAGCATAGCAGTGTGTTGTTTACTTCAGAACACGTAGGCAGTAATCTCTAGGATAGAAGGAGAGCAAGTAAGTAAACAGTGGGCCGCGCGGTCTACTACGTGGTCCGTTTTAGCGGGCCACGCACCCACGCGCCCTACTAGTCTTATATATACCTAATCATAGTAATCTTTTCTATATCTATATGAAGGCACAAATTAAGGATGTCCGGTCCGTCTGTTTGTTTTTCACAGGCATTTTAAAAAAACCCGTTAAGTTTTTGGCAAATATCTACAGAACCGTAATAAGCAGATTCCCTGTTCCGTGACAGAAGAGAACCCTACCGTACGTCTGGAATCTGGATAACAATTTGTTAAGACGCTCATGACGCTTTACAAGCGTATTTCCGTGATATTGAACATCTATTTTCTTCTTCAAATGACATCACATAATTTTGAAAAAAAATGTAATGCAATACTTAGATTCATGCTCTTCAATTGTGTGGAGAGGCCTTTTTATAATTTTTTGATTATTTAGATTAATACAAGCAATTATAAAATAAATAACTTCGCACATGATTGTCTATTAACTTTATTACCTGAGGACCCACGAAAGTGAAACTTACATAAAAATAAAGAGAATATTTATAAGGTAAAAACTCAGCAGTGATTTTTTAAATTTTTGGCGATTTTCCACGAAAATTCACATATTTCGGCCAAATAATGCTAGCGGGTGTTGCGCGGGCGACGGGCGGTAGATGGCAGATGCCTTTCAGACGGGGAGGACGTATCCATTTTTCCCGCCAAAACGCTCTCGCGCCAACACGGCAGACGTAAATGAAATATTGAAAAAGTAGTGAATTCTAATAATTACTGAATGAATGATAATGGAAGATTTTTTCCATATCTTAGCACTGCTGGACAATATATTAAAACTGGTACATATTTTATTTTCCTTGTGTATTTTTCGTTTCTTTTTTTAAATTGTGCTAAATCAAACAACGCCATCTATTGTGAGATGGGGAACCATATGGGTTTATTCCTGCAGCAGAACTATTTTTAACAATGCCTAAAATAAAACAACGCACAAACAAGGTAATTAAAAATATGAATATCGCGTAAGTATCTAGTAAGTACCCATAATTTTTTTACTAGCTAAATTATGAATATACCCAAGTTCAAATCAATACATAATTCTATACACGGGAACACGTAGGCTAAAAGTCTGGCCAGTATTACCTAAGTAATTACCTAATGAAAATTTCTTGTCAAAATAAAGGAAAAAAAGGGTAAAAAAGGCAAATAAAGGTAACCAAATCAGTTTTTAAGCCCGAACCAGGAATTGAACCCAGAACTACGCCATCCTCAGTCCAACATGCTAACTAATACACCAACGAAAATCAACCGATCTAGGTAGATAAGTACGTACCTAGTTTGTGTTCAGACATATTTTATAACTTATTTTAGAAACATCTTTCATTTACGAGCTGATAAATCATAATAATGAAAAATGTCCTCCCGACCGAATTTCGGCCACGGCGGCCTATCTCCAGAGAGATAAGCCATCTGCGCGGGAGATATTATACCTAGTGCACAAGTGTGTGCGCATACACAGGTGCACTCTCTGTTCCTTTACTCTCATAGCCCGATGGGACGGAAAATCCGACACGACCGGAGAGAGATCAGGCGCAGGACCGACGGCTTTACGTGCTCTCCGAGGCACGGGGGTGAAACACCGCCAACTTCCTTACTCCGGGCTAGTACTGAGAATTTCTTGTCAGAAAACCCCAATACTTGCTACGGCCCGACCCGGGAATCGAACCCGGGACCTCGTCGGCCGCAGTCGAACATGCTAACCACTAGACCAACGAGGCAGTCAAATCATAGTAAGGTAGGTAGGCAGTCTGATAAATCATAGTAAGGTAGTAAAAGGTATACCTACGTTTAAAAATCTTGAACTGAGTGACTGATCTACCTATCAACGCAAAGCATAAGCAAGGGCTGGGTGGGGTCAGCTACCTATTAGCTATTCTTTGCTATTACCTAGCTACCTAGATAATGTACATACTTACGTACTAAAGAAACATTTTTGTTTTTTTATTTATTTTACTTATCCAATCTATATATATCATACTAATGTGTGTTTGTTTGTTGGTTTATTGGTTTGTTTGACCTTCAATCACGGCGCAACGGAGCAACGGATCGACGTGATTTTTGGCATGGGTATACCTAGTTGAAGACCTGGAGAGTGGAGAGTGACATAGGCTTTTTATCCCGGAAAATTAAGTAGGTAGTTCCTGCGTAAATAAAAAAATACTTAGACCACGCGGACGAAGTCGCGGGCATCAGATAGTATCTTATAAATAAAATCGTTCAACAATCACTTACTTACCTACTACTTACTTACTAACGGCTACCTAAATATGGAGAAGTACCTACATGTTTCATCACTTTTGAAAATTCGACCCCCAAACGGGTGAAATAAGGGATGAAAGTTTGTATGAGTCTCAAGATATTTTTTAAGTTAGGTACCTATATCAACGAAACTTGTACTTATTTTGGTCTTCAATAAAAAATAAAGAAGTACGTGTGTCACAGTTATACCTACAAAATTTCATCCCCAAAGGGGTAAAATAGGGGTTGAAACTTTGTATGACAGTCAGTCATTTTTCAAGTTAAAGCCATGAAAATAAGTATTTGGAATTTTGGTGATTACTTATTGAAGAAATACGTGGTTCACAGTTTTTGAAAATTTTATCCCCAAGGACGCTAAATAGATAGTTTGTCCTTCAATCACGCCGCAACAGATAAACGTGATTTTTTGCATGGGTATAGTTCTGCCGTCAGTCGACTTATACATTTTGCCAATTTTGAGTTATATATACTATGTGAAAGAGCAAATTTTTCTCTATCGAACAGTCTGGGTCACATTTTTTTATAGTATCTTTGATAGTCTTTGAGATCTGGAGACCCCGAACACGGCTAACTACATCATTTTCGCGATTTTCCGATACTTAAATACGTTTATGTGACTTTTCGACAGTAGAATACGGCTTTGCGTTTGTAACCGTCTATTTCAAGTTTATATTTCAGGTAAGTACTTTGAATTTCTAAAAAACGGTTACATCAAATTACGACAGTATAAGGCCGATAAATAAGTTTATAAGTACGTAATTTAGTGATTTGTACTAAAAAAGTTGTAATGGCATTTACGAAAACTAAGTGACAGTTTTCTTCAAATACTTATCTACAACACAGTAAGGCACACTAAGCTGACTTATTATCGGAAAGCTAATGTGACATTGAAAATTGTACGTGTCTAAAAGGCAGTGAGCGTTTTTAGTTGTCATATTTTTTGTTAATAAGTGTTTAAAATATACTATACTGCCGTCCGTTTACTTAAAGGCCGTTAAGTGAAAAACCAAATTTTGAGTTATGGCCAAAAAACATGAAAATTAAAGTTTCTAGAGTTTTATTAGACGTACAGCTATATTTTATATACCAAATTATTTGTTTTCTTTAAAGCTTTCATTTTATGAGTCTGAATGAGTGTTTTTGTGTTTAAGCCATGTTTATCTATCCCTTGATGCGACCTCTTAAAATACTAAAAAACAACTGACTGAAGCGCAATCGTATTATAGAGTGGTAATGGAATCGTAATTGTTGATACATATACCTTGTGTCACAGTTTTATGCAAATTTTTTAGCTTAAAAGCCGTTAAATCGCTTAGTCGTCTTTTAAAACATGTGAAAATCGACGGCTGGTATTTTAAAAAAACCGTTATGAGACGAAATCTGTTTATTTCATTGTGTAGGGCTACTAATACAAAACAGATTTCTTATCAAAAATAAGGTCTTTGAATAAACCACGCACACTAGCTGTCTTTTAGCTAGGCAATAACTGGTACTTTCATAAAGCTCTAAATTAAAATTAACTTAAAATTAAATTGCAATAATCATTAAAAATGTAGTAAATATACCTTTGTGGCCCATTACATAATATTTAGACACTCTCGCCACGGTACAGGTTGGTGAAGTTTCGTATCTGCGCTACGTTGGTGTGCACTGTCCACTGACGAATTTCGTGAATAAACTATGAATACATTAAAATGTAATATCGTGATAGAGAACCACTAGTGTACGTTCAAAATAAAATATCGGAAATGTAGATGAAGAAATCTAAAAAGAATATGTACATCAGCGTTCACGAGCAGTAAAATTAGCAAGTCCAATTTGCACTATTTGATTCTCTGCCATCGGGGCAGCGGAAAAATTTGAGGAAGGGTAGTAGAAGATATGAAAGGTGTCTTCAAAACAATGGATCCTAATATAATTCCAGTGTTTGTAGCACGGGTTCTTGAAAAACTATCTCTTATTTTGTTTGATCATCTTACCGCACAAAAATGCTAAAAGATCTTACAAAAATAAGTTCAGAAGTTGTAGCAATTACAATCTCAAGAGTGACAATACAGATGTTTGATGAATGGCGATCTGATATACGTAATCTGAAGTACGCTGTTACAGGTCATCTTGCTTGGCCGTTGAACTATTGTGGTCCAATGTTAGCCTGACAGAACCACTTGTCATATTTGAAACTCCCCATTTCGTGTTTTCATAGCCGATGGTTGGATTTTAAAATGGAGAAAGCGTACTTCAGATTACGTATATCAGATCGCCATTTATCAAACAGCTGTATTTTCACATATAAGATTGTAATTGCTGCACCTTTTGAACTTAATTTTGTGTCAGTCAAAATGATCAAACAAAAAAGGAGTCAGTTTTTTAAAAACCCGTGCTAGAATCACTGGAGCTACATCGGGATCCATTGTTTTAAAGACACCTTTCATCTTTTCTACTACCTTTTCTTAAAATATTCCGCTGCCCCGTTGGCAGAGAACCAAATAGTGGAAATTTTACTTGCTGATTTCACTAGGTACTCGTGAACGCTGATATACATATTCTTTTAAGTGTTTCTTGATCTACATTACCGATACTTTATTTTGAACGTACACTAGTAGTTCGCTATTACGATATTACACTTTAATGTATTCAAATTTTATTCGCGAAATGCGTCAGCGCACATGCAGTTACAAAACACCACAGACCTGTATCGCGAGAGTAGCTATCTAATTAAGTTATGGGCCACAAAGGTCTATTGACTACTTTTTTGTGATTGTTGCATTTGAATATAAATGGTAAATAAATTAAAAAGCATTAAAAGTTTGGCAACTATATTTAAATTTGGCACTCAGTTGTTCATTTTAATTTAGAGCTATATGATAGTACCAGTTAGTCAAGTCAAGTCAAGTCAAGTCAAATAATTTTTATTCAATTTAGGTAGGTATACTACACCTGTTGACTTCCAGTTGTTTATAAATAAAATATAATGGTGATAATCAGTAACGGTATCTTAAAACTAAAGCTACGAGGGTTCCAAACGCACCCTGGTCTGAGAAGAGCCCACAACAAACTCAGTTGGTTTTTTTTCATTATCACCATTTCACAAATCATCTTAACTAAGGAACTATCTGAGCCACTAGATCAAATCAAATCAAATCAGTTTACGTCTTACATTAACTTTGAACTTATTCAGAGACATTTTCAGCATGTATTCTGGGAGCTTATTGTAGAAGCGGAGACTATTTCCAACAAATGAATTGCTAGTTTTACTAAGCCTAGAAGCAGGCATTACAAGTTTATTTTTATTTCTAGTATTGACATTATGACAATCACTTTTCTTCTTAAATTTATCAATGTATTTATGCACGTATACTAAATTTTCAAGTAGCGTAGGTTGTGCGCTGTCATAATATTGATTTCTTTAAATTTATCTCTGTTGACTTATTTGGCTCTCTTGGTCCCATATTATATGGCTCGAACAGCCCTCTTCTGCAGCACAAAAACATAATTAATATCAGCAGCATTACCCCATAATAATATACCATACGACATAATGTAGTGAAAGTAAGCAAAATAAACTAATCTCGTCGTTTCTATGTCTGTCAACTGGCGAATCGTTCACATAATTCTTGGCGATAAGTCATTTATGTGATTGCCCTATTGGAGTTTAGCATCTAACGTTATTCCCAGAAAAACAGCGGTATCCACTAAATCTAATTCCTCATGATCAAGTTGTACAGTGGTTTTTACCTGTTTGACATTAGGTAATTTAAATTTGATACACTTTGTCTTTTTCCCATTGAGGAGTAGGTTATTAGCTTCAAACCACTGTACCACTATAATATATTATTGATTAAAAGACAGCTATTGTGCATGGTTTATTAAAAAACCATATTTTGATAAGAAATCTGTTTATATTAGTATAGTATAGTTGTATTATTAGTAGCTCTAAACAATGAAATAAACAGTTTTTGTCTAACAACTGTGTTTTTTAAGTGCCAGACGTCGATTTTCCAAGCTTTACTGTTTTAAAATAACGCTAAACGATTTAACGGCTATTAAGCATAAAAAATGCATAATTTGTGACACAAGGTAAATGTGTCAACAGTTACGATTCCATTACTACTCCATTATTACGGCTGCGCTTCAGCTAGCTGTTTTTTAGTATTTTAAACCGACTTCCAAAAAAGGAAGAGGTTCTCAATTCGGCGCGTATTTTTTTAATGCATGTTACCGCATATCTCCGTGGTTTCCAAACCGATTTGAAATTTTTTCAGTGGTTAGAGGAAGCTTGCGAGGTGGTCCCATAAAAAAATCTTAACCCTGATGCTGACTCCAAATCCTTAACCCTGATGCTTTAGGTATACCTACGACTCAAAACTAGGGAGTTAGGAAGTTTTGACGGTGAATTCATATAGTAGGTATCAAGTGACGTGTAGGTATACGATTCAACTCTGAGTCCCAACTCCTCAACCCTGATGCTGCAGGGTACAGAACTCCTTAAAAATAGCGATTTAGGATCTTTTATGGTGAATTAATATTGTAGGTGTCAAGCAACGACTTCATAATTAACTCCAAGTCCCAACTCCTCAATTCTGATGCTGCAGGGTACTGCACTCCTAAGCCGTGGGGATTAAGAGTACACTAAAAAGTTAAAAATAAAAATTCTTTCCAAAAAACCGACTTCCAAAGCCACTGTTTAGTAAAAAATAATTTTGATTTCTACACACTATGTTGAATTTCGACTGCCTCGTTGGTCTAGTGGTTAGCATAGTCGACTGCGGATCATCGAGGTCCTGGGTTCGATTCCCGGTCGGGCATAAAAGTTAGGTATTGGGTTTTTCAATTAAGAAATTCTCAGTGCCAGCCCGGAGTTGGAATTTGGCGGTGTTGCACCCCCGTGCCTCGGAGAGCACGTTAAGCCGTCGGTCCCGGTTATTATCACTAACATCATAATAATCGTTAAAGCCCGCCTGGGTCTAAGCTCTAATTCCCGCTCTCCTATGAGAGTGGAGGCCTGTGCCCAGCAGTGGGACGTTAATAGGCTGTAGTGATGATGATGATGATGATGATGTTGAATTTGGGCGAGTATAACAAAGATAGGCAAAGCTGACGCGTCAGGCTCGCCCGACTTCAACATAGTGTGTAGAAAGCAAAATTATTTTTTACTTTACAGTGGCTTTGGAAGTCGTTTTTTGGAAAGAATTTTTATAAGAGATCGCATCAAGGAATAGATAAACATGGCTAAAACACAAAAACTACATTATTTATCTTAGCACTCATTCAGACTCATAAAATGAAAGCTTAAAAGTAAACAAATAATACCCCAGATAAGTACCAATTTCAAAAATCAGTACCTACGATAACAAATACCAAATGGCGCTGACTTCTTTAAAATTTTAGTAACAGTTTCGTCTTTTGTGATACCAGAGAACCCCAAATATCGATTTTGAACGAAATCGGTACGATAACAAAGAATTTCAAACTGGCGCTAATTAAAGAACTCTAAAAATAAGTAATGACTATTCAAAAACACTCGAGTCCGTACTTGAGAACCTCCGACTTGAACCCCTCTGTGATCCAAACCCTGTGACGAGAAACCATTACCTACGTAGAGACTCGATGCAGCGACGCGAGATGGCGCGTAGATGACCTCAGTTATGTGAAAATAGCATTCGGTCATTGCCACAGGCGGCGGTAAAAATTATTGGACATGAAGCGAGGGGGGGGAAGGGAAGTCGAACGCTCAAGGCCATTGGCAGCTTGGAGCCCCTTAAGTTAACAGTGCGGACGAAAAGTAAGGTGCGAGTGCGAGTAAAGTGATTAGAGTAGAGTTAAACCTGCAAGGATCACTAATCACTGTGTGAACATTTACTTTACACTTAACACCATAAAATATGTCAACTTATCACTTCGCACGTGCACTTTTTACTTCACAAAGTGTAATACAGCCGTTATGCGTGTTCTGACAAAAACTTGACTACTTTTTTATAATTTTAAAGTTTTTACAATTATAAACACAATAGAATAATAAACTCATTTATTTCTAGTTATTACTATCGATTAAACAATTTTATTGCTACATTGTAAATTCGCAGGCCACGACCGTTTTTAAAAAAAATTCAAAATTAAATAATCATTCTTTGTATGAAAATAATACAAAGAATAAAAAATATCCCTGAAACAAACGGCTGCAGCCTGGGTTCTGTAACCAATAAGTAGTAGTTCATATTGTATTGTCTACATAATAAATCCACATAATCTTAAGTTAATATACAGTCTAAATTCCAAAAAACCTTTCAAATTCCTATACAATCGATTAATCTTCAGCGTTCATGGTTATCAATTTTCAAAAATAAACCAAAAATATAGGTAGGTAGGTACTTTTAAGCATAATATGTACTATATAATAAGAGGACTACTAAAATTACATTCGTTTGTTGTTATGTAACTTACATATGCATATTTACCTACTATTTTTAAGTCTATGGTATTTTGTTACATCCGAAAGTTTGCTTATGAGGCTCAATCCACGTTAAGACTATTTGTAGGTCCGATTTTATCGGGCCGATCTTGTGACCAACTCAACGCATACGTCCGTCACTTCGTCGGTGGCTATCTTAGGAAGTGTATGATATGAATTCACCGATTTTGTAGTATAGTATGCGTTAGCTTACCTATATGTTTCCGAATCTTTCATATTCCATCGGCAACCAGATCGGCTGGCATACACCGACTATGTTTTGGACCGACTTTTTGTAGGACGTGTGCGTTTCAATATTGCAATCTGTATGTTTCATTTTGTGCCGTCAAAAAATCGGCCACCAATTGTCTGACGTGGGCGAAACTCCTTATAAATGCGATGGAATGTGTCGCATATCTGTTTGTTTTTTTATATACATATTTTTATCGAGTGTTGTATCATATAGACAAGTGGAACACGTCTACCGAATAGTTAACCTATATTGTGGCAATACTACAATACGAGAGTATGGTAGTAATATACAAAAAACATATCATATTATAGATGTAGTAATATTATGGCTTTACATGATTTGTAAAGAGAGCAAGGCAATATTAACATAATTATTATAAGTACAAGTAGTAAGTAAGTATTATTCATATTTCTTCTACGAAAATAATACAAATGTTGAGTTGTTTTTGCAATATCATTACGATAAATACTGATTGTATTTAAGGTAACGATAGTTTTAATTTCAAAACTTGTTTTTATTAGAAAAATGCCTCATTAAAATACCACATAATTGGTTTCGGTTACTTACGTTAATATACGAATAGTTAATTTGAATCACAGATATTTTGAAGACATTAACATATTATAATGACGTAATAGTAATTGTAATGTCACTTTCACTTTCCTGCCGGCCACGGGAGATAGCTTCCCCAGCCTTTACTCGGATTCGGATCTTGCCCTAAAAATTGAAATACTTTTTATTCACATAACCATCAATTCATTTAAAATTCAATTGTCTCGGAACATTTACCATAACTGTATTTTCTTGTCGTTTGATAGATTGAGTAGGTAGGTACTTATATGTATAATATTTATTAAAAGTTAGAACAGGTGCAAGAGGGAGTTTTGGCGCAACATAATATTATGCTGAAATAAATTGATTTACCTTTAGCAATGGCGTGTATTTTGTGCGTCTCGTCCGAAGTGAGCGTCAGAATCTTCTGGAGCACCGGCACCAGCCGACTGCGTTCGTCTCCGGGTGGCAACGTCAGAAACTGTACCCAGTAATATACAGTATTAATGTACTGCTAGATTTATGTCAATTATGGCGGAAACCGAATAGGGGTTGCTCTTATGGTTGATATATATGTCACCGTAAGATTGTAAAAACCGTTAGATTATAATCTAACTCGCGAAATTGTAAACTGTCGAATGATTACAATATAACGGATTATTTTTCGGTAGATTGTAATCTGTTAGGTTTATTAACCCGACAGAATGTCAAACCCTAACCTAACCTACAATAAAGAGACAAGAAAACGTAAATACAATGAATATTTCAAAAATTGACACTTATAACATTGAACGGTTCACAATCTTTCGACTGTTTACAATGTATCGAAAAAAAAGCGTTAGATTACAATCTTACGGTTTTTACAATCTTACGGTGACATATATATGTAGTTTGTATACCGAATGGTTTTAATATAACCGCCATGCCCCTAACAGGTTAGCCCGCTGCCATCTTAGACTGCATCATCACTTACCATCAGGTGAGATCGCAGTCAAAGGCTAACTTATAGTGGATAAAAAAAAAGTTTAAACCAATAAGAGGTGACAGTGATCGTGGCACTGTAGCAATCAATTTCACGTAAGTAATAAGGGGGCTTATGTGTGCACTGACCAGAGACAAAGACTGCTAGACACTACCCATTTCAGTCGCCCAAGAAAATAATGCATATTCATTCAATATACACGTGAAAGAATAAGATAGAGTTACAACATTTTTTGTCCCTAGTTTTAAGAAGAGCTTGAACTCGAAGCAGCAAACCCTTTAAATGGCACACCTACATATCGAAAGTATACTGTATTCACTATCCCTTTCGGTGACACACTTGGTGGAGTTCTTTTTTTATTAGTACAAAAAACTGACTACAATTGCGGATAAGGCTATAATAAATTAAAATATATACAACTAGATGATGCCCGCGACTTTGTTCGCGTGGACTAAGTTTTTTCGATTTCCGGGGGAACTCCTTAATTATCCGGGATAAAAAGTAGCCTATGCCCTTCCCCGGGATACAACCTATCCCGAATTTCATCAAAATCGGTGGAATAGGTGGACCGTAAAAGCGTAGCAAACAGACATACACACTTTAATAATATTAGTATGGAAGAGTCTTCTAGATGTGGACATGGCATGCACCTTGGATGTAAAGGGCGCCTTAACTACAGCGAAAGCAACCGTAAATATTATCTAACAAAACCTAACAAAATACAAAACAAAGCGAAGCAAACAAAGTTCTAGCGGATTGTTATTGTACGGCACTGACCTTGAGTGTGACATTCTTCATGTACTCTGTGTTGTGAGCGTTGTTCGCGGAGGCGCGCACGCGACGCAGCTCCGCCTTCAGCAGATCACTTAGCTGCGTCAGCCGAGCGCCCTCGCGCTCGGACTCCGCTAGCAGCACAGTTATGTGCTTCACCCTAACAACGAAATTATTTTGCTCTCAAAAATCAACGCTATTTATTAAAAACTAAGGGGTTTGAAATTCGTCGACAGGATATTGATAGATCATTCCCAGGGCCAGCTCTTCCATTTAAGCGAACTAAGCTACCGCCTAGGGCGGCTTTGTGGGCGGCTTGACGAGGACATGGTTAATGGCACGGATTTAAATGCACCCCTATGAGAAAAATTTAAAAAATGCACTCGCTTGGCTCGCTTCTTCAATCACTATCGAAAAGTTCGAAAAAGCTGAAAAAAAAAGTATCGAAAAGTTCGGTGAACCTTTTTTGTGCGAGCATTTCCACATTTTTTTATAGTACTTTTATACTTTACTACGCTGAGTTTGTGCGCTCTTCCCAGGCCGAGGCGCGTTTGGAACCCTAGCAGCTTTAGTTTAAATCTACCGTAATAATTATCACCATCACGTCTCATATTTATATTATTGACGTTCAAAAAGTGTAGAGTAAAGTGTTCGTGTTCAGAAAGATTCAGCAACAAAACGTTGCAAAAATTGACTTGCCTCAGGCTTGTGCAAGTGACCAAGTGCCAGAGCTTATTTCTAAAAGGTTTGCTTGTGAGCATAACGATATTAAAAGTAGTACCTCTGCTGTTGAGCTACAATTTTTCTTCTCAATTCTGCAATCTCTTGATCTGAAGTGAGACCGAGTGATGATGTGTCCAGGGACTCATTTTCTGGAACTCCTTCTTCTAGGAGTCTTTCTAACGGAATGGGAGATCTCCTACCCCCACTTGTTAACATAGATTTTGATAATGGCGGGGAAGGAGCAGATTCGGAACCCTAAAAGTTACAAAAACCAGAATTGATTACACCTTATTTTACGGTTATTCACACTTTTCAAGGAACAGGACCCACATTGAAAAACCAATATCCATCGTCCCCACTCATCATACATATACAGTGTGTTTTTTAGCTGGGACAGTATGGGGAAATCCGAAAGCTTAGGAAATGCAGGGAATTGTCAAATCAGTCCTACAAAGAACCAGTAGGTCTTTTTTGTGAAAACAATTTTGGCATAATCAACTTTTAGTAAAGATTAAGTAGTTGCTTAAAATGAATAATCGGCTTAGTTTTATGTAAGGATCATTAAACCGTAAGAAAATAAATTGGACAACAGAAGTTTACAATTTTAATAATTCGGAAAATTAAACGTTTTGTTATTTATATTTGTTTCTACTTATATGAAAAACAATAACTAAAGTCTAATAATCAATTACATGCCATATTACTTCTTCAAATGCATATTGATTATTGTTATTGATATGATATTAATCATAGTTGTTAAGACTATATAAAACACTTAAAAAGTGAGATATGTTATCTTAAAAGAAAGCGTTGTTGTAATTGATTTAACACTAAATGTATATTTAGTTATAATAAGTGAACACAGATTAAAGGGAAATAGTGAAGTCCTTAATAATTGCTTAAAAAGCTTATGGATTGTTTTATTTTATATCGATAAGTGTTATTAAGTGTGCTTACGTCAGAGCTGTGAAAGTGCATAAACCTACGTAAAGTATCACATGACGACATAGCACTTAACAATTTTAATATTCTAATAAAATTAGAAGCAAGTAACCGAATGAAAACCTTAATTTTTTACTTTAGTGATAAGCGATGTACCGGATATCCGTATCCGTATCCGCGGATATCCGAGGGAGCAGAAAGATCCGTATCCGTATTAGTCCAGGAAACGGGGCGATCTGTTGTATGGAGACCCCCACATTGAATCCTCAGTCGATGAAACTTGGCAGGGTTTTAGTATTGAATGATCCAAAACCTACACAAAAATATCCACCAAAAAAAAAAACCGGAAGTTAGGTATTTATACCTAAAAGTACAAAAAGCTTAATATTTTGAATTAAATAATATCTCGCTCCAATTTTTTTTTACCAAACTAATTAATAGCCGTATTATGAGATGCTCGATAAAAATCCAAAACTTTATTCAAACTAAACAATTTTTTTTAAAGAGGTTTTCTTTTTCTGTCCATAATTTCAACAAAAAAATTGCTCATACTTTTTTCTATTTTCTCATGTCCTTAAAATGCTGTTTAGCATAAGGTGTAAGAAAATCCACCAAAATGTGCATACCAAAATAAATTTATCTCACTTCAAATTAAAATTATTTATAACTCGGTATGGAAAATTTATCCATCCTATTTTTTTTCTTTATTATAGTAGGTAGTCAAATTTATACTCAAATCCTAAATATCCACGCAAAACACCGAATTAAACCGGACGTATGAAATCTAAACTATGTTTACGCGATAATGTATCTTAATCCTTCATCTATTGGGTAGATGAAGGATTATATACTACGCGCACGCTATACTATAGCGTGCGCGAGCGAAGCGAAATGTGAAAAAGTGAAATCACAATCATAATATTATTTCTCCAGCGTGGATACTACAGGTGGATATGGTTGTCGTCACTTGTCAGCGCTTAAGCGCTTACTGTCTTCTTTAATGCTATATTGAACACTTGTGGTCCGCCCCGGCTTCGCACGGGTAGCACTAATCATCATAATAGTCCATACCCAATAATAGCCAGCTGGCACTGGGCAGCACATCAGTTTTTACATTAGGGCTGTGATATCTTCGCACTGCCGGCCGGCCCTATTTCTATCGCGCATTAACTAATTTGAATGTTATCTTTCCAAGATATCCAACTGAAATAAATGGTGTAAGGGGCGAATTTGGTTTATATTAAATACTTGAGTTGACCAACCATTTTATTTATATAAGGATTAATACTATGTCAGGAAAAAACCACTTCGAAATGAAAGCTTTGTTTTAGACCAAATTTGAAAAATATTATTATTACCTACTATTTTATTAATCGTTAATTCCTTATCTTAAATAATTTGAAAATCAAAAAAATTATTATTGTGAGACAACCTTTAAAGATAGATATATGCCATTGGTACTTTTTTAGAACTTTTTCAGAGGAACAATTCCACCGTACATTGTTTTCGTGTAACTTTTACTATTTACGCAGCGCACGCCACGGAAGCTCTAACAGGGGACGATTTTTTTCGAATTCATTCACATTATTGCAAACAAACAAATCTTTCCTCTTTATAATATTAGTTTAGATAAACAATATAACATTGCAAAAGATAAATTCAACATTAATAATAACCACTAATTGTAACGACTTACCTTCAAGGTATATTTTCATAGTTGGGCCCATAAAAAATTGTTTTATTTTTGAGCTTTGTTTAAATAAATATTTAATTGATTTCTTCTCATTACTTCTAGAATTTGAGAAAATGTATTAATTATATTTTGTTTAAGTTAGTATATTACACGCCAGTAATTGGCAAACTGCCTAAAGCCTTACTGTAAACATATTTGTACTTTTGTTGTAATTTGTAAGCAAGTTTATGCGACAAATAAATGAATTATAACCCATACGCCAATCTAAGGTCACTGGACTTATTCAAAAATGCAGTTAAGAATCATTATCTTGCAAACTGAAGACAACAAAAATTATTCTTTAAGCAGAGTCGAAATATATAATGTATTATAATACATATGTTTTAGTATATTTTATAATTAGCTATATTATATATAACTAGTATTTCGCCCTGTGCGCGAGCTGCTAAAGCAGCTCACGGGTTGTGGTTATATTTACAAGTAGTACAAATTTTACTGTACTGAATTCATTTATTATGGTGATAGCAAAATAAATAAAACTGGCGCTGTTTTTTTAAAACTTTGGTAACAGTTTCCTGTTTTGTAACCCCAGGGAGTCCTAAATATCGATTTTGAACGAAATCGGTCAATTAACAAAGAATTTCACAATGGCACTGATTTTTAAAACTTTTGTATCAGTTTCCTGTTTTGTGACCTCAGCGAGCCCTAAATATCGATTTTGAACGAAATCCGTCAATTAACAAAGAATTTCATAATGGCGCTGATTTTTTTAAATTTTGGTACCTACCAGTTTTCTGTTTTGTAATCCCACGACGTCCTAAATATCGTTTTTGAACTAAATCGGTCAACTAACAAATAATTTCAAAATGGCGCTGATTTTTTAAAATTTTGGTACCAATTTCCTGTTTTGTAATCCCAGGGAGCCCCGTCGTGGGTAAAACGGAACCGTATCAAAATCTTGCATAGTTCTACACTTGTAGTATCTTCAATATTCGCCATATATTTTCTATGGAAAAATAAATTCAGCCATCTTGATTTTTTTTATGGCAGCCATCTTAAATCCGCCATTTGAATTTTGTTCAGCTCATTGTCTATTGGATGAAGTTTGAATGACATTTGGTCGAGCACCCCCCCACCTAACTTCAATGCTTCGATCGGTTCATTTAGGCAAATCGGCCGCCACCTTGTTTCCCAAATTCATATGTCATAATTTTTCCCTACTCCCATCACGCACCCAAACATATATCCTATACATCAACTACCCCGTTTCGGTTCTGTGGCGCCGCGGTTCGGGGTCGTAAAATCAAAAATTTGAGAAAACTACAGCTCGGCCGCCATCTTGTTTTTCCAATTTTTACCACTTTTTCCATTGATCGTTTACTAAGTTTTTCAAAAATTGCGAGTTGTAACGAAATCGGTTGGAACACAAGAGTTGCAAGAATCACGTCGGCCGCCATCTTGTTTTTCCGAAATGTCATAATTTTTCCCTACTCCCATTATACTACTACTCCCACTCTACATTGTATCGTTTTCTGTCTCTTTCTAGGAGAACAATTATGCGGGTGTGTTGGTAGTTTATGTTTGTTTTTTTTTTCATGCATCCCCGAACACACCCCCTCTTTCTTCAATACCCTGGCCGTAGTCTTCACCCGTCTCCGAAATCCTCAATCATCATCTCGCTACAATAAGTACCCAGTCTTTTATAGTTCCTATTCGCCATATAATTTGGTATGAAAAAAAATATTCCGCCTTCTTGAATTTTTTTTTCATTTCGCTAAATAGACCTCCTCGTCCAGATAATCTCTTGACAAGAAACCACACTTCCATCTCTTATACTCTCCGAGATAGACACTGACGAAATTTGTATGGCAGCCATCTTGAATCCACCATTTTGGAGTTTTTTTTAAATTCACCGCCAATCAACCAAAAACTCATCCAGAGTTTTCCAGTGACATTTGTTCGAGCACCCCCCACCTATCTTCAATTCCTTGGCCGTGCTCTTTACCCGTCTCCGAAATCCTCAATCATCAGCTGTCTCCATATTTTTCTTCAAGTTATATTTTCTGACTTCTATACGAAGCCATCAGTGAAAAAAATTTTTCATCCAGAATTTTACAGGAGGAAATTTTTGAGGAAAATCTCGAAAACTACCCCAAATTAACGAAATACTTTTGAATGTCGAGTACAGGCTCGCGTCGTCGTAGGCATATTATCTCTGTATCGTGACGTCACCACGCTCCTTCCCCTGATTGATTAAATACAAAATATTTTTTTCTAAAATATTTTTAGTTTTTTTGCGCTTGATTATTATGTTGGATATTTTGATAGTTGATAGGAAAAAAAATATTGTTATCATATCAATAAAAAAAATGGACGGATTTTTTTTTCACTACGAATAAAAAGGTAACTTTCGAAAAAAATATAGACTGATGGAATATTTTGTGGATTTTCAACTTTTAGGTATTAAACGGCAATAGAAGGGCATTCCAGTGAAAAAGTTTGAATGAGCAACTTTCCGATGCAAGTAACATTAAAAAAACATATTTTTTCAAAATTTGGTTGTTTCAGCTTGGAGTATTTGTTGGATATTTCTTATTTAGCTTCCATACTTTACATGAATGTTTCCAGTGAAGAAAGTTTTTTCGGAACATTTTTCTGCACCAAGATATTAAACATAAAAGAGTTTAGGTAAAAAAAAAATACTTCTGTTAAAAATTTTTGGTGGATATTTTTAAATCACCTTTAATTCATGACACCTTATCATACTGTAAAGTTTCGTCGTCTGAGGAATTGCTGTTGGGGTCGACTAGCTTCCTTTCCTGGACTATATCCGTTACTTTTTCGACGGATCTTTTACCTTATTAATTTCCAATACATGGATCATAATCTATATAATATATAGGTGATTAGGTAATAGGTAGCAAGGAAAAACTATTAAATTCCTTTCAGATTATTTTTTGTTTCTTAAAATCAAATATTTGGCACCTTTAAATTGCAAACATTTATCGTAGTGAGTGTCAAGGTCACGCGCACCGATACCGATTGAGTAAGAAAGTTGCAATGCGTATCCGTATCCGTGGATCTTGACACCAAATATCCGTATTCGGATCCGTATACGCGGATATACATTTTTAACGATCCATATACATTTTTAACGATCCGGCACATAACTTTACCCATATGATAGATAGTGATCGATCTAGTAGATCAGCGTGGATCGGTCGATATTGTATTTTTAACCGATCGACGAATATCGGTCGATAAAACAATACGTTTCATCGATCAAGGGAATATCAACGGTAGATTGATTGATTCTAGCAGTAAAATTGCACCACGCGAGACTCGAGAGCTCGATAGCGAGTCGATAAATATCAAGCAACTAGCGAATTCCCGCGACTTCGTCTGCGTGGTTTGAGGTTTTTTGGTTCCCGCGGGAACTCTTTAATTTTCCGGGATTAAAAGTAGCCTATGTGCTATTCCAGACTATATTCCATCTCTGTGCCAAATTTCAGCCAGATCCGTTCAGCCGTTGGAGCGTGATTGAGTAACAAACATCCATACAACATCCATCCAAACTTACGCATTTATAATATTAGTAAGAAGTAAGATTGAGAAAGTCAATAATATAATTTAGAATTATGTCAACTAACGATCAACGATCTCAACTGGCATCAATCGCTGATCTTATCTTACCATGGCTTTAGTAATTTCATTTAAGGCCACACATGCAATGCCAGGGCAATTCAGCAAGTAAAGGATAACATACCTCTCCTTCCTCTCTCGGTATGAGAGAAACATTGATGTCCATTTCTCCATCACTTCCTTCCTCCCTGGGTATGACTGGGATCATGTACTTATCGCGGTTGGAATCTTCGTTGGCCTTTGCGTTTTCTTGTAAAAGTGCAATCTGTGTCTTCAAGTTTTCAGTTTCCTTTTGCAATTTAGCTTCCAGGTCGCTTATTTGCGACTTGTAACATTGGGTTAGTGTTGACACCTAGGAAAAGATAAATGAGGTCTTTCACAGAGAATATACTCCCAGCAAAAAAATTATTAATTTTTCACTATTTTTCATAGTACGGGTAACGAGAGCACTGGATCTAAAACAATATAATAGTACTTGATGTTACGAAAATTAATACTGCGTTTTTTTATTAGCCCCGACGCAAACAGAGGGATGTTTTTAGCTTTCGTATCGGTCTATGGCATCGTAGCTCCCAAATGGAAAAACTATTTAGAATTTTTTTTTTTAAAGGTGAGTTAATCGAGAGTGTCTAGCTATAATTCAAAAAAATCTAGTCAGCCATTTGAAGATAATCAGCTCTTTTCTAGGTTAAGGAATGTGTTTTATTGTCTTTTAAATTCTTAAATTATTGATTGAATTCATATTTTCAATGTGATACTTGTTTATAACACCATGCCTGCTCGTTGGTATCGTGGTTAGCACGTTCGACTGCGGCCGACGAGGTCCCGGGTTCGATTCCCGGGTCGGGTCACAACAAGTATTGGGTTTTTCTGACAAGAAGTTCTCAGTACTAGCCCGTAGTCAGGAAGTTGGCGGTGTTTCACCTCCGTGCCTCCGAGAGCACGTCAAGCCGTCGGTCCTGCGCATGATTTCTCTCCGGTCATGTCGGATTTTCCGTCCCATCGGGCTATGAGAGTAACGGAACAGAGTGCACCTGTGTTTACATACACACTTGAGCACTGATACTATAATATCTCCCGCGCAGATGGCTATTCTCTCTGGAGATTGGCCGCCGTGGACGAAATTCGATCGGGAGGACATTATTATAACACCAACTCGTACCTGTAGTTTATGCTGAGATCTCTCAGCCTCGAGTTGCTGCGACAGGCGCGTCAAGTCGGCTTGCAAGCGTGCAGTCCGCTGGTTGGCGCGGGCTGTCTCCGTGCTCGCTTCCGATAGCCTCTTTCTACCAAGCTCCACTTCTGCGCTCAACTCTGAACTTTGCTCCCTGTACATTAATGTTATTTTTATAATGTAATAAGTTTAAGCCTATGACGGCAATCTCACCTGTACGGTCACTTTAAAATTATCTCACCATGTTGATAGAATCTGTCTAGTGAAAGCTGATAGTCAGATTTTTAGATACTGGCAACACAGTTCTATGCAAAACCATCTTTACGCACTCTCAGCTTTCGCTATACCTATTGACTAGAATTCGAGTACCGAAAATCTTTAGCGTTATAATAAAATGGACCTTAACTCAATTGATTTAAAGCTCAAGTTCAGCTACGCATCCACAACCAGCGCTAGGAATTTGATATAGGACATAGGTGTTTTGACTCTATCACCAGTTCAGAAAATATAGATTCTAGTGAGAATATCTCTGCAGGATTCTCAACAGTTACTCCAAAATTTAGAAAAGATAAATTATTTATGTCGGGAAACAAACTCTGCACCTCCTTCTGGTAAGACCATAACAATCATAACGATGTCGATTAGAAATCAACTTTTAAAGCTCAATAGATCTGCGTTTGAAATGTTTACTTACTGCAGTGTCGCCAGCCTTTGGGTCAGTGCGTCAACATGAGCCTTAAGAGCAGCTGCCTCCTCTTTTAACTGTTCTTCTTGACTATGATCGATGGTTTGATTTTGACGTAACACTGCTTGAGCCCTGACCTACAATTTTGTATACAACATTACTCTTCAGGAATTTCAATCTTCTTAATAATATAAATGCAAAAGTTTGTTGTTCTGTCTGTCACCTATTCTCACAGCTGAACTGCTCAACGACTTTATGAAATCTGATATATCAGCTAGATAACTTTTTTTCCAGAAAATATCATAATCTCATGGTTAAATATAGCTATATAAAGGCAAATTTTAATGGAATTAAATGTAAAAAGCTAGTTTTAAACAGTTGCTAAAATAAGCCTAATTTTTCAAGCTTGACCAAAAAAACAACATACTTTGTAACTAGTATACTCTGTCTTCAAGTCTGCAAGTTCAATATTTGTCATCTGTAATTTCTCATTTAATTCTGCGCATTTGAATTCCAATTTCTTCATCCTACTATTCAATTCTGCCCTTTCATCACCAAAACTCATAATAATTTTCTCCTTTTCACTGAGAACTGAGGTAATTTCCAAGTCTGCTTCCTCATTTTTCCTTTTTTCATCTTCAATTTCCTGCATCAATTTTGTAATGATATCTTTTTTGGAATTTATCACATTGTCTTTTTCCTTACCATCCTCAATTGCTTGCTGTAATTCTTCTTTGAGCAATCTGTTTTGGGTTTCTTCACTTTTAATTTGTTCTTCCAGCAGTTTTATTTGAGTTTTCATCGCTGTAATTGTTCCCTCTTGCATATCAATAGTTGATTCCATCTGAAAAACATAGAACACCATAATTATGATAATTTTGGTATATAAAGCTGTAGAAA
The DNA here is from genome assembly GCA_963932025.1 of Erebia epiphron. Classification (NCBI taxonomy): domain Eukaryota; kingdom Metazoa; phylum Arthropoda; class Insecta; order Lepidoptera; family Nymphalidae; genus Erebia; species Erebia epiphron. The sequence continues at coordinate 13,824,444 of OZ009956.1, read as the reverse complement.
AGCAAATATATGATTTACTTGTATGATTTTTTTCTTATTTTCTTCCATTTTGGTTGTAAGATCTTTCATTGATCTCTCGTAATCCTCCATTTCCAGACTTAAAACATTCTTTTTCTTAACATCTCGTAGCGCCTTTTCCAACTGCTCCTTAGTACTTTTATGTGCCTCTATTTCAGCAGCTAGCTGTTGCTTTCTTATATGGATCTCTGCTTCTAAAGTCTCTACTTTTGCAGCAGAAACTTCAAGATCAACAGTAATTTTTTTAAATTTGTTTTCCAAGTCAACTACTTCAAACTTTTTTTCTTCATTTTCAGTACTTTTCTGACTATCTAATACATCTTGACCTGCCACATGCTTTGGTTTATTATCTGAGTCATACTCAGCTAACAACTTTTTTAGTTTTGTTTTCTCCTGTTCTGATGTTTGCAACTGTGCTGCTGTTTCATTTAATTTCTTCTTTAGTTTTAAAGCAAAAATTCTCAGTTTAGTATACCTATAAAGGGTAAGTATTTTAATCTGTTGTAAGATTGAGGAGTCTGTAAATCCTAAAGCCGTTATTTAATTTGCCGACACGATACTGATATATATTGACTCTGGCATGCGGGACACGTACATTATCTAAAACAATAATTTATGAGGTTACTTACTTATCTTCAAAGGTTTCATCTAAGTCCTTCATACGTGTATTTTCTTCTGCTCTAGAAATCGTTGACGTGGACATATCTTCATTAGGTAGCTCAACCGCTGCAAAATATAAATTTTGTTTCATATTATTCTTACTCATTGTTACTCAGTTTGAAAATTCTTATGAATTGTTTAATATAATAAGACTTTGACATACAAACACTTGATTGTTGTTTAAGTTTGTCCAAATCTTCTTTTAGTCCAGCAATTATGCTTTCCTTTTCCTGGAGAGTTTTCAGTGCATTATCCTTTTCAATTGTATATTTCTCTATTGCTTCACTATTTTTAAAATTATTTTGTTCAGAATTCTTTAGATCGATTTCTAAAGCTTCCACCTTTTTACGAAGATCATCTTTCTCTGCTTTAATACTGTCCCTATCTTTTTCTAAAGTCTCGATAAGTCTTTCCATTTCAGATACAGCTTTCTGTAGCTTAGATATAGACTCACCTCGTTCTTTTAGAACTTGATTGATTTCTTTCATTTCATTCAATAATTCTGCATTTTCTGTTTTGTAGCTCACTAGTTTCGATTTAGCATCTTCACATTCGGAAGCAAGGGTATCAAATTCTTTTACTTTGCTACGAGATTCTTTGACCTCTATCAAAAGTGAAGCATTTTCTTGTTTATATGCCGACAGTTTTGTCTCAAGCTTTACAATATCTGCTTGTAATGAAACATTTAAATCTGTCAAATGCTCAGGACCATCTTTTGGCTGTTCTAAAGATAGTTTTAGGGTTTCAACTTCTTCTTGTAATAAACCATTTAAATCATGTAAGTTATCATATTCATTCTTTAATTTATCATACTGTTCTCTCAAAGAAATTGTTTCATTTTTCAAATCTTTTATGCTGTTTTCCTTTTCTAATTTATAATCTTTTTTCAGTTTTATATTTTCCAAAGACAAAGTTTCATATTGTTCTTTTAAAGTTTGCAATTCCGACTTGACTTTATTGAATTGATCATTTATTGTTTTATTCTGATTTTCTAACTCAATAACAGCATCCTTGGCATTTAACTTTTCTTTAACCAATGTAGATTTTTCAGACTCTAAGGCCTTTATATGGAAATTAACCTTTTCTTTTGTTGCATCTGCTTCGTTATTAGATTTTAACTGTTCATTTAGTTTTGAATTATTAACTACCAAATTTTCCACTGTTGTTTCAAGTTCATTGACTTTTGCAGTAACTAAAGAGAGTTGTGATAGGGAGTGACTCAGTTTTTCCTTCAATAAATTATTTTCTTGTATTTGCTCGTTGAGCTCCTGTGCATATAATTCATTTGATTTTAAAACTGTAATTTCAGTTTTAAGTGTATCATTAGATATCAGAGAATCATCAAGTTTCTGTTTTAACTCAGTCACCTGGGAAAGCAAATCATTATTTGCATGTTCAAATTCATTTATTTGATTTTTCAATATAGCAGTTTGGCCTTGAACTAAAGAAATATCATTTAATTCTTTTTCTTTTTGTTGTAACATTTCTTTTAAAGAAATATTCTCATCATTCAACTGTTGCATTTGCTTATCAAATGCTTTAGATGCATTTATAATTTCATTTTGCCATTTAGGAATATTTTCTGAATACTCTTTTACAGTTTTTGTCAAAATAAACCTTGAATTCTTCAATTGGTTGATACAATTAGCACATTTAAATATTTTATCTTTGTAGCTTCTTAATTTAATATTAGCTTTGTGTAACTTAGATTTCTCACACTCATAAAGCTTAGTAAGTTCCTCTATTTTAGTTTCATATTCTTGGAATTCTGATTTGTTTTCTTTGGTCGCTTCTTTTGCACATTTTTCTAACTCTTTAATTTTTTTATTAAACTCCTCAATTTTCGTCTGATAGGATTCATCTGAAATTATTTAATACCACATTAGATAAATTTATGAATACTTACTTCAAATATATTTGCTTAATATTATTTTTTAACTGATTTAACTCACCATATTGAACCTTTTCTTCCAAAACTTTTAGTTGTTCCCTTTGCTGTAACCCAATATTGTTAAATTCTTCAGTTCTAGCTTCAAGCTCTGTAAGCTGTGTTATGAGTTGTTCATTTTCTTCCAGAAGTCTATTATTTTGCCTCTTTAGAGAGATCACTTCACTGTCGAGGTCTGATAATTTTTGAGATGCAGCTGCAAGGTTTTGATCTTTTAAAATTAGATCAGCTTTCTGTTTAGTGATTTCTTCTTCATATGTATTGCACTTATTACTAAGTGTTCTGACCTTACTTTGTACTGAGTCTATTTCAGTAATAAAGGTGAGTTTTTGTTCTGTTAGAGAATCAACAAGTTCTTGCAACATTTGTACATTATCCAGTTTAATCTGTCTTTCAGTTTCACATTCTTCTAGTTTTGATTTATATTGATCAAGCTCAATCTGTAGTTCTGAAAAAGAGATTTAGGTAAAAGCCATAAAATTACTTCCTGATGAAGTCAAGCACAAAATGTTTTTGTTTGGGTTCTCTATTCAATAAATGGGTTTTTACTATCATTTGTAATGATTTAATAGGAAATGCAAGTTCAAAAGAAATATTATTTCTAGAACCTACCTACTAACTTGACTCAAATACTGCTCAAACTCGGATCAAAATCAGTTATAGAAATAGAAGTTAAGATCCAGCTTGATCTAATATTAACACAGAACAAGCATAAAATAGGCTAGTGAAACATTTATGAAATGAAGACCATAAGATACCTAAGTATATCTAATAATGTTCTACCTGATTTGGACTGTTTCGCCTTCTGTGCAATGACAAGAAGACCTTTACATTTAGCTATTAGCTCATCTCTGCTTAGGTCATCAAATGGACTTTTCTTAGTGCCAAGGTCTTGAATCTACAAACAAATAAGATTTATTAAATCGTGATACCTAATTAAATTACTATCGTTGTGTTTTATATTGATAAAATACGTGAACATTACCTTAGCCTCAGAAAGTTTATCCATCTTCTACAAAAACCTGTAGTCCACCCACAGTGCGTATATTTATTGCATTTCTATAGATTTTATATAGGCAATTGCTTTTAATGCAGACAGCATCGCTTTACACTTACTCCTTGCTAATAATATATTCACAAATAGATTCTTAATTTTTGTGTTAAAAAGAAAATAGAAAATTGCAATCGTGTCAAAAATGACAAAATGTGGACAAAATACTTACCAAATGTCAATGTCAGCAAATTGTACTTTTTAATTGTTATTAACTGGCTTTACTGCTCTGGGTTCCTATAAATTGTCAATTTCAAACACAGGCACAGATCCACAGATTTATAATATGTCTGTGCACAGATCAACGATAACACAGACTTAACAACTAGACCACAGACTATTTAGACTATTCAGTCTGTCTGTCTGCTACGCTTTCACGGCCCATCTGTTCAACCGATTTTGCTGAATGTGGTACTGGGATAGGTTGGATCCCGGGGAAGGGCATAGGCTACTTTTTATCCCAGAAAATTAAGGAGTTTCCGCGGGAATCTGAAAAACTTTGTCCCCGCGGACAAAGTCGCGGGAATCATCTAGTGTGAAATAAATGTCACCGTAAGATTGCAAAAACCGTTAGATTGTAATCTAACTAGCGAAATTGTAAACTGTCGACAGATTGTGAACCGTTCAATGATCAGAGTGTCAATTTTTGAAATAAACTACGGCCGTTCAGAGAATGCGTTCCTGACACGTCGCGATTTAACTGACGACGTAACTTTGTAATGGCGTTGCAGTTACGATAAAAATATTATTACTGGTTGTTTACCGTTTTAACAATTGATGAGCCTTAAAACAACATTATATCAATAATCATCAAATAATAATAATTTTTTGCCAAACTGAGTGTCAAATAACTTGGGAAACAATATTTTTCTGATAGGTGTCAGGAACGCATTCTCTGAACGGCCGAACAATAATCATTGTAATTAAGTTTTTTTATCTCTTTATTGTAGGTTATGGTGGCACCAGACATGGCTATTTGTAGTTGTGATTTGATGTTGGCGTAGTTGCCAAAATTTTTGACATATGGGCAAATAGGCGATACAACCGTCCACACATAAGATATTTGCCACCAGAAAGTAAATTAGCTGTACAAAATGGACGTTGCACTGGCAGCTGGATTTTATTATATGAATGCATGTTACTACTATATGTTATGCGTGACTGCCTCGTTGGTCTAGTGGTTAGTATGTTTAACTGCGGCTGACGAGGTCCCGGGTTCGAGTCCCGGGTCGGGCCATAATAAGTGTTGGGTTTTTCTGACTAGAAATCCTCAGCACTAGCCCGGAGTTAGGAAGATGGCGGTGTTTCACCCCCGTGCCTCGGAGAGCACGTTAAGCCGTCGGTCCCGGTTATTATCACTAACATGATAATAGACGTTAAAGCCCGCCAACCCGCATTGGAGCAGCGTGGTGGGTCTAAGCTCTAATTCCCTCTCTCCCATGAAAGTGGAGGCCTGTGCACAGCAGTGGGACGTTAATGGGCTGTAGTGGTTATGCGTAAAAAAATACAAAGTGATCAAGAAACGACCAAGACCAAAGCGATGGTGGATGATGACTATGTCCGCCCGTAGTCGACAATTCGCGCGCTTATGAAGCCGACCATGTGTGGCCAGTATATTTGCGTGTTTGCCTATTTGCCTCCTTTGATGTGTCTTCAAAAAACCGACAGCCGTTCGGTAAACCGTATTTGTTATTGGCTGTATTTGCCAAATAGGCAAAAATTGCAATAATTTTGGCAAATATACTCTCCACATATGGAAGTTATTTGACAAATATAACAAATACGCAAACACAAATAGCCATGTGTGGTGCTACCATTAGGTTAGGGTTCCACATAAATAATCAGGTAGTGCCTAAATGCCGGGCTAAAGGTTTTATCGGGTTAATATACCAAACAGATTACAATCTACCGAAAAATAATGCGTTAAATTGTAATCTGTCGACAGTTTATAATTTCGCCAGTTAGATTACAATCAGACGGTTTCTGCAATTTTACGGTGACATAAATATTTTGAATTCAGTTCAGACAATTAATACTACAACTTGACTGCAGAGTTCAGGAGCCTTAGGCTGATATTACACTATCATATATATATATGATCATAGATGTATGAGTCATTTTTATATGAAGAACCTATGACAGTGTAATATCTACATTTGTCTATGATCATAGTAATGGGATCCTATTTGAAAGCTAGCGTACAAGTAGGATCATATCCGCGTAGCATCTCTACTAATTAGTCCGTGTATCCGTCTAACCTCAGATTAAAATAGGTTTTTAATCTGAGCGTCTAACCAAAAAAGATCTTTTTTTTCTGGTCGGTGAAAAAGATGGCGTCTTTTTTGTAAGACTTTTTATCTTCCAATCTAAGTTCTTCAAGTTAGGTATTAGGTATGGATCCCTCTTTCTGATCGCCTTGCTACCCATGATTTAGCCCAAATTCGTCTTTTATTTCTAGTTAAATTTTTCACCCTTTTCTTTTTTTTATTGCAAAAAATTGCACTCGTAACAACGGAAAACACGACTAAATCCTTATCCATCTTGATAGTATATGACGTTTATATGATCATAGGTGGGTCAATAGTTTAAATATGTAAAAATGAAGAACTGCATCATATAAATATGATCATAGAACTTGACAGATATGACATCATATATATATGATGAATATATGATAGTGTAATATCAGCCTTACTATGAGCTCTTAAAACAGGACAGAAATTGAACTGCAGCACAGTTCAGGGCAGTGTCTGCCTACCAGTTCAGTGCCTTGAAGTTCAGTGCAGTTCAATTTCTGTCCTGATAAATGAACTGCAAAATGTGCAGAGAGTTTCTACTTTCAAAATTGTCTATGACATAAATTTTAAATGGCGGCTCTAGTCATCGTTGCTGCTGTGGTTTTGTGTGTGAATTATAGAAATTTTATAAAAACTCTGTAATTGAATGAAATTGTGTACAAAGGAGGTGGAAATGTTAATTAATTTTACAATCAAAACGTGAAACTAAAATCACAAACTGTAGTTTTAAAGGTGAGAATAATTATCCACAATGTGTTGGACTGTTGGTTTGTCAATTTGTCACAGAAACCTTGCGGGGCGCGTCCGTAAGTGATATCTGGGGATATTGTTACTGAAAAATGATATCTGTAAACGTATTCTTTCCATAAATGGGTCAGATATTTGTCTTAAAGTGATAATCTGGTCGAATTGAAGTGGTGCTTGGTCGTTGTTGTATCACTCGTTTATAGATAGAATATCCCTTTTTAGGAGGTACATAGAAGGCCAGAATGTCGAGCGATGAAGACAAACCACCTGCGCCACCTGTGCGCCTCACCAGCAACCGGGTAACCGACCGTGGAGATTCTGTAGCCTCTGTAGACATGAGGCCTTTACCAAAAGGTAGTTGTCTATAGTTATACAATGTAGCGATTCAAAACATTATGACTCACACTCACAATCCCTCATACCAAAATCAAATATTCAAATTAAATGATGAAAATATGTAATGTTTTAAACATTACAATCACTTTGGAGACCTTATTAATGTCATTGTCATTTAATTGTACCTTTAGTCATATTATTACAGTATGCATTCTTATGCTATCACACTTTATGAAAATGTAATATTCTCAATTGCTTGAATAAATATTTCAGAGCCTGATGATAGTGGGGACAGAAAGAAGAAAACATTGAAAGCAAAAATAAAGGGCTCTAAAAGTACTGCCCACAACGATAATAAGCCAAATATTAGCTATCCAACAAATTTTGAACATACAGTCCATGTTGGATTTGATGCTGTGACAGGAGAATTCACAGTAAGTACATAATATAAAGATATTATGTAGTAAGTAATAGAATACTAGCTTTTATTCAAAATCAAACCATAAAAGCAGATAAACCTACCTATATGTAATTTATACCTATATGTAATATATAAATATTGTATAAGTTACAAAGATTTAACAGTAACAAACAGCCCTGACTGTTACAATCTAAAAATTAGGCCTTACAGAAACAGATTACCTACTTATTTTTTGCAACAATACTTAATAAAGTTAGAAATCATTTCACTTGATATATGATAATGATCTGACTTTATGTTTTTGTAATATGCACCTTAAAATTATCATTTCAACCAAGAAGAAGCATTTGATTTGCTCACCACTAAGCTGGGCTACAAAATGATCACTTAATAAGCCTGAGGCACATCTTATAGTACAATATTTGTTTTTATTTATATTTTATTCTATATATTTACAAAATATTATGCTTAATACATAATTTTATTTATTGTGACAGTAAAATAGGCTTATTGGCTTCTACATTAAGCATTATAAATTATGGGCTTTGCTTTAAAATTTTGTTGTCCAACCTTCCTGCACAAATTAAATAAGCAAGAGTATAGGTCCCGTCACGTAAAAAGAACGCTGAGTGAGATGTGTCTGATCACTGATCATTGACTTTAACGTAATCTCTGCGCGGGTAGCATGGTGCAACCATTACCGAGGTTACATTAACAGAGGAAGTAAACAGTCAGCGTTCTTTTTACGTGACGGGACCTGTAAATAAGTTAAATATTTGCAAATCTATATATTTTTTTTTATTGCAAGATAGGCTTGCGCTTGACGACAATCACGGTTAATACAAAGCAATGATGAGATCTAGGCTGAAGCGCGCCCGCCTAGAAGATGCCTATTCACTCATGCCTTGAAGGTACTTAAGTTATATGTGGCAGGGAATACATGCACTTGAAGTGCATTCCACATCCTGGAGGTTTGAATCAGAAATGTAGAGCAGTACAAGTGTATCTATAAAGTTATAAACACTTGGCTCACAGCTTAGTTCAATCTGGTGAATAAAAACTCATAATATTTTATTTTATTTAAAATTAGTAATGAAAGTCATAGAAGCATGTTATAATGCATTTTGGATCAGTGTAGAAGCACCTTCTGTAGCCAAACAAACTACAAACAGCCTAAACAGCTATATAATTTGTATTAGAAAAGTAATAAAAATAGTTTTCCATTGATTTAATTTAGGAGTAACTGAATTGTTGAACCTTTCCATTAAAAGTACTATTCCAAATATCATGTAATGGAGTTCCCTGTATTGCCGCTTTTGTTTCAAGCTGCCTATAACAGTAAGTAATAGCTTAGGTTCTATACATGCATCCATAAGCCATCCTCATCATTTATAATCTAAATATGTAAATAACCCTGCAATCAAAGTATTTTCAGGTTAAGTATATGCTATAATAAATAATAGTGTACATATGCTGTTTAGAATCAGAGTCTAGAATTTTTTATTGTTACATACTTTTTAACTAGTAAACATAGATTTGTTGTAGTATCTCCTATTTGTTAAATATTTTTTTAATATTTCTCTTCTTTAGCATAAAAAACTTGTTGGCTTTAATTTGGTGAATTTCAAAATACTTATGTAAAATATTTGAGTTGTTTGTGGTATTATTAGTCCAGGAAAGGAAGCTAGTCGACCCCAACAGCAATTCCTCAGACGACGAAACTTTACAGTATGATAAGGTGTCATGAATTAAAGGTGATTTATAAATATCCACCAAAAATTTTTAACAGAAGTATTTTTTTTTTACCTAAACTCTTTTATGTTTAATATCTTGGTGCAGAAAAATGTTCCGAAAAAACTTTCTTCACTGGAAACATTCATGTAAAGTATGGAAGCTAAATAAGAAATATCCAACAAATACTCCAAGCTGAAACAACCAAATTTTGAAAAAATATGTTTTTTTAATGTTACTTGCATCGGAAAATTGCTCATTCAAACTTTTTCACTGGAATGCCCTTCTATTGCCGTTTAATACCTAAAAGTTGAAAATCCACAAAATATTCCATCAGTCTATATTTTTTTCGAAAGTTACCTTTTTATTCGTAGTGAAAAAAAAATCCGTCCATTTTTTTTATTGATATGAGAACAATATTTTTTTTCCTATCAACTATCAAAATATCCAACATAATAATCAAGCGCAATAAAAACTAAAAATATTTTAGAAAGAAATATTTTGTATTTAATCAATCAGGGGAAGGAGCGTGGTGACGTCACGATACAGAGATAATATGCCTACGACGACGCGAGCCTGTACTCGACATTCAAAAGTATTTCGTTAATTTGGGGTAGTTTTCGAGATTTTCCTCAAAAATTTCCTCCTGTAAAATTCTGGATGAAAAATTTTTTTCACTGATGGCTTCGTATAGAAGTCAGAAAATATAACTTGAAGAAAAATATGGAGACAGCTGATGATTGAGGATTTCGGAGACGGGTAAAGAGCACGGCCAAGGAATTGAAGATAGGTGGGGGGTGCTCGAACAAATGTCACTGGAAAACTCTGGATGAGTTTTTGGTTGATTGGCGGTGAGTTAAAAAAAAACTCCAAAATGGTGGATTCAAGATGGCTGCCATACAAATTTCGTCAGTGTCTATCTCGGAGAGTATAAGAGATGGAAGTGTGGTTTCTTGTCAAGAGATTATCTGGACGAGGAGGTCTATTTAGCGAAATGAAAAAAAAATTCAAGAAGGCGGAATATTTTTTTTCATACCAAATTATATGGCGAATAGGAACTATAAAAGACTGGGTATTTATTGTAGCGAGATGATGATTGAGGATTTTGGAGACGGGTGAAGACTACGGCCAGGGTATTGAAGAAAAAGGGGGTGTGTTCGGGGATGCATGAAACAAAAACAAACATAAACTACCAACACACCCGCATAATTGTTCTCCTAGAAAGAGACAGAAAACGATACAATGTAGAGTGGGAGTAGTAGTATAATGGGAGTAGGGAAAAATTATGACATTTCGGAAAAACAAGATGGCGGCCGACGTGATTCTTGCAACTCTTTTGTTTTCCAACCGATTTCGTTACAACTCGCAATTTTCGAAAAAGTTAGTAAACGATCAATGGAAAAAGTGGTAAAAATTGGAAAAACAATTGTAGTTTTCTCAAATTTTTGATTTTACGACCCCGAACCGCGGCGCCACATAACCGAAACGGGGTAGTTGATGTATAGGATATATGTTTGGGTGCGTGATGGGAGTAGGGAAAAATTATGACATTTTGGGAAACAAGGTGGCGGCCGATTTGCCTAAATGAACCGATCGAAGCATTGAAGTTAGGTCAATTATTAGAATTAGGTGCTTGGCCAAATGTCATTCAAACTTCATCCAATAGACAATGAGCTGAACAAAATTCAAATGGCGGATTTAAGATGGCTGCCATACAAATTTATTTGGTGTCTATCTCCAAAATTATAAAAGATGGAAGAGCGGTTTCATGGCAAAAGATGATCAGGACCTGAAGATCTACTTGATGAACAGGAAAAAAAAATCAAGAAGGCGGAATTTATTTTTTGCCATAGAAAATATATGGCGAATATTGAAGATACTACAAGTGTAGAACTATGCAAGATTTTGATACGGTTCCGTTTTACCCACGACGGGGCTCCCTGGGATTACAAAACAGGAAATTGGTACCAAAATTTTAAAAAATCAGCGCCATTTTGAAATTCTTTGTTAATTGACCGATTTCGTTCAAAATCGATATTTAGGACTACCTGGGGTTACAAAACAGGAAACTGTTACCAAAAATTTAAAAAACAGCGCCATTTTCAAATTATTTGTTAGTTGACCGATTTAGTTCAAAAACGATATTTAGGACGTCGTGGGATTACAAAACAGAAAACTGGTAGGTACCAAAATTTAAAAAAATCAGCGCCATTATGAAATTCTTTGTTAATTGACGGATTTCGTTTAAAATCGATATTTAGGGCTCGCTGAGGTCACAAAACAGGAAACTGATACAAAAGTTTTAAAAATCAGCGCCATTGTCAAATTCTTTGTTAATTGACCGATTTCGTTCAAAATCGATATTTAGGACTCCCTGGGGTTACAAAACAGGAAACTGTTACCAAAGTTTTAAAAAAATAGCGCCAGTTTTATTTATTTTACTATCACCATAATAAATGAATTCAGTACAGTAAAATTTGTACTACTTGTAAATATAACCACAACCCGTGAGCCGCTTTAGCAGCTCGCGCACAGGGCGAAATACTAGTTATATATAATATAAAAGCTAATTATAAAATATACTAAAACATATGTATTATAATACATTATATATTTCGACTCTGCTTAAAGAATAATTTTTGTTGTCGTCTTTAGTTTGCAAGATAATGATTCTTAACTGCATTTTTGAATAAGTCCAGTGACCTTAGATTGGCGTATGGCTTATAATTCATTTATTTGTCGCATAAACTTACTTACAAATTACAACAAAAGTACAAATATGTTTACAGTAAGGCTTTAGGCAGTTTGCCAATTTCTGGCGTGTAATATACTAACTTAAACAAAATATAATTAATACATTTTCTCAAATTCTAGAAGTAATGAGAAGAAATCAATTAAATATTTATTTAAACAAAGCTCAAAAATAAAACAATTTTTTATGGGCCCAACTATAAAAATATACCTTGAAGGTAAGTCGTTACAATTAGTGGTTATTATTAATGTTGAATTTATCTTTTGCAATGCTATATTGCTTAATATCTAAACTAATATTATAAAGAGGAAAGATTTGTTTGTATGCAATAATGTGAATGAATTCGAAAAAAATCGTCCCCTGTGAGAGCTTCCGTGGCGTGCGCTGCGTAAATAGTAAAAGTTACACGAAAACAATGTACGGTGGAATTGTTCCTCTGAAAAAGTTCTAAAAAAGTACCAATGGCATATATCTATCTTTAAAGGTTGTCTCACAATAATAATTTTTTTGATTTTCAAATTATTTAAGATGAGGAATTAACGATTAATAAAATAGTAGGTAATAATAATATTTTTCAAATTTGGTCTAAAACAAATCTTTCATTTCGAAGTGGTTTTTTCCTGACATAGTATTAATCCTTATCTAAATAAAATGTTTGGTCAACTCAAGTATTTAATATAAACCAAATTCGCCCCTTACACCATTTAATTCAGTTGGATATCTTGGAAAGATAACATTCAAATTAGTTAATGCGCGATAGAAATAGGGCCGGCCGGCAGTGCGAAGATATCGCAGCCCTAATGTAAAATCTGATGTGCTGCCCAGTGCCAGCTGGCTATTATTGGGTATGGACTATTATGATGATTAGTGCTACCCGTGCGAAGCCGGGGCGGACCACAAGTGTTCAATATAGCATAAAAGAATACAGTAAGCGCTTAAGCGCTGACAAGTGACGACAACCATATCCACCTGTAGTATCCACGCTGGAGTAATAATATGATTGTGATTTCACTTTTTCACATTTCGCTTCGCTCGCGCACGCTATACTATACCCAATAGATGAAGGATTAAGATACATTATCGCGTAAACATAGTTTAGATTTCATACGTCCGGTTTAATTCGGTGTTTTGCGTGGATATTTTGTTGGATATTTAGGATTTGAGTATAAATTTGACTACCTACTATAATAAAGAAAAAAAATAGGATGGATAAATTTTCCATACCGAGTTATAAATAATTTTAATTTGAAGTGAGATAAATTTATTTTGGTATGCACATTTTGGTGGATTTTCTTACACCTTATGCTAAATAGCATTTTAAGGACATGTGAAAATAGAAAAAAGTATGAGCAATTTTTTTGTTGAAATTATGGACAGAAAAAGAAAACCTCTTTAAAAAAAATTGTTTAGTTTGAATAAAGTTTTGGATTTTTATCGAGCATCTCATAATACGGCTATTAATTAGTTTGGTAAAAAAAAATTGGAGCGAGATATTATTTAATTCAAAATATTAAGCTTTTTGTACTTTTAGGTATAAATACCTAACTTCCGGTTTTTTTTTTGGTGGATATTTTTGTGTAAGTTTTGGATCATTCAATACTAAAACCCTGCCAAGTTTCATCGACTGAGGATTCAATGTGGGGGTCTCCATACAACAGACCGCCCCGTTTCCTGGACTATATGGCATTCCAAACCAGTAGCAGATTCATTTGACAATTCAAACATATTTTTTAAATTGTTGTTATAGTCTATTTAAAAAAATAAACTTGCTGTTCTATGACTTTGTATGCTTTGCCTATATTTTAAATACAAGTCTATTAAAAATACTTGTCTTAATAATTATGAATTACAAGTATCTTAAATAGGGTTTTTTTAAGTGGCTGGTATAGCAATCGCTAAATCTCATATCTATCCTCGTTGATGTCTCAACCTATAGATGTTCACTGCGGGACAAAGGTCTCTTGCATGGATCTCCACAGAACACAGTCTTGTGCCATTTGTTTCACACACAGCTACACGCTTGGAATCATCCTTCTCTATATCAACATAAAAATTTACTTAGCTATTTTAGGGGTGCTAATGCAAACCACCTTTTTGTACCACAATAAACTGTTTTGATGCAGTAGTTTGACTTTCTGTTTCAAATGTGCCTGCAATCTTAATATATATAAATCTCGTGTCACAATGTTTGTCCTTAATGGACTTCTAAACCACTTAACCGATTATAATAAAATTCGCACACCATGTGCAGTTCGATCCAACTTGAGAGATAGGGTAGTTTAAATCTTAAAAAAACATCAATTCACGCGGACGAAGTCGCGGGCATCATCTAGTATATTATAAAATAAAGTGACATATAATGTTACACCACAAAAATTATATATCAATATATTTCATGTCTTTCTTTTACTTAAGTTTATCTTTTACAATATTCACTTCACAATCTTTTTAGAATGATTACTATAATGTAACAGATATGTACACATTCATTTGTAAATAATATCATATTGAAATTAAAGAAAGTGAAGTATTTAAGTAGTCCTATAACTTTGTTACCAAGGGCATGCCTGAGGCTTGGGCGCGTTTGTTGATGGCATCAAACATCAGTAAGCAGGAGCAGAAGAGTAACCCACAGGCAGTTTTAGATGTTCTCAAGTGGTATGATGCGTCCGCCACTCAGCCACCACCATCAAAATATATGACGTCAGCTCAGATGCATACTACACACTCAGGTAAGTCTTACTATGTTTCAACCAAAGATAATATATAAACCAGTATAAGACTGTTCACTTCATACATTCAATCAAAGCTCGCTAAATGCGCATTAAAGTCGCCGGTACCTTGTAGTTCTTCGCACAATCTGAGACGGCGTAACTGTGCAAGCTGTTTGTTAAAATTAGTTGAATGTAAATTTGCTATTTGCTTAAGTGATTTTATCAAATTTTTGTATTTTGATAATTTTATATAAATAATTAATACAAATTGAACCAAGAAAATACGATATTTCACCGATTTTACTATAATCATATAAAGAGCGAGCCTGGTAGCGCCATCTAACGATAGTATTAACCTATAATTTTTTTTATAAGGGAGTTAGCAATCTATACTTGGTATTATAATTAATCTATGGTTTCAACTAACTGCAGTGTAGCAATAATAAGCAATATAAAAGATTTTATATTGCTTTACTTTAACTTAGTCATTGTGAAATTTGGGCCAAGTTTAATAAAAATAAACAGAAATATTATGTATTTCCCTACTAGATGGTATGCCAGTGACTTGCTCCATGCAGGTTTTTTTGTGATTTTCCAGAAGAAAAAATTGCCTAATATGTCCTTCCATGTTCATTATGTTCTAATATGTTTATATACAACTTATCTCTGAATTAAATTTCGTGAAAATCGGTTAAACGGATGGACCGTAAAAGTGTTATGTATGTCTGTTATATTGTATACTAGCTGACGCCTGCGACTTTGAGGTTGAGGTTTTTTGGTTCCCGCGGGAACTCTTTAATTTTCCGGGATAAAAAGTAGCCTGTGTTATTCCAGACTATAATTTATCTCTGTGCCGAATTTCATTCAGATCAGTTTAGACTTCTGGCGTGATTGAGTAACAAACATCCATTTGAGATTTTTTGGTTCCCGCGGGAACTCTTTAATTTTCCGGGATAAAAAGTAGCATGTGTTATTCCAGACTATAATGTATCCCTGTGCCAAATTTCATCTAGATCCGTTGAGCCGTGCTGGCGTGATAGAGTAACAAAGATCCATACATCCATACTTACAAACTTTCGCGTTTATAATACTACTAGCGAATGCCCGCGACTTCGTCTGAGTGGTTTGAGGTTTTTTGGTTCCCGCGGGAACTCTTTAATTTTCCGGGATAAAAAGTAGCCTATGTGCTATTCCAGACTATAATCTATACCTGTGCCAAATTTCAGCCAGATCCGTTCAGCCGTTGGGGCGTGATTGAGTAACAAACATCCATATATCCTCCATACATCCATACATACATCCAAACATGTATCCAAACTGTCGCATTTATAATATTAGTATAAAGTATAACTAGTAGGATCTGTATGAGTATAAATGTTGTTGTAATAGGTTCCTCTGTATCGCGAGTATCGTCGAGCAGCCCCTCGTCGTCCACTCCGACGGATACGGAGCACCCAGAGCCTCCGCCGCCGCCTCCCTCGCGACCCGACCGCACCAAGAGTATTGTTAGTACTATTATCTTGAATTTGATCTTTCTGTGACTCACTGGATACAAGTTTTTTAGATCTAGTCCTGATCGAATCTTCTTTGTCCTTGATCCAATCTTTCTTGAAACAAAAAGATCTGGGGACACGGGAGTGTCCCCGCCAAAGACGAGCCAAAGGAAACGGGGCACTACCTACCTTTTCTCGAAGCGTTTCGACGAATTTTCGAACCGTCATAGCTTCGGTCCGAATGACGCTAGAAAGCTGAAATTTTCAGGATAAGATGTTGTTGGGGGACTTACCGAATATACCAAGTTTCAATTTTTTAGCATTTATAGTTTCAGTTTATTGATTACCTAAAATACGTCGATTTCGTACTCACTCACTGATGATCATCAACTGAAAAAAGGTACTTCCTGAAGTGCTAGAAGACTGAAATTTGGTATGTAGGCTAGAATTTGCATATAAACAACAGGAAAATTAAGAAATCTGAATCTTTTCATCTCCAACCCCTCGTATAGGGGGTGCAAATCTGACAGCATTTCCTTGTATTTTAGAACAGTCATAACTTCGGTACGGAACATGGTAGAAAACTGTAATTTTCAGGATAACATGTCGTTGACAGATTTATTAAACTTACCAAGTATCAATCATCTAGCATTTATGGTTTCAGATTTATTGGTACTTGAAATACGTAGTTTAGGTTTTTTTTTTCACTTTTACGAAAAAAATCAAAATCTCTAGGACTCTAGGGTGGGCCATGAAAAAAGGATTAGCTGAAGTACAGGAAAATCAGCTAAAAAAAATCAAAAAATCTAGGGCGCCTGCCAAAAATAAATGAAATCCCACCAAAAACATTTCATGTAAAATTGGTTGCCAAAGACTCACAAGTGCATAATGCTTTCACTGTTAAAAAGTTATGAGATCTCTAATTAGAGCCAAGCCCGAAGGTGAGCTCCTCTTTGTGCTGCGCATCATAACCCACGGAGTCTGTCTCAAGTTCAAAGTACATAGTTCTAAATGCTCTTTACTGTGTACCAAACTAATAATATTAAATAACATGTAAGTCTATATATAAAACTTGTCCCTAGAACCTCTACATCTTGGTAAAAAGGTACGGCTTGGCCGTTTCGTATATGTCGCCCTAACTATTCCTTAATGACTTAAATGTTATGTCAGGAAATGTTCGACGAATATTAAACGGCCAAGCCATACCTTTTTACCAAGATGTAGAGGTTCTAGGGACAAGTTTTATATATAGACTTACATGTTATTTAATATTATTAGTTTGGTACACAGTAAAGAGCATTTAGAACTATGTACTTTGAACTTGAGACAGACTCCGTGGGTTATGATGCGCAGCACAAAGAGGAGCTCACCTTCGGGCTTGGCTCTAATTAGAGATCTCATAACTTTTTAACAGTGAAAGCATTATGCACTTGTGAGTCTTTGGCAACCAATTTTACATGAAATGTTTTTGGTGGGTCTATTTATCTGCATAACATATTATATTGATTATAATAGGCATAATAATATTTTTTTTAAAAACTTCATCTCAGTCCGTGTTTAGTTTTCAACGAAAACAACCGTGTCTAAAATCGCAATACTAGCAGCGTGATCTGCTGACGCCGCGTCCCGGCCGCCGTCGGTCGAGTGCGTGCGGCATAATGACCTAGTTCCGCGTTTCGTCGCGTCAGGTTTATTATAAAACAATATATTACTTAATATTAAATCGCAGCTATACTACTCATATACTGCAACTATGGATACACCAATTAAAATAATAACCGAAACGGAGCAAATGCTTTTTAAAGCATTTACCGAAAAAAAGGCTGAAAATGAGAAACTTCGGCTTGTCATAACAAACTTGGAAAAGCAAATCTCGGAGCTCCGGGACCAAATGAAATTATTATCCAATCAGAACTCCATGGATACCAGTCAAAACACTGCCGCCAAGGTAAGCTCACCCCAACCTACCGAATATCAGACGGATGAGGAGGAGCTAGCCAGAGAGACAGAGTGGATTAGAGTTAAAAGCAGGAAGAAAAGAAAATTGAACACCTCACCTGCGCAGTCCACATCGACAAGTCAGCATGACGACTCCACAACATATATTAATAAAGAAAGGACAAAAAAAGTCCCACCACCCCCGCCAGTAATAGTAGATGGTGTGACAAATTATCAGTCATTCTATGACTTAATAACAGAGGGTCAACCAGGAGATTCCTTTCGAATTAAAATGTTGAATGGAAACAATGTCAAAATAAATGCCAATACTGAAGATTCATATCGGTCCATCACTAAAATATTGACCGCAGGGAACTTCTTGTGGCATTCTTTTGAAAACAAGCAAGAGAGGCCCGTCAGAGTCATGGTGAAAAAGCTGCATTACACCTGCAAACCAGAGAGAATAATTGAAGACCTACAGAGGAAGGGGTTTCAAGTTGAAAATGTTGTTAACAAGCTGAGATGGAAAAGTAAGGAACCGCTAAATATGTTCCTGCTTAGTTTTAAAAAAGGAGAAGATATTAACAAAATATATGGAATTACCTCCATTCTCGGATGCAAGGTGGAAATCCATCCACTGAGATCATCGAAGCTCATACCGCAGTGCAAAAGATGTCAAACGTACGGGCACACCCAGAAATACTGCTCTAGAGAGCCGAGATGTGTCAAATGCACTGGAAAACACCTTAGTGTTGAATGCAAAAAACCAGCTGAGCAGAAACCCAAATGTGTTCACTGTGGGGAAGCTCATCCAGCTAATTATAGAGGTTGCATAGTAGCTAAGGAAATGCAATCTATCAGAAATAAAATATCCAAAAAGCCAACTGCACAAAACACCCAGGCAGCTGGTAGCAACGCAAAACAAACTCCACCTGTTAGGAATATTCGCCTCTCTGGAAACAATAAAGAAAATTCTAATAAAAAGGTGACGTACGCACAAGTGGCATCAAATAATACGCCCAATAATAATGTGAACTCGAATGACCCTACAATAAATAAATTAGACGAGATTCTAAAATTTATGTCGTCATTTGATGAACGCCTACGAAAACTCGAAAATAGCAATAAGAAAGCTATCTTCAAAACCAAATAATGGAGAAAGAATTAAAGATAATGGCATGGAATTCTAATGGACTACTTCAACACCAGAATGAGTTGCAAGTAGTCCTAGATACTGAAAATATCGATGTATGTCTGATATCCGAAACACATTTCACAAAAGAGTCTCATATAAAATTTAAAGGGTATAAAGTGTACCATGCACTGCATCCGAATAATTCAGCAAGAGGTGGTAGTGCTATTATAATAAAAGATAATATTTACCACCACGAAGAAAGCAAATACGAGGAGATAGAAATCCAAGCAGTGGCAGTAAATATCAAAACAGAACGATACCCGATTACAATCGTCTCTATATACTGTCCACCACGGTATTCCCTAAAAAAACATGAATACATTCAATTTTTGGAACAATACGGACACAGATTCATAATTGGTGGTGATTTTAACGCCAAGAATGTCTTCTGGGGTTCAAGGCTAACAACAACAAAAGGAAAAGAATTGTTAAGTGCGATCAAAGACTTGAGGTGCGACGTAGTCAGTACCGGCATGCCGACCTACTGGCCTACTGATCCTCAAAAAATTCCAGACCTGATAGACTTCTTCATAACTAAGAATATCTCACCAAGATACCTAAATATAGAAGGAAAATATGACTTGAATTCGGACCATTCACCGATATTGTTAATAATTAATAAGCATAATATTGCATTCAGAGAAACTAAACTCACTTTGGTAAATAAGCACACAGACTGGGAGAGCTTTAAAATAGAGTTGGACAGTATAATAAATCTAAAGGTCCCTCTAAAACATCCAGACGATCTTAATATGGAATTGGCCAATTTTATAACAGACATACAAAGGGCGGCCTGGAAAAATACACCAAAGATAAAAAAAAGGAATAAGGGTTCCACCTATCCCAAGGAAATTATCGACCTTATTAGAATAAAGAGAAAGCAAAGAAAAAAGTGGCACTCTTCTAGATCGCCACAAGACAAAAGAATACTCAACCAACTCACTAAATCTATCAAGAAAGCTATCAAAACTTATAATGATAATAAATTAAATGATTACCTACAAAACTTGACCAATGATCGAGAAACTGACTATTCTCTTTGGAAAGTAACAGGAAATCTAAAAAGACCCATCACACATATACCGCCTATAAAAGAACCAAATGGAAACTGGGCCATTAATAACATTCAAAAAGCTAATCGATTTGCCCAGCACTTGGAAGATATATTCCAACCAAATGAGGGCCATCAAATTGATCTCAGCGAGAATGGAAAAAACCAAGACGATCTGCAAAATATCAAACTTGCAACACCAAAAGAAGTATCTGAAGAAATAAAGTTTAACTTAAGTAAGAAGAAGTCCCCGGGATATGACCTTATCACCGGAGAAATTCTAAAAAACCTACCTCGGAAAGCTGTAGTAAAACTTACCAATCTCATAAATGCGTCATTCAGACTGAGACATGTACCTGAGCTATGGAAAGTTGCTGAAGTCATCATGATTGCCAAACCAGGCAAGCCACCCCATGAAACAACATCGTATAGACCAATCTCCTTATTACCAGTTATCTCAAAATTATTTGAAAAATTATTACTGAAGAGACTAAAACCCATTCTAGAAGATAGAAAATTAATACCTGATCATCAATTCGGATTCCGAGAAAAACACTCAACAATAGATCAAGTTCACAGAATTACTGATATTATAGAGAAATCACTAGAAGATAAGAAAGTGTGTTCTACTGTATTTTTAGACGTAGCACAAGCTTTCGATAAAGTTTGGCACGAAGGGCTTATCTATAAACTGAGAATCATGCTACCAAAGTCATTTGCAGACATTCTTGAATCATATATTTCGAATAGGTATTTCAGAGTGCGTCAAGAAGATGCGTACTCCGAACTTAAGGAAATCAAAGCTGGGGTACCACAAGGAAGTGTCTTAGGTCCGGTCCTGTACTTATTATACACCTGTGATATTCCAGCACTAGAAAGTAATACCATTGCGACATTCGCTGACGATACTGCCATAATAGGAACTGGAGAGAGTCATGAAGAAGCAGTGGAAAAAGTTCAAGTTGCTATAAACAAAGTTAATGATTGGACTATAAAATGGCGAATTAAGCTTAACGAGTCAAAATCGGTGCACATAGATTTTACTAATAAGCTACCGCAATATCATCCCATATATCTCAATCGGCAACTAATTCCGTACGTAAACACAGCGAAATACTTGGGTATGACGCTAGATACAAAGCTTCGATGGAAAGCTCATGTTAAAAAGAAACGCGAGGAGTTGGAATTACGTTATAAAAAAATGTACTGGCTGCTTGGAAGGCATTCCACGCTTTCATTACATAACAAACTCATGCTATACAAGCAAGTTCTGATGCCTGTATGGACGTATGGTATACAACTCTGGGGGTGTACTAAACCGAGCAATATCCAAGTAATACAGAGATTCCAGAACAAAGTACTCAGGGAAATAGCCAATGCACCCTGGTACGTAAGAAATCACGATCTCCACAGGGACCTAAATATAGAGTTCGTAGCCAATATCATCCAAAAATACGCAGAAGCTCACCAACATCGACTTCGTCAACATGTCAATCTGGAGGCTATAAAGCTTTTAGATAACACGAACATCAAAAGGAGACTTAAAAGAACGAAACCATTCGAATTAGTGTAACAAGTGTATAAGTGCTGTGTCAGTGAATCAGTGCTTGTGCTACTTATCTAGGTCACAAAAACGTAGTGAACACTAAGTATATTAGAACAAACTAAGGACAGTTAATGAACTGTAAATTAGATGTAGAAATTAATTATAAGTAGAAGTTTAAGTTAAATTAATATTACTTATTAGCCCACAGGCTAGATGGTAGTAGATAATAAAGTTGCCATTATAAAATTGTAATGGAACTTTATGGCAAGGAAAAAAAAAAAAAAAAAAAAAAAAAAAAAAACTTCATCTGAGTGTAACTTTTGGTAGTGGACATAAAAGCTTAAAGTTTAGAATCTCTTTTACATCCTTTATCATAATAATAATATGTTCAAGGCCCTTGTTGTGTGGGAAAATTTACACAAGAGCCTATAAAATTAAATAAAGTTTGTGTTATTAATATTAATAATAAAATAAAGAAATACTGTTTACTAGCTGATGCCCGCAACTTCGTCCGCGTTGATTGAGGTTTTTTGGTTCCCGCGCGAACTATTAAATTGGTAGATTCACTCGACAATTCATAAGCACTTGTCAGTCTACTTGAATATAAAATATTTGAGTTTTCCTTTTCCGGGTAAAAAAGGCTTTGTGTTATTCCAGACCATAATCAAATCTCTCCCAAATTTCATCCCGATCCATACAGCGGTTCTGGCGTGATTGCGTTTCAAACATCCATCCATCGATATGTCCGCTCCGCTTAATTTTTACGATAAAATGCCTAGGCCTATGCCCTTCCCGTGATAGGATCATAGCATCTTTCTCTGTTCCAAATTTCATCAAAATGAGTTGAAAAGGCTGTTAAAGCGTAGCAGACAGACAGAGAAACTTTCGCATTGGTAATACTAGTATGGATTCAATCCACTGTTCTTCAAATTTTCAACTTGATGTTTTTTTGCAAGTATACGAAGCCCATTGAAGAAGAAGAAGCGCCGCCACCGCGCCCTGCGCCTGCACCAGCCTCGCCACCACACATACCGCACCCTGCGCTCACTACACATTCAGTAAGTTTTTTTTATATTTCAAAGCTATTGCTACGAAAATTAACTGGCTATAAATATGTGTATAGAAACTTAAGTTTTCATAGGAAGAAACTTTTTAATCTGATGATATTGTTTCAAATCTTTCAGAAAGAAAATAATATGTCACATGGGTTTAAATAAAAGAACTATACTATTATCTATATCTTTTCTCCTACTTGCTCGGAACTTGTATCATTATTAAAAAAATATGCTCTTTTCTGGTTGCACGCCAGCAAATTTCAATAATTGTCCGCAGGCCGATAATAGAAATTGCTGGACAGTTAGGTTTTTTAATCCAGACATGAATTAGGTGCTGTACCAGACTTGTTCCTGTATAAGTTTTATTGTTTTACATTATTGTTTCCTCACGAATGGACTAAAAGTACTTTACAAGTATTGGCCGAAATAGCAATTCACGGCCTCGTTTACTTAATGGCCTCGGCTGGCGCCTCGTCCATTTGAAATAACTTGGGAAATCCTGGGCTTCGCTTCGTCCTTCCAATATTACTCGGCCGTAAATTACTTTACTTCCGGCCTGGGCAGTAATGTACTATTTCCAACCCTACAAGCAGTGGGAGAAGCTTAATAATTCATACATAACAACAGATATGCAGTCGAGGCGAGACCGGCTCACCACTGGACCGCAACAAGAACCCGGCGGGAGCGCAGACGCCGCCCGCACTCGCGCCACACCCCGCGCTGCCCGCCCTGCCCGCGCACGCGCCGCCCGCCACGCCGCCAGCCAACAACGGCGCGCCCGCCACAGACACCGGGTGAGTCATGTAGCCAAAGCGAGACTGGCTCACCACTGGACCGCAACAAAAACCTCATAGCTACGATTGCTTCCAGCTTTGTCGCCTTAGAGCCATAAACTTGCTAGCTAGCTGCTGTTGCCTCATTGTGTCGCTATGTATTCTTTAATCCTAGAGGTGAGGCGGTGAGTTTTTCCAAACGTTTATACTAGTCCTGCATAAGTTGAGAGGCTGGGAAGGGTCAGGGGGCACAGAGGTTGTCTCCATCCTTGCACTAGGCCATTAGCTAAGATAACCTCAGCAATTATTAGAACCTTAAAGCATTTTCTCAAATAGATAGCTAAGATAAGAGCATCAATTATTTGTAGATTCAATCTCTTTTGTCACGTTAGTTTCTCTGGTTATTAAATAAAACATCCCCGATGGTGAATTCCTTGCTATATTGGTTTTTGTTTCCACAGAAGAACAACTGGGCAGCAACAAAGGAAAAAGAAAATGACAGATGAAGAAATTTTAGAAAAGTTAAGAACAATTGTGAGTGTTGGAGATCCTAATAGAAAATACACAAAGATGGAAAAAATTG
Organism: Erebia epiphron; assembly: GCA_963932025.1. Lineage (NCBI taxonomy): Eukaryota > Metazoa > Arthropoda > Insecta > Lepidoptera > Nymphalidae > Erebia > Erebia epiphron. The sequence goes on along the minus strand of OZ009956.1, from coordinate 13,800,135 downwards.
GTCAAGGGTAAGCTGTCCTGTTTAATAATATTATTATAATATAAACTGCTTTTATTCTCGAAAAAAATGCTACTATGGAAAATTTGGAGCTTGTCTCTTCTCTCATCTTAGGAGCAGTATACACAATGCATGGGTAAAACAAGTCTTTCTTGATAACCAACTCAAATTAAGCTTTATATACTTCGGTATAAAAACAGCAGCGCGCGGCAATTACAAGTGAATTTATGCTAGACCCGTTCGGAAAGTACCTTTCGAGGTCGAGATCATTAGTTTTATTTGTATTCTTATTTATAAAATAAATCGTCAAAATGTAAAGTCCAAAGTAAAGTAAAAAAAAATAACATTCATATCTACTAGTCACAGTCACTGGGTCAGATAAATTTGTAGGACTAGTCTAGTCACCATGTATCTCTCAGGAGAAAATCCGATTGTGTTTACTATGAGGCTCTATGGCACTACACCCTCGTTAGTAATCAGTCACTTTCTTCTCTCAGTGAACAATGTACCATTTCAATAAAATAAAAACACTCACAAAATTGAGAACCTCCTCCTTGTTTTAAGTATGTTAAAAACACTACCGTCGAACAAGTGATCAAGAAAATTATTAGTACATTACTGCAGCGGCCAACAAAACAGGCATTGAAGGACGAACGTGTGACACATACTTAAGTCCATCAATGCCTAGTTGTGGCCAAGGCTTGTATAGTAATTTTCTCAAATAATGCGCGGAAATTAAAACTAAGTAGTACCTAGACAGAACTTCGATTTCGATTTTCTTTAATTCTTCCATTGAACAAAATTTTCATAGGTTTTCAAATATTTTTCTTTCGATATTGACGGTAACTAGTTTTCTATTACGTCTCTTGCCACCTCTTGAATTTCAGGTGGCGTTAAAGTAAGTTTATCACACTCACATTTTGTCAAATACATTTCAAAATCAAGACGAACAACGAACAACAATAATTTTTCCCGCGTTAAAGTGTTCATTTGTTTTTTTTTTTCAATAAACAGCTTTCTATTTGCAAGCTAGTTCGAAATTTAAATAAAACCTTTGATAAATTACCTCCTTGGTTGCCATGTTTCAGAGTAAAAGATCGTTCCATTTTTAAATTACACGACAGATATGAATTTACTATGTAATTTTTTTGGCCGCTAAACCACGACAGATATGGATTTTCATACAACGTTTGCCGTCCGCTATTTGGCCAGTACAGCAATTTCGATTTCCTTATCGAAGAAGGTTGTCAAAATAATGCTCTAATTTCCAAGCATGTTTGAGAAAAATAATTTCATGTAACTTTCACAGGGCATCAGGAACAGTATACACGGCCATCGAAACTTCTACGGGCATGGAGGTTGCGATCAAACAGATGAACCTTAGTCAGCAGCCCAAGAAAGAGCTCATCATCAACGAAATCCTGGTGATGCGGGAGAACAAGCACAACAACGTCGTCAACTACCTCGACAGCTACTTGGTCAATGAGGTAAAGCAGTGTTCCGAGATGTTCTTCTGTTTTGAAGTGAAAACTTCTTTAGGCGCGTTGAGCACTTTTTGGTAGGGGGTAAAAATGTGGAATACGCGAGACCGACACCGTTCTTCTTAAGACAAAAGGTCTTAAGTATAATAATATAGTTAATGCCTTAATTCGTAATTAAACTTTAATGCCTTAGTTTAAAGGTTTATATCATACCAATATTATAAATGCGAAAGTGTGTTTCTTTGTTGGTTTGTCTTTTAATCACGCCGCAACGGAGCAACGGATCGACGTGATTTTTGGCATGGGTATAGTTGAGAACCTGGAGAGTGACATAGGCTACTTTTTATCCCGGAAAATTGAAAGAAGAAAGAAGAAAGAAAAATCATTTATTCATCTTGTGCCTCGTACATAAAATCAAACTTTAAAATTAGGCTATGGCTTTTGCACCCACATGGCACAAGATGAAAAGGGCCCGACTCAGCATTAATCCTGCAGGTTTTGAAAGCAAAACCTGAGCGCTGGTATTCTGCCGGAACCCAAACGAGTGACACGCACGAGCACGACAGCCTTCGCAGCCGTCTGCAGTAACGGGATGTGTTTGATAAAATAGAGTAAAATGAAATATGTGATTTGCGCAGTGAGTGTACCTAGTGTGTAAAACTAAATATTAGAGATAGCGATTTAAAGATAAAATAAAATAAAATAGATTAATATGTATAGTAAAATATAATAGGCATACTATGTGAGTACTTATAGCAGCTTCAAACCACCAAACTTAGTAACCTGGACCTAGTTGAAGTTTGTTGTTTTTGATCGTTTAAAAGTTTATTTTTTAATGTGCTCTTAAACGCGGGACTTGAGGAGGAATATTATTCCAGCATTTAGTAGCCAGATATCGAAAACTTCCACGAAAAGCTGCTGATTTATGGCGTGGCCAAGTCAGCCTATTTAGTGGCCCTCGAGCATTAAAAGCTGGCGTATGCCAAGATAACCTATTATATAGATAATCCGGCGTTTTGTTCTTGATAATACCAAACAAAAGTGTGCTGAAATGCAGTTTAATACGCGACTTCATATTGAGTATATTGGCATCATTTAAATAGGGAGTCACATGGGTACGGGGAGGAATATAGTAGCAGAATCTAGCACACGCGTTCTGGACTCTTTGAATAAGTCTCATGGAACGTTGGAGTAAGCATGGACCATAAACACCAATGCAATAATTCAGCTTAGATAATACAAGTGTCTCGATGTAATTTCTTATGTTGTATAAAATCCTAAGTCGATAGAAACAGTTACGGGCCACTTCTTGTACATAATTTTCAAAATGTAGTTCGCATCTATAGTAAGTCCCAAATTTCGTGCTTCGTAAACTCGTTCTATGGCAGCTCCATTTATATTTATTTTGACCGTATCAAAGCCAACGTCTAACACTTGCTTTTTGGTTCCCAGAATCAGAAATTTCGATTTCGAAGGATTTAAAACTAATGAGTTTTTCGATGACCATTGACTAATTTGCTCTAAGTCATTGTTAATTAATTCTAAAGCACAGTTAACATCCTTAGGCAAAAAAGACGTATAGATTTGTAGATCATCGGCGTAAAGATGATATTTACAATTTTTAATATTTTTGACCATGTCGGCCGAATAAAGAATAAAAAGAAGTGGTCCTAAAATAGAGCCCTGAGGCACTCCTCTATCAACTGGTTGAACCACAGAATTAAGGTATGAGCCACCCGCTTGCCGCAAAGAAACTAGTTGTTGTCTATTAATTAGATAACTATGGAACCAGTTTACACTATTTATATCAAACCCATAATAAGAAAGCTTGGATAGGAGAAGTGTGATGTTTATTGAATCGAATGCTCTACAGAAGTCTAAAAGAGTTATAATAGTGGCCATACCAGAGTCTTGGGCAGCTATAATGTTGTCAAAAACATCAAGCAATGATATGATCTCATCATAACTAACAAAATGAGCCCAAATTCGATTTACCTAGCTCTACGCGTCTAGGAGTTCCAGTAGTGGTCGTCGAAGTGTACCTTCAGGTCACTCCACTAAGGTTTGAGGTAAGATCTCATCATAACTAACAAATTGAGCCCAAATTCGATACACCTAGCTCTACGCGTCTAGAAGTTCCAGTAGAAGTCGTCGAAGTATACTTTCAGGTCACTACCACGCTCGGGGAATAGAGACTCAACTAGGTACTCTAGGTAGGTATTTCGTGTATGTACAGCGATCTTTTCGACACCAGCGACTGCTCGCAACCGACGCAGGGTCCACTCCCGACGGCGGTCAAACGCAGACTAATTGATAATTTGAAATCAAACCAGAGACCCAGTAAAATCAAAATAACCCTTATGTTCACTCTGTTAAGATTTACAAAATATGTGAAAAAAATACAAGCAATTTTTATTTTATTTCGTATACTATTTGTCGTATTTATAATATTTTTATTACCAAAATTTGTAGGTGAACATATCTACTAATAGATGGTATTTTTTAATGACAAAAAAACGGCATATTTACAGTAAAAAATGTACCTAAAGTCACCCCTAAATCGTCAATTTTGAGTGAAGAGGTGAGGGAAAATCATTTTTATAGTATTAAAAATAAAGATTTTTTACAATATTATTACCAACAATTGGAGATATAGGATCAATCTTTGTATAGCAATTTTTAGTTCTATCCTATTTTGCTTGACTTAGTCACAAAATGTACTGAAAACTCCAATATTTTAAGGGATTTGCAAATGCGTTCTTAATAATAGATGTAACACTTTTAAGTGATTGAGGTAGTGTTAATAAAACCATGTCCCTTGATGTTTGATCATTCCCGAGTAAATCTATATTTTTTAATGGTCTGTACAAAAAGTGTTGAGTTTTGGGCTTGTTTTTTTTTAACTTTTATCTCGCCGTATAACATTGCATGTCCCCCAAGGTCAGGAATATGATCGACAACAATATCTGAAACATTAACATCCGAGCAAAATAAATCAATAAGTGTATCGCTGTGAGACGTGAAATGGGTAGAACTGTGGATAACATTTGTTAAATTAAAAGAATTTAGGAAACTGCTAGCACGCTTGTACATATTATCACAGCCTCTATTATGAAAATTAATATTAAAATCGCCTAATAAAACAGTATGGTCATGGTCTGGCAAGGTAGTGATAGTTTCCGTCAGCGAATCAAGAAATAAGTCACAATCAAGCCAGGGAGGACGATACGCCGTGCCGATGACTAAGCGCTTCGAATTCATACTTACCGATAACCACATTTGCTCCACTCCGGGGTGAGCGGGTGGGGGGTGTTGCAAAGTGCGGGCTGAGATTCCCTGCTTCACATAGAAGCCTACGCCGCCACCGCGCGCGCTGACTTCCCTAGGTCGCGGTATGTGTCGCAGTCGGTAACCTGAGATACGAGGGGCTCGTCCCCCCTCCCCCCCCCCCCGCAGCCAGGTTTCGTTTATACTAAGTATGTCAGGAGAGAGATTTTCTACAGCAACAATAAACTCATCATGTTTGGTACCTAAGGAACCAGCATTGAAGTGACCAATTTTAACGTTTTTAGAATTAGCGCCTGTTAATTATGTTATATATAATATAGAATCTTATCTTATATATAATAAAACTAAATTGTTTATGTAGTAACATGGATGCATAGTATACATAATATAAACGAGTAGGAATATTATGAAAATAGCATTATCCTGACAAGATCTGTTGTGGTTGCATATGATATAATGTGAAGATAATAATAAGTAATTATATATGGTAAATAAATTGCTTGCTTAGTGCGTATCGGTCCATGTGAGTGCAAAAACTTACAAAATATGAACAATATACAGCTGCAAATTACAACCATTCCCTTAAAACACAGTATTAATTTGGTGTTTACTAACTTAAAAACTTTTATCATTTTTTTGATAGGGCAGTCAGGATGGGGAAATATGAAAACATTCAAGCATGGAAATATATATTGTTTACCGGAGCTCAAAACAGCATTAGACATGGTGAAAACTTACGTATAACTACAAAATACACTATCTAAACTTTGACATAAGTATTGTTTAAATAGAGTTTTATCAAAAATTGTGCCCCTTTGTTTACTCGAGTTCAAAAAATCAACTAGCAAAGTGAAAACATACTTATGATTATGACAGGTGTTACCTAAACATAGAAACATATAAACATCTAAATACAGACTAAGAGCTAGTTTTCTGTTTAAAGTACAAAGTTTTTAGTGACAAATAACATAAGTAATAGCAAACATAATAAAAGCATAATAATAAGACTTATATGTGGAAGTTGGCTGAGCAGCCGATGTAGACAATAATAACACAATAGTTAGAACATAGGAACACAAGCTACTGCCGGGAAATTAAGGAGTTCCCGGGGGAATTAAAAAAACTTAAACCACGCGGACAAAGTCGCGCGCATCAGCTAGTTTGAAATTTTTTTTTTTAATCAGAAAAAAGAAAAAAAATAATCGTTTTCATTTCTATCGGCAATCTCTATGACTGGCAATTTTTTGTTATTCTTCAGTCAGTATTAAAATTTTGAGGAGTACTGACTGGCTATACTATACTATACTGGCTGAGTACGGCGATCGCTCTCGCATTATGTTGTAACAGCAGCTGAGATCACATCCTGAGGTAGACTAGCTCAAGACTCGAGTTTTTCTATCTATGCCCGCCTACACCTACCAACTATTTGTTCTACTAGTCGTCTCATCATAGACGTCTCCTGCATGGATTTCCATAGGACACGGTCTGGTGTTGCTTGCTTCCAGTGGCTCCCGGCAAAGCGCTAGAGATCGTCCGTCTAGTGGGGGGTCGTCAAACACGGCTTTCTGGGCCACTATTCTATCTTGCGACCGCAACACCCATTACCACTTAACCTTTGCGCCTCTTCGAGCTTTGTCGGTTTCTCTTCTCCTACACGGATCTCTTCATTTTTGATTAGATCACATAGGGATCTACTCTACTATGTTCTCACTTCAGTTTAAATCCTTAATTTTGTAGGAATTATGGGTGGTTATGGAATACCTGGCGGGCGGGTCGCTCACGGACGTGGTGACTGAGACGTGCATGGACGAGGGGCAGATCGCCGCCGTGTGCCGCGAGGTGCTGCAAGCGCTGCACTTCCTGCACACCAACCACGTCATACACCGCGACATCAAGTCCGACAACATCCTGCTCGGGCTGGACGGCCAGGTCAAGCTGAGTGAGTACCTACATGATACTGTGGCTGGCGGGCGGGGCGCTCACTGATGTGGTGACGGAGACGTGCATGGACGAGGGGCAGATCGCCGCCGTGTGCCGCGAGGTGCTGCCGCAATAAAAAATCCGACAACATTGAGAGGGGTGGAGGGAATACGGCGCTTCATTTTCTAGAATGAAATTAGACTATATCTGTATTTAATTTTTAAAGATTGTACATATTCTGAAAATTCTTAAGATAATTCGTACCAAAAATATACGCATGATTTTGGGTGGGGGGTGTTAAGTCTAAAACCTCACCGTGTTTAACCGGAGGATTCAAAAGCAACACGTGATTAACGACCGCTTATTCCAATCTTTGATGTATAATCTTAATTGGCTAATTTAAATTATTTTTTTTAGCCGACTTTGGGTTCTGTGCTCAAATATCCCCCGAGCAAAACAAAAGAACGACCATGGTTGGAACACCGTATTGGATGGCTCCTGAAGTTGTTACAAGAAAACAGTATGGTCCTAAGGTAGGAAGAAAGATTTTTACGAGCGGATTCTTCCACCAGTAGACAAATTAACTTGTTTGATATAACAAGTGCTATATTTATTATCTACTCTCATCTAATACTAAGTAAAATATCAGTTATAATGAATGGATGTTTGCAATGTTCAAAATCAATTTTTTGGTTACCACTTCTCAATTCTGACGCTGTAGGGTACAAGTATTCGTAAGCCCGTAAGCTGTGAGGATTGTTGCATCGTATTGGTACCTACCAACTTCATAATTATTGACAACCCAAAACTCAACCCTGCTCTCTTATAGTAGATTTTCCCCCTTAGTAAATACTAGAGATTCTATCATCACAGCCTTTTAACCGACTTCCAAAATAGGAGGAGGTTCTCAATTCGGCGCGTATCTTTTTCATCACTCGAGAACCTATTTGGGTTGCAGGTAGATGTATGGTCACTGGGTATAATGGCAATAGAGATGATCGAAGGTGAGCCACCGTACCTCAACGAGAACCCTCTCCGAGCGCTCTACCTGATAGCGACCAATGGCAAGCCTGACATCAAAGATAAGGAGAAACTCAGCACCGTTTTTCAGGACTTCCTTGACCAGTGTCTGGAAGTCGACGTGGACGGAAGAGCGACGGCCCTTGACTTGCTGAAGGTATGTTCGTCATAGAATGGTAGAGTCTTAACGTTTCATAAGTGAAACAAGTTGTCCTATGTGAAATAAAACATATCATTTCGAATTCCAAAACTCACGCTTTAGGACTATCGTCAATATCAAAAGTTGTATTCTTGAAATGTGGAAATCCCATAATGTAGATTTTTCCATTTTGCACAACATGTTGGGTTCCCAAATTATAATGATGGGAATATCGATACAATATTGGCGGTATTTGCGGCCCTACCCAAAAAAATCATTAACAAACGTCGAGGACCGGCGTGTTAATTTTAACCTGATTAGCGCATTTAAAAACCGTCAAAACGTCACAAGGAGTTGTACTTGATCTCGTTTTTTTTGGCAAGGCAGTTATATTTTAGTTGGTTCATGGTGAGAAAGACAAAAATTTCGATACAAATAGACTTAACTATATAGTACTATAATTACTTGTTGAATTGTGCTTGAAGATTCCGTGTTTGGGTTTGCGGCATCCATTCTTGGCGCGCCCTTTGTCGTCGTTGACGCCCCTTATAAGGCAATGTTACCTAGTTGTGACATCGCCACATAATCAGCCGATTTCGATTGTTAAACAATCCATCTCGGTAACTGAATGGGTGACCGTCTGATAAATAATCGTTAAATGGTCGAAGTAGTACTTGGTCGCGTTTTGACTTGCGTAGGTACCTGTGAGTGTGAACCCCCCGCATTGCTATCTCATGAAAACTTATTATCATGTGATTAAGGAAAGGGTTCAAGACTCAGAAATATAAATCCGATGCATAGAGACTTCGTGAATCGTGATTGAATATTCCGTGTTTGGGTTCACAGCACCCATTCCTTAAGATGGCGCGCCCCCTGGCGTCGCTGACGCCCCTCATCATGGCGGCCAAGGAGGCGGCCAAGGGGCATTAGCGCAGGCCCGCGGCGCCCGCCGCGCCCGCGCCCGCGCCCTAGCGCCGCAGTGCCTACTTACCGCCATCACCACTGACGGGGACGTATTCCAACACTACTATTATACTAGTTGGACTGACATAAACGATTCAGCCGCCGAACTTCCCTTAGAAGTGAAATGGTGACTGATCCCACACCCAATCGTATCGTGGATGCGCCCCTCCGGATTATTTATTTAATCGTCATCATCGAATTGGTGTAATCTACGGTTACTAGTTTAGTATGTTAACGTCTCCGAAGAAACTTAAAGAGTATGCTCGCACCGTAAAAGTTTACCGGGCAATTTTTCCCTGCAGCATTCTCAGGATATTCACAGGCTAAATATAATTTCCATAATTAGCTCGTATAACTTACAGAATTGCACGCGGTAAAATTTCACAGCGTGGGCTTATCCTAAGTATCTACTTATAGAGCAATATATTGGGCATTTCGCAGAACTACCATTTATTATTAGTACTAGTAGAAATATAGGATTATTTTTTGGATTGATTCTTTGGGCTGTTTAGGTACTAATAGTATATACTATATAACAATAAAACAACACTTTTCAAAAAAAGAGCATATTATATTACTCATTTAAGAAATATTTTTGCAATGGTTTTGCTACCAGTATACAGTTTTGTTCACACGAAACTAGAAAATAATTCCTACCAATCTGACTCGTAATAATATGTGGTAAATCTGGGACATGTCCAATAATTTATGTAAAATGGCTGCAGATTATTAATACGAGAGGTGATCATATTTTTACAAATTAAAGATGGATAACTTAGCAGTCCAATAGGCATAGTGATCCGTAGGTGTCGTGTAGAAACGTTATTTATTGTAATTAGGGACGCTGTCGCGCCGCCGTGTCCCTCCGAGCGCGCAGGAAAGCTATTTTGGATAGTGTTCTGTAGATATAGGCGTTAGTTACTCGAAATATTTCGATAAAATCTGCGAAAAGAAGACTGTCAGTTGACTCTTAGACGTAATGTTATTTAATAGTAGAATACGGTAGTGATTTACAGTTAGGGAAACAGCTTATTCACTGTGATGGTAGCCGGCGCGGCGCGGGGGCACGGCCGCGGGCGGCAACGAGCCGCGGCGACTGAGAGAGTGCTTGGGAATTATTATCACTGCAGCGACGCGTACCAACATTGATTTTAGATAAGATATTCTTTTTATAATATTAGATTAAATTATTGTAGCTTGAAGAACGCATTTCATAAATGTTTGTGATGTGAGATAGTTGCGTTTTTTTTTTCTTTTTTTGACTGACATATTATTGTATATTTTATTCGAGAACAGAATGTCTGTTGCCTTAACATATTATGCTTAACATATTATTAATGCTTTTGTTTGTCGGTACTAGCGAGCTAGGTTAACCTATGCCTATGATTTTTACGGATTACGGAAATATAATAATTATATATTAATATCATGAGCTGCTTCTGTTTTATGAGATGATTTATTTTGGATATTTAATCATTTTAATTGTATAATACAATACTCCACAACAAATAATTTGAATTTTGATGTTGCTTAAGTTAATTTAATGATGAATGTATTATGAATAGTATAACTTTATTTTTTTGACGATATCACTGTTAGTCATGAGAGCGAAGCATTTACCTAGTATTAAGTTTATATAGTTTATTGAACTGATTATATTCTAAATTAAGAAAGATTGGTAATTTATCGTTTGAGGCACAAAAGTTTATTTCCTAAAGATAAAAAAAATACTATAATAACACATAATCGATTTCGTAAAAAATAAATAATAAATTAACGAGACAATAGCAAGCAGTAGTTGTAAAGTATAAAAATTATCTGTTAATCTTCAAAAATGACCGTAATGTTATTATTATGTATGATAATGATTATTGTAACTGTTTAAAAAAATAACGACTCTGCTTTTATAATATTATATAGGTTGTGCCGAAAGATGCTGTTAAATTTTCTTTTTTATATGTAATTTTGCTATCTTATGATTTGGACGAAAGTGTTTGATTGAAGTACGAGTGAATGAAAATGAATGAGGTCAGTAGTGATCAAAGGAAAGCGAGCTTGTCAAGTCTCGTCGAGTGTAAATTGTACAGATAAAGTTAGACACATGTAGTATACTCTTGACAATATCGATGACCAATTACGCTATCTAGATTTTTTTATGTTTGTCTCTGGTTGGTGCAAAGCAGTAGACCTACTGACACATTGAAATTAGATTTTGAAAACTTAACAAAGCGATAAAAAGAAACTATTTTATGATTATTTTAAAATTATTACATAAAGTCAAAATCCGCCTTATTGATGGTACGCGATCTTTACACACAGAACTTTTGTATTTCAGTATAACTATGAAATCCATCGCCTCGCAGGTTGTACGAGTAAACAAGCTGTGTCTTTTTACTCCTACAAGAAGCATTTATTTTGTAGCTACCATGCTAATTCCCCTTTCGTGTGGACGGGTGCAAAATATTGCTTTGTGCTAGACCGGTTTTTTCCAGGATCCCATTTAGTGGCGTGCTTCCAGAGTTACAAGCATCATATTTTCTGGATCCCGCACACAGAATGCTCGGTTTTTTATATTTACCAATAGACTAGCGCCTGATTGCAATCAGACCCACTTGCAGGTCTATGAAAGCTAGTAACAGCATAGATAACCGGATTCTGTAAAATACAGGATGATGCCGTAGAAACCGTACACTTATAGTGTGCTGCTCAGATGTTTCATTTGCTTAGGTTTTGGCCCAGGCATTTACCTTGGCATAACGCAGCACAAAGCATCAATTTTAATATAACCTTATTGCTCTTCTAATATATATATATGTCACCGTAAGATTGTAAAAATTCCCAATCATGGGTGATAATTTCATGGTCCTGTAGTTCTGTCAACAGAATTTTAAAAAAGACGGACTAAGTTGCCGTTGCGCTGCGTTGAGTCATATAATTATGATAAAATCTTATATGCTAAATGATATGGCCTATTTACACACATAGTCCATACGAATATTAGCACTCAATAAACGGCCTACAATTTCAAAATCAGCACCAACCATTACCAAAATAGTGTGCAATAAGGTAGGTGAAAAAATAGCCAAAACTTCAGGAGAGCTAGAACAAAGTTTTTCAGTTTCATATTTAACTGTTAAGTGTATTAACTATGTGATCATGAAGATGATTTTGAGTATGTATTAGATAAGTCAAGAAACTACTGTAATTATGTACGTAATTTAAGTTGAAAATGTATTAATAAATGTAATACGATACGAGACTATAATATTATTGTGGTTTTTTATGTTTTTTGACAGTTGTAAAACACCAGTGCCATGTAAAAGCATCTTGTGCATATAAATTACAACCATACCATAAATAAAAGACTCGACTTAATGACATGGTTTCATTGACAATTTCTTTATTAGATAAATAATATTTTGTGGCAGCTGGTTCATATTTTATAGTTTAATCGCGCGTGGCACAAATGAGCGCTCTGACAGGCACGCGCACACTTACGCAATGTATATGTCACCGTAAAATCGTTAAATCCGTTAGATTGTAATCTAACGCTTTTTATCTCTATAGATCGTAAACTGTCGAAAGATTGTGAACCGTAACAACTGCTTACAATTTAACGCATTATTTTTCTTTAAATTGTAATCTGGTAGGTATATTAACCCGATAGAACCTAAGTACCTGAATATTTATGTCGAACCCTAACCTAACCTACAAGAAAGAGACAAGAAAACGTAAATACTAATGAATATTTCAAAAATTGACACTCAGAACATTGAACGGTTCACAATCTTTCGACAGTCAATCTATCGAGATAAAAAGCGTTAGATTACAATCTAACGGTTTTCAAAGTTTTACGGTAAAATATAAACCACAAGTAAAGTTTACGCGCTGGCAAATTTCAAGAACTATACCTGTCTCCCAAGTCCAACCTACCAGCTGACGTAGTAATACCTAACTTATACATTAACTATTATACCTTAGTTATCGCAAATTGCCAAATAAAAAATAGTAATAGACAGAACACTGATTGCAGGCTTCAAATAAAATGTAGGTTGTAACTTTATAAGTCGTAAATGTAAGTTTTGACTCATAAGACAAGTTGTAAAATAAAATTCATTTTTATTTATTCATAAAAATATTTATTTCAATAGCAGCAGGGACACAAAAAATCAATACTCATAACATGCTTATTTTGTACTATACGCCTTAAACGATATTATGAAGTGATGTGCCGGATATCCGTATTCGTATCAGTTACTTTTTTGATCTTTTACCTTTTTAATTTTCAATACAATGATGAAATTCTTTATACATATAGATGATTAGGTATTAATGAAAAACTATAAATATCCATTCTTATTATTTTTTTATTTCTTGAAATCACTTATTTGGCACCTTTATATTGCAAACACTTAACAACAACAACGTAGTAAGTTTCAAGGTCACGCGCACCGTGAAATATAAAATCAACAAAAGATAAATTCTTGACTCAATGTGGTAACTATAGTTAAAGATCACGTCGCTCACAGAAGGTTCTATGCCCAGGCTGATGATGAGTTGTTCGAACAAATAGGTACATAATCTTTAAGGGCCAAAGCAAACAGGCAGAGTGGAGTAGACTGATAGCTACCAAAATTTAACTTTATGTTTAAGTATATTTTCTGTAAGTACCTATCTGTTATGTTGAATATACGAAAGAAGCCGGATCCGGGGCCTGCGCTGGGCGCCGTTGCCGATATTCGAAAGTAGGTAAATAAAGTCTCCGCGCCTTGGTTCTGTCGGTGAGCCTTACGCCGTGTTTGAATGTATAGTTCGTAACTTATTCCAAACAATGTGTAGGTAGGTAATGAAATATTTAATTTAAAAATATATTTTTTCTGCTGTCCAGTAACAGGTTTATTTTTGTTTTAGGTATTTATTACATACTTAGGGTACCCTATTCAAATAGGCTAGATATTGCTATGTACATAACATTTTTGAGGTATTAAAACACAGTTACATACAAAAAGTGTAGGTACATCAATCAAAAAATAACATAATATTAAAGTTCGATTCAATCATCAAGGCCGGCTGGGAAGATATCCCGAATCGCGAAGGCAGATCCGCGCCGATACTGTCAAAATATACGCCCCTCTTTGCGACGTCATTGCGACGTAGCTTGTGCGTTTTTCACACTTCACAGCCGCCAAAATGATCGAACTATACTTTACCACGATATTAATTACAATAAAATGTTAATCGGTCAAGCGTTTTCGAAAGCAACAGCAAATTTTATTATTTAATAAGTTACATACATTCATATAAAATTAATCTTTTTCAATAACTTACAATTAGACTAAAGTTTGAAAGTAGCATACAAAAACGAACTTAGTCTAAGAGTTATAATGCTAGTTAAAAGGTCAATATTTACTCTATAACAGCCTACAGTAGCGTATTGTATTGTATTTATACTAGTCCGTTCGTTCTTCCGCTGGTATGAAGTCCAATGCCGCAGAGTTAATACAAAACCGTTTCTTGGTGGGGACCGGACCATCATTGAACACGTGGCCCAGATGAGCCGAGCATTTGGAGCATCGCACCTCAGTTCGCACCATACCTGGCCGTGTTAAAACCAGTAATATATTCGCCCCAACTTTAATTCCACACCCAAGTCCATTCACCACAAAGCCATTTATTTACACATCACATTAAACATAGATAATGTCATGAATACATCCGATATGAATTCCATCGTTTTCGTGTCGTGAGATGTAGGTAGTGACGTCGCAGCAGCGGCACCAGTTGTCATCCGGTCGGCAGCCGTCCGTAAATGGAAAGGCGGGAAGGGACGAATAAGGCATGGCGGGGAACGAGGGCAAATGTATTTATTAATATCATGCACATTCCAAATATGGTGTGATGGTTCAATGTTATAGGTTAATGAATTTGTAAGTGAATTATATATAAATTCAAAAAATCGTTTATTTGAATAATGTATGTAGTATTTTTTTGTATCAAAAATTAAAGCATATAAGGAGTGTTAAACAAGGAGACAGATTAAGAAAAAATACACACAATGTAATGGAGAGAATCAGTGACCAAACATAATTTTGAACACAGAATAAAGCATAAAAAATAAATGTTATGTACATAATATTATGTCGTTATATTGCCAATAATTAGCAAAACTTACATTATTTTTGGAGAACAGGATTGAATCGATGGGTGGTCAAAGGAATGGAAAGACAGAAAAAATATTAAAATACATTAGCACCAGAATCAATTCCCAACACCATTTTAAAATTCAATATGGGAAATAGAATTTTATTATAAAAAAGATTTGCAATATTTTAATAGATATAATATGAATAATTTTAGGTGTGAAAAATGGACAGTAAATCTAAGAGATTGTGACTGAAAATTTATATCTAAATACTTAATTAATATAAAAATAGGAAATCAAAACAAATATAGTAAAATATTCCATGTGGTTTTTATGGACCAAAAATTACTACTAAGTACCAAATTAGAAATCAGACAAATTAATTTGTTAACAAATGCTTGGTATACTTTTCTGGTTATATAATGGCACTGTATGATAGAATGTTCTATCTAGCAAATATCATATAAAAAGTTAGTAACCTAGATTATGTTTCAAGTTGAAGGTTTATTATGCAACAGTTGGTTATAAGACTATACATGGGCGCAGCATTGTGCAGCCATATATGCCTATTGTCAAGGGCATTTAAAGGACTATGTATTACTACTTACTCAGACTATATTGTATTCTTTCCAATCAAACATAAAACTTAGTAAAAATGTAGTTTTTATCAATTTTGTTATGTACAAATATAATATACCACCAAAATAATAAGATATTTAAATAAGCATTGTATCCCAACAAAGCAGGCAGGGTGTTATGAAAATTATGCAGAAATCATGCTTGATAACATGTTTTAAAAACAGACGACACAGTGCAGTAATTCAATGGAAGGCAGCTACCAATTCAGGTTAAGGGGCTCCATTCCCATTGTGAAGTGTTAAATCATTGTTGGAAATTAGTTTTTTTTGTTGTTAGGAATATATTTGATAATTTAGTAAAAGATCAAATAATCTGTAGCACCAATGGTGTATAAATATGCCTCCATTATCCAGAGAGGAGCCCCTTATATTTTTGTAGAGTTCGTAAGTATTAGTAAAGACCTTTGCATACATCTCAAGCTCAGGATTCGTATGAATAGCCCATTGTACAATGACATTGAACAGTGTTCCACATGAATTGGCATAATAGAATAAACTAGATGATACCAATCAATGATTGTGCAAAAACGTGCACATAAAATGATACTATAGTAAACTTGATATTATTATTATCTCCAAAAAAATTGCAAAACATAATATTGATCTAGCAGACATCAGCAACCAGCAGTAATTTTATCAAAATTAGTTCGTAAGAAATAACTATTGAGCTTTAGCTCCTGGATGTACGAATAACTAGCTGATGCCCGCGACTTCGTCCGCGTGATTGAAGGACAAACCAACAAACAAAGTGACTTTCGCATTTATAATATTAGTATGATGTGGCTCTGTTGCACAGTCTTTAAAAAAATTATGTTAAAAGAACAGGCTATTAACTAGTCAATTTAGTTAATTAAGTACCTACAATAGAATCAGCCACAATATAGCACCAACAAAAAAAAGTACCTATTAGTAATCCAACCAAATCCTTGAATATTAAAAATACATAGTTATACCACCACCAAATGCTGCAATATAATCATAACTAAACAGTCATCTCGGTTTTAAGTTTTAAAAAATAACCATTATCACAACTATAGGTATTTCAATTATTAGTACCTAGTTTGTGTGGTTTATTAATAACACTTAAAATCATCTTAAGTAGTGATGCAATCATTGTATTGTGGTTGTTAATTTGGTTTTCTATATTAAATAAATATAAATGTTTCTCTACTATCACATGCTATTGAGGTGCCTGATGCATAGGTAACTACATAATATATAGTTATGAAAGTATATCATACCTGCACTAGTATCCTGATGTAAGGTCACTTTTTCTTTTGCAAGAACATCATTAAAAGCAGGCCAGCCACAGCCTGAATCATATTTGGTTTTGGAACTAAATAGGTCTTGTTTACAAACTATGCATACATATAAACCTTCCTCATAAAACTTATTAAAACAACCTGAAAGTATATGTTACCAGATCAATTTATTCTTAAGATTTTAGTTTACAAGTAAAAATACTATCCTAAAGACTAACTTACCTGTAAAAGGTCTTTCAGTCCCAGCCTCTTGGGTAACATGGTATTGCATTGGTGTAAGGCGTTTTTTCAGGTCCTCTTTATCTTCCATGGCTCTCCAGACAAGTGCTAAAATTTTAACACAATGTTGATAGTAGGTAAATAAAATAAACAGTTAGTGCGTGTTGAACAAACTTAGACTTACAAGGGACAGCCTTCTATTTACTCTAACCTACAAATCTTATTGCCTTTACACTGTAAAGTTTACAGAGATACGTAAGTAGTTTATAATAAAAGTGTATTACCCGTTGTAAAGGTGTTCTTCAACTGGCTAGCTCTATTCGTCCGCGCCGCCAGCCTAAATATAGATATCGGCCGAAGTAGACCACTCATAACTCATATCAGTTTTGTAGCAGACGTATATAATGTCTCAATAATATCGAATTAAAGATAAGGTAATGGTAATCGGCTTCTTATTCAATATTTGTAAAGAATCTTGAATCTTCAACAATTTGTTGTAACTAAAGTACTATACTATAGTAATAACTAATAACTTGTACAGTGCTCATGTGACAATAATTGACATTTGACATCACTCAGAGACAAGTAGTAAGTACATAACTTAGAGCTATAGGATTGACATCACTGCAAGTGCAATTTGCAAAAATACTTTTGACAGTTGACACACAGTCATGTCACTGTTTTGCAAGGTAAAGTTCCGTTAGACACTGCGAGCACTAAGCGAAATAAAAGTTATTATGTTTTATTTTGAATAAAAGCTAGGTCATACTATTACGTCATAGAGGTATAAAATAGTCAATGTTTGATGCAAAAGATACGCGGTCGCCCTGCTGTGCTCATTTGACATCACTCAGAGACAAGTAACTTAGAGTATGTTCCGATATACACTGCGAGCACTGTAAGGTGTGACGTCAATTTAGCATACGGCGAAGCCGTTCCCTTATAGTTAGATATACTGGTTACTGTTTAAAACGGAACGCAGTCAGCACTGAGAGCACCTTAACTCGAAAACGCCAGTGCTCACAGTACAAAAATGGCGACGATTTATGACGTCATTTATTTCTATTGGATACTGCGGCAGTATACTGTCAGTCTTTAACGGAACGAATTTCTCCCCAGTAATAGCACTGAACAGTGCTCGCAGTGTATATCGGAACATGATGCATAAGTTAGGATAATGGGGAGGCACACTGCCAATTTATCCCGCTAGGTGACGTATCGTCGCTGGTGTTGTTTACCTGTCAAACACCATATATTTTTTACGCAATAGTTTCATTTTCTTAGAATAATTCATTTTTATGCCTAAATATTGTGCATTCCGTTTTCCTGCTGATGAGGAATGAAGAAGACTATGGTGCAAAGCCTTGCGCCAATAAAATTGGAAACCCAGTTCATCGGCTAGGTTATGTAGCGCTCACTTTAGACCTGCCGATTATTATGGCAAGAGCACACACTGGTTTTTTTCCCAGATTCAGTTAAAATAGGATGCCAAATTACCTCAACGCAAATGAACCTGACAGTTACCAGCGAGGGTGGCGCCATCTGAGATTAGCTTTGCCTGTCCCTCCCCATTGACATCACTGCAAGTGCAATTTGCAAAAATACTTTTGACAGTTGACACACAGTCATGTCACTGTTTTGCAAAGATATGTTCCGCTATACACTGCGAGCACTAAGCGAAATAAAAGTTAAAGTTTAAGTTTTATGTTTTATTTTGAATAAAAGCTAGGTCATAATATTACTTCGCAGAGGTATAAAATAGATAGGTATTATTTAAAAGAAAACTTTAAATTAAAACGAAGGTAGGTAGGTAGGTACGCTGCTGTTACTTGTTACTACCCTTCCATTGATTTATAGCATTTGTCTTTTCTCCTTGTCGCTGACTTCTCTGTAAAAAGTAGGTAAGTAGGTACTTATATTAATTTGTATCTAGTGTTATATACAATATGGAGGATTTCACAAATTCATTTTCTAGTAAGCAAGGGCTCGTGCAGCGTGCCGGCGATATCGCGCGACTTCTGTCAGCGACTTCCAGCGATGAATCACAGTACAGGGTATGGAATGTGGAACTGTGGACGCTGGCGGGCTCACACTGCAGAATGATTCGACGCTGGAAGACGCACGATATCGCCGGCACTCTGCACGAGCCCTAAGGCTTACCGCTAGAGATTCTCTACTCTTTTGCATTTGCATTAGAACGTATTCCGTGTCGTCTTGTTCAGAATCCACGAACGATGAATGTTCGCAAGTTTTTCGAAAGCATGTTCCATCCTGAAGTAGTGGTTGAAGCTAAAACAAAATTTCATGATGTTTGATGATAGGTTATAAACTAAAACAAGTTGTTTTTTTTTAATATATATAAACTAGCTAGGCTTTCTCTTGGCCGCAATCAGACCTGTTGTTTTGCATTTAGAACCATTTTGGTATCGGTACTACCTATTACAAATTAAGTACCTACCTACCTACCAACTTGTATTTTTAGTTTTTGAAGTGAAAACTTCTTTAGGCGCGTTGACCACTTTTTGATAGGGAGTAAAAATGTAGATTCGCGTGACCGACATGTTCGCGAACATGTAAATATACTCCATTCGAAATTAAACTTTAATTCCTTAGTGTTAAGGTTTATATTTTAATAATTTCAATTAAAATATAAGTACCTAACAAAAATATTAAATAATATGTACCTATTTAAATCTTCGTTTTCACTCCTATCGGCCCTATTACTCCCTATTACAGCCAACTTTTTTATCATCACAAACTTTATTTATTTGCCACTGCCAGTCATCCTTTTTCACGATTTCTCGTGTCGCAAAACTGTATGTGTTCCTGCTGCAAAGGCGAAACGAGTGGAGTTGGACAGTTAGGCAGCAGGGTCAAGGAAAATGAGCAACTGAAAGTCTGAAACTTTGATACGCTATTACGTTTTGTGCCCGATGGCCGCAGCCAATGCAAAATCGAGAAAGTACTTATGAGTAGTGTCCACTCTACAGTAGTACCTAATTTCATAGATAAACCATTTACGGACAGCCTTAAACAAAAATGTGAGAGGATGGAATAAAAGATCAATTCAAACAGCTGCTGGAGATACTAAAGACTCTACTTTTATCGATGTTTTATCGGCACTAATAATAACCACCCCACTACAAATATTAATGCACTCTTCGGTACGTATACGTAAGTACGTACGGATTTTTATATATGTAGTTAGTAGATAAGATATAAGTATAGATAGTAAGGCTTGCGCTTGATGAAAATGAAAATCATTCGTAATGAGGTATACCTAAGCTAAGTCCGAGCCTGCTAATTTAGAAGATGCCTCTGACCTTATATTTTCAAGTATCAAGTAAATTGAGTAGGTAAGTAATATACACAATTTATACGCGACACCTTACGAAGGGTGTGGTTTATCTTACATAGTTGAGCGTGTTTTTCCCCACAGGAGTTAAACTTTCATGCCAAAGGCCAGTGGTAAGCTCTTCGGCCTGCGGTGTCATCCATTTTCGAAGACCACGACGACGTCTTCGTACTCGCCGCTGCGTTACCTAAAACAGCCAGGAATTGCACTTTATTTTCATAGAAATCTATTTTGGTACTTAGGTATCTAACTATATTTACTCAAAATAAAGAACAAAGCAAAGCGATATCTCATAGCTCTCTTATTAAAAAGTGCAATTCCTTGCTGTATTTACCACTAAATTGTTCCTTCAAAAATATTCGAGTCTGTCTAGTGAAAGCAAGAGTCCATAATTTATTTATCGTAGCTACTGGCAACACTGGGGCCAAACAAAACTCAAGGAAAAATCGAGGATACCCGACCTATTTTTTTCCCCCGTATTTTGCTCTCTCCGCCTTCACTACTCAGACTCTTTTCAGTAAATAAAGTAGTTACCTGAACGTCGTGTGAACTAAAACATTTTTTTGTATCATCCATTTTATGGTTAGTGTGAGTATTTTCATCCGCACCCTGACATCGTGTCGTCAGTTTCTTCATGGAATCCCAAATCATGACACACGGTAATGTTATGAAAAATATAAGATTTAAGATGAATTCCATCGATCTGAAAATATTTATTTGTGCTACAGTGCAACTTGACGAAACTATTTTCAATGCGCACGTGGTTGGTAGGTATCATAGTTACTTACAACGTTGTAAAATACATAATTTTTGAGTAAAAACAGTAAATAAAAATTAAAAAAAATGCCATTTTACCGTAATGCCATACTAAAAAACTATACCTTATAGGAGCATGAGATTCCAATCTTGAAAATGCATCCGCAAGAGGTTTTAGTTAGCAATAGATACTTGAAGAGTTTTTAATATTTTACCGTACCAAGTACTTGGTAAGTACCTACTAACTAGAGACTGGACAAACTTAACGGCATCGAAACCTAGCTGAAGTTTTGTATAGCGGCATTATATTACCGCACTAGTGCAAAAATGAATATACGGCTTTCTAGGCTAATGTGCGATAATATTTTTAATCGCCCAAGAGCGAGAAAAATCTACGGTGTTTGGAGAGCACACCTCAGTGGCCAGTGCTCAGCGTAGGTTTTACTCATGTGCCGGCCGTGATCCCTCACTTACTGACAAGCTACGCATTATGTCAAACCCACCAAAGAACGCTTGATTTTCGTAGCTTAGATCGCTAGATGTTAGATCTTGATCTAACAATTTGTGGGTTTGACACACATCCCTAGCTTAGCAATCTAGCACACCGCACATCTCTGGGGGAAGTCTTAAAGTCAAGAGATTTAAAGGTAAAAATAACAGCATGATATCTTACTTGCTAACAATGCGAACGGTCCGTTCCTTGGTATCAGGGTGGACTGGCCACCCCTCGTCGTCGTAGACCACCCGTCGGCTACGCAGCGAACATTCATAGTAATGGTCCAGCTTTCGCGGCGTCTGCACCAACAGCTGCAGACCCCACGAGCCCACGCAGCGACAAATCAAGCCAAGAAATGCTTTTATGATACCTAATTGTTATAATATTTAATTGATTACTAATAATATGATGTGTTTAAATAAAATAGAAAAAAATCTTAAAAGCATCTGAGTAGGTATTTAGCTAGATTATAGGACAGTCACATAAAAATATCAAGTTAACGAAAATCGTATCTAAAGCCTAAACCTAAAGGTAGGTGTCTACAAAAGTATTTAATGCGGGTTACTTACCTAAATACTTTTTTACTCATAAAATACGTACAGGTTTTTCATGCTCTGAAGGTTTTGGTACGTCGAAGTCAGAAAAGACATTGCGCAAAAAAAGTCCCGTGAGACACACCTTAGATACATGAGACTGCAACTCGCAAGATCTAACTTTCCAACCATTCGTAGCCTGCGTTCCAATCATCCGGAAATGTATGTACTTATTCCAATCTCACGCAAAATTAAGAAACTAAGTACTTACCGAGATTCAATAAAGCTAAGAGAACACCTACAAAAGTGACGAAGATGTTAAGCGTGACAACATCCGGATAGCAAACCGATCGCGAATGACGTGTTTTCTGGTGAGTTGACAACCCTGCAGCCAAGAGCTGTGCAGCTGTCATATCACGACAAAGCAGTTTGGGGTCTTCACCTTAAAAAGACGGATTAAAAAGTAACGAAGTAGGTACTTTATAAATTCGTAGCACCTTACCAGAGCTGATTTCAGTCAACTTTTCTCTACGATCAATACGATACATTGGGGATATTGGAACTCTGAACTCATTTGAACGGATCCAATGAGCCCAAAAATAATTTCACCAAATGTGCTAAGTAAGCCTTAACAGTACAAAGACAAAAAATAGCTTTATGAACCATTCTGTTAATTTTCAAACCAATGAAATCATCATGGAACTTCGTCTGACTACGAACTATGCCACCCACAAAAATAAAGGTTGCGTTAAAAGTTTGTGAGACTCAATAAGTTATTTTATTGGATTCAAAGTCAAATAATATCTTACCCAAACACACACAGTCACAGTGCCAAACACAATAGCAACGATCATCCCTTTTGATTCTTACATCTCGTACTGCAACTGAATCATCGCCGTCATTGACTAATACAACTGCAAGGAATAAGGCTTACTTTAGGTAGGTATATATATGAAAGGACTTCGTATTTTTCTTTTTTCACAGATCACCGTGGGGATTAGAGAACTTTACTCCAACGGTGACGCATAAGAATAAGTACACATTGTGATTTTTGTAGGTCCTACTAAGTATTGAGCACCACATTGCTAAGTTCAGAAACTGCGACGTCTCAAGACATACGTAATACGTATCCAGCCGATATCTAGCGTACGAGTAATTCAGTAGATAATTATCAGTATTAAACATACTTACTAGTGCAATTGGCGCTTTCCACAGGAATTTGTAAGGGTACGGTGAGGCGGAAGGTTTTGGTATGTTTTGGAGGCAAAATTACTGGACCGGATACCATTTCTTCTCTTTCATTGCTACTGCCTAGTAACTCGGGGCTGCATTCACGAGTCAAAACCCTGAAACGAGATATGTAAATTTAATGTATTGAAGTTAACAGATAGATAATGAATAGGTACGAAATAAAGCAATTTAGTAAAAAAGGACCAAAAATTTAAAACATGGTATTGAGGTACCTCATTGGTGCCGCTGCCAAACCAGTATTTGTCGCTTGCACAGTCAATATTGAACGAACTCTTCGAGTAGAGTCTGATACAATGGTTGTCAATCGGCCAAGAACTCTGCAGAATTTTACGAGAGTTTTTAATGAAACAAAGTAAAAGAGGCAGCTGTTTTGAATAAGACCTTTAATCTAAAAAGCTACATGAAATTTCAAAATAGACTTAATCAAAGAAAGACCTTAAAGATAGAATAACATTAAATGGCGCCTAAAGTCTGAACGAAAAGAAAAAAATATAAAAAGAAAAGGTGACAGTCGATCTATCCACGCACAGCTCAAACCACTAATCTCTAGTCTCGGGCTGGGCATGCAGATACTCAGATAGCTATTATAATTATGAAACATCTGCTAAGAAAGGATTTTTGAAAATTAAAAACCCTAAGAATTGAAATTTTTGTAATCCACGCGGACGAAGTCGCGGGCAAAAGCTAGTTTTAGACAAGTACTTAACAATCAGTAGAACGTATCGTAACTCTATGGCACCTACGTAATCAGTTCACCGGTCACCGCCTGGATAAGATTGGTCTTATTAGTTGTTAATGGTAGTTAATGATTGGTAATGGTTGCTGTTTTTTAACAGCGCTTATCGTAATGTTTAGAAAAAATCTACCCCACAAGTATGAGTTCATTATCGTCCGCTCTCGCCTCCAAGTCCATTTGAGTATAATGGGGCTTGGGGTGCGGTAATTTTAGAAATCTGTCCGATCCTCGAGTAACTATTCTCAAGCTGTCTGTACCGCCACCCATCAATGCTCTTGTAGCTCTTACTATAACTTGGCGATTACGCTGTAACAAAGATGGGAGCAATTATGAGCGACTTTAAGACCATACCTTCAATAATCTTAGGAAGGTAGACACGCTACAAAACTATGTATTACATCGATCACTAGCAAAATGAGTATTTCTTTACCACCAGTTCATTTGCTTCTTTAGACGCTGTATTGTAATCCGAAGAATTTTCATTTCGTTTGTTAATTTCTTTTGGGTCATCTATTGTTATAACATCATCCACAGGTACAATTACAAATTCACCAGTTTTATCTATGTGCAAAGATTCAACGCTTATATCAAGTAACTATTTTATCAACTACTATTAAAGGTACGTAGTCAAAAGATTATACTTTATACCTTTGAAACCATGTCCATGATCATGTTTCAAGGGTACAACTAATCGTAAATTGGTTAAAGGAAGCATAAATTCCTCTCTAGGTAGTAATTCAGCTGGCTTATATTGAACACTAACATCTCGATTTGACCACTCTGGATTTGCAGTATTGACGCTGAAATATAGTTCAATTTATCATATTTTTCAAGGCATCTGCCGCCCAAGTATTAAATTAGACATAAACACTATTAGTTATCGTAGCAATAAAAAGGTACCTCGCTGAATCATATTTTGTTAGGTCATTCCACAAAGTATTTCCCTCAGGAGTACTTAGTTTTTCAAACAGCTGCACTTGAGCACTGTACCATAAATCAGGATCGCCAATTTCGTAAATAACAAAATCTTTTTCTTCGTCTCCACTTTGCAGATTATCTTCTAGATTATTCTTATGAAGATTTTTGTCCATTTCATTTAATTCAGCTCTGTTAATTTTCGGTTTTAGAAAGCTTGATATTTCTTTATCATTATACCGATTCAAATTTATCTTTTCTGTAGCTGGATTAACCCGATCTTTTACAATATAACTATTAACATCATTACTATTGTCGACCGCATCCAATAGGGGATCTCTGTCTTCATACATGATTGTATCTGAATGTTCTTCAGTAACTATTCGGGTTGGTTGTTTATCGTTGTAAAAAGTTTTATCATATGCTTGATTCTGTTTCTGGGCTGTAAAATCTGTAGGGGTCCATCTTGCAAAATCATATTCATAATTTTTTAGATGTCTCTTTCCACGTCGATTTAGCAAATTAGACACATTAGTTTTAGGACATAAGTAGTGATCTGCGTAAAAGAAAAAAAATATTTGAGTAAGTCAGTACTTACCTATAGGGATTTTCTTTTCCACAATTTTGTTTGGTTCTTTCAAAACACAAAATTTTACAAGGTAAGTAGGTACCTATGTACAAGATAGGTAAAGTGCAAAAAAATACTCAAGTTTATACTTAGTTATTTTAAACACGATTTAGAATATAGGAAGTTCTGCTCGAATATATTTTGGTTTACGGTTTAGGTATAAAATAGGACGGACAAAAAACGCTACTTAGAACTCCGCTGCGCTCAACGGAGATGTACGGTCCTACGGTCCATTTTATTATTCTGTCATCTGTGCATGCTGATGACAGAATTAATGATGCATGTATAAAATACCTTTTTCGCTCGTACATTATATACTTTCCAATAACGTTCCACAAAAACAGGTTTCCGAACGACGGCATTGCGAGGGGACGGGGAGAGAGCGAAGCCGCGCGAGTCAGCGCGAGGTGTAGCGAGGCCGGTCACCCCACTGCACCAGTGAGCGGACTCGGCTGTGTACAATAACACGTTTGTGCTCTTTCGGTGATTTGCGATGACTCAAAAGTCAAAAGCATAATTTATGCACACAGAACTAAGATCCCAATTTGTGTTTGTGTTTCAACTTATTCTAAAACAGTGCCCTAAATTTGAATTTTAAACACTATCCTAAAAAACCCTTTATGATACTAAATAGAACTTGTAGTCTTGTAGCAAGCCGTCAATGTATGCCACAATGGAACCTTTCATAGAAGGCGTTCGATTGCATCCCTGCTTATGGAACCCGATGCATCCTGAATATCGCGACGGGCATCTCAAAGATGAAGCTTGGCAGCGAGTAGTAGAACGTTATAACAACAAGTCAATACCAAATAGTAAGTTAGGTTAACATGTAAAGAAGGTTCCTAGTGTAGGTATATTTTAGAGGGGTAAGAAAGTAGGTATTTTCGATACCACAGTCCATATTATAGTATTTATCAAAATACTAGCTGACCCTCCCCAGCATCGCACGGGTAGCCTTACTAGTTCAAAATCTATGGTTTTAGCTATAGTTACGTACTTAGGTAACTAGCTGATCGCTGTTACCCGATGAGGAGTTCCTCCTGCCATCTCCGAAATATTCATCAGAAGATCTTCATGAAATTAACATGAGACTTACCTGATAGTGTAACCTTTTTTTAAAGAATATTTAAAAAAAATTCAGTTCCAATTTGACCGAGTTTTGAAGTAAAATTAAATTTAGTTAGATATACTAAAACTGTAATCCACTATCCTAATTGGGTTCCTTTTTATGGAATTTTTGGGATACAAAATAGCCTAGTATACTTATATGAATAACTATGTCCAGCTTTAAAGTGTGTTGCATTCAAATCCGTCCAGTAGTTTCAGCGTGATGCCGTAAAAAACCGACAGACAGACAAAATTCTTAAAATTAATTGCTTTGGGCTCTGCTTCGATAGTATAAAACTTCCTACATTTGAAATAATACCTAGGATAGGAATTTTAAACATTTTATGTTTATTTATATTATTCAAGCTTGTTGTTACCTTCTTATCTAATATAATATTTCACTTTCAGTACAAGTCGCGAAATCAGAATGGAAAAAACTACGAGATAACCATCGCGACGCTCTAAAGAGAGCAAAACTCGGAAAAAATAAGCTGCTGCCAGCTCAAATCACTACGTGGAAATACGCTAAAGCTATGCAGTTCCTAGAACCACACATGAAATACCGGATTACGGAGAATATTGAATTTGAAGCCCCATCGGGCGCAAGTGGCAGTACAAAAAATTCAGAACACGACGTCACTACAACTGACAATGCTGAGAATGTTTCTTCAATCGGTCATGTGTCTAAAAAGAGATGTGTAGAATGTAAAAGTGATCCCCGCCATGAAGGAGAAGCTCTGGAGTCTTTCTTCAATTGTATACGTCAAACTACAAAAACCATGCCTCTGTGGATGCAAACCCAAGTGAAGAAGAAAATTTTCGCGGTCATCATAGAAGCAGAAGAATACCTGTCCAGTCAAGGACAGGAACAGGGCCTGAGAGAACATGACCAGGGTCTGAAAGCACAAAATGAGGGCCAACTGCTGCCTATTGAAAATAACATAAAAACAGAAATATTCAACGACGACAGCTGTGATAACGAATATTCGTAACAATGACGATTCATAGCGAATCTGTTTAATAATATCAACAGATTTAATACGTTTGCTATGATAATTCATAGATAACTACTTAAATAGGTCTAATACTTAAATGTGTGTGTCACCGTAAAATTGCAAAAACCGTTAGATTGTAATCTAACTAGCGATATTTTTTATTGTCGACAGATTACAATTTAACGCATTATTTTTCGGTAGATTGTAATCTGTTAGGTATACTAACCCAATAAAACCTAAGTGCCCGGCCGCCGACAGTTTACAATATCGCTAGTTAGATTACAATATAACGGTTTTTGCAATTTTACGGTGACATGTAAGTTTAAGTTTTCGAAAGTGGTTGTTTGTAGATAGTCCAGTAGGGACTGGCGCGGTTGAAAAACATATATGGGAAGATTTGGACAAAGACTCAAAAAGACTGTTATTAATTTTAAGCCGTAGAACTTTCTTGTGGAATAAAAGGGATGCATTTCACTGTTTGTTTTGAGCTATTTAACCAACTTATCATGGCTTATCTTACATAACATAATATTGTTTCCCATTAGCATTTACCTAGGTAGTTACATATTCTACTACTACTACTATACCTTCTAGGTATCAATTTGACTTATGCAGTGAATCGGGTAACCAACGATGAGTAGCGCGGAACGATTATAATCTATAATAGCTGCAGAACTGCTACCACAGTTTTACGATATTCATTACTAAGATGAATGGAAACTAGTGGAAACTAACTAACTAACTAGTAATGGAGCTATTGGGTGGGCTGCTATGGATTTGATCGGTCATACCCAAATAACGTGTACCACCTGTTGTCTTCGCCGTAGTAGTTCGTAATGGCTCCTTCGGGTCTCGTATCTTGATCGAATAGCTGTGACGGCTGCGGTCATCATGATCAAGCTTGAATAATGAACTAAAACTGGCCGACCAGTCTGCATCTCTTAGGCTTTCTGAACCTAAGTCGCGTTGCATACGCCTCTGAAAAGTTAGCCAACACCCTATTTTGACATCCCTAAGTCCAACGCTCAACGCTCAAGTCTTTCACGTTTCCAAACACAGATTGGACAGACTTCGAGATTGAGGATATACTCTCAAGTCTCGGGCATGAGTCTCCTCACGACGTGTCCTTCACCGTTAAAGTAAGTGATATTTAATTTTTTAGAACGCACTAACTAAGTACGAGTCCAAAGCTGGTTCGAACTCGGAACCTCCCAACTAGGAATCTGAGCCACTATCACGACTTCTAACTATGCAAGTTATGCTACTCCTTCAATGCAGATTTAAAAAACTCACACTTTCGTTAGTTCCAATTCTAGTAATCGATTTTTTGTCGAAGGTTCTTGCTATAACTCCTCTCACCTTCTATAATGTACCATAGAAAGTATTGGTTAAATTTCAAAATCAAGCAGTTGTAGTCTAATTACGACAGCCCATATCAGTCGATTGAGCCGGTATAGCAACGTTGAGCTAAGTAGGTAAGCCGGGATCGGTCTATAAAAATTTATTTATTCTAAAAGATTTGTGTCCAAGTAATTCGTCAACCCAGCTAAAAAAGGGTTTCTTTTATACCTTTTTGGGACAGAACCCTAAAATCTTACCTAGAATAAATGCTAGTTAGACAACAGATTTACGAGTAGTCAAAGAAGACGTAAGTACTCACATCGATTTTTCGTAACTTGTATGCTTGAAATGGTGCTTTTCGCCGGAGTCGGAGAACATAGGGATTCAGTAGACGGATTCGCTTTCTGTTGACTCCCAGGACGTGTTCTATTGGAATGTATTCATCTCCAGAAGCTTGCTGCCAATTCATTTACAGTTACCTAACTGTTAATGGAAAACTAGGTACAAGGGTTAAGAATCTCATACGATCAAAAGAAGTCCTGCCTCACTCATCGACATCCAGCCCAAAATATCAGTTTTCTAAAGTTACATTTTGCAAAGAGATTCTCTTAATTGTGATGCATACAAGGAATAATGAATTTGCATTTAATTTAAAAATAAGTGAAAGATAGAACATAGAAGTGATAGAAGAAGAGAAAGATACCTAGTATAATTACTAAGGGCCTGTTTCACAATGTCAAGTAACTAGTTCCTATACAATAGATAAGGTTAACTTGGCCCAGGAGCTTATTATACTAACGTTTGGCTCGCTTGACATTTTGATTGTCACTGCCAATTTCTGCTTGCAGTCTTGAAGAGCGTTATGTTTAAAGAGCTCCTCGCGTTGAAAACGTGTCGTCTCGTCTGATGGAAATCCTTCGTCCTTGAAAAATACAAGGTTCACGTTGAAAATGCCCATATCATAGAGTCGTAAAAACACTGCTTAAAGGGCTCAAAGCTCATTTTTTCTGCTAATAATTATGTAACTACCGAACCACGAACTCGTAAGTAATGGGCGCACCCACTCACAGGCGCGGACAATATACGCTTCCTATTTTTTTTCACTACAAGGTAGCCCTTGACTGCGATCTCACCAGATGGTAAGTAAGGATGCAATCTTAGATGGTAGCGGGCTATAATGTTAGGGGTACGGCAGTTTAATTAAACCCATACCCCCTAATCGGTTTCTACACAGCCCTGTACTACCTACCTACTGTAGTTACTGGTACTTACTGGTATTTCACATTTTATCATAACCGCCCTAACTCCCAATTGAGAGTTCGCATTTTGTAGAAAATCTGAATGACCATCCACGATATCAGGAGTGCACAATGTAGTTATTTTTAATAAACAAATAATTAAAAGAAAATCTGAAATCAAATAGGGAGAATGAACGGTGAAATTATAATTTACAAACCTAACAGCATAGAACCCCGCCAGGATTTATTAACTAGGTATAGTAAGTACTTACTGACATGCAGGTAAAATCTAGTCTTCCTGGCCATGTGAACCCTTGTGTGAACCTGCTGTAGTATAGGCGCTAAAATATTAAGATAAAAGCATAATTTCATAAGTAGAGGTTATTTGATTGACATCACAAAGATACGATTCTAGTTTAAATTCAAATAGGTAGGTACCTACTCTATGATACATCTTAATATAACCTTTTTTCTTCCTACGATCTAATCTTCAAAATCCATTGGTCTTCACGACCTGTGTTCACTACGCTCGAGCAAAGGGCAAAACATAGGGAGAGGGCGCGGGTCGGGTGCGCGGCTGGTTGTATTTTTATTTCCTGGTTGGCTGGTTGTAATTCCTTGTATTTCACAGCGTCACCAGCCACGCGCCCAATCCGCGGCCGCGTTCTGTGCTCTCTCGCATAATTTCTGCTATCCATACTAATATTATAAATGCGAAAGTAAGTAACTCTGTCAGTCTGTGTGTTACGCAATTACGCCTAAACTACTGAACCGATTTAAATGAAATTTGGTACAGAGACAGTCTAGAGCCTGAGTTCAGTGTAAAAATGTAAAGCTGATTTTTGGCAGTGTTCCTTGGGGTCTGAGAAGTACCTCTTAAAAAATCCCCCCTCCTAGGCCGCGGGCTTTCCTATCCTTATAATTATAATTTTCTCAAATACTATTACAGCTAGAAAAAAACATCTATGGGAAAAATATTCTACATTAAATAATCTACCAAATGGCAATTAAATCATTATGATAGGACAAATAGTTTTGGAAATATGCCGGCTTATTTTGAGTATTTTTTATTTTTTTGAAAAATTGTTTAAGTTTCTTGTGATTTACACGAAAAGTATAAGAGCTAGGAAAACAAGTGAATATAATTAAAATTATTAAAAAATACGACTGCTCTTCCGTAGACAAACACACATACACGAACCCTGAAAA
Organism: Erebia epiphron; assembly: GCA_963932025.1. NCBI lineage: Eukaryota > Metazoa > Arthropoda > Insecta > Lepidoptera > Nymphalidae > Erebia > Erebia epiphron. Next base: position 13,768,506 of record OZ009956.1, on the reverse strand, counting down.
CATAATACTCCTTTTTTGGGCAGTCGTATAGTAAAAAATCCCCCTCGAATGGAAGTACGGCTACCCCTGCTTCTACGTAACGATACCACACTCATTACCTTTTTTTGTGAATCACTGAATATTGTACTATAGTAGTGTTATATATTTTTGGAATCTACTCATCATTTTCTAGATGATGATTATACTTATGGTTAATCTTATTTTCGAATATTTTTTTTCAACTTTAGTCTTTAATGCGGTACCATGGTCACCCCATCAATTATTTTTTTAATTTTACTAGCCTATGTCACCCGGAATAAGCTAGGGATTCTAACGATACCTCATTTATCAAAATCGGTTCAGGCTTATAGAAGTTATGGTGGAATATACAAACTCACATACATACATACATAAACCCTGAAAACAATATACTCCTTTTTTCAGGCAGTCGTTTAGAACCACAAGAACCAAATGAAAGTTCATAAAATCGTCTACAAAATGCTTTTTATTTCATTTCAATTGACCTAATACTTTCGGAAATAGTACGATCGAAAATGTGCATGACATTTTATTTGAAAATCATCGATGCTATAATACAATAAACTAATAGTAATAATCATGATATCTTTAACTATCTATTATTTATTTATTTACTAGCGGGCCCGGCAGACGTTGTCCTGCCCTAAACCTAGAACCCGAATGCAGCGCCCCCTACCGGGTCCAATTATGAATATAAACCAGCCCTGGACCCACTCAAACACACACAAAAAATTCCATCTAAATCGGCCCAGCCGTTCTCGAGTTTTAGCGAGACAAACGAATAGCAATTGATTTTTATATATATAGAAGATTTATATATTTAGTACCAAACTTAAAAACTAAACATAAAAAATTTAAAGGACATGTACAAGGACAACTTATCTCTTGAAGAGATTTCTTCCAGCAGCATGTGAGAATGGTGAAAAATAGATAAAGCTGAGTAGGTACTTATAAACAAGAAAATATAAAACTTTTTATTAAGACTTATGATAAATATCATAAAAATACACTTACATGTAATATATACAGGGAATACACAATTAATAACGTACATACAAAATAAAGTACTAATATACATACATATTATATACATAATACATAATATAGTATACATAATTAACAATAATAAACATAGAATAATATAATAATATAAAAGCTAATCATATAAAGAAGCAAGATAGTGCTGCTTCAGTCTCGATTTAAATGCACCCACGGATGGACTCTCACGAATATTCCCTGGTAGGGAATTCCAAAGACGCGCTGCTACCACCGCAAACGACTTAGCGTAAAATATGGTGTTCCATGAGGGAACTTCAAGTGACTTTTTCATCACACAGGAGCGCAAAGGTCTTGTTCGGGGAAGAGCATCCTGAAAATGCTCATGCAAATAAGGTGGAGAAGAGAACTTTAATATTTTAAAAAGTAATGTTAGAATATGAGCATTCCGGCGAAGGCGAATAGGGAGCCACTTCAGTTGTCGACGGAATTCAGATACATGGTCGAATTTGCGCAGTCCATAAATAAAACGGATGCACAAATTCTGAAGCCGATCTAGTTTGTCGAGTAGCTCCTCTGTTGCATCCAAATAGCAAACGTCGGCATAGTCGATGAGGGGAAGGAGAAGAGATTGTGCTAACATAATTTTAGTGCGAAAAGGCAAAAAATTTTAAAGTCTGCGAAGAGAGTGAATGGAATAGTTCAAACGCCTACTCACCTCATTGATATGAGCAGACCATGAAAGGTTAATGTCAAATATTAAACCGAGATTTTTAGCTTTTTCGGAAAAAGGTATAGCTGTACCATCATAGTGTCAGCCAGGTAAAGTTTTAAAGTCTACCTTGCAGCGCATTAGGCTGCTGCCGATTATAAGCGCTTGAGATTTTTTAGGGTTGACAAGCAAACCAAAAGATTCAGCCCATGTCTTGATATGAGCTAGTGTTTACCGCCTCTACGGCATCAGCAAGGTCGGGCAATGCTGCGTGCCTATAAAGCTGCAAGTCATCTGCATAAAGATGGTAGTGACAAGAAATTGCTTTGGAAATTTCATTAATAAAAATGGAAAACAGTAATGGAGATAGTACACCGCCTTGAGGAACGCCAGCAGAGAGATCAGCCCAATCCGAAGAATCTTCGTCAGTCCTGATTCTCTGCCGTCGACCCTGAAGATAAGACTTAAACCAATCCACTACAGGAGGAGAAATGTTAAGAGAACGGAGGATAGCAAGCAATACATCAAAGTCAACTGAGTTGAAAGCATTACTGAAATCAAGCAGTACGAGAACAGTAAGCTCTTTGTTATCCATAGCAAGCCGGATATCATCAGTTACTTTGAGCAATGCGGTCGTAGTACTATGAGAAGGACGGAAGCCAGACTGAAAAGGACTTAGGAGATTGTTATGCGAGAGATAAAAAGAGATTTGCTTGTAGACAGAGTTTTCTAATAATTTGGAGATAATGGGTAGAATAGAAATAGGACGGAATTGTGAGAATGAAGTCGGGTTTGTTGTTTTGGGTAATGGCCACAACATTAGCCAATTTCCATGACGTTGGAAATGTGCTGGTTATTAAGGAAAAATTGAGTATATGAGCAATGATAGGTGTTAAGTAATCAATGATTAGTAAGAGCATATCACGACTAATACCATCATCACCCAATGCTTTGGAGGAAATTGAAAGGATACCTTTCTTAACATCCTCCTCCGAGATCTGGTTGAAGATAAAAGGATCACAAGTAGGAGGGGCATCACTATTTAATTTTAAAAGCAACGAATTTTTCTTACTATCAGCGATTCTCACTGGAGGTGAAGAGAAATGCATGTTTAGAGAGTTTAAATCAAACGACTGACTAAGAGATTCAGGAGATTTACCCACACCCAGTGATTTCAAAAAACTCCAAGTCTGACCAGGAGTGAAGTGCTCAATTGAAGAATGTATATAATGGCGTTTAGCATCCCTACACATCTTATTGCAGCGATTTCGCAGCCTTTTATAGTTAGCAACATTTTCCTCGGTTGGATTCTTTTTGCACAACTTCTTAGCTTTATTGCGTTTTGCCATGTATAATTTTATGTCAGGAGTAAGCCAAGGAGCAGGCAGGTACTTAACCCTTACAGGACGGGCAGGAGCGTGTGAGTCAAATAAGTCAGTAAGGGTCGAATTCAAAATTCCGACCTTGTCATCAACCGTAGAGGCAGCAAAAAGTTGAGTCCAATCATGTGCAGAAACATCCTTATGAAGAACTTCAATGTTTATGTACTTCAGATTACGTCGCAGAATAGTTTTACCTTTTCGCCTAGGTATTGCTAAATTATAGCGTATGAAAATAAGGTCATGGTAAAAAAAGGAGCATTTAGCTGACCATGGGTAAGAACTTTTTCTGTTTTGGAAACTATAATAAGATCCAAAAGAGAAGGGTCAGAGTTGGGGGAGAAATGGGTCGCAGACAGCGGAAGAAGAGAAAGGTTAAATGAAGAAATTAAAGATTGCAATTTATGGGCCCTCGAGTTATTTTTAATGAGGCAAGTATTTAGATCCCCCATAACAATTATGTGATCGTAAGACGGAGAAAGGTCTTCGAGAAGTGATTCAAAGGTGTTGAAATAGTTGATAGCAAGAGAAGGGCTGTACGCAACACCAAGAAGAAGTTTAGTATGGCGTGTTGAAATTTCAAGAAAAAGGTATTCAAGGTTAGCAGAGTACGAGTTGGGAGACTGGCTTAATATATTAAAAGTAAGGTTATCTCTAAGGTAAATGCAAACGCCCCCGCCACCCTTGTCAGTTCGGTCGTTGCGAATCAGCGTAAAACCAGGGAGATTATAGAGAGAAGAGGGAAGAGAAGGTTTTAACCAGGACTCTGACACCAGAATACCATCAACATGCACGTTGCTAAAGGATGCGAGAAGATCGGAATAGTGGGCCGGAATGCTTTGAGCATTTATGTGTACTAAATTAAGACAATTGGAGCTATTAAAAAAAATATAGATCTGAGTTCTGCATCGAGGGATTCAATGCTGTCAAGAGAAACTGAGCTACTGCATGCACTGTGGAAATCATCAGACGAAGAGCATGAAAAGAATTCAATATCATTATTGTTGCTCGGATTATTATCAGACATAAAAATAATATAATAATAAAAAATATATATAAAATACTTTATCAATAATACACACAAATAAAATATATTTATACTTAATACATTTAACACCGGTTCTTACACAACAGCAAGGTATATTTCGAAAACTATTTGTCCTGTCAAAATAAACTAAACAATATTTTATAGGTAAATTAAAATCTTTGTACTAAGTCCTGATAGCTTTTTTCCTAACTCTAATACTTTTTCTTGAAATTACAATAAACATTTACGGATTTTACAAAGGTTTAGTTTTTTATTCCAGTTAGGGAGCCATATTTCCGAAACTATAAGTTCTATCAAAATAAACTAAAACTATTTTGAAGATAATTTAATGAAGTTCATTTTTGCTACTTATGTTTTTTATCCTAGTTCTAGTAGTTTCTGTGAAAATTCAAAAATATAACCACGGTTGTTGAAAAAAAAACTTGGAATATAGGTTGCCATACCTATTTCTCGAACTAGGTCCTATCTAAATTCACCATAAGACTTTTTTTGTGGGTTATTTAGTGAAATTAATTACTCTTCCGAGGATTTTTTCCAGCTCTAATAGTTTTTGTGGAAATTGCAAATAACATAGGATTCTAGCAATTTTTTTTTTCGTACACTATACATGGATATAATATATTCGAAATTATTAGTCCTATCTTTATAAACTAAATATTTCTTACTGCTTCAGTCAGTTTTTCCTAACTCAGTTTTTTTTTTTCGAAAATTAAAAACAACGTACACGGTACATGCATATTATTTTCTTTATCTTACACAATAGGTAGGCATATCTCCAAAACTATTACTCTTATCAAAATAAACTAAATATCATTTGAAAGCTAATTTAATAGCCTTTCATTTTGCTTCAGACAACATTTTTGTAGCTCTGTCAGTTTTTATGGAAATCACAAGAAACTACATTACAAAAAGCTATACATGCAAAATATTTTCTTTTCATGCACAAAGGGTTAACATATCTCCGAAACTATTAGTCTTATCGAAATGAACTAAAATATCATTTTATAGATAATTTAATGGAGATAATTTTCGCCACAGAAAGTTTTTTCTAGCACTTATATTTTTTGAGAAAATTACAAAAACTGCGGTTGGGGAGACGTTTCACGGTTCATCTATCCAACCAATTTTCATGAAATTTTGTACAGGGTTAGATTGTAAACCGGGGAAGGACATAGGCTTTTTATCCTGGGATATTAACGAGTTCCCGCGGGAATAAAAAACAATACACGCGGACGAAGTCGCGGGCTTCATCTAGTAGGTTTCTAAAAATCCAAAATTGCCACACAACACGACTCAAAATAGCACGTCTCACAACTCAAAATATTACGCTCGTCTGGCCTCACACTAATTGATTTTTAATTTGTGTTTAACTATGGTTTAACTAATCGCGGGAATTATATTTCTAAAGAAAGAAACAAAACAGTATGTATGCAACATTTTATTTCTATTGATAAGCTGATACTTTAACATTGTCAATTTTAAACTTGAGGCTTCATTTCACATACTGTTTATCTTGGTCAAAATGAGTCAATCACTCACTATTACCAGTTTGTTATAATACTGCGTTCATTAGTTTTCATAATTCAATTGAAGTATATATACCTCATATCAAAATAAATTTAATTATTAAAACTACCACAATGCATTTTTAGGTACCATTATTTTAATCAAATAATTACTAATGAATACAGTATATTATGTAGGAATCAACTAGACAATAATAAAAGACCTTAGTAATAAAAGAAAAAGACCTGATCAATTTCATTAAATCAATCATTTACTTACATTAAGTATATTATAAACTAGGAAAGCACTTACTAAAGTTCCTTTTAAAGGAAAAACAATATATTGATCAGATCTCTTTACTGTCCTAATTACAATACAATATAATTTAAATCTTACAGAAATTTCTGTCCTAATATTATTCACTGAGATATTACAAATCAATAATAGTATCAATTCAGGAGCACATAGTGTTTTGTTCATACACAAAAGCTAAATGAATAGACAGGATTGTTAATTCAACCGGCAGAAAATATAATATTAATTATTAATAATGCACTTAAATGAAGTTTTTGTTTGTGTATAACCTACTTGCGGTCATTATCATTTTCATAATATTCTTAAGAGATGTTACCAACTTATCAAATCAGCTTTTAATTTCACTCTTTATCAATCGCTCAATATAAGAGCTTGTATGCAATAGGAACTTGTGACGTCATCTTTAATTTAAGATGAAAAATAAGACGTGCTGTTTTTTACTTTTGACAATAATTATTTAAAATAATTGTTATCAAACTTAAAACGAGGACGAGACTTTTACGTCCTACGGCAGACGCTCTATATAAAACACTAAAGAACAATTTAATCATATATGTTTTTGACATTGGTAACATCCATATCCTCACAATAATAACCTCCTACTATGACAAGGACATTGATATACAGAAGTCATAATATATATTCAAATTAAATTTTTCACATAATTTAAATGAGAATGAATTAAAATTCGACTAATATTAAATAATACATATTATATCCTGCAATGGTAGGTACTTTAATTGAAATGTAAAAAAATCTAAAACAAAAATGATGTGCCAAACATGATACTGGCAAAGCTGTTGGCTTTTTAGGATGTTGAAACACTAAGGCGTCAGAGTAAAATGAACCCAAACTTACGTGATTTAAAGTCGCATATTAATTTCTGCCGATTTTAATTTAGCAACGTAGCTGCTTGGGAGTGCTGGCTGTGGAATTATGGACGTACAACAACGAAGTTAAGGTTCATACTTAAACGGCAACGCTCGAAAAAGCACAAGGTCGGTATGATCTAAAATCTTGGTCAGATAAAGCTTTAACAGGAAACCTTCCGAAATTAATATGAGTGGTATTGTATGTGTGATCTTTAATAAAGGATGTTTTGGTCCATTTTACTGTGAGGCCAAAGGTGTTTCGACTCTCGAATAGGCTCAACATAATTTGGGTTTAAAATTTTGTTGTAAGGGTACTTACTCAAGTAGAGCTGTTGTAATTAAACAATACAAAATAGCAGTCTTTATAAATAAAATTATCAGTCACCTTGATTTTTGATTTGTCTGGTTTTTTGTTAAATGGATCATCAATTATTATTTTTCTTTTAGAGATGTTATTTTTACAAAACTCGATAGATTCAGAAAGTTTTCAGGAATGGAAGTCGCAATTGGAGCTGGCATAAATCTGTTATTTTTAATATTTACTTGAAAACTGCCAGTTACGGACAGATGACATAATTAAGAGACAGGGATCTACAATTTTCAATGGGGGATATTGATGAAATGTTGTACCATATCCGTCTTGGTGATACTAAGCATCATTTCTAAAAGAATATTCTAGGTCTACAAGACTTTACAGCACATGATATCAAACATTATTACATACTAAAAATCAGAAACTAAGTCTGTCAACTAAATTATTACGTTAATTATAATAATGCCTACGATTCTGGATCAGTCGACGCGTAAGTCGATGCTTTGCTGGTCTGAAATGATGAAACGAACAATTTGACCCACTTATATATTATATTTAAATAACTAATATTACTAAACATTAAAAAAAAACTATAAGTGCAAATAGCCTGATGCAAATCATCATTGGATTTTGAAGTCAGTCGAAACATTTTGTTTTCAATAGACCAAGTGCCGATCTGGTGGTAGACTAAAGTAATAATATTATTACGAAAGTGTGTTTATTTGTTGGTTTGTCCTTCAATCACACCACAACACATTAATTGATTGATGTGATTTTTTGCATAGATATAGTTAAAGACCTGCAGGGCGACCGCGTAACTTTAGCATCAATCATTGATGCATCGCAATCACCGCCGATTGGCTGAATTTATGGTATTCTTGCTGCGTCAATGGATTTCGTCCAATAGTGGAAGAGTGTTAACCAATCAGAGGTGATTGCGATGTATCAATGATTCATGCAAAAGTTACGCGGTCGCCCTGCTGAAGACTGACATAAGACCAATTAATTTTTTTAAATATTTATATTATATTGCACGCCTACCAGGCCGTAATTCAAGATGTAAAGTAGTAGGAAACCTTCTGAGAAGAACTGGTATTTCATACAGACCTCAGACGTTTATGACTGGTGTCAAGAGTTAAGATTCTACAATGATGAAACTCATTGTAGAAGTATTTTTCAACTTTCATCAAAATCTGTTCATTGACAGCTTATACCTACAACTCTACTCGAAATCTATGCGGACAAAGCTGAAGCAAAGATTAATAACACAATTCTTCACTTACCTCACAGCTATCATAGAACTCCAAGGCTGTATCAGTGTCAGGGAAAGTGATGGTCACTGCTTTTTCCACAGACACATTACTTGTGTAGTCTGTCCCTGACCAGGAACATTTGTCACCAGACAGCTGTCGATACAAAAAATATAACAGATAAAACTAAACTGGTGTGAGAAGTTTGGGCCAAATTTACAAATCCGGATGGGAATATAGTGCCATATCAACATGGCGGTGGCGGGAGACTACAGCTTGCATTAATAATCTATGCTTAAGACTGGTCTTAAGTCTTAATTGGCCGATACTAGACTGGTTTATTAATACGGGCCTACGTTTACCACCGCTTAAAGCAGTATTATTTTAATATTGCAGTTTGCAGCCGTATCTTGACGTTCCGAAACTAAGGATTATGAAACTAGAGCGTCAAGTATATACAAAAAAAAATACTGCTTCGGTAGTAAGACCCCTGAAGAAAAAGTACCGCTACGCACCTGGAACTCAGTGTCAGTATGTATGAGCATGTCGGCGAGTATATTGCCGGTGTTGAAGTCGGTGACGACTGACGAGGATCTTGGGCAAGGAGGTGTCGTGGTCCAAGCACACTTGCACGTGCATCTACTTCTGCGTTTAAAATCTGACGAGTCTTCGTCATTGTACTAACACGCGACGATATAATAAGGCAACAAATGGACGCAGATGGTAGTCTCATAACGGGCACTACCATCTGCGTCTGGAACAACATGATGCCACGAACAACTCGATTGTTCAACTTTTCTCTAAAAAGAGCCGTCGGCTTACAACCATCGCTTAAAGAAGTATTATTATAAAATTGCAGTATGCAGTACCTTGATGTTCCTAAAATAGGGATTACGAATTAAAATAATACTGCTTTAGTAGTAACCCCCTGAAAAGTATCGCTACGCACCTGGAACTCAGTGTCAGTGTGTATGAGCATGTCGGCGAGTATTTCCCCGGTGTTGAAGTCGGTGACGAGGATCTTGGGCGAGCAGGTGTCGTGGTCGAAGCACACTTGCACGTGCGTCTGCTCGTGCGTTTCGTGCGCGAAGCCTTGCCGCACCATTGCCTTGCACGGGTAGAACGCTGACGACTCTTCCTCCTGTTACATATTGTTATAAATTAAGTGATACTTTATAATATATATACTTTAATTTTATCTATGCTCTTATATCAAAAATAAAATGAATTTAAAACGATAGACCCACAACCCTGTGTATTCTACAGTCAGGTAAAAAATCATAATAAAGCTTCGTTTTCAGATCAAAATTATGCTTTAAACTTTTTTTACTATTAAAATACACCCACTGCCATCTTAGACTGCATCATCCAGGTACGATCGTACACGCCTTCACTGTAATAGTAGGTATTAAAAAAAACACTTGCCCCGTAGTAGTCTTCATAATCTTCTGTGTTCTCATAATCATGATCATATTCATCATAATTCCCGTGATCGTCCTCAGGCTCCTCGAAGTGAACTTGCTTCGCATCCCCAGAGTCATCCGGCTTTTGCATGTCGCCATTTTCTTGCTTTCCCGCCTGAGAGGCAGCTCCAGAATCTGGTTCAGTGGTTTGTGTGAACGGGGACTTATAGTCTGCGCGCGCACCTTCCCCCAGATGTTTCGGTAGCCGCAACGGAGCTACACTCTCAATTTTTATCTCTTGTGCTTCTTTCTCTTTTCTTATTGCCTCTGCGGCTGATGCTTGTAGTTTCTGCATTAATAATTTATTACTATTAATATATTATAATTAGAAGTAATTTGTATGTATAACTATGAATTAAAATAATATATGACTACGAAATTTACTTTCACTAATAAATTCTATGGAACATAATATTTATTTACCATAACTTTATAACATAGTTTTTTTCAGTCCGAAATCCAAACAATATTTTTAATTTATTTTGTTTAAAGTAGATTTCTCAACCATTAATTAAAAATCTGTATCTAATTGGGGAATTATTACGTCCTTTTGAAGATAGACGACCCATCAGATGAATGAGCCACAATAATATAATTAAAAGTAGACAAGCCAGGATACATAATATTTTGTAAAGGGAGTAGTTTAAGGGAGTATTTTGCCTAAAGTTTATGAATACACACCCTAACACACTCTGTGACCTTGTCGTGGAAGGCTGTAGCTATTTCGGGCGTCTTGAACCTGACAGCCAATGTCTCCTGTTCGCCTTCGCCCTCCGCGTAGTTGTGGCCCGCCCAAGTCCAAGCGCGGACTGAATTTTTCAACGGCAACAAATTTATATCCATGTGCAGGAGCATGTTCAACACCGCTTTGTGAACCTAGAGAAATAAATACATTTTTGAAGCGAAGTTTCTATAGCGTCGTTGCACTGTCGGTGTAATCCGAAAGAGAAATCGTCACCGTCATCATTAAGTTAACCATCCGTTAAGCGCGCAGCTACACTACTGTTCCGTTCTGAGCACGTGTGTATTCGGCGACACGAGAAGTTATTAAAAAAAAATATACGATGTACCATCTCAATTGCTCAAGCAAAAGTAGAATAATCAACTAAAGCGACATATCGACAGATACCGGGGACAGATAAGGTTATGGACCAAGACCTTACTGAATATGTAAAATGTTCCAGTAAGAAGATCTTGAATACAGCATCTGTTTCTTATGAGGTGAGCGCCAATGTTCAGTCAGCCTTAGGATGTTGGAAAGATATTATTTTAGTATTATATATTTGTATTAACCTGTTCTCTCCGGAGAAGAAATCTGTAGCTGTTACGCTCAGGATGATACAATATTTTCATTTCACCGACTCCACGTTCTTTCCAGTCGCGGGATTTCTCGTCAAATCGGAATAACTTGCAGCGTTCTCCAAAGAGTTTTTGCTGAAAAATTTATTTTGATTCTCAAGAACATCCAAAGAACAATGTGTTGAGAATTATATTTGGACATTGCCTACTACAAATGTAAAATTTATGTGCATATCAATTATCAATAGTACCCCATACAACCATCATCAATACTAAACAAAACAAAACATACCTTTGTAAAATATTCTAAATTATAAATAAAAGGCACTGGAATCTACTAAGATGCTTCACAGAAAAATGCTGCTTGCCATTGTTATTATTAAATGACACTTCTTGAATCTAGATCATAGTTAAGGGAAAAAAGGACTTGTCCATGATTGGGCATTGAACATGAACCAAGATGATTTTAATACACGTGAAGATCCTAAAAAATGGCTTATAGAATAATTTATACATTTTAAAAGGACCCCAATTTGGAGAAAAAAATATTACTTTATTTTGTGGCTTTTTAGATCTTTGTCTGAATCATCAATAGTAAAAAAAACTTAATTGTCTTTGTCACGTATGTCATAGGGTGATTGTCAAATGTCACTGTCTGTTTTGTTTATCTTAATCTAATGGTGAATGATGACAATTAATGTAATGGCGCATGTTGAATTTTTGAACTTTGACAGTTCTAAATCAAAATGACATTAAAGTGACAGTAACAGGTGCCCGATTTGATAGATCTTTAAATTAGAAAAAGTTTTAGTGCTGCCATCCATCGAAAAATATTTTCTACAAAAGATATTTTTCATAATTAATTTAAAAAAAAACGGGGTATTCTAAAATAATTATTTAAATGGCGTTTAATGTTATATTTTTTTCTCTTTCACGTGATGGCAGTTTAGTTCTGGTTCATAGACACTCAGAATAAAAAACCACCCTCCATACTGAACTGGGACATGTCATTTGCAACCATACTAGAGGCAAGGCCTCACCAGTTTGTTTTTATTATTACCTCATCCTCTTCGCCTGTTGTCACAGTGATCTTGTCAGGCATGGGCACAATGGGATCGTAATGCGGATCGTACTCCTCCTCGGCGCCCGCTGCCGAGTCATCTGCACCACTGTCGTTCTTCGATTTGTTGCCAGACTCTTTGGCGGACGCAGTGACAAACAGTTGTTGTCCAGCACCCTCCCATTTAAAATCAGGTTTTTCTATATAAAAAATATATTTATGTATGTTTATAAGAAACACAAAAGCTAATAAAATAAATATTTATAAACAAATTACATCAGTGAATTTTATACTTAAATATTATATTTAATTTTTACTTACTCTGTGTATTGAATCCGGGACCACTTGTAGATAAAGATTCAAATGTCAGTGAATTATCAATTTTGAATAAGGTGTCTTTTGGTGCAACATCAGCATTAGATACTGGCTCAAAAGATTTCTTTATTTGGCTATCTTGACTAGATGAATTATTAGATTTGTCACCAGCCACAGTGGCTAGTTCAACAGGTTTCTCTGGAATAGTTTTTACGCTGTTTTGAATTTGTTGCACATTTCCCAGTTGCACATTACTGGTAGAATCTGAAGGTTTTTTCTCATCAGATCTTGCTGTATTTTTCTCATCAGTACTTGTTGCTGTGCCAAAAGTAGTTTTAGGTTTATCCTGACTTTGCTCAGTTAAATTTCCAAAAGAAAACATTCCAGTTCCAAATATTGGACCTTTTGATGGCATACTTTTCAGAGCTGCAGGACCAAATAAGCCTTCTTGAGAATTATTACTGAATAAGTTTACTTGAGAAAAATTTGTGTCCGAAAATAAGGATGTTGTTTGAGAGTCTCCCTTGTTATTTTGAGGGTTAAAATGAAACATCGGTTTGCTAAGTAATAGTCCTATGCTGCTAGACCTATTTTCGCCAAACACAGATTTATTTTGGTCCGAATTAGATGTAGCTTCGGCTCCAAACCCAGATTTGGTTACTGCGGTATTCTCTTTTGCAGACTGCAGTGCACTTAATTTGGGAGCAGCTAAAATTGAACTTTTTGTAGCACCCGCTTGGTTTTGAACAACTCCACCACTTACAAATGAAACTGGCTGTGAGACAACAGGTGTTTTTGGACTATCTGTTAAAGTGTTTTCTTTATCTGTTGTATCATTGTCTCTGAAACTAAAAGTGGATGTTGCTAATGAAGAAGCCTGGGTAGTATTTGATTTTAAAGCACTCAATGGGGTTCGAAACATTGTTGTATTGGTAGACCTGTCAAAATTACTAGGTGTACCATAAACTGAACCAATTGGACTCTGGAATTCTAATGGTGAACTTTTAAGTGGTGTAGTCGTTAAATCAGCTGGTAAAGCATTGTTTGAATTTTTAAGTTCTTTCTCAGGTTCTGGTTTGTTGCTGTCATCATTATCACAACCTCGGCACCCTGAACAAGGATCTTTATCTTTGTATGTATAGAAATGCTCCGGTAACATAAGCTCTTTTGCTTTTTGCTTATCTTCATTTGATGATTTTATTTCATTTATAAAAACTACATCTTCATAGTCTGTGTTCTTGTTATGCAATATATGTGTACTACCAGATGAATCATTTTTGCTCGCTAATGCTTTATCAATAGCTTCTTTAAATTGCATTGCTATATCTTTATTTTTGAATCTAAAGCAAAAGTGTTGGAGTACTACCTCTCCTTCACTGAAATCATTGGCATAGAAAAGCCATGTTTTGTCATCCTTTGGTTTATACGTCATTTCAGGCACTAATGCATGATTGAGACATATTTTGTGGATTAGCTCTCGTCGCATTAGGACTCTGTAAATCATTAAAATAAACAAGACATTGAAAGCAGCAGTGACTATTTAATATGAATTATTAAGGATTTGCCTTGAATTAATACAGTTAATATTGTAAAATTACCTTAAATTGCCTGTTTCCTTATGTTTTAGGATTTTGACATTGCCTATGCCACGTTCTTTCCACTCCTTGTTGAATATATACAACTTTGCCCTGTGACTGTATAGCTCTTCTTCATGCTCCTCTCCAGTCACAACTTCGATCTAAAATGTTCATACATAATTTGTAATACAAAAGAGAATGCCCAAAAGTGGGCCATTCTTGCGTCTTAATGAAATTAACGGTAAAGCATTGGAAATATACTCAGGATAATATAATAAAAAAAATCATTAAGATATTAACTGGGAGTTTAGAGTAATCTGACTTTTAAGTTTTGAGGTTAAGTTGGGTAATTGTTAGGTATTATTTAGCCATTTGGCTTATAATAATATATTTATTTTTTTCTTAAATACGTTGGTAAATATTTATAATATAGATAATTATTTAATTTTTATCTTTAAAATGAAAATAATTGTTTGCGTATAAGTTAATTTAGTTTACTTTGTACCATCTAGATGGCACCACTTGTACTCTAGCTCGCGGTAAAGCTAGCGTAACGCCATCTAGGTGGCACAAAGCAAACTAAATTAACTTATACGCAAACAATTATTTTAATTAAAAATAAACAATTATTTTAATTAAAACTAAGAATAAAATAAAATAATAGCGTATTTCGGAACCCTGCATGTTGATAAATATATTATTATTAGCTAAATGGCTAAATAATACCTAATAATTGCCAAACTTAACCTCAAAACTTAAAAGTCAGATTACTCCAAACTCCCAGTTAATATCTTAATGATTTTTTTATTATATAATCCTGAGTATATTTCCAATGTTTTACCGTTAATTTCATTAAGACGCAAGAATGGCCCAAATCTCATACAAAAATGGTCAATATCCTTTATAATAACCACACATTTATTAAAATACTCATTCGTCATGATATCATGATTTCCATAATAATTAATACGTAGGTTTAGAAAAGTATATATTAGGAAATTGTTTACCTTGTCTGGCATTGGAATAACTGGACTAAAGTGAATATGATGACCTTCATCTTCAGATGCATATTCATTGTCATCACTGTCATCTTTATTTTCTTTCGGTGACTTGACAGGACTCTTGCCTTTAGTTGGAGTTTTTGGTTTGATCGAAAATTCAAAGGTTCCACTACTCTTTCCGAAAGATGCAATATTCGTGTCGGGTGTTGGTAATAAGGCTGATTTTACAGGCGTTACAGTCGAAGTTTCAATTTTTACACTATAATTAATGGGACTAGCGTTTTTAGCATTTACTGTAGTGGCACTGAATAAACTTGGTGTATTTAAAGATTTTGTTGTGGGGCCAAAGTTGATTGTTTCAGTTTTCGGAATACCAAAGTTGAATTTCGTGGAAACATTATTTGCACCAAATATAGAAGACTCTGGGGCCTTAAGGATAACTGGATTAGTACTTGTTGTATTTTGTTTTTGTGTAATAGTTGAAGGTATTCCGAAATTGAATTTAGGCACATCATTGGTTTTGACGTCAGTTTTTTTTACAGTTCCATCTTTGGGACTATTACATGCACCACATTGATCAAGCTCCTCTTCATTGCGAATCAAACATTGTTTACATTCCCAAGACCCTGGTTTAGGTCTAAATTTGTCGCCCCATCCAGAAATGTTGGTAGATGTTTCTTTACCACAACTCTTATTATGTGGGTTTGGAGTTTCACAACAAGCACATTTCTCAAATGATTCTAAATTATTTGTGTAACAAGCTTCACATAACCAAGACCCTGGTTTAGGTTTGAACTTATCACCAAATCCTATTTGATTATTTTGTTTAGCAGCATTTTGGTCTTCTTTTGCGGCTTTGGCGCCATCGCCAATTTTAGTTTGAGCGGATTTAACAGCTTCTATGAAGTCATCACATATTTGTGCGGTTTTAAAACGAAGGCAAAACGTTTCTGAAACTAATTCTCCTTCCGAAAAATCTTTCGCGCACCATGTAACAGCTTTATCCATATTAGGCATTTTTTGGAATGTCATTTCTTTAGTTACAGAATGATTACAACATACTTTCATAATTTGTTCTCTTCTCATCAAAAGCCGCAGTTTGTGATTGTTTTCTTTATGCACAAGTAATTTTATATTACCAAGACCCCTTTCTTTCCACTCTTTGTCCCCGGCATCAAATCGCAAGAGCTTAGCCCTATGTTCAAATAATATGATTTCATCTTCTTCACCGGTTTTTTGCTCAACGAGAGCGGGTAAGGGTACAACTGGTTTAAAATCTACTGTTGGCTCAAAATCTTCAACAACATCGGATGTATTTAAATTAGTTGGATCCACACTATCTGGTATTTTATTACTTTCCTTATTTACACTTGAAGCAAGACTTAAATTATTACCAAATTTGAATGCATTTGGAGCATTAAAGGTGATGCCACTGAACACGTTAATCTTATTCTTTTGAATTTCTACTTTCTTAGCTTCGCTAACGGGGGCTTCTACAGTAGGTTTGAATGCGGGAGCACTGCTGAAAGTGAAACCTCCCACAACCGTTTTCCCAGACTGAGTGTAACCTGTAGTTTCTTTTATAGAAAGGTTGGCCTTGCTGACGCTTATTTCAGATACTGGTTTTGAAACATTATTAACACTCCTTTCTTCATTTTCAACTATATTAGCGGACTCTTTACGAGCCTTTTCAAATGTTTCATAAAATTCTTTACCTAAGTCAACTGTTTTAAACCTTACACAAAACTTTTCTAGAATAACAGATTCTTCAGCGTAGTCATGAGCTACCCAACAATAAGCTTTAGTCTCATTTGTCATAGGTTTGATTTCCATGTTATGTGTTATTATATGATTTGCACAAATTTTGTGGACTTGTTCCCTTCTCATAAGTACTCTTACTTTGCCAGTTACTTTGTGTTTCAACAATTTCATCTCACCAATGCCTCTCTCTTTCCATTGTTTATCAACAAATCTAAACAATTTCGCCCTGGAACTGAATATTACAGTTTCATCTTCTTCGCCAGTCGTGATTTTTATTTCTGCAGGTAATGGTATAATGGGTTTAAAGTCTGGACATGGATCATAATTTTCAATTGATGTATTACTTCTTTCAGATAAAGTTCTTGATTTGTTCATGCTGGTATTTGGTGAAAAACCAGGGAATACACCATCAATGTTTTTAGAACTGTCTGAATCTTTGAAAGAGTTGTTAGCACTGGAAATAGTCAAAGTATTTTCTGCTTGAGAGGATAAAAATTTTGTATTCCAATTTAAAATACTTGAAGTTGTTGTTACAGTAGATTTGTTGGATATAGGAAAACTAAAAACAGGAGGGGCTACTGTATTGGTTTCAGTTGAAGAAGGCAATGGTATTTGATAGTTATGGGGACTTCCTTTAATGTGTTTCTGAGGTATTGTAACACTTAGCACTGGTGCTGGGATAGTAGTACTTGTTGGCAAGGGGTCGGAAGCAGTTATTACTACATTCACGGGTAACGATTTCGGAATTTCTTTTGAATCGAGAGGATGAGATACTTTAGATGTAGCTACTGTTGTAGGTGGCGGAACGCATGTCGATGGTATAGTTGATACGGGTGGTATATTGTGTGCAGGTGGAACTGTAGGCATTGTTGGAACGGTCGGTAGCGTTGGGGGTACAAGGTGTGCTACATCAAGATACATTTGATCTGGTGTAGGATAAACAGCAGGATAATTCATTTGTGTTCTTGTGGGATCAAAAAGCTGCGGTGCGCCTGGCACAGCTGGAGGTTGTGCAAACTGGGAATATTGATTGTAAAGGTTATAGAAATTCTGTCCATATAATTGGTATGGGTTTGATGGCATAGAGAAAGGAGGCATAAGACGTTGGGCAAAGGGTGGCACAACTTGTGGAGCTGTAAACGGAAGTTGTGCCCCAAAAGTTGTATTATCGTTTGTTCGATATTCATCTTCTAAATTGTATAAATCATTTTCATCTACAGCTTGATCTGTAGGTTTCTTCATTTTATTGACTTCTTTTTTCAACTCAGCAATTTGTTTCTTTAAATCTGCTACATCCTTAGAATCATTCTTGCATTCATCCATTTGTTTCTTGACTTGATCAACAGATATTTTAAGAAGTTTAAATTGATCTGTTGTGTTTTCCATATTAGAATTGATTGTACTAATTATATGGTTACCTAATTTTCGATTCTCTTCAAACCAGTTCCTGGTTTGATCCATAAAGTCATTGATTGTTGTTTCAGTTCTTTGCAAGTTTTTTATCTGTCTTTCTATTCTTTCTAAATAAAATTGATCTACTTGACCCGTTTCATGTGATTGTGAATCCATTGCAGTCCGGTAGGCTGAAGCATTGACGTTTATGTTATGTCTTGTTTGTTTAGGCGTAGAACTTACTTTCTGATAATTATTGGATTTAGATCGCATTGATCCAATTTCAGTAACAGATACATATTCGTCTGATGATTCCACATCGTTCGTGACATCAGCTGACATATCAAAATCAACCCTGTGGAGACGTGATTCTAAATCTTCTATTAGTGATTGTATATCAGTATATAACGTCTTGCTTCTAGGCTCTTCTAAATCTTTCATTTTGTCTAAAGCTTTATAAGCAAACTGCTTGGCTTTATTCAATAAACTTGGATATTTGTTATCATTCGTCAAATTGTTCTCCTCCAGTGCAATCCTCTTATATGTTTCACTGAGATAGTAATAAGCCTGTGGTGATTTCACATTAGTTAAAAGATTAACAACCTTTTCATATTCTCCTTCATTAAAATGTGATAGAGCTACTTGAAGCTTGCTCTCTTCTAAAAGAACATTAATTTCTTTTGTACTCAGCTGATTGTGTGTATATTCAAACATTCTCTTTTCAGATGACTTTAAAACCCCTTTTGATTTTAATTTTTCAAGAAGCGGTATTGCTGACGCAAAATAAATTTGAGCTCTAATTTCTAGGTTTGCTTTTTCTTCTGAAGTACTTGCTTTTTTTGCTTTTTCAATAAAGATGCGTCCTAATATACATAATAATTCAGGATCTAAACCATGGTTGTCAATACATCGCAAAACTTCAATACCACGACTCAATGTGGACCGTATGTCAGTATACTCAACACCCAGCTCATTTTGACTGAACTTATATGCACAGTCCCACCATTTTGTTTGAGGGAGGGAACACATAAGATCTGTTATGTTAGCTGGAAGAAGCTCTGTCAATTCTGTAGGTACATAATTAGTTTTATTGTCTTTTAGCTTTTGTGCTGTTAGTGTTGCACTGAATAGGAAAGCCAAGATATCAATTTTATTCAGTGTTTCAGGGCCACAGCTAGTAACAGCTGTTGGGATAAGCATATCAAATAATGTGCATCTAAACTCAGCATAATTTTTATAATTTAGTAGGATCCATACAAAATGGTGAAGAGAATTAGGATATTCTCTTTGTGCATCATCATCATAAGCCTGTACTTCAGCTTTTCTTGGTAGTCTTAATGAAGGTGCAATAAATTGATCTGATACTAAATAGGATGATTTCTTTTTTGTAATTTGCTCTGGTGCAGTAAATACTCTTTCATACAGTTTATCCTTCCAATGCATTCCAGAGCAAAATTGGGAAATTTGATCCAGCAGTACTTGACTTTTATCCTGCATATTAAACAGCAGTAAATGACCAGATTGGGAACATCTAAAAGATCCCTCCAGATACCAACGACGCACAGCATTCTGTTGTTTTTCAGGTGCATGAGCTAACCAGTTAACTTTAGGATCAAGTGGAACTGATTGCCAAGCAATAAGCATCAATGGGGCCGAACATTCCTTAGCCTCTCTCATATTCAGTTGTCCTTTTTTTGCCTTTTTAAGCAAGTAGGTTGCTGTGTGAAATGCCAACTGTCCTCTGTGATGTTGTAAAAGACTATTGTGAAACTCTCGAAATCCCAGAGTTGGTCCAGTTTTAGCCACACTAGCAATAGCTTGGTCATAATCATGAAGAAGATCACTTGATTCAACCAAACTCTTGGAAGAAGAATTTGGTGTTTCAGTAAGACTTAAAATACAAATCCTCTCTTTTACTGTTAATAAAAGCAATTGATATAACCAATCACTTGTTGTTAAAGGGTTGAATTTTAGTATCTCAGAGAGGCTTTCATACCACGAATAATTGTTGGAAAAAAACTTTTTATCAAACTCAATAGTGCAACTATGTTCATATGCTTCCTTGATGTTATTATTATGAAGCAAATGTTTTATAAGACGGGCATGTAGCACAGCATCTTTTGGTCTTGTTTCCAGTTCAGATTTTATTAACTTCACTAAAGCTTCTGGATCTGGATTAGCAACAGCCAGTAGTTTTTCTCGTAAGCTAAATGTCACTGGATGTTTGGGAAACATAGCTTCAGCCTTTTCACACCAGTATTTAGCACGACCACAGTCAATGGTAACCTCATCATCTGCTAGTAATTCACAAACTGAAACAAAAAACAAAATACTAATATTTAGCATACATTTCACACGTCATATAAACATTATATTTTTGTCAGTTTAGGCTTCTGCAGCAGAGCATGTAACAAATAGAACTACCCTTTGTTTAATATTTTACATTTTGGCCTCACTGACAGCTAATAAAATAATACTCAATATAATCATGTACTGTAAAATTTCATTTCCACAATCAAATTTTATATGACCTAGAAAATTCTGGGAATAAATCTACTCCTATAGCACAAAGTTAACTCAATTCTATGCATTTCAAATGTGAAGAATAGATGCCATTTAAAACAGTAATCAATAAACTAAATAATCAATCAATAATCAATAAACTAAATCTAAGATCTCTTAGATCCCTGGTAGACTTGACAAATCTTTTTGAGTGTTTACCAAATAGCCACCTAAGGAAAATCCCACATTGTGAAACACCCACGGCGGCGCGCCTTAGCAGTAGCCACGAGCCCGGTGGCGCAATGCAGATCTGCATCACAGTGTGGTTTTACCTGCGTCTCCGGGCATTGTTACAGTACGCCTATCCCGCCCCAAATAAAGTAAATTTCCACACGAACGTCGCGCAGAGTAATAGTTTGTTTTGATAAAAATGAATACAGAACTCATTCAGGAAGCTGCAGTGATATAATCAATTTGGTTTTTGTATAACAAGATGACCAAACATCAAGCCCATAGAAGATATTGGATTCATCCCAATTTGGAAACGAGTTTGATAAACGAATCTTTTTTGTTGACTAATAATTTTGAACTACACACATATGTCAAACACATCCTATGATTATTAACTAATAGTCTAGGCAATGGGGTGGTCCATTGTATGGAGACCCCCCACATTAAATTCTCAGTCGATGAAACTTGGCTGGGTTTTAATATTGTATGATCCAAAACTTACACAAAAATATCCACAAAAAACACCTGGAAGTTAGGTATTTAAACCTAAAACTTAAGATAAGATAAGATAAGAAAAGCCTTTAGAGACAATTTTACAAAATCATAATATTAAGAGTTACAATTTACATTAAAAGTTTATTAATTAAGTACATAGGTTATAAATAATAAAAGACACCGATAATATGATAATCTTAATTGTCTTGCTTCCTAGCAAAGGCCTCCCCCAGGCACTTCCATATTTCTCGATCGTAAGTTTTTCTTTTCCATTGTGTTCCACCCGTCTTTCTTAGGTCATCTTCCCACCTTCGGAATGGTCTGCCCCTTCTTCTCTTTCCCTCAAACAAACCAAGATTGTTTATGGATGTCAGTGTCATAAACAAACTTAACTTTAATACTGACCATAGGATGGTACGTGGCAGAATCCATGGAAAGCAAATAAAACAATCTAGGAAAAATATTAGAAATATGAAACGACAAGTGATTCTTCCTATACCTGGCCCGATTTTGAATGATTTGGAAAATGCTCTACTAAGTAAGCGGAAAGAAATTCACAACATACAGCAAAAATATGATATTTTGGAAAAAGAACTGAAAGAAATGGAACTGAAATATGTACAAAATAAAGCGAACAAAGATAAAATTGGAATAGAGGCTAGAGAATTAGTAGAGACGAAAAATTTTAAGTCAAGAAAATCCACAAAATAAAAAAGAAATTGCAATAATTAGTAAGAAAATAAATGAAAGCATTAGAAAATATAGACAGAAAATTAGATCAGAAAGGTTTACATTCCACTTGGAATATCAGGAGGCGTAAAGAAAGCACTTAAAGAACTGGAAGAAAATACACCCTGGATTCCAAAAATGAAGGATAAAGGCAAGAAAGACCATACAAAAAGGCTTGAGATATTAAAATCAGCAACAAAATTCTATAGCAACCTGTACAATGACCAAACTTCGTCATCAGTAAATCTGGACTACAAAGAGAACGAGGATGAAATACCTGTAATAATGAGAAGTGAAATAAGAAAAGCTATACAATCCCAAAAAAGTGGGAAATCGCCAGGGGAAGATGGTATATCTAACGAACTCTTAAAAGGCACATTAGATATTATAATTAACCATTTATTTAACTTATTCAACGAATTTTTGCAAAGAGAAGTAATACCGACTCAATGGACAACATCAACTATAATTTTATTACATAAAAAAGGAAATAGATATGACATCAATAATTATAGACCCATTAGTCTTATGTCTAACCTCTATAAAGTATTCTCAAAAATAATACTCGATCGAATAACCAAAACTTTGGACGAGACCCAACCAAAAGAACAAGCAGGATTTCGCAGTGGGTTTGCAACAGTCGATCATATACATACAATAAAGCAAGTCATAGAAAAATGTAATGAGTACAATATGCCTTATTACCTAGCCTTTGTTGACTATAAAAAGGCATTTGACTCTCTGAAACATGAAATGATTTGGGAAGCACTGGTAAACCAGGGTGTAGACAGAAAATATATCCGCTTAATCAAAACGATATACAAGGACATGACAGCAAGAATAAAGACAGAAAGGGTAGGAGAAAAGGTTGAAATTAAAAAAGGTGTAAGACAAGGTGATCTTCTATCGCCTAAACTCTTCTCCGCCACTCTAGAACAAATATTTAGAAATCTGGACTGGACAGGATATGGAATAAAGATAAATGGAGAATTGCTAAACCACCTTAGATTTGCCGACGACCTTATTTTGATATCGGACAACTTCAATCATTTACAAGAAATGCTGGATCAATTAGCAGCGGAAAGTCATGAAGTTGGATTAAATATGAACATATCGAAAACCAAATTAATGACAAATCGTATTAAGCAGCCTATCCAAGTCAACAACAATATAATTGAATATGTTAACAAGTATACTTATCTCGGCCAAATTATTTCTCCAAAATACCTTACTTCTAGAGAAATAAAGAACAGGATAAATATAACGTGGAATAAGTACTGGTCTCTGAGAGAAATAACAAAAAACCCAGCAATACCACTCAATCTAAAAAGTCAGACATATAACTCGTGTTTACTACCCAGCATGACCTATGGTTGCCAGACATGGGCTCTAACGAAAGAAAATTATAAAAAACTGGAGACATGTCAACATAACATGGAAAGAAGCATTTTAAATGTAAAAAGAAAGGATAAATTACATCTTAAATGTATTAGACAGAAAACTAAAATCACAGATGTAACTTATACCATCAAAAAAATTAAATGGAAGTGGGCTGGACATCTGATAAGAAACAAGAAACCAAATTGGGCAAAATGTAACGGAATGGTAACCTAAAACTTAATGACTGAATATTTTCTCGATTTCTTTTTTAAATAAAAAAGTAGGTAGTATATTTACACTCAAAACCGAAATATCAAATGAAATAATCATGCAGAACATCGATATTTAAACCGATTTTTTTATCAAATCTGTTGGAGGTTGATACTTCTTGTAGACTGTTACTGGCTGTTATTCGTAATCTGTCACATAGTGACTTGTGGTGTTTTTGGTTGTCATGATTTAAATATATTATTCAAAATAAAATGTCTGCTGGTAAACGGTGTTTCTGTGGTATACAATAATCAATTAAGATATCAGGCCTAGGCACTGCTGGGACTCTGCTAGGCACTTTCCATCAGGTTATGGGCCCAGGACCCAGATAATTGCAGATATCGTAAATTGTAAAATTGGGAAATACGCACTTTCGATGATGATGGATGACCAGAGCTCGTCAGGTTCCATTTTTGGAATAAGGAAGCTTGGGGGTTCAGATGGCTTCGAGGTTTGGAAGTTCCAAGTGCAAAACTACCTGGAATGTAAAAACTGGTGGGTGGCTAGGTAGAAGCCAAGGAAGTCACTGCAGAACTCAAAGATGCTGATCGACAGGCGCGTACTACCGTGTGTCTACTGTTGGAGCCTTCATGTTTTTCGAATGTCTACAATTTGAAGACCGCGCATGAGGTATGGCACAAGCTGTGTGGTGCATACGAAGATAAAGGCTGGGGTAGACGTATATCACTGCAGCGTCAATTATGGTCATGTAAGTTGGAAAACTTTTCAAGTATGGAGAAATACGTCTCAAAGGTACTATCCATAGCACAACAATTGGCTGCAATAGACGCGAAAGTCTCAGACGATTGGATCATTTCCATTTTGCTAGCCGGATTAACATCAGACTACAACCCGATGATAATGGCAGTGGATAGTAGTGGAAAGGATATTAGCTTAGAGCAGATTAAAACTAAACTGCTGCAGGAAGCTAATAGACAAGCTGAAACAGCTGCAGCTGGAGCTGGTGAGCAAGCCCTTGCCTCTAAACAGGAAAAGGTACCCAAAAAATGCTCGTAAACAAGTGTGCAAGTGCTTCAAATGCCACAAAGAAGGACACAAGGCAGCTGAGTGTAAGAAGCTGAATGCCGGTATCGTCGGTGTGTGCATGAGTACGACGGATACCAAGGTCAAAAGCGATTGGTATGTAGATAGTGGATGCTCGACTCATATGACTTACGATGCGAAAAAGTTATGTAACTATCAGAAAGCGGCCAATGGAGATGAAATACCAGTTGAAGGTAGAGGAAATGCTATTAACCTAAAATATGATTCTCCATCTTTTTTTGCGCATCTTTTGGATTGCTTTTGCACTTTTTTTACGGAGCAAAACGTCATGTTGTCGCTTGGTGTACTCATGCGCTACTGAGGTGCAGACTGTTCAGAATATCTATTTATGAACAGTTTGACCGTGCCGTTTTTTGCGCTTCGATGGTGCGTCTAAGGTATTAGTAAGTAAATGGGTATAGCATAAAGAAACCTTACTTCCTTTCTGATTTTTTATTGGATATTTATAATATACGTTTAACTCATGATACTTTATCAAATCAAATATCAAATAAATATTATAAAAGAGAAAGTTTGGATGGATGGATGGATGTATGGATGGATGTATGTTTGTTACTCAATCACACCCGAACGGCTGAACAGATCTGGATGAAATTTGGCACAGAGGTAGATTATAGTTTGGAATAGCACATAGGCTACTTTTTATTCTGGAAAACTAAGGAGTTCCCGCGGGAACCAAAAAACCTCAATCCAAGAGGACGTAGTTGCGGGCATCAGCTAGTCATACTATAAAGTTTCGTCGCCTGAGGAATTATTGTTGGGGTCAACTAGCTTTATTGCCTAGACTATAAGCAAAATCTTATTGGCCATTACTGGAATAGATAAAAAATTTTGTCTTCACATTTCAGCAAAGGAAAATCTTTGTGTTACAATATGGCAAGTGTTAAATACTCAAGATGTTTTATTTATGTGTCCATATTGAGATCCACCATCCCTTACTTATAAAACACTTCCTTTACTTATAACAACCCCATGCAGTACTGCAGATTTCAGTGTGTCATACCCTGCCACGCCTCCCAGCATGGAAGAACTTGATTCTATTGCATACTGCTACCACATACAGAGAGGTGTTAATTATTGAGTGCTGATTAGAAGGAAATTAAGTGGGTGTGTATAAACTACATTAAAAAAAATATTATCAGTAACATAGTACTACCAAATCATAATAATTCCTGCTTAGCTACTTATCACAGGAATCTTGCAAATAATTTATTCCGATGGTCTAGTCACATAAGTGCCAAAGCAGTAAAATGCCAGATATTTCCAAAACTTATAAGTACTCACCATCCAGAATAGTACTTGTTTGGGTGGGATCAATATCAAGGGAAATTTTATACTGCTCAATTGCTTTTTCCTTCTGTCCTAGCTTTTGAAACGCCTGTCCTAGTAGTTTGTAAGCGGCTGCGTTATTCGATTTTTGGGTGAGATACTGTTCGACGTATTTCTGACAGCTCCCATAATCCCCCACCTCGAAATACAGCCGCGCAATGGAATATGCTCTAGTCTTGAACTGCAAACAAATGTACAATTAGACCGGATAATATTGAAGAATAATGTTGAAAGAAATCAATTTGAAAAATACAACTTACGTCTTTCGGTGACAATTTGAACATCAAACTATCCACGTGTTTATCGACGTCCTTTTTGTTTCTATACATTTTTACTAATAATCACTGACTCAAAATCCTGAATCTATAGCAGAACAAAATCAAAATCACACAAAACTACGTGATTTCCCAAGCTGATATTATACTCTAAAATGGACCTCGTCATTATTTTTGCTCAAACGCGAATTTGTAAAATTTTTGTTACTGAGTTGCCCGTAGAAAAACTTATTTTCCCAGTTCTCTTACCAGCAAAGAACATAGCTTCGCAGCAGGCAGCTTAGGGCGATTTAAACATCCCTATGACTTTCTCAATATTCATTGATTACAGTCAAAGAGAATATAAACGTAAATTTTTAAATTTTTCATCAGATATTACTTACAAAAAGTCAGATTTGAGATTGGATTTCTTTATTACAGACAAATTAAATAGCATAAGTATAGTACCCCATGTTTTAAAGATGATTTTTGTTTTAAATTCCGTTTTTATAATTGAAATTAGGGTTGTAAGAAACCTCGCCTCTGCCGCCGCAAGTGCGGAATTTCCGCAAGAAATCGTACCTCCACTTCCGATGTTTTTTTTTAAGGAATTATAACGGAGGCTTATTTACAATGCGTGAGGGCCAAAGCGGCGGGAGCGGTGTGTCCGCTCGTGTTGTGTGTTGCACGCGAAATTGTAAGTGAGTGATCAGTGAAGAATATATTATGCATTGCTTAGTGGCGGGAAAGTGCGGGTTTTTACGTACACCCCCACTCCTACCCATTTTTGATGTTTAAAGTTAAACAACAAGTATCAACTTGTCGACTTGCACGCACTTAGTTGCGAATTGCGATTGAGCGTCGATTTAAAACAATCGATTAATTTAGTGATAGAGTGATTTAGTGCGTATTAAATTCTTTTTCTTGTTTAAATCGCGCGATGAAGTACCAAGTGAACAATTATTTAGTAGATTTGGTTTAATTTATGACCCTCTGAGAAATCGATTGGAAGATAACAAAGCCGCGAAACTGTTGTTCGTGAAGTCCCAAGTCGTGAAGTCCCAACTCCTCAACTCTGATGCTGCATGGTACTGCACTCCTAAGCCGTAGGGATTTAGAGTGCACTAAAAAGTTAAAAATAAAAATTATTTCCAAAAAAACAGACTTCCAATGCCACTGTAAAGTAAAAAATAATTTTGATTTCTACACACTATGTTGAAGTCGGGCGAGTATAACAAAGATAGGCATAGTTGACGCATCAGACTGGCCCGACTTCAACATAGTGTGTAGAAATCAAAATTATTTTTTTACTCTATAGTGGCATTGGAAGTCGGTTTTTTGGAAAGAATTTTTAAAAATAAATACTTTTTTCTAAAAAATGATATGAAATGTGCACATTTCATGCCCTGTAAATGAGTTCAAAAAGAATGTATGTATTTTCATTACATATCATAAGTTTGAATTTTCATAATTCATAATTCATAATTCATAATTTTTATTTTGCCAAATTGTGGGTAACAACAGTTGTTATCTTATAATTCTAAGTCCCGTTCACAATTTACTGCTAGTGGCAGTGTGCAAAAATATAGGTACATGTACAGCCTTAAATGAAGTTATATTTTTTAACTCAATTATTTATAATATATATCCAACCTAATTCCTTTGAGTCCAACAATTTAAAATGTGTCAATATATGTATGTTGAAATAAATCATTTTCATCTTTTTCATTTTCAATGTCAATTTTTATTATTAAATAAATTAGAAAAATTTGATTAATAAATTATGTAAGAGTAAATGTCAGAATTATGTCAAGTCAAATATTAAGTAAATTAATAATTCGTACATCAGCTATGACACCTTTTAAATTTACATAATTAGTTATTTAAAATTTTACAGTTTATCCAGTTAAACAATCATTAAGGTATTCACCAACACTATAGTAACTCTTCCTACTTAGAATGTCAAAAATTACTCTTTTAAACCTTATCAGTGGCAGATCCTTATGGCTATTAGGTAGTTTATTGAACAAAGCCACAGCCATACAATGTGAATTCTTTGCGTATAGGGCCAGCCTTCTTGGTGGCACCCAGAGTCTATTTTGTGGCCTACCTCTTCTGTTTGGACACTTTTCACTCAGTGTGGGGAACAGGTTGGGATGTTTTTTTACGAAAAGCAATGCTTCATATATATAAAGACTTGGCAGTGGCAAAATTTTATTTTTCCTAAACAGTGGTTTGCAGCTGTCTAAATGTTCGGCCCGGAAAATAGACCTCATGCAAGCCTTTTGCTTAATAAACACCTTTATCGCATCTGTTGAGTTTCCCCACAAAACCAAGCCATAACGCATTATTGACGAAACATAACCGTGGTAAGCTAGTAAAGCAGTTTTTATATTTGAAACTAGTGTAAGTCTCTTTAGGACGTATATAAATCGATCTATTTTTTGGCACAGAAATTCAATGTGAGACTTCCAATTGCAATATTTATCTAGGGTTATTCCAAGAAAAGATATCGTTTCTGTTTCTTTTATGGTACACGAATCATATACGACGTTTAAATCGCTTGGATTAGATTTGTAGGTTTGAAATTGCATGTAGTGTGTTTTAGTCATATTTATACTAAGATTATTTTCATTTAACCAATTGATAACTGATATGAGCGATTCATTTACTTCTTTCTCAAGCGTTTGCTTATCTTTAGATTTGATAATTATCGTTGTATCATCGGCGTATAAGATACATTTATGGGTAATGACATTTGGAAGATCATTGATATAAAGTAGGAAAAGCAGAGGACCAAGGACGCTTCCTTGGGGCACTCCATATGGGTTTTGTGTATAAAATGTTGAACGATAGGAGTTTGTGTGGGCTCCTTGTGTTTTAGAAACTTCCACACATTGCTTACGTTCAAAAAGGCAGCTCGTTATCCATTCTAGTGCTTTGCCTCTTATTCCATATTTTTCTAATTTATCAAGTAATATTTTGTGACTTATTAAATCAAAAGCCTTGGTCATGTCAAGAAAAATTGAAACAACGCTTTGAATTTGGAATCTTTCTTCCTGAATATCTTGTAACTTGTTATTATATGTTCTTTGGCCTAAATAGTTAAAATTTGGAACTTTACCGTATTACGCATTCAGCACTCACAGCGCAAAAAAAAAATTAAAAGTATAATATTTATTTTTTATCTTTATAATATTGAAAGGCGGGAATTAACTACATACCTAATCGTTATAATTTATTATTTAAAAGTGACGAAAAAATGAGTTCGAGTGAGGATATTATGGATTTAGATGGTACGGCCTCCTTTTCTGAGAGCGGAGGCCGAATTAGCTAAAAATAATTTGCTTCCGCCGAAATCCAAAGAAAAGTCACTTGTTTCATTTTTTAGAAAAGCACTATACACACCTCGACCGGGAGAGCATTTCTGGTCTCGTATATAGCCTGCCTCGCGAAGCTCGGCCGTCTAACACTCGACCAGAAAACGCGTACTTCCCGGTCTCGCGATGTAATGTACTATTACTTTATATTTCTTTAATAAATCACGAATTAATATTTTTTCCACCTCCGCATCCACGGAGGCGAGCTCCTTCACCTCCGCATCCGCTTCTGCTTCCGCTAAGAACGCCTCCGTTACAACCTTAATTAAAATAATGATTACTAAGTATATACTTATAAGTTTCTAGCTAGTTAACTTTGCCTTTCATCAAGATAAGTTGCAGATTAGAATTTTTAATTTAAGATAGATTATCCAGTTAAATAGTCTATTTGGTCTTCTGTCATTGTTCATAATCTGATTTTAGAAACCAGTATTTAATAGGAGCCATAAATAATAGTAATCTATAGAGCCAAAAATATGAGGTGTATGGTGCCCAAAATAAACTCCACTCTTTCGTGGATCTAAGTTTCGGGTCATCTCAAATATCGTCGGGTATGGTTGGTCATCTCAAGTATTTAATATAGACCATATTCGCCCCTTGCACCATTTAATTCAGATGAATATCTTAGAGGATATCGATAGAAATAGGGGCGGCCGGCAGCTGACATAAAAAAACTATTATTGGGTATGGACTATTATGATGATAAGTGCTACCCGTGCGGAGCTGGGGCGGACCGCTAGTTACCTATATACTTAAATCTTAAAATGGGAAAACCTTTTTAACGTACAAAACTCCTTTTTTTTGGGAAACCATAGCAATTCTGGCAACCTTTTTATTTTTTTCGGTATTTTATTTGTAATGTTGGCCATTCATAACTCTGTGATTTATGGTAGGTATCAATTTAAAAAGAAATCGTTAATCGTTATCGATACCAAATCATGAACCATTTGAAAGAGTTTTCGCCAAGAGGTAAGAAATTAGTACCTTTCTCATTAGGGCTATATTATTAATAAATAAATAATAATAATAATAAAGGGGCAAATAAATTATACTCAACAACCAGAAAAAATGTTTGCTATAATAACTCTGTTTATATCTGCTAATCTCACTATCCTGTTTTTATCTTTTTTTTCTTTGATTAGGTATATACAGAAGGATGTGCCCTAACATATTTAAATAGAAGCTTCCTATAACCTTAAAATGGCGCATGGGCGGAGCTTAATGCGGGCATTAGGGCTGAAATTATCGATACCTTTGATTATGTCGATACTTAAGTATATACTCGATATAAAATTAACAAAATATAATTAATAAATAATTAAACATAATTTTTAGTATTCGTATTTTATAATGAACAAGCTGATGCCCGCGACCCCGTCCGCGTGAATTGAGGTTTTTTGTAAGAAAAAATTTTGTATGAAAAAAAATTTTTTTACTCATTGTTTCGTATAGAAGACAAAAATTCATTCGGAGGAAAAATACGGAGAGAGCTGATGATTGAGGATTTCGAAGACGAATGAAGAGCACAGCCAGGGTATTCAAGATAGGTGGGGTCGCTCGACCAAATGTAACTCGAAACTTCATCCAATTGACAGTGTGCTGAAAAAAATTCAAAATGGTGGATTTAAGATGGCCGCCATACAAATTTCGTCGGTGTCTATCTCGCAGAGTATAAAAGATGGAAGAGTGGTTTCGTGGCAAAAGATGATCAGGACATGAAGGTCTACTTGATGAACAGGAAAAAATTCAAGATGGCGGAATTTATTTTTCCATAGAAAATGTATGGCGAATATTGAAGAGACTTACAAGTGTAGAACTATGCAAGACTTTGATGCGGTTATTTTACAAGATTTGTTCTGTATAGAAGAATTGTCGTTTTGCTGTTAGGAAGCCAAGATGGCGAAGTTCAATGGCACCCAAAGGTACCCGATCGTCAGTGGTATGATATTGATATTAATCAACTAAGGAAGGTTTCTTTGTGTTTTTACTTCAACAGTCTCTTACACTGTATGCATGTCTGGAAAGTTTATTTACATTAAAAGGCCCTTTTAGACATTTAAGGGGTCTCTGTTTTATGTTTTCTTATGAGAATTTTTTTTACGTCTGTCGGATGCGTGGCACTCTGGCGCTTCCACTGTGCTCGCTAGCATAGCAGTGTGTTGTTTACTTCAGAACACGTAGGCAGTAAACACTAGGATAGAAGGAGAGCAAGTAAGTAGACAGTGGGCCGCACGGTCTACGCGGGCGGGTGCGGTTCCATTTCAAAATTTGTTTTTAAAGAAGAACTCTCCATAATTTTTTGGAGAAAAAATATATGGAGGTGTTTATTTCAGAAAGTACCTATACTAAATGGAAGAGTGGAGTGAAAGTACCTATACTAAATCGTTAAGGGATCAACGCACAGCCTAAACCGCTGGGGTTAGCAACTTGAAATTTTGACAGTAGGTTCCTTTTGTGACGTAGGCGCTCAATAAGGAAATATTTTTCAAAATTACACTCCTACGGGGGTGAAATAGGGGGTGAAATTTCGTATGATACTCCGGGTTGGCACTGAGAATTTCTTAATTGAAAAACCCAATACCTAACTTTTATGCCCGACCGGGAAACGAAACCAGGACCTCATGATCCGCAGTCGACTATGCTAACCACTAAACCAACGAGGCAGTCAAAAATAGTAATTAGTTAAAATGATACATAATAACTGCAATGAAGGGACCAAAAACCACTTGAATAGACACTGTAATTTTCGAATACGAGACACCATCCCGGAGATCGGGTGTCTTAATCACAAGGTTATCATCGCTACAGCTTAAAATGAGTTTGGCAATATTATAAGTAGAAGCTGACTGTTCAATTTCATCTCTCTACCCCTCTGAGTGAGAAACAGTAAGAGTGATATGAAATTTTAATTTTATCGATACTCATTTTATTTGTCAAAAATACAATCCCCACACTATATAAACACTCAAACAAAAACTAATGAAATAATCCAAATTTTCAGGGATAGCGCAAAAATTGACGTGTTTTGGATTCAGTAAAGAAGAAACTAAGCTATAATTAGTTGAAATAACTTAAAATACTCGCCACAAAAAGAAAAATAAAAACAACTATGTTACTCACTTACGAAATGAAATTCCTGGGCGTTTTAGAATACTATTATTACGACACCCCACAACTGAGCACTTCACCATTGTTGATTACACAAAACTAAGCAAAAACACATAAAAATATTATGAAAATATTCACAAAACTGGTAATTAGCCACAACCAAAACACCGGAAGCAATACAGACGCCATATAAAGGTACATAAAAATTGGCTTCATTGGCTAATTACCAGTTTTGTGAATATTTTCATAATATTTTTATGTGTTTTTGCTTAGTTTTGTGTAATCAACAATGGTGAAGTGCTCAGTTGTGGGGTGTCGTAATAATAGTATTCTAAAACGCCCAGGAATTTCATTTCGTAAGTGAGTAACATAGTTGTTTTTATGTTTCTTTTTGTGGCGAGTATTTTAAGTTATTTCAACTAATTATAGCTTAGTTTCTTCTTTACTGAATCCAAAACACGTCAATTTTTGCGCTATCCCCGAAAATTTGGATTATTTCATAAGATTTTGTTTGAGTGTTTATATAGTGTGGGGATTGTATTGTTTACAAATAAATTGAGTATCAATAAAATTAAAATTTCATATCACTTTTTTTTAATCCTCTACAAGTTAGCCCTTGACTGCGATCTCACCTGATGGTAAGTAATGATGCGTTTCACTCTTACTGTTTCTCACTCAGAGGGGTAGAGAGATGAAATTGAACAGTCAGCTTCTACTTATAATATTGCCAAACTCATTTTAGGCTGTAGCGATGATAACCTTGTGATTTAGACACCCGATCTCCGGGATGGTGTCTCGTATTCGAAAATTACAGTGTCTATATAAGTGGTTTTTGGACCCTTGATTGCAGTTATTGTGTATCATTTTAACTAATTATTATTTTTGACTGCCTCGTTGGTCTAGTGGTTAGCATGGTCGACTGCGGATCACGAGGTCCTGGGTTCGATTCCCGGTCGGGTATAAAAGTTAGGTATTGGGTTTATCAATTAAGAAATTCTCAGTGCCAACCCGGAGTTTCATACGAAATTTCACCCCCTATTTCACCCCCGTAGGAGTGGAAATTTGAAAAATCTTTCCTTAGTGAGCGCCTACGTCACAAAAGGAACCTACTGTCAAAATTTCAAGTTGCTAACCCCAGCGGTTTAGGCTGTGCGTTGATCCCTTAACGATTTAGTATAGGTACTTTCACTCCACTCTTCCATTTAGTATAGGTACTTTCTGAAATAAACACCTCCATATATTTTTTCTCCGAAAAATTATGGAGAGTTCTTCTTTAAAAACAAAGAAATGGAACCGCACCCGCCCGCGTAGACCGCGCGGCCCACTGTCTACTTACTTGCTCTCCTTCTATCCTAGTGTTTACTGCCTACGTGTTCTGAAGTAAACAACCCACTGCTATGCTAGCGAGCACAGTGGAAGCGCCAGAGTGCCACGCATCCGACAGACGTAAAAAAAATTCTCATAAGAAAACATAAAACAGAGACCCCTTAAGTATCTAAAAGGGCCTATTAATGTAAATAAACTTTGCAGACATGCATACAGTGGTAGATACCGTTGAAGTAAAAACACAAAGAAACCTTCCTTAGTTGATTAATATCAATATCATACCACTGACGATCGGGTACCTTTGGGTGCCATTGAACTTCGCCATCTTGGCTTTCCTAACAGCAAACCGACAATTCTTCCATACAGAACAAATCTTGTAAAAAAACCGCATCAAAGTCTTGCATAGTTCTCCACTTGTAAGCCTCTTCAATACTTCAAAAATAAATTCCGCCATCTTGAATTTTTTCCTGTTCATCAAGTAGACCTTCATGTCCTGATCATCTTTTGCCAAGAAACCACTCGTCCATCTTTTATCCTCTCCGAGATAGACACCGACGAAATTTGTATGGCGGCCATCTTAAATCCGCCATTTTGAATTTTTTTTCAGCACACTGTCAATTGGATGAAGTTTCGAGTGACATTTGGTGGAGCACACCCCACCTATCTTGAATACCCTGGCTGTGCTCTTCATCCGTCTTCGAAATCCTCAATCATCAGCTCTCTCCGTATTTTTCCTCCGAATGAATTTTTGTCTTCTATACGAAACGATGAGTAAAAAAAATTTTTTTCAAACAAAATTTTTTCATACAAAAACCTCAATTCACGCGGACGGGGTCGCGGGCATCAGCTTGTTCATTATAAAATACGAATACTAGTGTATTTCAAAAATTATGTTTAATTATTTATTAATTATATTTTGATAATTTTATATCGAGTATATAAGTATCGACATAATCAAAGGTATCGATAATTCAGCCCTAATGCCCGCATTAAGCTCCGCCCATGCGCCATTTTAAGGAAGCTTCAATTTAAATATGTTAGGGCATATCCTCTCTATATACCTAACAAAGGGTCGGTGGTCAGAACGGTCAGAACCACATCAAACCTAAAACCTTCATCCTCAGAAGGACTAGAATCCAGAGCCGTTAAGTCAGTTAATTAAAAAAAAAAAATCAAGCCTTCATTATAGTCAGAGACAATTATAACAATAATTTAACCTTCAATCTTCATCAAATAAAACCATTTGTTACTTGTCTCTGCCATTTGTTTTGTTACCACTTTGCCACTTACCCTTTCAGGTTGATAAATAATTAAAGTTGTACATATTTATCACAGAGTAATTGAATTTATGGGTAATATTTATCTATGACTTACGGCTTACCCCCAGGCCCCAACAAAACGCAAAACAAAATAACATTGGCGAATGGCGAATGGCGTCTGATCTCCAACAAAAACTGTTGTAAACAAGTTACACCAATTATTACATTTTATGGCTGTAGTTAGATGTTTATTAGTTTATGTTTTATAGTGTGAAGTGTACATTCCATTTTACACTTTATTTACTGGTCGGTGTTTTTCAAGATGAGCGACTCTGAACTTGTATACGGTTCATCTTTCACTGTAGATTCTGTAAAAGTTATAGCAGAAAGTGTTGGTATTGGAAGTCTAGTTGACGATGCCGCTAAAGAGTTGGCCGATGATGTCTCATATCGCCTGAAAATTATAGTTCAAGATGCTATGAAGTTCATGCAGCACTCTAAACGACAGAAACTGTCCATTACTGACATTGACCATGCATTAAAAGTTCAAAATATTGAGGTACGTATATAGTAATTAGCACAGTCATGATTGTATGTATAGATTGTTGCAATTGATGCTAAAAAGGTTTTTGAATTTTAGCCACAGTATGGATTTATCCAACCTGACTCACTGCCGTTCAGATTTGCATCAGGAGGTGGTAGGGAACTGCATTTTATTGAGGAGAAAGACATTGATTTGTCTGAAATACTGTCTGCACCACCTCCAAAAATACCGCTTGATG
Source organism: Erebia epiphron (assembly GCA_963932025.1). NCBI lineage: Eukaryota > Metazoa > Arthropoda > Insecta > Lepidoptera > Nymphalidae > Erebia > Erebia epiphron. The sequence continues at coordinate 13,732,119 of OZ009956.1, read as the reverse complement.
TTTCCCTCAGGGCTCATTGGTTGAGTGTTGATGGGGTTCAACCTACAGTTCCAGAAAACCCTCCTCCACTGTCCAAAGAGGCACAAAAATTGGAATCAGTGGACCCTATTACCAAACTAAGCAAACCAGCTAATAAAGATGCTGCTGGTATGTATTTTTACACATTGTTGCATAGATAACAACATCAAGCAAGCAATATTGTTATGATTTTCTTGCAGAGACTTTATAGGAGAGACGAAAAACTATTTCATTTTAACAAACATGAGCATCTAAACCTGGAAAAACTGTATGGTAGATTTACCCTGTATGGTGTTGTGCAACTATAATGACTTACATTGTGTTACAATGTTCAGAATTAATAACTACTAATTGGTCGAAATTATTCAGTTTTAACTCACACTTTGATTAACCTATCGTTAATCAAAGTGTGAGTTAAAACTGCACTCAATAGTATTGGAATGTCAGATACGTTAATTTTTGACTTGAGTGGTAATTATACTTAATATTATAAATGCGAAAGTCACTTTGTTTGTTGGTTTGTTGGTTTGTCCTTCAATCACGCCGCAACGGAGCAACGGATTGACGTGATTTTCGGCATGGGTATAGTTGAGGACCTGGAGAGTGACATAGGCTACTTTTTATCCCGGAAAATTAAGGAGTTCCCACGGGAATAACAAAAAACTTAAACACGCGGACGAAGTCGCGGGCATCAACTAGTGTTAAATATATTTTTAGTTGCATGGGTTAGTTAAATTTTTTTTCATGGCCTAGGTTTTATATTCGGTTTTATTCACTATCTTTTTAATTGTTTTGAATAACATTCCAAGTATTACCCAATAAATGTTTGCAATATACATTCAGTGTGGTGTCACTATCTACATTTTAGTAGTTAGTCTGACGATGGTGCCTGATCACATCTAAATTATATTTTTTACACTTTTTTATAGATCCTTAGAAGCCGGAGTATTTGTATGGGTCCTTGGTATGGGTCCTGTATGGACAAGTACCCATACTTTTTCATCACTTCTTGTCTATTCTTACACTAATTATTCAATTATAAAATATTGTCATCATTGCAGGTAAACCAATGTGTGGCAAAGCGGCTCGGTTGAAAGCGTCAGAGTCAGTACATGTCAAACAACTTGCCACACACGAGCTCAGTGTGGAACAACAGCTGTATTATAAAGAAATTACTGAAGCTTGTGTTGGAAGTGATGAAGGAAGACGTGCAGTATGCATTTTCATTTCAAGCATATATTCTCTTTAAACTCTTGCCACGAGCTTTGTAGAAATAAGTGCATATCCATAATCTGTATTTCAATCATCTCTTTTACCACAATTCTGTGCTTATAAATTAACTCTCGATGATGCCTGCAACTTATATGAGTAGATGACATATGAGTAGATGTTGGTTTTTAAAATCCCTAGGGAAGCTCTTGATTTTTCCAGGATAAATAGCACCCACCAGATTCTAAATGATTCCCATTTATAAAAATATCGCTCTGTGGCTATGTTGAAGCAGCATTAATTGTAATATTTGGTTTGCAGTCTTTCTACTGCAAACCTAATATTATTCAAGCAAAAGTCTGTTTCTTTTAATAACTGTGCCAACAGCTTACAAATATATAGCACCATCAGGTTTAACTAATGTAAAAATACCTTCAGTCATCACAGGCCCTTGTCATAGTTGCCTGTGTTACTGGTACCACACAAAGAAATATGAGAAATCCATGGTTTGCATCGCGATAATGAAGATTTCTCTGAATTGCAACTCTATACATATATACAACTTTTAAGCTCAAGCTGGTCAGCTGGTCCGACCAGCTGTCCCAGAGCATAATACCCGCTCGGAGGAAAATCTATTGTTACGGTTGAGCTCTCTTATAAATATAACTAGCGGGCGTGATCTATCCCACACAAGTATTTAACAGTTTTTGAAGTAACTGCTTTCAAAACTCAAAGGTTACTTACCTGACTTTATTCTTTATAATGGAAATGTTTTTTTAGGAAGCTCTGCAATCTTTGGCATGTGACCCTGGTCTCCACGAGATGTTACCAAGGATGTGCACATTCATCTCTGAAGGGGTGAAGGTTAATGTGGTGCAAAACAATTTAGCCCTTCTTATTTACTTGATGAGGATGGTGAAAGCCATGCTTGACAACCAGTCATTGTATTTGGAGAAATATGTAAGTACATTTTAGAAACTGTTAAAGATGTCTTTTTGAATACATAGTTGTATAAGTCCACCCGCGAACTCCGAGGCATCCTATGGAATGTTGATGTAATGAGCTATAGTTGTCCATAGTACAAAATAACACTGCTATCGCGAAATTATCACTGAAGCTTCGTGTGAACTAGAGGCATTTGAAATGTGGGTTTATAGTATAATGTTAAGAATATCCTGGAGAGATAAAATTAGAAATGATATAGTGTTGCAGCGAGTTAGGAAAAAGAAGGAGATTCTTCTTACTGTAACAAAGAGGAAACTGAAGTACCTGGGTCATATACTTCGTGGTCCTGAGTATGACCTACTACAATTAATTATCCAGGGCAAAATGTATCTTGCCTTGTAAAGCAAAAGAGCTGTGGGACGGAGAAGGACATCCTGGCTGGAGAACTTACGCCAGTGGTTCAATAAAAGCACCCGAATATTATTCAGAGCTGTAGTGTTGAAAGTTCAAGTTGCCACTATGATCGCCAACCTTCGATAGAACAGACACCGAAATTAGAAGAAGATCGTAAAATTTACTTGCGTCAGGGTCGACACCTAGTAATCGAGCTGGTTATAGAGCGAAGCCCCCGATTCCTTGAAGCTCGCCCGCAGACTGTGTATGTTTAGTAGAGACTTGGTTGTTTATTGCAAAGAAATGCTCAAAATTTTAATGTTGTAACATGTAACTTGCAGCTTCATGAGCTGATCCCGTCAGTGTCAACGTGTATAGTGTCCAGACAGCTTTGTATGAGACCAGAGGTGGACAACCATTGGGCGCTGCGCGACTTCGCCGCTAGACTCATGGCGCAAATATGCAAGACGTTCAATACTTCCACCAACAACCTACAGACTAGAGTCACCAGGTAAGTTATCTTATTAAGTATTTTTTTCTTTAGATCCAAACTCCAAGCATTTTCTTGGAATATCCTCGCACCATATCAGAGAATTCTGTTAGACCTTTGGTGCAACAAAATGCTGGAATGATCTGCCACCTCTAATATGTAGCTTAAGAACAAGAGATCATATTATGCTGATGTGCTGTGATCATATGTGATACCCTGGTGGATGATTTTGAATAAAAGTTCTTATGCGAAAAAGTTTGTTCACAGATTATTTTCGAAAGCTTTGCAGTGTCCATCTCAGACAAACAATGAAAGTGGCCCCTCAATGGTTCCATCAATGAAAGAATCTGAAAAGACACCACTGGCTTCCCTGTATGGTGCAGTTCAAGGTTTAGCTGAACTTGGACCTGAAGTTGTCAAGGTAACCTGATCAAAATGACATGTAATAATAGTTATTTGTTCATCGAGATAGCAAAGTCCGTTTTTGTTGTGAGTGCCTAGTAGTAATCCTGAGCATGTGAAGGATTCTGTAATTCAAGCATAGCGAGTGATTCTAAGTTAGGATCCTGAGTGTAGTGAGGAGTTTAAAGGTACAACAAACAAAAAACTTTGCTATCATGTGATACATACTTTTCACCTGTATGGGCACTTCTTCTTTGGACGGCTCGGCCCGGCACCGACACCGACACCGACAGTACTCAACGACACGGCACCGGCACCTACATTCTTCATTGACCGACACCGGCACCAACACGGCAGCTATATATACCTATTTTATTACAGTAGGTCGTGAACTCGCGAAGTGCGAACAAAAGCGATGGCAGCGTTTAACAAATTATATTTGTTGTATCCATACTAATATTATAAATGCGAAAGTTTGTCTGTCTGTCTGTCTGTCTGTCTGCTACGCTTTAACGGCCCATCTTTTTAACCGATTGTGATGAAATTTGGTATAGGGGTAGGTAACATCCCGGGGAAGGACATAGGCTATTTACTTTTTATCCCAGAAAATCAAAGAGTTCCCGCGGGAATCAAAAAAATTAATCCACGCAGACGAAGTCGCGGGCATCATCTAGTTTATTGAGACGCAAAAAAAGAAGTAGGTATCAGTAAATGGTTTTAGGTGCATCCAACTATAAAAGAAACATATCTATATGGCGTGTATTAGAATTTATGTGAAAACTAACCGATGACCCTGTCACCCGGATAAGTTTTTCAATTATTTCCGTACTAGATAATGCCCGCGATTTCGTCTACATGGGTTACGGTTGGTTTTTAGATTCCCGCAGGGACTCTTTAATTTTCCAGGATAAAATGTCCTTACCCGGGATACAACCTATCCCTAGCAACAGCGTAGCGTAGCAGACAGACAGACATACTTTCGCATTTATAACATTAGTATGGATTAGTATGGATGCGTAAAGACAGCTTTGATTATTTACTAATGAACTGTATCGAAAAAAGTAAATGAATTGTGTACTAGAACCACGGGGCGCGGGGCGGGATCACTGATCACTCGCACGCCCACATGGACGTTTGTATGCGTACACAACACATGCATAAAAATGTCGGCCCGACACCTGTGGGAGACTTGCTAGCGACGACATGCCGGTGCCGGCGACGGCATGTCGTTGCCGTCCCAGTGAGACAGCGTGCCATACAACTTCATACAATTATGCGTCCACTGATGTCGGTGTCGTTGCCGGGCCGGGGCCGGGCCGTCCAATGAAGAAGCGCCCTATAGCGAGAAAATACAAGATAAAAGAAAAATAATGTAACTTTCTTGATTGAACATACATAATATAGCAATCTCCATCACAAGATTCACTCATTTAAAAAAAACTAAATATAACTTTTGCACCTCATTAGCTCAAAAAGGCTGCTTAAAACCAGTTAGCAAAATTTGTTTTTTCTATTGGTTGTAGCGAGAAGTAATGTTAAATGTGTACAGGTGTTCATCCTACAAGTGAGAGATGAGCTGTTGCCGTGTGTTCAATATAGGTGTTCATCCTGCCGCGCGTGCGCTGGCTGGGCGAGCGCGTGGAGGGCGCGCTGAGCGGCATCGGCGGCGCGGACCGGCTCGCGGCCGGCAACCTCAAGCACCAGCTGCTCAAGGTGCTGGCGCCCGTCGTGCGGCAACACCGCCAGCCGCCCGACCTGCCCGATGAGTACAAGTGAGAGATGAGCTGTTGCCGTGTGTTTATCCTTGTATTCTACTTTTTTCACTTCACTATCTGAATATTTTTTAATATATAAGACAAAGTCGGGTTTGCTCGAACACTTATAACTCTAGAACGGTTGAACGGATCTGGATGACATTTGGCACAGGGTTAGATTATAGTCTGGAATAACACATAAGCTACTTTTTACCCCGGAAAATTAAAGAGTTCCCGCGGGAACCAAAGAATCTCAATCCACGCCGCCGAAGTCGCGGGTATCGGTAGGTTTTACATAAAAAAAATTATCCACTGAAAATTAGCCCCAGACTGCGATCTCACCTGATGGTAAGTGACGATGCAGTCTAAGATGTTAGCGGGCTAACCTGTTAAGGGCATGGCAGTTATATTAAACCCATAGCCCTAATCGGTTTCTAAACGGCATCGTACCGGAACCCTAAATCGCTTGGCGGCACGTCTTTACCGGTAGGGTGGTAACTAGCCAGCCTCCCACCAGGCCAGACCAGGGAAAATTCAGAAATATTAAATTCCCAAATTGACCCTGCCGGGAATCGAACCCGGACCTCAACACTGCGCCACGGAGGTCGTCAAAGTTCTAGGAAACTTGTAGGAACAATCTGAATATTGACGAGTGTGTCACCCCGCAGACGCGAGTACGGCTACCTTGGGCCTAGCCTGCAGCAGATGGTGAGCAAGCTGCGCTCGTCGCCGTCGAGCGGCACCGCGGGCGGCGCCGTGGCCGTGGTGACGTGCACGCCGCCGCTGCTGCCCTCGCCCTCGCCCGCGCCCGCGCCCGCGCCCGCGCCCGCACCCGCACCCGTCGCTATACAGCACACGTCGCTGCCGCACTCTAAGCCCATGGGTGCGTGACATGTTTTTTGGATAGAAGCAGGCATTACTTTGCGGGAAGTCTATGACAATGAAAAAACTAGAATTTTAATTCGCTATAATCCGCCACAGAAGGCAGGGGCTTATGTGGTGTGGTTAACATCGGGGGCATCAAGTTCAAGATACGCACTGTACCACATAGATTTGCCTTCTGTGGCGGATTATAGCGAATTAAACTTCTAGTTTTTTCATTGACATGTTTATTTATTGCCTTTAAAAAATAAACAAAGTTACATCATCATCATCATTGGCGCTACAACCCCTTGTTGGCCCGGGTCTGGTCCAGAAGATTTCTTCATCTGTCTCTGTCCTTTGCGTTCGTTTTCCAATTTTATATTCCAAGCCGCTTGCTATTCTATCTGATCACCGAAGTTTTGGCCGACCAATGCTTCTACGTCCATCTGCATCTGGGTGTGACAACGTTAGTTTTTTTGTGTTCAAACTGCGAACAAAATTACACCACAAATTTATAGACTAAAGCGCTAGAATAAAACACAGGCTGGCGTTTGAAAGCAACCCAAATAGACCGTAGTTTGTGTTAGTGGCATTGCATAAAGTCAAAACTGAGAAAATGGCCTTTTACTCTGTGAAAGAATTTCTTGAGCTTTAAATTAATAAAACATGAACCATTGTTTTTTTTAAATTAATTTGAAATGTATTTATTTAAGTTATGCATTAGTTGTGGCTACTTTTTATTTATTTATTTATTTTATTATTTTTGCACAAAAGATTGTCTAAAAACTAATAGAAAAAAACCGGGCAAGTGCGAGTCGGACTCGCGCACGAAGGGTTCCGTACCATTATTAATAAATAATTACCTTTGTTAATGAACCGCAAGACTAACTTTGTTTGTAGAGGTTTATTGTTAATATCAAAAAAACTATGCTAGTTAGAGCATTGGCTATAGTTTTCCTGTAAAATATACGTAAATTCCTATTGACCATAATTATTTCAAATTTTTCGTTTGGTAAACTCCGGAGATAAGGGGGGGGGAACGGTATTTTTTTAGACATTTTCCCCGATAAATCAAAAACTATCATAACTAAAAATAATTAAAAATCTGTTTTAGAATGCACAAAGTAAACCCTTTCATATGATACCCCACACAGTACAGTTATCTCACTTTTAAATTTCAACCCTCAGATTTTCCCCCCTTTTTAAATAAGAACAAAAATAATTTCCAATTTTTTTTCATTCCAGTGTCTTTGGGCCACTAATATACATAACTATTCCAAATTTCATGTCGATAGCTTCGGTAGTTACTGAAATAATCGAGTGTGACGGACGGACAGACGGACAGACGGACAGACGGACAGACAGACGGAGAAAGTCGCACCATAAGGGTTCCATTTTACCATTTTGGTACGGAACCCTAAAAAGTGGACAAAGGTAAAGCTTATCTCTAAAAAGAAATCTCTTCCAGCCTTCCTTGATTTTATCCCGAAAATTAAAGTAAATTAAACCGAAAACCCTCAATCCACGCGGACGAAGTCGGGGGAATCAGCTAGATTTAATTGATTGATTCTTGTACAAAATAGAATCCGTGGCGAATCGCAACGTGGTGATAACGTCATCAGCGCCGCAGTCGCCCGCGCCCTCCACCCCGCCGCCGCAGAAATTCGTCATCGTGGCGTCGCAGCAAAAGAGTCAGGTATTTTAAAAGCTACTTTTAGTTAATCTAGCTGACCAGCCCCGGTTCTGCGTCGATGAATTTTTTTAAAATGCTATGTTTTTTGCTAAGACAAGAATTTTGAAATAGCGCCCGAGTTTCTAGACCCAGTGGTATGATCTGTAGTATGATTATTTGAATGCTTTATATAATATTAATGAATCCATGAAAATATTGTATTCTTTGAACATAAGTCCTGTATAAAATCAAATAAATATTATAAATGCGAAAGTTTGGATGGATGTATGGATGGATGTATGGATGTTTGTTACTCAATCACGCGCCAACAGCTGAACGGATCTGGCTGAAATTTGGCACAGAATATAGTCCGGAATAGCACATAGGCTACTTTTTATCCCGGAAAATTAAGGAGTTCCCGCGGGAACCAAAAAACCTCAATCCACGCGGACGTAGTCGCGGGCATAAGCTAGTAAGGATATAAATCGTAGGAAGGCTTAATTTTGGGGTTCCGGAGTCTAGAAGGACCCCTTAAGTTACGTCATGTCCCTCCCTGCAGTTGTTTTTCATTCATTCATGGCAGTAGTATCACAGTTAAGTGGGCTTTACAAGTTGACGAGTAGGTAATAGTCGACCAACTTATAAATATGTATTCACATAAATTATTGTAATCAAAGGCGGCTCGCTCAAAGGAGCGCTGGTGCAGTGAACTCCCACAAAATTTAAAAAAATACATAGGTACTAGGTAGGTATAATAATCAAATAAACTTTGTTATAAACGTTATGAATATTTTTATATAAATCTATTCCCATTGTCATTTTAATCATGAATATCCATAAGTACCTACCTACCTACTTTACTACTTATTTCATCAATCAACACAAATTTAATACATGGTATTTTTGGAGCGCTTAGAACAACGCTCCTATAGACGAAAGTTTAGTACAACGTTCTTATTGAAATGTAATGAGAGTAAAAGAGAGCATTCGATGCGAGCGGCGCGTGAGACAAGAGATTTGTATGAGAAATTTGGTAAATATGGAGCGGCGCTCCTGACACGAAGTACGAATGCGCGATATTACCCGACTAAATGACATGGCCTGTTGTCACGAAGAAAGAGTTAAAACTCGCGAGTATTTTTTTTATTCGTATTATATGCCGGTAAGATGTAAACAAAACACAAAATACGAAAGTAAATTTATTTTGATTTCTTCGCGAGTGCGTCGGATCATTGTACAGTGGCTGGAAAATCTGTATTGTTGTTTTAAATAGTGTACATTATACATATTGTGTTGTGTATTTATGTGAAAAAGACTGTGATTTATGTAAATAGTGTAGGCGATGAAAATGAAACAATATAACGTAATGACCGCCGAATGGACTTCATTTACAAATAATTGGTAATTTTTTTTTTTTTAGTGAACTCCCAATATGATCTTTCACGAGCCGCCTCTGATTGTAATGGACATTTTTTGGATATAAATAAATGGATGTAAATAAATAAATATAAATGCTATTCTTTATGAATATATTTAAATGCTTTTCTTTATAAATTTATGGTTCATGTATGGTTTATGAATATATTAATATGCTTGTTTTATGAATTTATGATTATGATATATTTGTTAGACCCAGCCAGCCAGCAGCGCGGGTCATATCGTCGTGCACAGCTCTCAGCCGACCATAGTCCGCAGTCAAAATGTAAGTTATCCATCACACTCGTACTACACAACATTAGGAAATGTTACATTTTTGCAAGCGAACGTATGCATGATGTAGTCGTAGTTGATTTTAAAATACTTTATTGCATGCTGATTTAATAATTAACGTTCATAATTTAATAAAAACGTTACTTTTTATTTAAACATGGCATCGGAACACTTTATGTGTAATGACTATATTTTTGTTCCTGTCTATCCAGCATGCTTATTTGAAATAATACGAGAATGCTTGCAAGAGTAATTTGAATTTGAATGCTGTCATGTATTTGTTGTTTGTATGTTTTCTTTGCTATTTTATTCCTTTAATGCCCGGTTGCTGAGGTCGCAAGTTATGTTCTCAATAGCTATTGATTCAATAAAGTTTTCCAAAGGATAAACGTCAGATAACTATCCATGCGTTTCTGAGTACCCCGCGACCCGTTCAATAACTATTGGACCGATAACCAGTTCCTTATTCTGTCGCTAGATGGGTCTGGTAAGGGGATCGAATGAGGAACTTTCCAGCCTACGTTCCTTAGAAACATCATATGGCGCTCTGATGCACACTAAGGATATTATGAGAGTGGGCGTTTTCAAAAATAAATGACAAGTACCATAGTCTAATGCTATAGTAATATGGCCTGATGCCTGAAAAAGTTTTTACTAAGAAAACTAAGGCCAGTCACTCACTATTTCGTTTTGCGATACGGTTGCGTGATTTGGTTGAATTCATTTAATTTTTTCGTCTTTGCATCGAATTTGCATACCGATTCTCCTGCATATCGAAGAACAAGGAAGTTTCTAATTTTTTATTTTAACTTTATTATAATATAAAGCTAAGCTTGGAATGAAACCTGGTGAGTTTTTTTAATTATCTTCAGAAATGACAAAGCTATGAATCATAATTTTGGTATATTTTCCCTTGCGTTTCCAAATTATTGTCCGGCACGTGGCCGGTCGTCACTGCCGTGACGTCACGCAGTTGATTCCAATAGCCGACGCGAGCGATATCGGGCAGTTTAAACTTTAAAATCGGTTCGGTAGTTTATGAGTTTATCGCGTTCAGACAGACGCGGCAGGGGGACTTCAGTCCAGTTACAGTTTCATTATAAGTATATATCATGTGAAACTAAATCCATACTTCTTACATATCACTTGTTAGCGCCGCTCGATGCGCTGGACCTATTAGGCGGAAAAGCAGTCGTTACGCGAGGTTTCCGCCAATCAGAGAAGTTCACACTCATGTGGCAGCTATGTTTAATGGCGTGACGTAACTATATTGTTTTAGGATATTACATTATAACAAATTCCGAGTCACTAACTTCTTGGCACAGAGTACATTGAATATAGGGGTACTTTTCGGTGCTTGAACAACAAATGTCAAGAAAGTAGACCTACTCGTATCTTTACCTTGGTTGCGAGTAGTTAAGGATCTAGTTGTTGTTATATTGTTACATTGCAATAAATTTTAAATATTTATTATCAATACCGAGTCTGTGTATTATAAATATTGTTAGTTTGCATCTTAAAAACCCTATCCATCACCATACGCAAGTAGATCTACTACACACTGTCATATTACTATCGTAAAACTGTGATATTATAAAACAAAGTCCCCCTTCCGTGTCTGTCTCTCTGAACGCGATAAACTCAAAAAGTACCGAACCGATTTTCATACGGTTTTCACCAATCGACGGAGTTATTCAAGAGAAAGGTTTACGTGTATAATTCGTTAATGATTTGTGTAAATTGGTTGAAATCATACTAATATTATAAATGAGAAAGTGTGTTTGTTTGTTGGTTAGTTGGTTTGTCCTTCAATCACGCCGCAACGGAGCAACGGATCGACGTGATTTTTGGCATGGGTATAGTTGAGGACATGGAGAGTGACATAGGTTTTTTATCCCGTAAAATTAAGGAGTTCCTGCGGGAATGAAAGAAACTTAAACCACGCGGATGAAGTCGCGGGCATCAGCTAGTATGAGGATAATTGTTGAAGATGTCGGAAAAAAATCAAGTCGATTGGAAGCCTAATCGAAAACGCTGCCTTATCTCTTTCATCATGCATAGTTTTGTTTTATCTAGATAAAACAAAACTATGCATGATGGAATTGTTCGTCTTTTAAAATACGCACATGTGCGAGCGCAACCCCGTTTAGCGCAATACTTGGCTCGTATTGCACCTGCTTACGGGGGGCCCTAAAGATCATGTACTGACTTTTAGCCACGTTATAGATTAAACCATGCCTGGCAGCATATTTCTGGCAGGTTTGAAGTAACTCCCTGATAGAACCAGCCGTTGTCGTGACGTAAAACATCTGACATGGTGTTGCTGGGTCCAACTTGGACCCAGCAACACCATGTCAGATGTTTTACAGGTCTACAGAAAAGTAAGCGATGGCATATGACTATATTTTAAGGGGAGCTTACTATACCTATTTTAAAGTTTAAACTGCCCGATATAACCCGCGTCGGCTAGTGGAATCCGGCAGTGACGACCGGCCACATGCCGGACAATTAGGAAACGCAAGGGAAAAAATGTCGAAGTTATGATTCATAACTTTGTCATTTTTGAAGATAATTTAAAAAACTCACCAGTTTTCATTGTAATTCAGCTTTATATTTTAAAGTTAAGATAAAAAATTGGAAACTTTCTTGTTCTTCAATATGCAGGAGAATCTGTATCCAAATGTCGTAGGCAGGTCTTCATATACAGTAGTGGTGTCAGAGTCCAAATTCAATGCAAAGGCGAAAAAATTAAGTGAATTCAACCAATTCACGCAACCGTATTGCAAAACGAAATAGAGAGTGCCTGGCCTTAGTTTTCATCGTAAAAACTTTTTCAGGCATCAGGCCATAGAGCATTAGACAATAGTACTTGAATAATATTATCATCTCATTGTACTCCTTTATATAATATCCTTAGTGTGCATCAGAGCGCCATCTATTATGTTTCTAAGGAACGTAGGCTGGAAAGTTCCTCATTTAAAATGCATATTTTACTTTTATTTCGTCTTTTAAACAAGTTTTCTTACAATAGTATTTTTTCCTATGTTAAATAAGTGGCAAAATATCATTTTTTTAAATAAAATATACAAATTCGTAATTATTTATCAGCGGATGTACGATTAATGAACGACAACAAAAAATAAAAAAATTGACAGTGAAACGTCAAACTTTATTGTTTACGTTTAGCTGGGTTGGCGCGCAAGTTTTAAAGTTTTGCTTTGCATCATTATTCATTACTACTACTTTATTGTCATTGTTTTGTACGTTTTGTTATCTACTACATACCTACTTATCAAAAATGGTAATAAATACAAGGTACAACAAACATCACCACAGATCAAACGTCAAATAAAGTTATGGAACCGATAAACGGCGCATATTGGTCACTTAAGATAAAAAAGTTTAAGTGAAGTTTAACTTGCATAGTGTTGTTCAGAAACGCATTTTCATGAGTTATCGGACCAATAGCGCTAATGAATAGATAAACCTTCGTTAAAAGTACCTCAGAAACCGGGCATAATTGAGTTTATCAGTATTGAGCATGTTAAATTCCGGTCGAGGAGATTTTGCTGTGCCCCAAACAGAAAATTGGAAATTGGAATTTATTCCATAAAGTCTTACAATTTCGCTTATTGATAGTAATAGGTCAATTTAATATCATCACCTGATCTAAATTCATCTTATTGGTGGTCATATTGTGAGGATTCTTGCAGAAGTGAATTCTCAGAATCTGAACTGTGATCTAATTGAACTGTTGAGTTTTTAAACATAATTAGAAACAAATATTCTAATATGTGTTTCATTATTGGGATCGGTTAAAGCTGACGATGTGTTTTGCTAGATTATCTAGTTTTTAACAAAAGAGTATGCTTAATGAATGGTATTTATTATGATTTTTATTGTAATTTTTCACTATTGTTAGGTACTCAAAGCAGTTTGTTGCAGTTCTCGCTAAATAGACAATTCTTGCAAGCGCAATTTTTTCAAATGTGTTTGTTTATTCCTACCATCCGTTTACTAAAAGAATGGACCTGTGGGGTGGAGTGCGGCGCCTCTCCCGCCTCACCGCCCACCTCCCCGCGTTCGTCCAAACTTATAGTAAACGTGTTGTAGTCATGACAAATCGTTAGGAGTTATAGGTCCTAATTATTATACGTAATGTAGTTCGGTAGTTTAGTAGAGTGTGGATCGTAAATGGTAGTTAGTGTACGCCGGTGGTGTTTGTCCTTTGTAGTCGGTGGTGGTGACGAGCGGGCCGGCGGGCGCGGCGCCGCCACAGAAGGTGGTGGTGGTGGGCGTGCCGCCGCCCACGCATGGGCAACCGCCGCACCAAACGCACACACAGCCCCAGTCGCACCAAGCACCAATCGCAGCTGGGGTTAGCCAGGTGAGCTCGATTGGTACCCACCACGTAAGTTCGGCGTAGAGGTGTTAGCATATCGTTAAACGGTTAAACGGTTAACGGCTAATGGTTGAAAATATTAGTCAACAATATTTACTCGTGTGCACTAGCGAGTGAAAAAATCATTGTTTTTTTTACTACCGTTTACAGCCGTTAACCGTTAACCGTTTAACCGTTTAGCGATACGCTAACACCTCTAGTTCGGCGACCACCCTGGCGCAGTATTGCACGCTGTTGTCTTAACGTGAGAGGTCCTGGATTCGATTCCCGGCAGGGTCAATGTGGGAATACATAATTTCTGAATTTTCTCTGGTCTGATCTGGTGGAAGGCTTCGACCGTGGCTAGTTACCACCCTACCGGCAAAGACGTACCGCCAAGCGATTTAGCCTTCCGGTACGATGCCGTGTAGAAACCGACTAGGTTGGGTTTAATATAACTACCATACTCCTAACAGGTTAGCCTGCTACCATTTTAGACTGTATCATCACTTACCATCATGTGAGATCGCAGTCAAAGGCTAACTTGTAGTGGTTTAAAAAAAAAGTTAACAATGGTACCTACCATTCGAGAAATTGGCTCTTCACCTTCCCGTATTTATTTTTTGCAAACCTTATATGGCCGCGAGAACGCTATATTATCCCAAATTATGCACGACTACTTCTTGACAATAACGACTTTATTTCGAAGATTTTTTAAAAGTGTAGCTACGATTCCAGGAAAGCTCAGAAATTCATATCTTGAATAATTGGATTATTTTTTGCATGAATGATATAAAGCATGTATTGTGCTTGCGTTTTAGGCAAAATTTTTGCGATTCCTTTTTATCTTTACGCTTACGATAGCACGCACTGCACACTAGCAGTCGAAGCTTTGCGTCTTTCTTGATTACAACAATCTATACTAATATTATAAATACGAAAGTGTACCTGTCCGACTGTCTGCTTAATTTGGAACAGAGACGGGTTACATTCCGGGGAAGGCTACACGGGATTTTTCAAAAACCTAAATCCACTGGACGAAGTCGCGGGTATCATCTCTTTACAATGAAAGCTAAGTTTTATTAGGCTGTGACGTAGTGGCAGCGGCACGTGGCAAACCGACCAGACGCGCACTAGCGCGGCGCGCGTTCTCTGTGTATTGTTTTCGGTGATCCAATTTAAACGGTATGTCAAAGCACAGAAAGCTGAATTTGGTTAATTATTAACAATTCTCTTCTTGACTCAACTCCGTATGTGTTCACTGACCCATAGTCATAAAAAGTGTTGGGTGTTTGTAGGCGCCAGTGTCGGTGGTGGCCAAGCCGGTGTTTGCGCGCGGGGGCTCGGCCCCGCAGCCCCCGCCTGAGCTGGACGACCTCTCGCATCTCGCCTGACGGCCGCGCACTTTCAGCTTCATCATTAAGGAGATCCGTAAGAAGGACCCGTGACGATATCTGCTTATTATTCACCCCGCCCGAAAATAATGAGACACTCTCATTACCCACAATAAACATTTAAAATGCCTGCAAACTTTATATTTATTTAATTGATGAATGTGGTGTGATTTGTAGTACGATTGTGTACGAAACGGCGAATTTGTACTGTTCAAGGAGTTAATAGAGGCTTGAAAATAGCATTATTTCTTCATTATAAGATTTCAAGTGATTACATATTTCAAACAATTACACTTCTGATTGGTCGAGGGTTAAGACACACATCTGTGCTCCGCTCTAATTTTATAGTATATAAAAGTAAAATTCGTGTAAATTTTTCTATCACTGGCCATTGCTTGAATCGTGAGAAAATTGTTTCTGAAGATTTAAGTAGCGGCACAGAATAATATGTATCATAATATTGTATATTGTAATAGATTACTGTAGGTATCCAAAAAGGCTCAAGACATATTGGCACAGAGTCAAAGCTCTGTGACGTGTCTTTTCTAAAGTGTGAGCACCAGCTATGTCGGTCACATTTTCGTTTTTAGGGTTTCGTACTAAAAGGGTAAAAATCGTCATGGTGCGATTTGGTTCCTTTCATCAGTGCGCAACGGTTACTTTTTTTCAGTGTTGTTTGCTATTTGGAATAGTTTTAAATAATGCGCCCCAAAACATGTAGCAAATGAAAGAGAAAGAAAATATTACAACAATAATTATTGCAAAAGATGGTTCGAATCGGCGGTAAACCCACTTTAATCGACGGTACGTATTAAAGTGGGTTTATAAGATCAAGTAGAGAAGTATCATACTACACACACATTCAAAAAAAAATATTTAAGCCTCAGTTCAGTTCAGTTTTGACCTCTGATGATGAAAAATGTTCCTCCTCCCGAATTTGTAAAGCTTAAAATTGATTTGAATATAGGTATCTGAAATAATAATAATCAATTTATATAATTATGTAAGCATTACGCGAACAATAAAATGTAGTCTTCAACTTGCACACTACCTATCCTCATCAAATAATCAAATCAAATAAATATTATAAATGCGAAAGTTTGGATGGATGGATGTATGGATGTTTGTTACTCAATCACGCGCCAACGGCTGAACGGATCTGGCTGAAATTTGGCACAGAGATAGATTATAGTCTGGAATAGCACATAGGCTACTTTTTATCCCGGAAAATTAAAGAGTTCCCGCGGGAACCGAAAAACCTCAATCCACGCAGACGAAGTCGCGGGCATTAGCTAGTTACTTTCTAAAATATTTTAAAGTTATTAGTTAGTTATTAGTTGATCGGCAATTACGTAAGAATTGCCGATCAAATCGTCGAAGTTCGGCTTCAAAGTAAAATAAACCATAAGAGCATTGAATTAGAGCTCAATTTCGTGTATCCATTCTCATACATTTAGGTATGTACGATAACCTAAATGGATGAGAATGGATACACGAAATTGAGCTCTAATTCAATATATTTTAGAAAAGGCGCCTCGCAGCTGTTAAACTATGCGCTAATATGTTTCGGGCCTAATTCATGCAGAGTAGGCTGTTTATGAACAACATAAAACGTTGTCCATAACGGTAAATCCTAATTATAATATAACTTTGTATTGTATTTTAATGTTGTAAGGTGTAACAGATGTTTTGACATCCGTCAAGGAATAAGAATAATTTTGTAGAGACTGTCTTCTTCTCTTCTTCTAGTAGAGACTGGCTAATATATAAATGAATGCATCTCTATTGTGGAGTTTATAGCGATACGCACAAGAGTCGCGTTGTCATTGGTCGCTTTACGGGTTATTTTACCGGTTATTTAGACATGAATTCAACAGGCCGGATTTTTTGGGCCACTAGTGTGTATATGATGAGTACGTTTAGTGAGGTGCGTTCATTTTTAGATTAGACGATCTCTGATTTTTTTACTTGTACACAGAAATAGGTAACTTTTTAAGCAAACAATATCATTAAAATTTTTATTTCAATGGAATAAATTTTTTTCTATAATATTACGTCAAGTTTTTTTTATTTTCTTCTTCCTAGCGTAGATTAGGGGAGAAGTGGCATGAAGGAGCCAAGTTTTGAAAGAGCCGCTTACATTATTTTGGTACTTTATGACCGAATTTGGTTGGTAATAATATTTTTAAGTGGCAGCACTGATTTCTCGTCACCCACAAACATTTGACAGTCCGCCGAAATCAACAGACACCGGCACATCGAGTCAAAGTTTTTGGTACTAAAAAGTAAGTATTTAGCTTCATTTAACTTGTTTTTTGGTATTTTATTGTAAACAAAAATAGGTAAATGAATTGCAGATTGAGTTTGTGCATATATTGGGCCTTGCAACTGCGTAAAATCTGAGCCGCAAAAGTTTTGATATTGTTGTTATTTTAAAGGTTATATTTTTTAAAGAATAAGTTATGAAAGAGCCAGGTGAATGGGCCATGAAAGAGCATAAGACTTTGAAGCTATAAGTAATCAATCTATTTTTCCTCTTTCTTCTTAAGTTCTTAAAGATTTAACGATGTTGTTTTTGATTGAAGATATTATTTATTGTTTTGTTTAATTTTTAAAATTGTTATTAATAAAAAAATAGCCTCTTATATGTTAAGATTAAAGCGATTGTTTTAATAACGTAAAATAACTGATTAGAATTACAAATTCCTTAAGAATGTCATTACTAGTTTTAAAAGGATGTGTTAGAATTGTCTTTTTTAATAGTACAATTATTATTATTTTGCATAATTTTCACAATTACACTTAGAGCCAGTCTATATTATAGACTGGCTCTTTCATAACTTTTAGTAGCTCTTTCAATACCGATATGCTATGAAAGAGCCAAAAGACACATTTTTTAAAATGAATATTTCCTTGATTTTTTCAAAGTATTTATGGTTTTTTCGTATGTAATTACCTACTTTAATAAATGAATAATCATTGAAGATAAAAAAATCACCATTTCTTTCATTAAAAGTATATTTTTTGCTCCGTTTAGTAAACTGGCTCTTTCATGCCACTTCTCCCCTGCTACTTTTCATTATTTAGCCAAGAAAAGGTTTTCATTTTTATGCATACAGAATATACAATTGAACTTTGGAATTGCAACTCATTCGATTAGACTAAAACGAATGAACCTGTAATTATTAAAATTAAAAGCTTATTAATGTCTTTAACAGATAATTTAGTAGCTATAAGCATTTTAATAAAATGATAGTATTATTTACAAAGATGTTAAATAAAAGTACAGTTTAGATAGTCCTTTCTATAGTATTTACTAATTGCTTATAGACTTGAATATGTCTGAAATCTGTATGTAAGCAGTGTTTATATTCGTATTAGTTGTTCAAGATATTACGCGTATATTAGCAGCCGAAATATTATGATTAAATATAATATAAAATCAAATTGGAGAGCTCTTTGTATTTTTCTGAGAAGCGTACCTACTCGTTACGAGTCAATTTATTCTTATACCCTATTATCATGAGAGCGAACGAGGTCCGTGTACCAATTTAAAAGTATCTATGGCTCGGATTACGCTCGCATACTCGGCATGTGAACGGGTAAATAAGCATCGAATCCGTGTATAATAGGCACAATGCTTCACAATGAACGAATGCCCACTCGACTGAATTGATAAGTGGGCTGTGCCGCGTGGGGAGCGTGGCCGCCCGCCCGCCCGCGCTGGCGACCGCCTTCAAGCGACAGATGGTACACACTCACCGTAGCAGTCGATGCCTACGACAGACTAGTCTCCCGGAGTTCAAAAAATTTAACTTTAGTAAGTTGGTAACAGTGATAGGTATGAAGATCTCAATTTATCAGTGTAGGTTTATGATTTATGGAATTTAGCATCAATTAAGTATTATTATTAACTAGCTGATGCCCGCGACTTCGTCCGCGTGGTTTAAGTTTTTTTGATTCCCGCGGGAACGCCCTAATTTTCCGGGATGAAAGTAGCCTATGTCACCCCAGGTCCTCAACTATACCCATGCAAAAAATCACGTCGATCCGTTGCTCCGTTGCGGCGTGATTGAAGGACGAACCAACAAACAAACACACTTTCGCATATAATATTAGTATGATTTATAGTTTTTTTTTTTAATTCTGTCCTAATATATGATGCGATTGTTTTTGATACAACGAGGTGAAAGGAGTAAGTCCAATATAATGAACATGCATGGAACTTGGAACTTATAAGTTATAGATAGTTAGGTATGTGAACATGTACCTATCTATATTATTTTTATGTTTTCTCTTTTCAGATAGCACACATTTGATCTACGCATACTATTTATAAACATCAAGACAAAGGGCGATCGTGTCACCTAAATGCGATATTTCCTAGTTTCAGGCGAACCCAGCGGAAAAAAACATTATTTACAATAAGAAATAAAGATATTATTTCTTATTGATTTTAGGTTATAATGCAAAGTTGCAAACTGCAAAGGCAGGTCTGCAGCTATAAAATCTATGAGGGGTCGGGTTCTGCCGGCGCGGGCGGGCGGGCGTCCGCCTGACCACTGCCCGCGACGGGTGACGGCGCGCGGCGTCCGCACGCGAGTTGGAACGGTCCTCCTCTCGCGAGCGCGGAGATCCCGCGGACTTTTCGTCCCAGCGTCACAACTCTCTCGTGCAGCTTCGTAATAAGCTGTGTGTACCGTTCTCTGACCGATTTTCGCGCCAAATATTACGCCTGATCTCGACATCCTGGTATTTTTGTTAAACGCGCATTCTCTTTACTTTTTTCGTTCTTTTTTATTTTTATTAGTCACTGATTAGTGATGGATGTTCATTTGGAACATTATAAGTTACTTTAGTTGTGATGCGTTTATTTATTGTGATTTTTATTCTGTTCTTTGTGTTTTTACCGAAATCTACTAAGGCGATTCGATGGCTGTAAGTATATTAATCTTTATGTACGTGTCTCGTTAAATACATCCTCTCGTTAAGTATATTAGGTATACTAATGCATGTTATACTAATGTTTAACTATACTAATATTATAAAGAGGTAAAGTTTGTGACGTTGTAGGGGGTAATCTCTGGATCTACTGAACCGATTTTGAAAATTCTGGTACCAATAGCCACATTGTTTGTGAGTGTCATAGGCAATATATTAAGTTTAAAAAACTTATTTCACGCGGACGAAGTCGCGGGCATCAGCTAGTTGTTTAATAAGCAGATATACGTATCTACTCAAAAAAATATAACTAATGATATTATACATTTAAATTTTCGTATTACCGTGTCGGGATAATGACTTTTTAATGATTTCATCTACTTGATACTTAATTTTATACTAAAAAATAATTTCTACCAAGTACTATTGATAGACGACCTCCGCGTACTTGGTAAAATATCATGATCTACATAGTTCTTCGTTGTTTCTACTGTTGAGATGCTAAAGCATTACTTGTAAACTAAATCCAACTTAGGTAAGTACATAATAATCTTACCTTTTAATTGTACCACCACCACCACCACTACAGCCCATTAACGTCCCACTGCTGGGCACAGGCCTCCTCTCTCATAGGAGAGAGGGAATTAGAGCTAGTAGACCCACCACGCAATTAATTGTACATAACTCTATAATTTTAACTCTCAGACTTGGAAAAACAAAACTCCATCCCCTTTTCGTGTGTTCCGTTTTGGCTGATGGGCGCCGGAAATAGAGCGTTAGGAAATATTCAGCACATGTCTGAGTTCAAAAGTTCTGCTTTTTCCGGGTTTACGTTAGTACCTGTCATTTTCCAATAGTGTGTGCATTTTGATAATAATCAAGGTGTACTTACACTGTAAGATGACTGTAGGTAACTAGAAGAGTCCCACTCAATATTTTCATTCATTATTTGAATCCGTCATTGAAGTACCTATTAAGTATAGCATATAACACATGAAACAAGTTATAATATTTTAATGAAGGGGAAAAAGAACGATATGTAGGTAATTTTTGTAGGTGCTTTCGGGCTGATCTATCAATCAAATCAATATTATACCTAAATGTATGGTGTTGATAATGAAAGTTTGGATGTATGGATGGATGTTTGTTACTCAATCACGCCCCAACGGCTGAACGGATTTGGATGAAATTTGGCACAGAGATATATTATAGTCTGGAATAACACATAGGCTTTTTACCCCGGAAAACTATAAGGAGTTCCCGCGGGAACCAAAAAACCTCAATCCATGCGGCCGTAGTCGCGGGCATCAGCTAGTATACATCTATATTAGCACGTACGTACTTACCTTTAGTCTTTTTGATTTGAGACCGATTTATGTAAAAATGTATGTGTCTCGACGTATTAACTTTAGTTTCAAGTCATAGTACGCTCATATACATAGATCTCAGCATAGGAGTGCGGGCCAGTGCATACAAAATACCGAGTAAAGGTTCTCTACGTAGGTACTAGGTACCTTTACCTACCTACGTAAAGATCGTTGATCCTAAATTTGACAGCCAGCTTCCTGTTACTTTACTACATTGTGGACGGGAACCACTATTTCTGGGTTTTAACCGACCTTTGAAGCTAATCAGCTGAATTGCACAAATAAATTTATTGATGAGTATAGTAAGTACCTACCTTCTTACCTAATACTGAGTCTACGTTACTTGAAATAAGCTTTCATTTATTAGACACCATAATAACCGTGTACCTTCAATCCAGTGCTAAACAGCAGTCGTTACGCACGGACGAGGTAGGTAACCCGAGTAGCCTTGTCCCCTGCGTCCATCGCTCCCTAATTGAACATTGCACTAATGAGCGGCGTTGTTCCGTTGCAACCCGCAATTATTCGCCCCGAGATTACACCCGGAAATAACCCTGGAAATGCGAACTTCGTCCGATGGCGATTTACAATAATCGGATCCAATTATTTCAATTTTCAACAATGAATTCTATGATGTCTATTTCGCTTTTTGTAACTAGCATTCCGACGGTTAACCGAGATCTTATCTTGTTTTTTATCGACCTGTTTCGTGCGTACGAAAGTTCAATGAAAATCGGTTCAGTTATTTTGAAGATTAGAGCCTGTGTTGTCTATAATAGACGGAAATAAAATTCAGTGTTTAATTTGTTTGTTCAGATCAGTAGATCTAGATACCATCATAGTATGTACTATGTACCTAACTATGAAGTATATACCTAAGTATGTATAGGTAGGTACATTATAATATGCTAGTACATAATAATACGCTAGCACGGCTTTCCAGGTAGGTATTATAAGTTACCCCTTTGCCACGGCCGGCATTGTCGCCAGGGTATTGATACTAATTATGCATACCTACCTAATATATTAATGTTAGGGTTGAACTGCTAGAAATCTATCGATACAAAAATATATTATAAGCAACCGGTAGGCAACAGGAATCAATAAGTAACAATAACATTCATTTAATATTTTCCGTGAAAAGAAAATCGTTAAATGCCATTTAAAATGGGGTGTTTCCCAGTGGTAAGATTACCTAACACTTCTAACTTCTAAGCAACCGTTAAAATTTTTTATCACATCGACAAGCAAATGGGTGACACTGGTTTTAAAATGTTATCGCAGAAATGGCGAAACATGGTCTAAAATTACTAAATCAAAACAAACAGAAGTGAATGTAAAAACAGCGATTTATGGTGCATTCCCTCACGTGGAAGTGTCGTAGCCAAATGCGAGTGAAATATTTATTACTCGTTTGTTCTATTTTGAAAATATTTTCCTTCCTTGCGATGTTAGGATCACTGAAAATATGTATTTGATAAGACTAGTTTAAGCGACTAATCCACATCCAGATGTAGGTATTAATGAAACACTTTTAATATATCTGTCCTCTCATTTGAAACTTTGGTTTAACGTGTAGAGGTTCCACGGGAGATAATGTAATGACTAATGAGATTGTAATTAGATAAAAGTTGGCTATACTTAAAAACAATATTCATTTGATCCGGCCACGATTGCTATCGTGAAGCTCTAAACCAAATTGCGATCTAGGTAAACACAAAACGATTCAATAATCGCTGAGTCTGCCGGCAGGAGACTGAATTACTATCGTTTTACACTAGATGACTATTATTAACGATAGTAGAGCAACATACTTTGTCTTTTAAACTTAGCTCTTCAAATGTTAATACTCGTAGGTATCGGCAAAGTCTAGCAGTAGGGAGACACTAGGTAGGTACGTACTCGTCTAGCAGTGGGTAGACACTAGGTAGGTAGGTACTCGTAGGTTACATGTAGAGTTTGGGAAAGCCCGAACGTAGCAAGCGCTACGAGTAACGGTAGCTACTTAATTAAAATGAAAAGCTTCTACCTAGGTACTTCTATACGCTAGCGTAGCCTATAACGTATAGATGTTTGCAACAGGCGTATCTTTTCTATCGTAATCTAAAAATAAAATAAAAAGACTAAAGCCGATCTCTGCGCCGCGTTTTCATAAATACTTTAGGTACGTACTTACCTGATTGAAAGCCCAAGTCCAGTAACTGTAATTTTATAACAAACGCGATGGTATAGCATTGTCTACAATAAACTTAAAAAAAAAAAATAGCGTGGTCAGAATTTTCATAGGCGAGCTATTTTAGGCGTATTTATCTATTACTAGTTGATACCCGCGACATCGTCCGCGTGGTTTAAGTTTTTTTGATTCCCGCGGGAACTCCTCAATTTTCCGGGATAAAAAGTAGCCTGTGTCACTCCAGGTCCTCAACTATACCCATGCCAAAAATCATGTCAATCCGTTGCTCCGTTGCGGCGTGATTGAAGGACAAACCAACAAACAAACTGACTTTCGCATTTATAATATTAGTATGATTGAACGAAATGATTGAATAATTAATGATTGATGAAACGAAATTATTGAATTTTTAATGAGCTTCAGTATTTTTAAGTATTTACGTTCAGTAATTCAGAAATTATAAGGCTCTGAATTTAAATTTGAAGTAATTACGTTCAGTAATTCAGAAGTTATAAGGCTCTGACAGACGGACGGACGGACGGACAAGTGCAAATTCACTCAAGAAGACTCTGAGACCTTCGCTTCGCTCGGTCAATTAAGATAGGTACTTACTTTTATTTTATTTTGATAGATTTAAATAACCTATTACTTATCTTACTTAATATGGTACTTAATATTATAAATGCGAAAGTTTGGATGGATGTATGGATATTTGTTACTCAATCACGCCCCAACAGCTTAACGGATCTAGCTGAAATTTGGCACAGAGATAGATTATAGTCTGGTATAGCACATAGGCTACTTTTTATCCCGGAAAATGAAAGAGTTCCCGCGGGAACCAAAAAACCTCAATCCACGCGTACGAAGTCGCGTGGATTGAGGTTAGTCGTCGCTAGTTAGGGAGGTTAGGGGTCGCTAGTTGGAGTGAGGTTAGTCGTCGCTAGTTAGGGATATAAAGGTGTATCTGTGTGACCCAGTTAGGTACTAAAGTGTCCCCTACAATAAAGATTTTCGTATGATTGAAATCTGTTATGGAGTATATAAACAATCCCTGAGAGTGGAGAGTTACAATCTTAGTTTGCGCTGAGTTAGCAAGGGCCGTGTGTGGCAGACCGAAAAAAATAATTCCCTCGCTTGAGTTCCCTGTGACTTTTCCGAGCCGTCCCGTACATCTGGCGTTACCTATTATTAGGGGACCGCTTAATGCCTTCCTAGGAATTTTTATATAGGTAACTGCCGTCTTAGTTTTTACGATTGTGATTTTTATTGAATTCTCCCATACACATTTCTCAGCGGTCCACGTTATGCCTGCGGGTGAAAAACGAGCTACTTCAACGAATTTTATTGCTCTGAAGTAGACATAACATTATTTAGCCTTTTATATTTTTCTCTTCACAATGGAAACGGTCACATATCGTCGCTTTTCCTACGAAAGGACCTAACTGACATCGAGTTAATTGTTCAGGGCAAGCGTTTTTCGGTTTCGTGCTCAACTATATTGTCCACAGCTTGCTCAAATAAAGCTATATTAAAATTAAAAAAATATTCTTATAATCTGTGAATCAAGGCCTTTTTGCAAGTAGGAATTGTCTTATTTAAATATGCGTATTCATTTAGGTAAAAATATTTAAAACAGCCACCAACCAACCACTTCATAAGAACTTTGTTTTTCTGAAAAATTAATTACTTAGGAGATACGACTGTATTTTTGACTGAATAATTAAATCAAAAGAATTTGTTTTTTATTTCTTTATATATAATAATAATTAGGATAGTTTCAAATCATTTTTTGACTGAAAGTTTTTGGATTCGTACTATTTTGGATTTTTTTACTGCCCAAGGTTTTATACATTTTTTGTCACCAATTTACATAAATTTTTAACTCTATTAGTTAATGTCTAAGGTATTCCGTCGCAATCAAAATTCAGACGTAAGTGAAAACCCCATTTTTATTCAATATAGTCTAGTTCACACTAAATGACGTATTTTCAGTTACGTCATAGTTGATAGATTTTTATTTAGCTGATCACTAAATAAAAATCTTTCTAATAGCCCTAAGTATAAAATACGCCACTTAGTATGATTTCCTTTTCGCAAATGAGCATATACGCCATACTTATCGATTGTCCTAGCCAGTAAACGGTAAAAGATATGAAAAAGTCGATAAGACAGATCGACAGAGAATCAAAAGTACATTATTATGATGTATTTAGTGCAGTTACGTCAAAAGTGTCAGATAGGTCCTTTCGTAGGAAAAGCGACGATATAGCTAAATCATAAATGCCGAATTGGTTTAAAAATAATAATGTAATTTAAAATAGGTAAGTACAATATAGGTAAGTACCTAGCTACCTAGACCTTAGAAAACCTACCTAAATTTTTTTATGCAAATAAGTAATGGGTATACGCTGCTAAGTTTCTTAGCGGTGAAAGTGAAGGGCTTCGCGAGGGCTAATTTTGCGGAGTGCCGAGCGACTTATAATTAGGCAACTACACTACCTCAAGGTACCTTCATACAACGAACTCGTATCTACTAGTCTGCAAGTTAATGTGGGGAACTGGTGATATTCATTATACATATTTTGTGGTATGGCGAGCTACTCGTATGTTATTACCAATTACCTAAACGGTAAGATGGGTAATGCTGACCAGTGAACTTGCCAGATTTTCACAGAAGAATCTTATCTCTAAACCTAGTAGTTGTCTTGATAATAAGATGTCATTTAAAAACAGCTAGTATTTCGGATATTTACTTAATTTAGATTATATAATATGAAGAGTGCGATTTGGTTTTCATTATGAACGCGTACTCAACGAAACCGATTCACATCATGTCTTCAGCTTTTATTGTGAAAGTGTCTTTTTATTTGCTAATGAGCCGAGTAGATGTAACGGGTAATAAGTGCAACAAATCGTCCCGCGCCTCGCTTCATTTGATCTGACACGAATTTATCCACGCCGCTGCAGTGCTCTTTATTTTCACCAGCGACGATGCTCGCTTTGTCCTGACAAATTCATAAATTACCGACATCCTCGGCGAAGTGTATTTGCTTTTATCTTACTCACCCGCTCGCCGGCGTATCGACGGCCACTTTGAAGTTGTGGTTATCCATTAATTGAATATGAAACGATAAGTAAATGTGACATCTTCATACTGCGAGTAAGTTAAGTAGGCATTCAATATTGATCATCATATAAACTTATTCCTCATAGAATTTGGATATTGAAATATAACCCATGAGGACCTATCTACCTCTATTAGAAGTTTAACTTTTAACATACATAGAAGTTGAGATTGAAATTCGAATCTACATATAATTGCAATCTAGAGTTCGTAAATTACCTGCCAGTAACTAAGTAAGTACCTACCTAATACCTAAGTATAGAAAAACTAAATCTTTTAGGTCTGTCATTAATTGTACCTACAGGATTTAAGTATAAGATACCTGTACTAAAGTTTAATTTTCTGGCAGGTATAATAAGGGTGATCTTTCTGCTTCAACATAAAAACCAGTAGGAATAAGTAAAATTTGATTTCAGTTAGGTATATCAAAGAGTATGAAATAGTACGTCTACGTACAAAATATAAAGAGCTAACTACTACGGTTTCGACGTACGCGTAGTGCAATGCGTCATACAAAGTCCCTCTCTCCGCACAGCTTGCCATACCCGTAGCATTTTCTTTGCTACGCCCTATTTGACTAATGAATGAGTTTCATTTACGAGTAGGAAAATAACTTAGATACTATTATTTTCAACAGATTTTGACTCAATTGTGATAATGAGCCAGTCGAAGTCGTTAACTAATGCGGGTTCAACTGTGGTTTTTTCCTCAATTTAAATCTGACGACAGATCGAACTTAGCGTTTCGGTCAGACCTCGAGGGTTCAAACACTATTGAACGGTTTTATCAATCTCATCTATTGTTCTCACAATCCCAGTTATTATTCCACCTCGCTGACGAACGACAATGCTTAAAGATATTATCTACGGACTCTATTAATTACTAATAGTGATAAGTTAGTAAGATAGTATAAAATAGGTACTTAATTATACCTCAAAGGTACTATTAAGTATTCTGTGCTTATAAGTACTGGATAATTAATTAACAGAAGATACTTATAACTTATCTAAGGAAATATCATACCTAATGAAATCTAAGCGAACTGTGCCAGTTCCTCTGGATAAAAAAAAACTTTTTCATCCTACCATCTCGGAAAGAGTATTTTTCATCCCACCATCTCGGAAAGAGTATTTTTACGCTTCGATATCTGAATGCAAAAGCCGTTATTATCCTCTTGAGGATAAAGTAAATTGAATTTAGAACATCGTGTGCACGTTAGTAAATATCACTCGTCTATGAAGTTTGTGAATTCAAAACATCATTAAAACCTATTTACTTCTACCTCTATGGTGCCGAATTTCCATACAACCGTTTTTAATTTGTTAAAAACTCACACTCGTAACCGTCTTGGTGTACTTTTTTAATTTGCTTTGCGCGCACCATTTTCTTTCACGTCATATTGTTAAAATTAAAACCGATTAAAAACAAGAAAATTGAAAATAAGTGAAAAACCTAAAATGAGTGATTCTAGTGACGAAGAAGTTAATTTGACGCCAACAGAATTGACTGAAACTGTTAAAAATGCGGAAATGAGCTTTCTCCCTCAACAATCACGCGAGAAGTATTTCATTTCCTCGCTGAGGTGGGATGAAAAGTTACGTGTTGCACTCGAGTGAAAAGATTTTTCACCTCGTGCTCTTTTGATTCCCTCGCTGACGCTCAGGATTCTAATTTTTGAAATAGAAACACTAGAATCCTTCGCTTGCTCGGTCATCAAAATTGAGCACGCGGTTAAAAAACAACTTTTCACTCTTGTTTATCAAATAACTATTGTCAGTAATAATAAGTAAGTGAGGTAGTTTGTTTGTTCTCTAAGGTTGGCTCATTAGGGCATGGGTTTATAAGATAAATGCTATAAACTATAGCAGTAATAACTTGGTAACATGAATCCTATCCATAAACCAACCCTAGCAAATAATGGTAACTCTTTGCTTGCTTATTTCAAAATCAGACGGAAAACATTGTAAAAGTGCTGACACCTATAAAGCGTAATAAAACTCGAAATGCAAAAGATAAGGCACGTTGTCACTCGAACCCCTGTAAAATCTTTCGCAAACATTACCGTAAAAATCCCGCTCGCCCCACGACCACGAGTCACGACCGACTCATGGAAAACATACAAATTGTAATTAAATAAAATACGGTCCATTTATAAAAGCCAAAACAGACCTGGATAAATACCCTACTGGCTACTGGAACTATTTTTCTTTTGTACCTAGCTTTTTTTTTATTCTACTACAAATTAGCCCTTGACTGCGATCTCACCTGTGAATATGATGGTAAGTCTAAGATGGTAGCGGGCTAACCTGTTTGGGCATTTGTTTGTTTCCTGTCCAAGCCACAGTTCAGCGAAAAATTAGTGTAATTATTTATTAAATCTGACCCAGTTTGTCGGGATTAATTAAATGAGTCAAGATGAGAATCAATTCTGCATATTCTGGAGAAGGTATAGGTATATTGGAGTATATTAATTCATTTGGGTTTTATAGTCATTCATAAACAAACACCGTTAATCACTAGAATGTTTGCAACATTGGACGCCTCATTTGGTGCAATTATTTTAACTTAGGTTTCTGATTCAATGTGCCTTGGTAAATAAGGTAGTAAATTTAAGCCATTCCGTTTCCATTCCTTGTCATTTTTTTTGGTACATTTTAGTCCGCCTGCACTTAGTGCTACTTGCACTGCTACGACCTCGAATTTTAAAGCGGATTTGTAAAGACCTCTACCTAAATAATCCCATCACTGCACCTAAGATTTTACAATACATATATGTATAGGTACATAACTATAATATCTCATATTCATGAAATTTTCATCCGATTTAGGTAAGTGCCTACTACTTTTAACTTTTCACCTAAATTAAGACTCTGCGTAACCTAAAGTTACATAACCTCTTACTTAATATCTCGTATCGTGTCGGTCATTGGTCTTACCAACTTGTAATATTGCTATCAAATTTATATCAATAATGTACAACAAGTATCACGAGACGACTTAGATAAATCGCCCTTGTATTGAACAATTTGTTGAGTAATCCCAACATTTATTTCAATTATTTCAGGTTGCTTCTCAATGGACGTTTCCCACATCTAAATTGGTTTCGAGATTATGCGCGTGCTTCGAATAAATTTTAATAGCTTAAAGCTAGTTGATAGTGAAACCTATCCTGAATTTATAATTATGAAATTTTAAGGGGTTGCGTAGACACGTTTTAATAATAAAGCAATTTATTTGCAAACATTTGGGCATGCATAATAAATTTCTAAGTACCTTTACCTATAGTCTAACAGGGTCTGCTTATCAGTATCTATTATTTATTTACTAAGTTTGCTTTGTAAATACCTAAATATAGCTCAAGAGTCATCTACCTTTATTATTTGAATTATGAAAGTGGACCTATGAGATTTTCCATTTATTTAACCGATACTTATACCTCTTGGCCGCAATTAGACTGTTCTTTCAACAAATACCGCTCATCTACCATGTTTTGATACGTGTTCATCCGCCCATTTGAAATGGCAGTTGATTCAGATTAATAGTAGTCATTACTTGAGATTAGCTTGAGAACCTGCAGTAAGTGTGTGTGTCGAATGGCACATAATTAAAGTATCATTGTCCCCGTGGCTAATGAACCACGGAGGCTTGCTGCGACTCGGCGGGGGACAGACGAGTCTTGCCTCTGATTGTAACAAATTGAAATTTCTTCGGGTAATGTAACTAATTGCTTAGTCAACCTACTAAGAAAGGACGACTATAGGGGTTCGGAAATGAATCATCATATTTTTGTATTGCCAATAATTGACTTGAGTTTACGGTCAACGGATATACCTAAGTACTTATACTTAGCTCAAATTTTTTCGGACAAGTTGTAAAGGTAGGTACTCACATAGTTGATGATAGAATCATTTAGTATATCCACTAGTTATGAAAATTCATATTACTACTTAATTCATTTTATTCATATAAAGTAAAGTTTGGGCAGATTTGAGGCGCGGTACACGCACGCCCGCTACAATCATACAGTATTTAATCATCATTAAAGCCGAATCAGTGGCGCGCCGATGCAACCGCGTCAGCTGTGGCTGTGTTCTGCCAGTAAAGCATTTTTTACCCATCAAAAGGCTTTTAGACTGCAAGTTTATACCACAGTTGTGAAATCAGAATTTTACATCTTCGGCGTATGAAAAATCAAAGCAAAGGAAGAAATACTTATATGCAAATAATACGACCCTAAATATAAAATGCCCGCATATGTTAAGCTTTCAGTTTTACGGGATAAAAAGTGTAACCTATTTTAAAATTATCTACATTGTCGAATCACAAAGCGGTTTGGCCAAAGGATCGGTGTTCTTTTGTGTGTCGTAACCAGTTGTTACAATGCGGACCCTTTGCGTTCGCGTAGCTTTTTGTCTACTAGATCGAGATAGACGTGTAAAATTTGATACGGGAATTATTTTATTAGATTGTGCTTGCACGTGCGCGGCGTGTCGAATGCGATAATGTTCGGCGTTGGGTTCGACGACGAACAATCGCATTTCACATGAATTAAACATAATCAAGACACGGCTATGAACTCTATGGCAAGTAATTTTTCGCATGCGGCGATTCGAATTGATCTGTGGAGTTAATAGCCTGTGCCAATTTCATTGCGATGCGTCAAAAAATTAAAACCAAGGGTGTAAGCAGCCCAAATGTTGCTTCGGCTTACTAGGCTTTAGGCTACTGTGAACTGACCGTTATCCAGTCGCTCGCTGTTGCACTAGATACTACATAAAATCGTTACCTCCTCTTATAGATGATTATTCTTCCGGAGTTGTGTTAGGCCTAGGGGTTAGGTTAGAAGGCTCTATGGCAGGTACCTAAACAATTTTATGTATAAGAACGTATCTGAAAATATACTTTTGGCTAGATATCAAGGTGAGATAATGGGTTGTGGCGCATCAGATACAACTTTGAGCTATACCAAATCTTTAACGAGCCAAACGTTGTTCAGCACATTAAAATCGCAAGATTACAATGGGCTGGACACGTGCAACGAATGGACGAACAGCGGCCGCCAAACAAACTGATGTCGTCAAACCCAGATGGGCGTAGGAGTATCGGTCGACCAAAGCTTCGATGGTTGGATTGGGTTAGCCAAGATGCAAAGCGGATTGGTTTAAGAAGCTGGAGAACGAGCGCGAACGATAGAGATAGATGGAGAAATCTTCTGGAGCAGGCCCGGGCCCATAAAGGGCTGTAGCGCCTATGATGATGAGATATCAAGGTAGGAACGTACCTACCTTCCAAGGAACGTACCTACTACTCTACTGGTGGCTATAGCCATGATAAATGGATGCAATGTAATAAGGCGAATTGTACCTATACCACCACGCGTCACAAATGACGTCGCGTGCACTCTCCCTAAATCCCCCTAGGCTTAGGCTTTTCAGGTCGGATATCGCTTTCCTAAGCGAAACGAGCTTATTGTTAACACTTTCGCTGCGTTACGGCAAGTATTTTGCCGTATTTGACGGTCAGCCAGTGCGGCAGCTAGTTTTCCTTGTTTTGCGCACGGTGCGGGGGTGATTTATCTATGTTCCCGTACGTGTAGGAAAGAGACAGTGATTTTTTCTATATGGTTGCTTTTAATATAATGATATTGTATACTAATAATGTACGGCAAAATAGTTGCCGTAACGCACAGCAAGGTAATTATTTTTATTCAGTGCGGTACGGCGACTATCTTGCCGTACCCCCCCAACCCCGCGCCTCACTGCATGCGTCCGCGCGGCCTCGCAGTTTGCATTAGTGTTGGCCGTAAGTGCTCGATATTTTTTATGCAAAAAACTACGCGACGAGACTTTCACGTAAAAAACATGATATGAGTAAGGGAATTACCTACTTTTTAAAATTTATTTTATTTCGTTAAAGTTCCTAATATGATCTCATCATAGATTAAAAATAAAAAGTAATTACTAGTGGTTCGCCCCGAACTGAGACCTCGCGGTTTCACAGAGCGCCATATATTGACATCAGTGTGAAGTTCTGTTAAAAATATCATCATCATTAAAAATTAAATAATTTCGTTTCCTTATAATATTTATCTAATTTTAGTATTTGTTGTTCAAGTACAGGATATAATTCAAATAATTGATCAAGTTTCAGGCTTGAGAGTTCAGAAAATTGAGAGTTCTGAGGTCAACTTTGGACGTTAGAAAATCGCTACTTTGAAAGCCTCCCATTTCGTCAATTTTAGGGGAAAAATTAAAAAAAAAATATTTTTGGACTCTATTCTTAATTATCTTTAAAATGATATACTGCAACCCTATGTAACGCTATAAAAAATATTTTACTTCGCATTCGCTTCTATGAGAGCCCCCCTGAAATAAAGATTTTTAAAACTTTTTAAGCCATATTCGGCGGGAGGCCATCGATTTACATATTATATTTAAATTTGAAGTAATTACGTTCAGCAATTCAGAAGTTATAAGGCTCTGACAGACGGACGGACAAGTGCCAATTCACCCAAGTAGACTCAGAGACCTTCGCTTCGCTCGGTCAATAATAATTTGGTACCCTAATATGAATCAAAATTTAAAAAACCTATTTGTATTTATTATTATTTATTTATTAATCAGTGTATTTGTACTAAACTTACATGAGTGACTGCTTTTTATTTTAATTTTTTTTATATTTAAATATATTTTTTTAAATTGGCGATAGGTACTTGTAAGAGTAATTATTATGTTGACTAATTATGAAGAATTATGTTGATTTATACACTTAAATTTGTTGTGTCTTTAATAAAGAATATCTTTAAAATATCTATTGTCATTTCAGAAGTAAACCCATCCCTAGCAATTTTTTAACTTCTATGCTATACGGCATATATATTGCCGTAAATGACTGATTTTGAAAAATCTCTGTATCTTTCGAAATATCATAGAGAACCCGGGGCTACCGCAGCTAGGTATACACGAGGATGTAGCCTATCGATTTGTTCAAAAAACCCATTGATATGGTGAGTTTCCACGTCTCCATGGACTTTGAAAGTCAGGTTCCGGTACGGCAAAATAGAGGTCGTAACGCATATCAGGAAATATAGATACGGGCAGTATTTGTCTCGTACCGCACGAGCCGTAGGTTTAGGATCCAATGCTGCCGCAGCGAATGTGTTAATCAAAGAACTTCAAGTGAATGTCGATAATGAACGAAGAGAAAACAGAGACTTGACTATTATTAGATGCTCAATAAAAGGTAAGCGCATAAATTCTTTGTTAATAATACAATGAAAAATGCAACCCAAGTCACTTCATAAATGCGCAAAGTACCTAAATTCGTAAATGGCAAATGCAAACTTTTCAGAAAATAAAATATACGAAACTGACATTCCACAATTTGCAACAAATAATAATAAAATCAGTTCGTCACGCAAAGACATTTAATTCATGGCTAGCCCGAACAGCGCGCACCCCTCTGTATATCGGAAGCGGAGTCATCGGTAGCGAGTGTCCTTGGCAGCACGACGTCAATGAAATTTAATATTCAGTCCACCATAACCCAGTTATCGTAATATGAGCGTTTATAAAAAGTTGCAAGTACGGAATCCCTCAGAACGAAACGGAGGGCGAATGTACTCGTAGTACCATTTGCCAGTCCGTCGCCACTGCACGTAAGCTTCCTTAAATCAGAACTTTACGGCTTTGCTACGCACGCTCACCGCACACTTTGCTTTATACTCCTTGACGATTCAGAATCAGTCTTGTTTGGCTTTTGAACGTTTGCGTATGGGTATATTTCTTTGAGCATTCTCTTTCATTGTACGATTAAAATTTAACGCACGTTTTTCCAATAAACATACAATCGCATAATATATTCTCTGATAACAATATTTCACCTAATTAATACAGCTTTAGTATGTCGAATGCATTCGCATTGTAGCTTAGTGGTTCATATGAAGGGTGAAATAAAGTACCTAAATAATTTTGTGTGGTTGCAGGAATTAATAACGTTTTGGCATAAAAGAAGAATCATGTGCCTTTAAAATGAAATAGATGTCTGTTCTACCATGAGTCTATTTGTTGACTTGCGGCAAATTAAATCTTCAGTAACAAACTTATCAGATATGGTTGACAAAATATCGACCTCAGTGGGCAAGGATAAACTTAACAAGGAACGCAAAAAAAGCGTAGATTCCGCTCTATATGGTGGTTCTATATACAAGCCATCTACATTAGGATTTGGAGTGCGGTTTTCACAAAGCCAAGAAGATATATTCAACGATATGCCGTCATCTAGATTACGCAGCCACATGTCTCTTCCGAATTTAGGCAAAAGTGAAAATAAAACAGCGTCACCGAGACCAAGGATTGTGGAAATCGATGATGAAAACAATGAAAATGGAAACAAAAATCTCATTCAAATATCTTCTGAAAACATCAACGACTGGATTATTGCATCATTGAATAAACGACCTCATTTCGATGATAGTGGACATACACACCCAATGGATTTTTTAGAGAGTGTCAAATACTATATTTCCGAATTAAATATAAGAAATGAGAAGAAGCTCAAATTCATTATTTCGTGCCTCGAAGGACTCCCGCTGATGTGGGCAAGATGCTTCAGAAATGAATTTGAAGATATTGAAGAATTTTATGAAGCCTTCGAAAAAGAGTTCTGGGGTCCTGAAAGACAAAAATCCATTCTCTACGATATGAAATTAGGGAAATATGATGACAAGAAATCGCGAATGAGCATGTCGGAATATTTCCTGTATAAAGTGTCTAATTACAAACACTTGACTCCCCCTCCTTCTGATTTGGAGATTGTTTATTCTTTAGCTGCACATTTCCCATCTGCTGTCGAACTAGAATTACGGCTGACACCGAAACCTACATTACGGGAGGCATACAGTTTGCTCCGTCGAAGGGAAGGCGAGGCGAATGACTTTTTGCCTAATTACTTGTACGATATGTGCGAAGCATTCCAGCGCGGCTCGCGACCAGAATCAGCGCGACACAAACCTGAAGATCAACAAAGTTTTATCAGCGTGGATGATAAAAATAAACGAGCAAAATAGTACCTATACCTAGTGTAGAATGTTGAATTACACACCTTTAGGATTTTCCATAATAATTTGTTAGTTAACCTACACGAATAAATGATGCCTAAATAAATACCTATACCTACATAGAATTTATAGAAGATTCTTATCATGTAATCTACTTACTTATCACATAATTAGTAAATCATATAATTAGTAAACAAAAGCAGCATTTTTATGAGAAATGTCACACAGATTTGCTAAAGCAACGCTTACGATCACACGATGGCAAGCACCAATTTTAAAAATGCTGGTATTTTAAATTTAACAGCACTCCTAAAGGTAATATTATAAGTACGCATACTTATCTTTAATGTACTTAGGTTCACCAAAATAATAAACTAAATACTGACGATTCTAAATGAGCCATATCGCATTTTTTTAATGTAACTATGGAACTACGCCAAAGCCTAGTTCAAAGCTGCCGAAGCTTGGGTCTTTACTCGCACCTGCGTACACTAGCGATACAGCATTTACACGTGTACCTATACAAACTGAGTAAAAATGTGTTCGTAGAGCGCTTCATGAAAACGAAGGCAACTGGACGGAGGGTGACTGCGCCGAGGCACG
Organism: Erebia epiphron; assembly: GCA_963932025.1. Lineage (NCBI taxonomy): Eukaryota > Metazoa > Arthropoda > Insecta > Lepidoptera > Nymphalidae > Erebia > Erebia epiphron. Next base: position 13,695,621 of record OZ009956.1, on the reverse strand, counting down.
GCGTCGAGGCGCGCTGTGGGGCGGGCAGGCGCGCGCGTGTCGCCGGCAGCCCGCCGCCATGCCGCACGTCGCGGCCGCCGCGCGCCTCGCCCGCGCCGCCTGCCTCGCGGCACACGCCGGCGAACGCTGGAACTGTACATCAATTGAGCTTGCACCCAGATACACGCCTGATTTACTCACAGGTAAGTTCACAGTAAGTTATTTTTTACCCCTTAGAGAATTTCCTTAGGGCGTACGCTCGCATGTATTGAAAATAGTATGAGCAGCGCTAAATGACGCGGTCGCGTGCGACGTGTTTTCGTTATTAAGCGGTTTTACAATTCGCGTCCGGAGCAGGCATCTTCATTATATCAGGAACTTTCTGGTGGTCTGTGTGTGCAACATTTCATATTATATCTATGGGTCCAACTGCTATGGGCTGTGCGTTATCGGTCAGTCATCCAGATATTTTCCTCACTGCGGGACTGATTACCAAGAAACCCTGTAATTTTTCAAAATGCAGATGGTTTCTGAGATATTGCGGTTGCCAATTGGGCTTTCGGCTAGTTCCACAATAAATTCCCTTTGGTCCTTTGCCAAATGTTTGTAATGAGTCCTACGTGGCGTTCATGTCGCCCGGAATCTCTAAAGTCATAAGTTGAACATTTTCAGGCGAGTTCGTGATCAAGATTCAGGACCAAACATTACACGATAAATAACCAAGTAGGTATACTTAGGCAGAGCATGGTTGATACTTCTAGTCTAGAGAATAGAGTAGGTATATATATGTCATCGTAAGATTGCAAAAACCAATAGATTGTAATCTATTATTATTATTTTTCGGTAGATTGTAATCTGTTAGGTATATTAACCCGAACCCGATTACAATAGAAACAGTTTTTGCAATCTTACGGTGACATATAGATAATGCAAGATGCAGTAACAGATATTGTAGTTAGGTATACTTACCATCAACATCTTCGTTTAACTTTATAGCTCCCTAATAAGTACATCTCTACCACTTTTACATTCCGAATTAGAGTCAGTCAACGTTTAGGTTAGGTTTCGTGTCTCCGTCACATTTGTCGTAGAAGGTAGACATGTGCAGAGAGCTGTAGGTAAGTATACTTAGAGACAAGTTAACTACTCTACCAATAACTTATTTAAAGCCTGACCAATAAGACAGCATTTCTTTTTCTCGCTTCAGATCTGATTTCTTTTCAGTTGAGACCATGAACTTTCTAATCCCTATTGTTCTCCTTGGAAATAAAACTTGTAGAGCTACGTCCTATCTAACAAAGAATGTCCGATGTCCATTCACTTAGTCTATCAATTCCATTTCATTAAAGTTTCTTTATAAGTGCGGTGTACGGACGGATTCCGCTCTGTCTAGGACCGAGGACGTCTAAAAGAACCTCCGACAATAATAAGAGATAAGGGAGGGCAAGTTTGCCGAGTCTTTTAAATCAGCCTGCATTGTGTGGACCCGACCAGCGTAACGGCGGCGCCCTTTCTTTTTACCCGTTGCGCGGTGCCTCGTTCCGCACTCAGAACTCAGTGTTTATATCCAACGACCATTTATTTATCGCTTTTCGGGCAATTAATTTTTGTATAATTCTATTGTTTCATAGTTATTCAAATTAAGTATTCATTTAAATCAGGTTGTTGTCCCTTAAATACTGAAGTACCTACTTAAAAATAGGTAACTACAGTCAGCATGTGAAATTGTTGCCTCCATTCTATTTCACAAGCGGAAAGGAAGCTTTTACCAAAATGCTTGCACACATAATGTTTGTTTGACAAAGTTTGTAAAGAAAACAAAAAGTAAACGCATACCTACCCACATTTGAACAAAAAAGGAACACCATCGACGAAAAACCATCACGTGATCATTACCTAATACTATCTTGGCACGAACATTGTCTACTGTCTCCGAAGTCGAACTGTAATAACATGTCGTGAATATCACCGACTGCGTACACTGCCTATTACTTGCTCGTGTTCACTTTTGGGAAAAACACGCGAAAATCATTTGGCATTTTTGAAAGCCTTATTTGTATTGGGGTAAGGGCAATAATAGTTCGTGCGTTCATCGACTTGACAAATGTTAGCTATAAATAATTACGTTAGTATCGCTTCCGTGTCTTGCTATTGATCTTTTTTTTTTAAATATTGTTTGTTACATTGCGTGGCAACTGAAAATGATAAACACGCAAACAGAAGTCGTAGGTAGGTACTCGTAAGTATTGGAAACGTTGAACCGTAAATTTTTTAGCAATTTATGTTTAACGTGCGAATTTGGTTTTTGACTTGGGATTCGCGATTTGAGCTTTCCAAGTTTTAGGCCTGGATTATTTCTTTCTAGATGAAAAAGACGTCGATGCTGATGAACCTGTCGGGCCGCGCAATACAATAGTCGTACTATTGCTATTACTGTAAGCGTATTTAAATATAATCAGATGAAGCAATAAACTTTTCAATAAGATTTCATCTTAAAGATGAAAAGTTTATTTAGGAAGGACAACTGAAGGTTTCAGATCCGAGAAGACGACAAGTTTGGCGGATATTTTTCTAAAATTGTTCAGCATATTCTGCGACTTTCCGTTGTTGGCAGCGACTGCCGGATATAAGGTCTGTTCCAATGGAGATGAGTTATCTTTTCAACTTCTTTAACGTCTAATCTATTTCATCTGCCATTCGACCAATGAAGACGGGATAATCTACAAACTTGTCGGCATTAAATCCTCCCATCAATATTCTTATACTCAACTCATTTTTTTATACAAATATAAACTTATTAAAGTGCTTAGGGAATCGTCGAGTGAAACTACCACTGGGTCGAAATGCCATTCCTACCAGAAGATGAAAAGTGGCAGATAAGATATTAAAAAAGTTGAAAAAATACTCTATTGGAACAGACTATAAATATTAATTAATTCATTCTACATAATAGTAGCCTATAGTGTATATTACCATGTAGTATTCTGAGTAGATACTACAACTTGTATCCGTACCTACTAAGGATTGTTTTGGTCGCTAGTCACTACTAGGGACTGAGCGCGTCTGCCCACTTTAGGAAATTAATTGACGAAAGTTGTCGCTTGCAAACAAGCAAAACATTTCATCTACTCTCCTTGATACATTTTAATTAAAAGTTTGCGTCTGCGGTTTTTGTGAACTTCTGTTTGACGGTTAAATACCTACTCATAATTAGGTAGGTATGTCATCTTCGTAATAAAACTGTAATTATTAAAAAATGCATCTAATAATCAATAAAAATGTATGTTAGTTAGAATATATTACCTACATAGAAAATTTTAAAAATGCTTCCTACAGGTAGAAAATAAATCCTGAAAATAAACACCACGCTAAGAGAAAGGTACTTAGTTACGTCAAAACTAAAACTATGATAGGTAAGTAAAACCTAAAAATAAGACTACGTTCGAATAAATATAATTTAAGTAAGTATAGACTCTACGTTATAATAGAGGTTCGAGAAAAACCAAGATAGAATCAAAGACATAGATCACTCAGCAAATCTCCGTCGACGACGTCTGGATTTATAAGTTAAGTATCTCAGGTCAGTCAAATTAAAAAGGATCCATGGAATCGATGGCCAACTTCACAATGCTATTCGAGGGTTCTAAGAATCTGACAAAAGATTTAATTACACGCATGAATCAAACGTGCTGGGGTCTGGGCGCGACGGTAGAGGGCCCAGGGGGGCTTAAGATAACGTTGATGTGCACTGACGCGCTATCTACCGATGTGTAGCGATAAGCTCGTCCGCTGCCTTTGTCTCCGGACATGGTAGTTGGCTGTGCGGGCTCTATCAAGATTCTATTACAAAATTGCTTTTAATTAGCAGTAAGTGGCTATGAAATCAGGTCGTAGGTAAGCTAATTAAGCTATCAATCTTAGTTTTCTTACCATGCATGTAGGTATATGGATTATGGATCTTCGAAACAGTGGTGGTGTACAGTGTGTATAATAGGAACGTTTGAATACTATAAAAGTATTTAAATTTTAACACAAAAGTAGAGTTTGGAGGAATGTCGAGAAAATTATCGTAGTGAACGGCGGTAGGTATATCAACGGTTGATTAAAACGTAGCACCCTGATGAGTTAGGACGAGGACTGATTCGAATGATTTGTCCACTACAAGTTAGGCCTTGACTGCGATTTCATAATAAGTGAGTAATAGGTAAGTGATGATGCAGTCTAAGATAGTAGCAGGCTAACCTGTTAGGGATGATGCGAATCTAAATGAATGCCCGTTAGAATCTGGAAAAATCGGCATTCGGGTTTACCTTTGTATTAAACTTTATTTTCATGAATTTGCAAAACTTGATGGCGACCCAGTTAAGATTTAGGAAAAAGATTGCGCGAATGCTCTTTACCTAAATACATAAGAAGTACACCTTAATTTAAAGACTGAATAGTATTCAGTCTTTAAATTAAGGTATTCAGTGAATACTGAATACCTTTTAATAAACCTATTCAAAACTGAGCGAGTGCTATTCAAAGAACTGTCTATCATAGCCCCTAAATTTCAGTAACTAAGTACATAAACATCCTATTCAATAAAGAAGGCTTTCGTCCAACAGTTGATATGCATAACCTGATGATGGCGATGGCTATTCCATAAACTCCAAGCCCAATAAGTTCACAAACGAAATAATTCGTCCAAGATATTACCAACTTTAGTGGTTATTAAAGTTGGACATACCTCTCAAGGCTAGCAAGTTGAAGCGGCAGGGGAGGAATTTATGGCATGACTAGAATGACATCTCGGAAAATAGGTAGTGCAAATAGGGCAAATAGAGCGCTCCCAGCAATCCTAGCTAGGTGGAGCGGCAAATATGTACGGGGGCAAGTGATATGCGCTCAACAGTACTAATAGGATGACGTTATCTTCTACTGTAGTAATTGGATGACAGTATCTCCGGGCTAGTGTTATCCCCGTGGACCGCACTCCGCAGGTCCATTCAGAGCGAAGGAGCTATAGAGGCTTGTGCTCGGATGGCGAGACACTGTGCTGGCAAACCTGACTGATCTCTCGAGTAAAGGCGTCCATGATCTCGTCGGTTTGGAGATCACGAGGTCGTGTCCGGCGGCTTTAAATCACCTCGAGGTCACTAGTCGCCTCCGCACTGCAAGGTCTAGGCGTATGATCTGCTCCCGTACAGATGCAAAAGGCAAAGTTGGCGCTTCCTATAAAAGAGGTCATTCTCCAAAGTTTGAATGCGTACTGGTTTTTGTTCTATCACATCGTACTATCACATATCGTGTTACTGTTGTTAAAGGTACGCGCGAGCAAGCGTATGTGTACGCGATGTCAGCGGCAGCGCTGTCATGGTCAGTGGCGCGCGCGTGCGCCTCGGGCGCGCTTGCCGCGTGCTCGTGTGCCGCGCCGCCCCGCGCGCCGCCGCGTCCGCCTCGCCAGGCCGTGCCACCTGAACCGCACGCGAGGTTCAAATGGGGCGGCTGTGGAGACAACTTCCAGTGGGCTGAAAGGTAGGAAATATTATTATTTTGCCATGTCAAAATTTCTACACATCGCCAGTCCACTACTGATCACTGGTTAATCTCTCATAGAGTGAGGAGCGTTTAGGACATACTCCACCACGCCGGGCAAGTGTAGATCGGAAGAATTCACACACCTTTGAGAACAGGATGGAGAACTCTTTAGCGTGCAGGTTTTCGCAGGTGCCTAGGTTTTGAAGCTCGAACCCGATAATTCAAAAACCCCTTATCTGAAACCCTCTATCTATTAACTTAGTAATTATTCTGTATAGGTAGGATCTAAAATTTGCAGTAGATTATTATCTACTGCAACGTTTAGTCAACTGTCCACTACAAAATAAAACTTAATTTGTCATCTCATTTTTTCCAAGATTCGCAAAGCAATTTCTGGACGCACACGAAATAGACGTGCGAGACGGTAGGATAGAAGACGACTTCATCGAAAAAGAGATCCCGACCACTGAGAGGACTACCACCACGTTCGAACCGACGACTATGCCTCCTGTAGTGATACTGGTGGACGACCAGCCCGCACCGGCGAACACGAGTGCACCACCGAGGAAAAAGGGTCGACGTGGCCGAAAACGCTTGCCGAGATCACCGAGACGAGGTCGGCCCACAAGGAAAAGATTCAGATCCAGGTAAACTTACCTAAATGAGCGTTTGGTAGCTTACAAGTATTATAAACTAGCGTTTTACGTACCGAACGTTTAGATTAAAAGTTGACATTTAAAAGTTTGAAATTGTTTCTTAGTTTCAAAATATAAAGGAGAGAAAAGTGCCTAAAACAATAAGAAATATTTAAACTTAACCGTGTTTTAAATCTAAGATGGCAACTTTTTCTTAGATACGACTATGACGACGAAAAAGAATATGAGCATCGAAACATAGAGTATCGCATGGCGGCGGACGATCCTCGCTTCGACCCTCAAATCGACCTCCACACACGGCTTCAACACCTGCGGCCGCTCATAGCTGCTGCTAATCTTATCAATAGCCGTTTCGGAAGAAAGGTAAGCATTACAAAGGTCAAAGGTTAAGAAATACTTTACTTGGCTGATGAAACAATAGGTATCACAAGATTCGATTTAGTTACCGTTCCGTTTTAAGTTGTTTTCATTTACCAAAGAGCCAAAATTAATTTCCTATAAGTACCTACTGCCTTTGGACTAATTGCTAAAGGTAATTGTACGGAGTTACAAAGAGGTCCTTGCCTGAAAGTGGTCGTCTGACCACATTAGCAATGTGCTATAAGTACCTCATTCGACCCTAGCTTCTGCGAACTATAAAGCGTGTGCTTTGATTTCGCTTAGACTAACAATACACATAAACATAACTACACTACACGAGACAGATTTATGTCAGACATAATTCTTGACTTGTGTAGTAGACAATAATACCTTCTTATTTAATCAAAGCATAACTCTGTCTTGTTTTACCTGTGTTAAATTCGCTCTAAAGTTCTATAAATATGTACCTAACCACGTTTATACAGCTCAAATTAAAATCACGCATGCACAGGGCACATGTACCTAATATTCTGGTCCGAATAACTCTTCGTCATGGACCTATCCACCATTATCGCTCGGCAGGTGGTGTCACAAGGCATGCGCACCAAATGCACGTGTCACGGGGTATCAGGGTCGTGCTCAGTTCGCACGTGCTGGCGTGCCCTGACACCGCTGTCGCGCGCGGCCGAGTCTCTCGCGTACGAGGCCGCGCGCGCAGCCCCCCTGGCCCCGCGTTCCCCGCCGCGACGCCATCGCCGCACCAAGACCAGGCTGCGCTACGTCACGCCGAGTCCAGACTACTGCGAGCCCGATCCAGCCGCTGGTTCCTTGGGCACACATGGCAGGTTAGTTAATAGTACATTACCACCCGGCATCCACTACCCAGGCCGGAAGATTAAAGAAATTCACGGCTGAGTAATATTGGAAGGGCGAGGCGAAGACGAGGACTTGCCAAGTGATTTGTTTAGTGCCAAGCCAGACGAGGCAGTGAATTGCTATTTCGGCCGAGACTTGTATAGTACTTTTCTCTTATTTGCGAGGAAACAATTTAAAAAAAATCAAGAAACAAATTATCAATCCATAAAGTGAGGTTTGATTAATCGGCAATATTAACAATTTTCCTTTAAATATTGTAAATCTTTAGGTCCTCAACTACACCCATGCAAAAAATCACGATCCGTTCCGCTCTATTGCGACCAATCAACACACATTCGCATTCATAAAAACAGTACGAACTTCCAAACGAACAGTAAATTATTGACTTTGGCTTTGTTTTGACGCGTAATATTTTCCTGGTAGGAAGTGCAACGCAACCCTCGGAGGGGCAGTGGGCGGGTGCGGGCGCTTGTGTTGCGGCCGCGGCCGGCGCGCGGTGCGCTCCGCGCGTCTGGAGCGCTGCCGCTGTCGCTACCACTGGTGCTGTCGCGTCGACTGCCAGCTGTGTCGCGTCACCACTGAAGACCACTATTGCAACTAATCGCCAAGGAATGTGTCACGCTGGAATATAAAATCGAGACTTTGAGAAGTCAATAAATCCGTAAACTCTTGTGGTGGACATGCTGCACGATGTCTATCACTATGATGTCGATTCCGTGATTCGAAACACACTAATTAAATTAGTTAGTGACAAAGAATTTTTGGTTAAAAAATTATTTACTTTGTCTTCTCTTTCGAATTGGTGTCATAATATTGTATGATTTCGAGTATATTTTTATTAAATTACCTATTATCAATATACAAAAAAAATTTGCAACCCACCAGCTGAAACCAAAATATACGGTTTATGTGCTGGTTGTTTTACTTTTATTTAAGTAAGTACCTAAGTTTACATAGATTAATTAATTAAATTAATATTTTATTAATTTATGAAATCTATTTAACCAAGATCACTATGTGGTTTTCTGGTTTTTAAATTCGTTGAGTTACGGCAGATTTATACTGAAAGAGTGACTATAGTGTTTATAGCTGGCATGGTAGTTGTCTTGTGTAACATTTATTCGCCAGTTCAAGTGGCATTCCAGCTACGTCTGTCCTAATTTAAATATGTCTTATTTCCATTTCATTAGGTATTATATTTTAATTTCTATACAGGGTTGATTTTGGTCACCAGCAATAATTTCAGGGGTGGTTCAGAATCGATAATATAATCGGCCCGTTAAATAAACAAAAATTTTATTTTCAAGTTTTTTTGTATAATTTCTCAACTAAAATTGCAAGAATATACATAAGAAAAACTGCAAGATTCAATATCTAAGTGCGCGGGTCCTTGTGAAAGAAACGTAAACCTATTCGAACAATGTATGCCGAGTGCGTAGTGTACTTGCATTTTTATGCATTAGGATTTTTGCGGGAAACTTTCCAACGCTATTTTTAATTTTTATAACTTCAAAACTACCACACATACTACATAATTCAAAATATACATTTTCATCGATCTCTAAGTCTTAAATTAAAAAAATTGCAGGTCATCGATATGTAACCCTGTATAATAGAATAGGAATACATAACAAAGACTGTTATTTTAAGTTATTGAGGTTTTACATGAGTATTATCTACTTACTCATATCGTCTTCAGAATGAGTGAAAGTAAACATTTATGGCTTGCGAGAAAAACATTTTTCATAATAAATATTCTCAATAAATTCTATTTGTTTTTGAGTGTTCAATTTACAGACTAGTCATATTGTAAGCAAATTGATGTAAAAATTGTCTCCCTTATTTATTCACTAGCATGGTAGAAATTAAATTAAAATATTAGTTTTTATATTCCTTTTAATCTTTCAGAATATTGCAATATTCAACAATAAATTAATATAACATTTCTTCCCAAGAATACAACCTACACAAAACTAATATTATTCTGTTTAGACTTTTTTCCATCAAGAATTTTAATCTGCTTCTGATTTTTTGCGAAAATATTTTAAAATTTTTAATTATAAATTAGTTTTTTATTGTGACAATAAATGTGTGTAGTATTATTAGAATGTGCTCTTTGCACCTAATGATTGGATATTTTAATAAAACTATGTATATAAGGTTTTAAATTATTCTAAATGTTGCTATATGTATCATAGTCGATAGTGTAGTGCTATATTTAATTTAATAATAAAATAATTTGTCGTTGAACAACGCGTAGAAATTAATGTACTATGTATAAGGTTACTCAGTAGAATGTTATAATAAATTGTGGCTGATTCCGATGACGCAGCCTCTGAATTAAACTAAAATGACAGGTCTTAATGAATTGCATCGTGGTCCATGCGAAAAAGCTTAATATTAGATTTAGATCTGTTAATTCAGTTTATTTTAGAAATTGTGTTCTAACGAAAGAAATAGATGCATTTTCTCATGTTGTAAATAAACTTGTACTTAAAACTCATTGCTTTTAGTTTTATTTATTTAAAACGTTTTATAATTGTTTTATTATTTCGTGATAAACAGCACACAGAGGCAGGTTTACGTTAAGGCAGTGTTACTAGCTCAATGACGAGAACGTGTAGCAAATAAGCGCTCTATTCATGACAGCGATTTCTAAACTGACATAAAAAATACATAAACATGATCGACACTATCGCCTGACGCTCTCTTTATTCAAACCTGCCTTTGTACCTTTTAGTCTATACTCTATAGCGTTGATTGCAGAAAATAAAATAAAAGTTTATTAGACGATCAGACGTGTTTATTTCATAAATTCAGGTTGTGTAGGTTATGAGCTAAATTACTCTATTACAAAACAAACGATACATTCATTTTTCTAAGTAATTTGTTAAATGACTTGAGGGATGAAGGTATTTATTATTTACTGAAATGGTAAGTAGGAACCTCCAAACTTTAGGGAGTTTGAGATCCATTTGGAGGTATAATTTTTTAAGGCAAGAGACGTAAGTGGGAAAAAGCCATACAGATCAGGGATGTAACGGAGGTAAATTTATCGGAACCGAAGTCGGAGTCGGAGTTTTTAAATTTGATTTATCGGAGTCGGAACCGGAGTCGGAGGCAGAGTCGTAGTCAGAGGCAGAGTCAGAAGTGGTCACAAGAGAAATATTTTTGATTTAAGAACAAATAAAAACGTTTTCAGTCAACCTTTTTTCCTTTCGGAAGGCGGGGGTGGCGGGGGACTGACTCCCAACGCGACGGGTATGAACCAGTTCGTACCGGTCGACGCAGGCCGCCGTCGCTATTTGTTAATTGTTATGCTTCGACCTCCGATTAAAACCTCCGATTTAAAAGTTTCGGAGCCGAAAGCGGTGTAATAATAACCGGAAGTTCCGACTTAACGGAATCGGAGTCGAAGCTCCGTAACATCCCTAATACAGATTATGTCCTACTGTGTCTCTTTAATTTATTGTGTAATTTTAATAATAGCTAGCTAGTGAATATTCTACTAGAGTATGTCAAGTGAAAGCTGTGAGTAAATTATGAAACTTTTTTAGCAGCACTGGGGCCATGCAAAACTCAAGGCAAAACGAAAAAAAATTTGGTTGGGTAGGTATTCCTAACCTACTTTTTTTAAATTCCCCGCCGTTTTGCACTAAGCTTTCACCAGAAATATCCTAAAAACATACAGTTGACTGTGTTAAGCTTAAAATTAAAAATGCACTTACGATTATAGTATACACAATGAAAATATGGCTAAGAGGAATTTTACAAAAATAAATTTGTTTTGTCTCAATCTAATTCACATCCCAATATACAGCTGTAGGCTACATAATATACTACTGTTTATTTAATTTTATTATTATCACTTATACATACTTAGAAACACATAATAACATATTTACATACTAACAAATACACAAAAAACCTTAGTACACATATAAAACGAATTTTAAGTTTTCAACAAACAGACAATTAATAAATGCGCAAGCATATACTGGCGCAAGCGATAGTATAGTTTGCGTCGCAAGACCTAAATATCGACGCGAGTTTCACATTCCCGCCACTCGCCGGTAACTACCGGCGGATTGGCGCTGTAGTCACGGCCGCCTGTCGGAACATTAAGTAAACCTATTAGTCGAGTCCAGAGACTAAGAACATATGTCTAGTCGGTGTCCGCCATTGTACTATCGGAATAACAATACGTTTACTTTGAGTTTTGTCGGTGATTTTTGTGCCAAATTATTGTGTATTCGAACTGTGTGTACCCAAAAATAGACTCCTTCCTTCGTGACTCAATCGTTTTATTGAAATGTGCACTCCTTCCGCATCAATAAGAAAGGGAAGCTCGTTCCAAACATAAACGAGCACCTACACTGGTGACCCCTACGAAGGACACGAAGATTAACACAACCAGCACTAATAATTCAAGATGAGTGACGACAGTGACTCGACAACAAAGACGGTTGAATCCCGAAAAGAGCATGTTACTACACGGCGCGCACACCGAGCGCGTGTTTCCACGGAACGCGAACGGGAAATCGACGCGCAGAAATTAAAAATTAAAGTTCCTCCGTTCTCAGCTGATGACCCTGAACTTTGGTTTGCGCTTCTAGAAGGTCAGTTAGAAACACATAACATCTGTGACGACTACGCGAAATTCACTCACGTAACTAACAACCTAGACATCCAGTACGCAAAAACCGTGAAGGACATTATCGTTAACCCCCCGATGAAAAATAGGTATGACAAAATTAAGTCCGAGCTTATCAAACGTCTCTCAGCTTCTCACGAAAAGAAGGTGAAACAATTGTTAACCCACGAGGAGCTTGGCGATCGAAAGCCTTCGCAGTTTTTAAGGCACCTGCAAGATTTAGCCGGCCCATCCGTGCCCGATGACTTCATAAGGACGATATGGAGCAATCGCCTGCCGCATGACATCCAGACGGTGTTGGCATCCCAACCGACTCATTCCCTGGAGCAGCTCGCGGATCTCGCAGACCGTATCCAAGATCTGACGTCCTCGTGTACCGTCGCCGCTGCGACACCACGCAGGACACAAGCGGCCCACCAATCGGATGAAATCGCGGAGCTGAAGAGGATGGTGCAGCAGCTGACGTTGAAGCTGGATGAGCATACCCGGAGATCATGTTGTTCCACTAGCCGTTCCAGATCACATGAACGCCGTCGAACATCATCGCGACAGAGAAGCCGATCTAACTCTAGTTACAAGAGATATCCGGTATGCTATTACCATAACAGGTTCGGGGCAGAAGCACGAAGATGCGTGAAACCCTGTGATTATAATAAGGCGGGAAACTCAATGGGCAGTCGCTAATGGCGACTGACGATTGCCCCACATCATCAGGTCGCCTCTTTGTCATTGACCGCAGAACGAATACCCAGTTCTTGGTAGATACTGGTAGTGACCTCTGCGTCTACCCTCGTTCTGCGCTTCGGGACCATCGAACTAAGACAGACTTTGAACTTTGTGCAGCCAATGGAACTATTATAGACACTTTCGGCTTTATAAACCTTAATTTAAACTTAGGCTTAAGGCGTGATTTTCCATGGCGTTTCATTGTGGCTAATGTTACAAAACCTATAATTGGCGTTGATTTTCTTAGCTTTTATAGTTTAATAGTAGATTGCCGTAATCAACGTTTAATTGATAATACCACAACTTTGTTCTCCATTGCTTCTTTTGCTCAAGCTGATATTTCTTCTGTTAAGGTTTCGACAGGCGACACACGTTTTCATGATGTACTGAGTAAGTTCCCGGAAATCACACGCCCTTCAGGCACACCAATAACTCCCAAGCACAACACAATACACCACATCAGAACTACCGCTGGACAACCAACCAAATCCCGGTTTTCGAGGCGGATATACAGAAGACTGCAATTACCACACCCTTTGGTTTGTATGAATTCCCCTTCATGACATTTGGTTTGAGAAATGCAGGTCAAACATTTCAGAGGTTTGTGGACGAGATGACACGAGGTCTCGAATTTTGCTACGCATACTTGGATGATTTTCTAGTGTTCTCCAAGGACGAGACCGAGCACGAATCTCACCTTCAGCAACTCTTCACTCGCATGAAGGAATATGGCGTCTTGGTCAACACCTCAAAATGCGTCTTCGGAGCAACCGAGGTAAGCTTCCTAGGTTATCGTATCTCCGCATCCGGCACCAAGCCTCTGGAATCCAAGGTTCAAGCCATCAAAGACTTTCCCGCACCTAAGACAGTCAAAGAACTCAGGCGATTTCTAGGAATGCTCAACTTTTATAGGCGGTTCGTGCCAAATTCCGCTGCAATACAAGCACCTCTGAACGCGTTGCTCACTGGTGGCGGCGTTAAGCCTTCTCACCCTGTCAACTTGACTGGTAACACTCTGCTAGCATTCAACGAGTGCAAGGAGAGTCTTGCAAACGCTGCATTACTCGCACACCCAGATTGTCAGGCCGAACTCGCTCTGGTAACAGACGCCTCTGACCTGGCAATGGGTGCAGTACTGCAGCAGCAAAAGGATGGAGTCTGGCAACCGTTGGCGTTTTTCTCGCGGAAGTTGAGTCCCTCTCAACAAAAATACTCCCCATATGACCGCGAACTCTTAGCCATATACGAGAGCATCAAACACTTTCGGCATATGTTAGAAGCGAGGCATTTCGTGGTGTATACCGATCACAAGCCGCTCAGTTATGCTTTCAGCGAAAGGAAAGCTAACTGTTCGCCTCGGCAGTACCGTCACCTCGATTACATCTCGCAGTTCACGACCGACATTAGACACATCTCGGGAAAAGACAATGTCGTCGCTGACCCACTGTCACGCATCGAGGAACTGCAGATGCCAGTCGACTTGGACATACTGGCTTCCTCACAAGCCACTGATCAAGAGCTGGTTCAACTTCTGGGAGACGAATCATCACTACGCCTGAAAAAGTTGAGAATTCCAAACTCTCAAACCGAACTTTATTGTGACGTCAGCACTCTTCCGCCCAGGCCTTTCATTACCAAACCCTTGAGGAAACAAATCTTCAACAGTCTTCATAGTTTCAGCCACCCAGGAGCCAATGCTACTGCTAAGCTAGTCGCCGAGCGATTTGTCTGGCCTGGTGTGCGCAAAGACTGTCGAGAATGGTCTCGGCAATGTCTGGCTTGTCAACGCGCCAAGGTCAATCGCCACGTGTCTTCTCCAATAGGCACATTCGATCTTCCTCGCGCTAGATTTGCCTTCATCCACGTGGACATTATTGGCCCTTTACCCATTTCACAGGGCTATCGCTACTGTCTCACCGCTGTGGATCGTTTCACACGCTGGCCCGAGGTCACACCAATGGTGGATATGACAGCTGAAACGGTCGGAAAGGCACTGATATCCTGGATATCCAGATTTGGATGTCCAGCTGATATTGCTACAGACCGTGGGCGGCAGTTTGACTCCTCACTCTTCCAATATCTCGGAAAAGTGATCGGATTCAAGCACCGCAAAACAACCGCGTACCACCCAGCATGTAATGGCCTAGTGGAACGATTCCACAGGCAATTAAAGGCAGCCATAATGTGCCACGCTGACGTGAATTGGGTTGACACGTTGCCTTTGGTGCTACTCGGCATAAGGAGCGCATTTAAAGATGACCTGCAGACATCATCAGCTGAGTTGGTCTATGGTGAGCCGTTACGCTTACCTGGAGAATTTTTCCAGGCAACGACTCCCCACTCCACCGATATATCGGATTTCACCACTCGGTTACGTCAGTTCGCATCGAAGATAAAACCTTCACCAGCCGCACGTCACAATAAACAGAAAATCTTTATATACAAAGACTTAAATACATCTAGCCACGTATTTCTAAGGGATGATGCATCACGCGGTTCTCTACAGCCTCCCTACTCCGGCCCCTACGAAGTTCTAGAACGTGAGGACAAATTTTTCAGAATTTCAGTTAAGGGTAAGTGCGTCACTGTATCCATAGACCGCCTCAAACCGGCCTACATACTGGCTGACCCATCTCCCAATCCTGGTCCAACCCCATCATCATCTTCCAACCCCAATCCCAGTCCTTCTCCTGCTCCTATTCCTTTATCTCAACAGGCCCGAGCTCAGGACGTCAAAAGGACTCGATCGGGTCGTATAGTTCGTTTTCCGGACTTTTATCGCCCTTAACCAGGTCTCTGGGGGGGAGTGATGTAGGCTACATAATATACTACTGTTTATTTAATTTTATTATTATCACTTATACATACTTAGAAACACATAATAACATATTTACATACTAACAAATACACAAAAAACCTTAGTACACATATAAAACGAATTTTAAGTTTTCAACAAACAGACAATTAATAAATGCGCAAGCATATACTGGCGCAAGCGATAGTATAGTTTGCGTCGCAAGACCTAAATATCGACGCGAGTTTCACATTCCCGCCACTCGCCGGTAACTACCGGCGGATTGGCGCTGTAGTCACGGCCGCCTGTCGGAACATTAAGTAAACCTATTAGTCGAGTCCAGAGACTAAGAACATATGTCTAGTCGGTGTCCGCCATTGTACTATCGGAATAACAATACGTTTACTTTGAGTTTTGTCGGTGATTTTTGTGCCAAATTATTGTGTATTCGAACTGTGTGTACCCAAAAATAGACTCCTTCCTTCGTGACTCAATCGTTTTATTGAAATGTGCACTCCTTCCGCATCAATAAGAAAGGGAAGCTCGTTCCAAACATAAACGAGCACCTACACAGCTCTGCCTTAAATTACAATCACATCACTTAGAACTGAGGCGCAAAGAAAACAACGATAGATTTTAAAAAAAAATGTTTGGTCCATGACACTAGGAGAAATGTTAAACATAATATATGACAGTCTCTATACAACTGAAATTGCATTATGACATATAATATTTACAAAAATCTGAGCAGAAAATTGCTAATTATTATTATTATTTATAATAAAACGTTCCCCATATTCAATATTAAAGAACACACTTTACAAAAGCTTTTTCAAATGCCTTAGATTAATGGAAAAACGTTTGCTCGCGAAGGCTCAGTCTATACAGGGTGTATGAAAATTATGAAAACTCAACAGATACCGTAGTAGTACAGGACCAGGTCGTTGATAAAACGTAGTGATAATGCTCTTTGGATTGAAAGAGACTGGTTATGAGACAGATTCCAACTAATTTACTTCCTACTAGTGTACCTGGACTTAACAGCGGTTATATTAATTGTCAAAGATCTCCCTCATTTGCCAATTTTATATCCCGTCAATCAATGGATGAATGATGACGAACTCAACAAAACTAGCCGAAGTTGATGTGTGAACTGTTGTAAAGTTGACAAAATGCGATACAATGTCGTCCATGAACTGACTATCTGTTGACTCCATCAGTTCATTTATTAAACGTTTTCTTTTAATTGAAAGAAATTATTTATTTATTTAATATTGATATAAGGGATCGCTTAAAATAGAGAATATCAAGAATCGATAGCCAACGGTTTAGAAATCTAAGTTAAAAGTTTACATACAAACGACCCTGACGGTCATTTCCCACTGTTAATAAGGTCTAACAACCGTATACTGAACCTTGACCGTTGGCAGTGTATTCAACGGTTTAATATTGGAAATTATACAGGATCACTTACTTAACCGATTTCTCCCGCTCAGTCGCACTACACTCACTTATAAACATACCTTCTACCAAAATTGGAATAACAAAAAATTCATTTATAATATCGAATAACAAAATTTCATCATAACTCGGTGTGTTCGCGTCCTTTACCTGAAATAAGAAAATGAACATAATTCATGTAATTTTTTCCCTCGAAATTGCGTTTTGTTAAAGAAAAAAAATGGCAGTCATAGGGACTGCCGATAGAAGTGAAAACGAATATTTAATAAAAAAAAATATAATAACAACAGTAAAAATATTTAAAACACTATACTATACTAATATAAACCTTACAACTAAGGAATTAAAGTTTAATTACGAATATACTATATTTGTATATATAAGACCTTTTGTCTTCGTAACAACGCGAGGTGTTGGTCACAGTGTCGGTCACGCGTTTCCACATTTTCACCCCCTACCAAAGTGCTCAACCCGTCTAAAGAAGTTTTCACTTCAAAAGGTAGACGAAGTCTTAGCGCCCCACAATAACAAAATCAGAATCGGTAGATCCTTGTACCTCGCTGTTCAGATGAGAAGTACTGAGCATCAAGATCGCCGAAATCTTAAAAATGTAGTATTGTGTTTAGTATTGTATTTGGTTACTTGTCGAATACCCAATTTACGTGATGCCATTACGAGGTTTAAGTTACGAATAAAATTTACCTGAGACACTCTCTGACGCAGCAACATCCTCGTGGTTCTCGATTTCCTACACATAAAACAAATATATCAATCACATAACAATCATTGTATTTTTCACACTGAAAAAAGTCAAATTAATCTCACATTTACGTATAATTTATATACTAATATTATATGCGAAAGTGTGTTCGGTTTGTTGGATGTTTGGTTTATTGGTTTGTTAGTTTGTGCATCAATCACGCCACAACGGAGCAACGGATTGACGTGATTTTTCGCATGGTCATAGTTGAGGACCTGGAGAGAGACAATTAGCTACTTTTTATCTTGGAAAATTAAGGAGTTCCCGCGGGAATTGAAAAACCACGCGGACGAAGTCGCGGGCATCAGCTAATCATATCATACTAATATTATAAATGCGAGTGTGTTGGTTTGCTGGTTTGTCCTTCAATCACGCCATAACGGAGCAACGGATTGACGTGATTTTTGGCATGGCTATAGTTGAGGACCTGGAGAGTAGCATAGGCTACTTTTTATTCCGGAAAATTAAGGAGTTCCCACGGGAATAAAAAAACCTTAAACCACGCGGGCATCAGTTAGTAAAGAAATAAGAAAGACGGTACCTGCTCGTGATCAGCGTGCTGGTAGAGGCCGCGCCGCACGCGCGCCTGTAACGCTTTAATCTCGTCGTCGTACGCGCGCCACTCGGGCACGATCCGCATCGCCGCGGACAACTTCGCCTCCTTTGTCATCGGATTGTTGCACTGCAGAGACGACATTTTTATTATCTGACGAACTCCCTGGCGCAGTGGCGAGCGCTGTTGTCTTAAGTTGGGAGGTCCCCGGTTCGATCCACGGCAGTTCAATCACGAAATTTATCATTTCTGAATTATCATCAGTTAGATTCCAGTCAACGGCTATTGAAGTGAAAATAAATCTAACTTCTTACAATAAATATTACATGCCGTATTAAGGTATTTGGATGTATAACACCTAGAATAAAACCATGTAAACCTAAATGTGCAATAAATAAATTATTGATTGATTGATAAAATTTACCCTTTTGAAATGTGTTAATGCTAATTTTAATGCCAACTAAAAAAATATTACTACTTATTTGTTTTCCTGACCGGTCTTTTTATCCCCCGAGGTAAACAGAGGGGTGTTATAAGTTTAACGAGTGTATCTGTCTGTGGCATCGTAGCTGCCTTAATGGTTGAACCGATTGTGAGTTTTCTTCTTTTTGAGAGGAGACTCAAATGAGTGTGTCCTTATATCTAAGTATGAGTGTCCACTGTCCTTATATAAGATAATCTGTTCAGCAGTTTGAAGATATTCATCTCTTTTCTAGATCTAACAGATTGATTTAATGTGTCGGGGATTTTTTAAATTCATAAGTTATCTTGTAGATTTTAATGAGAATATATTATACAAGGTACATAAATCTTATTGTTATGCATTTTTGTCGCTGTTTCTTACCAAGTCAATAGTCTTAGCGTACTGCTTGGAGCTATCGTCGCACCAAGTCTCGCACCACAGCCACTCTTGCGGCAGAGACTTTATAGCCACCTGGTGTATCATGTTGTTGGGCAAGTCCTGATCTGTGTACAAAGATACGAGTGTAAAAAATTACCACTATTTAACTTTCGCCTTTATTTAATGACACTTTTAAAAAAACTATTTTATTTAATTGAAAGCCCTGCAATTTGGACCCGACCATCACAGGCATGACGAATGTGACCTAGAAGAAGCTAATTGAAACACGCGTGTGGAAGTGTTATACATAGTTATGTTTCCAGGCATATACAACTTTAGTTTTAGTTTAATCAAAAACCGAAACACGTGTCGAATATTTTCACGTAAGGAATATTTATACAAAATTTCAATTTTTTTTATTGAAAACTAACGAAGTTATAAGCTTCTTGAGTTGGGTCATTGTCCTCGCTAAAACATGGTCACCCAAAACGCGGCGTCAAGACGGCGCGCGCTGTGACGCGTTCCGCCACTGTGCCGCGTGGTAGGTAGTAGGTAAATACAGCGCGTGAGTGTTTGTAAGAGAGACAATAGTCATTATCACAATAGGCATGATGACAGTAACCAAGAATCAATGAAATTATGAATTTATCTAATGAAATAGGATTCATGAATTATAAAAAACGTATTTATTTACCTATTTCGAGTGAGATTGCTATTTATTTTGATAAAATAAAACTATAAAATACAGCAATCCGCCATATTGCATAAAACACAAAGAAGCGAATGACGTCACAATTGTTTGTTTTCGAGCTTTGAAAATCACACTATTGCTTACTGCACACTGCACAGAGTACATTGGTAAAAACAATAGTGATGTCACAACGACGCCATGACACCGCCGAACGTTTTGGTGTGAATTTTAAAATTTAAATTTCAAATGCTAATTTTATCTACTAAACTTTATTTTTCTGCTGAAATAAGATATTTTTTCGAAATAGTAGATACTTCCGAACATAATCGGCCCATTTTTCAAAATCAGTCATCATGCCTATTGCACTATTACACTTCATTAATTAAGTATTTACACAGTACACAGTAGGCGGTTAGAAGGCGGAACTGACCATTTTCCCGTAGACGTTGTATGAACGGCAAGCATGGGCGCCTCAAACTCCTACCGCGGGCACATTGTCACCACATACCGTCAATGGTAGCATCATTTCCGTGTGTTACACGCTCGTAAACACTGAAAACTCATTTTCTCATACGATAGCGGTAATATTTACGCGGGAGCAACCGATTGCGTGAATATGCGTGTCATACTCTTACGCAAGCTTCTGGACGACTGGCGCCGGGCGCGAGTGGAGCGCGGGGCGCGGGTGCCGGCCATTTGCTGGCGAGCGGGTTGATGACGTCATCGACTGCGACTCTCGATGTGTCATTGTACCGCTTGCGACGCCGCAATGCCAGCTGGTTAGGTCATTCAACTATGTGTCCAAACTTGCAGGATTTTAAAATATTTCTTGGACAAAATATAACACGGTATAAAAATGGTTGCATTAGATTCTGTTACTGATTCTGAACAAATTACTTTCAGGTTTTGATTATACAAAAACTAACGTTGTATAGTTGTGTTTAATGCATTATATTATGTCCTCTGGTTATTTTCTATCGACAACCAACACTAAACTACATTTTCTCTATTATACGAATAATATCAGAGCTAAACTTTTTGCTGCTGCAGGCACATTTAAACGCCATTACTTGAAAGTATAAGAAGGGTTACAACTTACAACGCCCTATGACTAAACTTTCTTTTGAAACAAGAAAATCTACAGTCTACACCTATACTATAAATGCAAAGGTTTGTCTGTCCGATCTCGAGTCTCAGGGCAAAAAGGCACATCTTCAAATCAAATCATATGTTTTTTTTATTCAAATAAACTTTGAAGTGTTGAAGAAGTTGACTTTGAGTGCTTTTGAATCGTCGATTGAATCTATCTTGGACATAATGATGTGTTTTATCCCGAAAAATCAAAGAGTTCCCGCGAGATTTAAAAAAAGTCTGTATCCAAGCAAACATCAGCTACACATATATGTATAAATTTCTCAAAAGTCGGCAACGCATTGGCTCCTCGCAGGTTCCTCTGGTGCTGCAAATGTTCATGGGCGGCGGTAATCACTTTACATCAGGGGACCCGCCTGCTCGTTAAATATTTAAAAAAATGTATCAAAATAGAGTTACCCAAATTGGACAAGCTGTTGGGATCCTGGCTGAGCGCCTGGTACTGGCCGCGCAGCCGGTCGCCGGCAGCGATACGTCGGAACCTTTTCAGATCTACGACGTATAGAGCACTGATATGGTAGCTGCGACCTTGCAGGTGATTTCTCCAGTAGCCTTGCTTCCAGAACCTATACGACATTTTTACATTTTCAGAACTTATAGATGTCTGCAACCGAGACAGCGTAACAAATACTCGATACTTATTTGAGTATACATTTATCCTAAGCTTAACAAAATTGCAGTAAAGTTCACAATATTAGGTACTTATACAATTTTTGAGGCTTTTTTCCACCAGAGATGTGCTACAATGCTAAGCTAAGGATGTGTGTCAAACCCACCAATAGGAGCACTTTTGTTTTGAGTTTTTCATAGTTTTGACAACATCGGAGGTTTGACACCATCCGTAGCTGCGCAACGTAGCACATCCCTAGAGGAAAGGCACACTTAAGGTTTTTTTCAGTTTAAATCTATTATAGCAGAAAAATGTACTTATTTATGTGTCATACCTGAATCCCTCCATTTCTTTTCTGCTATCACAGAATGGCGTATATCCATAAGGAGCCCCACCTAAATCGAGATCTACCAGTTCCTTCAAATCTGCACGAACAATCTGTAAAAAATGTTCTTTATGTAATAAAATTAAATAATCAAAAGAACAAAATAATGCTCGGATTAAAAAACTTGAAACTGAAAGGTCCATCGACAATATTTTAAAATCGAAGGTTTTTTTCTATTTCTAAATTTGGGCAGCCACACCACCAACACCACTACAGGATGACTACAGCCCATAAACGTCCCACTGCTAGGCACAGGCCTCCACTCTCATAGGAGAGTGGGAAATAGAGCTTAGACCCACCACGCTGCTCCAATGCGGGTTGGCGGGCTTTAACGACTATTATCATGCTAATGATAATAACCGGGACCGACGGCTTAACGTGCTCTCCGAGGCACGGGAGTGATACACCGCCAACTTCGTTACTCCAGGCTAGTACTGAGAATTTCTAGTCAGAAAACCCCAATACTTAACAATGGCCCGACCCGGGACTCGAACCCGGGACCTTATCGGCCGCAGTCAAACATGCTAACCACTAGACCAATGAGGCAGCAAATTTGCGTAGCGCTCTAACAAAATTATAATAATTTTCTAAACATCAAACTTTAAAAATATAAATCAAGGTTGCAGTCTGCAACCGTCCTCTTTTCTAGGACCAATCCACACTCCTTTTTGATGCGAAAAAAACTTGCAAGATTCAAATTGGGTCAGGTCAGGATATAGACCTAGAGATATCTGACGAAAAAATAAATGTTATGTTGACATACGCCGACCAAAACTCGCGTTATTTCGCCGCCTGACCAGTTTCAACTTGACCGGGGTACTAATCAGCCTAAGGTAAAGGCGTAAATAATAAAGTAAGATATCATCAGAAAAAAAAGTGTTGATGTGATTACCTGGTCAGCATCAACGAAGATGATCTTTTTAACGTGGAGCGGGAACAGCACATCGAGGAAGAGAATCTTGTAGCCCCAGATGGTGCGTTGGCGGTCCCGCTGCCGCTGCAGCCAGCGTGGCCACTGGTACTGAACCAATTCGTACTCGAAGCCGTACTCTTGCGCCATGTACGGTAGGATATCCTATTTATAATCGACTGTATGTAAGTTGAACAAAAATGGCGGTCGTCTGCGCAGGTACATTGTACTACAGGACCGGGCGGAGCATGCGCGGGAAGCGCGGGATATGGGCTCGTGGCCTCATACCGCACTTCGTTTGTCACTCTAAATGTGTTTCTGCGCAGAGTTCAATAAGCTCAAGAGGCTATTTATTATACATTGGCAGCGTTAAATGAGGTCATTCATGCTAAAAACTTTACACTGCAATTCAGACTTCTCACACTTAAAACACAGTCAAAACCAGACTGATTTGAGTTTCTGACGCGAATCTGCCTTATTTTAACTCTAAATTAAATGATACGCCCTCAAGATTTCAGCCATATTGGCGGATTTTGTGATTAATTCACTCAAGTCAAGTCAAGTTTATTGTTTCTGATTATTTATGTTGTGTACAATAAAGAGTATTTCATTCATTCATTCATTCATTCATTCATTCATTCATTCAAGTCATAAGTGATAAGTATAACACTTATAGGAACAATGCTCTTCCGAGTGATAACTATGAACATTCACTGGACATCATAAATAAAATTTTAAAAATTACACAACAAACTGAACAATCAATGGAATGGTCTGTCTGTAAGGTTGTTTAAAAATTTGTCAAATGAGATGTCCCATTTTCCAGCTCCAACATAACACTCTTATCCCTCCCTGTATGTTCTAATTTCTCTCAGAGACAACCAATAAATACAAACTTCATTTAATAGGGCTGAGATCCACCAACTTCCCACTCCATTATCCGTTGCTGACGTTGCTAACCAGGGGGGTGAAACTGCCGTACAAATTCACGTGAAGAAATATTGTAGAAAACACTGCCATCTAGTGATCGCGGAACAAAATCTCGTAAGCTATTTTTCTGGAGCGTACTATAGATGGCGTTTATTAGCTTAGAATCCAGAGCCCGAAAATTTAAAAAAAAAACTTTGTCAGTTATCAGATGTGGTTGACTAGACAGTTTTTTCAAATATATTCCGTTGATGTGCTTTCGCTGCGTTGTGTTGTTTGAAAATTCTGGATTATCTGCTTGTTTTGTCAAATCTTCTTTGAACGTTTGACCTCTTTTATGCCCTGCTGCCTTTGACGCTGCCAACTTATCGACCCTGCTTTTCCCTACCGGACTTTGTGTGCCGCAACGAACTTGGTTAAGATGCCGAGAAAATCAACAAGAAAGTGTTATTTTGGATGTGCGACTAATTAAATGTATGTTGAGTCTTTGATTTTAATTTAAAAAATCTTATTTCTTATGTGAAAAAGGCTGTTTTTATTTAACAATAATTTTAATGTTATCTACAATATTAGTAATGGAGCTTAAACGCAAGTAAGCTCCATTTACTTTGTTTCTCTGGCAGATAATATTAAAATTAGTATTTTTTTTAAATCTAGTGGTACTGCCAGCTGCTTTGTACACGATACAGCGACATCTAGCGTACAGGGTACACCTTTTTAGACACTTGAAATGTGAGTGGCGCATCTATCTCTAGTATATAGTGTATTATCTATGTTGGTAACTGTCAACATCTAAGAAATGCTTATCCTATGGAACAAGAAGCTTAAAACTTAACTTAGCGTTTAAGCTTCTTCTAACCAACTTTTTAAGTTTTCATTCCTGTGAATTTCCTCAAAAAGCCTCTAAAAATTTACCCAGCACTCAACTGCCCCAGGTAAATATGGAAAGTAAATTAGATGAAATCCTAAAAATTATGCTCTCGTTCGACGAACGATTGAAAAAACTTGAAGGTGGCGCCAGTAAGGCTACCAATAAGTCGAGAAAATGAATAATAAGCTTAAAATACTTGCATGGAACTCAAATGGGCTACTCCAACATCAACATGGATTACAAGTAGTCCTAGATACACAAAAGATTGACATCTGTCTGGTGTCTGAGACACACTTTACTAATCAATCTTACATTAAATTTAACGGGTACAAAGTGTACCATGCCATACACCCAAATAACACAGCAAGAGGTGGCAGTGCCATCTTAATCAAAGAAAACTTGTATCATCATCAAGAAAACAAATATGAGGAGCAAGAAATTCAGGCAGTGGCTGTAAAAGTCAAAACTACAAGATACGAATTCTCAGTTGTAGCTATATATAGTCCTCCAAGGCATTCCATATCAAAGGAATATTATATGAACTTCCTCCAGAAAATTGGAAATAGGTTTATTATTGGAGGGGACTTTAACGCTAAAAATACTTATTGGGGCTCTAGATTAACTACTACAAAGGGCAGAGAACTCCTTAACGCCGTTAAAGAATTAAAATGCGATGTTATAAGTACTGGAAAGCCTACCTATTGGCCTACAGATATAGGGAAAATTCCAGACCTAATTGATTTCTTTATTTATAAAAACTTATCATCAAAATACCTTACCATTGATGAAATGTTTGACATGAATTCAGATCACTCTCCAATACTCTTAACGCTAAGTGATAGAATTATATACAAAGAACCTCAACCTGTTCTTGTGAACAAAAATACAGACTGGGATAGTTTTCAAATAGATTTGGCTAATAATATCAATTTAAATGTACCGCTTAAGAACCCAGCACAACTGAACGAAGAAGTAAGAAAGTTTGTCATAGATATTCAACAAGCTGCTTGGAATAATACATCAAAGAGTTGCAAAAAGCCCCAATGTACGGTTGCCTATCCCAAGGTTATCCTTGAGCTTATCGCTGAAAAGAGAAAGCAGAGAAAAAAGTGGCATCAAACTAGACCCCCGCTTGATAAAAGGGTGTTGAATAACTTAACAAAGGCTCTTAGAAAAACAATCAAACATTTTAATTATTCACTAACCAACAGCTACCTCAAGAACCTCACGAGCGAACGTAGCTCAGACTACTCACTTTGGAAAGCAACTAGAAATTTAAAAAGACCATGTGTGCATATTCCTCCAATTAAGGAAGAAAATGGAACGTGGGCAATCAATAGTGAGCAAAAGGCAAAAAGGTTTGCAGAATACCTGGAAAATATATTCCAACCAAACGAAGGAGACCATATTGAACTAACTACGATCGAAAATAATCAAGAAAACACTCCTATTAAATTGGTAACACCAAAAGAAGTTCTCAATATGATTAGTCAGCTAAACCTAAAAAAGACTCCGGGCTATGATCTTATTACAACGGAAATTCTGCGTAATCTTCCAAAAAAAGCAATCGTAAAATTAACAACACTGATAAATGCAGCGTTCAGATTGAAGCACGTTCCTGACTTGTGGAAAGTTGCGGAAGTCATTATGATTGCTAAACCAGGAAAACCTCCAAATGATGTTACATCATACAGACCGATTTCGCTGTTACCGATTATTTCAAAACTCTTTGAAAAACTGCTACTAATTAGATTGAAACCTATATTAGAAGAAAATAATCTGATACCTGATCATCAGTTCGGATTCAGGGAAAAACACTCCACAATAGATCAAGTACATCGTATAACAAACATAATTGAAAGAGCGCTAGAAGAAAAGAAAGTGTGCTCAACTGTATTTCTGGATGTAGCCCAAGCCTTTGATAAAGTCTGGCATGAAGGTCTTATTCACAAACTTAAAGTATTACTGCCTGAACCATTTGCAAAAATACTGGAATCATATATATCTGATAGAGTATTTAGGGTAAGGCAAGAAGATGCCTACTCTAAACTGAAGGAGATCAAAGCTGGAGTACCTCAAGGTAGCGTTTTAGGACCTATCCTGTACCTGTGATCTTCCCGAACCAACTAATAATACTATCGCTACTTTTGCCGATGATACTGCCATAATAGCTGTGGGTAACACGCACCAGGAGGCAGTGGGAAAAGTACAAACAGCTTTAAATGAGCTCTATAAATGGACGAAAACATGGCGTATAAGACTTAACGATTCTAAGTCTACCCATATTGATTTTACAAATAAAAAAGCAAGTTACTATCCTATTTATATTGACACACAAAAGATACCCCATGCTGATACAGCAAAATATCTTGGAATGACCCTTGATAGTAAGCTACGCTGGAAAGCTCACGTCAAGAAGAAAAGACAAGACCTAGACATGAGGTACAAAAAAATGTACTGGCTCTTAGGAAGAAACTCATCGTTATCAATACAAAATAAGATACTCTTGTATAAACAAGTCCTGATGCCGGTGTGGACTTATGGTTGCCAGCTGTGGGGCTGTACCAGAAAAAGCAATATCCTCATAATTCAGCGATTTCAAAATAAAGTACTCAGGGGTATCGTCAATGCACCCTGGTACGTTAGAAACGAAGATATTCATCGCGATCTGCAAATGGACTTCGTAGACATAATCATAAGGAGACAAGCGCAATCCCACGAAAACAGGCTTCATCATCATGTAAACGTCGAGGCCATCCAGCTCCTCGACAATACAGATTTAGTGCGTAGACTTAAAAGGACTAAGCCCTTCGAATTAGTGTAGTGAAGTGAAAGTGTAGTGCTAAGTGCAATGCAAAGAACACAAGAACACAGTGTCTCATAGTAAAAACTATCATAAACTAAGATAAGTCAATGGACCAATTCTTAGATATAATTTTATAGTATAAATTTAGGTTAAAATAATGTTACTCATTAGCTTTATTTACTCATAGGCTAGATCGTAACTTTAGTAGGGTATTAACTGATGTTAGTACTTTATGAAAAAAAAAAAAAAAAAAATTCCTGTGAATTTTCAATTCTTACCTTCAGCGAGGGGCTGAGATAGTTCTTCAGGAACCAGAATTTGACGGGACTCTTCGTATGCTTGAGCACGGATAACATCATGATACGCAAGAAGCGCTCGTAAAGATGTCCAGACGCCACCGAGAACACGTTGATCGTTTCCTCTTGAGCTTCGGGTTCATCACCGCCGCCGAACGAACTATGACAAGATTATACCTTTGACTATCTTTAAATGGTACTTAACTATATTCTATTACTAGCTGATGCTCGCGACTTTTTCCGCGTGGATTGAGGTTTTTTGGCTCCCGCGGGAACTCCTTAATTTTCCGGGATAAAAAGCTTAGCCTTTGTGCAAATCTAGACTATAATCCAACTGTGCCAAATATCATGCAGATCCGTTCAGCCATTCTGGCGTGATTGAGTAACAAACATCCATCCATAAATCTATCCAAACTTTCGCATTTATAATATTTATTTGATTGATTGATTGATTATGTTAGCATAAATAAAAAGTGTTTTGTTTCTATATGGTCCTAAAGTAGTTCGTGTACCTATTACAACGAGTTTTATAAGTTGTGATGTGTATATTATAACAATTTAATAAAAACAATTATGAAATCAAATAAACTCAGACAAATCGTGTTTTTTCAATATCGACACTACAAAACGCCCAACAGTCAAGACACGCTATATTTGTCGCAATTTTCAAACGCCATACCTTGCAATAGAGTTCCAAATTCCACCGCTGTTCTTATCCTCATTCTCTACTAGCAGGTCGAGATGCTGCTTGTCTGGTTTCTTGCTGACGCGCAACTTCACCACGTGGCTTCGGAAAGAGCTCATCAGGACCTGGATATGTTCGCTGCCTGCAGGCGTGTCAGTGTTCTCGTGACTGTCAAAAAACTTGTGATTTTTATTTATTAATGCAGGATACGAAGAGGTGCCTCACCGGATATGACCAAATGGCATGACTAAAGTTGAAGGTTTGTGGGCAATGCATGATGATGATGATGCTTTTTATTACCAGACTACAGCAAAGCCAAGGGGAAGGATTATGATTTTAGCAGTCTATGTTGTAAATGTGTGTGTGTATTTATGTATGTTCCACCTTAGCGCCTAAATACTAAGATTTTGATGAATGAGGTGTCAATCGATTCGGTTTTATGGTCCGGGTGACATAGGCTACTTTCACACAAACAAAATCGACATGACGGATTTTACATCCAAAGAAGTGGGCGCCTTTGAATTTTTTTCCATAGTCGGGTAACAGTTTTGTGATTAATACTTAGTGCTTGTTTATATTGATATCATTATTTATATTGCTATCATATATTTTGAAATGTAAAGAACAGAGCACAAACAAGTGAAGGGGGTTAGGAACAGTCTTAAGAGAGAAGGGGAATTGAGGGTTAAGGGAAGCACGCAAAATCGATCAAATATTAAAACAACAAGAGAGTATTGTACTAACATATTGAATTGAAATGTGGTCATAAAAAATTTCTAATTTTGTTGACAAAATTAAGTTTTTAAACTCACCCAACAATCTCGTAAATTTCGTCGGATCGTCCCGGTCTCAAGCGCATGGTCCAAGCGCCCGGGGTGGCTTTAAGTTGGAAATAGCCGAGGTTGGCCATCACAATGGTGTCCATGGTCTCGGGTCTGTCTCTGGTGCCGAGGATCAGTTGCAAGCCTCGTGGTGGGGTGCCCAGTGTTGTATCCCACGCGTGACCTTCCAGTAATAGGTACTCCAGCTCGAATTCACTATAAAAAAAATATTTTTGTGTGTCAGCTCCGACGCACGACTGGAGTTTACTGTTTACGAATGATTATTAACTATTATTATTATATACCTATATGTGTATATATAAAAATGAATCCCTATTTCCCTTGGTCACGGCATCACGCGTGAACGGCTGGACCAATTTTGCTAATTCTTTTTTGTTGTATAGGTGAGGACCTGGAGAGTGACATAGGCTACTTTTTATAAAGGAAAATTAAGGAGTTCCCGCGGGAATAACAAAAAACTTAAACCAGGCGGACGAAGTCGCGGGCATCAGCTAGTAAAATATATAGATTAGTAAATGATGGTAAATGAACGCATTTTTTATATTACTGAACTTATATAGTCATGAAAACATAAACAAGTGTTACCATGGAAACATAAAGTCAATAACGTAACGGAGAAATTTGATTTTACTCCCCATAAATTTTCATACTCCGGGCTTATATTTACGTTTATCGATTCTAAAGGAGGTAAACTCCAAAAAAAAATGAAACTTTTACAAAGTATTGAATAAAGCCGACAATATTGACAATACAGGTGTTGATGATGTATGGCCTGTCCCATAGCAGTAATATAAGCTTGCCTCGCCAGCACTACTCCTCAAATGATACCTGAGAGTGCTCTCTTCATTAGCACTTGGTTGAGTTCGAGCATGCTATTTCAATCAAAATTTTGTGAGTTTTGACGTAGTATGTTATTATGATGTAAATGAACGTATGGTATCACCTTATTATTTTGCAAACCTCATCAATATTTCTAAACAAACTAAAAATATTTGGAAATTATTGCTTTTCCTTATCATTACTTTTGCAGTTTAGTAGTTTAAACAGAGCTTTTTTACCCACAAAGTTGCCTCAAAATTTGCCCTAAAATATAAATGTTTAAAGGTCATAAATTTTAAGATAAATGTAATTTTACTGTGTTTATTGATACTGGGCTTAGATATTGGATACGGATGGATCTAGAACAACAAACAATTTAATCATCAGTGTACAATTGCGCATTTTTTTTAGATGGGTATGCTAGCTCATACAAACCTATGCACAAGCGACTCGACGTCAGCCAACCGTATGTTGTCCAGATCGTAGACGGACTTAACGCACTCGACGAGCCAATTGGACGGCGTCCTCATTTCCAGCGACAGTAAGGGCGCGTGCGGCAGACGCGAGAACCGAGCTATCGCGCCCGCTGTCTGCGCTCCGTTAGCGTTGAACTGCAGCTCCGGTTCTAGCACATAGCGGTAGAAGCTGCGGAGACACTAAGCGATACAGTATAAACATTATCTTAGGCCAGGATAACACTTGTAAGTTTTACTCACGTAAGTCAAGCGACTTACAAACTAAACGAGTAACTTACGAAATTTTAACAGTCTTGGAAGTATCGTCGTAAGGCAAATCGTATGAGTGTTAGTTATTTAAGTCAAGTATGTACGCTACTTAAAACTTACAAGCTGCTTACAAGTGTATTTGCGGCCATACATCTGATTGAATGTTACTAAATGTTGTTTGTTAAAATGGGACGCTAGCACCTGTATTGATTACTCGACAAACATACTCAGGTATGAAGCTTCTTCTTTATCAAAAAGAAAAAAATTTCAAGGTTCATACTCATAACTTCCAAAATACTATGATTTCTGGCTTAGATTGCCTGCTTATTTCTAGATCTAGATCAATTAAAGGCAGAAGAATCACCGTCACACGTTTGTATGGAGAAGTGAGTGTACCCTTAAAACTTAACGCTCGAAAATATCTCAAACATATCGACCTCAATCCCAAAATTTATCGTAACAAGTTTTGAAGGAACTATACACTCTTACAATCGTGCATTGTCGAGTCAACATCTCCTGTAGATGCTCTGGTGTCGGAGTGAAACGTATGTTGAGAATAATTTGGAAGTTTTATGTGGTACACACCCCATAAAGCCGGTGCGAATTGCTGGCTTACTGGGCGGTGAATATCGCAAGCTGCAAGTGCAAGATACACACTGTACCACATAGATTTATCTACTGTGGCGGATTATAGCAAATTAAATTTCTAGTTCCTTCATTATCATGGGCTTCCGCAAAGTAACTACTTCTATCTAATACAACAAGTTTTGTTAAGGAAATGTACAAAAAAGTATGTACCTCTTAAGAGGCATGTCGGAGTTTTTGTCTTGCGGGTTGAGGAAGAGTTGCAGTCGGCAGTTTACCACGCGCCGCAGCACCAGCAGCAGCGGCGCCAGGCGTTGCGCGGGGGTCGACGCTGGGTCCACTACGGCTACGATCTGTTATAATTATTTTTCTTTTTAATCCCACGATTATTTTATTTCTTTATGAATCGCTAATTGCAAAAAAGGGTACATGATCATACATTGGGTAATATTTTTTTAAAGAGTTAGGTCTTTACTGGATAAGAACACACCAGCGATTTTTAGTTTATAAGACATAAGTAAAAAAATATCCATAGTAACAAGTAGTAAGTCAGTATTCATTAAAAAAGCTGTAATCCGATTACGGTTAAAAATGTAACATCCATCATATCGATTTTGTTCGTGTAAAATGTAGCCCCTATGACACCCAGACATATACCAACCAACCGATTGACAGCTCATTTAAATCTACAGTGGAACAACCATAAAATATACATCATAACCTCTTGGCTTTGCTGTAGTCGCGTTAAAAAAAAACTTTAGATTTATTTCTTTCTTCATCATATCATGTTTACCAACACCAACTTTCATAATCGTCACAAAACCAAACAAACACCAGCTCACAACTTTACTTTACTTTGACTTTAGACCATAGTCCACCACACTAACCAAATGCGAATTGCCATAGACCTTTCAAAAAATTATGTGATTGATATTTAAAAACTTAAAACGCACATACGAGTAACTCTGAAAAATTAAAGGGAACTCAGGGCCCGCCGAATACTTGAATTTTATTACACCCAAGGGCGGGCTACATGCTAAATGGTGCCATCGCCACAATAAATAAGTGCGGGCGAGTCTTCGTGGAAATATCTATATCATAAATATATTATGTAATATGTCGTACAACAATAACCTCACCTCAACGGCAGCTTCATCCTTATAGAGAGGCGGTAACTCAATGACGGAATGTTCGGTGCGCAGTCCGCTCGGCAGCGGCGTACGCACCTTGGGACTGCGTGAAGCCAACACTGATATCACTTTCATATAGTTTTCCGTCGATAATTCCGTCGCATCATCTATCAAAAACAATGCAATATGAAATTATAGCAATAAAATCTGCAGGAAGAACTAGTATATCTGCCACGAGGATGTCACAGTTCTGTCACATCTACCTATGGAAAAGTTTACCCTTTCCAATATTTTTATTAGATTAATAATTTATGTATTCATGCTAAGGAATTTGATTTTAAGGATATTTTAATAAGATTGTCATGACCACCACCTTACCATCGTCATCTAGAACTTCATTAGTGGTTGTCTTCTTCTTGATAAAGACTTCAGACAATTTGTCCCCATAAACTTGGTTGCTGTACCTAATAACAAAAAAATATTTAAACGAGTTTCAAATTTATATGTTAACTAATATGTCTAAAAAATTTAGGAATTTTACTATTAAAATCAAATCAATTAGTTATTATAAAAACATAAATAGTCATATACTTAATTAAATAAAAGTAAGATAATTAAGAAAATATTCCTGATATAAAAAACCGCATTAAAATCGGTCTATTTGTTTGAGCTCTAAGATGATCATACACCCAGACACGCAAAGCAGTCATACTTACAACGCGCTTCTTTTTGCTACCGTTAAAACACTAAACATGCCTAATTTGAAGATTATATTTAAGGATAAACTCACCTTTCAAGTAAAACAAAGTCTTCGAGAGAGAATCCTTCTCCTTCCGCGAAAGGGCCAATAATCCTAGCGTTGTGTACTACGGCGCGCTGACCCGCACGGAGCCGCAAGCTGCGTGCGCACAGTACGCGTGACGCTTTCAGTACCCATGCGTACTTGTTCAGGGCTGGTACTAACTCGGGCTATAGGAGAACATTACTAGTTATATAATAATATCTCTCTCTTTGCGTTGTATTCCTCATTACGTCACCTATCGTGACCCCTTTCCATTAATCACATAATGGTAGGAGTTTTTCTTGGGATAATAATGATGTGGTGGGTTCCCACGTCCTTCTGCAAACGTCTCAACTAGGAGTATTTAAACTCTTGGGTTTTTGTAACGATTTTTATCAAATGTAAATGATAATAACCGGGAAAAAGCCAAATTTGAACCTCCCGATTCGGTCACCCATCCAGTTACCGACTTGGGTCAAAGTCGCATAACAATCGCAATCGACTGTTATATGCGTTGTCACAACTAGGCCACTCGACTCTCAATATACTATAATACAAAATAAGAATCAGAAAGTCCTAAATAAGTTCACACTACATACTATACACTAATTACATGATAAAGATTTTGAAAAATCTGTAATCTTGAACAAACATAGTATTCACCCACATTAATTACAAAAAGTTTGCCTTTAAAAGTTGTAGAAGTGCAAGTGTTATTTATTTTTGTGTGATTTAATAGTTCTATAGTCTACTCAAATAATAATAAAAAGTATAATTATATCATTTCATTTTTTTTGGGACTGCACAATATATTGTAGTAATTTAATGATAGAATCGGCTTACATTATTATATAAAATTCTGTGGGACTAGTGCTATAGGAACATAATTTGAAGTTTGAGACAACAGAAACTATACCTACTTAATAACAAGTTTTCACAGTTAGAGGTTTTCTTTGATAAAACAAAAAGCTTGCGTAGGTTTACGTAAAAAAATCGTTTATGTAAAAATAATAGAATAAACTTCAGGTCTTAGTGTATTAATGACTCACCATAATATCGCAGTCCTGTCTCTTATCACAGCCCTCATCTTCCAGCAGTTGAGATACATACTTTGTTGCTTTAACTGATTCCAATGTAGTTAGGGCAGCCAGAACCACTTTGTTGAGCGATTGGTCCGCATTCGACGTACCGTCTACGTTGGGTATAAATGCTACTCGAATACCGCCAGATTCCCTCTACAAAACAAACACACACACACTTTTATATACGACTCAATGCTTTGTGACTTGTGAGACAATCCATCCTCATGTCTATATTATGCTAAAAACCCTATTCAAATGATAACAGCGAAGGTTTGATACCTTCTGATAACTTCCCATTGACTAGATGTTGGAACTGATAAATAAATATCACTGTATTTTTTTTTGTGCCCATATTCGAGAAAAAAAAACTTACGAGTAAATCTTTATCTTTTTTATCCAATAAAGCCCACGAAGAAGTATAGTTAAGTTAGCGAGTGATGTCTTATGTCGCCATGTCTGTTAGCCGTTTAAGAGTTATGAGAGTTTTGCCATAAAGAACTTTAGCTATAAACGCCGGTAAAATGGTGATATGCTTACTTATGATAGTAATCCAAAAGTGTATTTAAAGAATTTTTTCAAGTCAAGTCAAATAATGTTTATTCAATTTGGGTAGGTATACTACACTTATTGACGTCGAGTTTTTTATAATATATAATGGTGATAATCAGTAACGGTATCTTAAAACTAAAGCTACGAGGGTTCCAAACGCGCCCTGGTCTGAGAAGAGCCCACAACAAACTCAGCCGGGTTTTTTTTCATTATCACCGTTTCATAAATCATCTTAACTAAGGAACTATCAGAGCCAATAGATCAAATCATTGCCAAGCTTCCTTGTCATTTAAGTAATCTTTACATGGTAATAAGATTTTTTAATGAGTTTACGTTTTACATTAACTTTGAACTTATTCAGAGACATTTTCAACATGTCTTCTGGGAGCTTATTGTAGAAGCGGACACTGTTTCCAACAAATGATCTCCTTAAATTTTGATCTCCTTAAGCAAACATAGGGAAGTCAAACAAATAGGAGGAACAAACAAATCTTAAATTTTCCGGGATAAAAAGTAGCCTATGTCCTTCCCCGGGATACAACCTACCCCTGTACCAAATTTCATTAAAATCGGTTGAACAGATAATTTTTTTGATTCCCGCGGGAACCTTTGAATTTTCCGGGATAAAAAGTAGCCTATGTCCTTCTCTGGGATACAACCTATCCCTGTACCAAATTTCATCAAAATCGGTTGAACAGATGGACCGTGAAAGCGTAGCAGATAGACAGACAGACAGACAGACAGACAAACACACTTTCGCATTAATAATATTAGTATGGATTACCATAAAAGTCAGAGCGTTCCGTAACAAATCCCTTGATTCCTTGACATTCAAATCGCCCGCAACCCAAATAGTTTGCGTAATTTTCTCTGGTTTGCCAGGTTTGCTGAAATATTTCAAGATTGGCAAGGCTGTTGCCAATGCATTGCGACCTGTAAAACGATTAATTCTTTTAAAAAAAATCTTATTTTTTGATAAACCACGCTTAGGCCTGAATGAGACCTATGCTGATGTCGGTCGTCGAAAGGACAACAGATGATAATAATACCATACAGAATTTTTTTCTGTTGGCGGATTATAGCAAAATAATTGTATTCTTTTCTTGCTAAATCATGAACTTCCGCAAAGTAACGCCTGATTCCATCCAAATATAGCAATATTTACCAGTCAAATGTAGGAGCCGGTGGACTTTGTCCTCAGTAAATAATTCTACCGAGGACGGAACACCAGATAAGTCCAAATATTGAGATGATTCTGAGGCGAGTACTCGACGATTTAACCTTAAAAAAACGTTAAGTTTTTCAATGACGATTAGTGGTAGATATCTATGTTTAACAGTATAATATAAGCAATGATCAGTTTTGATCCTTTGAGCAGGATATTAAGCTGTACGAAGTTTGCCAATCTATACTTGGCCAGCTTAGTGGTACAAACAACCTTGTTCTTTCTGAGAGAAGACCCACACTCAGAAATAGGCCGGCGATGATGATGATGATGATGATGATGATGATGATGATAAAGATTATCTAAGTTTTCTAGTAAGTATATTGCAGATTATATTCGTGTGGGTTTTGTAAACTTTTTTGAATAAATAAATTGGATTGAATTGAATGATGATGACATTCACCATCATTATCTGATGTTTGAATGAAAATATAATTACCTTGGCATTATGTGCGGTTGTTTCATAAGATAGTCCAAGGCATCGTCAGAATCGGACAACTCTCCTCGGAACACTGCTCGCTGTAATCGTCCTGTATGTCTGGACAGAGCCGTTACTAGTGCCTCCTCGAGCAACTCCACTGATGACGTCACTGGTGTTGCGCTATCATCCCATAGCGGCACTCCGTTTATCAGTACCTGTGAGCACCGATAGTGTTTTTTTTTAGTATAAAACGTGTATGTGTGTGTGTGTGTGTGTGTGTGTGTGTAATGCACGGCGTAATACAGAGAACCGACGTCCTAATGTTGTAGCACCATTACATTGTAATTTTTACGGTTGTAGCACCGAATCCTCTGCTAAGAAAAATTATTTAATTTTGTTATACTGTTTTCTGTCCCCCTGTGGGTACAGAAGCGATTGCTATCTCCGTCGACGGACTGTAAAAAAGGCCTGGATGCAGAAACCAGAATGATAATAAAACAAACCCCCAGAACCAACACTCTGTGTGAAGTGTGAAGTCTAAATCAAACCGGCAAAAGGGCATATTACACCCACTTAATATATCTATGTAGAAAATAAATAACCATCAAAAATGTATATATGATAAATAATTAATCCAAAATTTGATTATTACCTGGGGAAATTTATTAGTTCCCAATTTAGAAACGAATTCTTCAGCTAACTGATGCCCAAAGTTGTACTCTGAGTCTTCAGATATAATCTCATCGAGGTTAGCATTGGAACTCGCATATTTCTTCAGATGTTTTTTGATGTAGTCCAAATTTATACTTTCTTCTTGGGCGGAATGAAGTAGCTGCAAAGTCATTTACGTATTCAAAAATCGACAAAAATCTGGAACTATATTTTTTAGGTAATAATTCATATTTGACCTTTCTTTTATGGGCTGATTCATTACTACACTATCCTACACTATAATTATTGATACATTACTGACCTAACCTAACCGAGGATTTGGCAGATTTCCTATAAAAATAAACATTATTTGGCGATTCAAATAACAGCACTTCAAATATAATCTCTTAGTCCTTAATCAAACAAAATCTTCGGGTGTTTTGTATAAAAATTACTTCAAGGTCCAGATTTGTGAAAGTAAAACATAAAATAATATTTTAGTATTTTGAAATGATCCTATACTGCAAAGTCTGAAGAAAATCAATATTCCTCTTATTCTTAGTACTTCTGGTTCAGTTGTCAGTAGATAAGGTTTACATCAGATTAGTACTGTTATAGTACATACCTGAGTGAGAAAATAGAAAGCCTCCTTGTTCGAATTCCGATCCTGCGCTACATAGTTGAAGGCGCTTCGAACAGCCGCCGCCAGCACGGGATCGCTGCTGCCAGGGGCTAGCACGAGGCCCACTCGAACCGGCGTCGCGTGTTTCAGTAGTGTTTCACCAAGTTTTAGCGGAGGAGCCGACGCCGGTGAAATGGGGTCCACTATTATAACCTGACAGATAACAAACAGAGGTGAATTATTTAATATTATTCAGGGTGTTTGGATTTAAGTTTATTCACCAAGGAATGTTGCATCACGAAACCAATTATCATGCAACTATTTGTTTTGGAAATAAATAAAAATAGTAGTCCTCTTGAAATAGTTGCATGATAATTGACCCTGAACAGATCAACATCAAAAACAAAATCGAGAGGATTTATCTACAACTGCAAAAAAATTGAAATTAAACTTCACTTGAAGAATGTGATGAAAGATAAAGGTAAGCCCCGAGCCTCGAAAGTATACACGGAGTAGGTGACGCCAAACTTCTTGATTGCTCTGTAGTACTTGTTAGCACCAGTACAATAAACATTAAATATATTATAAATATAAATATTAATATATACTGCCTCGTTGGTCTAGTGGTTAGCATAGTCGACTGCGGATCACGAGGTCTTGGGTTCGATTCCCGGTCGGGCATAAAAGTTAGGTATTGAGTATTTCAATTAAGAAATTCTCAGTGCCAGCCCGGAGTTGGAAGTTGGCGGTGATTCACCCCCGTGCCTCGGAGAGCACGTTAAGCAGTCGGTCCCGGTAATTATCACTAACATGATAATAGTCGTTATAGCCCGCCAACCCGCATTGGAGCAGCGTGGTGGGTCTAAGCTCTAATTCCCGCTCTCCTACGAGAGTGGAGGCCTGTGCCCAGCAGTGGGACGTTAATAGGCTGTAGTGATGATGATGATGATATAAATATTATAAATATTTTACCCCATCATGCAACAACTACGTGGCATATATGATACATGTTATGGTATGCTCCTGCTTCCCACTGTTTTCCTTCTGTTACGTCCTTCTAGTCGTCATCACTTTAAAGCATTTAAGAACATTGACTTTAACCTTAGTAACTTTTGTAAAACCTTATATAAACATACACTTACATAATTATAAATGTTCCTTCTCATGTTTCTAAGCATGCCTGGGTAAGTAGGCCGCAAAAGGTCCATGTAAGAGGAAGGCCAGCGCCGGTACCGGTCGTCAGTCTCCAGGTCGTTGAGCCAAGTGATGGCGGTATCCCGGACATCGAGACCGTACTCCTCCCACGTGAAGGTTTCACCCACCTCGAGCGACATCAGCTTGTTGATTAGCTTCTTTGACATACCTATTTTGCAGAGTAAGTCTTATTAAGTTATGGCAGAAACAAAAGGTATGGGGCAAATGAAATCATGTAGAATTTTGAATGAAAATTTTCAATGACCAAAAGTCACCAGGTGTAACTTTTTCTAATCAAAAACCAATCAAGTTTTAACAGCTAACTGACTGGAATAAATGTTAGTATTACGTTTTAGATTGACATATGGATATTTTGCATCCTGATAACAAAGAAATTGAGAGGAGACGAGGCATACCAATAGCGTGCAACGTGTTCATAGGTCCGATGTCCTCCCTGAGGGCAGCGAGCAGGGCCATCACATCGACCTCCTCCGCATCATACTGCGCGCCCGACACGAGCAGCAGCGGCTCCGCGGGGCGCAGCCCTAGCGACGACGCCCATATGTCTTGGTTGTATAGAACCTCGTCGCGGAATGAGCGCGGGACGTTCACGTGAATCAGAGATTTTGTCTGATACAAAAAGAGAAATACTTTGTAAAACACAAGACTTTGCAATACTTACAAAAAAACGTCCTTGGAAGAAGTAACAGACCATTATTATTATTATTTCAGTATTATTACACTAACCTAACCTAACCATCATTTTTGCAATATTCAAACACTAGATGATGCCCGCGATCGTCCGCGTGGATTAATATTTTTGATTCCCACAGGAACTCTTTAATTTCCAGGGATAAAAAGTAGCCTGTCTTTCCCGTGGATACAAACTATCCCTATACCAAATTTCATCAAGATTGGTTGATTAGATGGCCTGTGAAAGCCTAGCAGACAGACAGACAGGCACACTTTCACATATATGATATTAGTATGGATTTCAAACAATGGTTTTCAAACAAAAAAAAAAAAAACTTTTTTCGTCCTAATTCTATATGAGTCACAAAATAAATACATCTATTACTGGATGGCAAAATAGCTCAATAAAAACAGTACAAACTTGGCAACCACTCCGCTCTAGGTTGTCACTCTACATTGAGCTTTATAGGTACTAAAATTCTACATCAATGGATTTACATTATTTTACTACTTTGTATAAATTAAAACACAATGCTCCTCTCACACTTTGCTGACAATAAGACATTAAACATACTTATTACTTCGTTAGTAAACAAATTATTATAGTGTAACTTACCTGCATGGGAAAATTTTGAGCAATAGAAGTGAGCACTTTGAGCGCTTCATCACCACCAGAGTCGTGTGCATCGATCACCGCAGCGGCCGCTTGCATGCTCAAGCCCTGCATTTGCCAAACCTTGAGCGGGGCTAACTCCTCACTCATTTCAGACAAATGCCGTCGGAAGCGCTCCAAGGGAGTGCGAAGAGCGGGAAATAAGTTTCTAAAATAGATTCCCGAAAGTATTAATAACGATAAATATGATCTTTAATTTGTTCATTTGAAAATCCTTAAAAAATCAAGAACTTAGCGGAAAAAGCATAACCGACGATATTTGCCTGGCTCTTTAGACACGCGATGCATAGCGCGTCTGTTACGCGTCTTATAATGAGGCGAGATGCGCGTGAATGTTTGAGCACAAGTGCATACATACTTAAGCTTTCCAAAATTAAATCCATCAATTTGATTCTGAGGATCATTTTCATCTTCTTCTTCCGAAGGTGACGTTGAGGCATCCTCGCCGTCAGCTTCCTTAGGTGTGGTGTCATCCTGACTTTTGTATTCTGTACTTTTTAATTGCAACTCTACTCCATATCCAGACAGACGTAATTTAGGTTTGCCTCTAGACTGTAATAATACACTGCTATTAAGGTGTTAAACATTATGAATAATTTGTGACAAATCCACACTCTACAATTACATATTGGCTATTATACTGGTTGGTAAAATATTAACGTTTTGGTTTGCAATAAAATGTGTTCCGTCAGCCAATATTTCATACTAGATGATTCCCGCGACTTCGTCCGCGTGGATTAAGTTTTTTTGATTCCCGCGGGAACTCTTGAATTTTTCGGGATAAAAAGTAGCCTGTGTCCTTCCCCGGGATACAACCTATCCCTATACCAAATCTCATCAAAATCGGTTGAACAGATGGGCCGTGAAAGCGTAGCAGACAGACAGACAGACAGACACACTTTCGCATTTATAATATTAGTATGGATAGTATGGAAGTATGGATATTGGTTTGCTGTTTATCAAAAATATCAAAATTGGTTGGCAATTTATGTCATAATGGTTTGCTCTAAAATTATTTAAATATAAATCCAATTAAATACATATATGAGCTGCTTTATTATACAACTGCCTGAAAAAAGGAGTATATTGTTTTCAGGGTTCATGTATGTATGTATGTATGTATGTATGTATGTGAGTTTGTATATTCCACCATAACTTCTATACACCTGAACCGATTTTGATAAATGAGGTATAGTTAGAATCCCTAGCTTATTCCGGGTGACATAGGCTAGTAAAATTAAAAAAAAAAATTGATGGGGTGACGACCATGGTTCCGCATTAAAGACTTAAGTTCAAAAAATAAATTCGAAAATAAGATTAACTATATAATCATCATCTAGAAAATGATAAGTATATTCCAAAAATATATAACACTATAGTTCAGTATCCAGTGATTCACAAAAAAATATCATTTAATAAAATTGTGAATACAGATTACAATTCCAAAGGATGTATGTGTGTCTCTCTGTGTGTCTATAAGTCGTATTTTTTAATAATTTTAATTATGTTCACTTGTGGAAGCTAGAATTAAATTAGGTAAGCAGAAAATTTTAATTGTGATTGGCTAATAAAATTATATTTGTCAAGTGTAAAATGGGTGCAACTTTTGCATAGCAAGAAAGTTAGTTTAAATTAAATTGTTATAATGCTCAGTAAAGCATTTGTTTAAATTCCTTGCAGCAGCAAATCTATTAATATACATTACAGTAAACTTACTTTGACATTCCATCTTACTACATAGTTGACTGAACCTTTGTCAGCATATCCCGCCAATATCTTATGTTTTGCTGCAAAGTCGGTTGTGCCTAGTTCTCCATACAAAATTGCAGTTACACTTTTATTATCGCTACTGGGATATGTATGATCCAGCAAGTAGGTTTCTAATTTATGTTCCTCCTAGAATTAAAATTAACAGAACATACAAAATACTTTAGCTGCTAAAGGTGTTTAACATATTGTTAAAATGTATGTGTAACACCAATAAACTAGTATTATACTCACAGAATTATATTGCTGAACAGACTTCAGTGTATCTCTCAAAACATCATTATCACAAATTTTCTTTGATGCAATAGAAACAAAACTATCACAGTCTAATTCTTTAGCCCCATTTTGTGTGGCAATCTGGTCAAACATCCGTACAGTGGGAGAAGTAAGGTGCATGGACAGAGCAAGCTTCGCCATGCGCAGTTGCGCTGGAGCCAGTAGAGTACTTGCTACTCCAATACAGGCATCATATACTTGCTTATCAGTTTCTGGAATAAAAATTGTTGAAAATTATAGCAAAGACATGACTTTCATACTGAGAAAATTTCACTAATTAAAGTTTAGTAAGTTAAGATTAGTTTAGTTTAATTTTTTCTTTCCGCTGTACCTGTTCATATCCATGTTTGGACCAGAACTGTAAATGACAAAGATCACAATAGATTGACTATGGTTAACAGAATATATAGACATATAAGACATGAAAGTCCTTGCTTGAATAAAATATTATTTATTTATTTATTTATTTTAAACACACACTTAAAGTGGATTTTAGATATTTATTGAACTGTTAGAGTGGTAACTTATCCTGGCTGGAATACTTAAAATTTCGAGTTAGTGTTCTATATTGTTTAAGCAATGTATTTACTTGTCTCTTTAAATCTTTGACAACATGCACTCCTTGCTAATGTAGAGCACTTAAACTAGATTTCAAAAAAGTAACTCGATCAACAAAGGACCAGAACATTATCAGAGCTCTCAGCGGACATGTGCTCAGAGAGTTCCAACAAAAGACGGGTTGGTCCTATTCAGAAGTGCAAATGTAGTTAAACCTTTACATTTCATTAGAATAACAATGAAGAATGAAATCTTAGCTTACCTAGAGTACTCAAACTGGATTTAAGAGAGGTAATTCCATCAAAAAAAGACCAGAATAAATCAGAGCTCTCAGCAGACATGTACTCAGCCAGTTCCAACACAAGAGGGGTGGCTTCCCATTTAGCGCTCACGAATGTAGTTACCCCTTTAGATTTTCTTTCATTTCGGTTAGAAGCATCACTGTCTCCGGCACAAA
The DNA here is from genome assembly GCA_963932025.1 of Erebia epiphron. Lineage (NCBI taxonomy): Eukaryota > Metazoa > Arthropoda > Insecta > Lepidoptera > Nymphalidae > Erebia > Erebia epiphron. Next base: position 13,652,058 of record OZ009956.1, on the reverse strand, counting down.
TAACAAACGTGTGAGCTAATACGATTACAAAAATCCTTAAACCGGTGGCTTTCATTGTAACCAAATTTAAAATAATAAAACCGTACACGTCTTATTTATAAATGCACTGTTTAAATTTCTTTTACATCCTTTTACGTTTTATTTTAATATTAAATATAGTTCAACAAATATTGCATGAATTTAATTCATTCCATTCTATCAGAGCATTCTATGTTTTCATCAGAGACAAGTTATGTTTTCATAAAAATTATCTTCGCCAGTTCGCCAATGACAGTTGAACACGGCATCGGGCACACCGACCAGTAAAAAAAGATCGGGCATTCATTTCGGTCATCGAGTACCGAACAGACGGTACCTATGGAGGGTAGAGTAAGAAGAGTGTTATCTCTGTATATGTCACCGTAAGATTGCAAAGGCCGTTGGATTATATCTAACTATCGATATTGTAAACTGTCGACAGATTACAATTTAAGTACCACTACATGGTTATTTATGTCGAACCCTAACCTAACCTACAAGAAAGAGACAAGAAAACGTAAATACAATGAATATTTCAAAAATTGACACTCGGAACATTGAACGGTTCACAATACGTTGACAGTTTACAATATCGCTAGTTGGATTACAAGCTAACGGTTTTTGCAATCTTACGGTGACATATATAAAAAGCATAGAGGTAATATATAAACCTCTATGATAATTCATCATTATTTTGTACAACGTAAGTTGTTGAAATTTTTTAATAAATAACTACTTTTGTCAACAATTACAATAAAATTATATTAATATTTTTAACTTCGCTTACTTCACTTCATCAACATTTGCTACATTCATACCCCCTATGTCTACACCAGCGCAATAGGGAATATGCATAAAATTTAAATTTGTCTCAAATATTTTTTTCTAGATTCTTTATTGTCTTGACATTATACTTAAAAGGTATTTTTTTTATTTAGTTATTATTTAAACCCAGAAAATATTAAATAGAAAGTGAAAAATAAGGGAGGCAAATTCAAACTTGCAAAACGCGTCACCATTGGTCGAAACGAAATGTGACGTAAATGGTCACGTCAGTGGATTTATCGGCGTCGATATTCATACTGTGTTAGTAGTGTTTGTGAGAAAAAATTGTTTAAAACTGTATTCCTGTGTGATTACTTGTTAAATAATAATTTTTTATTATTTAACAAGTAATCACACAGGAATAAGAAGTAACTGAACTGAATCGCTATAGTAAACAAACACGGGAAATAACCAATGACGTCATCAAAAGCGCGCGATTAATGGTGGCGTTTGAACGGCTCAAATTTATACTTATTTGAAACACCAATTAACGTAATTATTTGACTATTTTCAAACCTATTTATATTTTTTACTATGTTATAAAGATGTAAATGATTGATTTAAGAAATAAAAATAAATCATGCATATTCCCTATTGTGGGAGTTTTTTGAACTGTTATTTAAAGCAACCACTGGACACTTTTTCAACTTTTCTCCTGTGCTTTTCTCCCATTAGAGATAATACTCCTTCTACTCTACCCTCCTTAAGAGACAAGTTAGTACACAGAGATGACCACAGATTTATAAAGGGGAGCAGATTCAATATAGTGAAAAAAATTGCGTGGCAATTTCAAACACACGGAAACAATACTCACACATAGACAAAACTCAGGGCCGCACCTTGTTGCTGCATAAAACATTATATTAATATGTAGGGTTAAGTCGTGTGAAAAAAAACGACCTAAACGTTACCTATCATTTGGAAGCTATATTTTGTAAGGGTTTCAAAAATTATTATAGGTACTTTTAATGACTTTTTTCATCAGCAGCGATCACAACTGCAATGTAGTAACAAAATTAAAAATTGTAATTTCATATAACTTTTACACGCAGCTTCGCTTACGTTAAATTCAATTTTCATACAAATTTCAACTCCCTGTTTTACGAGGGAATGGATTTTCAAAAATACTTTCTCAGCATCCGCTCCTACCTTTTAACCATTTGTAGTTGGCTAAAGCCTACCTCGATAGGATAGAGGCCTCTGCTAGATGTCTATTCCGGGCTTGGGTCCGCAATGGTAATCACCACCATGTGATGGGAATATTATTTCTAGAAAGTTCCTACTGACATTAATTTTTTGGCAGTAAGCCAAATAAATGTTGTAAACTAATCGAATTGAATCATTATTCCAAAAATTAGGTTAGAAGGTTAAATAATTTCCTCGCTCGGCCGTCACGCGAGCAACGCAACTCTAAGTGTTACTTACAATTCATACGGACTAAATTTTTGAACTACCTCAAAATGATTAATTGCGTAAAATGCAAAAAAAGCGTTACAAAAAGATCCCCTGGTCTTGAGTGTAATAAGTGTGGATTATTTGTTCATGCCAAACCGGATTGTGCTGGCCTGACCCATAAACAGTTGGCAGCGGTACGGGTGGCAGAGAACCTCGAGTGGACATGCGCCGCATGCACCAATTCCCAATCCTTCCGGAAACACTGCACAAAACCGGTTGGGCATTTGCTCGTTGCATGCTCGCTGCGATGATACTCGAAGGTGTGCGAGCGCTCCTGTATAGGTATTTTACGATAATAACTTTACGATAAATTTTAATATGCAGGTATGTTTTTTTTTTTTTTTTTGTTTAACGTTGTTATTGTTATGTTAACTTAGTTATTTAGGAGGAATGTGCAACGTCCACATAAACTCATGCGAGTTTCAGGACGTGAAGATATTTATGATATGTAAAAGTTATTTTGTTAAAGTAAATAAATAAATAAAAATAAAAAATAAAAATAAGAAATCAACAGGTTAAACGCACATGTTTTTTATTCAAATAACTTTACAATTAGTGCTTTACAATAACAAGTGAATCTACAACTGTTTCGGAATGCCATTTTTAACGAGAAGAGTTACAATATGTAGGTACTAGGAACCAGAAATGGATTAAAGTAAAAATAAAACAAACTAATCTTTATTCTACAGCACGCTTTTAACAATCTCAAACAGAAAGTAACTAAAATGGAACAACACACCAAACAGGGCTTTAATCTTAACACGAATTAAGGTTCAGATCGACACTAACACAATGTTAAACTATCAAAATTACGAGATGGATGCGTTGCCGATTGCTTACATGCAACTCACATCTGGAGGAGTAAAAGTTGAACTAGACTGAACCATTAGTAGCTCTGCTATTGAAGGTACAGTGGTAGTAGGTACTTGGGTAAACCGATTCTGGGAGAAAAAATTCATTTTTGTTCTGGAAAAAATATTAATAAATCCTTACTAATATTATAAATGGGAAAGTGAGTTTGTTTGTATGTTTGTTCCGCTTTCACGCCGTAACTACTGAACCGATTGCTTTGAAATTTTGCAGACGTAAAGTTAGAAGTCCGTATTAAATAATAGGGTACTTTTTATCCCGGAAAATTAAAGAGTTCCCGCGGGAATTAAAACTCCTCAATCCACGCGGACGAAGTCGCGGGTATCAGCTAGTTATTTATAAACAAACATATAAATCAATCTAGGCAACTAAATAAACCTTAAACCACATGCTTATCATTAAAGAGTTTGGAAACTGAATCATGGGCATGTCGATTTAAAATCAACTGTTGGAGAAATACTTGTAAGGGAAAGAAGTACCGTACCTACTTGAATTCTTCCGCTAAATGAAAAATCAGGTAAGTAATTTTGTACCTTCTTTGTTCGTACCTCAGCTGACATCTTCTTATTTGGACAACAGAACTCTGACAAAAAAAAACTTAGATCTGGTGGAGTAAAAGTTGAACCAGGCAGGGTCAATTGGGGAATTTATAATTTCTGAATTTTCCCTGGTCTGTCCTGGTGGGAGGCTTCAGCCGTAGCTAGTTACCACCCTACCTACCTAACCTACTTACCTCGGCTAACTTTTATTTGAATATGGTCGGTAAGTCACCAGGATATAGAATAGAACGGAACACACTACGTTCTATTAAATCAGCTGGAGGATATTACACGTCTTGATTGAATTGAAAATCTGTCAGTCTTTTCTATTAATATTTTTCATCCATAGGTTTCTCAGGTATTCATCCTTTGGAAACCTGAAATTAAAAGAAAGTTATAAACTAATAATAAAAGAGTCGTCCAGTCCGGCCCTGTAATTTTTTCAAGTTCCCGAAATGTCAACAAAAATTATTCGACCTAAAACATGTATTTCTACAGAAAACCATAACATTATAGTTATAATATTAGCATGACTACATATTTCGTCTTAACAACTATAAATATTAGATAACTTATCCTTGATATGATGCGATAAACGAAAAAACTCAAAGCTAACTACATGATATCATGAAATTTACTAACCGATGGAACGTTATTTCTGGGGTTTTCCTGTACGAAGCGTTGTTACACAGGGAGACACAACACTTCACCATTTTATTTCAATAAATATTGGCTACTAAATCTAAATTTCACAAACAATTTATGACAACACAATGTAATTATAAAAAACAAAAAACCCGACTGCTTGGATACCAAAAAGTATAAAACAAGACATGAATTGAAGTATTTCATTATTATCAATTTAAATCGTATAATATTAATAAAATTTATCAAGGCGCAGTCGCACGTCCTAAAGCTAAACTTAACGTGCGACTGCACCTTGATAAATTTTATTAATATTATACGATTTAAATTGATAATAATGAAAAACTTCAATTCATGTCTTGTTTTATACTTTTTGGTATCCAAGCAGTCGGGTTTTTTGTTTTTTATAAATTACTTTTTTATTTCAAATTTTTTTGTTAAGTATTTATCGGAAACAGGCGACGTTTTATCTGCCCGAAGTAGCACCTATTTATTACCTATTCTGTGGTAGCACCAAAGGTACTAATAAGTATTTTGTATGAGAAGTAGTAACGAGCATCGGATTAATTTATTCGTAATGACGAGCGGTGATCACCATAACCATCATCAAATTTGCATATGTTATAATGCTAATATTAATTTGGTAAAGTTCGTAAATCTGCTACTTTTCCTAAAAATGTGCTTATTAATTTTCGAGAGTCCTATCGCATCGACGTCACGAGACCTCGGCAATGAACGTCGGCCACTTACGAAAATGCCCGTAGACAATGCAAAAAAAGTAGGTGTTTTTAAGTATTTTCAAAAACACAAATTGTACGTATTTATTTATTTAGTATTCAGTTTATAACAAGTGGACTCAGAACTAATATTTTAATAGACATTAAAAATGTTAGTCGGAAGTTATGTTAGTCGAATATGCGCTGCATGAATTTATTGATTGATCGATTGAAGGAGTAAAAATCATCAAGTTTTTTGAGACTTGTTATTTCGTCACATTAAGCTTAGGTATACAATGATATGTTACTATACTACTGTAATATTTATTATATTGTGAGAGTACGCCCCCACCTTCACCCTTTACCTATCCGCTGTGGTCCGCGTCATTTTCTGATGAGGTTACTGTATTTCTATATCTCATAAGATATTCATCTAAATTGAATGGTGTAAAGGACAATCTTTGTCTAAATTAAATACTTGAGATTAAGATATTTATTGTGTTAAGTAATTAACGATTAAAACTATGTTGGTAAAACACCTTCGGAAGTAAAGCAGTGACCAAATTTGAAAATCATAAAAATGGTTATTGTGAGTCAACCTTAAAAGATAGTTATATGATATCGCGGACTTTTTTTTAGAACTTTTTGAGAGGAAAGTTTCTAACATACATTGTTGTCGTGTAACTTTATCGATTTAGGCAGCGCACGCCACGTAAGCTCTCAGATAAGATCGTTTTTTCCGACTTAACTAACATTATTGCAATTTTCGTAAGGATCTCTAATTTTTTTGGAAATAAATTATAGCCTATTTTACTTGTTAATAATGTAGCTTTCTATAAGTAATATAATTTTTAAAATCGGTTGAGTGGTTTTTGAGATAATCCACCTAGTTTGATAGACATAGATGATATGAGTAGGAACTTTAAACATTTCCTTTGAAACCTTGTAAATCCTAAATTATCATTTAAACGGAAAAATGGTTTAAGGAACCTAGGTGTGATTTTAAAAGACCTATCTAACGATACCCCGCTTGCTATAGAGCCTATCGACTATTGATAGGCTATAGAGCCTATCGACTTTTATTTATTAATTGGCTTCTAGTGGACGCCATTTTGTTTTTCTCAAATTCGGCCTCCGTAGTGACACTCAGAAGATTAAGATAAATCTAGTGGTGCAAGTATTATCAAAATCGGTTCAGCCGTTTTGTCTGTAGTGTGACACAAAGGAATACACAAAAATGGACCTTTGAAACCTCGTAAATCCTAAATAATCGTTAAAATGAGAAAATGGTCAAGGGAACCTAACTATGATTTTGCAAGACCTATTCATCGATACCCTACTTGGCATAGTCTATCGACTTTAATTTTTTAATTTGTTACATTATGGCTTCTAGAGGCCGCCATTTTGTTTTTTCTCAAATTCGGCTTCCGTTATGACACTCAAAAGATTAAGATAAATCTAGTGGTGCAAGTATTATCAAAATCGGTTCAGCCGTTTTGTCTGTAGTGCGACACAAAGGAATACACTAAAAATGACCCTTTGAAACCTCGTAAATCCTAAATGATCGATAAAATGAGAAAATGATCAAGGGAACCTAACTATGATTTTGCAAGACCTATTCATCGATACCCCACTTGCCATAGTCTATCGACTTTAATTTTTTAATTTGTTACATTATGGTTTCTAGAGGGCGCCATTTTGTTTTATCTCAAATTCGGCTTCCACAGTGATACTCTACTGATATACTCGGCATAAACTGGTGCAAGAATCATCAAAATCAGTCCACGCGTTTAGGCTGTAGCTGTCCTGCAAGGAACAGAAATACATATATAGACTGATGAACACATAACCCTGTGCTTTCCGCAGTCGGGTAAAAAAACGCCATATTTCTCCTAAATGTCACCCTTGGTGTGGCAAGTAACCGAATTATGGTTACTGGGCGTTTTCGGAGTTATGTGGCAAGTAACCGAATTATGGTTACAAACAAAATGGCGGATCGCGTTCACCGCGGTTGCCGATATTTTTGGTTCTTATAAATAGATTACTGTCTCGATTCCTCTCTAACTTTGGTATAAATACTAGGATAGACAAGGACACAGTAGGAATTTTTTGACGTTCTTACTCTATGTAATCAATGGGTGGGTAGAAATTTTGTGCGAGTAGGACACCAACTTTAAAAAAAAAAAAAATTTTTTGTCGTTTTTGATTTTGTTCTAGAGTAAGAATTATGGGAAAGAGTCTTTGTTACGTGTGTTATTACTCTAAAATCACTAACCATAGTGCACATCAATCAAAAAATCTAGAGATACGGGTAATTCTGTTTATTTTATTGGTACCAAAAAAAAAAAAACCGGGTAATTTTTGGTCTTTTTTTTTTTGCTATTTTTCTGTGTAAACCTTAAAGAAGAGCGATTACCTTTCAAACTTTAATCTACAGCAGATCTACAGCTGTAGTTCGTAACGATTTGAATGACGTAGTTTGTTTACATAGCTTCAGTACAAGTAATAGGAGTTGTTATTTTTCTAAAGCGGCGCGAGCCCGCCGGCGGCCGCGAAATTCGACACCTGTGAAACGCTGCGCGCACCAGGGGGGGTGCCGTTTATTTTGAGACCGCAGACGAAGGGACGCACGCACGCATTGAATTTTTGTCAATGTGTGCGTTGGTGTTGCAAATAAAAAAAAGATAGGAACATAGACATTTTTGCTTGGAGGGAAAAGGACACAGATTCTCATACACTTGTCTATGTAGGTGTGAAATTTATGTTAAGTCTGCTTTTCTTTATTATGTCTGTGCCTCAAATGTGGGCACACCCCACCTATCTTGAATACCCTGGCTGTGTTTTTCATCCGTCAAATCCTCAATCATCAGCTCTCTCCGTATTTTTCCTCCGAATGAATTTTTGTCTTCTATACGAAACGATGAGTAAAAAAATTTTTTTTCATACAAAAAACCTCAATTCACGCGGACGGGCTCGCGGGCATCAGCTTGTTCATTATAAAATACGAATACTAGTGTATTTCAAGAATTATGTTTAATTATTTGTTAATTATATTTTGATAATTTTATATCGAGTATATAAGTATTGGCTTAATCAAAGGTATCGATATTAAGCATGATGACTGATTTTGAAAAATGGTCAGATTATGTTCGGAAGTATCTACTATTTCGAAAAAATATCTTATTTCAGAAGAAAAATAAGTTTTGGTAGATAAAATTGGCATTTGAAATTTAAATTTTAAAATTCACGCCAAAACGCTCGGCGGTGTCATGGCGTCGTTTGTGACGTCACTATTGTTCTTGCCAATGTAAACTGTGCAGTGTGCAGTAAACAATAGTGTGATTGTCAAAGATCGAAAACAAACAATTGTGACGTCATTCGCTTCTTGATGTTTTAACCAATATGGCGGATTGCTGCATTTTATAGTTTTATTTTATCAAAATAAATAGCAATCTCACTCGAAATAGAAAAATGAATACGTTTTTTATAATTCATGTATCCAATTTCACTAGATAAATTCATAATTTCATTGATTCTTGGTTACTGTCATCATGCCTATTCAGCCCTAATGCCCGCATTAAGCTCCGCCCATGCGCCATTTTGAGGACAAAGGAAGCTTCAATTTAAATATGCTAAGGCACATCCTTCTTTATATACCTAAGCAAAGGGTTGCTGATACTTGATAGGTTGCTGTCATGTCACATTTAAATGTCACTACACACTGTCAGTGTCAAGTGTCATTGATCAAATGATTCAAATCAGAAATCAATTCTTCGATTTCAAGTTTTCAGTTTCGTGATTACAATTTTTTCAGGTATATTAAAATAACTGTAGAAACTTGACCAAAAGTAGTTTAATTAAACAAGTGACAGTTATTACTAATAAATTTAAAACCTCCTTCAATTTGCATCGTAAATTATTTTGTAATTACGTGACGTACTTACTTTTTAACAGTACCTACAGTAACAGAATAATTTTCCTTTACAAGGTTTTTCAGCTGAATGTCTTGTTGAAAAGCTGTTCTTTATTAGGTAATAAATAAAATGCAGTACCCTTCTGACGAATCATACACTCGGCTTATAAGCCATAACATGACAGTGCCACATAGGATAAAGGTAAGATAATACTCAGTACAATACTGATATTCTTTGTTTAAGAATCTAGTTCTCACGTATATAGAATGCAAATAAAAAGAACTATACCAATCGTGTTAAAACGTATGTAAAAAGCATTGACAAGACTAATCCATCAAAATTTTTTCTTTCATTTTGTACAAAGTAAGGTTCACTCCACAGTTTGTACTAGGTAAATACTTACTGCATTTTCAGGCAACAGGGGATATAGCCGATGATGACAATCTCCCTAATGGATTAGTATCAGGATGGGACTATGCCAATGAGAAATTTGACATGAAGGTTCCGGAACGGATTCTGGTTGTGGGACAAGACCAGCATTTAGGTATGTAATCTATACTAATACTCAATATTATAAATACGAAAGTTTGCATGCATGGATGTTTGTTACTCAAACATGCCAGAATGGAAAACCTCAATCCACATGGACAAAGTCGCAGGCATCAGCTAGTTTAATGTCTAGCGTCTAGCCTCTTATGGTGCAATAGATTCAGCAAAAAAAGTCAAAACAATCAAGTTTATTGTACAAGGCTCCCTTTATTTTTTAAATTAATTTGATATTTATTATTTGTTGACATAGCAGCAATAAAAATATACAATCTGTGAAAATTTTAATTGTCTAGCTATTACAGTTCATGAGGTACAGCCCGCTGAAAGACAGACAGACAGGCTTAGTAATAGGGTCCCGTCGGCATCCTTTGGGTACGGAACTCGGAATTAGGTTTTTATAGGTTTATTTCTTAACTTAATAGCTTAATATAAGAATAGCTTTTTCCCTGCAGGGAATACATCACAATCACCTCCGATTGGCTGAATTTATGATATTCTTGCTGCATCAATGGATTTTGTCCAATAGTAGAAGAGTGTTAACCAATCAGAGGTGATTGCGATGTATCAATGATTGATGCAAAAGATATGTGGTCGCACTGCAGGGCAATCTATCATTGTAACAAATGTCAAAATTGGTTGAACAGATGAGCCATGAAAGCATAGTAGACCTACACACACTTTCGCAGTTAATATTATTAGCTCAGGCTACTTATGCAAAGCGTTGTATGGGAACCCTTAAATAAAAAATGTAAAGCTGATTTTTGGCACAAGTGTTCCTTGGGGTCTGAGAAGTACCTCTTAAAAAAACCATCTATAGCAAAAATATTCTACATGAAATAATCTACCAAATGGCATTTTATATTTAAATCTTTATAATAGGACAAATAGTTTTGGAAATATGCCGGCTTATTTTGCGTATTTTTTATTTTTTTGAAAAATTTGTTTAATTTTCTTGTGATTTACACGAAAAGTATAAGAGCTAGGAAAAAAACCACAAGAACAAAATGAAAGTTCATAAAATCTTCTACAAAATGTTTTTTATTTCATTTCAATAGACCTAATACTTTCGGAAATATTATGATCGAAAATGTGCATGACATTTTATTTGAAAATTATCGATGCTTTAATACAATAAACTAATAGTAATAATCATGATATCTTTATCTATCTATCTATCTACAAAACAACACCACATTTCGTAAATAATGGGGGGAGGGGGGTTGTGGGAGGTGGAGGGAGGTTGTGGAAGGGGGGAAGGGGGTTGTGGGAGGAGGGAATGTTATAAAAATATGTTACATTTATGGGTTAATTTCTATTTATTATGTAGTATTATGTTAAGTCTACATGACTACCACCGGTTCTTACACAACAGCAAGGTATATTTCGAAAACTATTTGTCCTTCTTCTTCTTCTTCTTCTTCCTCTGGGCTTTTCCGCACTTAAGCACTGGTGCCCGCTGTGCGTGAGACCTCCGGTGCGACTCCCCGCTGGATCACTCCAGCCAGCCGAGCTCACTCCAGAATCCAAGCAGGCCGCCCAGGTCGGCAAGGACTTCCGGGAGTGTTGCTGGGGAGCCAATGTAGGCTTCTCGTTGAGTGGTTACAGCACTGCACTCGAGTAGTACGTGTCTTGGTGTCTCCTCGCTCTCCATGCAGGCTCTGCACAGAGGGCTGTCGGTTATACCTAGAACATATAGGTGTTTGTTAAGTGGACAGTGTCCTGTTATCATGCCTACAGCCGTCCTGAGTTTAGCTCTGTTTAATTGCAGTAGTTTCTTAGTTAGGCGTTGGTTCGGGCTGGGTATAGCCTCTTTTGTTTGTCTACAGCTGGTGGTGTTTGCCCAAAGTTCGGCATGAGTACCTACTGTTTGTTGTTTTAACCAAGTCTTGTACTCACTGAATGGTATTGGAACAATCGGTTCAGGTCCCATTACCTTCAGGTTTGAGGCTCGTCAAGCTAGTTCGTCGGCTGCGTCGTTACCTATGTTGTCGCTGTGACCCAGCCGAGTGATACTAGGTTTGATTTTGTTAGTGTTTGTAGTGCGTTATGGCAATCCAGTACGAGCTTGGATGAGGTCGTACTTTTGGCTAAAGCTCGCAGGACTGCCTGACTATCACTAAAAATGTTAATATGAAAGTTTGTTACCTGTCTGTCGGCCATTGCCATGGCCGCCGCAGTGATGCCGACGCACTCCGCTTGAAAAACAGAGTTATTCTTACCGAGCGCGCGAGCAATATGTATGTTTAGTTCGGGACAGTACACTCCTGCACCGGTTCCCTGGCTGGTTTTTGACCCGTCTGTGTAAACGTCTATCGTATCTGTAGTATTTTTGTGTATTCTGGTATCTGAGATGTTGATCTCATAATCTTTCTCAATTATATGTTCCTTCCGTGTTTTTTCACAGATCCATCCTAACAGTGGACTCTTCATGTTCTCACCTGACAGTATCCGGGTGTGTGTTGTGTTTGTATCTTTCCACAGCCCATAAGTCTTAATCCTTAGCGCTGCGAGGGTAGCTTCTTCTTTTATGTGAAGATGTAGGGGGGGGGATTCCCAGTATTACCTCTTAAAGCATCTGTTGGGGTGGTGCTCATCCAGCTAGTGATCGCTAGGCATGCTTGTCTTTGGAATTTTTGTAGTTCCTGTTGGGTTGTCGTCTGAAGCGTTCTGGGCCACCATACTAGTGACGCGTATGTTAATGAGCTTCTTAGCACTGTCAGATACAGCCAGAGCATTATCTTTGGTTTTAGACCCCAGGTTTTCCCGATCATGCGTTTGCATTGATTTAGGATTATTGTTGTTTTTTGTATTATCGTGTCTATGTGTTTCTTCCAGTTGAGCTTGGTATCTAGAGTTACCCCCAGATATTTAACTTCTGTTGATAGTGTTAGATTTGTACCGAAGAGTGTTGGCATTCTTGGTACATCTGGTTTCCTTTTGTTTGTGAACTGTACTAGTTCGGTCTTTTTTGGGTTCACTGTTAGTTCATTGTCTTTGTACCATTTCTCTAAGAGTCTCAGTGCATCTTGCATTATAGCACAGAGTGTGTTTTCGTGTTTGCCACCTATTAGAATCGTTATGTCATCTGCATAACCTATGGTGTAGAATCCGTTGTTGTTCATTTTTGTTATCAAGTTGTCAACGACCAGGTTCCACAGGATTGGAGATAACTATTTGTCCTATCAAGATAAACTAAACAATATTTTGTAGGTAAATTAATAATCTTTGTACTAAGTCCAGCCAGCTTTTTTCCTAACTCTAATATTTTTTCTTGAAATTCCAACAAACATTTACGGATTTTACAAAGGTTTAGTTTTTTATTCCAGTTAGGCAGCCATATTTCCGAAACTATTAGTTTTATCAAAATAAACTAAAAACTATTTTGAAGATAATTTAATAAAGTTCATTTTTGCTTCTTATATTTTTTTTCCTAGTTCTAGTAGTTTCTGTGAAAATTTAAAAATATAACCACAGTTTTTGAAAAAACAAAAAAAAACTTGGAATATAGGTTGCCATATTTCTCGAATTATGGGTCCTGTCTAAATTCACCATGAGACTTTTTTGTGGGTTATTTAGTGAAATTAATTATTCTTCCGAGGATTTTTTCCAGCTCTAATAGTTTTTGTGGAAATTGCAAATAACATAGGATTCTAGCAATTTTTTTATTTTTTTTCGTACACTATACATGGATATATATTCTAAATTATTAGTCCTATCTTTATAAACTAATTTTTTTTTAATAAGTGGCTAAATGGTGTTCATTTTTTTTTCTGAGAGTGTTTTGCCTAGCTCTAATAGTTTTCTAGAAATTACAGAAAACATATAAAATTTTTAGCAATATTGCTTTCATGTTAACTATGACAGGTATATTTCCGAAATTATTAGTGCTATCAAAATGAACTAAATACTATTTTGTAGGTAATTTAACTATGTTTCTTACTGCTTCAATCAGTTTTTCCTAACTCTGTAATTTTTTTCGAAAATTAAAAACAACGTACACGGTATTTGCATATTTTTTTTTTTATCTTACACAATAGGTAGGCATATCTCCAAAACTATTACTCTTATCAAAATAAACTAAATATCATTTTATAGCTAATTTAATAACCTTTCATTTAGCTTCAGACAACATTTTTGTAGCTCTATCAGTATTTATGGAAATCACAAGAAACTACATTACAAAAAGCAATACATGCAAAATATTTTCTTTTCATGCATAAAGGGTTAACATATCTCCGAAACTATTAGTCTTATCGAAATGAACTATAATACTATTTTGTAGATAATTTAATGAAGATAATTTTCGACATAGAAAGTTTTTTTTCGCACCACTTGTTCAAAAAAGTGACATTCTATGCTACAAAAAGCGAACATAACAATAGTCATTTTTTAACCGACTTCCAAAAAAGGAGGAGGTTCTCAATTCGGCGCGTATATGTATGTCGGTGCATATCTCCGTGGTTTCTGAACCGATTTGAATTTTTTTTTACATTGGTTAGAGGAAGCTCTCGAGGTGGTCCCATAAAAAAATCTGACTCCAAATCCTCAATCCTGATGCTGTAGGTGTACCTACGTCTCAAAACTAGGGAGTTAGGAGTTTTGATGGTGAATTCATATAGTAGGTATCAAGTCACGTGTATACGATACAACTCTGAGTCCCAACTCCTCAACCCTGAGTCCCAACTCCTCAACCCTGATGCTGTAGGGTACAGAACTCCTTAAAAATAACGATTTAAGATTTTTTTATGATGAATTAATATTGTAGGTGTCAAGCAACGACTTCATACTTACACCCAAGTCCCAACTCCTAAACCCTGATGCTGCAGGGTACAGAACTCCTTAAACATAGTGGTTTAGGATTTTTTTATGGTGAATTAATATTGTAGGTGTCAAGCAACGACTTCATACTTAAACCCAATTTCCAACTCCTCAACTCTGATGCTGCATGGTACTGCACTCCTAAGCCGTAGGGATTTAGAGTACACTAAAAAGTTAAAAATAAAAATTCTTTCCAAAAAACCGACTTCCAAAGCCACTGTAAAGTAAAAAATAATTTTGATTTCTACACACTATGTTGAAGTCGGGCGAGTATAACAAAGATAGGCATAGTTGACGCGTCAGGTTCGCCCGACTTCAACATAGTGTGTAGAAATCAAAATTATTTTTTACTTTACAGTGGCTTTGGAAGTCGGTTTTTTGGAAAGAATTTTTTAATCTGTTAAAAACAGGGAAAAACTGAATTTCATTCACCTCTAGGGGGAGAATGTGATTTAAATTTGTAATACTTACCGATACTGAACTACATCTGTGTTTACACCATTGAATTTGTATATAAAGCACTAGAGGTCGCCCGCGACTTCGTCCGCGTACAATTGTTGATTTCTTATGAGATAATAAAATTTTCCCGCTGCGAACAGCCTATCTATAGACGCTTTATAATATAGCTTATGCAGGTTTTTAATTATTTAAAACTGATAACTTAAATGCTGATATTCATGTCTATACTTCAAAGTCATTAAATTTGTATGTAACCTTTCAGCCCCATTTCACCCCTATTGGGGTACGTTTTCGTAAAATTGCTTATACAGGTTTTTATTATTTTTTAACTATTAACTTAATTGCCTATTTTCAAGTCTCTAACTTCAAAAACAAAGGACTTTTATACAAACATCCAACCCCTTTTTTAACCCTTTAGGGGTGGATTTTCTCAAAACCCTTTCTTAGCTGGCGTCTACACCATATAAGGAATCTACCTTCCAAATTTCAAGTCTGTACGCTTTATACTTCCTGAGATATCGTGATTAGTCAGTGAGTGAGTGGTATTTCGCTTTTATATAATATATAGAAGACTAAACATCTTTTTGAAAAAGGAATATTTATTAAGCAGTTATGATTATTAAATAAAATTACGAAAACCGACGAGGCCGTATGAGCTTGATGCCTGCTTTTCCGACAAAAATATATTATTCTAGGAATTTGCCGCGTTTTTGTTTTCTTCAAATACATAAACGTTAAGTTTATTTTAATTTATTTTTATAAATAAGTTAATTTTTAATAAATGCTTATATCATATTATTATTGTGTTAATTTTTTCGCAAATGGTACGAAAAGTAGAGTATTTTCCTCGGTGATAAAGCTGTCTTAGTCTTGGGTGAACTTAAATCCCTCGCTACACTCGCGATTTAAATCGTCACCCGCGACAGAAGACACTGCTTTATCCCCTTGGTTAAATAATCTACTATTCTAGCACTAATATTTTTTGAGAAAATTACAAAAAACTTCGGTTGGGGAGACGTTTGGGGGGGGTGGGGGGGATCGCCGGCGGCCTAGGGGCGGGGACTTTTTAAGAGGTACTTCCCAGACCCCAAGGAACACTTGTGCCAAAAATCAGCTTTACATTTTTTTTTAGGGTCAATGTATATTAGTCCCGTACTATATGTAGGTAGTATAGATTTTAAATCTATAACAACAATAAATTTAGCTATAGGTAGTAATAATTCATACCTAAATGAAGTAATAAACCGTTTACTTGATTTTACATTATTGTTGTGTATTACATTACAATTATGCTATACTAGCTGATGCCCGTGACTCCGTCCGCGTGGTTCTAGTTCTTTTGATTCCAGCGGGAAATCCTTAATTTTCTGAGATAAAAAGTAGCCTAAGACACTTTCCAGGTTCACAACTATAACCATGCCAAAAATTACGTCGATCCGTTGCGGCGTGATTGAAGGACAAACCAACAAATCAACAAACCAACAAACAAACTGACTTTCTCATTTATAATATTAGTATGATTAGGATTACCATTATGATTATAAATTAAAAGATATTTGACAGGTACCAAAGCTCCTCCAAGAGAGATTCAACTTGACAATGCAGTTCTACCAACTGACCCTGGCATGATCAGAGTGAGCACTCCTCCTCGTGTTATCACCCTGGATCAACATTACTTTCCTTCTGCTGATGACTTTCCAGCTGAGCTGGCCAACTCCCCTCCTAGAAGCATTCGGCCCATGCGTTCTTTGGGTGATGGAGCAAGATCAACAACTCCACTTCCTGATCAGTACAATGAATCTACCATGACTGAATCACGTTTAGTTCTAAGGTATTTCAAAAATCAAGTAAATCATTATTTATATTAATTGAATACTTATCCTTATAATATTATAATACAATTCACATTATGGATAATTTTGAAATTGTCTTATTTTCCGTGTTCACTATGTTATGGTTTGAGCTAAATGAAATACATTTCATGTTTTAGAGATCCAACACCACCAATGGGTAATGGCGAGGGACTTTCTGCAACTGAAGAGTTAGTGCATTTACGAAGACAGATTGTCAAACTGAATCGCCGTGTAATGGCTATTGAGGCAGATCAACTGCAAAGGCAGCAAAAAGAAAAAATTGCTTATGCAATAAGTATTGCTTACTTATTGTTCAAAGTTATTGCTTGGCTGAATAGGTCTTAATTTTTTTATTAGTGTGATTAAACTTAAGATGAAGTTTTCTAATATAGTATAACTTCATGAATTTCTATAAATGGTGACCAATATGTCAATGGCAAACCATGAATAGTTGCCACTCCCATTAATATTGTAGAAAGTATGGAAATGTGGAAGTGTTAATGATTCTTCAATTGTCACCCACTTTAGAACATAGGTACATTCTTTTATATTGTAATGATTTATGACCATTTCTTGTACAGTGTAGTATATTGTTGATATTCTACAATTCCCTTAGAAATATTGTTAACCTAAATGAATTGTTACAAAGATTTCATGAGTTTTCTTTTTCTGTTAGATGTAATAATGCATTTTAAAATACTTAGTTTGCTCTTTTGTGGTTACATTGATTCTCTTATATGTATAAAGTTCTGATTCAGGAGAAACCACCACCTGATTTACCACTGAAAAATAATTGGCTATATACAATATCAATTAAAAAAAGTTGTTATCCATAAAACAGTGTGGTCATCACCAGTTATGATTTTTAGTTATTACAGGGCTACCCAGTAATGTATTCTTCACATTTCATGTGTTCAAAACTAGTAAATCAATAAACTTTTGTTCGAAAAAAGGATATTTATTTGAAATAAAAAGCTTTTCAGGGTAACACTCAATATATTCCAAAAGTCATAGGACATCAACATGACTGATTAAACATTCTAAAATGTGAATGCTTTAATGTTTCATGAAACTATCTATAGATAGGTACAGTGACTTGATTTTAAAAAGGAATATTGATTTTTTTCCAATTAAATAATATGATTAGTTAGGTTTCTGAAGGGTTATCTTCATAAAGAAAAATAACTGAAAATAATGGACCACCAAGTCTTTGGGCTAACCATGCATTCTTTACAACAGCTAATTTCAGGGAATCCACTGCAAGACGGGCATTTAAATTTGTATGAAGAGCTCTTCCCATTCCTTCTAAAATTATTAAATCTACACCTCTCATCTTCATTTCTGTACAAAGACCTAGAAAAGATTTTTTTTTTGTATTATAATTAATTTGAGTACTTATTATTACTTATAATTATTAAGAATTTTTTGTTCTTACCTACACTGATAGTTCTGAGATCAAGACAAGGACCTCTTTGTCCACTAGACCTTACTACTAAGTCCCCAGTAGCCATAGCAGCTGCTAATATGGGACATATGAGAGAGGCACGCTGAAGTACTTCTTCCAGCTCAACATTAGTGATATCATTGAGTGCTGGCCACTCATTAGCACAAAGTATAACTGATGTGCCTCTCAGTAACAATGCTCTTACAAATGGCAAGACACCTAATACTATGTCAACACCACTGTTATCAACAAAAACAGCAGCACAGTGATGGACAGTTTTCTGCAATTAAACAAATTAGTCACAAAATAATATAATATTATGTAAGCTAACATAAAGAGTAATCATTAAAATATGGTCAAATTGAAGGTGTTTTATTACCTCTAACTTTTCCAACCATTTTTCTAAGCCATCATATAGCCATGGCCTTTTTTGAATCTTCTCAAGAGCTTCATAAAGGCCACAATTTAATATAGAAGTTACAGCTTGTGCACCCCAATCAAACATATTACCTAATAATAAAGCAAATTATCACAAAGAAACAGAAACACAATAATAATTACTATAGCAAAAGGAAAAATTAAATAGCACACTTATTTCTATAAGAATGCAACAATGCTTTCTCAAGCTACTAGCTTTGAAACACTAACTCCAGAATAGGTTTATAGTTTCATAAGTTTATTGTTTGTGATATAAAGTAAATCTTCGTAAAGTAAAGCTGATGCCCACAACTTAGTCTGCATGGATTGAGGTTTTTCGGTTCCCACGGGAACACTGATTTTCGGCCTATGTGTTATTTCAGACTATAATCTCTGTGTCAAATTTCATCTAGATCCCTTCAGCCAGTCTGCCCTAATTGAGTTACAAACATCCATCAATATTTTTGCATTCAAAATTAGTATAGATTAGTTTCCATCTCTAAACAATTTTATATACTAGATGATGCCCGCAACTTCATCCACATGGACCAAGTTTTTCAATTCCAGCGGGAACGACTTAGTTTTCTAGGATAAAAAATCAAGCCAATGTCCTTAAAAATAAACCAGGTTAAAACCTATTGTTGTACCCAATTTCATCAAAATCGGTAGAACAGAATGCGCATGAAAGCCTAGCAGATAGACAGACACACTTTCGAATTCATAATATTAGTATGGATTTTTATATACCAGCCAAGACTCCTCTACACAATTCTGACCATCTCTGTCGATCATCTGGTAGGGCATCAATTTCTGCCAATCTTACAGCTAGTGTAGCCAGTGCAGTCTCATTTTCGTACTTCTTTTGCTGCTTCCATAAATCAAAAAAGCCCTGAGAACGAAGACATGTTTCGTTGACATCAAGAAGCAGTCGTATAGTCAACTGTCCATGAGCACTAAAATGAAAAGAGCAGCAATGATTATTACAATCAGCAGCACTGAGATAAGTATTTGATCATAATATTACTTACAGAGGATTAATTCTCAGTTCTTTTAAAGCCTCTATGTAGCAAGTTTTAAATTTTAAAGCTCGTATTTCAACAGTTGGATCTTCAGTATTAGTGAGGGCAAAATTAACATATTTTTCGACCAGCTTCTCGCATGTATTCAGCCAATATTCCCTTGCTTCTTCGTCACTTAATAAATCCAAAGTATCCGGACTATATTTATCTGGCTCATATAAAATATGAGATAAGCCAAAATGTTCCATTCTGAATGTTAGCACTAGGAAAACCGTCAATTAATACTATGGTAACGATATCATTTACTATTTATTCTATCCATTGTAATGTTTTATCAATAAGCTAATATTTATTTGGTATTTATTACGATTTTCACTTTCAAAATAAGTAATAACTACAGCTTTTTTTTTTTGGTCTGTGTCGAGCAGCTCAGCAGCCGCAGGTGTCCGCTCCGTGTCGAGAATCGAGCTAAAATTTTAAATTACTAGAGAGTAGAGACAAGGTAGATAGATTTTGTGCCATAGAGTAGTATGGTATATACTTTGATTAGGTATGTATATACCTAATCGGAGGATATATACTGGTAGGCGTAGACTGAGAAAGATAGACGGGTCGTCACCTTACAGTATGCGAAATCGATAGTTTTAACCACAGATATACATGTATGTCTGTGGTTTTAACATAACTACATGTACAATATCTATACTAGTGGTTAGCCCCGAACTGAGACCTCGCGGCGCCATCTATTGACATCATTGTGAAGTTCTGTAGTAAATACTAAGGCTCATTAAAAATTAAATTATTTCGTTTCCATATAATATTTATCTAATTTTAGTATTTGTTGTTCAAGTACAGGATATAATTCAAATAATTGAACAAGTTTCAAACTCAGCCTTTCAGAAAATATTGTAATAGTTAACTTTGACCATTAGCGCCATCTATTGACACCATTGTGAAGTTCTGTTGTAAATGGGCTCATTAAAAATTAAATAATTTCGTTTCCATATAATTATTTGTCTAATTTTAGAATTTGTTGTTAAAGTACAGGATATAAGCCAAATAATTGATCAAATTTCAGGCTCAGCATTTCAGAAAATTGAGAGTTCTGAGGTCAACTTTGGACGTTAGAAAATCTCCACTTTGACAACCCCCCATTTTGTCAATTTTAGGGGAAAAATTTAAAAATATATATTTTTTGACTCTATTTTACTCTTATACTCTGAAATAAAGATTTTTATTACTTTTTAAGCCATATTCGGCTGGAGGCCATCGGTTTATATTTATAATATTTAAATTTGAAGTAATTACGTTCAGTAATTCAGAAGTTATAAGGCTCTGACAGACGGACGGACGGACGGGCGGAGGGACGGACAAGTGCAAATTCACTCAAGTAGACTCATAGTACGGGACTAATAAACATTGACCCTAAAAAAAAATATGTAAAGCTGATTTCTGGCACAAGTGTTCCTTGGGGTCTGGGAAGTACCTCTTAAAAATTCCCCCCCCCCCCCCCCCCCTAGGTCGCGGGCGTTCCCCCACACCCCCCCAAACGTCTCCCCAACCACAGTTTTTTGTGATTTTCTCAAAAAATATTAGTGCTAGAAAAAAACTTTCTATGGCGAAAATTATCTTCATTAAATTATCTACAAAATAATATCATAGTTCATTTCGATAAGACTAATAGTTTCGGAGATATGTTAACCCTTTATGCATGAAAAGAAAATATTTTGCATGTATGGCTTTTTGTAATGTAGTTTCTTGTGATTTCCATAAAAACTGATAGAGCTACAAAAATGTTGTCTGAAGCAAAATAAAAGGCTATTAAATTAGCTATAAAATGATATTTAGTTTATTTTGATAAGAGTAATAGTTTTGGAGATATGCCTACCTATTGTGTAAGATAAAGAAAATAATATGCAAATACCGTGTACGTTGTTTTTAATTTTCGAATAAAAAATTACAGAGTTAGGAAAAACTGATTGTAGCAGTAAGAAACATAGTTAAATTACCTACAAAATAGTATTCAGTTCATTTTGATAGCACTAATAATTTCGGAAATATTATCTGTCATAGTTAACATGAAAGCAATATTGCTCAAAATTTTATATGTTTTCTGTAATTTCTAGAAAACTATTAGAGCTAGGTAAAAAACTCTAAAAAAATAAATAAACACCATTTAACCAGTTATTTCAAAAAAATAGTTTATAAAGATAGGACTTATAATTTAGAATATATATCCATGTATAGTGTACGAAAAAAATAAAAAAATTGCTAGAATCCTATGTTATTTGCAATTTCCACAAAAACTATTAGAGCTGGAAAAAATCCTCGGAAGAATAATTAATTTCACTAAATTACCCACAAAAAAGTCTCATGGTGAATTTAGATAGGACCCATAGTTCGAGAAATATGGCAACCTATATTCCAAGTTTTTTTTGTTTTTTCAACAACTGTGGTTATATTTTTGAATTTTCACAGAAACTACTAGAACTAGGAAAATAAACATAAGAAGCAAAAATGGACTTCATTAAATTATCTTCAAAATAGTTTTTAGTTTATTTTGATAAAACCAATAGTTTCGGAAATACGGCTGCCTAACTGGAATAAAAAACTAAACCTTTGTAAAATCCGTAAATGTTTATTGTAATTGCAAGAAAAAATATTAGAGTTAGGAAAAAAGCTGTCAGGACTTAGTACAAAGATTATTAATTTACCTACAAAATAGTGTTTAGTTTATTTTGATAGGACAAATAGTTTTCGAAATATACCTTGCTGTTGTGTAAGAACCGGTGGTAGTCATGTAGACTTAGCATAATACTACATAATAAATAGAAATTAACCCATAAATGTAACATATTTTTATAACATCCCCTCCTCCCACAACCACCTTCCACAACCTCCCTCTACCTCCCACAGAACCCCCTCCCACCCTCCACAATCCCTTGCCCTCCATCATCCACAACCCCCTCCTCCCTCCCACAACCCCCTCCCCCTCCCACAACCCCCCTCCCCCCATTATTTACGAAGTGCGGTGTTGTTTTGTAGATAGATAGATAAAGATATCATGATTAAGTATTACTATTAGTTTATTGTATTATAGCATCGATGATTTTCAAATAAAATGTCATGCACATTTTGGATTGTAATATTTCCGAAAGTTTTAGGTCTATTGAAATGAAATAAAAAACATTTTGTAGAAGATTTTATGAACTTTCATTTTGTTCTTATGGTTTTTTTCCTAGCTCTTATACTTTTCGTGTAAATCACAAGAAAATCAAACAATTTTTCAAAAAAATAAAAAATACGCAAAATAAGCCGGCATATTTCCAATACTATTTGTCCTATCATAATGATTTAAACGCCATTTGGTAGACTATTTAATGTAGAATATTTTTGCATATATGGTTTTTTTCTAGCACTAATATTTTTTGAGAAAATTACAAAAAATTGTGGTTGGGGAGACGTTTGGGGGGGTGGGGGGGAACGCCCGCGGCCTAGGGAGGGGGAATTTTTAAGAGGTACTTCTCAGACCCCAAGGAACACTTGTGCCAAAAATCAGCTTTACATTTTTTATTTTAGGGTTCCCAATTCCCATACAACGCTTGCATAAGTAGCCTGAGCTATCAGAGACCTTCGCTTCGCTCGGTCAATTAAAATTGAAGCTTCCGGTAAGTATAAATGGCGTAATGGGCAGAGCTTAACGTGAGGGTTAGGGCTGGTATTATGGATACTTATATACTCGATATAAAATTATCACAAATATACTTAATGAATAATTAATCAAAATTTTTGAAAAACACCAGTATTCGTTGTTTATAATGGACTAGCTGATGCCCGTGACTCCGTCCGCGTGAATTGAGGTTTCTTGGTTCCCACTGTAACTCTTAAATTTTCCGGAAAAAAAATTATCGATGTGTTATTCCAGACTACAATCTATCTCCTTCATCCATCCATACATCCAATCTTTCGCGTTTATAATATTAGGATCAATCAAATGAATATTATAAATGCGATAGTTTGGATGGATGGATGTATGGATGGATGTGTATTACTCAATCACGCCCGAACGGCTTAACGGATCTGGAACACATAGGCTACTTTTTATCCCGGAAAATAAAAGAGTACCTGCGGGAACCGAAAAACCTCAATCCACGCGGACGAAGTCGCAGGCATTAGCTAGTATGAATAATAAAAGTAGACTGACTTTAAAATTGATTTACTTATTTCTAAAATTTATAGATGAAAAAAGCAATTGATAATATCACATTATACATAAGTATATAAAACTTCTTGCTCTTCTTTTTAAACAGCATTTATAGTATAGGTCCAGTAGTTTTTCGGAAAATCGATCGGAGGGCCTCTTGTTGGCCAGAGTAGTGGACTATGGCTGAACCCTTCTCATGCCAAAAGCTGGAAGCTCCTACTCAGTAGGGGACGCTGGCTGGGTAAAATGATGAGTAAAAATATAATCATGATGCAACGCCCCCGTGTTGGCCAGGTTGGTGGACTATGGCCAAACCGTTTTCATTCCGAGAAGAGACTCATGCTTAAGTGAGCCTGTAATGGGTTGAAGTATTATGTATTCTGTTTTGAGAAACATCGTCTTTACTTTCTGGACACAAACTGAGGTTCAATTTTTGCAAGGGTTGCCTTGCCTGTTGCCCTGGTGGTATAGGCTGGCTACGCTAAGTCTGCAGCACTGGTAGAATGGTAGAATTTGAAAATCTGTTGATGATAACACAGACTGTAATGCGAAAAAACGCATTTGATACTTGTGTTTTTTGTTTTTAATTTGCTTTCTTGGGAGCGTGGTCATTGGTCGAGTACATTTTAAAGAGTAAAATGTAAATATAGGGCACAGTTTTGATAGCCTAATATATTTAGAGCATACTTACATGATCCCCGTATACATTATATTTATATAAATTCTATAAATTATATTCGCCGTTAATTCGTCTGCGTGGATTTAAACTCAGGTAGAACCGTATATTTTTGTTCAGGGAATGAGTCAAAAAAGGTAACAGACAGTTACTTTCGCATTTAATATAAGTGTGAATATACTGACGCTAAAGATTAACAACAAATTATTACTCGATCAGGGGAGATCTTTTGAACTACTTAAAGACAGTATAAATGAATTGAAACATAGTCAATAGTCAAAGCTGTTTTATTTAAAATAGATACCAACACTGTTCACTTTTCGAACGTCAGTTAAATATGAGACGTGATGCTGATAATTACTACAGTTAAGGTCTGAGAAAAGCCCATGCAGTAAACTCAAGAAGGGCTTACTTTACATCTCCATCTCATATTTTTATATTTCCTTCATCAAAATCTGAATCTAAATACTCTAAGTCTTCAAATTGAAATTGTCAATATTGACTTTCGTTTCCCGTGCTGCACGTTTTTTGCCGAGAGTCCTCCAGATTCCCTGATTAGATTGGTCCTCTATTTGAATAACTCTTAAGGTTCGGCCGCTTATGCCTGGAAATAAATGAAAATAATTATTGTTTTCACATTTGCGGCAAAAAAAAATATGTTGGAGGTTCTATACTCTATAGACCAGGACACGATCGCTCTTGATGAAGGCAGCACGTTTCTAAATCCCACCCCAAGAGAGAGATAGATTAACTTGTTCCAAATCCTTAAGTTTCTGAAGGACAGCCTGGAGATGAGGCTTTAACCCTTCGCTTATTTCACCTTGAATTTATACAATTATTAATAATAAATATTAAAACTTGATAGGATATCCATCATAATCATATGAACAGGTGAATATAAACCGATTAAACGTTTTATATAAATAATGTAAGTATTTTATGCAAAGATCGAAAGGCAAAATATCAAAACCGTTTGGTCAACTTACTTGTCTACTTATCGATTTCTTGTAAACATTGTTGTTTTTGGCTAAATACAGCATCGTGCCTTTACTTCTTGGACTTTAAAAATCATGTTATATAATAACTCGCACACATTACTTTTTAAATTTACTTTCACCATTGTTGATCACATAAAAAATTCTTTTCAAAAAACCGACTTCCTAAGCCACTGTAAAGTAAAAAATAATTTTGATTTCTACACACTATGTTGAAGTCGGGCGAGCCTGACGCGTCAACTTTGCCTATATTTGTTACTCGCCCGACTTCGACATAGTGTGTAGAAATCAAAATTATTTTTTACTTTACAGTGGCTTAGGAAGTCGGTTTTTTGAAAAGAATTTTTATTTTTAACTTTTTAGTGTACCTACTCTTAAATCCAGTACCCTGCAGCATCAAAGTTGAGGAGTTGGGACTTGGGTTTAAGTATAAAGTCGTTGCTTGAAACCTACAATATGAATTCACCATAAAAAAATCCTAAATCGCTATTTTTAAGGAGTTCTGTACCCTGCAGCATCAGGGTTGAGGATTTGGGACTCAGAGTTGTATCGTATACACGTGACTTGATACCTACTATATGAATTCACCATCAAAATTTCCTAACTCACTAGTTTTGATGATTTCATGTAGTACGGTACACCTACAGCATCAGGATTGAGGATTTGGAGTCAGAATTTTTTATGGGACCACTTTGTGAGCTTCCTCTAACCAATGATTTTTCAAATCGGTTTGGAAACCACGGAGATATGCGGTAACATACATTAAAAAAAAAAAATATATACGCGCCGAATTGAGAACCTCCTCCTTTTTTGGAAGTCGGTTAAAAACTACAACAAAATACATGAAAATATTCACAAAATAGGTAATTAGTCACAGCCAAAACACCGGAAGCAAAACAGACGCCATTTTTATGCTACAAAAAATTGGCTTCAATAGCTAAGTCACAGGCTAAAGACGACGTCATATGACAATAACCTGACACGTTCACGCTATAACTTAATACACCTGTTTCTCTAAATTATCGTAGCTTTCAGTAAGTAAGAAACGTCAAAACATAGTTTTACATGTTTTATTAACAAAATGCATCGTATAACTATAATTATTGAGTAAAATGCAACATATCCTCTCTTAAATATAAAATCAAATATACTGCCACCAACTATAGCTATAGCGATCTTAGGTAGCGATGCTGTATATACTCTGTGCCTTGGCATTAAACCCACCCCTCTACAGGGCGACCGCGTATCTTTTGCATCAATCATTGATACATCGCAATCACCTCTGATTGGTTAACACTCTTCCACTATTGGACGAAATCCATTGACGCAGCAAGAATACCATAATTTCAGCCAATCGGAGGTGATTGCGATATATCAATGATTGGGGTAGGGTAGGTAATGATTGATCCAAAAGTTACACGGTCGCCCTGCTTATTATACTCTATGATCAGCTCTATGATATTTGGTCACGATTTGTCTCTGCCCTATTCTATATTCTCTACCGTTTCATTCAATTTCATAATTTTGTACTCGCTTCGGTTATATGTCGTGTTATTGAAAAATACAGAAATGATTTTAGATAGGACAGGTCGACATTTTTTACTACATGACTGTAATTAGCAAAGAGTGAAGTGATCAAATGTGTAGTAGAGTTTTGTGAATAGTGGTTACAAATGTTTTGTGATTGATCTAACGATTCATTGGTACGCAAGATGGACGAAATGTCTAAGGGCATGTCAGAAACAGGAAGCACCACTGCAACTGACAAAAATCAAGATGTTGATGGTAATTTTTCCCTTTTAAGCCTTGCCTTTTGTTGGTATCCTCAAACCTCTCGTTGCTATGTGACTTTATTGAAAGGCGAACCAGTCCAGCGAACGATTTTACATTAAATGTATTTTTGCCTATTTCTAGTACAAAATTATCATTTGCAGTCTGTTTACTAATACCTATTAGATATTTATTTTATGTTAAATAACCTTTTTAAATTGCCATTTGAGAAAGGAAACTGTAAACAAAGTCAAACAAATTAAGTTTTGTTGTTATTATTTTAACATTACGGTTTTCAAAACTAAGTATTTTGCGTTATGTAATTTTCCTACTTTAGGAATTTGTTTTGGGTCCAGAATAAGTTGTTATTCATTGTCGTTATGTTATAAATTTTTCTACAATTGATTTTCTTTGGTAAGTAGGTACTTCTACTTACTTTTTATCTGAAACATTTTAAATTCATTATACTGTTTAAATACAACCTCGATATTCACCTTATAAAACCTAATATTTAATTGCAAAAGTTTGGATGGATGGATTTATGTATGTATGGATGTTTGTTACTCAATACCCCAATGTCTGAACGCAACTGGATGAAATTTGGCACCGAGATAGATTATAGTCTGTAATAATACACACACACATTAGCTAGTAATAACTAGTGGTTTGCCCAGAACTGAGACCTTGCGGTACGTCTAAGTCATCTTTACGTTCATAGACATCAGTACTATCAGTAGACTATTTTTTTATTCCACTTAAGATGGTGCTAATGTCTATTATTTGTAAGCACAAATGAATAAACTTTTACAGAGCGTCATCTACTGACATCATTGTGAAGTTTTGTTAAAAATACTGAAGTTCATTAAAAATTAAATAATTTTGTTTCCTTAAAATATTTATCTAATTTTAGTATATGTTGTTCAAGTACAGGATATAATTCAAATAAATTGATGCAAATTTCAGGTGCAGCCTTTCAGAAAATTTAGAGTTCTGAGGTTAGCCTTGGACGTTAGAAAATCTCCACTGTGAAAGCCCCCCATTTGGTCAATTTTAGGGAACAATTTTGAAAAAATATTTTACTCTATATTGGACTCTATTCCTAATTATCTTTAAAATGTTATACCGCAACCCTATGTAACGCTATAAAAAATATTTTACTTTGCATTCGCTTTTATGAGAGCCCCCTGAAATAAAGATTTTTATAACTCTTAAGCCATTTTCGGCTGGAGGCCATCGGTTTACATATTATATTTAAAGTTTGAAGTAATTACGTTCAGTCATTCAGAAGTTCTAAGGCTCTGACAGACGGATGGACAGACAAGTGCAAATTCACTCAAGTAGACTCAGAGACCTTCGCTTCGCTCGGTCAATTATTTAAGATAAAATCTGCCCCTTCAGAAAAGTCCTTGCAAACAAAGACAGCATTTGCACAGCAACATGCAGGGACACTTTTTCCAAATATATTAGAGATGGATGGAAACTGACTGCAGCATGACTGTTGTCCTTGTCAAATTTAGTGGCCGAAGGGATCTTAATTATATTAATCATCATCACAGTGATAGTGCGTCCTAGAGATATGGCTTTTATACAGGCATTTAACTAAGGTTTCTTGTAAACAGTCTGGATAAAGTTCCATTTTGTTAGACTTGGTCTAAGAAAGTCAAATGGAAACTGTAACATAAAACTATTATATAGTTTATGACCTTTTTGAACAAAACTGTACTGAAGCTGTTGATATCAATTGAATCTAACCAATCAATTATTTGGTTCAGTTATCTTTTTAGGTTAGGAACCATAACTAGAAGAATAAAATTAACTTACCTAATTGCACATCACTACATGTGAAATAACGAAGGCCCCCTTGCCAGGTCTGTCTATTGTGTTGGTCTGTCTGTTTGAATGTGATAAACTCAAAAACTACTAAACCAATTTTCATACACTAATGGCCAGAGTAATTCAAGAGGAAGGTGTGTAGATACTTATTTATTATTGTTTTGTGTAAATTGGTTGAAATATGATGATGATTGTTGAAGATATGGGAAAATATCAAGCCAACTGGAAGCTGGTGGAATAATCTTATTAAGTTCTAAAGAAAAGTCTGCGATGGCATATGTCTGTCTTTTAAGGATAGCTTACTATACAGGTATACCCATTTTATAGTTTAAAAAAACGGTCACATGACACATAATATGATGTGGTAATTGGAAAACTATTTTGAAGGATATTACTTAAGTAATTCTTATAAAATTAAATACATTAGTTACCTTAAGTATTTTCCATGCACATAATAATTGTCCTATACACCATGCGATTTTAAATATTATCTTAGGACTTATCACAAAATCAAAACTATCGGGTCGGCCAAATAAATTCAATTGGTCTCACTCCAAGCCTAACTAGCCTAGGAAGACACAACAGAAAAAGTAAGCATATGCTATGCTACCCCCCTGCAAAGCCTGGGCGGGTTGCTAGTTACCTATAAAGATAATTATACTTAATATTACATAATTGAGATACCAGCTATCTAACAGGAAAATGTGTAAGTTTGGCTTAATAAATTCAAATTACCTATATTAATTTCATCATCTAAATTAAATTATTTTCCTGCAAATGACAATATTCTCTTTTGAGGATTTCATAAACATATTTTTAACTTCTGGTAGCAGCAGTATACCAGCTGACAGTGCATGCTTTCTATTGTAACAGACTTGCTCATTTCAAACTATGATATTTATTAAGTAATATAAATGCTTGATAAGTAGCTGACTAGATAACGTAGAGTCGTAGAGTAAAACTGCACTGAAGACAATCTGTTACAAAGATACAATAGCTCTATTACTTGATGATCAAACTGGCAGATTTTGCAGATGGCGTAAAGCATGGTTTGCGGCACGCGCGCCAACCATGCTAGCATTGGTAGAACAACTGCGGTCATACCTCGGAGGAGGATGTGAGTGGATAACCAGCATGTCCTACTCTCCAAATCACCCAATAATAGTAAAGAGCCTAAATCAAACAACGGTGATTTTGTGCTATCATAACAGACTATTACAATGTTTCAAGTTTTTGCATTAATTTTTAGCATTTTCTGTGAGTGAAGCTTAAAATCCATCCATTTTATTAACTTGTTTACCTAAACTAAGAGCATTTTTTTTCCAAAGTGGCTTAAAAGAGTGTTTTCATTGTGACAATAATAATAATATGCAAAACACCATTGGCGTTTTCTGAGCTTATAATAATGAATGATTATGTCGGAAAATTTAAAATGATGACAGACTATTAAGTATTCTGTGACAGTACAGATAAATGAAATGCTGTGAATTTGTTAGATATTACCTAAATAAATGAGCTCTGCAGCCCTATTCTCTAACTCAGTGGCTATCAAAAAATTAAGCCCACTGATATATATTAGCCATTGAAGGTTTGCTTATGAAAATGTTAGCCAACAAGAAAGGTTATGATTTTAGCAGTATATATATATATTCAATATTATTTATGTATGTTTGTATTTATGTTCCACCATAGCGCCTAAACTACTCAGCCGAATTTGATGAATAAGGTGTCAACTGTGGCCTTATTACGTAACTAGCGGACGCCCGCGACTTCATCCGCGTGACATAAGATTTTTAATTTCCACAGGCACTCCTTACTTTTTCGGGATAAAAAGAAGCCCATGTCACTCTCCAGGTACTCAACTATACCCAATACCCGTGCAAAAAATCACGCCGATCCGTTGCTCTGTTGCGGCGTGATTGAAGGAAAATCTCCCTATTTGACTTTCGATAGAAATTTCAAAAATTGTGAAATCCGTATTTCATCCTTTTTAACCGGAAGCCCAAATACCAACTTTCATGGCTATAGCTTGAAAAAACGACGGAATTTCATAAAACTTTCCACCCCTATTTAATCCCTTTGGGGGTGGAATTTTTAAAAATTGTTACACACGTCCTTCTTATATTTTACCGAAAACCAAAATACCAAGTTTCGTAGATATAACTTGAAAAATAACTTGTAAAATAAAAGACGTTCATACAAACTTTCATCCCCTATTTCAGCCCTTTGGGGGTAGAATTTTCAAAAATGGCGATATACGTATTTCTTCATTTTGAACCGGTAGCTCAAATACCAAGTTTCATGGATATAACTTGAAAAATGACGGACTTTCATACAAACTTTCAACCCCTATTTTACCCCTTTGGGGGTGGAATTTCCGAAAAAACTTTCTTAGTGGATACTAGGGTTGCCAACCGTACTATAATATATAGTATTGTACTGTATTTCGGGTCTGCGTACTATATTATACTGTTGAAGAAGCACAGTATGCAAAAATACTACATTTACAACACCGAAATCTAACAAACAAATCCTTTATTTTAAAAATTTATGAAAGTGCTTTTTCATTAACTTTTGAGTGATGCAATAGCTTGTAGCGCATCGGAACGTATCTACGAGTATCTTACTGCGTTTCGAACTTGTCAAAGTCAAACGAATGATTGGTCATTGGTCTGTTTTATTTTAGTTTTGGGATTTTGGTAATTATTTCCAATTATACTGTTCTTTCTTTTGAGAAGTCAAAGTCGTAAAAATTATTAAAAAATGCAAGAAGTGCAAATAAATATACTTTTTACAAAAAAAAATTTTCTTCGTCTACTTTTTGCGTTTTCCATAAAATACTATATTTTTTTGAAGTGTACTATATTTTTTTATAGCTTAGTCTGAAAATACTATATTTCGGTGAAGAAATGATGGCAACCCTAGTGGATACCTACTCTTTACAAAGAACACACCCTCCAAATTTCATGTCTCTAGGACCAGCGGTTTAGGCTGTGCGTTGATATAAATAAGTCAGTCAGTCAGTCAGTCAGGACTTTGAATTTTATATATATGTCACCGTAAGATTGTAAAAACCGTTAGATTATAATCTAACTCGCGAAATTGTAAACTGTCGAATGATTACAATATAACGGATTATTTTTCGGTAGATTGTAATCTGTTAGGTTTATTAACCTACAAGAAAGACACAAGAAAACGTAAATACAATGAATATTTCAAAAATTGACACTTAAAACATTGAACGGTTCACAATCTTTCGACTGTTTATAATCTATCGAAAAAAAAAGCGTTAGATTACAATCTTACGGTTTTTACAATCTTACGGTGACATATATAGCTAATGACAGCTACATTGTAACGATCCCAATCACCTCTGATTTGTTAGCACTCCTGCTTTTGATCAAAATTCATTAATGCAGTTATAATACCATAAATTCAGCAAATTATAACAATTGAGACTCTAACAATGATTGGTGCAGATTTTACATAATTAGGCTACCTAGGCTATGTTGACATCAATATGACAGGTATAACATCCAAAAAAGTGGGCGCAATTGAATTTTTTTTCTGTAGTTGGGCATGGTTTATTCTATTGCAATTAAGTATGTTTTTAGAGAAGTGCAAAGTTCGTGGGCTTGTTAATGGGGCTGATTCTGTAGAGCACAATCTCTTAACTAAACTAAAATTAGAGCATTGCTAATATTGCTCACCTTTTCATAATACTCCCTACGGAAAGGGACAGAACTACATTTAAAGCTGCCATTTTAGTTTAGTTTAGAGATTGTGCACTACAGAATCAGCCCCAATGTGTCATCTATTAGTGCTTTTATCTTAATACTGACAGCTTGTTTTAATTTCATAGTAAACCTTCAATGGATAAAAAAAAAACCGGCCAAGTGCGAGTCGGACTCGCGCACCGAGGGTTCCGTACAAACATGTAGTAAGTTTTAAATTATTAAAAAACTACTTACTAGATCTCGTTTAAACCAATTTTCGGTGGAAGTTTGCATGGTAATGTACATCATATATTTTTTTTAGTTTTATCATTCTCTTATTTTAGAAGTTACAGGGGGGGGGGGACGGACACATTTTACCACTTTGGAAGTGTCTCTCGCGCAAACTATTCAGTTTAGAAAAAAATGATATTACAAACCTCAATATCATTTTTGAAGACCTATCCATAGATAACAACACGTATGGGTTAGATGAAAAAAAATTTTTTGAGTTTCAGTTCTAAGTATGGGGAACCCCCAAAATGTATTGTTTTTTTACTATTTTTGCTAGTAAATCTTAATGCGGTTCACAGAATACATCTACTTACCAAGTTTCAACAGTATAGTTCTTATAGTTTCGGAAAAAAGTGGCTGACATACGGACGGACAGACAGACAGACAGACAGGCAGACAGACAGACATGACGAATCTATAAGGGTTCCGTTTTTGCCAAATTTGGCTACGGAACCCTAAAAATATATGTCAGTGGTTTTCTTTTTTCATAGCCACTGAGTTACAGAGTAGGTGAACTGGAAAGATTTTTACATCTGTCCAAAAGGAAATTTCCAATAAGGTCTACAAGGTTGGCTTGCGGAAGTACAAAGAGTTTAAGTATTTATCTGTCATAAATCTTTCTCTAATAAATTACTGTATTAATTTAATTACATTTTAAAAATAGTTTGAAATTATCCAAACAGAAATAATCCAAAATTTTGGTAGGTACATAAATGTAACTAATGTTTGAATTTTGATTTTTGGGTGGCTTACTACTTACATCTTCATTTTAAAACTATTGAAAAAAAAGTAAGAGCCTGGGAGCCAGGCCTCGATTTTGTAGGTATAAGCCATACCTAATATCATCTTAACTATTACACGAAAAATAAATATCAGGTGTCTGAGAAATTCGCCTTCAGTATTTGTCGATATGAAGTAGAAAATTAATGATCACCTAGCACACAATGCCAAAAATTGGCGGGTGTTCCCGACCGGTGCTTTGGATGAGTCAGCGACCCTGAACCGTTGGTGAGACGATGGCTGAAAACACGTCCCGAAAGATCGACAAATATTTATGTATGTTAGAACTATAACCCAAGCTAACAATTCATTGATGATGACGATATGTTATATGCCAAATTATGTTAAATTTTCCCTGATATGTGACATTGATGAAATATATATTTAAACACTCTCGCTCGACAGATTGGTTTATTGCGTTACGTCTACTACTATAATTAGAACTTTTATATTATACATTTGGAAAACAGTTACGTACTTTTTTGTTGTGTATGTAACATTGATGTTGTTATTTCACTCCGTATAATCAGTTGCATTGACCTGCTATTTACACGAGAGAATTCGTGGCAAAAGGATCAAAGAAAATGCTGTATAGTGTATTCTTCGTCTGGTTTTTTTCAATTACGATTTGTCGTAATCAGGCAAATCATGTTTCAGTTCACGGATTTCCTTTTGTGAAATGCTAAAATATGTCTTTCTTTGGAATTTGAACAGAAAGGGCTATAGTTATATTAAATTTAGATTACCGTTTGGACGGTCAGGTCCCGCGTGTGCGTTCATATTTGCGTCAGTTCTGTAAGCCTTCATTGTGTACTTAACTCATAATAATTTGACTGCCATATGTATAGAATTAAAATTAACTAGTTAATAACAAAACTTATCAACTATAGAAAATATTTTTTATTTCTTTGTACCTAACTATATGTATAAATATGTACGTTCTTACGCTCGCTGAATTTGGTATACATAAGCATGCTAGTTGTCAATATATATTTTTATAATACAAAAGAGCCCGTTCTTAAAATGTCTCGTGAATTAAAATGTATATTGAATTCATAATTATTATAACCCAATTATGAATTCCATATACCTTCCGTCTAACCGACTACGTACGTCCGGCTTCTATGGTTGAGTGACATCGTTGACCATTATAATATTGACGGTTGCCAGGCTCGTCAACGCCGATGGTGTACGTGAACGAATCGTGCCTGGAGTGCGAAAGAGTTCGCGCGGCTTGCGAGCGGTTGGGCGCCGTGGCGGCCGTGCGGGGGCCAGAAGTGCTGCCCTTGACCCAGCAGCAGCCAGTCCCTCCCTCCTACCTTGTGACCGCACCCTTCGAAGGAGAACTCTTCGATGCAGCACACAAAGCAAAATATAGGTCAGTATCGTTTGTGCTACATAAATCGTTAACGGACTCAAGACCTAGGGGCCGCATTGCTTTTGCTTTGAAATTATCCACAAAGGTGTGATCAAAAACGCGAGACGAGAAAAGTGGTGGGATTTCTACGGCGCGGGAACGCGATTCATTGTTCTTTCGCAATTATTTTAAATGGATGAGGGGTTGGTACCTACTAGGTAACATATTTTAGATTGCAAATAAATAAATGAATTACGGTTTTTTATTAGGCCATTAACACTGACGACTGTGCTAAAACTGATCGTTATTTGCAATTAAAAAATATTGGCACACCGCACGGTGGCGAACGATCTCCGCAGAAGTTTTCAAGCTCATTATTATAATATTATTATGTTTTGACGCTTTTTTCATCTACGTCGTATCTGACACCCTGTGGTTTAGTGTAAGAAGCTTAAAACAAATTATTTGAGTTATTTTGGACTTATATAATAATATGTAAACAATGGTGCCAATTCCGACTGCATTTCTCTAAAGTTAGAATCGCTTAAATAAGACTTAGAGACGTATGCTATTCTGACAAACACCTATTTGACAGGTCTAACCTAAAATTAAATCTGACAGCTCTAACTATTCAATTTAGCGATGATTTAGCGAAATGCTATTCTAATCGATGTTCTAAACGTCAAAATTAAGAAACGTCAAACTAAAAATAGATAATTATCTCTAATTTTAGACAGGACCTCGGAAGGTGGCCGCTAAGTCTAGAGAAGCAAAATAAACACGAATTTTCACAAAAAGTTATTTCTTTTGATAGTTCAAGTGCAATTTCTATGCATTATTAGGTGCATTTGGATCGACTTTAGTGTTTAATGTTACAACAAATGGAAAAATAGAGTGCTGTGGTAGGTCTAACTATGAATACAGAGAAAACTAAATTGATGACAAATGGAGACCAAATTACTATAAAAGTTAATAACAAAGCAATAGAATATGTTGAAGAAGATGACTAAAGAAGTTAACCAAAGAATAATTCACATGAAACGATACCTACTGGTCTTTAAAGGAAATTATGAAAAGTAAAGAACTTCCAGTAAGTGCAAATCAAAAAGTATTTGATACATGCATCCGTGTAGAACTTACGGATGCCAAACTTGGTCACTTACCAAAGCAAACGCACTGAAACTAGAAACTTGTCAAAATAGTATGGAGAGATTATATGATAAACATATAAAAGAAAGACAGAATAAACTTAAAAACTATAAAAAAACGCAGCAAAGTGAAGGATGTAACAGAGCATATAAGAAGGCTATAATTATAATGGCTTTGGACTGGAGTCATGATGAGAGACAGTGGTTGAAAATTGACTAAGGAAGTGACCGAGTGGTATCCTAGGGGTGGGAAAAGGTGTAAAGGAAGACAAAGGAAAAGATGGGAGGATGATTAAGAGTGGTGGCTTGTGCTACATGGCACAGAACAACATAGGAGAGGAAGATCTGGAAGGCTCTGGAGCAGGTCTATGACACAGGACAAGGTGATGTTCACTAAAAAAAATTAAAAAAGAAAAACAACAAACTTATTTGTAAAAATATTTATTCAGCAATGAAGGCTATGATTATAAGTGTTTAAAATTATAACAGCTATTAAAATGGAAGAATACGTTGTTGCAGCTCTGGTTATTATCGAGAGAAAGGTAAATTTTG
The DNA here is from genome assembly GCA_963932025.1 of Erebia epiphron. Taxonomy (NCBI): domain Eukaryota; kingdom Metazoa; phylum Arthropoda; class Insecta; order Lepidoptera; family Nymphalidae; genus Erebia; species Erebia epiphron. The sequence goes on along the minus strand of OZ009956.1, from coordinate 13,615,195 downwards.
TAATCTGAGTTAGTACCTAGTATTCATAGGGTAAATATAATAATATGCAATAATATATAATAAGTAAAATATGCAAATTGTGACCAGTCGGACATAGTTGCACCATAATATGGGTTGCTTTCCTACCGTTGAGGTACGCACACCCAATGGTCAGTAGCTCTGGAGTTTCATAAGAAAACCAAGATAAGCTAGGGAAGACGCCATACAGAGAGCCAGCTCATGCCGTTTGCCTTTTCTGTGGTAGGTATTAGGTAGTTGGAACCCATAGAGTAGAAAATAATACAAATCATAAGCTAATTCCTTTGTATTAGGTACTCAGCTATACAACATTACTTTAGTAAAGGTTAGGCAGAAGATAAATTTTTAAAATTATTTAGGTTGCTTTAACCCACTGCAACATAATATTATAAAATATGTTAATTTAGTAGGTATATTTCAGTATGTAGCACATAGTTTTTCAGTTATATCTAAAGAACAAGTGCAAATTCTCTCAAGTAGACTTGGAGACTGCTTCGCACGGTCAAATATGCATGTTTTCACTAAACTGACAAAATATACAAGTTGCAGTTTTTTTCAAGTAACTTTTCCCTTCCATAGAATAACAAATACAAAAATTCAGTGCATTTTGCAGATGGTGCTGATGAAAACTAATTAATTCAAGATGACTAAAATTTGAACTGACATGTATTCAATCTCAAACTCCACAATACAGCTGCAAGGGCTTTGCTGAGACTGCAGAAACATAATTACACATCATCTGTTACTACCATGCTGTGCTAATGCATGCTAATACGTTGTTGCAGCTCTGGTTGTTCCGAGAGAAAGGTAATTTTGAAATATTCATAATCTTAGGTATAACTCTTAAGGTTAATAACATAATGCAGATTGTGACAGACATAGCTATACTATAAGGGTTGCTTTCCTACTGTTTAGGTACGCAAACCCAATGGTCTGTAGCTCTGTAGTAGAAACTAGAGAAGACATCATACAGGGAATCAGCTCATGCGGTTTGGTTCTTCTGTGGTAGGTCTAATACCTAGCATTAGTTGGAACCCATACAATAAAAGAATACAAACATAAGCTGATTCTATTTTGTATTAGGTACTTAGCTATACTTATATCTACCCAGTCCTATACCTAAGTGGTAGATGTACCTAACTTGTTTAGGAATATCTACCACTTTGGTATGGGTTAGACAGAAGAGTAATTTTTAAAATTATTTAGATTGCCTAAATCAGGACCCCACCCACTGCAACATAATGCTATGTATAAATTACTTAGAATATTGTAAAAAATATAAATTAAGTAGGTATATTTAAGTATGCAGTCAATAGGAAACACATAGTATTTCAGTTATATCTACATAACAAGTGCAAATTCACTCAAGTAGACTTGGAGACTTAGCTTCATTGGTCAAATATGCATGTTATCACTGAACTGACAAAATAAACAAGTTGAAGTGTTTTCAAGTAACCCTTTCCTTCCATACAATACCAAATACAAAAATTCTGTGTACTTTGCAGCTATAGTGCTGATGAAAACCAATTAATTCATGGGGCAAATTAATCCAAGACTAACGGACAAGTTCTGGTTGAACAGACATGACATATTCAATCTCAAGCTCCAGAACAGCTGGAGAGGCTCTGCTGAGACGGCAAAAACACATAATTTACACATCATCTATTACTAGTGCCCTGCGCTAATGCACAAACATAGCCTTCACATAGTCTATCCAATAAGGCTAATAAGGATGTCCCGGCATAGAAGCTGCTACTGTTCTTGGCTGTAAGTGGTATTGGATCAAAGGCCTTGCATAGCTGTCTCTCCAAGAAGAAGAGAAAAATATATGGATTTCCTTGCATAAGCAAGAATAATTAGACAAGGATTTATTGATAGATACTTTAAATAATAAAAAGAAAATTAATTAAAATTTTATTTTTGTGTTATTCTTTCATCAAGGTACCCAAATAAAATTGAATAAATTTCAATACATAATTAACATTAGATACATAACAATGTTATGTATACATAGTTCTTTCATTTCAAATCAACATATTGGTATAATAAGATGATGCTTGTGAGCCCTTGGAAACTGATGCTTCAAGATAAAAATTAATAATTCCAGGATGTAAGCCTACCTACCTATGTACTAAATTGGATCAAAATTGGTTAATTCGATGGTCCAATCATACAGACACATGTGAGATCCATAGAGTGTACTTTGACTTGGCTCAGACTTTACTAAGAGTTAAAAAGAGGTGGATTTATGGGAGTAACATAAATGTATCTCGTTTTAACTGTGTCTTAAGTCTGAGCAAAGTCAGAGTTCGCTCTATAGATCTCACACATAAAGGTACATCTTCTAAAACCTAAACATCAACTATAATATAGCTATTCCATGTAAAATCATCTATACTATAATATATTATAAATGCGAAAGTTTGGATGGATGGATGTTTGTTACTCAATCACGCCCAAACGGCTGAACAGATTTGGGTGAAATTTGGCACAGAGATAGATTATAGTCTGCAATAACACATAGGCTACTTTATATCCCGGAAAATTAAGGAGTTCTTGCAGCAGGAACCAAAAACCTCAATCCATGTGGACATAGTCGCGGGCTTCAGCTAGTTATTTATAATTATTGTAACAGTGCCTGGGGTCTAGGTAGACTTGACTTCAAGCACTTCGTTGTACATTCTCTGTGCAACCTGATCAGATAGGTTATGCAGGGTTTATTGTACCTATTAACGGTTCAAATAAAACTAATATGATTGTAAGCCACACAGGTTGTTTATTATCAATAAGTCTTGCACTGATAAAAGGTTCTTAAACTGTATTTGAGACACTAGATGCTAAAAGAGACAGATTCGCGCTTATTGTAGGTTAGGTTAGTTACTCTATTTCAGTAAATCTACTTTTATGTTCGCGACAATTAATCCGAGTGTCCTAGACTTGAAGAGATTCAGGCATCAATTAGGATATTATACGGTAGGTACATGGTTCACAAACACTGGACTTCACGTTTTATTTCGGAAACGGAACGGAAGATATGCGAACGCCGGTTATCCAACTCCCTAGATGTCTGTCGTTGCAGCAGCGATAATTTCCGATGCAGTACCAATTGCTTCCTTTAATAGCCTTTTACTTTCATAGGCTTGCCACAAATTTATTCACAGGGTAAGCGAGGACGTCGGAGACTTGTTGTTCTACGCTCTTTGTCCATAGGTTTTAACTTAATTTTTAGGATGGAATTTTACTACTAGAAGACATATTTGCTTTTAATTCTCTCTTTTACTGGCTTTATTCAAAGATTTTTGTGCTCGCTAATATTTGGAAACTCGAAAATGGAAATGAAACTAGGATATGAAAACAAACAACAGAGACAAGTAAACAACATAAGTACCAAAGACAACGGTCCACGATCGACAAGTGACAACTGATAGCCACAGATGAATTAACATAGAGGTAGTATGTTGTAGCATCATAGAACTAGGAATCTGCTTAAGTAGCATTGCCAAAATGTCTCTTTTTGGCAGTTTATTACGTTGTTGGTGCAAGGAACATCAAATTTATTAATATAAAATAAATTTTATTCATAAAAAAAGGCATTTAATTCGATTTTAGTCGCAAAAATTATTATTACGATTATTGTGCAAAAAACAAAGACAAATTGTGCAATTTTTGTTTCTGTATATGGTAACACTCGCAATTCAACTTAGACTTCAGCTTTAGAGAGAGTTTTAGTGATTTTAAATTTAGATGGAGGCATATACAGAATAGCATAAGGAGATAGAGAAACCAAATAAGCGAGTTTAAAATTTAGTTTAGTTTAGAGATGTGACATTTGTGAATCGGTACCAATGTTAATGTTAATCTCCTCTTATCTGAACCTCGGCCACGACAGCCGCTGCCCGGTAGTACTGAGAATTTCTTGACTGAAAAACCCAATAGCACTTTTTGGCCCAACCCGAGAATCGAGCCAAAGAGTACAGGACCTCGTCAACCTCTTACCAAATGAGATAGTCATACTCTTAATGTTGACAGTTTTTACTTATTACACCTTGTGCATACTTCTTGCGCTTTAGTGTGGGAAGTTTGAAACTAATTTTATGACTCATTTTGTACTCTTATATGTAAACGAAGGCATTGGAAATGTACGCAATTATGAGTTTCGTGTAGGCCTACCTATTTTGTAGAGAAAATGTTTTTTAGGGTTTCGTACCTCAAAAGGAAAAAACGGAACCCTTATAGGATCACTTTGTTGTCCGTCCGTCTTTGTGTCAAGACCCTTTTTCTCAGGAATGCATGGAAGTATCAAGCTGAAATTCATATCAAATACTCAGGTCTACTGTCCCTTGGAGCTGTGAAAAAATCAAACTTTTAAGCCAACGCAATCAAAAGATACAGCCGTTTATGCTGCAAATTTTCGACACTCGCCAGGGAATCAAAACCTACAGGGTCTCGTGAAGAGCTTACTATAGAAATGATCCTATGAAGTAAGGTCTTTGGTTAAAACAAAAGCTTAGGTCTAAAACCTACAGGGTACTTCCCGTGAACTCAGATTCTTGAAATTTGGTACGAATCAACGTCTTATAGCATAGATAAAGGAAAAAATGCGAAAATTATAAATTTTTAGTAACATCATATACCTACTTATTAAAAATATTATTAATATGTAATTTTAAACTTACTACAGGTTTGTACGGAACCCTCGGTGCGCGAGTCCGACTCGCACTTGGCTGGTTTTTTTAAAGTATTAAGATAGTTATGTAGAAAGACATGGGAACCCACCGCATTAATATTTCAAGAAAACTCCTTCTATTAGGTATTTCATTAATGGAAAGGGGTCACGACTCTCAGTAATGAGAAATAGTAAAGAGGGATTAAGAAAGTCAGTTTGAAGCGGTTGAGGAAATAAGATTAGTTTTCAAACAAGATTATCTTGAAATAAAAAGAGCGCTGTAGTTATATCTCATGATGGAAATTATTTACTTCTGAAATTGCTGCTTTTGTCGATGCATATCATTTCGCTAAACCTGACCTGTAGATATTTCTACAACATTGTACCTATTACAGTCTATTTAGTATTTCAGGTTTTTAATCCTGACTGATATGCGAATGTAGGTTTGTTTGTTTATTTGTATACTTGTTAAGCTTTCACGTCCCATCTTTTGAGACGATTTTTGATGAAATTTGGTACATAGGCTGTGTCCAGGGGTAAGACAGGCTATTTTATCCCGGAAAATTAAGGAAAAGAAGGAAATAAGCTTACCTAACTTTTGTTTATTTTACCTTCAAGTTTAAAACATGAAGCATGTTTGTGCTGGAAATTAGATGTCCAATTAGTATTGCTCGGTTCGAACGACACAAGTGAGTGTGAAAATTGGCAGCATTCAGGGCTTGCTTCCGCCTAATGTCCAACTCAGCTTCCGCTAGCTGCAAAGGTAATTTGGCTATTGGCACCCTTTCTAAAAAAATATGCAATTAATGCGACACTTAAAGACTGAATATCTGAATAAGGATAATCGCGTGGATAAAGATTTCTGATTCCCGCGGGAACTCTTGAATTTTCCGGGATAAAAAGCCTATCTCCTTCCCCGGGATATAACCTATCCCTGTACCAAATTTCATCAAAATCGGTAAGTAAGTAAGTAAAAACACTTTAATACACACAAACAAATAACAAAACAGAGGTAAAACGAATCGTGTCAGAATTTACAACTTGTTATGGTGTAAAGGCGACCTTATCACTATGAGTGATCTCTTCCAGGCAACCTTTTTAAGATAGGAGATCGGTTGCACAGATGAGCCGTGAAAGCGTAGCAGACAGACAGACACACTTTCGCATTTATAATATTAGTATGGATTTCAAATAGGTATAAACTAAATCAAATTAAATGTACAAACTCGGTAATGAATAGTAATAAGAAATACATACGAGCCAGCCTAGCACGTAAATGAAAAACCAGCAAACTCTAAGTAGAGTAAAGATTTCATTGAAGATATGTACCTAACTAATTAAAAAGTAAGTGTTCTCTTTATCATCATCACAAGTACTAAAAATACCTTGGGCATTCTTTAAACGATCGGTGAGAAAACATAATTTATGAAAAGAGCATAGACATAGACATTACATAAAAATTCTTTTCAAAAAACCGAAATACCGAAAGGGCGAGTTTAACAAAGATAGGCAAAGTTGACGCGTCAGGCTCGCCCACCGGGCTCGCCCGACTTCAACATAGTGTGTAGAAATGAAAATTATTTTTTACTTTACAGTGGCTTTGGAAGTCGGTTTTTTGAAAAGAATTTTTATTTTTAACTTTTTAGTGTACCTACTCTTAATCCAGTACCCTGCAGCATCAGAGTTGAGGGGTTGGGACTTGGGTTTAAGTATAAAGTCTATTTTTAAGGAGTTCTGTACCCTGCAGCATCAGGGTTGAGGATTTGGGACTTTGGGAGTTGTATCTATGTTCCTAACTCACTAGTTTTGATGATTTCATGTAGTACGGTACACCTACAGTATCAGGATTGAGGATTTGGAGTCAGAATTTTTTATGGGACCACTTTGTGAGCTTCCTCTAACCAATGAAAAAAAAATTGTTCAAATCGGTTTAGAAACCACAGAGATATGCACCGACATACATTAAAAAAAAAAAATATGCGCGCCTTATTGAGAACCTCCTCCTTTTTAGTAAGTAGGAAGGTTTTATATTCATATAATATGCTAAAGTCAGCTCTAAAGATAAGACTCTGACCGCAGATGTATAGAGCCTTAAGAAGGTTGTTACGTTTTGTCACCAACATTTTTGGTTATCCGGATATAAATTAACTGGAACGGAAACATTATCTTACGAGATTTTGCCTCAACGTAAAGGATACTCTTAAAAACTTTGTTTTTATTTTTTAAGCGGGCGAGTCTGGAATGAAACAAGAATGCTTATGACCTCTAATTCGAGATCACAAATGTGTCACATAGCACAATTACGGCATTTAGACTACTTTTCAAGGACTATTAAACTATTGAGTACTATTCTAATCAATTCAATGGGCATACAACACGCTAAATGAGATTGTTATCTACCTATGACCCAAAAGTTTATAAATAACGATAAGTAGGTACATGAGAACTAAGGAGCGAGAAGCCCAACTCGGTATAGTCTGCTAAAACAGACTAATCTATGTGGTACAACGTGCAGTATGCGATATGTACCGGCTTGAAATGCAGTTAAGCTCATATTGACTTCAGATGTAGTGGTGCTTTCATTGTTTCAGCGTAGGATTAGCCCAAATACCAATTGATACGATTAAATATTATTTGTTTATTGTTTCGGACGGCCACCGACGCGCCAGTTGTTTGCTTGTTGAAAATTAATTTATTTATATTATACGCTTATCACCCTACTCGGGAGTTCTCGGCTGACTGAATCACATTGTTTACTTTGGGCATTTCTTTACACTGACCATAGTGTTATTCTAAAATATAATATGATTAACCTTATGTTTTCCCAGATATTGAGAGCGTCAAAAACTTATGTAATGCGAGAACATACATTTCGGCAATTGATTTTAATTTATATGGATTCATACATTTACTTAAAAATCTTTATATTATTATAGTGATATAGTGAAAGATAAATAATCATGAGGAAAGGAACATAATATTATTTTCCTTAATAAATGATGTGATGAAAGACGGATCTTGAAGTACCTAAAAATTCGTAACTTATCAAGGCGTTTGTTAGTTTCGATATTTCGAACATGAGACCAAGTGATAACGGATAGGTTAGGTTAGGTTAGCTAGCAACTAGCTGACCCGCTGGCTTTGCTCTGGTGTAATTTCTGAAAATCCTTACTTGGCGATGAATTAATATCTATGTTATAAAGAAAACGTACGTATACGAAATCTTAAATTCCTAGATCCAAAGGAGTGAGTAATTATTTGATATGAGTATGCCAGACACACATCAACTTTGAGTTTATAATTATAACTTCAAAATCAAATTCATTCTAGGTATTGTAATTCATAACCTCGTGTGTAACCATAACCCGAGTGCACTGAGCGATTAACAAAATTAAACATTCACCGTGACTGCAGGCCGCGGCGCAGTGGCCCGGCCGGCGCCACGGCTGGCGGCACGCAAACACGAATTAATAGTCAACTTCACCCTGAAAAATAAGCTGTATTTAACGACCACCCTGGTGCAGTGGTGAACGCTGTACTCTTAGAAGTTTGAGGTTCCGGGTTCCATGTAATTTGGAAATTCATTTATGGATTTTTTCTGGTCTGGTCTCGTGTGAGGTATATCGGTTGTGGCTAGTTGCCCGTGATTTAGCATGCCGCTCCGGTACGATGTCGTATAGAAAGTAGAAACATAACATAACTGCCATACCCCTAACAGGTTAACCCGCTGTCATCTTAGACTGCGTCATTACTTACCACCAGGTGAGATAGCAGTCGAAAAATCTTCTTTCGTTGCTTGGAGTTCGTCGTATTTGTTTATAAAACGAATTCTTTGATTTTACAAAATCCGTGTCCGTATCTACGTCAATATATTGTTATGGGCTTGTTTGCGCGATTTGAACCGCCTTTATGTAGTATTTCTACAAATGGACTAAGCGCGACGTCTGTCCAGGCCACGTGTCACGTTTCTCTGTCGCGTGCTCCGCCACTGCTCTCACACGAATTAATCTCTACATAATGCAAAATAAGTAAAAATCTTGTACCATGAACTGTTCCTACCAAATAGATAATGAACAAGTTGAGATTTTCTAATCATTTAATTGGACGAAAGAAGGTGGAAAATGAAGTGGTAGGTAAATACCTAACTAAACACCTGAAAGTATGTATATGTACTTACAAAACTAGCGTTAGAGAATTTCATGATCCGTTAGCAACTTTATCATTTTCCTCACACCGTATTTGCGATAAACTAAGACATTGATTACCGTTTGAGAAATATCTTCCAGTATTGTGTTTGCGAGAGTTATCACTTATCACGTAGTTATCATTTTCTCAGTCCGAAGATAAAACACTTAGGTACCTAGTTAGTACCTACAATTACATGCTATACATTATGTAACACTACTTACCGAGTTTTTTTGCGAACAAGAAATGCCCATGCTTGCATTGTATATGTCACCGTAAGATTGTAAAAACCGTAAGATTGTAATATACCGCTTTTTTCGATAGATTGTAAACATTCGAAAGATTGTGAACCGGTCAATGTTTTAAGTGTCAATTTTTGAAATATTCATTGTATTTACGTTTTCTTGTCTCTTTCTTGTAGGTTAGGTTAGGGTTCGTTAATAATCAAGTAGTGCACTTGGGCAAGTGTAGGGCACTTAAGTTCTATCAGATTACAATCTACCGAAAAATAATCCGTTATATTGTAATCATTCGACAGTTTACAATTTCGCGAGTTAGATTATAATCTAACGGTTTTTACAATCTTACGGTGACATATATATTGTAAATATATGTATGTATTATATTATTTTGAAGCTATTTCTATTTGTTCGGTCCTGTTAGAGTTGTACTTGATCTGCTTTGATTTATAATCAAAATCTCTGATGTTCATTATGCACAAGTTACATAGAAGTGTGGACCAAATAAATAATGTCCTAAACCTGGCGCCGTGTTCCAAAGTTCAAAATGTCGGAATAAAGCGATATTTCCCTGCCTGTTCTTTAAATAACAAGCTTATATAATTTGATGACTTCCTTGGCGCAATGGTGAGCGCTGTGGTCTTGCAAATGGGGGGTAGCATGGTCAATTCGGGTATTTACATTTCTGGTCTGGCCTGGTGGTAAGCCTCGCCCGTGGCTAGTTACCACCCGACCGGCAAAGACGTACCGCCAAGCAATTTAGCGTCCCGGTGCGATGCCGTGTAACTAGAAACCGATTGGGGGTATGGGTTCAATATAAAACAAGTTAGCCCGCCATCTTAGACTGCATCATCACTTACCATCAGGTGTGATTGCAGACTTGTAGTGGTGTAAAAAAAAATACTTTTCTGCAATAATTGATAAGGGAATATGATAAAACAAACGCCCCGACCAATCAGTTATGTTACCTACTTGAGCCTAATATGTTTTCTCTTGTCTTCAATCGGCTGTCAAGCGGTAAACTGCTTGTGGCGCCACAATACGTTAACTGGAATTAATAGAGCAGTTGTCTAAATCCCGAACAATCCAGCCATTCAAGCTTAGTTTATTTATCAGAGATCCTTTGGATACAAACGCTATTGATAAAATATAAGAGATTATTTTTAAGTTTCGTCACCGAGTTGTTAGTCTTGAAATCAAGTCCAGATATCATTTTGGGACATTCTAATAAATTAATTAATTTCTCAGGGAAGCTATCAAATCTAAAGTGTCACGAATTCCCGTTAAGGTCTATATATTCCATGACTAGATACAACCTAAGACCGATTGACTAACTACGGATCTTTATTTGGAAGTTCATAAAACTACACGTGGGCATAGAACGGGCATATTTTTGGGTAGTAGCGAACAACTTCGCTACCCACAATGTACCTTATAGAAATCCTGAAATAGCACACTAACACATGTGTTAAAGATTACTCTTAAAATGCATCAGAGATTAAATAATAAATAAATAATAAATTGGAACGATACAACAAAGGACTTACTGGCATTTCAGCTATCATCTCGCACACACTTTACTTTCCAACACCACGTCTCAACTCACTCTATACACAAAAGTATAACACTGTATATATTATGATATATAAGAATGTACACAGCACAGGCGTGCACCTCTGATGGCGAGCGATACTCAACTTTCTGTTTACAGAATGACGCCCGTATTTATACACAATGTCTTTTTCGCCAACCCTCTACCAACTCTGAATTCATTAATAGTGCAATACCAACATGAAATCAGTATTGCCATTCTATAAATAATAAATAAATGTTGCCAGTCGAACACACGATCACGACATTCGGCCATCCGACATTGTGCAACCTCCCGGTGCACAACCACCAAACATTTGCTTTGCTAAGCTTAGTTCGCTTCACTCCTTGCAACAATCTGTAGTGTACAACAAAACATCTCTATCCATTCATACTTGCACGATGACATTTAGTTTTAGTAAATCACGACATTCGGGAGAATTAAAAAGGATAACAAAAAGGAAACCTACATTTTTCAATTTAGTAATATCAAACTTAAAACCTCTAACCGATCTGAAATCCAAAACTATCGAGCTTTTGATCTTGAGATTTGTGAAGTGTGTGTGAAGTGCAATTAAACTGATTGATATCGCTGAGTCGAAATTTCACAACAGAAATAAAAATATCGCAATTTAAATCTAAAACTCATATAGAATAAAGTTAGGCAAATAAAGGATTAATTATCTAAAGCTGAATAAAAATCTAATCTGAAACTTAATCAAAGTCTGGAACAGTTACAGTCTAAAACATAATCTAAACAGTATGTTACATATACCGTAAGCAAAAGTCTAAAACTGAATTCAAAGAGCAATGGCGAAATTAGTACAGATCACATCTTGATCGTACACAAGTAAGGCAAAGACGAAAGGAATTTGCTCATTTTTTTATATTTTATCAAATATTCACCTTAATTAATTGAACCTAGGTAAAAAAATAAAATAATTAGGGAATCTTTTTGATTATTTAGCTCTCGTTTTTCAGTTTAGTGTTACCATTTCATATATAATCTACCTAGTAGCTAGAATAAATCTAAATTGGTAGATTATTTTGTATCGTTTTAAAAATTGAAATTATTTTATCTGATTGATGTTATTCTAAACAATGGGATAGCCCATTTTTAGTGGATTTTCTGTTACTTTAGATCAATTTACTAATAATCTCTAACAGAAAGGTAATAAATGAAAGAATATTATGGCAGCACTGATGCTGATGGTCTGTGTTTATGCCAATGAATGTTATATGGGTCTGTGGTTCTATGGATAACCATAGAACCACACGTAAATGTGGTAATAGGACAACATATAAATGTGGTCTGTGGTTATATGGCTAAATACACGGCGACAAAGTCGCGATCATCTGGTACTGTATATAAATATAAATCGTGGTTTTTATAAAGACTACACTCAGAATAAAAAGTAAAAAGCTGTTAACATATAATCTCCGATCATTCTGTGACGTTTAAATGGAGTTTTGACATTTTCAAAGTGACATTATCACATAACCTGCAAAACTTTAAAACGAAATATCTTTTTTTTCTAGGTTCATTAAAAAAAAATTCTTGCTTCTGAGAGCTTCGTATTCGACCCTTAACTAAATATATTTTTTTCACACGTGTACATTATTTTTTTTTCTCAATACTATTGATGTATGGAACTTCGCCGTTGCCCTTTAATAAAATACCCAATATTTATTTTATTTCTTATACCGTTTCAGTTATTTATACCTTACAAGCATCTGACGCTGAATCTAAAGCTAAGTAAATATCTAAACCCTGATTACAATCTGTAACAGACCAACAGGTCCATCATCCTGAGCTCCACCTATCATGTGTCATACATGACGTGTCATGCCTGCTTTTTTTAAAAAACTTTATTGAAATCGAAAAATTTATCAGAACGTAAAGGAAAGCTGATTTTATTAAAATTTTAGGACTTGACAAGAAATAAGTATCACACACTACCCCAGAGTTCACAATAAAATCTACAACCGCATCCAATGCAAACATTAATCAGGATTACTAATCTATTAATTCTTCAATTCAGTTGGATCTGCTGTACCATTAACTAATCTTTACTAATCGTTTGAATCAAATTAAGTCTATGTTAAATTATCTGCTCTAAATTCCTGACATCGTATACCTGTTGGCGGTAGACTGTTCCCACTATGTTAAATTATTACTATTTTAAAATCTTTAACTATGTAACAGTCAACGTTTTTAATAAATGAAATTTTTCTTAGCTTATTCAAAAATTTTAACAAATAGAGTTCAATTCTATTAAACACGCCTCAAAACACAAGTTGTTTTAGTTTATTCCCTTCTTTTCCTAACCTTTCCTTTCCGTGTTAACCTCTGAATAAACCCATCAAAAAGAGACAGCACCACAAAATTCAACCGAATCAGTTCAGGTTATGTTGTCCAAGACAATCTTTAACTTGTGAAATACTTAGAATCTTACCCAATGCTTTGAACTGGGTCAAATACCTGAACTTTGACTACAATCATCATTGAAAACCAAACAAAAAGTCCAAAACTAAACCTTAGTCCAAAACTAAATCTAACTCTTCATCAAAGGCTTCTTTGAAATGCAAAACTTTTGTATGAATTGAAGTAGAATCGGCTTGCAATTATTGTACAATACTAAATCGCTATCATATAATTATTTTAAATTAACTTTACTCAATAGCAATTTCAAATTAAAATACAAAATTCAAATTTTGCTGTAAATCCAAAGCTTGATACAAAACTAAATAATAAAAAAACTAGATGAAAACCCCAAATTCAGAAATTTGAATTTAATACTCAAAACCTCTTTTGTCTTTTTTTTTCAGAATCATTACCTCAACATATGAACAAAAATCAAACCAATTATAAATAAAAACGTTACACCAAGTTATAATATATTACGTCAGTAACATAATATAGTATATATACTGAGTGTTTTATTCATTCTGCTTTTTAATACTTTTTGCTTTACTTTTCTGCGTCTTTTAATAATTAAAGTAAGTGTTTACAAATTAACTGACGGTTGTAGGCCGGAGCCGCTAGGTGAGGGTATACCTTCGTCACGAGCTTGCGGATCCACAACGCCCGTGCATCACACGACATTATTCAATAAATTTGAGAAAAACAATATGGAGATAAAATTAGAGTAAGCAAGCACGCACTAGTCACTCTCTAGAAAATATAATTTTTACATCATATTATACTCTCGAGATTTTGGACGGCAAAAGATAATTAATTGCGCGATTTCATTTTCAATTCAAATAATAGTCTGTTAAATTTTATCATCCAGTTCATTATTTCAAATCACTCAGATAAATATATAGAAAGAAAACCCAATGTGACTTCGAGAATGGCGCATTTTTACAATTTTATTACTTTATTGAACGGGCTTCTCGTGTCGTGACTGTAGTTTCTAGCAAGCTACTTAACTTCGAGCCTCAAATGTTCAGCCCTTATATTTATTTATTTATCTTTCTTTGTGATTAGTAAATGTTCCAAAAATTTTAATCTTTTTATTAAATTCAATTTAACATTTAATGAACTAACTTGGTCAAACTGAATCACTGGACTGGAAACTGAACTGCTAATTAGTATTGACGAAACACGTTTGAACTATTTTTGGAATTATTATTTTTGCGATATCTAGAATTTCAAAATTACTACAACCTTCACCGTTACAAGCTGAAGTATATATCCTTCCGTATTTAATTCTTAACGCATTCCGAACATCGGACCGCATTATGTTGAAAGCCATAAAATAGTGTAAACAAACGAGTGAAAGATCTATTAACAACAACAAACTTGGAACCTTTGTTTCAATTTACTTTATGCATTCCTTGCTTGTTAACTTTTTAAACTACTAAGCATAGTCTACAAGTGAGTCATATATTTGAGAAACACAAATCTTTCAAATATAACGAATGGGTGAGTGACCAACTGATAAGTTGAACCAATGACAATAAGGCTATTAAATGCATCATTTCCTAAACCACATCGACATCGATCTGGTACGTTATTATAAATAGTGTACATATAATAACTATGTTGTTGTATATCTTCAAATGAAGCGTACTCATATAATATCGATCTAATTTCAATTTGCAAGTTCGTTTGATCATCATAGTTTTTTTTTTTGAAATAACTATAATTCATTCGTATTTCGGCGCATTCAGATTATATACATCCGAAACACGTCGAGGATCGGTCGCCTTACATCGGGATCACTAATTAATCCATTTTAAAGTCCATACAAATACAATCAATTTTTGCGGCTGTACCATTAGGTACAGTTATACTACTTGTAAAAATTGATCTTAGTCGTTTAAAATAACCGAAATCTATCTAAAATCATTCAAAATTTAAAAATGTAGAAATTCCCCTGATCAAAAACATTTGAAGGCACACAGGAACTATGAAAAATGAATAAAATGCCATGGTAGTTCTAGATAGAACGAGTTACTTGTACAGTAATCTACTAAAGCAGCTAATAATTCTGGACTAGAAAACTTGCTTTCATTATGTACATCCCTTTAGTTTGATATGTACGTAAAATTAAGTAAATAAAATACATTAGATCTTTCACGAACAGTTAGATAACATACTGTCAAAAACAGTAACACACTTGTTCACAACCTACCGGCTCATTAGGTCACAACTTATGGAAACACTTGTTCCACTCTAGTAACACACTTGGTTACATTCTATGGACTCACATGGCCCAAATGACATACATAGTCATTCTAAAATGGTGACTCACATGGCCACCTAGGTCACAACTTATGGAAACACTTGTTCCACTCTAGTAACACACTTGGTTACATTCTATGGACTCACATGGCCCAAATGACATACATAGTCATTCTAAAATGGTGACTCACATGGCCACCTTAAAATATCGACACACTTGGCCACTCTATAATAGTGAGTAGACACACTCATGACTACTCCAAACGTATACGAGCTCTCTGAACATCATTCAATATCTTTATTCCTACTCCCACAATACCAGCTACGCAAAATCGTCAATTTCAACTTGAAATCTAAGATATTCTAACGTCTCTATCTTGTATTCTTCCAAAATCCTTCATTATTAACCTCAATCACTGATAAATCTGTCAAGAGACACTAAGGCTTCCGTACATGAAAGCGGAACCCCTGATGTCAATCAACCTGTAATGCGATAGAAAGAGGTTCCCCTTTTTTTTTTAAACTACAAATGATAATGATATCAATAGCTGATATACAATACAGTACTAAAATACATATGCTCTGATAATAGCACATATTAAGAGTTGCAAATGGACTTGGTCAGTAAAACCACTATTATTCTTTCAGCATAGGTACAACTACCATCGAACAAATCACTAATAAAAGGGCAAATGATTCTAAGCAAGTGCTTAAATAAACTTATCATAAATTACATGTCTGGCCAATGTACTTCACTAATGTAATTTAAGTTCACTCGCGGCACTAATATAAATAGTTGCCCTGCCACTCAAAAAAATTACTTTTTAAACACTACAAATTCCTAAGACACCTGCTTTGATCGAGTCTAGTACTACCAGACTAAACTATCTAGATCACATAAAATAAGTATACCAGTAAGTATACTTTTATATCGAGAATTTAAAACTAAATCATACTTTTATCGTATTTCTTATAAATCACACATGAAACTAATCAGAGTTCGATAAATTGCTTTGCATCCTAGTATTGACATGAGGGTATCTTATTTGACATATTCACTTCTCTTTTTTTTTTATTACTATTATTCACTCCATGAATTCTCTTCGTGAATAACCAGTAATCTAATCTATGCCTGGTTAATAGAAATTTCAAATTAAAAACTAAATTAAAATTAAAAACCTTGTAAAATCAAAATTCGAAACTTAAACAGTGCGTAAAAAAAACTACAATCTCATTCAGTACACTAGTCTGAAGGCACGAGGCTGCTTTTAAATTCAATAATCATTTAACTACATTTACACTAAATAAAACTTTAGGTAACGTTCATCCAAAGTAATGGTCCAGAGAATAATTCACAAATACTTGAGTTAATTAGAACTGATAATTATTTACCTATTTCATATCTCTAGGAGGTTAACCAGTAGTAATAACCAAGCTGTATGGTATCGCATTTAATCATCTAAAATGGCTGCTCAGACGGCCGGTGCTAGTGAAATTTATTCCAGTATGTCAACTCTCATACTGGCGAAATTCTCGCTTGACGCTTTATTTGTTGATTATAGCTAAATAACACAAAATTTCTTGGACTCATGTCCAGGACATGACATTTTTACATCATCTATCATAAATAAATACTATGGACACTATATTCAAAACTCAATTCACTGAAATTTCTATCGATGTGTTTTATCTAAACTAAATACCTTAGAATCAGAATTACTTCGACACTAAAGTAAACTGCTTACAAAATCGTAATTCGGGGATCATCCTCCTCGATGGAAGCCAGTCGCCAAGCTGGTTTGAGTTGGCAATTCATTCAGATGAGACTTCACAGTCTTAACGTCGTGATGACGTAATATTAAAGTTTACAGCAAACTCTTTTCCAATTTGTGGGTAACTAAATACGAAATATAAATGTAATTCAAATATTAATTGCCTTGATACAATGTCAATTATTATCGCACGAGATCATTACCAAACACTCGATTTAACCTCTACTCAAATGGAATACAACATAATAATATTATAGCCAAAATAGCAAATCTAAGAGTTCACCCAGAACTAATGTTATTCAATGTACCCACACAATAGGTGTCAAAACAGATTTAGCAATATCCAAAAGTTCTTTGCTGCACGTTATCTTTATAGCATAGCAAGAATGGATCTCAAGTACATGCTAACTTTGATTAAAGTAGTCAATCTCTTTTGAACTTAGTAAACGGAATACTCTTTGTTTAAAAGTTTTGAAGGTACGACACAGAGAATTGTGTCACAATATAACTACTTAGTGAACAATATTTTTCTCGTGTTAAAAAAATATTGTTTTCTTGGGTTCATTTTCACTTCTGAAGTTGTCACGAATTCCCGTTAAGGTCTATATATTCCATGACTAGATACAACCTAAGACCGATTGACTAACTACGGATCTTTATTTGGAAGTTCATAAAACTACACGTGGGCATAGAACGGGCATATTTTTGGGTAGTAGCGAACAACTTCGCTACCCACAATGTACCTTATAGAAATCCTGAAATAGCACACTAACACATGTGTTAAAGATTACTCTTAAAATGCATCAGAGATTAAATAATAAATAAATAATAAATTGGAACGATACAACAAAGGACTTACTGGCATTTCAGCTATCATCTCGCACACACTTTACTTTCCAACACCACGTCTCAACTCACTCTATACACAAAAGTATAACACTGTATATATTATGATATATAAGAATGTACACAGCACAGGCGTGCACCTCTGATGGCGAGCGATACTCAACTTTCTGTTTACAGAATGACGCCCGTATTTATACACAATGTCTTTTTCGCCAACCCTCTACCAACTCTGAATTCATTAATAGTGCAATACCAACATGAAATCAGTATTGCCATTCTATAAATAATAAATAAATGTTGCCAGTCGAACACACGATCACGACAAAAGTTATTAGAAAAATCGACTTATCGTCCAAAATAAAATTGGTGAGCTGCATGGGTTTGTCTTTGTTCTGTGTAGGTTTTATTTATTTCAAAGAAATGGTTGTAAAAATGGTAGTGGTAGGAAACTAACCCTTCACAATATAATTCAAGCATTATGTAAACCACCAGTATATTTCACGATAGAATAGAGATGTTTCATGTAAATAAAGGTGCGAGCAGGTGTGGGCGCCTTGTCGCGCGTCGCGTGGAGATGCGCGTCGCGGTAGCTCGCCGTAGCGCGAGGGTCGCCCTTGCCGGCGCACGACGCTCCTTGCTATTTTCGGCCTTACATTCCTTACGGCTGATTTTCAATCTAACGTGAAACGCATAACGTGCGTGTACTGCTCTTGTGCTTTTGTTCAGTTAAATTGTGATGTTTTCTCGTGGATAGCTTTTTGTTGGTTGTTAAAAACTATGTGTACGGAATGGATTGCGTGTAAATGGTAAAAGGGGAGACGTTTACGATGATGTATCATAGTGCCAATGAATGTAAACGATGTGTCACTAGTGTTTGTTGCCCACGCCGGACTAGTATCTGATTATACTATTCAGTAAAGTGCCAGCGTTATAAATTGGTCGTGATCGTGAATATGGGGCCCACGCGGTTGCCGGCCACACCTGAGGAGGAGGAACCGCCTCAGCAGCTCATATGCGACCCTAAAACGCCAGACGCAATTCCTCCATTTGATGCGTAAGCTACATGAAAAATAAAATAATCAGCTTTGATCATAAAATGCAGATCTACTTATCACTGTTTTGCGTTGATTTTGCTTAGGAACTCTTGTCCCGCGCTTATCAGTTTGACTTTTGTATCATTGAATGAAAAGGAACGGATTAGGAGGATTACCAAGAAGTATTTTGGATACAATAACCAAAAACTGCTGACAATGTGTTTAGAATTATATTTATCAACCGATATAGAATTACAAATCTTAGGTATACAATCATGTGATACGTATCAGAAGCCCACGATTAACCTACATGAATTCGTTTGCTTACAATACTGTTGAACCGGAATGTTACTCGTCAGAACTATTTCTATCGTGCTGTAGCCACCAAGTATCCTGCCTGTGACGTCGTCCTGAACCGCGTCACAAGACGCCAGCCTGTCGCCCACAATAACATTGAAAATTTCAATATCTGTGCCTCTGCCAGCCGGCTTCAGCGTCGTGGCAGACCTAATAGATTCGCTTATTAGCCCAATATTGTACCTACCTAGTTCCCGACTCTCCTATAGTACAAGACTGGCATACATATTTTCGTACTTACATCAAAAGATTTTGCAAGCACCGACCGGCTAGCAGGTTGCCGCCACTTTATTTTGATACCCTTAATAACCACATAGAACATACATAAAAGCTAGTTAATTTGCTTGCTCTTCAAAAACTGCCTGCTCAAATCTGCAATAATAAAGCCATACTTATTAGTAAACGAAAGTGTGTCTCTCTGTCTATGTGTCTGTTACGCTTTCACGGCCCATCTGTTCAACCGATTGTGACGAAATCAAGACGATTTGGTACATTTAGGGATGTAACTTACATCTCAAGGAAGGGCATAGACTACTTTCATTCCGAGCAAGGGCATTTTTATCTCTGAAAAATGAAAGAGGTCCCGCGGGAACCAAAAAACCTTAATACATACGGAAGAAGGCTAATAAACGATTTAAAGTACCCGGAAAATGTCTAAAGAAACTTACTTCTGAATGTTGGTGAACGTTTTTAGAAAATAACATCACCAAGGTGAGTAAGGGAAAGCCGATGAGTAAACGATACGCTATTCCTTGAATGCTACGCAGTTTTTCAGCTACAGCTGAACGCTTCGGATTTCTTTGAAATGACACTGCAAAGAATTTTATTGTTACAATATCTTCATGAAGATTTTTCTTTGTTACAATAATTATTATGCTCAAGTTATAGTCCGTATATACTGAAGTATTTTATTGTTTTGAAACTAAAGTTTGATATGAAAATCAGGCACATGTAGGCTGTAACTTGTAGTGTTTCATATTTTAATCGCAAAGAAGCCGGGGTAAGCCAATTAATCCGGATACCTAACGACGCTGCGTTAAAACGAATTTTAAGCGTTTCACTTTCCATAAATATAATATCTTTAGGTAAGCTTATCTACACTAATATTATAAAGAGGAAAGATTTGTATTTTTGTATTTTTGTATTTTTGTATGTAACGAATAAACTCAAAAAGTACTGGACCGATTTTAATAATTCTTTTTTCATTAGAAAGCTACATTATCACTGAGTAACATAGGCTATATTTAGTACTAGATTACTAAAGAAATGTTAAGAAATTCCTATTAAAATCAACCGAAGGTGTAAAAAAATTAGCCATAAAATGTCTTTCATCGCATACGCTGCGAAGAGTATTAATGATAGGACAAAAAAATGTTCGACAATATTATAGAATATATCAATATCTACAAAAAACTTCGCGAGACCATGTGTCTAACTATTGTAGTTACGTCACTATAACTACTTTTTTACATTTAACAAATTGATAGAAATGCCGATCAAAATCCGACCGTGTTATCCATCCCATTTATAATTTTTTATCCAAATAAATAATTTAATATTCAAGACTGTCTCAATACCTGATGATTACTTTTTGAATTATTGAAATCGGACATTCCATTCAAAAGATATCATGAAATTAAAATAAAAAAAAAACCGGCCAAGTGCGAGTCGGACTCGCGCACCGAGGGTTCCGTACAAACCTGTAGTAAGTTTTAAATTAAATGTTTTTTTTTAAATATGTGAGTTGATTGAATGAAAGGCAAATTGCGGTTTACGATTTATGACGTTTTAAAAAAAAACTACTTACTAGATCTCGTTCAAACCAATTTTCGGTGGAAGTTTGCATGGTAATGTACATCATATATTTTTTTTAGTTTTATCATTTTCTTATTTTAGAAGTTACGGGGGGGGGGACACACATTTTACCACTTTGGAAGTGTCTCTCGCGCAAACTATTCAGTTTAGAAAAAAATGATATTACAAACCTCAATATCATTTTTGAAGACCTATCCATAGATACCCCACACCTATGGGTTAGATGAAAAAAAAATTTTTGAGTTTCAGTTCTAAGTATGGGGAACCCCCAAAATTTACTGTTTTTTTTCTATTTTTGTAAGAAAATCTTAATGCGGTTCACAGAATACATCTACTTACCAAGTTTCAACAGTATAGTTCTTATAGTTTCGGAAAAAAGTGGCTGTGACATACGGATGGACAGACAGACAGACAGACAGACAGACATGACGAATCTATAAGGGTTCCGTTTTTGCCAAATTTGGCTACGGAACCCTAATACATGCCGGCGGCGGCCGCCACGCAGCGCATCGAGTAACTAACTCTTCGTGAGAGGGGCAGTGCGGGAGAAGGGGGTGCACCATTATGAAAAATATCTGTACCTACCTATTTATGTCTACCCGTGCGAAGCCGGGACGGGCCGCTAGTTAATTAGATTTTGGAAATCTTCTTCTTCTATTTATATAAAAATCAATTGCTGTTCGATTGTCTCGCTAAAACTCGAGAACGGCTGGGCCGATTTAGCTGATTTTGGTTTTGAAATGTTTGTCGTAGTCCAGGGAAGGTTTAAACGGTGAGAAAATATGGAAAAATTGCGAGGAAGATAGGGCAGGACAACGTCTGCCGGGCCCACTATTCTATACTAATATTATGAATGCGAAAGTTTGGATGGGTGGACCGTTTGTTACTTATTCAATCACGCCAGAACGTTTGAACGGATCTAAATTAAATTTGGCACAGAGATAGATTATAGCCTGGAAAAACGAACCCAAAACCTCAATCCACGCAGACGAAGTCGCGGGCATCTAATAAAAACTGAACACTAAATATTATACCTAATTAGGTAATGTGTTTAATCACTCTAATCAGTCTTCTAATTGCGTAATGCTATCGCAATCAGCACTACTTTGACTGAATTAGCTCATGGAGGTTCATTGCCGTTATTTGCCAGCTATAGTACACTATTTAATATTCTGTGGCTATAAGTCGTGTGACGTTCTCAACCACAACGTTCTCAAACTCGCAACAGAATCACAATAAGTAATTTTTGTAAGGATCACGATTGCGATCATGCAATGCGAGAATAGGTAAAGAACGTCAGCTATAAGCAATGGTGATCAATCAATCAATCAATTTAATTCCACCTCCTCTCCTCCTCCTCTAAATATTATCCTCTAATTTGTGGTCGCTCTATAGTCTATTTGAAGGGGCAGCGTAAAACATGTAAACAAAACATCTTCTTCTTCTTCTTTTCCTTTTGAGGTTTCAGTCCCTTGTGTCCTGTATCACTGCGACCGTTTCCGATCTATTGTGATATGACCTCCATTTTTAAATTTCCTCGCCAATGTCTGCTTCAGTCAGGAACAGCAGCATTTTCTTGACTGGAATACGGGAAGCATCCTCTGGGTTAATAATATGTTTGCCCAGATGGATGCTTCGTTTATGCATTAGAGCGGGACATTGGCAGATAATATGCATCGGAGTCTCACAGGATTCCTGGCATAGTCTGCAGATATCCGTGTCCCTAAGCTTAAGGTTAAACATGTGTCTGTTAAGACCGCAGTGACCTGTTAAAGCTCGTGCTAAAATGCGTAGGTTTTTCCTGCTGAGCGCTAGCGCCTCGGAGGCGGCCTTCTTATTGAAGGTTCTGACTAGCGCCTTTGAATGGTTTAGACCACGTAAGTTTCTCCACCGAGTGAGTGTTTCATAGAAGCAGTAGGTTAGCAGGGTGAGCTGCACCAGGCTTTTAGGTATACCGCAGACCGGCTCTGGTCCGATCTGCCTTACCTTAGCGCCCGTTTTAGCCAGGGTATCGGCGTTTTCATTTCCGGCTATACCCATATGCCCTGGAACCCAGCGAAGAACCACCTTGTTGCTACGGGCCAGGGTGGTTAGTTTGTCCCTGCAGCAGTCAACCAGTCTGGAGGTAATTACCTCTGACGATAAGGCTGATAGAGCTGCCTGGCTATCCGAGTGGATGTAGATAGTTTTGTTGCCGTAGTTCTCCTGCAGGATAGTTTCCGCACAAATTATTATGGCGTAAACCTCCGCTTGGAATATGGATGAGTAGACTCCCAGGTTACGGTAGAGCTTAGCCCGGGGTTTCTCTCCATAAATTCCACAACCTACGTCCTTGCCCGACTTCGAGCCATCGGTGTACCATTTGATGCTGCCCGATGGCCAAGTGATTCTGTTGTTTAGCCAGTCATCCCTATCCGGAATTTCTACCTTATAGGGCCTTTGGAAGTAGTGTTTAGGGGCCATCATATCGGATGGCATTCCTAAAATCGGGATCTCAAGCAACGAGTTATGAAAGTCCCTCAGTGCCCGGGAGATCCAGTTTTCCTTCCTTTGGCAGGTGATCCTGTATAAACTCATTCTCGCCTCCTTCCTCAGAAATATGTGGAGAGGAGGTAAATTTAGAAGAGCTTCCAGGGCTGCTCCTGGCGATGTGTTCATAGCTCCAGTAATAAGCAGGCAGGCGGTTCTTTGAAGGCTGCCAAGCTTATTCTGGGTAGTAATCTGTGTCGTTTTGCTACACCAGACTGCTGAGGCGTAGGTTATCATTGGCCTCACCACCGCTGTGTAGAGCCAGAAGGTGACTTTTGGTTTTAGTCCCCATCTGTCCCCTGCTAAACGACCGCAGACTCCTAGTGCCATTTTGGCCTTTTTGAGTACACCATCAACATGTGTGTTCCAGGTTAGTTTCTGGTCTAAGGTAATTCCCAGGTACTTAACCTCTGTTGAAAATGGTATACTCTTATTGTTTAGCTTAGGCGACTCGAGCTTGTCGAGGTTGTGCCTCCTAGTGAATGGAACTATAACTGTTTTCTCCGCATTTACAGTTAGCTCGTTATCTCTACACCATTTATCGATGATGAGGAGTGCTCTCTGAATAAGGTGCGAGAGCATGCTTTGACAGCTCCCTCGCACCGTGACTACCAGGTCATCGGCATATCCCTGAGTGTCAATACGGAGCACAGCCATCTTCTGCAGAAGCTGGTCAACGGCAAGAGTCCACAGCAGAGGCGATAACACGCCCCCCTGTGGGCATCCCCTCGTCGTGAGCACCTCCGCAGAGACGTTATTTAGCTCAAGCTTGGCTATGCGGTTTGAAAGCATTGCCTCCACCCACCTGATGGTAGTCGTGTCGGCCTGTTTGTTAGTCAGCCCGCCCACCAGTGTGCGGATGGGGGTGTTATCAAATGCGCCTTCAATATCCAGGAAAGCCGCAAGAGCGATTTCTTTGTCCTCCAGTGCCTTTTCAATCTTGTCAACAAGGTTGAGCAGGGCAGTTTCCGTGGACCGCCCCTTGCAGTAGGCATGCTGGGTATGGTGAATGGGTCTCTCAATTAGAAGCGCATCCCTTAGATACCTGTCAAGCACCTTCTCCATTGTTTTTAAAAGAAATGAGGAGAGGCTTATTGGTCTAAAGGACTTCGGCAATTCGTAGTCCTTCTTTCCCGCTTTCGGTATGAATATGACTTTTACTTTAGTCCAAGAGTCTGGTATATATCCCCAGGCGTAACTAGCCCTGAAGATCTTAACCAGGAGTGGGATTAGCAGGTCCACACCTTTCTGCAGGAGAAGAGGCGTGATACCATCCATCCCACTGGATTTGTTTGCGTTAAAGGAGTTAACAGCCCACTTCACAGCTCCGGGTCTGAACACAATGGCAGCTCTCTTCCAGTCCTCTGCTCGAGGTCTGCTGGGAGTGCTCGCCAAAGTATTCCTGTCTTCAAGAGAAACAGCCCCCGGGAAGTGCGTACTGGCCAATAACTCAAGAGTTTCCTTCTCGTTAGAAGTGAACGATCCATCTGGTTTTTTTAAAAGACCCAGAGGGTTAGAGTTGGCCTTAGCGAGCATTTTATGGAGTCTAGCGCCTTGAGGTAAACTATCAATTTCCTCGCAGAATTTCCTCCATGATGCTCTTTTGGCCCTTCTGATTTCCTTGCTATATTCCGTCAGGGCCTTCCTATAAGTCTCCCACTCCTTGGTTCTCTTGGCCCTGTTAAAGAGTTTCCGTGTTTTGTCACGGAGCCGCTTTAGTTTTGAGCTCCACCACGGCGCCTTTCGCTTCGTTGTCCTGACCTTTAGGGGACAGCTGTCCTCGAAGGCGGTTATCACCCCCTCGGTGACAGCCGTCACCGCAGCATCAAGACATTCTGGCGTTTTGATACTTTTAGGGGCACGTCCCAAGTTGGTCTTCAGCTTACTGTGGTAGTCCACCCAGGAGGTGCACCTAGGGTCCCTAAAAGTGATTGTTTCTATGTGAGGGGATGTTGCCAGTCCAAAGCAAATGTGCCTGTGGTCTGACAAAGAGGCTTCCGCACTGACCTTCCAGTCCATTATCTTCCTAGCAAGGTCATTAGTTGCGAAAGTGATGTCTAAAACTTCTTGCCTGGCTCTTGTAACAAAGGTTGGGGTGCACCCTTTGTTCAGGAGCTGGAAGCAGTTTGCGAGGAGGAAGTCATAAAGGTACTCACCCCTCTCGTTGGTGTTGCTGCTTCCCCAGTTCTCGTGGTGGGCGTTTGCGTCGCAGCCCACGAGTAGCTCCGCGTTGTGTCTCCGAGCGTATTCTGCCACCGGAAACAGTTCAGCTGCGGGGTTTTTGTTCTCACCGGGTAGGTAGGCTGAGCAGACAATGGTCCTCCTGCCCTCCCATCCCTTGAGATCGACATAGGCCGCTACCAGGTCATCAGTACAGAGTTCTGGAACAGGCAGAAAGTTAATGTTTTTGTTGAAAACAATGCAGGCTCTGGGCCTGCTTCCGTTGGTGTGCGATAATAACTTACCCCCAGCGTTCAGGCCCAGAATATTGGATTTTGACACCCAGGGTTCCTGTATTAGGGCGATGTCTACTCTGCCCTCAACAAGGCAACGCTCCATGACAGCGGACGATGCGGTCGCGTGATGGAGGTTGGCTTGCAGGAACCTCACCGGGGTGCCCGAAGAAGCCATTACTTGGCTCTTTTGATGAAGGGTTGGGTCCGAGTACTACCTCCCTCCGGTTGAGTCCCTGAATGTCCTCGCTCGGTTGGAGTTTCCCCCGATTCCTTACCCCTCATCCTCCTCTTCTGCTTCTTTTTGCCCTTCCTGGGGCCGACAGCCGCGCCCGCAGTCCCCGCGGCCCCACCTCCTGTTCCGCTCGGTCCGGGGTTGGAATTCGCACCGTTCGCAGAGCGTCCCGGCGGGTTCCCACCCAAGCCGCTGGGTCCAGGCATGGCGGTTGTAGAGCTGAGACCCGCAGATGCAGGCCCCGCCCTCCCGCCGCCTGAACCACTTGGACACGGGCTAGATCCCGCACGGTTCGCCCCGCGTCCCAGCGGTTTCCTTCCCAGACCGCTCGGCCCAGGGGTGACAGCGCCGGGGCCCGCAGGCGCAGCCGCGCTAGCCCCCGTCCGGGACGATGGTTGCTCACCTCTGAGCCGGAACTCCAGCTTCTTACAGCCCAGATTGGCTCTAAAGTTGCTGGCCCGGAGGATATCAGCGGACTCTTCGTCAATGCCGTACACTGCAAGAGTGCCCGAATCAACCTTCGTCTCGCTGACAACCCTCCAGTGCTCAGCACTCAGCTCCACGTTCTGATACGAGATCATGAACATTGCATCGGTGGCATTCCCCGCTTCCAGCGAGGGAATCACCACCGATGCAGTCCACGGTCTCGGTAGCTCATTCTCGTGGAGAATTGAGAGCCGAGCCTCCGGCCAGGGCTTGCAGGTCTCGATCCACCTCACAAGCCAGTCCTTGCTCTCCTGGTTGTCACAGGTGATGAGCAGCCATCCTGGCCTGTGAGAGATTGAATTGAAACTTGGTCCACGCCCTGTCTTGGCGTGCTGAAGTTTTCGTCCCTCCGCGCAAATCGCCTTGCTGATGGACGCATGAACCAAGTTCATTTGTTCCTCCGTCATCCGTTCGGAATGTTTGATTCCCACCTTGACGGAGCTAGTGACGTCTCTGTAGCTGGGGGTAGGAGCTTCCCTTCCCTCCGGCGTTGAGGACGTTTTAGTGGCTTTTTTGGGCTGCTCCTTTGGAGATTCCTCCTCCGACCTGCCCCTTTTCAGGTTACTGGTCGGCTTCTGGGAAGGTGGAGGGCCCTTAACCTGCTGGCTGACAATACAAAGGGCTTCCTCCATGGAGTGCCCTTCGTCAACTAGCTTCCAAAATCGCCTACGCGCCGCGCCGCTCAGTTTTCTGAAGGCGTCGCTTTGCCTAAACGATTTGGTTGTTTGTGAAGAGACCGGAGTATTCACAGGCATGCCCGAGGCGACATTGCCCCCAGCGTCCTGATCCACACCGGTCATATCGATATCAGGCTGAGCAGAGTCCACCAAGTTCCCCTGCTCAGTCTGTGCAGCTACAGGTTCCGCAGAATTCGAGTTCCTCCGCGGCTCCTGAGCAAAGTCAGGAGTAGCAAAGTCCTCCGAGATCCTCTGCTGCTCCTGTGAGTTGCCACCTGAGGTGGCTTGAAAAAGCTGTATGTTGTTTAAATCCATGCAGTTCCCACGAGTAGCTAGGGAAATACAGACGTCACAGACGACAGAGCCCCGCATGCCGCCTGAAGGGCAGATACTACCTCGATTCGCCCCGGTTTCGAGGAGACAACCGTTTGAGACTGAGCACCCCCCCAGCCACGCATCCATCGGCACGGTGCGTATGACACCTTGGATTGGGGATTTTTAGAGGTTTACTCCTCAGCAAAACGGCAGTAGGTTTCAGTTACATCTGTTTCAGAAGGAACCAGACCAATAACAGGCAGCAACCGCGTGAAGGATGACCGACCGCCTTACCTAGGGGATCCAGGTGACCTGCACTCCCCCCTAGGTCATTCGCCAAATCCAGCTCCAGAAGGGTGCTGGAAATAGAGATGAAGCCATGCTATTATTCACCAACTCATACCATGGCCTCAACTCCGCCCAAAAAAACAACAAAACATACCAGTCACGACTTTTCAACTTTGCTAACAATATTTTCACTGTTGCATATCACAAATCACTAACAAACGTCTTATTTCCTGAAGTTAAACATTTAAAGTTCCTAATATGCTCAAAAGTAATTCAATTCAAACATTTAAAAGCTATTATTTTATCAAATAACTAGCAAGAAGGTCAAAATAAAAACAAAGACTAATGACCTAATGGTCGTTTGACATATATAGAAATAGAATGATTCCATAGAGATATGACATTAAAAGTGAACCATAGACTTAATGATCGAAAATCGATTACCACATTCTAAGATTATGAAATTACCTTGTGATGTTTACGACGATATTATGATTAAACCTTTCACTAACATCTTATAACTAACTTGATAATAGTTGTTAAAGCCCGCCAACACGCATAGGAGCAGCGTGGTGGGTCTAAGTTATAATTCCCTCTCTCCTATGATAGTGTAGGCCTGTGCCCAGCTGAGGGACATTAATGGGCTGTAGTGATCAATGATCTAGTACCTAGTTATAAAAAATTGTGTGTGTCAACACATGTCAAACACCCATGAGATCATTAGTCCGTGTTTTTATTTTGGGATTCTTGCAAGTTACATATTTGATAAATTATTATTTTAATTATATGCGTCTTGGTGCTTATATTGAATTACTTTTGAGTACTTATATTATGAAATTTAAATGTTTTGCTCCAGAAAATAAGACGTTTGTGATAAACAGTGAAAATATTGTAAGCAAAGTTGAAATGTCGTGACTGGTATGTTTTATTTAAGTACATGATTTACTTCGCTAAGTAGAACCGACTGTGTGTGTTAATCGATACAGAGATCGATTTCAGAATGTATTCATTCAATCGTTCAATCACAACTAGTCCGTCAATGTTTCCATCACTATATGTCCAATGACAATTATAATCACGTGATCTGACGCCATATTTGTTTACATGTTTTACGTTGCCTCATCAAATAGACTGTATATTATTTTATGGACTCCACATCTCTTTCTCTACACATCACTGCACATCAAGGCATGTCATCAGCCATTACATATCAGCACTGGCGGATTAAATGCCTTAAATTACAACAATTGAGATTGTAGCAGTCATAATCACAACTTTCGCAACTGACCCGCTGACGTCTTCTAAGAACTAAAGGAAATGTATCTTTATCACAAGCCGTAGTCACATACGTAATTTTAATCACCTCTAGGTATATTTACGTCCCATCCTTCCGGTTCTAGTCTGTTACAGAGAACGGAAATCGTTTGTTACAGATAAATAAATGGACGAACTCCCTCCTGGTACTATTAAAAGCCGAATTCTATTCTGGTGTTCGACCACAATCTCAGTCACAAGTGGCGTTCTATGTAATCTGGCGAGGATGATTAATGTGGTGGAATTTACGAAAACGTTTTAGCCTGCCTTTACTGTATGACTTATTGATATAACTAATGTGGCTATAATGGCTGTACAGGAGGATGGGTTTTTAACACGGACAGTCATCGAGATGTATTTCAAAGTTGCAATAAGCAACGGCAGAGCCGAGGATCTTTCTTGGTAATAATTTAAAATAAGCTCTATTTTCTTAAGCCTAAGGGCGGTTGCGTGCGGAACTTTTGTGGTTTTAATTTTTTTGTGAAAAATCTGTTTGTTCTGACCCTAAGTTAGACTATATCTTCCTATTTTTCATGGTTAGGATAGGTATAGTTCAGCGTAAACATTCCTTGCATAGTTTAATATTATGTCTACATACCCATTCAAAATGGTAATAATTGTTGCTTTGAAACTAAAAACAATACTCTGTTGTATCATTGAGAAATTGCTATACAAGGTCATTTAGAGTTTACCGCAATCCACAGTTGAAACATGGTAGACATCTCAGAGACTATTATGGAGTATTGTTTTGTAAATGGGAAGTTACGTACATCTACTAAATAGATCGAAGATTTTCGCTGTATTTCGTTCTTGCTTCGCTCGGGTGGAATTTCTAGCTGTAGGTGGAATGAAACTCATTTCCTGTCTTTCCACCTCCCATTAATGGTTTCCAAATAAATCCTTTCTTTTTAACCTCAAGCCCAAATTTTCACGGATAGAACTTCAAAAATTGTGATTTGCTTAGACAGTTTCATCGGCTACTTTAACCCCCTTAGTGGTGGAATTTTCGAACACTCTTTCACTTATAGAAGGAACCTGGTGTAATTGCAAGTTTGTGCGCTAGCGGCTTATGGTAAATTCAGAGCAAACGGAAGAATTAACAACAAAGTATACCTAGTCTGTTTCGAATTTTAACCTGTAGTAAGTTTTAAATTATTAAAAATATTTTTATTTTAAATATTTGAGTTGATTGAATGAAAGGTAAATTGCGGTTTACGATTTATGACGTATTAAAAAAACTACTTACTAGATCTCGTTCAAACCAATTTTCGGTGGAAGTTTGCATGGTAATGTACATCATATATTTTTTTTAGTTTTATCATTCTCTTATTTTAGAAGTTACAGGGGGGGGGACACACATTTTACCACTTTGGAAGTGTCTCTCGCGCAAACTATTCAGTTTAGAAAAAAAAATATATTACAAATCTCAATATCATTTTTGAAGACCTATCCATAGATAACCCCACATGTATGGGTTAGATGAAAACAAAACCCCCAAAATTTATTGTTTTTAGGGTTCCGTACCCAAAGGGTAAAAACGGGACCCTATTACTAAGACTCCGCTGTCTGTCTGTCTGTCGTCTGTCTGTCTGTCTGTCTGTCTGTCTCCAGGCTGTATCTTATAGACCGTGATAGCTAGAAAGCTGAAATTTTCACAAATGATGTATTTCCGTTGCCGCTATAACAACAAATACTAAAAATTAAAAAAATATATATATTAAGGGGGGTCCCCATACAATAAACGTGTTTTTTTCGTATTTTTTTGCTCAATATTAAAACGGTAACAGGTAGACGGTTCAAATTTTCACAGAATATTAACTTGTATATTACCTTTCAAAATAAATAATTAAATATCAATAAAGTAAATATTAAAGGGGGGCTCCCATACAACAAACGTAATTTTTTGATATTAACAGTAAACCTCTACAAACAAAGTTAGTTTTGCGGTTCATTAACAAAGGTAATTATACCTACTTCTTGAGTACGGAACCCTCGGTGCGCGAGTCCGACTCGCACTTGGCCGGTTTTTTTTCTATTTTTGTAAGAAAATCTTAATGCGGTTCACAGAATACATCTACTTACCAAGTTTCAACAGTATAGTTCTTATAGATTCGGAAAAAAGTGGCTGTGACATACGGACGGACAGACAGACAGACATGACGAATCTATAAGGGTTCCGTTTTTGCCAAATTTGGCAACGGAACCCTAAAAAGCGTATTCGTTGACGACATTTAAAAGATGCGCGAGGATTTTCCTGCTTTTATAGGCTGTGCTTTGTTAGATTAGTCGGTCGTTCAAGACAAACGTTTTCATAAAACAGAAGGTACTGATACTTAAACTGTATGGGAAATGGAAATGCCTCAGTGTGAGTGATAAGTACGTCTCTCCGTCTCACAACGTCTCTTCACGTGCACGACTAGCCGTTTTTAAACATAATACATACTTACTTATTACATATGATGTGAGCATTAGTAATGTCGAGCACGCCACTACTCTCACTTGACCTTTCATTTGTTCTTGCGCAAAGGAATAATAAAATAAGACATTGCTATGAATTGTTGCGTTTGATCAATTTGTATATTCAGTATTGCAATATCTGATCAGTTCTAGTATGTTTAAGGCCAGTCCACACTCAATGGAACGTTGCTCTAGTCTTGTTGTATTAACTCTTTTTTTCAACCGACTTCAAAAAAAGGAGGAGGTTCTCAATTCGACTGTATTTTTTTTTTTTTTATGTTTGTTACCTCAAAACTTTTGACTGGGTGGACCGATTTGGATGATTCTTTTTTTATTTGAAAGGGCATACTTCCCATGTGGTCCCATATAAATTTTATCGAAATCGGTCGAGCGGTTTTTAAAATATCAACAATAAAATAAGTACTTTTAGTTATAAGGCCGCCCTTGCGCACGTGTTAATTTCTGTTTTTGTTTATTTTTAAGTTATTTCTTTGTTATGTGTGGCAATAAAGAATTTATCTATCTATCTATCTATCTACTGTATATAGCGTGTGCTTGTTGTTGTAAAGTTGGCGCGGGAGTTTGAAGTCGGTTGTTTTAAAAAGAATTTTTTATATTAAATTATGTCTCGTATATTTCGTAAGTTACCTACTCATATACGCGCCTTACGTGAGTAAAACTTGCAGGTGTAATAGTGGCCATAATAACTATTTTCCTACAAACTACTAGTCTAGCAAAATCCAATGAGTAGGTACGAGCTAGGTGGAACTACGTTTAATGAAGTAGTTCCTGTAGTTACCTTCCTGCCCCATCATCTTTGTAATCATCGTGTACATATCAATGAGCCAAGCACGATACATCTGCTATAGTTAAGTCAAAGAATAAGGTAGTTTGCAAACTATCCTGATTGCAGCATCAGGTCAAGGTTACCATTTTAATTGCTGTACTGCGGTCGAGATCGAGTCCTTATTTATGAATGAGATTCCTACACCGGCTGAGCAAAGAGCTGATAATCCCTAAATTTCTAATGGAATTACACCAAACCTAGCTAGGAGCTTAAACATCTCGATTACCCAGGCTTTTGCTTGGCTCTGGCGCTGTTAAATTGGTACAGTTACTATACTACAGAAACAATAAAGCCCACACAAACACAGGCGGTAAAACTTGTAACAATCCTTTGGACTAGTCGAGGGTTGATAAAAATTGTTTAGGTAGAAGCATGATCACAATAATTGTTACCACTGCACGTAAACTTACTATAATTTAATAGGAAAATACTAATGTGTTCCTACTATTGTATATTTAGGATACCCTATACACTTTCCTTCCGCCCTACTCTAACTACATCACGTTAATTTGTATGAAACATACATTTTTCCTTCCAAAAAGTAATAGTCTATATTCCATTTATACGAGATTTAACATAAAAGAGGTTCATGGCCGAATACTGCCAAACATCTGCAAATTACTGCTAAGTCTCTATGGACGCTTCAGTATGCGAATGTCAGGCAGATGCTGAAGTGAGGTGAAATTTCAGATTTTTATAAACGCATTGTGACGTTTATAGTTACGAGTTTTCTCGAAAAGTTTTAGGCTCATGGCTGAACTTTGATGATAAACCATTTAACCATTTAATGATAAAGAAGCTCTTAGGAATTAATATACGTTTCCGGGAGCGCGAATTTTTTTCACTGTCTGTCCTCTTTGTACGCTTCAGTATTGGAGCGTGCCTGCTGATGTGTGATCAAAGTGTGAATGTTGGAGTATTGGTTGCAGGGTACTGGGGCCTACCGCGGTGCTACAGCTCGCAGAGCGGGAGGAGGCGCCGCCGTCGAACGCGCGGCCGCTCTACTCGCTGGCGATGCGCGGCGCGGTCATATGTTTCTCTGGGTTCCGCAAAAAAGATGAGCTTGTAAGTTGTACCGAACTTTAATTATTTCTTTATCAAATATTTAAGAAAAAATTTAATCAGCATTTACTATGTAAAACGCAGGAGGAACTTGACAGAGAAATGTAAGGATACATCATACATGTTGGTCACCATTGTTACAGATTTTTGTCCAGGGCTAGCTCTCAAACTGCTTAAGTACTTGCAAATTATTCCTATCTGGACGATTATCTGTTTGCAGTTCTAGTATTTATTTTGAGTTGATTGTTATCCTGCAAAAGCGTTCGCGCATCCGATTGAGCTGAAACTTTGTACAGTTGTTTTAGGCATTTACTTACGTAAATGTTTCTGACATATTATTAGAAACGCACTTGTTATCTGTATTTGCGCGTGAGTAAGTAAGGGATCCTTTGACTTACGATCTGAACTGAATTCCACAATACAAATTTAGTTTCTCTAAGCTGGCCAGAGATAATACTGTGAGCAGAGAGAAAGGCAATACATTTTATTTTAGACATTAAAATCGACATTTGTTTTGATTACCGGCAGACGTACCTGATAACGCTGATACACTATATGGGTGGATCAATCCGCAAAGACATGTCGAGTAAAGTGACGCACCTAATAGCCGCGGCGGCGACCGGCGACAAGTACCGGTACGCGTCGGGCTTCGGCGTACCTGTGCTCGCGCGATCGTGGGTCGACGCGTGCTGGGACCGCCGCGACGACCCCGACTGCTTCGCTACCAACGACACTATCATTGTAAGTAGAGTACTGGATCAATTCGCAAAGACATGTCGAGTAAAGTGACGCACCTGATAGCCGCGGCGACCGACGACAAGTTCAGCGTGACCGTGTTCGTGCGCTCGTTGGTCGACGCGTATTGGGACCGCTGTGACTACCCCGACTGCTTTGCTACCAACGACACTTGTAAGTAGAGTCCTGGATCAATACGCAGACGTATCGTATAATGTGACGCACCTGAAAGTGGCTTGTTGCTAAACCCTAAATGATCAGGCATTTTTTAAACGCAAAGCATACAGAACTGAGGCTTCTTACTCGTAAAAGCTACAATTAAGCTATATTAACTGTAACTGTAAGCGAGCTTAGATGCGCCCAAAAGCGCGTCTTGTTTGATCAATAAACCTATTTCAACAATATTTCAAATTAAATAAAGCCCAGTTTAAGTAAATAACAAAAACACCACTTGACCCCACTGATATGTTGGTCCTCAGCCTTACCTGCGTCCATGACCATTTGTTGCACCAGAAAAGAGGTCAATGTGTGTGGCTTTTGAGAAGTTTTTTTAATCCAATATCGTAAATAAAACATGCTTGAGAGTTATCTATTAAGTTCTTAAAGGTGTGAGAAGTCTGCCATGCTCAGTAGTGGGTCAGTAATGTCTTATTATGGTATGCTCATTTTGCAGAAGGAACACAAGTTAAAAGTGTTCGCGGGCGCTCGGGTCTGCTTCGTGGGATTCCCCGAGGACGAGACGCAGCACATGGCGGACGTGCTCGCCAGCAACGGCGGCGCCACCTGCGCGCTCGACGACCCCGACTGCACGCATGTCGTAAGTCTGCACTGCCCTTACCTTTACATTTTAACACCTATAGCTTAACCTATGCGACGCGTTCGCACACGGAATGCTGTATCGTGTGCCTTTGCGCTACGGGCATTTAAGTACACAGGGTTATTTAAAAAATACTAATAACTTCTTAAAGGTAGCTTTTGTTCGTAATAAGTACGACTTTTGTTCTGCGACTTTGAAAAATTTCGAGCAAAAACAAATATTTAAATTGGCTGCCTAAGACAGCATTACTCCCGCGACACGCAATCGGCGCGCGGCAGGCCGGTTGTCGCTCGACTAGTCCACTCCTGCCCACTAAAGACACGGAGTTGAAAAGTTTGATGTTTTTTTGTGAATCTATTATGATTTTTAAAACGTGGTAGAGCAAATTTTTTTTGGTATTATGTTGAGAAGGTACTCTTAAAAGGTTATCGGTATTTTTAAATTAACCCTGTATAGAACAAAACTCGGATCAAAAATCGGGTTCTATTGAGCTGTCATATTTCATGCAGTGAATTGGAGCCAGCAAAATCTTTTGTTTGGACTGGTCAATCCTGTGCGTACGTGTAGAAATCGTTGGCCATTCGCATGGAGGCGTTAAACATTTCACTGATACGCGCGAATGTGTCTGTGTGTTTTAAATATTAATTGATAAATACCTTTTTAAAAAAATTAAGTCCTGGAACTGGCCGTCAGATAAAGCACAGCGACAAAGCGGCAGATGATATCGCTTTTGCGCCTAAAAGTCCAAGCATTAACATTTTCGAGGGTTCTCGAAATACAAAATACAATAAAAAGGTTTAGCTAATAAAACAATAAAGGCCATGTCAAATAAAAAAGTGTTTTAATCTATGTTAAGTTTATATTTTAAATATTTGTTTAATCTTTTTCATTTCTCCTTCTATTTAATTTGATTTAACTATATTTTGTTACAAATAGACATGATTATTAACAATATGTTTGTCAATATGTCATATATCAATAGTATCAATATGTCTATTTACAAACCAAATTTACTAATTTAAAGTTAATTATTCATTAATGTTAATCTCAGAGCGTTTACCTTTGAATACTTAGCATACCGGTTTATTTATGTACTATTTATTGCACATTAAGTTACTAATTTTAGACATATGAATTCAGCATGCACGTAGTGGGTTACCCAAGGGTAAACACAAATCGCTATTAGTTTAGTTTCATTGTAGACATTACAAATTATGGGTAGTAGTTACTTCCTTAGTTGTTTTATTTATTTTTCGCTTCTAATTCTTCCAATACAAGCACAATATTATGTAATAATAGCTTCAATGTCAGGTGTTATTTGTGTAGTAATTTACACATAAACATGATCAGAATTCACAAGTAGTGTTGTAAACCAAATTTTAAGGTGTGTCAAGTCATATCACTGATTCTCGTATCCAATGTGGTTTGATATCATTTGGCCCACCCAACTATTTGCCACATCCCTTCTGCACGGCGTAAAGTCGACCCATTGCCTATTATTGTAGTAATTCCGTTCACGAGCTGTAGTAGCACCACGGCATTAATCACTGCTTTACTCAATCTGATTCAACATCTGTCTGTAGTTGAAACATATTATTACTGTGTCGACTGAGATTTCATTATAAACGCTATTATACAGTTTATTTGTCAATTCTCACGTACATTTTGTTCTATAATGTATTTTTCATTTGCTTTGTACTCATATCATATTATAACCTTGGATTCTGCTTTGAAGAAATAGTTGTAGATAAATAATCCATTACCCCTGTCATCACACACTTTGTTAATAACTATACGTCACCAAATCACAAAATGTGTACGACATATTTTAAAAATAAAAATAAGTCCCATTACAATAACAGCTTTTATATGTGTAACTGTTTCAATCACGATAGTAAAACCGTCTGCATGTTTGTATTTGGAATGGCTTCATTACATCATTGCGTGGTGTGTTTCACACATGTTTCAGGTAATGGCCAATGGGGAGACTTTCGGTCGTTCGCTTATCCTCTCTCCCCACCTTAACACCCCCACGGCTTCTGGGAAGCCGTCCCGCTCCACACCCAATCGATCCCAAACCACCCCAAAGAGCTCTCTTTACCGTAGGCTTTCGGCCCGCCTCTCGGGCCGCCGCGCTAGTCCCA
This sequence comes from Erebia epiphron, assembly GCA_963932025.1. Classification (NCBI taxonomy): domain Eukaryota; kingdom Metazoa; phylum Arthropoda; class Insecta; order Lepidoptera; family Nymphalidae; genus Erebia; species Erebia epiphron. Next base: position 13,577,624 of record OZ009956.1, on the reverse strand, counting down.
CCAAACCGTCCAACGAATACAATGAAGACAAAACAACCGATGAACGAGAAGAGCGCTTGCGATACGCAAGAGACAGTATTAGACATAGCTTAAGTAACAATAGAGACAAATCTCTAATAGAAGATATCAGTATTACTAATGTAGGAAAATCATTTATAGATGATTTGTGTTGCGATGTCCACGATGGCAGCGGTGGTCATATTGAATTTCGGAAGTATGACAGTAACGATAAAGAAAATAAATATTTGTCCCAAATTATTCACGGCAGTGCCCGAATAAATGCTAAAGATAAGAGAGAAGTCTTTAAAAATAAGTCTATAAATGTATTTAACATAGTTGATTGCTTAGCGGAAGCAGGATCTCTACATTCGTCTCTAACGAAGAGTTTGTGTGACCTGGACTCAAAAGATGAAGCAGGATTTCTCTTACCTGTTACAACTGGAAATAAAGAATTACAGCAATCAAATACTACCATTTCTTCCGGTAAAAAAAGGAGCCGAAACTCTACAGATTCAAATTTTCAAATCAGTGTAATAGATGGAAATCATTTATCACCGGACAAATCAGAAGACGTCAATTGGAAGTCTATTAAGAGACTAAAAATAAAAGATTCCTTTAAATTTAAAACTAAACCAAACATATTTAAAAAGACAAAAAAAGAGTCTCTATCCAAAACATCCGGAGAAATCACCGTCGAGCCTGTGAGCCCCGAGGGCGTAAGGCCAACCGACCCCGCGGGAGAGTTCGTCGCATCGACGTCTTCTCCCATCAGGGACTACGACAATACTTCCATTTCATCGATGAACATAAGTAAACAATCGGGATTTTTCGACATCTCCTTTGCCTCTATACGTAGCTCCAAAACAGTTAAATCTGCGTCGAAACTACGGAGAAGCGTAAAATCATTCACTGCTTCCTTTAGAAGCGAACGAAAAAAGAAATACGAAAAGCGAGAACGCAACACCGTAGAGGTGAACCCATGTCATCTACCGCCGGATCTGAAAAATGTTTCGACACCAAAGAGAGACCTCGACGATATCCACTTCGACATTTCGCCGGTTCAAGTGGATACGGTAGACAGTACCGACATGAGAACTCCAATGAAGGACGTGGACGAGTTAGACGACTCGACGGTTTTTAAAACACCTCAGAGCGTGTGGCTCCGCGCGCACCGCCACTCCATCTGCGGCGCGCCCGAGAGCCGCGAGCGCGGCGGCCCCCCTCCCCCCCTCCCCCGCCCCGCGCCGTCGCCGCGCCGCGCCGAGCTGCGCGCCGAGCCGCCCCCCACCCGCGACGCTCGCGCCTTGTCGCAATGCCATGGACTATCGCTGCCGGTACTAACCCCATTTATTACACTACTACTACTAAATTTTAGACTGTCATGCCATAGAAATTCTAGGATACGTCGTTATGCAATAAAGGACATTTCACACATCGAGGTATCTTTCTATCTGGAAAATTCTTCGCTATCATGCTTGCATGTTCGTCGAATGTGTAGGTTGCTTATATATCGTGCACAAGCAGGTGTGAGTTATCATACTATTATAATCTATCACCAGCGTTAAGTATAGGTTGACGATGTTTATGTAAGTATCGATTTATACTTAGGAGTTGTTTTTGTATTGTATCGTTCTGGTTTAGGTGGTGGACGAGCACAATACAGGCGTGGCACCGGAGTGTCAGGCGCGCGTTCACATCGTCAAAGCAGAGTGGTTCTGGGCGTCAGTGCAAAATGAAGAGGCTCAGGACGAACGGGAATATCTCTTCAAAGATGTAAGTGTCAATTTACATTAGTTATTTGTTTGCAATTTGTTAATTTATCAGTAAAAAATCCTAAATGTAGAATTTTCTACAAAAATTAAATAACTATGACAAAAACTATTGAGTTAGTGTGTTTAATATAGTAAAACTATAGTAGTAGGAGCACCGTACATAATATTTCATTTGAATTTGAAAATGAGCCAGTTTTGACGTTTTATCACGTAGTAAGTAACAAGAAATTTACTACTTGGTAGTTGGTCAAAGCATTAATGTAAAGTAGGCACTTTGTGTTTACGACAGTAAGACGATGTTTTTATTAGCACTACAATAATTTGGCTACGGGGATTTTGGCTGCTATACGTAATCTGTGTCAACAGTACCTGGATGAGGTGTCGCGGCGGTCGTCGGTGGGCGGCGCGTGTCAAGCCGTGTCGTGCGCGGGTGCGGACGAGGGCAGCGGCGCGGGCTCTGCGGCCGGCGGCACCCCGTCGGCGCTGCAGCGGCTGCGCAAGCGCAAGCTGCGCGGCGGCGACGCGGCGCTGCACAAGCGGCGCTCGTCCGTGGGCGACGCCGTGCTGCTCAGCCTGTCCAACAACCTGCTGGACTGCACGCCGTCGCCCGACGGCAAACAGCTATTAGAAGGTAATATTTATAGCCCTTATCCCGAAAGAAGTTCCGTGGCAATAAGTGGAACTGATGGATTTTACATACAAAAATTGCATAAACATGCGACTACTAGAGCCGCCTGTATGGGACTTCTTGAATGAAATGAACACGGAATGGGAAACGTAAGAAACATTTATGAAATCACGTTCGACTAACTTTTGCGATGCGAGGGGAGAGTGCCTTGTCATTTTTCTGCCCAATTATTGACACTAGTGCATGAAAAAGTCGATCACTATGACAACACAATATCATAATTAATGGCGAAACTGTCCAGTTCGCCGAGAGGGGTAAGGCGAATATCACGCGTCCCGTGGTTAATTTGTCCAAGGACTTCTTTCACAACACAGACTACACACATGCACTATGTTATTCACTAGTGGTTCGCCGCAAACTCTGATCTCTAGTCTGGTGGCGTTGCTTTGCGGAAGTCCATAGAACAAGAAGCTTAATTCGATAAAACCTGACTATAACAGTTAAATCTGTGTGGTATAATTTGCAGTATGCGAACCTTATGGCTATAACTTGTTAACGGTCCAAGACGTTACAGCAAAGAGATCTAACTGTCTGAGAAGTTAAAGAAGGAGAAGTGAGAACTTCTGACAGACAGACAAATGAACAAATGCAAATTAGCCCAAGATACATTCCATTATTCTGATTCTCAAACTAATATTGATTGAATTGTCTATTATTTATTACAGAATCGGAAGTACCTGACAATGTAGTGCGAAAGCTTATGTCTCCACGACAACAAGTGTTCATGGAGCTTCTTCAGACAGAGTCAAATTACGTGGGCATACTACACACGATAGTAAACGTAAGTTACATTACATTTATTGGCAGACTACTTTCGAAATTCTTTACTAATCAGCATAAAGTAAAAAAGTAAAGTACCTAAAAGTTAAACTCACAAAAATGTTTCATGAATTATGTTAAGAATAGTTGAAAAGTTTTTTTTTTAATTTCAGCCTCGCTTTTTTTAAAAAAAAAAGCATTTTAGTATGATTGTACTATGTATTATTATTTGTAGATGTTCAAACAACCGTTAGAAGAAATGGCAGAGGAAGACTTCAGTAATGGGAAGACACAGGCGTTGCTCAATAATACAGAACTGAAAATTATTTTCGGAAATCTGCCGCCTATTTATGAGTTGCACCAGTAAGTAGTAACAATTATTAATCCGCCGTAACCATAACGCCGGGTTGATGTTAAACTAAACGCGCGCGAGTTTGAAAAATATTATTTTATACATACTGTATATTATCAGAAGCTGTTAGAGATTTTGTCATTCAATACCTCTATATCGACTTGCGAAACTAACTTCTGGTTGTTGACTTCCGATATAGATATAGGAAGTCAACATTCAAAATGTTGAATTACTGAAATGACTGATTTCTATCCAATTCATAAGTATTACCAAGTCAACATTATAGAATTTCAACATTTTGTGAAAAGTCGAGAAGTAGAGGTCCTAAATGAATTATACACATTACAGCGGTGCGATTGCGTAGTAAAGTTCTTAGTCTGCAGAATATAAGTCTTATCTCGAATGTGTAGAATTTAGTTTGAACATGTAGTACAGCAGGGCGACCGCGTATCTTTTGCATCAATCATTGATACATCGCAATCACCTCTGATTAGTTAACACTCTTCCACTATTGGACGAAATCCATTGACGCACCAAGAATACCATAAATTCAGCCAATCGGAGGTGATTGCGATGTATCAATGATTGATGCAAAAGATACGCGGTCGCCCTGCTGTTGTTAATTATTCGCGGAACACAATTGTTGGTGTGAACGCGTAGTACAGTGTGGTGTTGTGTTGCGCGCGGCAGACGCATGCTGGAGGAGCTGCGCTACGCACAGGCGCACTGGAGCGAGGAGGTGAGCATCGGGCGGCTGGTGCTGCGCTACACGCCCGACATGGTGAAGGCCTACCCGCCCTTCGTCAACTTCTTCGAGAACACCAAGGAGATGCTGCAGCAGTGTGACCGTGAGAACCCAAGGTGCTGATCCCCTTTCAATACATTTGCTTGTAAAGTTGCTCTTATTTCACTATTACGACGATAAAAACATTACCGTGGAATGTGTACCGATAAGCCTAGAATTTACGAAGTAACGTTTTAGTCTAAAATGAAAATCTGTCGGAAAGTATACCTACAGAGTAATTTTAGTGTACCAGCCGGTTAACCAAGTACTCCCATGAGTTCCGGCCCCTACCTGTTTCCTACCTTGTCAATGGTTCAAGACACCACAAAGCAATTCAAACTTAACAAAAAGTCTCTAAGATGGTGATTTCTTTTCTCCCCCCTCCTTCTAATCTCTCTTAGTACTTTTTTCATTACTAAAGTTTATTCGCTCCTGGGTTACGTATTCGCAACTAAATATTATGTGTATTGCTTTGTTCCAGATTTCATGCATTCCTGAAAATCTGTCAGACCAAACCTGAGTGTGGTAGACAAAGCTTGCAGGAACTGTTAATAAGACCAGTGCAGCGATTACCCAGTATAAGTCTGTTATTAGATGGTAAGTTGAAGAATTATGCCGTGTTCATACTTAATTACATACTCCCTTGATTCTTTTTCAAATAAATAGAATATGTTTAATATATGACTCATTATTATGTTACATACTTTTAAGAATTTTAACTTATGCTGAACTTAGTGAATCGCGTATGCACAATTTTTTCACCAAATGAATCCCTGCAACAGTGTTTCATATAACAGCAGCCGGCTGACTATAATACTCAGGGGTCATGTTGAAATGTTTAATTAATTTTTTTTGATGAAATGAAATGAAAATCTACTTTATTGTGCACATTCATACAAAACATAAACAAAACAAGATTTAAGGAAAACTGTGCAAAACTGTACTCTTTTCCAATTTCCAGGCAAAAATATTTGAATGAGTGTGCACACAAAAGTATATAATACAACTAGCTGATGCCCGCAACTACGTCCGCGTGGATTGAGGTTTCTTGGTTCCCGCGGGAACTCCTTAGTTTTCCGGGATAAAAAGTAGCCTATGTGTTATTCCAGACTATAATCTACCTCTGTGCCAAATTTCATCCAGATCCGTTTAGCCGTTCGGGCGTGATTGAGTAACAAACATCCATCCATCCAAACTTTCGCATTTATAATATTTATTTGATTATTTGATTGATGAGGGAAATATTAATTCCTTCTTTTTATGTTTGTAGATATTTTAAAGCACACACACAAAAGCAATCCGGACCACGCGGCGTTAGTTTCCGCGCTGGCGGGCTTGCGCGAGGTCATGTCGCACATCAACGAGGATAAGCGCAAAACCGAGGGGCAACTGCAGATGTTCGACATATACAACGACATCGATCAGTGTCCGGTGCGTATACACACGCGCGCACGCATACATAACACACATATCTAACTGGTGCAGTGGTGAGCGCTGTGGTCTTATAAATGGGAGGTTCCGGGTTCGATCCCCGGCAGGGTCAATTCGGGAATTTATAACTTCTGAATTTTCTCTGGTCTGGCCTGGTGGGATGCTTCGGCCTTGGCTAGTTACCACCCTACCGGCAAAGACATACCTCTAAGCGATTTAGCGATCTGGTGTATATACCTGCTATACCCCCAACAGGTTAGTCCACTACAATCTTAAGACTGCATCATCACTTACCATCAGGTGAGATTGCAGTCAAGGGCTAACTTGTAGTGTCCTAAAAAAATACCCACATAACACACACGCACATATGCAACACGCGCGGGCTTCTTTAGAAAAAACACGACCACGACCATATGACGAAAGCCCGACCACGCGACGTTGGTTTCTGCCCTGGCGGGCTTGTGCGAGAATACATCAATAAGTCAATAAATATAGTTAAGGTGCCAGCGGAGAATGAATTGCCCATACAAACGTAATACCAAAATTATTTGTAATTCGAGAATATTTCCACCATATTATGCGATCATTAAGATTGAACTTGTATTTATCTAGGTCCCTGGATAAATATTTTTTCAAAATACTTTCCCAAAATTAAATGTAAGCACATTGCGTTTTGCATGTTTTTACGACATAAATGACATGTTTTCTCCTTATTGGTTTCATATTAAAACCAACGATATCTCACGTACTAATTGATCAGGAACATAGCCTATATTGTCAAGTTACAAAATAACAGCATCAAGTTAAAAAAGCACAACAATTTTTCATTCATCATTTTTGGTATTCACGGAACAAGACCAAAATGTATAACAAACTCTGTACGTTCATATTGCTATCACGCTTGCACGCGATCATGTGTCATCAGCCAAATAGAGATAGCAATATACCGGCAAATTTATATTTGAGGTTCGAATAGAAGTTGCGAGCGGCGCTCCCCGGCCTCTTAAGAGATTGTCTACAACAGTATTAACCACGAGGTTATTTAGTTATTACCAATGGTTCTGCTATAATTAACTAAGTATTAAGTCGATGTAGGCACTTCTGTTATTGATTTTGTATGGGACTGAAATCTTGTAAGCTCCACCTCAGGCTGCATCACTACTTGCCAACAAGTCTGATTGCGGTCAAGCGCTAGTCTATAAAAAAATTATCACCCAACCAAACTTTATGTTCTAAATATTCTTCAATATTCAATAAGATGTTACAATTTGCGTGCAGGCTCACCTGGTGTCGTCGCATCGCTCATTCGTGTCTCGCTGCGAAGTGGTGGAGCTTTCGAAGGAGCTTTCTGGACGGGGAGACCACCTCGTGCTATTTCTATTCACTGATACCATGGAAGTGTGCAAGAAACGATCAAAGGTTAGTTTGCCTAACTCATTGAAATTGTATAAAACTGAGGCGCTGTCTGTGTACTAAACTTTTTAATAGATTTCAAAACTATACGGAACTCCTTAATTTTACGGGATAAAAAGTTGCCTGTGCCACTCTCCAGGTCCTCAACTATACCCATGCCAAAAATCACTTCGATCCTGAATGAACTAGAAGTTTAATTCGCTATAATCTGCCACAGTAGACTAATCTATGTGGTACAGTGCGTGTCTTCCACCAACAGCAGGCGATCACCCACCACGTACCGGCACACCACACAAATCCTCCAAATCACTTTCAACCTACGTTTCACTCCGAAACCGGAGCATCTTCAGGAGATGTTGACTCGACAATGCATTGTAAAGTGCATTGTCGAGTACGATTACAAACTTTTATCATAATCATAATATTGCATTATCAAAAGTTGAATGTACTTATATTAGAACATTATCAAAAGTTAGACGTATTGTTTTGTAGGCTTTCAACAGTAAAAGCCCAACGAACGGAACGGGCACGATGCGGCTAGGATCCAGCAAGCCCTATAGACACATATCGCTCATGCCGCTCAGTACCGTCAAGTGCGTCGTCGACATTAGAGAGGCGGAAGGTGGGTGAAAACAATTTTGCTACATAACTCTCCGATCAACGAAGGTTGGCAGTCAGCTTTGTATATTCCTTTCGGTTCTTCGCAAGGCGAAATAATTCTGCGGCACTTACGATTCCGGTCCACTCCCGTATGTTGCGAAGCCAAGACTTTTTTTCTGCGGCCAACGCCTCTCTTTCCAGCAACTTTTCCCATCATGATGAGTTGTAGGAGTTCGTGTCTCTCGTGCCTGAACACGTGCCCGAAATATGCGACTTTTCTCATCTTGACAGTCTGCAAAACTTTGCGTGTTTGATTGACGCTTCAAAAGAATTTTGTATTAAAATGAAGTAAATAAGCAATGTACTAGAACGGATTCTGCCTACTAATTTAGAAGCTTGAAACTGCCGGAAGATTTCAATCCTATTACCGACTGCGCCAAGTCGTGATTATGATGTAGAACATATTCAAGCGCTTATTTTCACAATATGAGAGACCAGATATGAGTGCGAGATTGATATTTTACTTAGATGTGGCAGTTAGATAAATAGATGGCAAATAGAAATATTACAATAGTGTATATTTTTTAAATTGTTTTTTCCTTGCAGACTGCCACAACGTGTTTGCCTTAATGTGCCGCAGCAATCAAGAGCTGAAGGAGAAGCTGTATTCATTTATGATCACGGACGAAACGGTTGACAAGTCACACTTCTTGCGACAGCTCTGCCGGCAAATGGCCAACACCGTCTGCAAGCCTGACGCTGTAAGTGTTTTACCTCTTTTTTTCTCATTATGTCTGTAATCTGATACTTTTCACATATCAGATTATGACAGTTCTAATGAAATGCCCAGTAAACGCAAAAGTTGTAAGTTTCAAGACTTTAGAGGCATGCTCCTTTTTTACAGTATCAGCTCATTATGACGCTAAAGTATAGTCCCATGAACATAGATTTCCGTGACCAAACGATTAATCTGTAATTGATTTATTTGTTTTTGAAATACAACTTTGGGCGAAAAACTCAGACCAAACGAAAAAGCTGCTTTGAAGCCGCCTTCTTGTATATTAAAAGATTGCTGACTAAATCAAATCAGAATCGAATTATTTTAAACTATGAATTATTATCGTAATATCTGCAGCAACGTCCAAAAAGTTATAAAAATAAACACACAATTTTTTTAGGGTTTGTGAAGAAGTACATTATTCTGTAATTATGTGGAATATAACAATATATCTTCCACCATGGGGTTACTTAGTTACTTTAATATTTACTTCAGGGATAAAATTACAGTAAATGTTCTTGGTACACAGGATAAGTTCTTAGCGTCCCTGGATTCGCATCAGCTCGACATCGACACGAGTGATCTCGCGCTCAGCACACTATCCAAGGTATCAAAGTTCGCAGCGCGCACTAGGATAAAGGTAGGCACAAATTGTTATGCCAAACTAAAATAATATGTATTATAATGATGCCACACGTGTAGATGAGTTTTTTTTCTTCATATTATGTATTATAGTAACAGTTCATTTTGTAGTTAATTGTTTTAATTCGATTGATAAAAGACAATTAAAAATAATATTATTTTCATAATGTTTGACGAGAAAACTTTTAGACCAAAAAATTTTGTTAGAAAAATGTTTTCAATCGAATTACCACCAATGTGTATGGAATTATAAAATATAGTCTATTTTCGAAATACGGGCATGAATTAGTTATCAGAAGTGTATCTAGCTTAGCTTGCATCAATAGTAATAACAAACAAATAACAATTTCAGCGAGGGAAAGAAATTAAAATGTGGTCAGCGTAACTAAGGCATGATGATCAAAAATAATATTTTCGCCAGACATCAAAATCCACACGAACGATGCATTATCTAAAAATATACTAAATTTAAAATTGTTGCGAGATTGACTAATATTGGGGTATTAATAAAAACCGGATTTCTAGTTGGTTCTTTTTGGTAGTTAAAAGGTACGAACGATCCATTCCTGTGGTAGATTCAGGCAGCATTCTAAACTGGGCGAAAGCTGTCACGCAGGCGAAATAGGTTCAAACAAAATTACGCTATACAGCTTACAAACGAATTTTGACTATCTAGTTACCTTATACATCTACAACTAATTCCCTAAAGAATGCTTGTATATAAAATTGTCTCTAAAAAAAGATACTGAACTGTGTCGCCTGCGTATCGGGGAACGCTCAGGCTGGTCTTCGCGCTGCGCTAGGCACAGGTACCGGCCTACATCTTGAACATGCAATGGTCGATTTTTAGGTTTCTGGCGTACCTACCGCAGGGGGCTTATATCGCGCGGAAGTACGCGATTGGTTGATCTGTCTTGTTTCCCGAGTTGAGCCCCACTACGCCACGATAGCGATGATAGCCTGGTAGCCAAGACTCATGCCTTTTAGTCAAGGATCGGGGTTCGACCACTTCTCACTTTTCGGAGCCATGGGCGTTATAAGATATTAAATACCATTTGTTAACTGTGAAGGAAGTGAAGAAACCTGCGTGCCAGAGTTTTCCATTACATGCTCAAAGTGTGTCTGCCAATCCGCGACTAGCCAGCGTGGTTCAGGGTGCCTTTCCACCAGAGATGTGCCACGTTGCTAAACTACGGATGTGTGTCAAACCCACCAATGGGAGCGCTTCATCTAACTATGCTATGCTAAAGCTATGAAAATCAAGCGCTCCTGATGGGGGTGTTTAACACACGTCCTTTACCTAGCTTTAGCCATCCTCAATCTGCGAGGAGTGGGTCGTGGATAGTGGGCCGGCGATGTGTTGATGATGATGAGGCCGCCTTTCGCTCAACTTGTTTGCCGGTCAATGTATTCGTGTAGACTGTAGCGAGTAGCGAGGTAGTGTACAGCGGGCGGGTGTGTTGTAGCTCGAGGCGCTGGCGGGGCTGGGCGGCTGGCTGCGCGCCGACCCGGGCGCCGTCCTCCTTGACACATGGGTATTGCGCGCTCACTTACTCGCACAGGTCTGCCGCCGTCTGACGCTCACACACCAACCAACCACCATCACGCCACTCACGATCATCGTCACGCCGCTTCCTGACCATACTCTATTTATTGTGTTGTCATACTGTCATTATTCTGATCATACCATTGCTCTGATAACAAATTCTGTGTACGCAACTGAAGTGAATTTTCTATTTATTATTATTTCAATAAACAAATAACAATACAAAACATTAACAAATAGTCTATGTTGTATAGATTTTTTGTTCAGTGCTGAGCTCTTTTGTGATTTTAATTGTACTTAAGAAAATAAAAGGATATAAAAGGAACAGGAAAGGTTCAGTTTGGGAATGTTAACGATTTTCACTTGTTGGATCAGATTTGATAACTAAAATGCTTTGAAAAGTACAGGAATCAGCGTGCACGCTTGTTGGTGCGTTTTAATTGCTTTATAACAATTATTGAATTAGCTCAATTCCGCATTACTTATACGAAGTGAATCATACAGATTTTATGCTTGCTTAGGATCATAGTTATTAACTTACTGTTTGTGAGCGTGCCATACCTACAGTTGTTGGGTTGTCGTTTGTCGCCACAACTTGCAATGTTCCATTAGTATTTATTGGGGATTGGATCACGTAGATTGATGCTTACTAATTTCGTTCATTAGCGATATTTCTAGTATATTGGTATTTGGTACTAAGCTAAGGTTTGAATATAAAATAATTTTTGACATGTAGATAAAAGATTAACGCGTGACTTATATTAACAAGATGTAGTGATGTTATAGTATTGTATCTTGAAATATTCGTATCTTCATGAGGGTTAACCATACTAATGCAGTTAACCTGTATGTACATAATTATGAAAAAAAAATGATTGCTTGTATTCTGGTTTTTGGAAACACGGTGAAGTGTATGAAACACAAAGACTCTAGGAACACTGCAGCACAGTTGGAGCGAAGCAACGTGTTTCTTCTAAAATTTACAAAAGTTAATAGAATTTTTACTCTACGTATTGTACCAGCTTTGAATACACCAAATACAAAATGACGCACGAATTGCATCTTAATCAATTTGCTTCACACAAACTAGAACATTAAAAAAAAAAACCGGGCAAGTGCGAGTCGGACTCGCGCACGAAGGGTTCCGTACCATTATTAATAAATAATTACCTTTGTTAATGAACCGCAAGACTAACTTTGTTTGTAGAGGTTTATTGTTAATATCAAAAAAACTATGCTAGTTAGAGCATTGGCTATAGTTTTCCTGTAAAATATACGTAAATTCCTATTGACCATAATTATTTCAAATTTTTCGATTGGTAAACAGAGATAAGGAGGGGGGAACGGTATTTTTTTAGACATTTTCCCCGATAAATCAAAAACTATCATAACTAAAAATAATTAAAAATCTGTTTTAGAATGTACAAAGTAAACCCTTTCATATGATACCCCACACAGTACAGTTATCTCACTTTTAAATTTCAACCCTCCGATTTTCCCCCCTTTTTAAATAAGAACAAAAATAATTTCCATTTTTTTTTAATTCCAGTGTCTTTGGGCCACTAATATACACAACTATTCCAAATTTCATGTCGATAGCTTCGGTAGTTACTGAAATAATCGAGTGTGACGGACGGACAGACGGACAGACAGACGGAGAAAGTCGCACCATAAGGGTTCCATTTTACCATTTTGGTACGGAACCCTAAAAAGATAAAGTTAGATAAAGATAAAGTTTATTTTTCTTTCTAAAACGTTTAAGACGTGTCACTTGGCTCTGACTCTGCTGCACTGTCCCTTGAGTTAAAGTATTTTAGAAATTTAACTGTAAATACCAATAATAAAATGGAATATCAATCGTATACAGGTGGGACGTGCTCTTTCGTTCAACAAAACCCCTTCGAAGCTGAAACGAGCGATGTCGTCGATGATCTCTCCCTTCGGCTCAACATCAAACCTAACACCAGCGTCACAGCTCGCGCAAATGAGGCTCGCCAGCTGCAATAATATTAATGTTAGTCTAATTACACATATTTTCAGTTCTTACTTCATCAAAAAAAAAATTTTTGCAGGTTACAGGTGTTTTTTCGCCCGCTCATGAGGAATTCGTAGTGATTCGGTATTTTATTAAGTTGCTGATTTGATGGTAGTCAAATATACTATGTCTAGTAAAAGATGAGAGTGCAAAATTAAGGGAAATTAAAAGAAAATAGGTTGGGTATCCCAAAATGTACTAGTTCATTTTAGGTCCAGTCTTGAGTTTTGTATAGCGCAGTGTTGCCAGTATCCAAAAGTCTGACTATCAGCTTGAACGCTAGACTACCCTATGAACAGACGCGGACTATGGGTATGTTCCGATATATACTGCGAGCACTGTAATGTGTGACGTCAATTTAGTACACTGTGAAGCCGTTCTATTATAGTTAGCTATACTGGTTACTATTTAAACCGGAACGCAGTCAGCACTGAGAGCACCTTACCTCGAAAACGCCAGTGCTCACAGTACAAAAATGGCGACGATTTATGATGTCATATATTTCCCTAAGATATTGCGGCAGTATACTGTCAGTCCATAATGGAACGAATTTCTTCCCAGTACGAGCAATGATCAGTGCTCGCTGTGTATATTGGAACATACCCTATATTAACACTTGTGACGTGATGTCCAGGAGATGGGCACGAGCGGCGGCGGCGGCGGCGAGGGCGCGTCGGTGCTGGTGGCGCCGCTGTCGGTGCAGCCCACGCGCAAGGCGGCGGCGGGCGCGGCCAGCGCGCTGCGACGCTTCTGACGCCGCTCGCAGCGCACGCTGTGACGCGCCCCGCACGCGCCCGCGCCCTAGTCACCCGTCCTGAGACGTGCCGTCTTAGAATAGCGGTGCCGCCACATTGCGACCGTGATGTATCGTGACGTCACTCACACGTTATCTAAAGGAACAAGATGGCGTGGTATTTTATAGGTCAGCGTTTCCCATAACGTCACCTAAAATTGTTGAACACAGTTTTGCGCTGTTTTTTTCAATAACGGCGCACCTGGAGCAGTGAGCATGAAATCGTTGTAATTTTATCAGGATTAACAAATACGGTAGCGGTGATGAAACTGCCCAAGTGTACTTATTACCGTTACGAAGGCCGTCTTGTGTCCGCCGTTTCATCGTCATATTACGGCCGTTATGTGGCGGCACCGCTTTCCGAGGAAACCGTAGCTTTTCTACTGAAACGCGTACTGTCGCGTCGACCCGACTGCATAGAATGAGAGACCACCGTTTCATTCCCTATGGTTCAAATACACAAAATAATGTCATAGTCAAACAAAACATCTAATGTTGCTAGCAATAATATAAGATTATTTTTTGTGTTTGATCCGTAGTAAAAGATACGACTGTCTCTAGGACTATTTATTATATACGACGATTTGTGATTTTACTATCGAATTGTGACATTGTTAACGATTTAAATCTACTGTAGATTCTATTTGCCAAGTGACCCAGTTTATTTACTCGTTGGACCCAGTGATGAGGACAATTATATATACGAGACAAGGCAGTAAAATGTAATTTATTTGTTCGAGGCCAGGCCAATGTAGTGAATTTATTAGTGAAGAAATGTGCCTTTGTAACGTGATGGTGAACTGATCTTATTGATCAATGGAGTCGATTCATAGTATTATTTTAAACAGTGAAAACGAAGGAACTTCGGGTGTTAAAGATTGAATCTTTATATGTAGATATTTAAAAAAAATCAATATTGTTAGCGCAACTTGTGCTATCATTTGTCCGACTATAAACCAAATTAAATTTGTATAAATTTAAGGCAGCTGTCCGAAGCCACCGTCGTCAATTACTAAACTAACTAGTTCTAAATAAACTATTGAAATAAGGCAATTTGTAAAAGTTACCGTATTAAATGTTGCGAGTTGACATAATTAATATTAAGGACATATGTATTTATATAAGTTTTAATTTAAATCAATGCCTTCTATCCTTCAAATCAAATAAAGAAATATTGCAAGTAACGACGGTGACTCCGGACAGCCCCCATTAAGTCATTCATCATCGCCATCCACATATTAATAGTAACGGTCTCATCTCCACTATTCTGGCGGCTATTCGCGTTACTAGTTTTTGGGATCTGTGTAATATCTTGAATAATTCAAAAGCCACGTCAACATCAATAAAAAATTGCGTAGCAGGAACCCAGTTCGCCGGAAATTTTAACTATTTCGAACAGTCCACTTTCGCCGAACGTTACGCAGGAACGCAAATTTTTACTGGTGTCGACGCAGCCAGATATTTAAAACTTTTTGTCACACAGTAATATTGATATTATTGAATAGTCCTGAGTAATATGTAAATATTGTGATATTTTAATTTAATGGTGGAATAGACATCGTAGGTTAGAATAGTGTATCTGGTGCACTACCGCATCCGTCTGCTATTGATTTAAGCGTTCCTAATAAATGCCTCGTCGCTTTTTATGAGCGTTAATTTCAGTGAATTTGTTTGCAAACCTTGGTGACTAAATATCGCCTGCTATTTTTGAGTGCGTGTTACAATATTTTTATTATTTGTCATAATCGACTTTTACCAAAAAAGCTCAAAAGCTATGGCGCGCACCAAGCGACGTTCATATTATGCGTACGCATGTTAATACATTGTACAAAGGTCTATATTTATAAATATTTTAATTGATTGAAAGAATAAACTTTTATTTTCAATCATAGGTTTTTTAATTTCCATATATTTTATAGTCACATTACAATAGCTTACATAATTTGACTTATCAAAATTTATGACACAATAACAATAATTAAATAATAATAGAAAATTAACTTACACAGAATAATTTTTAAAGCATGATTTATTTTTAATTTGGCATCTCTGAAAACTCTAAGTTAGCAGGAGGCGCAAAACCGCATCTGCATTTGAATAAGGCAATATTTTCGGCCCATTATTAATATAATAACGTAATAATGTCTTCACTAGCGGCGTTCATTTTGACCATGTCTAAGGAAACCGTAAATGTTCTGCACGGCGCGTATGGGCGCGGCGAACACTACGGCCGCTAGAGCAACTGAGGACAACCACAGCAGCGAACGCGGCATCTCCGCGCTGCACAGTGCCGTTAACTTCATTATTAGTGTTACCTGCAAATAAAACATTAGACTTTCGCATGACAACTCATTCAAAAGTACTTGTAAAAGTTTATTTGAATAAAAAAACATTTGATTTGATTTGATTTGACAACAATCATAGCAAAAAGCAAAATATGATAGGAAACACGGATGACGGAAAGCGTTCTGCACTTTGTATTAACAACGTCATGCGTCGTATCACGTTTGCCTCATTGCTGAGGTTCGTGACGTCTTTCTATTCATCACATAATGGCAGGGGTTTTCTTGGGATAATAATGCGGTGGGTTCCCAGGTCGTTCCGCATACTACTAAGAGTAGATCAGATTCTATTTCAACTCTTAGGTTTCTAGCGATCAGATCTAAGTGATAATAACTAGGACCGAAGGCTTTACGTGTTCTCTGAGGCACGAAGGAAACGAAGATGCCAAATTCGTTCACCCATCCAGTTACCGACTTGGGTCAACGTTTTTTGTATCGATCGTAATCGACTGATATGCGTAGTCGCAACTCGTCCCTCAGTTTGAAAAAACGCTTAGCGTGAGATATATTCGCAGTAAGGAAACGAAACACTCGAACAAGAAATACAACAATTTCTGTCTTTTCTTCTAACTTATGCATATAAAAAACATCAGCCATTCTTACCAACGTTATAGCCGGTATCATCTGCCATTGAGTGCTGATTCTCGACGCGCATGTATTTTCCTCAGTTGCTATGTTCATATCGGACACGAAGTCGTGGCTTCGGTAAACGTACATCAGTGCCACGAGTTCTAGCAGACAAACAAATGGCATCGCCACGCCCGTCATAATCGCGTCCACGCTCTCTAGAAGTGCTACACCACCCTGCATTCAAAAATGTGAACAATGCTGCAATTATATTGAGTAAAGAAAGACGATAGCAACTACATACTGAGGAGCGCAGGGCGAAGCAAGTGAGGTGGGAAAGTCTCAGTTTTTACAACCTTACAGCATAAAAGTGAACGCAAAAACGAGACGACATGCAAGAGGCACGTACTTAACTAATTTTTTAATGACGTGAGCAAGAATATGAATTTTATGGAATCAGTAGGTACCTAAAGTTCGACGCTGATGTGACCTCTTTTCGAGCATTTTAAATGGTGCAACCAATACAGATTATGTCTAGCATATTCAGAACTGAAAATGTGGCTTGTCCATAGCGATACTTGCGAAAATCTACGATCAGCTTAGGGCAAATCTGACATATTCAAAATGTAAGGGAGGTTCCATATTTGCACCGAGAAATCAGCTCAAAATTTCACTTTTGGTGACGTCATAATCTATGGTTTACCTTTGATAAATACTTGAGTTACAAGTTACAACAATACCATTTTGATTCAAAACTTACAGTAGTAGCAAACAGAAGGCTCAATCCCATACAGCTTAGTATTATACCGGCTACCACCATTTGCTCTGCAAAACTGTAATAATATGTTACTGGCTAAAATAATAAGTAGTATTCAGAAGGTCTTATACTCATATCAGTGCTATGGGGTCATCAAAAATCTCCAAATTCCGAGACAACGTTTACTTCAAATGTAGTTATGAATAACAAATAAGTACTTATATATTTTTTATTGAAAATTTCATAAAACGTTGAAAACTTACACTAATTTAACTTTATATTCAAATATAGTATGAAGCGATGTCTTGACTAGAACAAATGCCACGGTCATATAGGAAAATGTTAGTCCGCTAAATATAAGAACAGACCTGAAAAAGTATAACGGAGGAAAACAGTGAGTGAGTTGTTTACACTCCAAAGATTTCGAAATAAAATTTACAATTAAAGCTTACATGAAATGTGAATAATTATTCACTAAAGTACACTTGGAGTACATGGGAATTATCCACAATGTGCCTGGTAACAAAAATTGGTTTAAAATTATTTCGATAGAACTTGAGATTTAAAACAAGGTGGTTAAAGTCCACTTTACTTGAGACGTAAAATCTATCATATTTTATTTTCTTTATTGACAAAACTTATCCGGACATAACAGTGACTCAATTCGTCCCCCCGGCTACAAAAGTACCTACATCATATTTATTTTTTTGAATTCTCTTCTGTACTTATTCTTGAGTACTAACTTTCATTCATGTCATAAAGTCTCTTGGTGTTGGGCTGGATGCAGTCGACCAGAGCGCAAGACGCGGCGCCGCCCGCGTGTAGAGCGGACATGAGTAGCAGCAGACCGCTGTGCCACACGTTCTCGCCGCCGAGGTGCGGGTCTATATGCCCAGATGCTTGAATCAATACAAATGTTTTTGGAGTGAAACTTTATACAGACGTTACGAGCATTTTGGCTTGACAACGCCTATTGAGTGAGTGGGACACGAAAGAGAAAATGTCACAGGGTTGCATAATGCATTTTCTAATTTAGAGTGTGTGAAACGGACCAACGTTGATTAGACTGCCACCCTTTGTAAAAAACATGTTTCTGTAAATAAATGAAATGAATGAAAATGAATGAATGATAAACACGCAGAATTGGCTCCATATAAAATCATTTGTCGACAAAATCTATACTTTTGAATAAAAATGTAAGAGTGTATTTTTTTTTCACGACGGCGCGGCGGATATCAAGATCTGGGAAGAGGGGTTCTATACGATCACTAATTTCGCCAAGCCATACATACATACATTCGACATATATAGCATAAGCATATATACCTAGAAACGCACATTTAAAATATTTACCGTAATGATTAAGTCCTTTTCCATGAATTATCTCCGTTCCCACACTAGCTGAATGTATATAGAGGGCTACCTCTAACGCGTCAGCCATTCCCTGAAATTGTAGAGTTATACGGCCGGTTTCTGAATTGAGAATTTCATGTTGAGTCTGTCTCAAAGACTACTTAAGGACTAATTAAGCAAACTTTTATTTCTGAATTGATATTGTGCCGGTTTCTGAATTAAGCATTCAAGCAAAAACGGCAAGCTCCAAACATCAAACCTTACACAATATCATTTCAGAAACAAAAATTTGCTTAATTAGTCCTTATGTAGTCTTTGAGACAGACTCAACATGAAATTCTCAATTCAGAAACCGGCTGTTAATCAAATCCATGTGTTTGGACCCAATAACTTTAAATGGATAGTAGCATCGCGTCGGTATTAGCACCCATCAATACGATTGTATAATTTTGGCGAAACTGTTTTTACAGAGAAAATTCTGACGGGCGCCCTCTCTCTCTCAGTGTCAATATAGAAGTCAAAAGTGCATTAATTTTTTTCTATTTATACACGATTTTATTTTAGTATCAATTTTTTCGGCTTAACGATTTTGAAACTATGTGATTGCGTCCAGAGGTTCGACGAGATGAGAGAGACGGACGGATGCATGAACCACCGTAGTAGACTCGAAGACCTCTTTTCGCTGGATTAAAGAGATACCTACACGATATATTTTAAAACTAATAGGTGCATACCGTAAGAGCTTCTTTAGCACCGATTCTGAATACTTTACGCAAAGATTTGGGCATAGAGGCGAGGTTGATGACCGCAGTGATCATCAGTAAAGCGGCCCATATCCAGGGTATAACTACTAGCCATGAAGACATATTATTCCAAATAAGCTGCAAAACAATAATATTTTTCATTTATGTTCCTTTTCATTACTAAAATCGTATTAGAAAATTAAACTTTCTATAGATGTAGGTATAGTTAAATGCAATATTGTGTGGGGTGTAGTGACTAGTGAATAGAAAGCTTTTCTCACGGCCCATTCGTGTAACCGATTTCGACGAAAATAGGTACAAAATGCTAAATCCTAGAAACAGGATACTTTTTATCTGGGGAAATCAAAGGGTTCCCAAGAGTATATACTCAAATTTACGAAGTGGCGGGATTCATTTTATATCCTAGACGTGCACATTTGCCAAATATATTATTGCACGACGTTTAAGGCGCGCTCTAATTGATGGGCAACCGCACAATTTGCACAAGCTAGGTAACAAACAGGACCGAGGACGTCAAAATCAATTCCAAACCAGGGATGTTACGGAGCTTCGACTCCGATTCCGTTAAGTCGGAACTTCCGATTATTTTACACTTTCGGCTCCGAAACTTTTAAATCGGAGGTTATAATCGGAGGTCGAAGCATAGCAAATAGCGTCGGCGCGGGCCTGCGTCGACCGTTACGAACTGGTTCATAGGTACCCGTCCCGTTGTGAGTCCCCCGCCACCCCCGCCTTCCGAAAGGAAAAATCGTTGACTGAATGATGTTTTTATTTGTTCTTAAATGAAAAATGTCTCTCTTGTGACCACTTCTGACTCTGCCTCTGACTCCGACTCCGGTTCCGATTCCGGTTCCGACTCCGATAAATCAAATTTAATAACTCCGGCTCCGACTTCGGTTTCGATAAATTTACCTCCGTTACATTCCTGTTCCAAACATATTCCTGTTGAAGGCAAGTGTACTAAAGGCCTGCCCTAAACCGCGGCTAAGGGTAGTATTTAATGAAGACTAAATAAATCTCACGAACCTTGCCGTGATTTAGACGCTCTGCAACCAGCAATAACCACAGAATTCCCCAAATCAAAATGATGCATAATACCAACGGCATATTGAACTGACCGAAATTATAGTCTTCACGAAACAAAACCACTTCCACACTGAAAAGAAAAATCTTTACGATTACATACGAATACCTATTAGTTAAGTATGTTTTACAATGCTTTGCAGATCAATGGCAATACAGCGATCTGGTATAAAAATCGTTGACTGGTTTTCGTCCATTAGTTTGAGAGTTAAAGAAGGTATCTATTACGCCTATGCTCTGTACATAGTACATACGCATTTGTTTTTATAGCTATAAACAACGCATGACAACTCGCGCAGTCGTTCAAGCAACAGAATGTTCTAGTAATATATAACAAGGCATTCTGCATTATGCTGAGCTGATGCCTTCTTTCAGGTTGTGCCACACACGACAAGAATTATCAGGGTGCCTCTAGGAGTTGACCGTGAGTTTAATGCTCAAGTACTGGAGGCGCCATGGTAACATTTACCTTAAGGTATTATAATGTGTGGCACCATGGTGAGAATAAATAGATTTTCTTTCTTTATATAGCTATACTCATAGCTCAACTCCTACCAAAGTTATAGAATTCTAATTACAAGAAAAAACTTACTAAAAGAAATTGTACGCTGGAGTGCTAGACAGAATAGGATATCCTATCGTATAGCTTTCGTTGCATACTTCTATTTTTTGGCCGAGATTCCGTCGTGATCCTTGTTTTAATGGTCTAAAAGTATACAAATTAATGATAAATATTCATAGGCCATCTAAAACTTCACCGTCTAAAAATAAAGGAGAGGTCACCTTTTTCTAATCCTTAGCTTTGTACTTGCGTTCCTCCACGCGAAATCATGTGTACCGACAGTTACGAATTCCGTTTCATTTTCACCTACTGCGAATTCTCCCGTTGCTAAGGAAAATCTGGACTAAAACGGAACAATTAAAATTCTGCTCGTGTATTTAAGAAAATATCGATTGTTCACAATATCATTATTTTCTTACCTCTCTTAGCATCAAAAGATTAATTTCTTTGAGGATTGGACTGTATGGCTTCAAATCGAAGTCCCTGGAATTTGGAAAATCAAGTTTCATTCCATTTCATTTCCATTCATAGACGACGTGTATTGTCATGTCATAAGTGGCGAATTAAGGAACTTAGAATTTTTTAATTTGCCTGAATAAAATCAGTATTAGGTATGCCCCTCTACAGGTGCTTAAGGGTGCTAGTAAAAATCAGTTAAGTTTTTAGCGACTAATGAGCAAACATACATAGGTAACAGGTTCATGACTATTTTTCATCAATATTTAAAAAAATGTGAATTTACCTGCAATAGGTATTGGGTAACTTTGCATCTGCAACAGAATGCGTCACGTAGATCAGAGTAATAGCAGCTATCGTGCAGCATACAATCGCTCGCACCAACGCGTTGATGCATATTGCTATACCGATACCTGGGAGAGCAATAGAAGCAGACATAAGTACAACACGTTTTATATAGGTACTAAATAGATAAATGTTGGGCATAGTTGCAAGTTTAGAAATTACAACACGAAAATTAACTTTAATAATAATTGACACAATAATAATTGACGGTTCCGATTAATATGTTTCGTTCAAAAAAGTTCACACTATATCATTTATCTCATTTTTATATTTCGTAAATCTATTTGACATATCCGCCATATTGAATTGATCATGACGTCATAATATACAGGCGGATGCCAGACTCGTTTTTATCAAAATCTATTGACAGATAGGTGGCAATCGACAATCACACCTAGATTTCTGAATGGTATAAATAATACCTAATCTTCCCATGAGTTTGGTAAAAATGATAAATAATTAATTTACGAACCTTCAAACATTGGCAAAATACGGAAAGCACGGCCCGGTCCACTGATACTCCACTGACCTAAATACACCTCGAAATGACGCAACGGATTTGCAAGCACCACCGTCGCCAGGACCAGGAACAACATGAAAACAACTAATATGCAAATTAATTTTAAATAATATCTTCATCGTCAACTAATATCTCGATGGTCATTGATCATGTAACCTGTATTATTTATGTATAAGTTTGTTTGTTTGTTACTCCTTCACGTCAGATCCAAAAGAACCAATTTGGCTGGGAATGGAATAGGTTATTCCCCGAATTAACACAGGGAACATTTATTCCGGAAAATCAAACAGTTTCCGCGGGATTCAAAACTCTTAACCCACGCGGACGAAGTCGCGGGCATCATTCTGGTGAGATAATAATTGAAATAGTGAGTGTTGTACCTGCCTCATAACCATAAACCACCTAAATTAGTTAAATCTCAATAAATATACGTAAGCATAACGTACAAAATCCGCCTGTAAGCGCTGAAGCAGACACCCGACAATGCATAGTCAGGAAAGCTCCGAGAGCGAGCGATCCCAACCGTAGTTTGCGGCGACCTTTAGGGCCTCCTGCACCACCAGAAGCATTGTCCAATGCTGGGATGTGAGTAGTTGACCATACCTCTGACCATTGACTTTGCTGTGGGCCAAGAATTTTGTTACGTTCGAGTAGACGAATATATAAGACTAGATGATTCCCGCGACTTCGTCCGCGTGGATTTATGTTTTTTTTTATTCCAGCGGGAACTCTTCAATTTTCCGGAATAAAAAGTAGCATATGTCCTTCCCCGCGATACAACCTGTCCTTGTACCAAATTTTATCAAAATCGGTTGAACAGATACATTTTTTTGATTCCCGCGGGAGCTCTTCAATTTTCCGGGATAAAAAGTAGAGATGTCCTTCCCTGGGATGTTACCTATCTCTGCACCAATATATATATCAAAATCGGTTGATTAGTTGGGCCGTGAAAGCGTAGCAGACAGACAGACACACTTTCGCATTTATAATATTAGTATGAATTAACAAACTTGAAGTCTTTCAAATGAATTCCTGTACTTAGGTACTTACCGCCTCTCTGTTTTCAAAGTTAAATATTGTATCCTGCGATTTTGGATTGGCCATTATTTACACCCAAACAATAAAATTTAAATTAAGAAATCAAACATGTTTATTAGCTTAATTTGCATAAAAATAAAAATAAAAATGATTAAGTCGAATCGACATAATATGCCAAATTGTCAAAAGTGGCATTTGCAGTTGCACAGATTGAAAAGTTTAACAGCAGACCCGACAGACTTAAAAATAAAAATCCTAGAACCCGGCTGCAGCCCCAACTACCAGGTCCAGTTGTGAATTACCTAACCATCTGCCCCATAGATTTATTATTATTAAATGTCTGCCCTCTCGAACACTCAAGCTGTTTGCGCGTCTGTTGTAGCGAAAGCTCGCTCCGAACCTTCCAGGGGTATATTATTATTGTGAACGGCGAAGGCACTATGCCTCGAGGCCCGTACCTCCGCTTGGTCCACACAGGCCAATCAAGAAATTTAATTTTCATTATTTCTCAATTTATAGTTAAAAAAAAGACGTGTGGCACTCGGAGACTGCCGCGGTAAAGCTATTGCATAACTTTTTCTATCAACTTGCTATGACTACTTGTGTTGTTGACTTCAAGTTGTTGAAAATATATCCAAGGGGAATCAAATGGTTTTTTGATTCCCCTTGGACACCCGGACTATTGAAAACATAATTCTTTAAAATTATTTCGCCTTTATATTTTCAACAACTTGAAGTCGACAACACAAGTAAGTAGTCATAGCAACCAAAATCATCTTTTCATAAAAATAGTCTTTTTATTTTCAACAACTTGAAGTCAAAAATTGAAATTGACCTAATGTGGCAGCTATCGTTTCAAGTTTTATTTTAATATATTCTTTTGTTAATCAAGTTCTTACAACTTCAATTATTTAATCTCAGTTCCAGATGTCCACATTATAGGCGTATAAAAAATACAAAAGTTATTGACAAAATTTACTTTATTTTGTACAAATTTACAAGTACATACCTTATTTCATATATTAAAACTTATAATAAAAACAACTGTCTCTATTAACAACTAAACCTTATTATAAAAACAAGTCTATAATTTGAATTAAAATATTAATAAATAAAATCAGTATGAGGGTTGATTTCATTAACTTTTATTACATACTTTTCACCCAGTAACTCCAGCTCTGAAGGAGCTGATGTTTTTTAAGAGCAGTATGAAATTCTAATTCATTGTAATTCTTATGTTTACAATAAAATACCCATATTTGTTTGTGTCTACAAGTCTAATTTTTTTTGCAAGCTCTGCAGTCACATGATGTCATTACAAAAATGTGCTAAATGGTGCTAATTTCGGCACACGATCTCTTAAACCAAATTGACAGAAACTGCTATCCTGATTCACAGAGAAAATTGTGAAGGGGACTATGTTTTATTTTCCAACCCACTGCTGTTGGTGGCCAAACGTAAATTTAGTTTAACAAATTGTGCACAACCGGAGGCCCAATTGTGTAAGCAAATCGTAATCATTTGACAGTTTAAAACGTATTCCTCGAACTGTTTAAGGAGTTTATACATGCTTTTTGATGTCTATGAACTCCTTAAACAGGTCGAATAGGGATGATGCCTATATCAAAAATAAAATATTTCTAACTGATTATTAAATAGAGGGTCTTCCAAAAGACCTAAAATTGACATCATCGGTTAGTTTTAGGTATGTTAACCATTTTAAAATATAGATTAAAGAAAAAAGTGCGTTGAAATTTTATGATGTCACAATGGTGAATTTCATACAACTTCCATACTAGAAGTGCGTTTTTAAGTTAGATAAAAAGTTGGTGATTTGAGTTGTCACATCCCTATTATACGTTTAACAAACGATTACGATTACGATTTCCTTACACAATCGAGGTGCAGATTTGCACCACGATCAATCGTGTAAGTTGTATTCAGGCAGCGCGTGCGAGCAGGCTGCGGGCGCGGGCGGGCGCTAGGGCGGCGGCGGCGCTGCGGGCGGCGGCGCATCGGGCGGCAGCGTGAAGTTGATGAGCAAGTCACGCACCGCTGGCCATAGAATGCATTCACCGTGCGATTGGTTGAACTCCGCGAACCTTTAAAGGATATAAGATTTTAGCCGTTGTCCTTTTTTTTGTATCGGGGGGAAATCTTCTTAAGATGCCTGATTTCTTGGAGGAGAAATCAGAGGCAAATCGTAATCATTAGACAGCTTACAAAGTATAACTCGGACTGTATAAGGAGTACTTGCATCGGGGGAGGGGCGGCGGCAGCGATATGACCCCAGAATTAAAAAGGCTAAATGAAGGTCAGCTACTTTTTGATACAGTCACGTCGTGCCGCGTTTGTCCCTGACGTAGGGCAGGGCCTTACACCTCACCGACGTTGATGGATCGAGCGTCGAAACACTTAAAAGTAAAATTGATTTTACCTGCCTTGTTTTAAAGTTTAAATACGACCATACAATTACTAATTACCATCAATATAAC
Source organism: Erebia epiphron (assembly GCA_963932025.1). Taxonomy (NCBI): domain Eukaryota; kingdom Metazoa; phylum Arthropoda; class Insecta; order Lepidoptera; family Nymphalidae; genus Erebia; species Erebia epiphron. The sequence goes on along the minus strand of OZ009956.1, from coordinate 13,551,749 downwards.
CATTGCTCAATTCAAGTGGTAACCTTGTAAAAGTAAGTACACCAGAATTGAATATCTTAAACAATATCTAACTTTAAATCGGGGACCATTTTACTTTGAAGCCATTGTTTTGAAGCTCACATTTTACAAACCTTGACGAGATGTAAAATCTTTTAATAGTCCTACTGATAGCGTTTGTCAGTTTCAATATTGCTGTTGTTATGGTAAGGCGGAGTATAGATGCATGTTTAAGAATGGACTAATGAAACATTAGGATGAGAAGCATTAATGAAATCATTAAAGGATAAGAGAAATTCAGATTTTAAGAGTGTTCTCCGTGGTAACCATGTCCTGCATTCAAATTATTGCTAATCGATGGTCGATACGCTATTAAACCATAAACCAGGGGCATTTAGTGGTATGACAACAATTTTTAGATGGTTAGTTTTGTATGGCAGGATAAAACGCTTGGGCTTAAAAAACATTACGTAACAGAAAAGCGTTTATTACTGTCTCTCTTCCTCTAGGATATACTGAGAGAGATAGAGTACCTATAATTTTTTTAGTAAGTGTTGAACATTTTTAACAATAGGGTAGGAGCCATGGTCGAGCCATGGAGTTTGTTAGGAAGCTCATGAAATTTGCAAGTTTGTACAATATATACTTTATATTTTTATTTATAGAAAACTCGGGCGAAAAGAACTAACGTTCTTACGGGGTGTCCAACGAACCACACGACTTGTTTTTTATAAGACATTTAAATTTACAGCACTTACCGTTTGAGATGCATATTGACTGCGAGGAGATGCGGCTGTTGGCTCTCTCGTCTCTCGGCTATTTGCATCGCGTTAGACTGCACGTCGTATACTAGCGGCAGAAGGAGCTGCGTTTCGCCTCGTGTTAAACATACCTGTCAAAAGATACAAATACCGTTGTAAAAAAATCTTTTTTTGAAGTGAAAACTTCTTTAGCCGCGTTGAGCACTTTTTCGTAGGGGGTAAAAATGTGGATTCGTGTAAACAACATCCTCGTGTGACCGACATGCTCGCGAACACCGACATTCGCGTTGTTACGAAGACAAAAGGTCTTAAATATAAATATAGTACATTCGTAATTAAACTTTAATGCCTTAGTTTTAAGGTTTAAATTATTATTTTCAAAATTTTTACTACAGTTAACAAGACGAACAGCCAAGTGGGGGACAAACTAGCCTACTGAGGGTATCTTGGAAAAAACCCTTTTACTCAAAACTGCATAGTAAGGTTGAAAAACTTTATTCTGGATTTCTAAAAAAACTGTTACTTCCCAGGATAAAAATATCTGTTCCAGGGATGCAACCAGGATCTCTGTAGCAAATTTTATCATAATTTTTCGAAAAGATGAGCCGTGAAAGCGTTGCATACGTTGCACACACACACACACACACACACACACACACACACACACACACACACACACACACACACACACACACACACACACACACACACACACACACACACACACACACACACACACACACACACACACACACACACACACACACACACACACACACACATTTTTAAACAGATTCAAAATATGCACAATACAGAGAAGTAAGGAGGCCAATTGGGCGTTGCACGTGTAGTGCACAATCCGAATAACAACTCGCAACCATTTTGGGGATCAAAGATCAAATCTCAATGGGGAGGGACACTGCCAATTTATCCCGCTAGGTGTCGCATCGTCGCTGGTGTTGTTTCCTGTCAAACACCATATATTTATTTATATTTAATTCACTAAAATGCCTAAATGTGCATTCAAATGTGATAATAAAGGCGCACATCATTTTCCTGCTTATGAGGAAAGAAGAAGACTAAGGTACAAAGCCTTGCGCGAACTAAATTGGAAACCCAGTTCATCGGCTAGGTTATGTAGCGTTCACTTTAGACCTGACCTCTAATTACCTCAAATGTGTACGCAAATGAACCTGACAGTTACCAGCGAACGTGGCGCCATCTGAGATTAGCTTTGCCTGTCCGTCCCCATTGTTTCTTTCTCTCTCTCTATCTAATGAGCCACAAAACAAAGGTCTCACAAAGAAGAGTATCTTGTGTTTGGCGAGCATCACGGCGGGCTGTCCCGCGGGCACGATCTGCGAGCCGGCGGGCGGGATGCGCAGCAGCCAGTGCAGCGTCCACAGCGCGGGCGCCACGGGCGCCAGGTCGGCGCGCATCAGCGCCACCAGCGACGGCAGCGCGGCGCCCGGCGCGCCCCACGCGCGCGCCCAGCCCTGCAGCGCCGTCGCCCGGAACGGCGAGATCGCCACGCGCTGCTCGAAGAACTTCTCCATCACCTGCCCCGGCACGTTATTAACACTTTAATACACGAAAATGTCCCCACTGTTTTTTGTCTGAAGACTAGCTGATGTCCGCGACTTCGTCCGCGTGGATTGAGGTTTTTTGGTTTCCGCGAGATCACACAGTTACGAAATCCGTGAACATTTTGTACCTATGGGAAAATCAAGGGAAAATGTTTTTTCTTTTATTTTATTTTTTTTCGTAAATTTTCCAATGTTTTTAATCGTTATTCTGCTATTCGGGACGGAGACAAATACAACAAATCAAACCCATGAAAATCGGTCCAGCCGTTCTAGAGTTATAAGTATTCGAACAAACCCGATTTTGTTTTATATATTAAGATTACACGAATGTAGAACGACACATATCTTTTTCAATTTAAGTATCCCAAATCACAATAATTTAACATGTATAAAAAACAAGTCAGCCCTTGCAGCGGAACGTCATCGACGACGATGCTCTTGTCGCGGTTAGCACAGTGTAAATTAGATGGTATTAATTGTATCTACATCGCAGGATAAACGACTTAAAACTTATAAGACACATACGAGCCTGAATCGCGATATTGAAGTTTTCTGAGAATAACGCTATATATGGTAGTTATTATCCGTTCAACTTTCAACGGTCGGACCAGAAAGGTCCCCCGGGTATAACACCAGCCCAGAATAGCCCAGAGGAGGATCTTCCTATTAGTGCGGACGAATACATATCACTGACTCGTCTCACACTAAAGCCGGGTCCGGTGCACCATGTTATCGTGTTTGCTAAAACAAACGTGTTATTAGAACCAAGGTCATGCTATTTGGAGGCGTGGCCTAACTGTTTTGAAAGTGTTTTTGTTTGCCTGCGGGGGGGCCGGGCAGGACATTATGATACATTTCGTATTTGTGCTCGCCAGAGATACAACTCGTGAAATCTTTTTGTTTTTCGTTTAGTTTATCGGTTTAATGGATTGGAATAAGGAAAATATTTATAATATTCCCTTATTATTTTTCCCGTGTTAATAGGCATGATGACAGATTTTGAAAAATGGTCAGATTATGTTCGGAAGTATCTACTATTTCGAAAAAATATCTTATTTCAGCAAAAAAATAAGATTTGGTAGATAAAATTGGCATTTGAAATTTAAATTTTAAGTTCGGCGGTGTCATGGCGTCGTTTGTGACGTCATTAGCTTCTGGTGTTTTATCCAATATGGCGGATTGCTGTATTTTATAGTTTTATTTTATCAAAATAAATAGCAATCTCACTCGATACAGAAAAATAAATAGTTTTTTTATAATCCATGAATCCTATTTCATTAGATAAATTCATAATTTCATTGATTCTTGTTTACTGTCATCATGCCTATTGTATATATTTGGTATTTTATGCAATTAATACGGGAAATACCCGTTATTTGGGACGCTCTTTCTAATGAGCATAAAAATAAAACTAAAAAGCTAGATGCTTTGCAGAAATATTCACTATTGCCAAAACTGTGAACATGTCTTCCTCGTCGGAACTCACTTTAAAAAGATATGAAATATTCTATACTCGAAAATCGCAGTGGACGGTCTGTTAGCTAATTATGTTTTACTAACGTGTTAGCAGAACAATATTTTGTTCGTAACAATACGCAGCGGACCGGCTTAACACGGGGCCCATACCTGCAGGTCGTCAGCGGACCAGTTGTCCTTGACATCGGCGAGCGGCGTGAGCTGCAGGTGCAGCGACTGCATGTGCTGCGGGTGCAGCGTGACGCGCGCCGCCAGACCCGCGCCCTCGCAGCGGAACGTCAGCGACGTCGCGTCTGCGCTCACCATGTTTAACTGCGTACGAGGTAATATCGTGTTTATTCTTTTGCTTAAAATACAGCTAGAGCTAGTAAATCAAACTCAGTGACACAGTTTCACATAAACTTTAATGTGAAACTAATTAATTTTAGTAAAGTAGAATCTGGTATTAATTTGTCAATGAGTATAGCTGGCGTCAATCATTTAGATTTTGTCGCGTCTGAAGTTGACCGCAAGACGCGTCGCAATAGCATTGTTTGATTGCAAACATAAGTATACAAAATTAATATTATATTATCTGTAGGATTAAGATTTTACTATGTAAATACAAAAGTTAATATAACGATGGCAACATCGCTCTCTTCCTTAACCGCTTGCTATGGAGGCGGTCGGGTCAATAACCCAAATTATAGTTTAACCGACTTCCAAATAATTTAATATAAAAAATTATTTTTAAACAACCGTCTCCAAACTCCCGCGCCAACTTTACAACAACAAGCACACGCTATACAAAGTACTTATTTTATTGTTGATATTTTAAAAACTGCTCGACTGATTTCGATAAAATTTATATGGGACCACTTGGGAAGTATGCCCTTTCAAATAAAAAAAGAATCATCCAAATCGGTTCACCCAATCAAAAGTTCTGTAGTAACAAACATTAAAAAAAACAGTCGAATTGAGAACCTCCTCCTTTTTTGAAATCGGTTGAAAAAGAAGGAGGTTCTCAATTCGGTGCGTATTTTTTTTAAATGTATGTCGGTGCATATCTCTGTGGTTTCTGAACCGATTTGAAAAATGTTTCTATCAGTCCTTAGAGGAAACTCTCGAGGTGGTTCCATAAAAAATTCTAACTCCAAATCTTCAACCCTGACACTAAAAAGTTAAAAAGGTACAAAAACACAACAAGGATAAGCAAAATTGACGCATCAGAGTCGCGCGACTTCACATAGTGGGTAGAAATCAAAATTATTTTGTACTTTACAGTGGTGTTGGAAGTCGGTTTTTGGAAATAATTTTTATTAATTATAATATTTATAAGACAGCTTTTGTGTCAAAAGGTTCAATATACATAATTCAAAAGTCATTATGTGGTTTATATTCTCACAAGCATATTTTCCCGCGTAGTATGTACTTTGACTTCGACAGTTAGTATGAGAGCTGCGCAAAAAGAACTCGCACTTGAGCTCGTTACCTATACCTTGAAAGACAGTTAGTATGACAAAACATGTATAGTTACCGACTCCTCCTGGTGAATGAACCGCTGCAGCGCGCGCTTCATGTAGACGCAGGCAAGGAAGCGCTGCAGCGGCGCGAGCGGCGGGCCGGGCGCGCGCCGGGCGGCGGCTCGCACGGCGAGCACAGCGCCTCCAGCTTGCCGACCGCCAGCGGCGTGCCCAGCGCGCCGCTCCAGCCGCGCCCGCCGCCGCCGCCGCCGCGGCCCCCGCCGCCGACGACGAACTCGCCGTCGGCCCTGGAGCATTCGCAACGTTATTTAAATTGTATACAATGTACACGACCATGTATTATTAATGCGAAAGCGTTTTTTGTGTAGATGCCAGAAGGCCGCAACGCAGCAACAGAAGCTGACTCAGTAACGACGAAAACGACTTTCAGCACTGATACGACTATACCAGTAAGGGTAAGTAAGTGTTGGGTTGTGGGTAGTTACTCTGTACTTAGTTAAGTCTTACCCAACAGATTTTTAAGAAGCTTTTCATGAATAAAAATATTTGAATATGACTTTATTAAACAAATCAGATTCACCCTTGTAATCAATGTAGTATTCGGGTGGTCGCCGGTTCGATTCTAGGAACACACCTCTTAAATTTTGAATTTATGACCCGCGTGCGTATTTCCGTTTGCGTGTTCAATATGAGGAACTCGTCCTACAATCGCGCACAGGTTTGTAACCGCTTGACCGCGGATTGTTGAACCTCACCTTCCTGCCGTGGACGAGAGGTTCAACAATCCGACGCCATACAGATAAGAAAGAAACTCTATCAATACTCACCCTTGTGATCGACATGGTGTCGGGGCGAGGGGTGATGCCCGGGCGAGGGGCGCGGCAGTGAAGGCGAGGCGGGCCACGCGGTGAGGGCGAGGTGGGCGGCGGGTGAGGCGACGCGGCGGGCGCCAGCGGGGACGGCGCCATGGGCGAGGCGGGGGACGCGGATATCCCCGCCCCCCCACCGCCTGCGCCGCCGCCCGCGCCCGCGCCTCCGCCGAGCCCGGGGGAGACGTCAGGTTGAACGAACCGCCGCCCATCTACATTTTAAGACGTTTATTAGTCTGGCCAATCAAAGGTGGATCGAGCAAAACACGGCAAATTCAAATAGTAGTTTGAAGAAAGTCAATAGACAGACACTAATTGTTTAATAATCAGTTTTTAAACAATACGGAACTTGAGAGAAACTTGATACAACTTTTTCGACTGAAGTCGTTACTTCGACGTTTTCCCAATAATAACTCCCCAAACTATGTTGCCCTTAGGCAACATTCGTAGTCTATAACCCACGTTGTTGGTAACTAACCACGCTACAGAAATCGAAAATGTCCCCAAAGAAATAGAACTTGTCATAAAATGAATACAATGGCTGTTACAAGATATTATGGAAGGTTAACACGGAAGCTTTTGCTTTGTTTGCAGAAATGGATTCACGTGCACAATTTTTATTTACCTGATGTGCTGGGGAGGCGGGGTGCGGCGTGACGGGCGCGGAATGAGGCGTATGCGGCTGCGGTGGTGTGAGGGGAGCGGGGAACCGCAGACCACCTATATAACCAAAGACAAAAGAAAGCCTTTAGACTTGTGGCGAAATCACGTGAGATGTACCGAACCCTCGGAATGTCCGTTCTGCATATTGAAAGGAATGTATATTCATTAATTACGCGTGAAAGAATGACACAGAATTACATTATTTTTTGTCCCTCATCGCGTGCCACCTAATTTCACGAGCAGCAAATTTGAGAAAGTAAAAAAACCGGCCAAGTGCGAGTCGGACTCGCGCACCGAGGGTTCCGTACTCAAGAAGTAGGTATAATTACCTTTGTTAATGAACCGCAAACTAACTTTGTTTGTAGAGGTTTACTGTTAATATCAAAAATTACGTTTGTTGTATGGGAGCCCCCCTTTAATATTTACTTTATTGATATTTAATTATTTATTTTGAAAGGTAATATACAAGTTAATATTCTGTGAAAATTTGAACCGTCTACCTGTTACCGTTTTTAATATTGAGCAAAAAAATACGAAAAAAAACACGTTTATTGTATGGGGCCCTTAATATATATATTTTTTTAATTTTTAGTATTTGTTGTTATAGCGGCAACGGAAATACATCATTTGTGAAAATTTCAGCTTTCTAGCTATCACGGTCTATGAGATACAGCCTGGAGACAGACAGACAGACAGACAGACAGACAGCGGAGTCTTAGTAATAGGGTCCCGTTTTTACCCTTTGGGTACGGAACCCTAAAAAACTACTGTAGTTACTACCCCTTTTTGGTATGGTTCTAGTGGAATTCTTTTTCTACATGTATAGCAGTAAAAAATGCAAAGCTCTCTCTCCCTCTGCACCGAATTATTCATTGCTTCCTATTAAGCACATATTGCACTCAGTGCACAGTGCGCAGTGCACTCTCTTATCTTACCCCATATACTTTTGATTTATCAGAATATGTTTGTGAAAATATTACTAAGTCTTTTCCGAGGCACACAGTTTTTGTTTTTGTCCAGGCTTTAAAATTACAAGTCTTCAGAAGGTCATGCACGAAAACTGATCTTTAGAAACGCATTATACCTGGAGGCATTGGTGACATCGGTGAAGGTGGATTGTCGTCTTCTGCTAGCAATCGAGCGCTGATATTATCATCGACGTATCTCGACAGGAAGTCTATATGAAAAAAAATACCCTTTTATACAAATCTGGCTTCAAATGCATCTTTAAGACTGATTAAAAAAAAGTTTACTACACTACATTATTCTACGTATAATTAAATTTATACAAATACAAATTAAACATAAAAAACTACGTTTGGTCAGTGGGTCACCTCCTCAGCCCGTGCCACAGCATGAGACATAGGTATAATATACCTACCAAACATACTGCAACGCTGATTTTCAGGAGGAGCCCAAGGGTCAAGACGTCACGGACCATCACTTACACCTACTAAAGTTTAAAATGAAGATAAAAATAAAAAAATTACTCAATTTGACTTAGAATAACATCAGTGTGTATCATTCTATATACGGTACTAATTTTATACTTTCACAGTTAAGGTATCTGTCTTTGATCTGTGTGTAGTCTGTGGTGATTCTTTATAATTGTCCGCAGACCATGGTCATTGTCTCTGTTTTTCGTATTACAAATCTTCTTTTTCTGGTCGGTGTTACAATTTACAATGGTATTACAAAAAATATGACAATTTAATGGTAGATTTGAAAAAACACAAGGCACATACAGACTACCTGCCACGTAAGCAAGCATAGTCAACAAATGTGTCGTGTAAAAGTGAACTTTGCATAATAATTTTAACAACAGCCATCATTATAATATAGTTTGATTGTATCACAAATCACAATGAACAGACACAATAATATAATAATAAAATATGCCTTTAGTTTACTTGCCTTTAATCCTTGGGCTGGGGCAAATTCGTCGACAACCGTGCTTCGATCGAACTTAGAGTAGGATCCATCGCGTATCGTGACCATATTTCCGCCCCGAATGCCAACCTCTATTGAATACGCACCGGCGTATATTATGCGTATCTGCGTGATAAAAAAATATGTAAACTATAGAAAGCTCCTACTAAACACATAGCACTGTGACGTTGCAGCTATGTAACAATCTCAAAACTAGGCTTTGCGCCACCGCTATTTTTAGAAACTAGAGCTATGTGACGGCGCCAATAAAGTAGAAACCCACCAACAGGATGGCTTGACTTTCATAGTTTAGATCGCCTAGATCTAGGGGTCATATTAGTAGGTTTGACATACTTCCCTAGCTTAACAACGTAGCACATCTCTGGTGGAAACGCACCCTAAGAGACCAGAGCTACGTGACAGCGCCGCTATCCTCGGAAACCAGAGCTATGTCGGCACCGCTATCCTTGGAAATAAATACTTGGTTTCGAAGCCAAAAATATACTTGAGGACCCATCATCATCATCATCATTATCATCATCCATCAGCCTGTATGTATCTACTGCTGGACATAGGCCCTTTCAGAGCGCGCCACCAAACACGGTCCTCCGCCTTCCTCATCCACCCGCTTCCCGCCACCTTCTTTAGGTCATCGGACCAGCGAGCTGGAGGTCGTCCTACACTGCGCTTGCCGGTATGCGGTCTCCACTCCAGAACACGTCTACCCCAACGGCCATCGGTTCTGCTGATGAGTTCAACTTGAGGATAGTAAGTACCTTTCTCCACGAGTGGGCGAGCAGCGTGAAGGTGGGCGTGGGCATGAGCGTGCGCACGTGGTGCAGGCCCAGCTGTGGCAGCGTGGGCAGCCGGCTCAGGGCCAGCAGCGGCGCGTACGTCTCGCGCAGCACCACGCCGAGAGACATCAAGTCTTTGTGCCTGAATATAACCATCGCTTTACTGTAAACGAGCGTCATTTTCGCAATCAGGGAACGTTCCAGAACTCCGAAAAAGACACGCAAACCGATTTCTTAAAAAAATTGTGCGTGAGTGTGCGATATTGTGCGTCTGTCTGTCTGCTACGCATCACGGCCCATTCATCATCAGCGGCATTTGTACAGAGTCAGCTTGCATTCCGTGGAAGGAAACAGGCTACCCTTTATCTCGGAAACTCAAAGAGTTGCGACGGGATTTTTCAAAATCTTAAATCTAAAATCATTTAGTATCACGTAACTCCTTTTCTATATGTACAAAATCCGGCAAGATTAAAATTCGATCACAAAAGGACCGTGTCTATTTTACTTACGTCCGAAATAAATTTACTTACTCTCATGTCGGGCCTGAACAGTTTTACTTAAAAATTACCTGTTGAGATAATAGTCTAGATGGTGATGCAAGAGATGGTGGACGTAGGCCGCAGGATGAGGATGATGCGCGGGTGGGGTCGCAATATATCGTTGTATGCGTTTCACTGTAGCACGGCCGTGGCGCGTTCCGCCGCGCCCCACCCTGACACCAAACATGATGAATAGCCTATCGACTACACATGTGTGATTGCATCCGCACATCCCGTTGCTACAACTCAAAAATTGGGCAAAAAGAAAAAAGTATAAATTTATACCAGTTGAGATAATGGTCCAGATGGTGATGCAACAGATGGTGAGCATTGGCCGCGGTTGGTGCGCGGGCGTGGCCACAGTGTACCGCTGTGTGGTCGCGTTCCACTGCAGCACGGCCGTCGCGCGGGCAGCTGCGCCCCACCCAACACCAGCGAACGATACGTGTACGAGCGTATACACACGCCCTGCCAGAGCGACTCGCGTTCTGATAATAGTAAAAAGTCAGGTGTGCATGCATTTATCGATGAAAGTAATTTGATCGGATTGGCCTGGAATGCACCACTACGATGTCGAATGGAATCCGCCCCGGTCTGGTCTGTTCCGATTCAATCCAGGCCGGATAGTCTTATCCAGTCAGTCAAGTAAAATAAAAAGTTGCTTTCGCGTTAGTGACTCAGTAAAATAAAAAGTTGCTTTCGCGTTAGTGACTCGAGGAAGTACGGTAACCTCACAGTTTAATTATGTTATCTTACCAACATAATCACATGTGAGTAAAGTTAGACAGAAGGATGAAGTCTTGAGGTTGTCTGTAAGGCGTTGAATCGGTTACCAATGGGTATTACACTAATATATTTTAACACAAATAAAAAGAAATAGTACCTTGGCTGGGCCTGAGCATAAAGTCATATAAAAGCGTGTGCAAATGTACGATAGCCGCCCAGTCCCGCTAAGAATGCGTCCGCAGTGCGCCCCGCGTCCGTACCAAGTTCGTATTGCAAGTACACGCAGCGTCGCTCTCCTGATGTTGAAAATAGAGATGGCTAAGTAAAGTTAAGTAGAAACATCAAAGTCAATATAGCCACACATACAAGTGCAAAACATAATCTCTTTCTGGTGAAGTCAGGTAAAAGACAAAAAAACTAACACCGATGTAAACGAGATTGCTCAGTTGATTTCAGTAAAACATACTCTAGATGACAGTGGAGGGAATGTATCTGTGTATAGGCACCATTTTTTGCTATTTTTACAGTTAGTATTCGCTTGAAATTACAATTCAATTTGTTAATCTTTAGCTATCCATACCTTGTTCTTTAGGATTAGGTGTCGCAACCGGAGAACCATGGAAGACGATTTCGGCAGTCCACACTCGTGCTTGGGTTCTTTGTGGTCAGGCGTACAGTGGCCGCGAGCAGACGTGTGCGCAGGGCAGCGGCCGCGGCCTCACTGGCGCCCTCTGGCCTTGGCAGAGCTACGATTCGCATGCCCAGCGCCGACCCTGACCATTCTGCTTGTACACCGCCGTGTGTCACGCCGCGAGCTGCCAACTGAGGGTAGAAAGAATCCTAGTTTTAAGTTTTTGAACTAAATGTGATACAGATAATTACCCACTTATTTATCGGTCTGAAGTAGCACTGGTCGCGTGTATGTACCGGTTCAAAAGGACAAAGCACTTCAACCAGCCTGTAACGAATTGCCTACGCATGACGACTTGAGGATTACAATCCGCAACGAGAACTGAATTAACAAACTTAGCCCAAAAGACTAGGAAGCTAAAACAAGTGTGCAAGACATTTGGGTTGCAAAATCGATGGACGTTTAAGGAGACGCCTTATAGAAACCCATTTGTATTCATGCAAAAGCCCTATTTATCAAGGAAAGGTCAATTAAATCAGATAATATCACTAATACTACTTCGAACATAATTAATAATGAATTGGATAAAACCAAATCTTGTGATGTTAACTTTGAGATTTTTGTTGGAAATAATAAAATCACCTCTGACATTGAGGTTGCACATAACTTCGAAAACTTTTTCCACAATATCCTCTTTCGTTAACTGATTCTTTAAGCTCAGAATTTATTGAGAGACAATGTCAAAGTGTACAATGTTTTATTCCAATTTAAACATATTACTGCATCAGATAAAATTAAAAAAAATAAGTTATTAAAATTGAAAAAATACTGGTGACCTATGAACATAATAAATTTAATATTAAATCATTTTAATATGAATAAGTTACTTCGACCCAAGCAGTATAGCTTTACTAAAGGCCGAAATACAATGGGTGCCAGCGCAAAACTTTAAAAGCATGTTTACGCTGCTTGGGAACATTCACAGAATACTATTGAAGTCTTTTGTGACCTATCTAAAGCATTTGACTGTGTTGATCACAAAACCTTGTCCTTAGCCATTATGGCATCAAAAGTGTTGCACTGCATCTCATTGCCTTTTACTTAAGTAACAGAATGGAATAGGTATGCATAAAATAACGTGAAGTCTCAGGGTTCGTCTGCCTCAATGGGTGTCCCACAGGGTTCAATCTTGGGTTAAGACTAATGCATAGAATGCGTCACTTACCTCTTGCGCGAGGTTGACAAATGGCACTCGTTCATCGGCCGCAGCGACCACGTGCGCTAGTTCGGGCAGGAAGTACGCAGGCTGTCGCACACGCACTGCGCGGCTGTTAGCGGCCGAAAGCTTGCGCTTGCCTGGCTGCATGCCTGTCAAACGACATGATTATATTTCAGTTGTGTCAATGTTATATTGAATAATTTTTACTGTTTGATTGGGTATTTGACTACTAGTGAAATAAATTATTTTTTAGTCATTATTGTTTAGAAGATCTCCCAAAAGTCGTAATATACACTTCCTCTGTTAGGTTTATGTTGACTAATCATTTTTTTTAAATTATCGATAAAAGTAAAAAAGTGCGTCGTACTTTGATGACGTCACAATTCAATATTTCATTCAAAACACGCTTTTTGACGTTTGAATGTTACTGATTTGACTAGTTGTCAAATACCCAATTAAACAGTAAAAATTATTCAATATAACAATGACACAATTGAAATCCAATTGTTTTTGTAATTATCTCCAACGGTTGGCTGGCCTTGTAAAGTACAACAACAGGGTGGTAACAGATACTCACCAGGTGTGTCGAGCGGTGTGAAGGGTCCGTGTGTGAGAGTGAACGTGTCGAGTTCAACAAGCGAGTGCAACTTGAGGAATGCCCGCGCGGTCGAAGATGCTGCGTTATTGGATGAAGATGCCTAGGAGAACATTATACATATATATACAACATCATACTATTTTTCCTATTCCTTTTCTTGTAATCAGAATGTTATTTTGAAATACGTGCTCGTAAAAGGACACCTACATACAATACGATACAAGCTAATGCCTGCTATGCATTGCCACCATGAATCGAGCACAAAAGGCTTCACAGAAGTGTCAACACTTTTAGAAATATTTACCTATATAAATTTTCGAATCAATCTTTTGAACGACTAGCAGATGCCCGCGACTTTGTCCGCGTGAAATAATTTTTTTTTTAATTCCCACGGAAACTCCCTAATTTTTCGGGTTAATATATAGCCTATGACACTCACAAATAATGTGGCTTTCTATTGGTACCAGAATTTTCAAAATCGGTTCATTAGATCCAGAGATTACCCCCTACAACTTCAGAAACTCACAAACTTTACCTATTTATAATATTAGTATAGAAACGCTAACGCATGGCATAGGTAGGAAAGAGACAACCATTTTAATATATTGATATCTATTCGAATATTGCACATGCTCTTAAAGTACTGGGTAGTGTATATTAATGATTACCTCATCTTCACACTCGTCGGGCGTGCAGCGTCGCGCGCCCGCCAGATGGAAGGCGAGGGCCACACTACACGCGCTGCCGCTGTTGTTACTGGAGCTGGTGGTGGCCGTCCCGCCTGCTGCCACTTCTTTCATTTCAACCACCTATTCAAAACATCCACGATGTTGAGCTTAAAGTAAATTGACAGGTCTGACAGTAATCCAACCCTTATCGCACGGAAAACTGGATTCTTATAATTTATGACCCACTTTCCACACGGAATTCATTGTATGGGTGCTAGATAGAAACTGCTACTTCGCAAATAAAAGGATTTCAGAAAACATTCTTTCGTTTTATTTTTTACATGTTTTTCAAAAATACTTATTATTGATCACAAATTGATATAAAAACTTTACCACAAATGTCTACCATACCATGGTGCGTATCATTAGGTCAAAGATCTAAGATAATAATTATCAATTATTGCGATATCAATCTTTTCAGAAAAGTAGAACATTCGTTAGTTGAAGGAAGACGGAGGACAATTCTCCGGGAATTGTGGATGGAGTCCTCTATTTAGATACCATTTGGCAACCGTACCTCGAAGCTTTCGAATTATACTCACTAGTATATGATCCGTGTGTCGATGTAGTGTGACATAAAGTCGGTCGGGGGCTAGTTTGTTCAGTGGGTGATCAGGTCCGTGAAGGAACGGCAAATGTTCACAGACACTCGCCGGTAGATGCTGTAGAGTCTTTTCGCAACGGCGCGCTACTAGCCAGAACCTAAAAAATATATTTTACACATTGTAAAGGAGGCGGCATATAATTCCAAAACGCGAATGTAATTTGGAATGCCATATAGAACACTTTTTATTGACGTTTGACAAGTTTTTAGCAATAAAGACGCGCCAGTGAGGATTTTCACCTCATTGGTAACTTCGTGACAACAAAAGAACACGTGAATAAAGTGTCTAAGTTTATATCAAGAATGACTAAGATGGGTCAATGGACAATTTCTTAGTACAAAGGTTTAGGTTAAAATAAAACTACTCATTAGCCAATTAGTTAGGCTAGATCGTAGTTAAATGAGTACCTCCCTGGTACTCAATAATCCATACTAATATTATAAATGTGAAAGTGTGACTGTCTGTCTGTCTGTTACGCTTTCATGGCTCATCTGTTCAATCGATTTTAATGAATTTTGGTACAGGGATAGTTTGTATCCCGGAGAAGGACATTAGCTACTTTTTATCCCGGAAAATTTAAGAGTTTCCGCGGGAATCAAATAACTTGAATCCACGTGGACGAAGTGGCGGGAATCATCTAGTAGAAAAATAGGCGATGGGGCAGTCACCTGAGCTGCGTGAGGAACTGTCGCACGAGCGTGCGATCGGCCCTGGTGAGCGCGGCGGCCAGCTCGGGCATGCGCGGCGTGTGCGGGTAGGCGGGCACGCGCGCGCGCAGCCGGCCGCCGTGCGCGCCCACCGACACCAGCAGCTGCTCCGCGCGCAGGCACGGCCACACCACCGAGCACGCCAGCACGCACGGCCAGCCGCCCACACTGCACTCCACCTTACCACCCACACTCATATAGTACGGTAAAGATACAGTAAGCACAAAATTCCTTTCTCCTTATACTATTGATAATTTTCTCAATGACAAAGTTGCATGGAAGCAACCGGCTTCACATCCGGCAACCACAATTCAGTAATGTATGCATTGTATTTACAGAGTGCAACATTCTTCTGTTTATGAAAACAGCAGTTCTGCTGAATTTCTTGTCGGTTCTTCTCAGTAATACGGTAAAGATACAGTAAGCACAAAATTCCTTTCTCCTTATACTATTGATAATTTTCTCAATGACAAAGTTGCATGGAAGCAACCGGCTTCACATCCGGCAACCACAATTCAGTAATGTATGCATTGTATTTACAGAGTGCAACATTCTTCTGTTTATGAAAACAGCAGTTCTGCTGAATTTCTTGTCGGTTCTTCTCAGTAAAACGGCTTTCCCAACCAGTGGTAGATTCTTATGACTAATCACAACTTCACAAGTGGCACAAGTTGTTGTGTGTCAATCATTTCATTTTCTTTTTTCTCTCATCAATGCCCAAACCCATGAACACAGAAAGTTGAAATTAAGCACTGAAAGGAAGGAAACAAAAAAAAGAAACAGAACAGAGGTTCCTTTTATAATGTAAACTACAAATAAGTCCAGATTTTTCGAAATTCCCACCCGTGTACAGTTGCGGGTGGTCATTAGTAATACCTGTTTTATTAAATTACTAACATCCCAAACTTTTTTCAGAGAAAGTAAAAATGGACTCGACCGGATCAGAACATCAGTAAGCTTCAATGAGCCCACCCATAATCAACTTACCATCGCAAATTCGGCTCTTGAGGAGCTTACACTGTTAGAAAAATTCGACAGGCGTTTAAACTGCAAAACTGCTCGCCGCCCACGAGCGCCGCCGCGTGCCACGCGCACATATATTTTTGTACTCACCCCTAAGTCGTTGAGCAGAACCTTGAGGTCGTTAAGGCGCTGCCTGGACCGCACGTGGACAGTGTGAGCCAATAGCCGCTCCATAGAAGGCGCGTGCGGCGTCAGCGCGGTCGCCACACGCTCGCCGCCCACCAGCGCCGGCACGTGCCACACGCATAGGGTCTCGGCCTCCGCACCGATGATTAGACGATACCCGAGCTCACAACCCAACTCCCTGCCAACCAAATAACAAAATCTATGGTATACTTTTACATACACATGATATCATTAACGCGTTGGGTGATACCCAATCTAGAATAGAATCGAATATGTACACACTCTTTTGTCCGGTCTGTAGAAGTCTGGAAGAAGCAACAAAGGGTTTGAAGTTCGGCTGATGTGTATGCAGCATATTATGGCGCCAACTTACAACGCGATGATTGCGTATTTTCCTCCACATTTCAGATGAAAACTTGCATAAATCTTTAAATAAATTAGTTCCAGTGAAAATATACAATGGTCAAAATGTTCCCTGCAGAAAACATAGTTTAGTGCTGTCAAGTGAGGTTTTGCAAAATAAATGCAACTAAATAAAGTCAAACACAGAACACACACAGTACGGCACAAACTTAAAATCAAATATATCGTGTTTCTCATACATAGATCTAATATTTACCTCCAATATGAAACTTGCAACTTTTGTCCAGGTATGTATCTGTCAACTTGGAGATGGCGGGACAGGCGATCGCGACAAAGACGCAAAGTCTGCGTATAGAGCAGTTCTAAGGAGAGCGAGCGACAGAAATAACGAAGAGCCGTAAGCGCGCCACTCAGGCCAGCAGCAGCCAGTCGTGCCTGTGCTACGCCACGCAGCCAGTTCAGCTGAGATGTGTGGACCAATGGCTTGCCCTCTGAAACAAACATTGTACTTAATAGTGTATTTTAATAAAAAAAATATGAGTATGAGTACATATTCAGCTTCCTCTCCTCTTCTTAAGAAAATAAAAAATTTAGGTTGTCACTTTACCAGAATGATGGATTTTGAAGAATGCATAGAAAACCCATCAAACAAGGGATCTAGATGTTTCCCAAAAAATGCAGTAGTATTTTAAATGTTTAACTTACCTCCAGTTTCGCTATCTTGAATAAGGATTGCTATATCTAATAGCCTCCAAGGCACATTTGGTGCATCACCCATGACTGTCAATGATACACTGAATTCCTGACCAACAGTAAATGTTGCTCTACCATTTTCCACCTGTGGAGAAATGATTTCATTTACATTTTTATCATTACTTGAAGTTGTATATTCCACTAGCTCATATGTGGCAAACATTTAAATATACCTAGGGTTCTGCAATTTGAAAGTAGTATATTAGAAAAATTCAAACATCCAAGTATTAAATCTCTAATCTAACAGTAGGAATTTAATGCAAACTTTTAATAAGCAAGTTACACCAAAGCTTTCCAATTTTAAGTATGACCTACCTTTAAATTTCTAACATCGCTAGGTAAAGAAGCAGTTGTTAGGCGCTGCCGTACAACATGTGCTAGTGCACGTAAGGTGGACCGGCGTTCTGCAGGGGTCAACGGTGGTGGGGGTACAAGCCTCTCACGTATCACAGCTGGCAGACGACTGTATGTACCTAGAGTTAGCACCTCCACTGCTGCGGCCATGTGGAATGTAGGCAACCTGTTGATAGTCAATTTATTAATGGAATAACTGATTATATCAAAAAATCTGTGACATATGACAATATACAAAAAAATTTTTTGCCTCCATAATGTAAGTTAATAAAAAATTATAGATAAACATCAAGTAATACCAAGTTTTGTTTTGATCATTAAGTGGCACACTTAAGTATTTTGATCAGCACTTATGCTAATTAGTTAAGATATCAACAAACCTTGCATGAACTAGTGTCTCCCGAGCAACGCGAGCTAAGACATCAGCAGTTTCAACAAAGAGCAGGGCTTGCTTGTCCAGGAAAGCCATAATATGAGCAGATCTGTCCACTTTTGTTGCACTACTAGCCCACTTGACCAGAGCCAATAATCGTACAAACAACTGTCTTGTTCTGGCACTAAACTTGTAGATTTCAATTTTACGCTCCATGTCAGTTTTGCGAGGCAGCCTAAAACAAAAGTATAATAAAATGAGTGATAAGTTATTGGTAATGAAGGAACTAGAAGTTCAATCCGCTATAATCCGCGACAACAGGAAGATCTATGTGGTACAGTAATAATAATAATAATAAAAATCTTTATTTATTCAAACAGAATGGACAATTTCCTTAAATTACCCTGGACCCCCAAACTAGGATATACCCGTGACTTGGGGGTCAGTCTCTTCCAAATAGATATTCTAAAGTAACAAAAAAGATAAAAAAAATACTTTACAATGAAACAAAAGAACTTACACCACTGCAGAATAACAATGCCTTATTTATCTTATTAATATTCACTGAGTTAGAAATTCAATTTTGTGCAATTTACCTATATAAGCTAGCGGGTTCTTGTAGTGCGTATGCGTGTTGGTGTATGTGTGTGTGTGTGTGTGTGTGTGTGTGTGTGTGTGTGTGTATGTGTGTGTGTGTGTATGTTTGCGTTTCTGAGTATATATTTTAAGTGTGTGAAAAGAGAATGAATGTATTATTTATTAATTATTTATTTTTATTTCTTAATAGGTTCTCAGTTGCTTCATAATTGAGATTTCCTAATAGTAAGCTTATTTTTAAGTCCATACCTATTACAGTTCGTAATTTTTATTATTAATTTATTAATTAGAGTGCTTATATAAAAATGGACCCAAATAGCTAAATTGTCGTTGTGCAAATGCGCTATTTGTTTGAGGAATATGTATTTCAGGTCGACGTCGGGGGATATTATCAGGTGGCGGAATTCGGTGAGCACGATGGTAACGAGTGACGCATCTTTCGATATACAGCTGCCGTACTGTCAGTAAATTAGAGACTTGGTATAATTCCTCCGTGGGGAACCTACGTGGTTTACCAAGCATAACCTTTATCACTGCTCTTTGTGCTCTTTCAACCTCGATCATATGCGTGGTAGCTGCTCCTCCCCATGCAGTTATGCAATATAGCAGTAAGGATTGGCATAGCGCCTTATAAACCTGGGTTGTCAATCTTTTATCAGCTACATCACAGAGGTTCCGAAACACCGGGATCAGCCGTCTGACCCTATTGGCAAGTGCTGTGATATGTGTGTGCCAGTTCAAGTTTTCGTCAATGACCACTCCCAAATATTTCATGGTTACCTCTTTTTCGAGGGCTTCGCAGGAACAGTCATTTGGTGGAAAAGTGTGAATTTTGAGTCTGAAATCAGAAGGCAGTTGGGATACTCGTGATATATTAAAGCAAATGTACTTGGTCTTTTGGGTATTTATCGTTAGTAAATTATTCTCAAGTGTTTCCGTAATTTTGCTTAATCCTTTCTCAGCTATCCTGCGGGTTTCACCCCAGGTTTTACCATGAAATATTATGGCAGTGTCATCGGCAAAGGCAGTAAGATGGGCGTAATTCAGTTCTAAATTACAAATTTCATTGGCATACACCAGGAAAAGTGTCGGGCCCAGTGTGCTGCCCTGAGGAATACCGTGTGTGACTGTTTGAGTTCCACTGGAATGGTCCGCCACTTTAACTTTTTGGCTCCTATCTTTAAGGTAGTCAGTGAACCAAGCAAGTGGGGTACCCCGTATACCAAGGCCTTCCATTTTTCGGAGTAGTAGAGGTATGGATACGGTATCAAACGCCTTCTTGAGATCTAGGAAAACCGCTAGGCATTTGTTCCTCTGATCCATGTGTTTGGTGACTATACCGGAAAAGGAGATAACAGCGTCTTCCGTGGACTTATTAGCCCTAAACCCGTATTGGTTGCTCGCGATCAGATTATGACGTTCAAGGTAGCCTATCAATCTGGAGTTGACCACTTTTTCTAGTACCTTACTTAGGGCTCTTAGTAACGAGATAGGCCTGTAATTCGAAACGGTCCGTTTGTCTCCACTTTTATAGATGGGTATGATAATCGCCTGCTTGAAAGCTATTGGGAAAATAAAATGGGATCTATGTGGTATAGTGATTTTTTATGTATAATTTTTTTATTATATATGATATAAAATATTATAAATATATATATATATATATATATATTTATATTTGCTCACCACACCACAGACTAAATATTATATATTATATTATATATAATATATTATATTTTATAACATACCTATATAATAAAAAAAATTATACATAAAAAATCACTATACCACATAGATCTTCCTGTTGTCGCGGATTATAGCGGATTGAACTTCTGGTTCCTTCATTATGATGGACTTCCGCAAAGTAACGCCTGCCTCTGTCCAATATAAGATAATGGTAAATTTATAAAATAACTAACAACCATACTTACAATTCCGCCAGTACTGTAAGTTCATCATAAGTTCTTTGTACTATAAAATCTATTAGCAAGCCAAGTGAAATAGAACCACCGCGAGCTCCACCACCCTCCGTTCCTTGAGCACACCCCTCCATAACGACTGGTACCATGTTTACCAGGTCGGTCAATGAATTTTATTCTAAAATCCACTCATATAAACTGAAAATTTATTAGGTACAGTTATCTGCTTTGAATTAATATTATACACCGAAGACAAACTGATATTTTCAAGTCTTTCACATCTTAACAGCTATTAGCCTTACTAAGCCTATTTAGAATTTTAGATTAGCTAAAGGAATTATCCTACTCGTTTGAAGGCAAATGAAATGCTCCAAAATCGTCCAAAAAACCTCTGCAAAAAACTCTGCAAAAAATACGTAGGTTTTTTCTGCTGAGCGCTAGCGCCTCGGAGGCAGAGACAAGTAACATATACTCGGAGGCGGCCTTCTTGTTGAAGGTTCTGACCAGCGCCTTATACCAAAAATACACAGAAGAATCACAGAATTTGTCAAGACCAGAGACAAGTCAAGACTTGTCTCTGAGTTCTGACCACAGAACATTCTGACCTCCCCTGAGTATATGTTGTTCTGTGGTTCTGACACCGAATGTAGCTTTGTTTAGGTATTATTCAAAGGAATGTAGAGCGTGTTCTCATTTCTGTGATGCAGAGAGAGAGAGAGCTACACAACTTTACCAGAGACAAGTTTGAACTTTTCCTGCAGGGCGACCGCGTAACTTTTACATCAATCATTGATGCATCGCAATCACCTCTGATTGGTTAACACTCTTCCACTATTCAAATCAAATCAAATCAAATGTTTTTTTTA
This sequence comes from Erebia epiphron, assembly GCA_963932025.1. NCBI lineage: Eukaryota > Metazoa > Arthropoda > Insecta > Lepidoptera > Nymphalidae > Erebia > Erebia epiphron. Next base: position 13,530,084 of record OZ009956.1, on the reverse strand, counting down.
TTCAAATAAACTTTTACAAGTACTTTTGAATCGTCAAGTGAATCTACCACTGGTTCGGAATGCCATTCCTACCGAGAAGAACCAGCAAGAAACTCGGTGGTTGCTCTTTTTAAATAATTCATTTACAATAATTTTTATATCAATGTGTAAGTAACTGCTGTCCTAAACACTGCTGGAGCGATCGAATCCATTCTCCTCTATCATTGACATAATCTTCAACAGTATAATAAGCTTTTTTTAGGAGCATACATTTAATGGATTTCTTAAATTTGTGTATAGGCTAGTTTAAAATAGGTTGTGGAATTTTGTTATAGAAAAGAATGCTCATTCCCACGAATGACCTTCTGACTTTTTGGAGGCGGAGCGATGGAGTCACGAGCCTATTACGGCCTCTAGTTTGCCTATCGTGCAGATCGAAATTTTTTTTGTAATTATGGATATGCCGTTTTACAAAAATTATATTACTGTATATACTTAAACTTAAAATAAACTTAAAATTATATTACTGTAATATATTGCGAGGCGACAGTTAGAATACCAATTTCTTTAAATTTCTCTCTAAGGGAATCACGCGGTTTTAAATTATAAATTGCACATATTGCCCTTTTTTGTAATACAAAATTTTTTTGAATATCTGCCGCTTTACCCCACAGTAAGATTCTGTATGACATAATGCTATGAAAATAAGCAAAATATACAATCCTGGCAGTTTCGATGCCAGTTAACTGTCGAATCTTTCTGACAGCATAAGCAGCAGAACTAAGCTTGCCAGAAAGTGTTGATAATATATGGGTGCCCCATTGAAGTTTTGCGTCTAAGGTCACCCCCAGGAACACAGTAGTATCTTCTATTTTCAACATGTCATTATTAACCATTAGTTTTTATCACTTGTGGATCTGGCATTCGGCAATGCGAACTTAACACATTTAGTTTTTTTTGTATTTAAAAGTAGATTGTTTACCGTAAACCAGTTAGTGACTTGAGAGATTGCAGTATTTACGTCGTCAAAGTTGTCCTTAAGTCTATCGACTTTATTGGGCGAAATCCATTGACGCAGCAAGAATCTCGATTTTACTGAACTTTAAAAAGGATGAAAATTATAACGAAAAACTTAAAAACACTATACAAAAAGTAGATAGCTGGATTACAGATCATAATCTACAAATAAACTTTGGTAAAACAAAAATAATACAATTTCACCAATATCAAAGATTACCCTTAGAATTAAAATTACAAATTAACAATTGTGAAATAGAACAAGTATCAAATTTTAAATTATTAGGCTTAACTATTGACTCGCACCTGAACTGGAAAGAACACATTAACAATATCAAGGCAAAATTATCAAAATCCTTGTACGCGCTCAATGTTCTAAAACGTAATACCGATTTAAAAACTGCCCTAATCGCATACTATGCATATGCACAGTCCTGGCTGAGATATGGAGTCATGATGTGGGGAAATAGCGTCAATTCCGAAGAATTGAAATGCAAAAAAAATGTATTAGAGTAATTTTTAACCTCGGCAACCGGGACAGCTGTCGACCATATTTCATAAAATATAATATTTTGACCTTAGAAGTTGGTTTATTCGTGAGGAAACATCTGAACTTTTATACACAAAAAACATATAAATCGACTCGACATAAATCTAAACTGGCCTTATCTCAACACAGAACGAAACTATTCTCTAATAGCCCACATAACGCATCAGCGATGATATTTAACAAAATTCCCGATAGGATTAAAAATACTGAATCAGATAATAAATTTAGGAAAGAACTCCAGACCCTGTTGACCCAGAAGGGATTCTATGAGGTTGATGAATTTTTAGCCAACTGAACAATCTGCGCGAAAAGCCTAGTTGACATAATATTTAATAGTTTATTTCACTTGACATCATTTTATTTCATAATTTTATTTATTTAATAGTTTATAATTTAATTTTGACATAATATTGTAGGTACTTACTTGACAAAATTTAATTTAATTTAATGAAATCTGATGTTTTATCAATAATTTTAATTTGAATATAAATGTAATAATTAAGATAGTTAGAAGTTAAAGTTAATGTAACGTATTTTAATTTTAATTATTGTAATTTTATTTATGTACTTGCTGTGCCCCAACAGGGTTTATAATGCAAATAAATGAATATGAATATGAATATGAATACCATAAATTCAGCCAATCGGAGGTGATTGCGATGTATCAATGATTGATGCAAAAGATACGCGGTCGCCTTACTGTTGTCAATTGTCATGTCATTTGTGTCAAGCAAAGAAAGTTTGACAGCACGTTTGACAATGAACACAATGAATTTGTTGTCTTTCTATCATGCGCTGTTATTGCGTCTACTTTATATGAAGTTGGATGAATAAAATATTCATTTAGTTTTGTTCGGTTCTAATTTTCTGATAATTCAGACAGGATTAAGAAATTAATATCGTTTATAACGATAAATTGAAGTGTGACTCTTAAAAAAAACAAGCAATGCAACCGATCTTTTATAGTTTTATCGTGCTTAGGTACTTTTTTTGAGTTGATTTATGCAATAAATGAACTATTGTCGTTACTTAAAAAACTTAAGTACATTTGTAGTCTTGAAAGGTGTTATCAGGTCAAGGTTCTATATTCGTAAAATTCAAGTAGCCAGTATGGGACTATTAACGGAAGGAAGTCCTCTATCATGGGAAGAAACGAAGGCTTTAGCAGAGCACGTGCGACAGCACGGAATCGAACAGTTTATTAATCTCTATAGCAAACTGAGAGATCGCACAGGAGACGTTCTTAAATGGGGAGATGAGGTTAGTGAAGTCAATAAGAAAACTACTAACTTTTTTAAACAGCAACAACTTTTATTTTATTTTTTAAGAAAAACCAACATCTTAGATAGTTCTAGTCTTAAAATTAGGTAACTTGTAGCTAATGACAGGTTTTCACAACTAGACGCTCTACTGTTGATACACACAATAAAAAATTAGTTGTTTATAGAGGATCTGAACTTTTGGGCTTATGGTGTATAATTTTAGCTTTTCTCTTAGCTAAAGATGTAAAAGTTACAGATTGTCATTTTTAAAAAAGAACATTTGTATTGAATTATTAAGCTTGTGTGAAACCTTTCATATCCTCCTACCTATCTCTATATTGAAATTAGAATACTTTGGTAGAAACAGTGAACTACATGCTGTATAAATATTATCAAATAAGTAACTACCTAACTCATAAGAAGAAATCAATGTTAGTTACAAAGCAACAATTATTAAGTATTATAAAAAATAAAGTTGTAGTCTTTATCTTAATGAAAAATATATTTTATATTTTAGGTGGAGTATATTATTGTAAAATTTGATGACGAAAATCGCCGTGCAACAGTTAGCTTAAGGGCAGATGAGCTTCTACCTAAACTACAAGAAAAAGAGCTGTCAGATCCACAAAGTAATATAATTTTTCAAAACCTCAGTGTGACGATAATGCAAGTTTAGGATTATACTGTATATCTGAGTGTAAAGCTGTGCTTTTTTCTTTAGATTTTAAAATATAAGACTCAATAAATCATATAATGTATCTATGATTCATCATGTTAAAAACTGCAAAGTCATCAACAATCACATTGTGTAATCAATTATGTAATTATTAAGTAAAGTTATTTGTTTGAAGCTTTTCATAAAAAAAAAATATTACTCATTTCACTCATCATCACTCATGCCAAATTATTATAGATTGGCAAAGATATGCCTGGAAGATGCAAACTTCTTATTGGCAGGGATCTTATTGGGAAGATTTGTTAAGATCAGTTCTGTCCTTTAGCAGTGAAAAGATAATGGACAATCAGACACATTTTACATTTACAATATTAGTATGGATATTACATGATATAATACTGCCTCGTTGGTCTAGTGGTTAGCATAGTCGACTGCGGATCACGAGGTCCTGGGTTCGATTCCCGGTCGGGCATAAAAGTTAGGTATTGCGTTTTTCAATTAAGAAATTCTCAGTGCCAGCCCGGAGTTGGAAGTTGACGGTGTTTCACGGTTATTATCACTAACATGATAATAGTCGTTAAAGCCCGCCAACCCGCATTGGAGCAGCGTGGTGGGTCTAAGCTCTAATTCCTGCTCTCCTGAAAGTGGAGGCCTGTGCCCAGCAGTGGGACGTTAATAGGCTGTAGTGATGAATTCTATTTTGCTTGTTCTAAAATACCTACTTATAGTGGTCTATTGTAATGGCTCTACTTTGGTTAATGATTGTGTAATTACTATCAACTTGTATTAGCATGACAGTACAATGTGAGGTAAACCCAAACATAACAAGATCCTAAGCACTTGTGTAGTGTAATGAGGAAATCTTATGTTACATGTTGAACAAACGCTGTTTATGACATCATGCATTGATTTTACTTTGTAGATGTTATCAACTTGCTATCGAGCTTGGCTTTGCCTGTTGATATTAAACTATTTCTTTCAAGTGAACCCTTTTTTTGTAACAAAATAGGGAAGCCTGCATTGTATGATTTTGACTATTTTAAATTAAAGCTTTATGTTTTTTACTAACACAGCAACATACAAAAATACAGAGAGCTACAAATGAAAATATGAATTTTGTAGTTGTAAGCAACATGTGGAAATGAGGATGCATTGTAGAGTTGGAAAATAACATTACATCCTTACTTCCTTACTAATATTATAAATGGGAAAGTGAGTTTGTTTGTATGTTTGTTACGCTTTCACGCCGTAACTACTGAACCGATTGCTTTGAAATTTTGCAGACGTAAAGTTAGAAGTCCAGATTAAATAATAGGGACTTTTTATCCCGGAAAATTAAAGAGTTCCCGCGGGAACTAAAACTCCTCAATCCACGCGGACGAAGTCGCGGGTATCAGCTAGTTTTAAAATATATTGTAGCTGTAGCCCTGTTGCAGGCCTTAATATAATATATTGAACTGACATAAAATAGCTGTTACATTTAGTTTGAAGATACAGAAGAATATAAGTAACTTGCTAAACTAACTAAAACATTTTATTAAAGCAAAATTATTTGCTACTGATTCAAAATTCTCTTCAAAACAAGAAATACATTAATTTGAAGCACAAACTGAAGTTTATTAAAATAGAAAATGGCATTTCTGTTTTTGTAGATGTAAAATCACTATGGCGTCCAGAATATGGTGCATACATGGTAGAAGGTACTCCGGGAAAGCCATACGGTGGTCTTCTGGCTCACTTCAATATTGTCGAAGCCAATATGAGATATCGCAGAGCAGAAGCTAGTACTCTATTGAAAGATGGAGAAGTCATTATGAGTATAACTAATTTCCCAAGGTACGCAAAACAAAACATTTACTATTAATACATGTTTACTTATAAATATATGTTTACTGAAGTGTTGCATCTTGTTGCACCATAAAAAATTATGCTGAGTAATTTGGAATGTCATGAACAAATATGTATTATCATTTATCATGTATATTAAAAACTTCAAGTCATGGGCCCAGTTTGAGCAAAGCTAAATTGAAAATACGCTCAAGATAAGTAAACAAAATGCTTACCAAATCACTTATCCTAAAATTAGCATCTTTTACATTATGGTATTCTGACTGAAAAGCATTATTACATCATACATGTAATTTTCTCTGAATAGTTTATTATATTTAGTTTCTCTATATCACAAAGAAGCATTCTAAACAAAGTCCTGGTTACAGAGTGGTTTGAAGTCAAATTGCGGGTCTAATGACGAACGTACCTCCTGGTTGCCTTGTGATTATTAACTAGATAATGATGATGATGATTTGTTTGCGTAGATTCGAATCCCGGGAGGAATGCTTTAATTTTCCGGGATAAAACGTAGGGGCCACGATCCGTTGCTCTGTTGCGGCGTGATTGAAGGTCAAACCAATAAACAAACTCACTTTATAATATTATAATGAAGTGAGTTTGTATATAATGGTTAAAAAAGTTTGACTTGAACATTTTTTTTTCAGATTAGGTTGCCCCAATTTTACAAGTCCACCCTATACACCTACTCCAGATAAAGGAGTGACAATGTCCCATTTCTTCCCAGATGAAGGTATATATCCTGGTCACCCTCGTTTCAAAACATTAACGTCTAATATCAGGAAAAGAAGAGGAGAAAAAGTAGCCATAAATATCCCAGGTACAGTAGGATTTTAACTTCTCATAATTAATTGGTGGCTGAGGAGTTAGATACCACTTGCTTTAACGGTGAAGAAAAATGTCGCGAGAATACGTTCATGCCCGTGAGTTCTTTATAATGTTTGAAATCTGTCAATCCGTATTTGATTTGGCTAGTGTATACTTTATTCTTTACTAGCTAGTTATATCATCCACCACTACCACTATAGCCTATTGACGCCCCACTGCTGGGCACAGGCCTCCACTCTCATAAGAGAGAGGGAATTCCACGCTGCTCCAATGCGGGTTGGCGGGCTAGTTATATCATAATATTTGTAACAAATAAGTCTTCAAGCTATGGTCTTGTAGTCAAAGCATTTTTATGATTCGGCACTGATAGCATATAGCGTGCTTATGGAACCCAAGCACCAGGTTTTCGTGACCAGATTGCCCAGTTTATATTTTTTTTTGTATTTTTTTCAAGAAATAGTTTCAACAAAGTTTATAATAACTTTAGTGACGACCTCCCTGGCGCTGTTTTGAGCGCTGTAGACTGTTGTCTTAACGTGCGGAGGTCCCAGGTTTGATCCCCGGCGGGGTCAATTTGGGAATTTATAATTTCTGAATTTTCCCTGGTCTGGCCTGGTGGGACTTCTGCCGTGGTTAGTTCCCACCCTACCGGCAAAGACGTGCCGCCAAGCGATTAACCGTTCCGTTACGATGCCGTGTAGTAACCAATTAGTGGTCCATACCCCCGCCCCTAATTTAACTGCCATGCCCTTAACAGGTTAGCCCGTTAACATCTTAGACTGTATCATCACTTACGTTGGTGAGATCGCAGTCAAGGGCTTACTTGTAGTGAATAAAAAAATAATGAAATCTCGATATTTTCAGTATATCGCGACAAAAACACCAAAATCCCAATAGACGATTCTCATTTGCTGGAGCCGGGCGTGGCTCAGCCGGGCGCGGTGTATATGGACGCGATGGGTTTCGGAATGGGCTGCTGCTGCCTGCAGCTCACGTTCCAAGCGTGCTGCATCACGGAGGCGCGCACGCTGTACGACCAACTCGCGCCACTGTGTCCCATTATGGTACACTCATTAATTATTAATTAATATTTTATTTATTCTGATTAGGCACACTGTACAATTATTGACGTCCAATCATAATAATATTATAAATACGAAAGTGTGTTTGTTTGTTGGTTTGTCCTTCAATCGCGCCGCAAAGGAGCAACGGATCGACGTGTTTTTTGGCATGGGTATAGTTGAGGACCTGGAGAGTGACATAGGCTACTTTTTCCGGAAAATTAGGGAGTTCCCGCGGGAATCAAAAAAATATAAAGCCACGCGGACGAAGTCGCGGGCATCAGCTAGTTACTTATAAAACATAGTGGTGATAATCTGTTACGGTATCTTAAAACTAAAGTTACGAGGGTTCTAAACGCGTCCTGATTTAAGAAGAGCCCACAAAAAAAACTGACCATCTCACAAATCATTTCAAACTAAAGAACTATCAGAGCCATTAGACAAAATTAATGCCAAGCTTCCTTGTAATTCTTTATTAAGAATTTTCCAAAGAATTTACGTTTATTATTATCTCATAACCTGGCGGGATATAATTTTAAAACATCTTTCAATGTCGCATACAGTAAAAAGCCCAAACGCTCAGTCTAGGACCTAAAAATACCGCATTTTTTATTTATGGAGTTTGGCTTATCCATCAATCCGATTGTAGTTGGCGCTATCGGCCGCGTCACCTATCTACCGCGGCTTCCTGACCGATGTGGACTGCCGGTGGAACGTGATTTCCGCGTCGGTGGACTGCCGCACGCGCGAGGAGCGCGGCCTAGACCCACTGCAAGAGAACAAGTTCCGCATACTCAAGTCCCGATACGACTCCATTGACTCCTACTTGTCGCCGGATCATGAAAAGTAAGCATAAATTGGTTATTATAATCTTTAATAACAATCATTTTTACATAATAAGACCCCCAGACCTCATTCCAAGTCGGAACTTGGACTTTTTCTGACATCTAGTAATTGTGGTGCAATACTCGCGATATACCATTTCTATTCTAAACCAGCTGAGCGGACAGTCCAAATTGTAGTAAGTTGAGTTCACACAAAAATCTCATATACAAAAGAAGGTTCGGCTTTTGCTGAATTTCAAAATTTTCTGACTATTAACTAAAATTTTTGTTTTGATATACGGACGTCTGAACATAATTTGGACTAAATCCATCCATTCTCAAGTGATACACTTACCAACGAACAAAGTTATTCAGTATAGAGTTTTGCTATGATTTTACTTGTTTGTACGATTACCACGTACAAAAGCTTTAAATACATAAGATTGTCGTGTATGAGATGAGTGTTTTTGCAGTAAGCAATTACCTAGATCGTGAATACGACGAGATCAACATAAGATAATCACGACGAGATCGACATGAGATAATAAAGTCGTTAAGCCAACAACATATTATGGAGTTATCGTGATCATTATATCGTACTAGTACTCTGCCATTAGCCTTAAAAGTAAAATGAAATGTGAATTGTGAAAAACAAGTTTAAAAAATTTATTGAAGTCTGATGTGGGAAACTAAATTTCACACCTACTCTATCATATAGAAGAGAGACTCTATCGTTCTATATGCCGGAAATTGCCTTATCGCAATGTCCGATTCTGCCAGGCAAATTGATATTAAGATTTGCATTATTTGGGCAGGGATTAGGATAATACTGGAATAATAAAACTATATTTGCAAGAATTATGGAATTCTTTTAATAAATCACGCTACATTGTTTTTTTTTTTTTTTATCCACTACAAGTTAGCCCTTGACTGCGATCTCACCTGATGGTAAGTGATGATGCAGTCTAAGATGGTAGCGGGCTAACCTGTTAGGCTTAGGGCATGCCCCTAACAGGTTATATTAAAGTTATTTAGTTATATTAGCAGTTATATTAAACCCATACCCCTATTCGGTTTCAACACGGCATCGTACCGGAACGCTAAAACGCTTGGCGGCACGTCTTTGCCGGTAGGGTGGTAACTAGCCACGGCCGAAGCCTCCCACCAGGCCAGACTAGGGAAAATTCGGAAATTATAAATTCCCAAATTGACCCTGCCGGTGATCGAACCCGGGGCCTCCGCACGTTAAGACAACAGCGTACACACTGCGCCACGGAGGTCGTCAAACTTTAGTTAGCGAGTCTAAACAATTATTTTCAACTATTTGACCACAGATGGCATCCAGATGCAATGCCAAAGGTCGTAACGTTCTTATTTAAAAATGCTTTATTTGATCAATTACACGTTTCATTGAAGCTTGTCAACAAATAAAAATAATTATAAATAAAACGTACATTTCCTTTTAATTACTATTTAATTGATCAAAAATAAATCACTCATAATATATGACTGAGGTACTTAAATGGTATTCATGTAGGGTTAGATTAATTATGCATGGATAAAAAGGAACGTCAAAATGGAGTAGTGCTTGAAGAGGAAAGCAAACGCTCAAGATTTAAAAAATAACCGTTATTGTTTTTTTAGACATTTTAACCTTGACCTTATTCGGAATAATAAATTCGTAATAATTTCGGTTTTAATTTTTAAATCTTACTGTAAAAACGGAAATCCTGCACATTGTCCATAATTGAAGGGCAGAAAATGGTCATGTCCTTTTATAACGTCACTACTATGTCTATACTAATATTGTAAATGCGAAATTATAGAAATAGTTTGGATGGATGGATGTTTGTTACTCAATGACGCCAGAACGGCTGAACGGATCTGGATGAAATTCCGCACAAAGAGAGAGAGATTATGTAGGGAGTTACTGGATTTCCTCGCTCTACAACCAACTACCTAGTTAGGATTCACTTCCTAAGTGTAGGCGTTGAAATGAGACACTCGATAATCACTATCAAGATAGTATATTATAATAACGACTTATAGAATAAGAACATTGTATAGATAAATGGTAAAAGAAGTACAATAGAAATATATCAAAAGATGCGTTGTGCTGGACGTCCAGTAATAGAATGATGTGTCGTCTGTTGCTACAGCGCAGCTCTCGCGCGCAGGACCTTCCGAATTCAAAAACGTTCCAAAAGCAAGTTCGAATTCCGAACGCGTAGCTTGTGTGCGTTGCCAGCTAGCAAAGGAGGTAACGCCACATCACCCCCCTGCGGAGAGAAAAGAAAAACAAGGGGAGAAAAATAAAATAAAATTAGGCAATAGGGTAAAAAGGAAACAAAGACCATGACGAAGCGACTGAGGCGAGCTAGCCACGTCGGACGGTTCGTGCAGCGTTGCGCACGAAAAGGCGTCGAGACGTGCAGAAGCAGCGCAGCATAAGGCTGAGCGCGAAAAATCGCCAGTCGATAACCGCATAGCATATCGCTAGATGCGGAAGGGGCGTCGGTCAGATCACGAAGCGAATGGGCGCGACCGTTTCCAAAAGCTCGTGCAGCGTTGGGCACGAGGGGCGTCGCGTCGGTCGGGTTGAGTCGTGCAGCGATGGGCACGGAAGAACGTCGGAAGAGTCACACAGCGTTGGGCGTGAAGGCGTCCGACGGGGCGTCAAGCAGCGCAATGAGTAATGCGGCGACGTCACTTTGCAGAACCGACGCGAGGAATACCCTGAGCAAAGAAGAGCACGACTGATAAACCCATCAGGAGCTTACAAAGCCTTAATCTGCTTCTTCTTTTTTTCTAAAATTTTGAAAATTGCTGTGGCGCTTGCTAACTTGGCTTTAAGAAACTCACTATTCGAACTGCTGTATAAAATCTACGTTACCACATTTATCACTATAGCTAATCTGAAATAAATGATTAAGCTGAAATGAAAAGAAAAATACACGGAAAATATTACAATGTTTACAAAATATCTGAAAATGTCAGATAGACACGTTCCTATAAAACAAATTCAAAACAATTGACACTATTGTCTATAAATTTTCTCTTCCAAAATTTGAATTTGAACTATAATCTTCCTTCTTATATTTGAATCTTGAAAAAAAGAAATAAAATCTGCGATGTCAAATGTCCATCGATCCGTCACAGCATTCTATTTATTCGAAAATATTTTCGAAGTCTTCTTCGATGAATTATGTTTCTCCTTGGCAACGATGCTTCACAATAATATTCTTGTTTAAATAAGTATTCTTCAGATTATTATTAAATTTCAAAGATTATTCTTCTTCTAGCTTGATATGAAACGTCCTCAAAAAGCGAGCTTTGACCTTATTCTGATGTCACTTGAAAATAGTGTGACCTTTTATTGAGGTCACTTGAAAATAGACTGACCTTTTATTGAAAATATTCTTCTCGGGGTCACCATTTGTAGGGGGTTTGTCACCCAAATGTTCAATGTTTATTATTTGCAAATTTAAAATTCTTTTTTTTTTTTTTTCTTCCGAGGGATCTTCTCACACCTGACGACCAGGAAGGAATTTATGTTGTTGAATGTTGCTCTGTGATGTTGCTTGACTGTTGACTGTTGACTCCATCCATGATTTTGACTTGTTAGTGTGTTGCTTGTCGGGGTCACCAATTGTAGGGGGTTACTTACTGACCCGCTGTATCGTCTGATGCTGTGGACCCGCGGTCTGTGCTGATGCTGTGCTGACGACTTACAAATGTTTATTTCTTCTTGAATTTGAATTTGACTGTTGACTGTTGAATGCTGGAACGTAGGGTCTAGGAATTCACTAGTCCAAATATGCTCACAGCGAGTTGCGTTGCTATATAGCCCGGGATCAGATCACGTCGGGGTCACCAATTGTAGGGAGTTACTGGATTTCCTCGCTCTACAACCAACTACCTAGTTAGGATTCACTTCCTAAGTGTAGGCGTTGAAATGAGACACTCGATAATCACTATCAAGATAGTATATTATAATAACGACTTATAGAATAAGAACATTGTATAGATAAATGGTAAAAGAAGTACAATAGAAATATATCAAAAGATGCGTTGTGCTGGACGTCCAGTAATAGAATGATGTGTCGTCTGTTGCTACAGCGCAGCTCTCGCGCGCAGGACCTTCCGAATTCAAAAACGTTCCAAAAGCAAGTTCGAATTCCGAACGCGTAGCTTGTGTGCGTTGCCAGCTAGCAAAGGAGGTAACGCCACAATTATAGTCTGGTACACCACATAGGCAACTTTTTATCCCGGAACGTTAGAGTTCCCGAGGGAACCAAAAGACCTCAATCCACGCGGACGAAGTCGCGGGCATCAGCTAGTGTTTCATACAAACTTCCATACTAGAAGCGCGTTTTTAAGTTAGATAACGAGCAGCTGATTTGATTGAGTTGATCATAGATATTGATATAGGTACAACGATATCACAATCGTGCACGACGCAGCGATCTACCGGCGCCTCCGCGAGGGTGGTATCGACCACCCGCTGGCGCTGCACGTGGCGCACCTCTTCATACGCGACACCGTCTCGCTCTTCTCCGAGCGCGTGCACCAGGACGATACCAATGACACTGATCACTTCGAGGTGAGTCATCTTCTCCTGGCCGAATTTCAGCACCGGCAAAGACGTACCGCCTAGCCATTTAGCGTTCCGGTACGATGCCGTGTAGAAACCGATTAGGGGTATATTTAATAGCCAAGCGATTTAGCGTTCCGGTACGATGCCGTGTAGAGACCGACTGGGTTTAATATAACTGCCATACCCATAACAGGTTAGCCTGCTACCATCTTAGACTGTATCGTCACTTACCATCAGGTGAGATAGCAGTCAAGACCTAACTAGTAGTGGAATAAAAAAAAACATCGGCCATGCAGAAAATATTATAGGGCAGTACATCCGTGTTCAAACACATGTCAACTTTTTTCCGCTCACTTTCATGAGGAAATTTCGGTAATATGTTTGTTCCCAACGTTTGATCCGTCTGATGGAATGTCAATCCGACACGACCAGAGAGATCATGCAGCCAACAGTTGTACATGCTGTCCAAATCTTGGGGTGTATTCCGCCAACATCCAAATTCCGAAATGCTACTGAAATATCAGGACGGAAAACCCTAAAACATGTTATGAAATATCATGAAGGGAAACCTTAAAACATGTCGGCTGTCGGTCTTATGAGGTTCCGTCAAGTTCAAGATCCAAGTCAAGACTTGAACCCTCATGGTCTACAGCACAGTACAATGACATCACAACGTACCCCTGCGCGGTATCGAGTAACTAGTATCACCACTTAGCATTTTTTTTCCTAACATTCTACCCTCTTTTTGCAGAACATTCAGTCAACTAATTGGCAGACGATGCGGTTCAAGCCTCCGCCACCAAACTCGCCAATTGGTTGGCGCGTGGAATTCCGACCGTGCGAAGCGCAGCTGACAGATTTCGAAAATGCGGCATACGTTTGTTTCGTCGTTCTCCTGACTCGTGTTATTCTATCCTACAATCTCAACTTCGTTATGCCTATTAGCAAGGTAGGTTTGATCTATCTGACACGCCCTCATAGGGTATGACTTGAAATGAGAGTTTTTTCAGGATTTCATCTACGTATTTTTGATTTCTGCAGTGTAACGATCCCAATCTAGCTGGCTTGGCAAACAGTCTTACCTTATTAGCCAAAATCCATTGTCACAGCAAAAATAAAATAAATTTAGCCAATCACTTAATTATTCTCTCAACTCCTATTTTCTGGGAGAAAAATTTCCTATGCCATCTTCGGAATGCAACGTATCTCTGTACCAAACGCCTAAATCGACTGTGACAGCGTACCAGACAGACAGACACTGTTTCGTATCTATTTAGTAAGTAAGTCTGGATGGATGGATGGATGTTTGTTACTCAATTACGCCACAACGGCTGAACGGATCTAGATGAAATTTGGCACAGAGATAGATTATAGTCTGGAACTTTTTATCCTGGAAAATTAAAGAGTTCCCGCGGGAGCCAAAAACCTCAATCCACGCGGACGAAGTCCCTAGTTTGTAATATTTATGTGTAACTAGCTGATGCGCGTGGTCGTTTTTTTGATTCCCGCGTCAACTTTTTAATTTTCCGGGATATAAAGTAGCCTATGTCAATCTCCAGGTCCTCAACTATACCCATGCAAAAATCACGTCACTCCGTTGCCTTTGTGATTGAAGGACAAACCTACAAACAAACACACTTTCGCATTTATAACATTAGTATGATGTGGATTGGTGTCGTGGTAGGTGGACGAGAATATGCAGCGCGCGCAGCGTCGCGGCGCAGTGCTGTCGCAGCGCTTCTGGTGGCGGCGCGACGTGGGTGCGCCGCGCAACGTCGCGCCCGCCGCCAGCGCGCCGTCCCCGGACGCGCCCGACGAGTACCTCGAGATGACCGTTAAGGAGATCGTTAATGGCAAGGTATGGACCGTTCAGTTTCTGGTAGTGCATGTACAGTCGGGGTCAGAAAATGTTAATCTCCTTAAGGTCCATAATTGCATGGACCCATCCGTGTAAGAAGGTCGTCATCTGGTTTAATTAGGCATAGATCATAGTTTTTTTAACTTTTTCAGTAGGTGGCAACTAGATAAGATTTCCATCCGCGGGTGTCCCTATGTAACTATTGAAAACATTATTCTTTAAAATTATTTCGCCTTTTTATTTTCAACAACTCGTAGTCAACAACACAAGTAGTCATAGCAACCATAATCATTTTTTCATAAAAAGTGTCGTTACAACTTTTGGTCTTAATTTTTTCCTTCTAGCCCCCTTTCGTAACGCGGTAAGGAACTTCGTTCCAAAAAGTCATTGATATTCTTTATGTTGAATTCGATGTTTGAAAACTTTTGATAACTTTGAAACATACTAAATATCTTGCTTAAGCGTTTTAGACCTTAATGAACGCAGTTTTTTAAAAAATTTAATTTCAAAACTGGTAAAAATTTTCATACCGCGACCGCACATTGTACGTACACATGATTGTTCTGGTGTGCGTAATCTCAGGAGCACTCCGTCTCGACCATTAAAGCAACGCCTAATGCCTATACATTACAACGAACAGCGAATAAGTATTATGTTTCTGTCTCTGTTGTGCAGGAGGGCGTGTTCCCGGGGCTGATCCCGCTGATCGACTCGTACCTGTCGGGCATGGACGTGGACGCGGACACGCACTGCTCGGTGCAGCAGTACCTCAAGCTCATCCAGCGCCGCGCCGCCGGCGACATCCACACCATGGCCACCTGGATGCGGGGCTTCGTCACCGCGCACCCGGACTATCAGTGAGTAGCGACGACACGTGCCGCCAGGTGGCGCTAGTGTGGGCAGGAGGGCGTGTCCGGGGCTGGTCCCGCTGATCGACTCGTACCTGTCGGGCATGGATGTGGACGACGACGCAGACACGATATTATTTTATATGTGTTGGACAACGACCTCAATTTACATAGACCGGCCCTGTCAAACAAAGAATGTGGGTGTATTTTTAGCAACGCCATCAACGTCATCTAGTCTGAAAAGCGGGAACTTGTTTGCAACATAATATATTGAAAACGTATGACTCGGTCATAGATAATATAGGTCATGGCCATAGAAGCCGTAAGGCCAGTTAGTAAAAAAAAAATATATCATACAGTTTGCCGCGGATATTTAATGATTGCGTAATGGATAGAAATATTAAATAGGAATATTAAATAACGTTTTTTTTGGAAATTTATTATTGTGAATTGAATCACTTACCTTAAAATAAAAATTGTTCAGTGCCAAACTGATAAGACTTTAGATGTTAACTTAAGAATAACAAATTTTCTACACGACGAGCGACCGTGACAGCGCTACGATGGGGACAAAGACAGGTTAGGAACACGCTCTCAAAGTTGGACGCCAGACCTTTTTCTATGAAAGGGCCTATCTAGTACTTACATATATATCGATGGTGTTGGATACTAAATTACTGTGCCTTTTCTTCCTCCACAACCTTTCACACTGCCAAGGATCACTGGTAGAGATCTCTGATAGAGATAAGTGCTTCCTTATCCACTATATATCTGTTTTTCTTCATATTTTATAACTTTTTGGTACTAAATAAATTTAAAAAAAATTCATGATCACGTCCGTACAAGTCAATGATAGTGACAGAAACTCATTTGCTATACCCCACACTCTACATGGATTCCTAGTATTTCGTATACCCAGACACGCTTTGGAGTGGAGTGTTTCAAATATTTTTTTGAAATTTTATTTGCATTGTCTTTGCAGGAACGATTCAGTGGTATCAGAGAAGATAAACTATGATCTACTGAAAACCGCGCACGGTATCCAGACGGGCGCGATTCACGCACCCACTCTGTTAGGAGGCAGCATCGTTTCCAAGACCAACGAAGACATTCCGAAAGCGTTTACTAAGATGATGAGCAAAGACTGCCCCTAGCCGATCCCGGCGCCCGCCCCCAGTGCCTTGTGCTGCTGATCTCTCCAGTTAATCCGTAGCCGGCCGCACCTACTACTAAATTTTGAGAACGGAACAATAAAAGCCTCATAATAAAAAGTGAACTTTATCCCCTACACTGTGTACGCGTGAAGCAAAATGAAAAAGCGGCGCAAATACCCCTGTCAGCCACGTTGATTTATTGTTCCTTTAAAATACGTTCATCGTTTAATAAAGATAAGGTTCACTTTACAACATTTTACAAAAGAAGCGTCACAGTCGAACTGACTCTTTTGCAATATGTCCTGAGCAGAAATAATTTCTAACATCTATGCAACATGAAAGCCCAGGGTGTATTAGCATCATCTGAAATACAAATTGAGATTTTTTTCGATATCTGATCGTACTCCGAGAAATAGGTATGTATATTTGTAAGCCATTACGGCAAAATAAGGCTTTATTTTCTCGATCCTAATTGAACCAGTACCTAGAAGCCCTTTAGGTGCATTGTTACCTGTTAACCTAAAACTTGTTACTAACTTTGGCCAAAGCGTCAATATCATTATTTTAAATTTTATTTACGTAATACAACACCACTCTTCATCCAGTAACATTTCAGATTATTTAACACTGATAAAATTATTATGGTAATTAGGTGTGACCGGCCTTGTCGCCCAAGTACCTATTATAAACACTTGTTAATGAAGTTATGGTTGCCTTAAATATTTATAAAGATTATATTGATATATATCACACTGATTACAGTACTGACATTTGTAAGTTATGCCGAAGTATCTGCGCAGAAATCTTATTTTTGAATGGCACTAAAATATCGCAGCCTATCATAGCGCGCTTCCGTCCGCTATTGGTTGTTGCCTACGCGCCATGTTCGGAGTCCGAGCACGAGTCTCTGTTGTTCTTGTATTTAAAATATTAACGTCAAGCAATAAGGTCTGTATTTCATTGGTATTCACATTCGGTATTACTCGGCGCCGGGGCGTTAGCTTTTCTGCGCAATCGAATATTGCCGATGCGACTTGTACAAGTGGTAGTACTGTAATAAACTTCGAAAATATACTCATGTATAATCTGTGACACCAATATTGTACGTTTATTCCTTTTATAAAGTTGATATGTGATTATGCTTAAAAGACGGTTCCTACTTAACGGTATTTGAATTAATTTATGTTGCCTAATAATATCATATTGAGATCATTTCAACTTCCAATGTGGATATTGTGGCTAATTCTGTTGTACACAATCTCTAAACTAGAATGACATGTTTTACTTTACTGCTATCCCTTTAGTAATACTCCCTCCAAAAAGGAGCATCGTTAGATTTAGAGCTGTCATTTTAGTTTAGTTTGAGATAGTGTTAAATAATTGATAATTGACCTCATTTTATTCTATTGAATACAATACAATAGATGTTTTTCGATGCATTGATCATTATTTATCTACACGTGCAAGCCCCTAGGCTTGAACGTGTTAAATGTCGGGTCGAAAATTGGTTCCACATCTCTGTACATTCCGTGTGATAAAAATGTTAAACCTATTATCTATTTTAAAAGTACCTATGGGTTTTGATTATTATGAACTGCATGATGCCCACGATTTCGCCTGCGTGAAAAGCCTATATGTCCTTGCCTGGGATACTATCTGTCACTGTACTAAATTTGAAAAGCGTAGCAGACAGACAGACACTTTCATATTTATAATATTACTATGGATATAAAACAATAAAACAAGAAAATAACGAATTATGAGATCACAGACTGAAAGAGCTATGTAGTATTTACTGTAAATCTGATACAATCGTATTACGAAGTTTAAAACTTTATTTGTCTTGTGGTTGTGAATTGTGATTGGTACCTACGAACGGATGTGATTCAAAATGAAATGCATACATACATATATGCGCGTTGAGGTTAAAATTTTGGGCCAGGTTTAATTTCTTAATGATTTACATATAATATTATATGCAATTTTATTTTAACCAATTTAACTACGTATTTTCTAATGAAAAGCTAAAAGCTGGAAACACTTTTTCTATGTTTCAAAATTATCCCAATGAAATAAATTAAAAAGATTTTTTACATGTTCATTTTAAGTTCAAGCATGTTGCTTTTATTGCACCACCACCGCTCCTGCACAGCAGTTATATAAGCATTCAAATATTATAAACTTGTACTCTGTAGTTTACAGTGACAGCGTAAAATAGCAAACAGCGCGCGGTAAGCGAGCAGACCACGCGCTGTAGCCGCGTGAAGCCTCTAACTTGGAATAGTTAAGTTTTATTTGTTTCAAAGAATTTAATTTGTATTGTCCTATTGTAGTGACTTAATTATAAAATATATAGCTTTATTATTTACTTATCATTCTTTTAGTGAGTAGAAATGTTTCACTTTTAGAGTAAGTATGGGGGAATAGGTGTAAAAAGTTATTTAATGGGGTTATTTTAATTACTTTAGTGGATACAAAAAGTGAAAATGCCGTGTTAATAAAAGAGGCTCATTGTCGCTTGAGGGGCATGCTACACGAGCATGATTTATTTCGATATTTGAATCACGGTTCGTGATCCTCATAATGTGCGCATGATGACAGCGGTAAAGCAGTCGTTGGAAACAAACTCAGCATTTTGAGCTTTTGAGCGTTCCTATGTTTCATACATAGGAGACTGTAAGGGCAATGACATTGCATCTGTGCGAACGAGACGCATTATATTTACGCGAGAGTGACAGAGACAAGTAATAACAGTTCATTGTACGAAATTCTTCGTGCTTCGCGTCCGGACATTATAAATGATTATTGAGAATTGAATGATGAATGAATATACAATGCGATGCGTTACACGCTTACTATACTGAATTGCATAATGTGCGTGTAGCATGCCCCTGAAAAAACAGTATGTAGTATTTACACAACGAAACTGTATGAATTCATAGATAAAATTTAACTTTTATTTATGGTGTTGGATCTTGAGAAAATAATAAAAAAATAAGCTTTAATATTATCACCAAAACATTAATGGTTCTCAAGCATGTACTACACAAATTGTTAACTATGTATTATTAGTTTTACGTAGACATTTGATTATTTTTTCGATTTCGAATTCGATAGTGTAAAAATGGCATACTTAAGTTACGTTAGCACACGTGTTATCGTGTAGTGTTAGCACAAATTGTGCATTATGATTTTTTTACCAGAATATGTGTGTAATTTTCTTTTCATCTTGCACTTTTATTATACAATATATAGGTAGTTGTATATTTTGTTTACTTGTTACCGATATAATGGATAACCTTATTGATATGCACATACAATAAAACTATTTTAACGTTCACGAGTTTTAATTTATTTATCATATCTACAAATTTAAAATAAATAATCAGAATTTATCGACAAGTTGCAATATATGCTGTTGCTCTTGTTGGCGCCACTCCTCGCTGCCAGCGTCTCCCAGGTTACCCGCGTATTCTGGCGACAAAAGAACATCCATTTTTAGGACAGTTTCGCTATACCTCATTACTCATCACGTAAGTTTTCCACTCTGTATTATGTGCAAATGACTGCTCAATACTCAACATTACAATCGAAACCATGAGCGCGCGTGCGCGAATAACGATGCGTCTGTCTCAGTCGCTCGTACGTTCAATGCCGCTTCAGTCCCGCTCGTATACCGCCGGTGCCAAAAGTACCCAAAGACTCATTGTTTTTTATCTAAATCATTCTCCAATTTTTTCTGTCTAGGATCAGTAATTATTTTAAGTTGCACACAGTAACATATAATTTGAAAATGATAAACAAGAATTCTCATAATTTACCTCGCATGACGTGTCGTATGATCTTCAAAGAGCCGCCTCTCAGTGAAAGCACTCTCTGCACGCGCTGCTTTATCGCAGGCGGTCCCGCTGTACACACCTGCCGACAATCACTTCTATTAATAATAATACAAGAACAAGAAAAATTAATTTTAATACAAGAATCTATTAAATGAAGATGTTGAAAATATTTTATTTTACTTGTTAGAATTAATACAGTCATTCCATTCCACGCGACGGTTAAAGTTTACTTGGCGATATAAAATTAATCACATTATTATGTACTTACCTCTAAAATAATCCTATCGATGAGTTGGAGTGTAAACAAACCACCGGATAACCTTTTCAAATATTGTGCTTCGTCATCCAAGTCCTCACCTTCCGCCTGAAAAAATTATGTTATATTTGGTTTGAAATTTACCTTTCTGTCCTTCATCTTTGAAGATTTTATTCTTATATATTTTTACTATTACAAATATGTCAAGACAAACTTGTTCCTTTTTTTATTAAATCGACAAAAAATAATAACGAATTATTCGTGAAGATTTGAGTTGTTTATACTTTTATATGTTTGCTATCTGATGTGCGCGACTTCGTCCACGTAGATTGAGGTTTTTTTTGGTTCCCGCGGGAAATCTAACTTTTCGGGATAAAAAGTAGCCTGTCTTATCTAGACTATAATCTATCTCAGTGCCAAATTTCATCCAGATCCGTTCAGCCATTCTGGCGTGATTGAGTAACAAACATCCATCCAAACTTTCGCATTTATTATAGTAAAGATAAAAACCTACCACTTGAGTGAGACGATATATAATAGTGCTTAATTGGATTGGAAATGACACATGACGACTGAAAATAATTTAATTTACATAAAACTATACTAACCTCCATCTCTTTTTCTGTTCGATCAACTTTGTCCATATATTTGAAGTGCAATTCTAGGAGCCTGTCCACTTTCTCCAGGTCATTTTCTGTGAACTTCGCTAGCAGCCTCTGTCTCTGACTTCCTTGACAGTTGCGCAACATTGATGAAATAATGGACACGACATGCTCTGAAAGAAAATTGGCGAAATTTAACTAAGCTGTACAAGTTTGTTTTTCTTAGCCGAATTTACACTATAACCTATAATTTTGAATGAATATGAAGGCTGATCGCAAATCACAACCACGAGATATTTATCAAAGAAAATTGTTTTTTTTAAGTGATTAAAGACCGATTTATCGCAAAGCAATTTTGAACTGAAAAATGGTTTTTCAAAAACAGTATAATGAAGTGAAATAAAAACGTTTGTCATGTGATGGTAGTGTCTGGTGTGAAGATGTCATCACCTGAGCACTGACACAGTCTATTATGTGGAATAGAACCATCAGATTGCATTAAAATGAAACTCATTGCAATCTTATTACCATGTAAAAGATTACTTAAATGACAAGGAAGCTTAGCAATAATATGCTCAATTAACTCTGATAGTTCCTTAGTTTAAGATGATTTATGAGATGGTGATAAGTAAAATAAAAAACCCAGCTGAGTTTGTTGTGGACTGTTCTCAGACCAGGGCACGCCCTGCTTTAGTTTTAAGATACCGTAACTGATTATCACCATCATGTTTTATAAGTAATTGACTTCAATAAGTGTACCTGCAGTGTACCTAATTTTAATAAATAAAAATTGATTGATTGATTGAAATATAAGTCAAAAATACCTTCATGTTGGTCAACAGTAAGTAATCTCTTCCTCTTGGGCGTCTTCATGAAGAGCGGGAACACTGTCCGCAGCCCCAGGATGTCCACGAACTTGTTACAGTTGTCCCGACCGTCTGAACCCGCCAATGCGTGATCAAGCACTTTCAATGATCCATTGCGGGACATTTTCTTTTCTCTGCATTTATAAAACATTTTTTAAACTATATTTAAAACCATGTTCGATCCTAAAATGAGCTAAAATTGTATAGGCTTTGAAAAATGAACAACCGAACTATTGTTTCGAGATATTTTAATTCCCAAAGAGTTTAAGATCCTGGCCACGCACTTGTATCTTTTTGGAGTTAGGTGCCCTATAGGCCTATTAATTACTTTAATGTTAAGGTTAATATTGAGAGAATGCAGCTATACTGCATTCTGCATTCCTGCGAGTTCTCAATTCTCAATTTTAGAGTTGAAATACCTGGGTTACATGGTAACTGAGGACTTGTCAGATGTTAAAGACATTGAAAGGGAACGCCGGGCGTTGGCGGTCCGATGCAATATGTTAGCTCATAGGTTTGCATGTTGCAACAAGGAGGTAAAAATCACGCTATTTAAGGCATATTGCCAATCGTTTTACACGTGCAGCCTGTGGGTGACATACGCAGAGGGCCTAGAACGACTTGCGGGTCCAATACAATAATGCGTTCAGAGTGTTGTTGGGGTTGCCCCGATTCTGCAGTGCGTCACTGATGTTTGCTGAAGCCCATACAGATGACTTCTATGGTATTATGAGAAAAAGAGCAGCATCAGTGATGGGCAGGATGCGGGGGAGTGCCAACGGTATTCTGAAGACACTGGTTGAAAGATTTGAAAACCCTTTTGTGGGGCACTGGGTACGCATGCACATGCATTCCCAGTGAAACACAAAGGGTACATATTATATTAATTAACTAACACCACTAACATAGTTCTAAGTTTTTTTTTCTTTTGCTAACAGTACTAACATTAGGTAACGTTTATCATGTAGTATGTAGTATTTATAATTGGATGTCATGTCTGTAAATAAAGATATTTATTTATTACTAAGGTCTTTCTAAAAAAATACCCGTATTCTGTACTGGCTAGCAATAGCCGGCTATTGGTTGATGATAATGAATCACTTGAAGCAGCCAAACAAACTACTTCAAGCTGCCCTCGCATTAAGCTCTAAAGCTCACCTCAACATAAGATTCATGAGCTGCAGCCCCTCTCCGCGCAGGAAGCGGTCGCGGTTCGCGGGCTCCATGAGCGCGCAGCACAGCGCGTCGAACATGTTCTCCATTGCCTCTTGCTCCTCCGCGCCGCTCGGGTCGTGACGTTTGTAGAACTGAAACGCAATAATACCGTAGTGGCCGCATTTTGTTGTTTCACTTTTAACATCGTCAGATTAATTTATATCTTCTTCTTAATATATAAAACAAAACATTTATATCTCTAGAACGGCTGAACGGATCTGGATGGATTATAGTCTGGAATAACCCATAGGCTACTTTTTATCCCGTAAATTTAAAGAGTTCCCGCAGGAACCAAAAAACCTCAAACCACGCGGACGAAGTCTCGGGCTACAACTAGTCATAACATAAAAAGAACAAAATCAAATTCAGACAATATAAACTTCTTCACAATTTGGCACGCTTCCATATCTATCATATATGCTGATGTCATACATTAGAATATAACGATCTGATTGGCTGACAAATGACAACAAATTTAGTTAAAATTGCTGTAAGGCAACGGACAGAGAGACACATTCGCTTTTATTATAATGCCATGAATTTAAATACATACTTAGTATTTACAAAACTAGCTTGGAGCATGGACATAGAACTCATCTCACATGGTTTGAAAAAGATTTCCTATGGTTTTTTTTATCATTTTCAAATTCATATTACATGCATATTTACTGTGGATCAGTGACAGATCTAGTGGAGGATCCCATGCGGAAATTCTCTTCAGCATTTTACCTGCAGATTTACCCCAAATATGCAATTTTCAATATTGCCATAAAATACTTACTGCCAATTGTTGTAATAAAACATCAATTCCATCCAGTTCTCCCAGTAACTTCCTGTTCTCTGGAGTGTTTTGTAAAAGAATTGATAAAATTTCACTTGCATACAATTTGTTGCCATCAAATGGAATCTTTACCTAGACACAGACAAAAAAATTAATATCATACTTCTCTATCGTAGTCCCGAAATACCATATATCTATATAGTTAATAATTATTTGGTCTTACTTTTAGCCTTTTGAGTATCCACTGGATGAAACCTTGCTTGGCAACCTCAACACATAGCTCAGGTCTGAATTCTGTTATATTTTCTATTATACCTGCATAGTTGAAAAAGCAATACTAAGTTTCATACAATTTCATAAAGCTTACTTTTACAAGAGCTGGTTATATTCCACACAGGCACTAGCTACAAGTTTAACTAACTTACCTAAAGTATTATGAACTGCATCTCTCTCGTCCGGCACTGATTCATCCAGCCGCGCCAGGTTGTGCAGCAGTAAAGATGCACACTCTGCTTCAGCAAGAGCATTGATCAACTCCTCTGCACCCTCCTCACTCTCATGCAAAATATCCACATCTGTCAACTCCTAAAATATAATAACTATATTATATTTTTTTAATTACCTAACTGTTGGGACCACATTGCATGGATTTAACTTACTTGCAATAAATTAACGACTTTTGTTGAGACATCAGTGTTGTCATGTGAAAGCAGTTCCAACAGGGAGTTAATACATTTCAACTCCACCAACAAAGGGTACTGATCAGGGACAGTAGCCACTGCACTTAATTCCTAAAATTTGATTACAAATCATACAGAAATTTAAGTTTTAAGATCATGTAGATTAGAATTCAAAAACAGTGTGTGTGCGCAATTCACTCATGACAGAAGTGAAACTTCAGAAAAGTTGCCCATGAGAGAATGAAATAAATATAACTTGTATTTCCATCTCATTCTCTTGCAGGCTAAATCCTATTATGAATATGTTTGTCTCTTTTTAGTGTCGCTTTTTCATTTCATTGAATTTTCAACTAAAGAAGTTTCACTTCAATAAAAGAAGCGGTTAAATTGATTAGCATATATGCACCTGCAATGCTTCAAATAAATCTATTTCACTTTCCATGAACTTTTCAGGCTGGTCTGGAAACTTTATTCTCATTTCTCTGTTTTTGAGGGCTTTCTTTTCAAAATTAAGGACCAACTTTTTTACAGCAGTTTCATCTAGCACTTCTCCCTGTAACATGACAGTTTCGTTACAATTTATTATAGGTTTTAATATTCTGTCAGTCGAAGCAAAGTCAAAGTCATGCCAGATTTTAGAGATCACTCAGAAAAACAAATAGCAGATCATTTATGCAGTGAAACTGACATAGTTTGCATTCTCTGCAATTGGGTATTTGCAAAGATGTTGCACAAAAACATAATTTGATTGTATACCCATGGCATTTGTGACATTAGTTTTTTATACACAGGAAAATTTGGTGTTAGTACAATACACAACTTTGGGTACATAACAAATGGCCAAACTGTATATAACAAACATTTGTTTTCATGAGCCATTTTTAAGATTAAACTAACCTCTGTAACTTCAGTCTCAACAAATCTGAGGATATCTTCTCTCTCTTTATCAGTGATTATAGGTTCTTTGGGAAGAATTGTGCTATATGACTGCGATAACCGGTCTATTGTGTGTTTGTTTAGACGACGCATCTTTGAGGAATAGTTGTTGTCATCATCAGAATCTTCCAGTTCTTCTTCATTTGGTCGTTTTGGCGTCGGTACCGGCTACCCAAAAGTAAAGATACTCTTAGTACTTTTTTTATATATTATTTAACTAGCTGATGCCCGCAACTTCATCTGCGTGGATTGAGGTTTTACTTCCCGCGGCTACTGCTTAATTTTCGAGGATAAAAAGTAGCCTATGTGTACAGTCTATCTCTGTGCCAAATTTCATCCAGATCTGTTCAGCCGTTTTGGCGTAATTAAGTAACAAACATCCATCCATCCATCCAAACTTTCACATTAAAAGATTTTCACATAGTATAGATACAACAGTTTTATTTTAATTACTACTTACTTTAAATGAAAGCAGTTCTCCGACATCCATTGTCACTAACCTAGAATATGCTATTTTGTATCACCGACCAGAAAATTAGTATTTATTAGCAAAACTAGCTCAAAAGCAAAGGACGCCACTCAGTAATAACACGTTACACGATAACACAGAGGCACAGCACAGCAAGGAACATATTTAATTATTTATTAAAATATGCTCTTATCAGCACAGTGGTTAATGTTTTTGCTAAATAAATATTTACACAGATTAAGTACTAGTTACTACGTAAATCCTATATTTATCACCGGTTTAATGTTACCTCTGATAGTGATACAGTCACAGACATAGATAATACACTAATATACCAGAGGTCACAGAACACTTATACTCCTGGGATACAGTTCTGGGTTTTTTTTTTGCAAAGGTTGTTGTTTTGATTAGGTAGGTATATAGATAATAGATATACCTAATCAAAGGTATATATATATATATAGAGGGTTGTTGGCTGTGGCCAGAGACAAGTGGCTGTGGCTTTTGGTTTTACCGGTAAACACCACAGAGTACATTGATTAGAGGGTCAGGGGTAAAAATGGGTAAAACACCAACCAGAGACCGATAGTTTTTTAGGAGAATGATATATATTCTACTTTTTAAGAAAAGGTTTTATAACCGTCTATGCATCTGTTCATTATTGTATATTGTATATTATTGACACCTATCATCTATATCTTATTTTGTTGAATAAAGCCAATATCTTATTTTGGTTTATCTTTTATTAACTGTTTATAGTTGTGACTTGTGTGTGTCGTGTACAGAACTACAGAGACAAGTAAAGGGCCCTACATACCTTCAGTTTTAACTGTGCGATTTAACTGTACAGTCCAACTGTACAGATAAATGTCTGGGAGAGCTTACACACATTAGCCCTACGATCGCTAAAGCGTCGTCTCTGGAGGCCATATTGTTAAAAACTGAAAGGTCGCGCGTTTTTACTTGAAGGTGTGTAGGCTGTATGGACTTACGATTTATCTATACAGTTGGACTGTACAGTTAAAACGCACAGTTAGAACTGAAGGTATGTAGCGTCCGTTATCTAAAGGATAGTCGTGTAGTTACCATTCTTGTCTCTGGTAGTTACACAAACTAAGACTGCCGGGCTTCTGCGTATCTTTTGCATCAATCATTGATACATCGCAATCACCTCCGATTGGCTGAATTTACGGTATTCTTGCTTTGATTAGGTAAGAGATGAACTGTATAGGATAGAGGTAAGGAGAATCATCTGTATAAATGAAATGTGTCCGTCGAAATGCATTAAATTGGGAGCGCCACATCAGCATAAGGGTAAATTTAAAAGGAAGCGCCAAATATTATTAGAGGAGGTTTGAGAAATAAACAAGGAAAGAAAACATTCATCATTATTTTGTACAACGTTAGTTGTTGAACTTATTAATAATTACTTTAGTCGACAATTATATTAAATTGTTTAACTCGGCTTACCTTTGCCGACACCAGCGCCACTGCGAAAGGTTTTTGAACTGTCCTTTGATTAAGTATATAGAGGAACTGTCTACGTTTTTGAACTGTTGTGCCATAGACAAATTAATAAACCATAAATATTATGGTTTATTAATTTGTCTATGGCACAGTTCTATGGCGGCATTCTCGATGGAATTTCAAATCAAATTCCTTGGCGGCAATATTCATTTAAAAAAAAAACTCGGTTTATCTTTTGTAATTTGGTTTATCTATCTTATATACAACATTCTTACGCAAAAAAACACGCAGATTTTTTTTATCCCAGGTAAGATATTAGAAATCTTGAATTCTTCTCTCGTTTTTCTAACCCTACATCGAGCCCTTCATATTAACTTCCAGAACATGGCATGCAAAGATTTCGAAGAAATGTTAGAATTATTAACTGATACCGATGATTTGGATAAGTTAGTGAAAATTTTTTCCACTTTAGGTATCTGTTTACTAACAAAGGTAAAATATTTTGCTTTAATAGCCTTTTGATAAGTATATCTTATTACAAGTCTGGTTGTAATCCATTCTGAATTAATTATGTAAATTATTATTTTATCGGTTTCCAGAATTTAACATACGAACGGGCTATAAAATGTGACACAATGTACAAAAAACTGGCTCTAGTTTTAAAAAGTGGTTTGCAAACCAAATCAATAATCGCTCTTAATTTAATATCTGCTCTATTGTACCTTGATAATGAAAACGAGCTGATAAAAATGAAGTCTTTGCATATTTTCGCGAAAAATATGATAAGAGTGAGTGGCTGCCTTACAGCAATGACTGAACTTTTTACCAACTTTATGATGGTAAGGCATTAATAAAAAAATAAAAAAACTTTTACATTAGATACTTTACTATTTTATTTAGGTACTTTTTCCTTTTTTTAATATTATCTAAATCTGTTTCAGCAACACGACACTTGGAAGGCTCTTTGTCGTAGTATCAGTGAAACGTGCGATGGTAGTGCTCCTAACCAGGCGTATTGTTCGCACCTTGTTCCTTTGGCGAGTGTTCTATTCTACAGTACCTACTGCTACTAAAATGATATGATTGATATGGAACAGTAAGACATATCGCTCTATAATGGGTTCCATATTAGTAGGAATGAAAAATTATTCATCTATACCTACTTCTATACTACTTACTAATATTATAAATGCGAAAGTTTGGATGGATTGATGTTTGTTACTCAATCACGCCTAAACGGCTTAACGGATCTGGATATATATAGTTTGGCACAGAGATAGATTATAGTCTGGAATAGCACATATGGACTAAGTCGCGGGCATCAGCTAGTTTTTAATATTATTTTCTTTAATTAAATAATGTAAAATGGGCAATTTTTAAATATGATTACAGTGCATACAAAAATGTAAACGAGGCATTATGGACCCTGTTTCAATACTACAAAGTTTACTAACGAATCATCAAGGCAATGTTAAATTGTTTCACGAAAGCAAAGGGATGACAATGTTTGATAGGTACATAGAGATTAGCTTTTTATTACAACTAGCAATAAATCAAAAGGTTACCTACTAAATTTTATCTCGTAGCTTTTTTGCTCATCACCTATCCTGCATCAGAACACTAGCTTAAAGGCCTTAGTGGATTTATAAGTGGTGAGCAAAAGAGCTACTAATCAAATAAATATTATAAATGCGAAAGTTTAGATGGATGGATGGATGGATGTATGGATGTATGGATGTTTGTTACTCAATCACGCGCCAACGGCTGCACGGATCTGGCTGAAATTTGGCACAGAGATAGAATATAGTCTGGAATAGCACATAGGCTTCTTTTTATCCCGGAAATTAAGGAGTTCCCGCGGGAACCAAAAAACCTCAATCCACGCGGACGTAGTCGCGGGCATAAGCTAGTAATATTATAAATGCGAAAGTTTGGATGGATGGATGTTTGTTTGTTACTCAATCACGCCTGAACGGCTGAACGGATCTGGATGAAATGTGGCACAGAGATAGATTATAGTCTGGAATACAACATAGGCTACTTTTTATCCCGGAAAATTAAGAGTTCCCGCGGGAACCAAAAAACCTCAATTCACGCGAACGAAGTTGCGGGCATTAGCTAGTTTTGTATAGGTAAGTGTCTGCGATTTCAATATGGCAATTGAAGATAATAATAGTTAGAAATATTTGTGTGGTTTTCAGAGAATCCTTACAGAATCCGGAATGCCTACAACTACTGAACTTAGTTGTAGAAAACACTAAGCCTGAATATCGAGATGAAATTCTGAAGGCGCAAGATTTATTCCGACAACTCAGTTACTATTTAAACAAATACGGTCGTAACTCTATGGTAACCGCTTCTTTTCTATGTAAATTTATGTAAACGTAGATAATTAATAAAAAAAATATTTAACACTAGGTAGATGATGCCCGCGACTTCGTCCGCGATGGTTAAGATTTTTCGATTCCCGCAGGAACTATTTAATTTTCCGGGATAAAAGTAGCCTAATAATATGTCATTCTCCGGGATGCAACCTACCACTATACCGAATTTCATCCATTTGGATGAACAGATTGTCGGCGAGCCCATTCTATTCCATTATCTGCTTTATATCTTCGGACACGTCTACGTCAATAATGTGGATACGAACGGACAACTCTATTACCGATATATAGGGATGTTCAATGGAACAGAATGTCACCGAATTAATCTATTGACCCAATGGAGTCATACCTGTACACAGAACTACGGGCGCTTGCCGCCTCGTACAACTATATCTCGCCCTTGTGTCCTCTCGCTCTTTCTCTCATCGTGGTGTGCGTTATCTCGGAGACCTGTACATTCACATTGACTATGACATCACCGCTCGTGATGCCCTAAGACCTAGCATATGAATTCTGTTAATCTTAGCCATGGATGAGTAAGTATTCATTTCATATTTCCGGTAAATTCTCATTTTAACTGACCATCGGACCAAGATCTTTCTGTTCTAGACCGTGCCTTCTCCGGACGGCTCGTACAATACTTACATCCGGAGGCCCCCTCTTCCTCAGCTAGGCCCGTAAGCCTCGTAGCTGAAGGCATTCTCCTTCCTCGACCAGGCCCGTCCCAGCCGAGGGCATCTAACCCAAGGGGGATTTTCGCCTCCACATCTAGAACCTTCCTTAGACAGGCTTTACCCTCGCACATGCGCTACCTTTATCTAAGGGATAAACTTTCAATCCGATCATTGGTCACGATATTACTTTAGTTCATCATATCCATCAATAATTAATTCATCATATTAACAATTAACTCATTGCTTATACATACATCCATTGCTTCCCCAAGTAACTCATGAGCGCTCATAAATCACTACTTCAATACAACTGATACTCGAAATTCAACATAAAACATTCTAGTGTTATAGCTTAGGTAATCTGCCTAGGTACTTTGCTTTCGATTTCACCATCTCTCGATCACTGCTCCGTTATAACACCATTTCCATGAAACGTAAGAATTACGGTTCCAGTACATTTCTTGAGACCGAAAAATCAACGGTTGCTAAGCAACACCGATATTCATTTATCAAGGTTTTAAAATATAGAATTCATAATCTAAAGACGAATTTCCGGGTATGTCATAGATAACTGATAAACTATTACGATAGACTATAGATGCTAATTTCTCTTACCAAAGATCTAAGCATTTCGCGATCGCATATATGCACTTCGCGACACAGATGGGCCGTGAAAGCGTAGCAGACAGACAGACAAACTTTCGCATTTATAATATTGGTATGTATTAGTTTAAAAAACGAGCAAGAGAAAACATGTAGTTTTTGCGCTGTATTGTTAAAATATCCCGGGTTTTTTTTCAGATTGGACAGTGGGCTTCCGTCATTCTATTTTCACATAGTAAAGGTAAGGTTAGAATTCGAAATAAAAGACCAGTGAGCATACCTACTACCATCGCTTAAAGCCGTATTGTTTTGGTATTGTTGACGTTGTTTTTTTAGCATTATAATTCTTATTAAAGAGATGTCAAGGCATAAAACTGACACTTTGAAATAATACTGCTTTATGTGATGGTAGTAACCCCTTGGCAAAGTTGGATAATTAACCCAAAGCTATATCAATTTTACAGTTATACAAACTGAAATAGTTAACGAAGAGGAATATAAGGATATTTTCATGCCTAAAATCAATAAAGCACTTCATAATTCTATTGTTGACACTCAAGGTGTAAATGACACGTTTAACGAAACAGAAGTGTTACTTAGAAACGTATTAAGAGAAGCTATAGGCTGGCAAAATCAGTTCGGCAATGAGAATAAATTGAAAAATATAATATTTGATGGAATTTACAGAAACAATAATACTCAGAAAAAGACTGCTGGCATGCCATATTTATATTCCAATATGCACAAACCAAATAGGAATGAAAAAGCAGTACGTGAAGAAGATAACAATTTTAGATTCACAGTTGAGACTGAAACTAAAAATGATTCATCCTTGTTATTGAAAGACAGCCCATTAGAACCAAGATTTAAAAAACCAGTACATACTGTATGGTCTGGAAAATATCCTGCCCAAGAAGTTCCAACGAGTTATAAGGAACCAAGTCTTCATCATTCATACAAGGCTTATGAGAAATCAACAAGAGGCAGACATGACGACACTATAATAGAATTTAAGCCTCCCTTTGTGTCAACGCCGAAAAGTAGTAAACATTCCAATGAAAAAACTTCTTCCGGAACTAGTAGAAAATCTATAATACGCACAAGAGATCATAATATCTATAACAAAACAATTAACAACAGAAGCAAATTCACTAACACAATAAAGACAAACAAAGGATTGCGTAACAGGTCTATGAGTGCAAAATTTCTGGATATTGTGAACGGGTCCTGCACAACACTCATTAAAGGATTCAAAAGCATGTTTACGACTAAAAACCCCTCTGACAACTCTGACGATGAATCAAAAGATCCAGTCACGACAAACGTGGAAGAAAATAATTCCTGTGTTTCTAGTATTACAAATTTTATTCATAGGAGAGATGTGACAGGTTCTCAAGAAAAAAGAGACCAGGATTGGACAAATTTTACGAAAGAATTTTGTATGGACAATAGTCACTTTAATTCCTGTAATACATGTAATGATACTATCGTTTTGAAGCACAAGTTGGAAAACAATGTCTTTCTTCAACAAACATTCAAAAGATTGAAACTAGGCATTAACCTATATGGTTGCGACTTTAAGGTTATTTACATTTCAATACACAATATAATTTCTTGCAAGATATTCGAGTAGGTAAATAGAATTTATTCTTGAACAACATATATTCATTAGATAATTTTGTTTCAGAAAATATCAAGAACCATGTGGCCTCGGGAAATGTATATGACACCAAATGTTCTATATAATTTGTACCGAAAACTTATAATCAAACAATGAAATATAAGAATGTAATTTTTTTTAGAGCTGGCTTTCATTAATAACATCCATAACGTATTTCAAAGCACTATATCAACGTTTACAAGCCTTTTCTACAAATTACAACCTACTGTAAGCAGATTCATGGCGCACCATATCTTTCGTTATATCAGCAACAGTTGGTGTACCTGTGGGGATAAAACAAATCAACATTTAAATTGCAACATGTCTCCCTTTTCTGGATTAGGTTTAAACGTAATAATTTCAAAATCACGACAGGTCAACTCACCGGCAATATGGAATGTATATTCTAGCTCGTTGCGGAATATGCTCAGCATCCGTTGTACACCATCTTGACCACCGACTGTTAAACCCCATAAAGCAGGACGCCCTACGAAAACCTGAAAGTTACCGACTTGATATACACCACGACATATTATAATTAGAATAGGCATGATGACTGATTTTGAAAAATGGTCAGATTATGTTCGGAAGTATCTACTATTTCGAAAAAATATCTTATTTCAGCAGAAAAATAAAGTTTAATAGATAAAATTAACATTTGAAATTTAAATTTTAAAATTCACGCCAGAACGTTTGGCGGTGTCACGGCGTCGTTGTGACGTCACTATTGTTTTTACCAATGTACTCTGTGCAATGAGTAGTAAGCAATAGTCTGATTTTCAAAGCTCGAAAACAAACAATTGTGACGTTATTCGCTTCTTTGTGTTTTATGTTGTAATATTTTATCAAAATAAATAGCAATCTCACTAGAAATAGAAAAATAAATACGTTTTTTTTAATCCATTAATCTTATTTCATTAGATAAATTCATAATTTCATTGATTCTTGGTTACTGTCATCATGCCTATTATATAAATATTTATATTGGTACTAGCTGATGCCCGCGACTACGCCCACGTGGATTGAGGTTATTTGGTTCCGGCGCGAACTCCTTATTTTTCCGGGATAAAAAGTAGCTTGTGTTATTCCAGACTATAA
Organism: Erebia epiphron; assembly: GCA_963932025.1. Taxonomy (NCBI): domain Eukaryota; kingdom Metazoa; phylum Arthropoda; class Insecta; order Lepidoptera; family Nymphalidae; genus Erebia; species Erebia epiphron. The sequence goes on along the minus strand of OZ009956.1, from coordinate 13,496,052 downwards.
TCTGTCTCTGTGCCAAATTTCATCCAGATTCGTTCAGCCGTTCGGGCGTGATTGAGTAACAAACATCTGTCCATACATCGATACATCCAACCAAACTTTCGCATTTAAGTATAATATTTATTTGATATTTGATGTTATTGGACCCGAAAAACGCTACCAACACCAAACAGCAACCAAATTTTTATTTTTAATAAAGCAATAGTCAATAGTCAATAGTGACACACATATTGTAGAAAATTTATATTTTATAGCTATAATTACTATTTTTGCTCCCAAAGCCAAAGCTTTGTAAACATCTGTGCCGGTAGTTACACCTCCGTCCATGAACACCTCGATGTTGTAGTTTTTTACAGCTTCCACTATTTTAGGGAGGGCTTCGATCTACAACAAAACAATTAAAGAATATTGGTTACAGTTAAATGTATTGACGAACTTGTGTTTTAAAGAAAAGTAATGCAGAATGAGCTCCAATTCTATCAACGTTGGTGAGATGTATCTCATAACGACATAAAGAGATGTCAAAAGTGCTCTGGTTCCGACCTAATGATTACGCAAGTAATGTCGCCATCTCTTTTATTAAATTACCGTTCTAGGGCAAAAATTAATATCACTGCACGGATTTGCACAGTAATATTTTCATCGCCCAAAAAGGAAAAGCCTGCTTCATAGTTTTAATAGCAGCGAAGAAAGAGCAACTTTCAGATCAAAAATTGTTTTAGGCGCGGGACATACACGAGAGTTGCACGCACGCAATGCACGCTCTGGTAATATGAAAATGTTATCACCGTTGAGGGTACCCCGTCCAGTTGCCTAGCGCCGTGGTTAGAGATGAGAATGCCGGCACAACCAGCCTTCGCTGCTTTTACTGCATCATCGGCTCGTAGAATTCCCTTTGCCACAATTGGAAGTTTAGTAATACTGTAAATATTTAAAGATAAAATTTAAGTTGTTAACTAGTTGATCGAGCGAAGCGAAGTCTCTCGAGCCTATACTTGAGTGAATTTGCGCTTGTCCGTCCGTCCGTCAGAGCCAGAAAACTTCTAAAACATAATAATTACTTGAAAACATATTTTGGTGCTTGGTGGGAGGGAGGCTTCGACCGTGGCTACCTAGTTATCACCCACCGAGTAGTAGGTAAACCTATTGAGAGCTATAGTTGGGCCATTACAAACGTGCGAACTGAGTCATAAATCATTTTTATCAGATCTCTCTTTCACACTTATAGGCATATCGGAACTCTCGCTCGCACTTCTAGTGTTGTGCGTAACAACAAAGAAGGGATTTGTCGATAGTCAATAGCAGGTAATCAAGAAAGGTTAAGGAAATAATGCAGAATATTTTTTAGGATGTATTTTTAATGTCTGCTTTTAAAACATACAATATATTAAATATAAATTAAGACGAAGTCGCGAGGGCAACAGCTAGTATTAATCTATGTCTATGTCATCGTCGGAGGAGCTATCGCTGTCATCTTCATGTAAATTTATTATCAGATGCTGTACTCTCTGATCTCTTAAAATAGCCTTGGCTAAATCGCGATCCTGTAACTCCTCTGCATGCCTCACACATTTTACCCAGTCCTCTTTGGATACATTCTCGATAGCTTCATGTAAAAGGATCTCGACATCTGCTATTTTAAAAGTATTGTTTTTTGATGCCACTTCGCCCTTTACTTGTGCCCATACCAATTCAATGGGATTATATTGGCAGTGATACGGTGGCAGCCGAATAACTTCGTGGCCATGCTCAATTGCCAGTTGGTCAATGGCATAAATCTTTTTTGGGTTGCTTTGTTTTACTTTAATTATTAATTCTTCTTTTATGTCTGCATTCGAAAACAGAATGTTTTTCTGTTGGAGCCATTCCTGTATGTTACTTTTCTTCCAAGACATTGTGGGTATGGGTTCTAATTGCTTGGTATGGTAACTGGCATTATCTAAAATGATAATCGATGGTTCCTCCAAAACTAGTAAAAAGTCCATAAACCACGCAATATATGTTTCCGCATCCATTTCAGTGTGGTATTCATCCCTTTATCGATATCGAGTTGTGCAGCATCGTCACATTCCTTTGACGTCATGTTTTATGACTCAGTTCGCACGTTTGTAATGGCCCAACTATAATAGCCACATTTTCGCTTTGAAACACATCTCACCACTTTCAGGCGGGGGACGAGGTAATAATAGCATTTCTCATTGGCTGACTCAAGGTCAACTTTACACAGTTAAAAGTACAAAGTATATGTTACCGCGGCACTTGGGCTGCCCGCTGCGCGACAAAAATGTATCGATAAAAATTACCAGTTGGTACCTATTGGAAAATCAATACAAATAATTGTATTCAAACAGCAATATACAACCATATGTATGATTATGCATAATTATCTGATACTTATATATATTTTTTTAATTGCCCAAGTTCTATACTAAAGAACTTAAGATTTCAACAACAACTTTTAATCAAATAAATAAGAAACCTGTTCTTCTACTTCAGAATTGTTCGGAATTTAATGAAATATAAGTTTTTACTCAATAAATTAATTTATTGACATTCAAGTGGTCTAAGGCTATCGATATAATTTATCGATAGTTGCACGGGCTACACTGGGCTATGCGTGGAAGAGACGGAGATATGTAGAACTACATGTGAAAGACAAAGAAATACTGAAAGACATCAACGGGTTCCTTTTCATTTTTGTAAATATTTTTATTTCTTTGCGTATTGATGATTTTTATTTATTATTACAAAACTACACTTACTTAAGAAATATTATCCCATCCTTTACATAGCTGGAGGTATTGCTTCTCTTTCCACGCCATTTAATGCTACAGAGAGGCCTAATTTTCGTTTTATACTAGATCGATTCCCGAGCACTGTCGAATACGGACTGAGGGCGACTATAGGCACAAAACGTAGCGTTAGCAGTCATACTGCTAACGTTTGGCTGGTGAGGGGGCACGCAATGCTCAGTCAATTGGTTGTATGGTCTGTGTTATCACCCTAATGGAAATTTATACCCCCTAACAAAAAGTGCTCAACGCACCTAAAGAAGTTTTCACTTCAAAAACGGATAGCCTTAAGCCGAAAATTGCTTAAAACTCCAAACGGAGTTATGACAAATCCATTGGACTCCGCGCTGGGGGCGGTAATACATCGTTACGCGCAGAGTCGGTGTCATGGCAGGTGATCCCGCGTCGTCGTCGTCGTCACTACGATCGCCGCGTGACGCGCAGTTGAAGTATCGCGATCGTAGGAGCTGTTTTTATTCTGAATTAGAAGATGTCCGTCACTTCGTCCGCGTGGATTAAGGTTTTTTGATTCCCGCGGGAACTCTTTAATTTTCCGGGATAAAAAGAAGCCCATGTCCTTCCCCGATATACAAACTATCCCTATCAAATTTCATCCAAATTGGCTGAACAGATGGGCCGTGAAAGCGTAGCAGACAGACAGACAGACTGACACACTTTCGTATTTATCATATTAGTATGGATGCTAGAGGGCGCTGTTCAATGATAATTTAATTTTAAGTTTCGTTCTGAAGGTATTGGGGCTGATTCAGTAGTGCACAATCTATATCTATAATAATTTGTATTAGTATGTAAGACATGAAAGCTGTCAATAAATAAATAAATCTTTAGACTAAAATGACAGCATTAAAAATATTGTAACTAACCCTTTCATAATACTTACTCAATGCGGAAAGGGACAAAATTAGATATTAAGCTGTCATTTTACATAGTTTAGTGATTTTTATTCTTCGATATCTGAATGCAAAAGCCGTTATTATCCTCTTGAGGATAAAGTAAATTGAATTTAGAACATCGTGTGCACGTTAGTAAGTATCACTCGTCTATGAAGTTTGTGAATTCAAAACATCATTAAAACCTATTTACTTCTACCTCTATGGTTCCGAATTTCCATACGACGTTTTTAATTTGTCAAAAACTCACACTCATCCTTCTTAGTGTGTGATTTTTTTTTGCATTTAGTCATTTCCTCGCTGAGGTGGGATGAAAAGTTACGTGTTGTACTCGAGCGAAAAGATTTTTCACCTCGTGCTCTTTTGATTCCCTCGCTGCCGCTCAGGATTCTAATTTTTAGAATCCTTCGCTTGCTCGGTCATCAAAATTGAGCACGCGGTTAAAAAAAACTTTTCACTCTTGTATAACAAATAATTATTACCTCTTTAACCACTTTATTTCATCCCATGTTAATGATTGATCTAATAAGCTTTTAACATAATTGTTTAGCGCACTGCCTTCTCCTGCGATGCAGATTTTTGTTGACATAGCACCGTCGAAATTAGCTAATCTGAAAAGTAATACCAACACACTAATATATTCTTTATGACTAGAAACAAACCGCTTGGGATGGCTTAATACAGTATACCTACCTCAAATGTCTTGGCAACGTAAACTTGTTATGTATATCTGCTCTTCGTAAGCCAAAAATAGGTGTGTCCACTGTCAGAGCAAGAGCTTTAAATCCAGCCTGTTCAGTCCTCAATACTAATTTCCTCGTAGCCTCTCTAAAAAACGGTCAAGTGCGAGTCAGACTTGCGCACAAAGAGTTCCGTACCACCACATAATATAAATTCTTTCAGCAAATTATAACAAGAAAGATGTCATAATAACACATAATCAGCTGTGAATTATCTGGCTTACATATCGCGCTAAACTTTAGCACCTGACAAACTATTCGACATCCTCTAAGTCCGGAACCCTAAGTATAGATTTTGCCAAATTTCATGATTCTAGGTCAATGGAAAGTAATCAGTTCCCTATAGGTTTTGATTAATGGGCGAGTGTCAAAATAAAGGCCATATTATAATGTATTTTGACTGCGTTGAATTTGAAGTTTGAATTTTTTTACAGCTCCAAGAGACCGTAGACCAACTATTTGATATTAATTTAAACTTGATACCTCCGTCCTCTACGCGTTCCCGTGAAAAAGGTAGACAGACAGACAGACGGACAACGAAGTGATCCTATAAGGGTTCCGTAGCCAAATTTGGCAAAAACGGAACCCTTATAGATTCGTCATGTCTGTCTGTCTGTCTGTCTCTCTGTCTGTCTGTCTGTCCGTCCGTGTGTCACAGCCACTTTTTTCCGAAACTATAAGAACTATACTGTTGAAACTTGGTAAGTAGATGTATTCTGTGAACCGCATTAAGATTTTCTTACAAAAATAGAAAAAAAACAATAAATTTTGGGGGTTCCCCTACTTAGAACTGAAACTCAAAAATTTTTTTTTCATCTAACCCATACGTGTGGGGTATCTATGGATAGGTCTTCAAAAATTATATTGAGGTTTGTAATATCATTTTTTTCTAAACTGAATAGTTTGCGCGAGAGACACTTCCAAAGTGGTAAAATGTGTGTCCCCCCCCCCCCTGTAACTTCTAAAATAAGAGAATGATAAAACTAAAAAAAATATATGATGTACATTACCATGCAAACTTCCACCGAAAATTGGTTTGAAAGAGATCTAGTAAATAGTTTGTTTTTAATACGTCATAAATCGTTATCCGCAATTTACCTTTCATTCAATCAACTCAAATATTTAAAATAAAAATATTTTTAAAAATTTAAAACTTACTACAGCTTTGTACGGAACCCTCGGTGCGCGAGTCCGACTCGCACTTGGCCGGTTTTTTTTTCCCATTGAGGTACGGAACCTTAATTAACATGAACAAAAAATAATGATATGTTAATAAAAGTTAAAACGTTGAAGTAAGTAAAGGTACCTTTTACAATTTCTCAAATATCAGGGTTAACTTGAATGCACTGACCTTTCAGCGTGGATAAAAATTTGGAACCATTTCACAGCATTTGGTGCGGCTTCAGCTACTTCTTCTATGGAACTGGTAGCAAATGTGCTCAGAGTGTAAATTACGCCTTCAGCTTCCGCAGCTGTTGAAATGAAAAATTAAAATACTGAGTAGGTATATCATAGACTAGTAGGGCGCGTGGGTGCGCGGCCCGCTAAAGCGGACCGCGTAGTAGACCGCACGACCCACTGTCTACTTGCTCTCCTTCTATCCTAGTGTTTACTGCCTACGTGTTCTGAAGTAAACAACACACTGCTATGCTAGCGAGCACAGTGGAAGCGCCAGCGTGCCAAGCGTCCGACGCAAAAAATATCTCGTAAGAAAACATAAAACAGAGACCCCCTAAGAATCTAAAAGGGCCTTTAAATGAAAAAAAATCCTGACATGCATCATACAGTGTAAGAGACTGTTGAAGTAAAACACAAAGAAACCTTCCTTAGTTGATTAATATCAATATCATACCGCTGATGATCGCGGGTACCTTTGGGTGCCATTGAACTTCACCATCTTGGCTTTCCTAACGGCAAACCGACAATTCTTCCATACAGAACAAATCTTGTACAAAATCCATATCAAAGTCATGCATATTTCTTACTTCCACTCTTCCATCTAGTATACTTTCTGAAATAGACACCTATGAAATGTTGGCCGTGCTCCTCACACATCTTTCAAACCCTCGATCATCATCACTCTCCATAAGTTAATTTTTTTCTCCAAAAAATTATGAAAAGGAACCGCAATAAATTCCGCCATCTTGAATTTTTTTCCTGTTCATCAAGTAGACCTTCATGTCCTGATCATCTTTTGCCAAGAAACCACTCGTCCATCTTTTATCCTCTCCGAGATAGACACCGACGAAATTTGTATGGCGGCCATCTTAAATCCGCCATTTTGAATTTTTTTTCAGCACACTGTCAATTGGATGAAGTTTCGAGTGACATTTTTTTTTTTTTTTTTTTAATTTATTTAATTTATAAATTGCACAAAATATACAGAAATTATGTTATTCGCCAAACTACACATGTAGTTTGTTGGCGAATTCGCGCTCAACTTACAATTATATACCGTGCACTTATTATAGTATTTACACAACAACTATTATACCTTATAAAATACTAAGTATGTGATTAAAATTAAGCTACTAACATTAAATTATTTATTTACTTAATTATACTATTTAATTGTTAATCAGTGAAGGAGTCGTTAATGAAAACTTCCTTTAGTTTTCTCTTAAGGACCCCTTCACTGACTTTTTTTCCTACTCGTAGCCACTCTATTCTATTAAATATCCCAGGCACTAAGCATCCATTTGGTGGAGCACACCCCACCTATCTTGAATACCCTGGCTGTGCTCTTCATCCGTCTTCGAAATCCTCAATCATCAGCTCTCTCCGTATTTTTCCTCCGAATGAATTTTTGTCTTCTATAAGAAACGATGAGTAAAAAAATTTTCTATGGAAAAATAAATTCCGCCATCTTGAATTTTTTCCTGTTCATCAAGTAGACCTTCAAGTCCTGATCATCTTTTGCCAGGAAACCACTCTTCCATCTTTTATACTCTCCGAGATAGACACCGACGAATTTTGTATGGCGGCCATCTTAAATCCGCCAATTTGAAATTTTTTTCAGCTCACTGTCAATTGGATGAAGTTTCGAATGACATTTGTTCGAGCACCCCCCCCCCCCCCCCCCCCTCCCCCCCCACCTATCTTCAATACCCTGGCTGTGCTGTTTTTTCCGTCTATACGAAATGGTCAGTGAAAAAAATTTTCCATATCTATGATATATATATAGCTGCTCGTGCTGATTCATTGATTGATCACCTCTACTGAACAATTTTGTATGAAAAAATTAAACACTCGCATTGCTCAGTCCAGTCATCTAAAATCTGTCTACATAAATCGATGTTTCGGTTTACCTACTTTTTTTTTTTTTTTTACTTTTATGGTTCTATATAAAGTTTCTCGTCCTTTGCTTTCTTTTTAAGAGCATCTGCTATTTAGTTTCCTGCCGGTTTTTCTCAGTATAATCTGCTTGCCGAACCGGTGCAGTAAGTCCCGACTTATTATGAGAAATGAGAGGCAAGTTGTCCTACATGAAAAAAACCGGCCAAGTGCGAGTCGGACTCGCGCACCGAGGATTCCGTACAAACCTTTAAACCTTCGAAAGTTATAATCATAATCATAATCATAATAGTTTATTTGCTTGATTGCAGGTAGATACATATACATATAGTATTTTTATTCCACTTATCTATTTTAATTTTTATTTAATACCTCTACGCGTTCAGGCGGAAAGGGGTACTAAATTTAAAATTATTAAAAATATTTTTATTATGATGTTAAAAAAATTTATGCTTTTCGCAATTTTTCCTTTATCTGTGCTATAAGACGTTGCTTCGTACCAATTTTCAAGATCTTGAGTTCACGGGACGTACCCTGTAGGTTTTGATTCCCTTGCGAGTATCGAAATTTGCAGCATAAACGGCTGCATCTTTTGATTGTGTTGGCTTAGAAGTTTGATTTTTTCACAGCTAAAAGGGACAGTAGACTTGAGTATTTGATATGAATTTCAGCTTGATACCTCCATGCGTTCCTGAGAAAAAGGGTCTTGACACACAGACGGACGGACAACAAAGTGAGCCTATAGGGGTTGTTTTTCCTTTTGAGGTACGGAACCCTTATTATTAAAAATATTTTTATTAAATGATATAACTAAAAATTTATGAGTTTCGCAATTTTTCCTTTATCTGTGCTATTAGACGTTGCTTCGTACCAAATTTCAAGATTCTGAGTTCACGGAAAGTATAGGTTTTGATTCCCTTGCGAGTGTCGAAAATTTGCAGCATAAACGGCTGTATCTTTTGATTGCGTTGGCTTAGAAGTTTGATTTTTTCACACCTCCAAGGGACAGTAGTTTGTTACAGCTTAAAGGTATTATAGACCTGAGTATTTGATATGAATTTCAATTTAATACCTCTACGCGTTCATGAGGAAAGGGACAGTAAGTTTTAAATTATTAAAAATATTTTTATTATATGATGTAACTAAAAATTTATGTTTTTCGAAATTTTTCCTATATCTGTGCTATAAGACGTTGCTTCGTACCAAGTTTCAAGATTCTGAGTTCACGGGAAGTACCCTGTAGGTTTTGTTTCCCTTGCGAGTGGCGAAAATTTGCATAAAAATATTTTTATTATATGATGTAACTAAAAATTTATGTTTTTCGCAATTCTCCCTATATCCGTGCTATAAAACGTTGCTTCGTACCACGTTTCAAGATTCTGAGTTCACGGGAAGTACCCTGTAGGTTTTGATTCCCTTGCAAGTGTCGAAAATTTGCATAAAAATATTTTTATTATATGATTTAACTAAAAATTTATGTTTTTCGCAATTCTTCCTATATCTGTGCTATAACACGTTGCTTCGTACCAAGTTTCAAGATTCTGAGTTCACGGGAAGTACCCTGTAGGTTTTGATTCCCTTGCGAGTGTCGAAAATTTGCATAAAAATATTTTTATTATATGATGTAACTAAAAATTTATGTTTTTCGCAATTCTTCCTATATCTGTGCTATAAGACGTTGCTTCGTACCAAGTTTTAAGATTCTGAGTTGACGGGAAGTACCCTGTAGGATTTGATTCCCTTGCGAGCGCAAGAAAATTCTAAAATTTGCAGCATAAACGGCTGTATCCTTTGATTGCGTTGGCTTAGAAGCTTGATTTTTTCACAGCTCCAAGGAACCGTAGACCTGAGTATGTGATATGAATTTCAGCTTGATACCTCCATGCGTTCCTGAGAAAAAGGGTCTTGACACACAGACGGACGGACAACGAAGTGATCCTATAAGGGTTCCATTTTTCCTTTTGAGATACGGAACCCTAAAAAAAACAATCACTAATGTGCCGCTTTTGCTGGCCTGCTGTCCGTGATTGGGTGGATATGGATCACTACAAGATCCTTTGCACTATGATATACCTACTACATAATATACCATATATTTACTGGGCTCACCCGCCCGCTGGTTAATATCCTGTTTCCGCGTTCACTCCAGATACACTTCCACCAGTAAATCATGTAATTCGGTTTACTTAGTCCAGTTATTATAGTAGGATAGACTGCCCCCGACCGTATTAGTACAGGATATCCATCCATACTAATATTATAAATGCGAAAGTGTGTCTGTCTGTCTGTTTGTCTGCTACGCTTTCACGGCCCATCTGTTCAACCGATTTTGATGAAATTTGGTACAGGGATAGATTGTATCCCGGGGAAGGACATAGGCTACTTTTTATCCCGGAAAATTCAAGAGTTCCCGCGGGTGCACGCGGACGAAGTCGCGGGGATCATCTAGTATTAAATAAGTTTAAGGTTGTTTAAATGTGTACAATAAGGAACCTATGAAACAACCTATGAAACTATTCAAACTATTATGTAGGTACCTTTAACATTGGCAGTTTCTCCGTCAGGATGGGCCATTCTTTGCATAGCGGTGGGCGATATCCCCAATGGCATGGAAACTTTCTCGCCAAGCACAACCGTAGATAAATCACATTTTTTCACATCAATCAAGCATTTTGGGCGAATTCGTAATCTAAAACAATATACTTCAGGAAATGAATCATACCTGCTCATTTTAAGTAAATACCTATAATTATAGTTACTGCCTCGTTGGTCTAGTGGTTAGCATAGTCGACTGCGGATCACGAGGTCCTGGGTTCGATTCCCGGTCGGGCATGAAAAGTTAGGTATTGGGGTTTTCAATTAAGAAATTCTCAGTGCTAGCCCGGAGTTGGAAGTTGGCGGTGTTTCACCGCCGTGCCTCGGAGAGCACGTTAAGCCGTCGGTCCCGGTTATTATCACTAACATGATAATAGTCGTTAAAGCCCGCCAACCCGCATTGGAGCAGCGTGGTGGGTCTAAGCTCTAATTCCCGCTCTTCTATGAGAGTGGAGGCCTGTGCCCAGCAGTGGGACGTTAATAGGCTGTAGTGATGATGATGATGATAGTTACAAAGGTATACTAACTATAGTATTTTGATCCGTTTGGCGTGGATACCCTGGGCCTGGGGCTATTTGTGACTAAGTGCCAAAAATGTTTAGCGATACATTTCACCGGTTCATTTGCCTCATCTATTGATCATCTAAAATCTGCATCATCTAAAAATGAGCCAGCCCTGGCTCTTTCTTTGCCCATCAGTATGGCTGTCCAGCGCAGAAATGCAGCTAGCAATCTACCTTACATTCATGCAGGCTTGATTTCTATAGTTATTAGATTAGGCAAGCTAGCTATAAGTTTTATTGTAACTTTATCTTCTAAATATACTTATATAAGGAGACTGACTGATCTATCAACGCACAGCTCAAACCACGGAACGAATCCGGCTGAAATTAGGCATGTAGATAGCTATTGTAACGCAGATAGGTATCCGCTAAGAAAGGATTTTTGAAAATTCAACTCCTAGTGGGGTAAAATATATATAGGGGTTTGGTGTAGTCCACGCGGACGAACGTATGGGCAAAAGCTGGTTAATAAATAAAATAAAATAAAATTGACCTTTGAAATGCCTGTCTATTGTCTGCTAAAGAATACTCCTCAGTTGCACCACTTTTGTAGTAGTCGCGGGTAGCCTTAGGCAACGATTCCAAAGCTGCATGTTCTAACTCCTTTACACTGATATATTTATCCATGGCGAGCTCAAGACTGTACTTCCTTGCCATCAATGTAAATAGGTAGCTAAGTAAGTACTTAAATAATATATTGAGAGGGCTCCTGAAGAAAGCGCGGGTTGCAAATACTTTAGGGTCCAGCACAGTAGTCTTTTTGATGTAAATTTTCACATGCACATTTCACGTACATTTCTTGAATTCACCGATAGTCGGTGAGTAGTAGGTACCTACCTAATTATGCGTTAACTCATACATTTCCTAACATTTCATTTTCCATTGACAATCGGATTAGCAGAGTTTGTTTTTATACGACTGCCTGAAAAAAGGAGTATATTGTTTTCAGGGTTCATGTTCTCGTATGTATGTATGTGAGTTTGTATATTCCACCATGACTTCTATACGCCTGAACCGATTTTGATAAATGAGGTGTCGTTAGAATCCCTAGCTTAATCCGGGTGACATAGGCTAGTAAAATTAAAAAAAATATATGGATTGACCATGGTTCCGCATTAAAACTACAAGTTGAAAAAATATATTCGAAAATAAGATCCATACTAATATTATAAATGCGAAAGTGTGTCTGTCTGTCTGTCCGTCTGTCTGCTACGCTTTCACGGCCCATCTGTTCAACCGATTTTGATGAAATTTGGTACAGGGGTAGGTTGTATCCCGGGGAAGGACATAGGCTTTTTATCCCGGAAAATTCAAAGGTTCCCGTGGGAATCGAAAAATTTGGTCCACGCGGACGAAGTCGCGGGAATCATCTAGTTTACTATATAATCATCATCTAGAAAATGACGAGTAGATTCCAAAAATATATAACACTATAGTTCAATATCCAGTGATTCACGAAAAAATATCATTTAACTAGTGGACCCGGCAGACTTTGTCCTGCCCCGAACCTCGAACCCGATTGCAGCGCCCCCTATCGGGTCCAATTGTGTATATTAAGTATAAACCATCCCGGGGTCCAAACTCCAAACAAACACAAAAAAAAGAATTAAAAATGTGAATAAGATTCCAAAGGCAATTAATGGTCCTGTGGTATCGTTACGTAGTAGCAGTGGTAGCAGTACTTCCATTCGAGGGGGTGTTTTTATTACAAGACTGCCCAAAAAAGGAGTGCTATGTTTTTAGGGTTCGTGAATGTTTGTGTGTCTACGGCAGAGCAGTCGTATTTTTTAATAATTTTAATTATTGATCGACTTTTTGTAGGACGTGGGTTTTTTAATATTGCAATCGGTCACCAATTGTCTGGCGTGGGCGTAGCGTAGCAGCTTAGACTACCTATTTCAAATTTTAAGTCGCTGAGACAGACCGACAAGCAGACGCATCATAAGATGATCATAAGTGTTCCTTTTTAATGCTACGGAACCCTGAAATATTGATGGTGAAGTCTTATGTAATCGTTTCATTAGGTATATAATACTTTGAGAGCTAAATTAATGTAAATTCGCAAACTAAAATTCATGGATAAGAGATAAATGACCCATGGTAGGTATGTTTAGTACTAAGTACCTAGGTAGATTTAACGTTAATGTATTACGAATGCATTAATTAACCACCTTAATCCTGGATATAGGTATGTCTGCAGCAGATGATAACCTTCTTCAAGGACATAGTTATCGGTCGGAATGAATATCGTAGCGCAAGGTACGCCAGGCCGTATATAGGTACAGGCCGTATATAGGTATCCAATAAATGGAACCATATTACAGCATTAGGATTTAGGAGGGATACGATTTTTTTGTCATTGCCTTCAAGGAGCTATATCTGTGCCAAATTCCATGCAGATCCGTTCAGCCGTTCTGGCGTGATTGAGTAACAAACATCCATCCATCCATCCTTACATCCATCCACCCATCCAAACTTTAGCATTTTATAATATTAAGTATAGAAGTATAGATTAAGGTTTAAAGAATTAAAAAAAACAACATCGAAGTTATTCTATATTGTTTTGCCACTCAAATACATAAAATAACAATCATCAGGAATTATAATAAATATTCTGGAATTATAACAATAAATGTTCATTATAATTTGTATTCCATACTAATAAACAAATAAAATTACAGTGTTAAAAAAATATTAGTTATACAATGTATGTTACGTATAACGAAGCCCGAAATCGACTATTAAAAATCCTTTCTACAAATTACAATATGCAGATTCATGGCGCACCATATCTTTTGTTACATCAGCAACTGTTGGAGTACCTGTGGGGATAAAAAATACTCGTATATATCAGCAACGAAATGTGTGTGTAATAATTAGCACTGAAAGTACGTACATTACAATTTATATAAATCGCATTTTATCCGGTTACTATAAAAATAAAAGCAACTCACCCGCTATATGGAATGTGTATTCTAGCTCGTTGCGGAATATGCTCAGCATCCGTTTTACACCATCTTGACCACCGACTGTTAATCCCCATAAAGCAGGACGCCCTACGAAAACCTGGATAGTTTCAAAAGAAAACACAATAAATACTTTGGATTTCAAATAAGGCCAGCCGCTTATTCCGCAGGTTTATATTTTGAGAAACTAAAATTTTCATACCATTTTCGCTCCCAAGGCCAAAGCTTTGTAAACATCTGTCCCGGTAGTCACGCCTCCGTCCATGAACACCTCGACGTTGTAATTTTTAACTGCTTCAACTATTTCAGGAAGGGCTTCAATCTACGACAAAACATATTAACGATTTTAAAAATACGCACCGATATTAGAAGCGACTTAGAAGTCGATAAAACTGGTCAAGTGATTTCGGAACACGCATAATTTAGAATTCCGTAGTCATAACAACCTACAATATAAAATTTGAGTTTTTGGATAAAATTAAATAAATTAGGTTAAATGTTTTTCAGTGCTTTTTAAGTCGGGTTACTTCCGTCGGTCGATAATGTACAACAGTTCAACCATCTCTCTTTTTAAAATCTCTATAAAAAAATGTCCACATATTTATTTATCAAACGAAAATACGCCTAATTAAAAACGTAATCACCGTTGAGGGCACGCCGTCCAGTTGTCTAGCGCCGTGGTTAGAGACGAGAATGCCGGCACAACCAGCCTCCACAGCTTTTACTGCATCATCACCTCGTAGAATTCCCTTTGCTACAATTGGCAGCTTAGTAATACTGGAAATATTTAAGGAAAATATAGTAAGCTTAGTAATACTGTAAATATTTAAGGAAAAAAATTGTAAATTTCAAATGTCAAATCACGGTGATGTACATGCGTGGAGTGACGCAGAGAAATTACACACAAGGATAGTAAATAATATACTATAATAAACAGGAACATAAATCATTCTGTGTCAGCAATGGTGACAAGTCATGCATATTAGGTAAGTAAAAACCATCCTTTGTTGGACACTGCATAGGTTTTCCTTCCGTTACTAAAACTTTAATGGAGATTTACCTCTTTAACCACTTTATTTCACCCCATGTCAATGATTTATCAAATAAGTTTTTCACATAATTGTTTAGGCCACTGCCTTCTTCTGTGCTATGTATTTTTGTTGACATAGGACCATCAAAATTAGCTAACCTGAAAAAATAAAGCCATTTGCTTAACAATATCAATCCATGTCCCTAAAAAAGGAACTCTTAAGAATTCATATTTTACAGTCTTACTTCAAGTGTGCCGGCAGGGTAAACTTGTTGCGCATATCTGCTCTTCGTAAGCCAAAAATAGGTGTGTCCACAGTCAGAGCAAGAGCTTTAAATCCAGCCTGTTCAGCTCTCAATACTAATTTCCTCGTTACCTCTCTAAAAAAGAAAATATAAAACATTTCTGTATTACCATTCTCAAGCGACAATATATATGTCACCGTAAGATTGTAAAAACCGTTAGATTATAATCTAACTCGCGAAATTGTAAACTGTCGAATGATTACAATATAACGGATTATTTTTCGGTAGATTGTAATCTGTTAGGTTTATTAACCCGATAGAACCTAAGTACCCGGGCACTACTTATAAAGTCGAACCTTAACCTAACCTACAAGAAAAAGACAAGAAAACGTAAATACAATGAATATTTCAAAAATTGACACTTAAAACATTGAACGGTTCACAATCTTTCGACTGTTTACAATCTATCGAAAAAAAAGCGTTGGATTACAATCTTACGGTTTTTACAATCTTACGGTGACATATACAGCGATAGTGGTTAACAATAATCTGTTTAGATAAAACACAAAAAAAAACTACCTATGTTCGTTACAGACTTTGAACCGAATAGAAAACCGGTGTGCCCCAAAATATTATCCCTTTCATTAGAAAGGCAATAATGCGAAGATGGTTTTAGATTGGTCTTTTTTTTAGCGTAGTAGCACATGCCGGGTATCCGCTAGTTTTCTAATAAGTGCCGTGGTACCAAATATATTATGCATGTAAGATACGACCTATATAATACTGACCTATCATTGTAGATATAAAGTTGAAACCACTTCACAGCATTTGGTGCGGCTTCGGCTACTTCTTCTATAGAACTGGTAGCGATTGTGCTCAGAGTGTAAATTACGCCTTCAGCTTCTGCAGCTGTTGAAAGGAAATATTAGAAGATAAATAAACCAACATTCATTCAGTACAATTTAAAAGAAATAATGATGAATGAAAAATTCGGAGTTCTGGAATAATCATTTCAATTAATTCTTTTTCTCAGTAGTACAAGGAAAAATGAACTTTGCATAAATAAATTTTAGATGTCATATCCAGAACGATATAATAAACAAAAAAAAACTCTGGTACCTTTAACATTTGCAGTTTCTCCGTCAGGGTGAGCCATTCTTTGCATAGCAGTGGGCGATATCCCCAATGGCATGGAAACTTTTTCGCCAAGTACAACCGTCGATAAATCGCAGTTTGTCACACCGACTAAACATTTTGGGCGAATTCGTAATCTAAAATTGGACGTAGGTTTATAAAATCACAATAGGATCACATTCACAAAGTTTTTGCACAAAAATTTAGTAAAATTGACCTTTGAAATGCACGTCTATTTTCGGCTAAAGTATACTCCTCAGTCGCTCCACTCTTGTAGTAGTCGCGAACAGCTTTCGGCAACAGTTCTGAAGCTGCATCTTCTAACTCCTTAACGCTGATGTATTTATCCATTGCAACCTTTTTCAAGATCGTACTACTTCTCTGTGATCAGTGTTATGACTTATGTACGTATAATATTATCTTGAGCTGATAAGAAAGAGTAGTTAACTATGTATTATTTATTTATCAAAACATAATTAAATCAGAGGCCACAGGTCAGCATGCCTAACATTTAATTTTTTTTAGCAATAATAATTAGTTTTTATACTTTAATCAACCTATTTAACAAATCCAAATAATATTACGTTATTTATTCTCTCGACAAATAAAACTCCAAATAAATTTTCAAAAATTTATTTTTTGATTTTATTATATTTTATGAATGCCTTTTGAGAGCATTCTATAATGTCAAATGCCATTCGTTACATTATTTGCCATAGAAACATTATACAAAATCAATGGATTCTTATAATAAATCTATCATTTATTTTGATATTCCTGGCGAATAGGCATGCGTTGTTTTAGAACTGATTTTACATATCGTTATTGAATCGGTTACTCAACATAACGACTGGTGCAAAGCAATGTTCGAACTACGTTCTCAACGTAAATTTAAAGTTATCCTGATCGTTCCACTATCTCGTACGTTTTAAAAAAACATGAAAACACTCAATATGGCTACAATGATATTTACACGGTTCCGAAACTAGCACAGCTTTGATTCTGTTGAATGTATTTGGCAGTTTGTTTTTGTGTCTCAACACCATATATATTTCTCACCTATCTAAGCCTAAGATCGATCACAATATCTTTTGTTAACAAAACTCCCTTATCGTTTGCATTTTATAAAAGATACAAAACATTTCGATTACTAAGCTACGAAGAAGGGTCGCCAATTACCCTCGTTCTATAAATCCATCTTTGGTAATAAAGTTAACAACAATAAAAGGTCACGGCACCAAGCTTAGCATAATTTCATCCAAAAATTATCACACGCATATGAAAGCGTTAGATTTGTTATGCAAATATTATTAAGATAGCCAAGCAATTTTCATTTAACACACAATTCATTAAGGTTGAAAATCTTTAAGAGAAAATTATATATGACGATACAGACTATCAGGTCTAAACCAGTTGAGCAACGAAAATTGAAATAAGGCACAAAGGTCTGTATGACCAATATTTATGACATAAATTGACGGAAGAATCCAAAGATTTTTCATGTATCCTTAAAGAACTACCGATACACGTCGATTTATGTCACACAATATCCACAAAAATGTTATTTGGATTAATATCTTTACTACAATTATTATAGTGGTAATTATATGGTAAAAGTTGGTAAAGGCTACTTTATATTATAAATTAATACATCGCACTTTTATTAACTAGTTATTATTTTGAAATAAATTAAGACCAACAAACTTACTTTTCTATTTTGTACAAAAGATTTAAAATTCTTAAATGTGGTTAAAATCTGCACTAGCTTTCATTAGATGTACAATTGGAATACTGGTACAAAATTATTATAGCGTATTTATATATTATATTATAATAGTATGAGTTGACCACACAAAAATTTACATATTTCCCTGATAGCCTGAGTGACGCCACTAAAAACCGACAACAAAGAAAGGAAAAATATACAACCTTTATATTGGAATATAAAAATAAATAACATATAATACAAAGCAGAACATTGACGTGGCAACATTTTCCTGTTAGACTAGTGTTTAATACCTCTATAATATCTACACTCTCTACAAGCTTTTGTTACTATGTATTATAAAACTAGCAATAAAGTCATAAAATCTTCGTAACGCATAGTGCTATTAGGCCAAAATTGGCCTTAACCATAAGTTTTTATGTGCATTCAATAGTAACTTAAACGTTATTTCTAAATCAATTTTGCATTACATAATACATCAAAATGAGTAAACGTGTCATAAAATTAACAACACAAGTAAAGCAAAAGTTACTTCCCCTATTTAGCAATACTTTTAGGTTTTAATCAATTATTATTACTTGTTAGTAATAATAATTGATTAAACCTAAAAGTATGTGAAGTACTTGTGAAGCAGACATAATATAACATGATTATTATGGTTCTGTGTTCCTAGTGGTAGATTTTCTTCCCATTCGATCGCGACAACGATAACTACGATAAGCGCTTGACAGCTGGCGCTCGATCAATAGTCTAGACTCTAGGCCATAAAGCTAGTCGACCCCAACAATAATTCCTCAGACGACGGAACTTTACAGTATGATAAAGTATCATGAGTTAAACGTATATAATAAATATCCAATAAAAAATCATAAAAAGTAAGGGTTTTTATGCTATACCTAATTGTTAAAGCAGGAAGGTACATTATCGCGTAAACGCAGTTTAGGTTTGATAATAAAATCGGTTTAAATATCGATGTTCTGCATGATTATTTCGTTTGATATTTCGGTTTTGAGTGTAAATATACTACCTACTATTATTTTAAAAAGAAATGGATAAAATATTCTGTCATAAATATTAAGTTTTAGGTATATATACCTAGCTTCCGGATGGATTTTTTGTTGGATATTTTTGTTTATGTATTGTTTCATACCATACTACAACCCTGCCAAGTTTCAACGACTGAGGATTTAATGCGGGGGTCTCCATACAACAAACCGCCCCATTGCCTAGACTAAATTTCCATTTATATCGCAGTTAACATTGTCGCTATCGAATACGGTAAAAACTTCCACTCGACCTGCTGATTTATATAATACGAATTTCAAAAGTATTTTTAAGCAGTCGAAAACTGGTAACAATTTTACGTTGATGGGTACAGACCGGAAACTTTCCCGCAAGTCTATACGGCAACTGCAAATTTTTTTATCACAATAATAGCCTAGGAATGCATAAACAGATATGCCAACAACCATTTTTATATATTAATTTTATGATTTTTCCTCTAATCATCAAGTGTTATGGTTAGTACGTAAAGTTCTATTAATCAAATAATGTATTTTTTTTTGTATATTTTTGCAAGTTAAGTTTTATGGACAAAGCTGTATTTAATGCGTGCATTAAATACAGCTTCTGCCTTCTGCTGTTGACGCCGTCCATTTTTATTTCTCTATGTTAAAACATTCGCGTGCTGCGGAACAAATAATACGAATAACCAATATGTGACCTATATATTGGATAAAAGTGTTAAAACGACCTTATGATGCGAAAAACAATGAATGGCACTAATAATTTGTATAAAAATAATAAAAGCATGGTCCATAATCGTAGACTATGTATCGTAATGGCTTGGCAGCCGTTTTGAGTTTGACTTAGTAAAACTGCTTGTTATACACATAACAAGAACTTCACTTTTATAATTTATCAACACTGTCTAAAAAGAAAAGTTAACAATAAAACTAATAAAATCAAGGAATTGTATAATTTTATACAATGCGATATACTTTGCTATACATAATAAAACTTGATAATGACACAATGTTTCTTTAAAATTTTGTCATGTAAATTCACACAAATGCACATGATTATATTCACAGATAAGGCTACTTACAGTAATTGTACATTTGCCATAACTTTTAAAACTTTACTACATATAAACTGTGTGGTGTTTACTTAAAAATTGATTTTGAAATTCGCTTGAAAATTTATTGTAAAGAATTTTGAATTTTCGATTGAATACAAACTGTACGATAAGCTGATAAGAATATGTACACGGCCGACTGTCTTTCGACTGATTCTTGCAATATGAGGAGAATCGGTCGTTTTACGCGCACCAAAACTTGCAGCGCAACATTTGTGACCGCTACATTGTGATATAATCGTACGCTGAAACTTATTAAAAACATCATTTGAATTTTCACTCTCTATCAGTGTCATTGGGCGATCACGAGAAGCGTTGTCGATCGAATACGCTAAAGATATCCCTTACAACAATAAAATATTAAATATACTATGCGCAGATAGAAAATAAATTCTCCTAACGAATAGAATAAGTCTTATTAAGAAAAAAAATAAATACTATGGTACTTTTAAAGCGGAACATAGTCGCATAAAATTAAGCGTCGCGTCGACGGAGGCGCGCGACCGCGCACATGTACACGTATCGTTAACATCACAGAACAAAACTACGGCTAGGCGGCGGCGCCTCGTATAATGCGCTAAAACTAAAAATAGGATGGACTTTCCGCCGGGAAATCGTAGCTCAAAAAAAATTTGATTTAAGATATTTTTAATCGGTTTTGTAGAAGTAAGTTTAATGTACAAATAATTCAATTACTTTGTTTGTTTTCTTTAGTTGACCGGGCAGACAGTGTCCTATTCTTAGTTTGAGCGCGTTGTACAAAACTTGGGGCGAAACACAAAGGGTCGTGAGGCGGACTAGGGGCGCGGCGCGGCGCTCACAGCGGGGCGGGCGGCGCGGGCGGGGCAGGCGGCGCGGGCGGGTCGGGCGGAGCGGGCGGCGCGAGCGTGAGGCGGCGCGGCGCGGGCTCGTCGTCGTCGGGTGCGTCGTCGTCGGCGCTGTCGTCACCCGCGTCGCCCGAGCCCGAGCCCGAGCCCGCGTCGCGCGTCTCCTCCTCCTCCTCCTCTTCCTCCGGACACAGCTGATACGCCCTGACCAATAACACAATGTTACTAACATAACCCAACCTGGCTATTTTAACATTACATCTCATAATATTATTTTCCATGGCCAGATAAAAAATAAACAGGGGCCAATACTGTGGTATCCAACTCTCAACTAAAATGAGAGATCTTGACAGAATCTATTGCTATTCCCTTTCGGAGGACGGCACTTGATTAAGACTTGTCAACTTAGTTAAGAGATAGTATGTCACAGAATTAGTAGCAACATCACTATGTCGAAGCCCATACAACTTTTTTGGAACATTATTCATGACGATTGGCTTACTTTTCGAGCGTCTTCCGCGCGGAGTTGCTCCGCTCGAGGAAGTATCCGCTGGAGGTCTCATTGGAGATGCTGGGCGGTGACCACGTGCCATAGGAGCTGTAGCCTCCTGGACCATACTTCTAAAAGGAAGGGATGTTTTTAATTTTGGATTTTGTTACTTTAAGAATAATTTTTATGGTATTTTCACACAATGTTCGAAGTTACCACACCGAAATAAATTGAGTACCTATTTTAATAGTATTATGATTAGCAGTTATTACTATTAGCAAAAGTCATTTCAGCAAGTTCTAAAATACGCCAGCTAGTTCCAGCTAGGCAGCGCCCCTGGCCTAAGCACGGACTTTATTTCTGTTCCTTGCCGGTGTGATATGTTTGACTGATCTTTAATATTCGGCTTGGTCCCATCTGCCCCGCTGGCTCTGGCAGTTGGGAAAAAAAATGCCATCGGCCCCGCTAGCCTCGGCGTAATCGCTTAACGGGACAGATGCAACTTTTTCACACAGATCAAGTGTCATTTGCCCCGCTGCGCTTCCGTAAGAAACTTCCGAAAAAACTTATTTCCGAACTGCCCCGCTAGCGGGGCAGAGCCAGCGGGGCAGATGGGACCAAGCCTACATATTAATGTAACGGAAGACTTACGCGGTCGAGTTCGTCCTGCAGCCAGGCGAGCAGCTGGCGCCAGCGCCGGCGCGCGTCCGGCTGCGAGTGCACGGCGCGTACCGCGAGTGGTGTGCGACACATGACGCCCACGACCAGCTTCACACACGCGTACGCGCGCTTCTGGTAGTGACCGCGAGCGCGTAAAGCTGTCTCCAGCAGACCTGGACGCTCTTCCGACACTCCCTACAAGTCAATAAAGAGGTCATTCATAGAAAAGCAAGCTTATAAAAAGTCGTGAAATCTAGGCCAACAATAAAATTTGAGCAAGTTCCCAACTTGTTCATATTTCAATCTTATAGTAATTATAAAATAACATGATCATATTAAAAGTTGCTATTACACTATTGTAAAATGTATGTATGTATGTATATAATTTATTGTACACCACAAATATACAAAGAAACATGTTACAAACAAGAAAACAACAATAAGTAGGTACAAGGCAGTCTTATCGCTCAACAGTGATCTCTTACAGACAACTTTTACGCTAGGGAGAAAATGATGAAGAGGATAAAGGGAGGTGGTGTAAAAATAATAATAAACTTAAATACTAATAGCTAAATATACTAACCAATACCATATTTAACATATTATGATAAACTAATATATACAAAATAATTATAAAAGACATACATAAGACTAAATAGACATACCAATAAATACATAAATAAATATAAGAAAGAAAACAATAAATATGTCGCTATTAATGATAAAAAAGAGATAGATAATGGTTTTTAACGTCAATTTTAAACTGAGGGTTTTAGCACGATGAATTTGTGAGGGAAGTTCATTCCATAGACTGGTGGCTTTGAGTGCAAATTATCTTTGGAAATATTTAGTCCGATGCATATAGGCACCTCAAGAATAAGTTTATCGGCCGACCGAAGAACTCTATCAGGTCTATCATGCCTAAGATATTTAAAATTATCCTTTAGATAACCAGGAGTCATGGAATTGAACAATACACAGTACAGAAGAGAGACAATATGCAAATTCTGGCGAAATCGAACGGCTATCCACTTGAGCTTTGAACGAAATTCGGAGACGTGGTCATATTTAACCAAATATAAACCTAATAGCCAAATTTTGAATTCGCTCAAGTTTATTTAGTTGGTCCTCAGTTAAATCAAGATAGCTTGCGTCCGCATAATCGAGAATGGAGAGCAGTTGGGATTGTGCTAGCATAATTTTAGTAGGAATAGGAAGAAATGAACGGAAACGCCTGAGTGAACCATGGCTGCAAAAGTTTCCCTACTGACTTCTTTTAAATGATGAGACCAAGAGAGAGTAGTATCAAAATGTACACCAAGGTTTTTGACGGTTGTACTATAAGGCATATTAACGTTATTTAATAAAACTGTCGGAAGGTTATCCCAGTCAACTTTGGAAATCATGCCAGAACCACCAATGTATATAGCCTGGTACTTAGAAGGATTTACCTTTAGACCATAGCACTTACTCCATTCATTAATAGCTGCCAGGTCACCATTAATAGTAGAAATAGCATTCGCCAGATCTACAAGAGTTGACTGTGAATACACTTGGAGATCATATGCATACATGTGATAGAGAGAAGTAATTTTCTGGGAAATTGAATTAATGAAGATACCAAATAGTAAAGGCGACAACACACCACCTTGAGTTACGCCAGCCGATATTTCACACCAAGAAGAAAAGGAAAAGGTTCATTTTAGACCTACTCTTGTACAGTCTACCAAGAATAGAGGAAAATACATAGATAGTATCAAAATTATAAGAATTTAAATCAGTAAATTAAATAACGAGCAAAAAAATTAAAATGTATTTCAAGTTTTCGATACGTTTCCAAGATGGCAACCTTCAGCCATAGAGAGAGCAGTAGGCGCGAAATTTATCAAATGTCATTTCTGACAGTCACTGTCAAAATAACGTGTTTTTCGTGACTAAAGAATAAGGCATTGCATACCTTGATAGCATTATGTATCCTGTGGTGTTGCCAGCTGTCTTCCATCAGCAGCAGAGCCGTGAGCGCATCGGCGTGGCGCCGCAGCTCGTGACAGAAGGCATAGGCCATCTGCCACAAGAGCTCAGCCAAAGCCATGCGCGACCAGCCTGCGTGCTCCCAGCACAGAAACTGTAGCAGTCTTATTCCTTCTTCGCATCCACAGCACTCTTCTGTTAGTTTTTTCATGTATGACCTGATCAAGTTGAGAACAGAATAAAGAAAAAAGTACTGACTCACTATCTGACTCATCTACGCCCAACCCAAATCCTTGAACCTAGAAAGTTAAAATTTTGCACAGAACTTTCCTTATAATGTATAAAAGGAATACGGTTGAATTTTTTTTTATTCCCACGGTATAGAAGCAACGCACGGTCGCTAGTTATAATAAATATTCGTACGCGTTGGGCAGCGGCAGCGCGCCGTCGCTCTACACTAGCACAAGTCAACGCACCCTGTCCTGTTGTAGAGCACGTCCGCGGCGGTTGGCGAGATGGCGGGCCGCGCGGCGACCTGGTGCGCGTGTCCTTGCGGCGGGTCGCCGTACGGGTTGGGCAGCGGCAGCGCGCCGTCGCTCGCACTGGCCGACTGGCAGCGTGAGCTCACGTCGCAGCAACGCACTAATGCGCATACCACCTATAACACCAGTTCATTGAAAACATTCACTTGAATTATTCATTCCGTATCGGTATAATATTTTATTACATTTGTGAGGTTGGATGCCAGGCTCTTAACATATTCTCAATATGTTATGAACATTGCGTCGCTCGCAGCTACTTCTAATATCCAAAGAATAATCATAATGCCTTACCTGATGTAATTTAGCAGAATCTGGATATTGATATTTTCCAAGTGACGAGGAAGAGTCATCCAAGCACACTGATAACACGATATCCAATATTTTAAGCTGTAAAGGAAGGAAAAGAAATTTATTTAAAAGTTACAAACATAGATATAACACGGTTAAAACTTATAATTCACGTAATTTGAAGAAATATAGCTGACTAGTTTCAACCATTACTCTCAACAGCTGTGGCAGCTAATTGTATCATATTATTAAATGCTACCACTGGTTATGCACTTAATTATCATTTATTTATTTAAATCGCACATAGACACAGTACAGCCATTTTGACATTTAGATTTAGATTTATTTATTTTCTCATAAATACATACATACAAACAAACTGAGTAACGGAAACAACTGCGTTAGTATAAAACTGTGTTGCAGCTGTTAACGCCCACCTCCAGGTTCACAAAACAGAAGAAAAAAAAATGACAAACAGAAAATTAATGCTAGTGACAAATTTACATAATAAATTATAGATTAAAAATTACTTAAAATTAATTCTTAGTATTATTATAGATAAGGATTACGTGTTGTATGGGTGAGTGTATGAGTGTGTGTGTGAGTATAACTATGTGTGTTATAAATTTGTAAGGGATGAATTTGGATGAAGTTTAATATCTAAGGAGATTTTCAGTCTCATCATAATTTAGGGTAAGAAGCCAACTTGTCAATTTTTCTTTGCATTTTCGAGAAGTCAGAGGGTAGATGTGTAATATTTTATTAATTTTGTTATTTTCCCATGCACTTAAGTAGTAAGACTGACGACCCGCTAAGGCAGTTCTACACGGCACGATTGGACAGACTTTGTCAGACCTCCGCTTGTTTTTTTCAAATTCAGAAACGTAAGTAGTTGTAGCGTGCTTTCGAAGGATTAGCGACAAAATGAAGAGTTGACGTACAGTGAGAACCTTTGTCAGTTTGTAAACTTCAGAAGTAGGAAAGAGGACAGGCTTTGATGTCATGACCTTCAGAACCGCACGCTGAGCTCTCTCCAGCCGAAGCATCACCGTTTTACCAGCACCACCCCAGACCGTGATGCAATAACCGAGCACAGACTGCACGAACGCAAAGTAAATGGTTTTCAATGTACCCAAGCTAGCTGAATTTCTGAGATTCCTAAAGACAAACAAAACTTTTCTTATTCTAGATATGACAGATTCAATGTGCTCGTTAAAGTTGAGACATTGGTCGATAATAACGCCAAGGTATTTAATACTTTGCGTTCGAGCAATGCGGCTACAGCTACAATTAGTGACACGAGTGGCCGAGCAATGATGAGCAACGATGGACAAAGAGTCAGGTGGCAGGGAACTCCTTGAGCTGAATGCAATAAATTTCGTCTTTTCTACGTTTACTGTTAATAAATTATTTGACAGCCAATTCATTACATTAGCCAAAGCTAGTTCAGCATTCTTACGTGCCTCGTCCCATGTGTTACCATGAACAAGTAAAACAGTGTCATCGGCGTAAGTGATTATCTTACAATTTGGCAGTGTAAGCTGGCAAAGCTCATTTATATAGGCAAGAAATAAGGTAGGCCCGAGAACACTACCTTGAGGAACGCCAAAGTTGAGTGTACGTTCATGACTGGTAACATTATTCATGGCAACACATTGAGTCCGTTCTGAGAGGTAACTTTGGAAAAGAGATAAAGCCAATCCTCGTACTCCTAGCCTCTCGAGTTTATTAAGAAGTTTTGGGATAGAGACTGTGTCAAAGGCTTTTGAGAGATCGAGAAATATGCCGATAACCTTTTTTCTTTTGTCCAAATTCTGTATCACTGTCTCAGTCAGGCCTATGACTGCATCCTCTGTCGACCTATTTGCTCTGAAACCGTATTGGTTGTCTGAAAGTGAATTATTTTTGTTTAAGAATGATATAAGTCTACGGTTGATGAGCTTTTCAAGGATTTTGGAGAGTGCACTTAACACGGATATTGGTCTGTAGTTATCCACACAGTTTCTGGGGCCCTTTTTGTGGATAGGGTGAACAATGGCTTTTTTAAAAACTTTTGGAAACACACCAGTAGCCAAGCAGAGATTGCAGACGTGGGTTATAATAGGTAGGAGAACATGTTTCGCTGTTTTCAAGATAGATGTCGAAACTCCATCCCAGCCAACAGCACAAGTATTTTTTAGACCAAGCAGGAGTGCCTCAATCTCGTTCGTGTCGACACTATCTAAAAACAGCGAATTTGGGACTAACTGATTATTTTGTGAGATGGGAATTTCACTACAAGAAGTTTTTTCAAGGTTAGATGCCAAGTCACAACCCATATTTACAAAAAAGTTATTCACTTTATTCGCCGAAGAAACTGGGTCACTTGCAAGGGTCATTAGTTCGTTTAGATCAGGAGATTTCGATTTTTGAATATTTGCGAATAGATTGACAAGATCCCAAGTTTTTTTTGAGTTATTTTTAGCCTTTTGAAATTCTTCACGTTCATAGTTAGTTTTAATTTTTTTAATTAGATTATTACAAAAATTCTTATATCGCATATTAATTGTTTTTTTATCGGTATTTGTTGGGTCATTTTTCATTTTTTTGTATAATTTATCTCGGTTACGGATACAACGTAGTAAACCTGGGGTAATCCATGGTTTAATTATTCTTTTTCTGCTAGGAATATTCACAGTGCGCTTGGAGGTTTCAATTACAGAGGATAAAGTTGCAACGAGTTTAGCAGCAGCATCCTCTGCGTTACCAGAATTCAAGATAGGAGAAAAATCAGTTTCCTCAAGTTTGCGAGTGGCAGCGGACTCATCGATACGCGTTATAGTTTTAACTACTTTTGCAGCTGTCAATTTTTGATTACAGCATAGAACTATAGGATAATGATCTGTGATAAGAGAGTCTAAAACAATAGTTGTGGCTTTTTTATTACTTCTCATTATTACATGATCGAGGCAGTTATTATTTCTAGTGGGAAACTGATGTGCTGGAAGCATTCCATGGCTGGCAGAAAGATTAAGGTAATCCTCAGTCTGTCTATCAGTAGGTGTCAGCAGGTTGATGTTGATATCGCCGATTATAGCTGTGGTTTTTACATTCGAAAGTAAGTTTAAGACTGTATCTAGACTATTAAGAAAAGAAGTTATATTCAGGTAAGATGGCGAACGATATACTTCAACGAGCGCAAGATCACGAGAAAATCTCAGCACTAGACAGTTACCCTCAACAAAGTCAGGTTCCGTAACAGAACACTTCAGTGAGTCTCGTACATACGCAACAACACCATCATTTTGGTTCGTGTGACCAGATTTGAATGAATAAAACCCAGCTAATGTAGGTATGCTAGATATCTTACTAAGCCAGCATTCTGTTAAAATAAGAACGTCTAAATTATAGTTTAATCGTTGAAGTAAGATTAAGAGATTGTTAAAGTTACAGTTGATGCTACGTATGTTAACGTGAAGAATCTTTAAACCGATAGTTTTCCTAAGGTATTGATTACACTGCTCAGGAGAGTAAACAAAAGAGTCTGACACTGATATTGCGTCAATCCGACTATTTATATTAGAAATTTCATCCATGTAGGACACATTGATTTTTAACCCTACAATAAGTTTCAATTGAACCGGAAAGGGGAATCATACTCATAATTAAATGTGGTAATATTAATTGTCTGACAAGGAGAAAACACATTAGAAGATTGGCTACGCATAAACTAATTGTATCTGTATGGTGAGACAGTTTATTGATGTAAATATTGTGAGAAAGTGTTCTTGTGAGATGTAGGAAGGTATGTAATATGTGAAATGTAGACAACACACCGTTAATATTACCAAAATTTGGTGCTACAAAACATGAAAACAATATCAAAGTAACAAAGAATTGCATCCGATTAAGAGTAAGATTAATTTCAATATATAGCCATTTTTGCGTCAGTCTTAACAAGAATGACCGGGGCTCCCTCTTTTTTTCGTAAATACACTTTACCGCTTGATGTCCAGCAGTAAGTATACTGATTAGTGTGTGCATAGTCTTTGGCCAGGAAAAACAATCTTTAGTTTTTGAAGACAGGCTCTCCGATATGAAAACGGGTTTAGAGGGACCAGACAACCTTAATTTTTCTGTAGTCAGCCGATTATTATCTTTATTAGCTTTTCTGTAATTTCTAATAATTCTTTCTTTCGTCAGAACACTGTTGAAATCGACAAACACAGTTCTATTCACCGGATCCCTCGAGTTCAACGGAAGACGTCCTTGACTTCATGAGGCTGGATGATAGTATTAAGGAGTTGGTATTAAGGTGTTGAGCAAACTGTCTTTGGTCTCAGATTTCACAGTCGGGATATTCCTGATTTCTATACAGGTTGATCTAGAGAGTCTCTCATAGTTTTCCAACCTTTCCTCTAACAGTTGTAAGTTTCGAAGGTTTGCCTGTTTCTCTGATTCTAGTTTTCCTATCTGACTAACAACGGAGTCGTAGTTTTGTGACAGGAAATCCACTGAGCTTTGGATGTCACTATTTTGTTTCCTTATTTCGTCCACGGCTAAAAATATTTTTTCTAGTTTGTCAAACTTGGAATTTTGCTCCTTCTTAAAATTATCTAGTATATCTTTAATCTCCACCATGAAGGAAGCGAGCTGATCGCCCACTTCATCCGAGCGTCGCCGCTTGTTTCTGAAGCTTTGTTTCATTTTAGGTGTTTCCATCATACAATTTTCATTGTTTACATCGTGCTTTGCGAAGGAATTGGGGGCAGAGCTATCGTTTGATTGTGCTAGCTCCGCATTTGATGGTGGTGTGCGATTCAGAGGCATATTTTAAAAAGTCCAAAAGCAACACAAAATATATGAAGGAAAAAAAAAAAAAAACACATGAAATCCAAACTTCGTTGCGTGAGATTTAAACCAGCAATCGCCTATTGGATCAATGTCCTCTAAGCTAACTATGTATACCAATGTTCCAGCAACGTGTGTAAGCAATGTGGCGAAAAATTGGATATGATTGAATTTTTACGTTTATATGCACTGGTCAGACAACATCGAGTCAAGTTAGGTACGTTCACTGAGACACCGACACAACGCAGCCAACTTTATGCACATAAGCCGTTAGGAATGAAACAATTTTTGCAATTCACACATGAAAACGATTGTAATCCTTCACTATTTCCAAATATTATCACTTGCTTTTATTAACTGAGGAAACACTTCATTCTTGAGGTAAGATTTGTGCAAAAATATTTACTTTTACTATTATTAAAGATTAATTTAATACGGAGCACTGTAGAATGCGTGCTCACGCTCCGAGCGTCCCGGGGGGGGGGACATTACACACGGATCTCTCGCCCAGCGCCTCCAATCGCGCTGTCACTCTCGAGAACCATAAAGGTAGATAGACCAAGGTTTTAATCTGTCAATGTCAGTCTAACAATATTTATATGCTATCGCTTTAGGTCCAATAGAAAGTCTTGTCCACCTCCAGCAAGCCTTGCTTACCCGCAACAGCTGATATCTATCAGGCGGTTCGAGTAGCGCACACGCATGGAAGAAGTTGAACTGCAGCGGCAGACGGTGGTCGTCTTCGTTTAGCTGCACTTTTGTCGTCAGTAAGCTGTGGCAGCTAATCCGCCATCGGTACTATGGTCGCTTTATGTCCAATAGCATATAAATAGAGTTCGTAGAGGACTCCATCGTCCCCATACCTAAAAACGCCACGACGTGGCATGCCGCCAGTTGCGCATATATTTGTCGCCAGTTTGATGCAATAGTCTACCTCCTGCAAGCCTCACTTACCCGCAGCTGCTGATGCCTCTCCGAAAGTCCGAGCAGCGCGTATGCGTGGAAGAGATTGAACAGCAGCGGCAGGTGGGCGTGGTTTAGATGTAGTAATGTCGTTAGTATGCTGCGGCAACTAGTCTGCCATCGATACTATGTCCCATGATGGTCAAGAGCAGCCTGGTGCTGTTGCCTGGCTCCCGTAGGAGAACCTGCTTACCCGCAGCAGCTGATGCCTCTCCGACAGTCCTAGCAGCGCGTACGCGTGGAAGAGATTGAACAGCAGCGGCAGGTGGCGGTGGTCGGCGTGGTGGTGGTGGTGCTGCGGCACGGCCAGCGCGCGCGCACTGCACAGCACTTGGTCTGAGAGTGATGACACCTCGTCGCGGGAGCACCACGACCCGTAGCCGCTGTTCACTGGAGATATGACCACGAGATCGTGTCAATATAATACTTACTACAACCCATAATTAATTCATGTGATCAAATTGATCTTGTCAAATGACCTTTATAGAGTTTGACAATGTACAGCAATAAAGATCAAGTCTGGGAATAGAATAATTATGCACTTGATAACATAACGGCGCAAACATTCTTGTACATTCAAATCTATTGAAGTCAGAAAAGAATATAGAATTTTAGCAGAGAACAAGACTATAATATACAAATAGCGAACGGCGTACGTAAATAAAAATTTATGACTTTCATAAAAAACAATTCCTATACTAACCTGGTGGATCCTGTACAGAGAAGTGCGCCAAAAAGCTTATTATTTTCATAAACACCATCCTTACTTCAGCAGAGGGACAGGACAGTAGATAGTCACATAACCTTTAAATTAAAAAATCGAATTAATAATAATTAGAAAGGTATTTTTCATATTCTACTTTATAAATTAATAAAAAACAAAAAGTATGATACATACCTATGAGAATGTTTAAAGAGATCGGTGGCGAACCAGGCCCTCACAGCTTGAGAACATCGTAAATGCTGACACAGAATGTCATGCCTGCAAATAAATGAAAGGTTAGCATAAAAACTATGTTCATTATGTCATGTTGTTGACTTATACAGATTTAAAATTACCAATCCGAGGCTGGACCACGTAACGTTTTCTTCGTGTGGAATCCGACTTGGAATAAGAATTTCGCGGCCAATTGCACTGCTAGCATGGACATCTCTTCGTGTTCAGGTCCCTAAAATTGATAAATATTATGATCGGTTCCAAACAAAACAAAGGTCATGAAACAGAAAATATAGGTTGCATACCCAAACCGCGTTTTGAGATCCGGGCAATACTTGCAAACGCATACAACACAGTTTCTTCATAAAATTAAAATGCTCAAGACTGAATTGGTCCTGATTGTGGGAGAATGCAATGTTGCTGCGCCGGACCGAATTCCAGATAGGCCTTGGTACGGCGCTTTCCCTGCAACAGCGGAACAAAATTAGCAATATTAGAAGTACTACAAGAACAACAAACACAATAGCTACACTCACTTGAGGGTCATATTTTGCATAATTTGTTCGAGACCAGACGTTTCGATCGTGTCTTTCCGTGTGTAGAAGAGCATGTAAGCATTCCACCACCTCTTCTGTCGCTTATACGACACTCTCTTTACAGTCGAATCGAACACCTAAAACATTATAGAAATGACCAAGAGAAAAAGTTGCATATAGGATACCATAGTTTCATTTACACATGTTATAAAATGCCTGGTAAGGGAAGAAAGAGTTTTAAGTTCCTTAATTCTATTGAATGTTTGCTACCATATAAGTTATGACGTACCTCGCCCATGTATTCCCCTCCAAAGCATTGCGCCTTCATTTCGTCGTCGTCATGCATGGCGCACTCGGATACGTCTCCGTCATCCAACTTCACCCACCGGCCCGTTTCACTTCCATTGTCCCTGGTTATATAAAAAGTAGTTACATTTTAAAAACATTCAAAAAGTTAAGTCTCTAGGGAACAACTTCTTATAGAAGTGGATATAAAATAGGCTTTGGACTAGGCTATGGACCCATGACGTAAAAATGCGCCCAGCAGTTATCTTTTGAATCGTGATGAGGGCTCATCTCCTCGCGACGCGAACGCCTTAATTCGTGCCGTTTCAGCCTAAGTTAATATGAGTAATAAACTATGTGTGTATAATGTGTGTGTGTAGGGGCGTATGTGTGTGGACATCAATACAATGGGAGTCACCGAGTCGAGCGTCACCTGAGCAGAACATAGGAGTAGTAGTGTCCTCCGGAGGCCTGCCCGGAGTGCACAACGATCCCGCTGAGCTGGTAGTGCGTCTCCGGCGAGAGGTCGGCGCCGCCCTCCCACAGCGTCGCGTCGCCCTCCGCCCGCGCCAGGCCCCACGCTGCAATGCAATTTATTTTACTGCAATTTACGTTATGATAGCTTGAGATCTATCAAGACAGTGCCTTGGCTTTTTAACTGACTCCCAAAAAAGGAGGTTCTCAATTCAGCGCGTATCTTTTTTGTTTTGGCTTTTTTTATTTGATTGAAAGCAAGACAGATTGATAGTGTGCATAGTTGTTTTTTTTTACAAACTTATTGAAAAAATAATTTTGTTGGCTCTCTTTGCAGACACAAAACAGAAATACAAAATTATGTCTGAAAAAGTAATTATACAAATTTGAGTATGTTGTGTTGGAGTTTCCCACAAAACTTTGAAAAATCGTTGTCATACAACAATTATTGTGACAACTTGATTGTTAAGTGTGAACTAGGGGTCAGTCTGTCTCATTTTAATTGAACAAAGTCGAAGCATACCCTATAGATTTCAACCTGTTATGAACATTATGCTTCAGATGCCTTTATGCTTGCAAGCAATCCACCTTATCCGCCTTCCACTCACTCGAATATGCCCCGATTGACCGTACACAAGTATCGGCAATCACTCGTATAGAATTTGTAATTTAAAAAAACTCCTTTGTGTTTATTTCACATCATCTGGATTAAGACAATAGATTTACCTGTGTATGGTTCAACATCCAGTTCCCGGGGAAATTCAAAGTAATCATTAAATTTTATAGCGCACACTTTCTCAAAGTCATATTCAAATCTCTTCAACTGTATAACTAAAACTGGAGGCAACTTGTTCAGACATAACCGCTTTACCGTCACTACCTATAGGAAATAAACAAAAATTAGAAGAAAAATAATGATTACAAAAAATATATTACACAGATTACTTGGCTAAAACTTCCAAAGATATACCTTTTTGCTACATTTATCGCAGTAATATGCATCGGCACCTTCTAACAACTCTCCACGGACATAGGCTTCCAATGATTCTTGCAACCGAGACATGTTCCTAATATCTAAAGATACAACACTGAAAGGTTCTTCTTTGCAATACCTGAAGTAAAACAAAACTGTAAATAAGATTATTCACGTGTAAATATAAAATGTAAGGGAAATCAATGTAATTAGGTTTAAATTAAAAATTACACTTAGTATTTACCTATGTGGACACCCCTTGCAGATTTTTTGATCGGAATAAGTTCCTCCCATAGTTTTAGCCATGAGTTGCTCTTGCCCCAAAGTCTTTAGAGCTTCATCAAGAGATTCTACTAAGGACATAAAAAACTCTACTGCATCCTGTTGTTCTCGTAGATTCACTGGTTCTCCTTGTAGCCTGCAATTTAATACTCAAATTACCCACAGCTCAAATAAATATTTGTCAAAAATATGAGTTTTAATGTATTTATTTCCACCTTAAATCGAAAAAACGCTGACATAGCGGGTTTTCATTTTATGGGGAATTTATTTTCAATTCAACTCTTTAAAACATCTGAAACTTTCTCTTTACTTACTTAAAATGTGCCCATAGTCCTCTGGGAACATAATATTGTAGTTTGCTATAATGTAAATGTGCAAATATGGCCTGAACTTGTTTGAGTATTGTGATGTTGTAATCGGAATTGTTCTGAAACAAAAACGTACATCTTTAACTTTTGTTTCAAATTATTATAACTAAGTCACTTTAGTTTATTTCTAACACAATTGAAATTACCTCAATGTTGTTTTCTATTATATTGTGATGATGAGCTTCCCCAGAAAAATCTTCGTTGGGATCCGTTGCGGCTCCTTTGAAATTAATATTAACAAATTAAAAGTTTGATTTTTTTGCTCTTTAAACTGAGAATATATTGATTCATACATTTCGCAAGCACACAACTTATAGACAGAGTGTAACAATCTTATGCTGAGATCTATAGAGCGTACTTTCTTTTCTTTATTCTTTTCTTTTATTCTTTTATTTGCATTTCAGCCCTGTAAGGGCATAGCAAGTACATAAATCAAATGATATTACATTAATTAACAAGCGTTACATTCAATTGCTAAGGCAATTGCTATACTTAAGCTAAGGCTTAAGTATAACATTTAAGTTCTTAAGTATATTAAAACTAGCTGATGCCCGCGACTTCGTACGCGTGGATCGAGGTTTTGTTGTTCCCACAGGAACTCTTTAATTTTCCGGGATAAAAAGTAGCCTATGTGTTAGTTAGTCCAGACTATAATCTATCTCGGTGCCAAAGAGCAATGGCGAAATTAGTACAGATCACATCTTGATTGTACACAAGTAAGGTAAAGACGAAAGGAATTTGCTTATTTTTTTATATTTTATCAAATATTCACCTTATTTAATTGAACCTAGGTAAAAAAATAAAATATTTAGGGAATCTTTTTGATTAATTAGCTCTCGTTTTTCAGTTTAGTGTTACCATTTCATATATTATAATCTACCTAGTAGCTAGAATAAACCGAAATTGGTAGATTATATTGTATCGTTTTAAAAATTGTAATTATTTTATCTGATTGATGTTAGTCTAAACAATGGGATAGCCCATTTTTAGTGGATTTTCTGTTACTTTAGAGCATTTAATTTTTTTATTTTATCTAATAATCTCTAACAGAAAGGTAATAAATGAAAGAATATTATGGCAGCACTGACGCTGATGGTCTGTGTTAATGCCAATTAATATTATATGGGTCTGTGGTTCTATGGATAACCATAGAACCACAGACCACATATAAATGTGGTCTGTGGTTATATGGCTAAATACACGGCGACAAAGTCGGGATCATCTGGTACTGTATATTAATATAAATCGTGGTTTTCATAAAGACTGCACTCAGAATAAAAAGTAAAAAGCTGTAAACATATAATCTCCAATCATTCTGTGACGTTTTAACGGAGTTTTGACATTTTCAAATTGACATTATCACATAACCTGCAAAACTTTAAAACGAAATATTTTTTTTTTCTAGGTTCATTAAAAAAAAATTCTTGCTTCTGAGAGCTTCGTATTCGACGCTTAACTAAATATATTTTTTTCATACGTGTACATTAATTTTTTTTCTCAATACTATTGATGTATGGAACTTCGCCGTTGCCCTTTCATCCAGATCCGTTCAGCCGTTCTGGCGTGATTGAGTAACAAACATCCATTAGAGGTTTTTGGTTCCTGCGGGAACTCCTTAATTTTCCGGGATAAAACGTAGCCTATGTGCTATTCCAGACTATATTCTATCTCTGTGCCAAATTTCAGCCAGATCCGTTCAGCCGTTGGCGCGTGATTGAGCACTGAGTTCATTGAGATTGAACAAACATCCATACATCCATCCATCCAAACTTTCGCATTTATAATATTTATTTGATTAGATTAAACATAAAATCATTGCATTAAATTCATTAAAATTACAACATTAAAATATCGGATTACATTAAACTTTGACTTGGCTCAGACTTTAATTAAGAGTTAAAACGAAATGGACTTATGTGAGTAACATAAATCTGTCTCGTTTTAACCATGACTTAAGCCTAAGCAAAGTCAATGTCCGCTCTATAAATCTCACACTTTTGTCGTTGTTTTCTAAACAGACTGCCACAGCCGCTGGTCTTGCAAGAATTTCCACAGAACATCATCTTTTGCGGCGTTTGACCAAACATGTCCATCGACTCTATTCGTCCACTTTGTGGGAGCGCTATGATTTGAGGTGCAACTCCAGAACCCATCGGACCTTGAAACTTTGGCACCATTACCCATACTTAATATAATATTATAATCGCGAAAGTATGTCTGTCTGTTTGCTACACTACTACGCTTTCACGGCCCATCTGTTCAACCGATTTTGTTGAAATTTTATATGGGGACAGTTTGTATCCCAGGGAAGGACATAGGCTTTTCATCCCGGAAAATTAAGAGTTCCGCAGGAATCGAAAAATCTTAATACACGCGGACGAAGTCGCGGGTATCTAGTAATATAAAGTTAGGTTAAGGTCAAGTTACCTTGCACGGTGAGCAAAACGTCCCTCACGGCGCGCACGCAGTACAGTTGCTGCAACACGGAGTTCATATAACACGTGGCCCCCGCATTCTTCAGCCCCACCAGCCCGGCCGGCGGCCGCGGGCCTACGCACGGCATGTATTCCCACTCCGAGAGACCCATGCTTTTGTCTGTATTCATGAAAAAAAATCGGGGCTGAAAATTTTCGTAACAAGAAGTTATGACTGTTTGTCCGCGACTTAGCTCAGAGGTGTTAGTACAAGAAAGCTGTAATTTGACATGGGTATATACCTTATATACATTAATCGCGTCGATGAAGCGATAAAATATTTAAAAAAAATTAGGGTAATCCCCTACATGTACAGTGGGGATGAATTTCTAATACTCGACCAACTTATAAAATGTCCGCAAATTGTGACAGACAAATATTATGGAACTCTACACTGCGCGTGGCTCGACAAGCACTTGACCAGTTTTTATTTCACCCTATAAACGCGTATGTAGTGCATATTATTCCATAATAACGACAGAAAATCCTACTTCGAAAAGTTTCGGAATATTTACTGATGATAGAATCTCTTTTATCTAGTCTTGAGACGCCCTACAAAGGTCAAGTAAAGGAAAATGTAATTTACAAATTTAAGGAAATTCGATGGGAGGGTATGGGATGAAACTAAAGAACCACACTGCATCAGAAGCAAGGGATCAAGAAAGAACTTAAGTGGTTTGACAAATCGTCTAATACGTGATGTACAGTAGTGGCGCCGCGTCCGCCTCTACCATGCCCATGCGGCACCACGCCCACGAGTACGGCGATAGGAGCTCCGTATGACTGCCACTCACCGCTGTAGAACATCTGGTCGAGAAGGCTCGCGAGCGCGGCCATGTTGGGCACGCACGCGTGCACCAGCGCCAGCAGCAGGTCGGTGGCGGCGGCCGCGGCGCCCGGCGTGCGGCACAGCGGCGCCGCGCCCTCCTCCGCCTCGCCCTCCGCCGCGCCGTCGCCCTCCGCGCCCATGCGGCACCACGCCCACGAGTACGGCCACAGGAACTCCGTCGTCACTTCCTTTTATCATGCATATCATAATCAGGCCGCATAATAAAAGGAATTGTCTGTCAAAAAATTCTGACACGCGGTAACACACTTTACTCATACACTTTGCACTAAAGCAGCACAAACCTTTAGCTTTATTTGGCGAAATCGGCAGGCTGTTCGCCGAGTAAGTGGAGCAAAGTTTTGAGATGGGCAATATCAATTATTAATGTATTCTGCTTAACACCTGTTTTTCAAAATAAAACTATTACCAGCCAAAAGTATTTGTTTAAATATAATTTTCTAAAAAATACTCAGTGGAAACCAAAATTTGTTCTAACGAGATAATCTATATATATAAAATTCAACGTCCTGACTGACTTATATATCAACGCACAGCCTAAACCGCTGGTCCTAGAGACATGAAATTTGGAGGGTGTGTTCTTTGTAAAGAGTAGGTATCCACTAAGAAAGGATTTTTCGAAATTCCACCCCCAAAGGGGTAAAATAAGGGTTGAAAGTTTGTATGAAAGTCGGTCATTTTTCAAGTTATATCCATGAAATTTGGTATTTGAGCTACCGGTTCAAAATGAAGAAATACGTGTTTCGCCATTTTTGAAAATTCTACCCACAAAGGGCTGAAATAGGGGGTGAAAGTTTGTATGAAAATCTTTTATTTTACAAGTTATTTTTCAAGTTATATCTACGAAACTTGGTATTTTGGTTTTCGGTAAAAAAATAAGAAGGACGTGAGTAACAATTTTTAAAAATTCCACCCCAAAAGGGATTAAATAGGGGTTGAAAGTTTTATGAAATTCCGTCGTTTTTCAAGCTATAGCCATGAAACTTGGTATTTGGGCTTCCGGTTAAAAAGGATGAAATACGGATTTCACAATTTATAAAATTTCTATCCCCAAGAAAGTCAAATAGGGAGTTTGTCCGTCAATCACACCGCAACAGAGCAACGGATCGGCGTGATTTTTTGCATGGGTATTACTATTGGGTATCGTTGAATACCTGGAGAGTGACATAGGCTTCTTTTTATACCGGAAAAGTAAGGAGTGCCTGTGGGAATTAAAAAAACTTATGTCACGCGGACGAAGTCGCGGGCGTCCGCTAGTAGAAAGATAAAACAGAATTTCTTAATGGTACTATTAAGAAATTCTGTAATGTATTTAATGAAATTCGGTAAATACTATATTTTTTACCTTGATCAATCCTGAGTCCTTGTGATCAGGATGAGCCCCATATTGAAATTTTACTTGTGCTGGTACATGTGTGAAAAGTTCTTTGGTCAGATTCAAATGGCCCTCCAGCAAAGTGTCGTCCAAAGTTGCGGGATTAGCTTTGACTGCTCGAAGCCATTCGACCTGGAAAAGACATTCAGAGAATTTGTATCGTTACAATATTTCACGCACAAATAAAACGTCCATCAAAGTAAGTGACTAAAGTGACAGCCCACACCACGGATCAATTAAATAAGGCTGAGTTCAGAACTACTTAAAAATGACTTGAATAATGAAGGCCTCATAAACCGAAGACGAAACTGATCAATTCTAAACTTCCAATAAAGGGAAGGTATCTCGTCCACAAAGAAAGAGTAGTACCTCGATAGCCAAGTCGTCTAGTGTGCGCGCGGTGGGCCCGGCCAGCGCCACGAGGCGGCACAGCAGCTGCAGGAACTGCTGCGCGTGGCGCGCGTGCCGCGTGAGGCGCGAGTTGGCCGCCGCGCCGCCCGCGCCGCCCAGCGCCGTGAGCGCGCCGCGCGCGCCGCCGCCGCCGCCCCACGCGCACATCGCTAGCAGCTGTTCCGCGCACGATACTCTCACCTAACAAACATAAATAAATAAAATTGGGTATTTGATAACCAGCCGAATCAGTAATTTTTAGCCCAACAACATCAAAACGCGTGCTTGGCATGGGATGGTGTATGAATTCCTATTTGTGACGTCATCAAAATTCGACGCACTTTTACTTAAATTAATATTTTAAAATGGTTATCAAATATAAAACTAACGGAGGACGTGGAATGTGGATATTACATTAAACTTGAAAGCAGATAACCACTCGTTTTAGATCTCCATCAAATCCTTGCAGTTTGAACTCAATCATTGAACTTGACTATTTTAACCAACTTCCAAAAAGGAGGTTCTCAATTCGGCAAGTATTTTTTTAAGATGCAGTTTGTAGAATTAATATGATATACAAGTAAATGTGGGAAGGTGAATTAAAAAACAGTAAAACTTTGTTACAACTTACCGAGGGATTAGGGCAGTCAATCATTAAGTACAACGCTGTATCTTGCCACCAGGTTTCGTGAAGAAGAGATTCTAAATGCCCACCTCCCAAAGCCATGCATATCGTGACGACTTCCATGCATTCTCGTACCACTGGAAAAATAATTCTTCACAGGGATTGGGAAAAAGACAGTAATTGCCGAATTAAACACACACCAGTTTGAAAATGATGACCAGAGTTTGAAGAGTTTGTCTTCAATAGATTATCGTCATCATCAACACATTCTGGCCTGAAAATATAATTTCAAGTGGCGGGAGGATGACACTGAAAAACAATATTATTGTTGTAAATTGTAATTGAACAAATGGCGGTAGTTGAAAAAATGATGAATTGGTAGGGTTACGTGTCACATTCTAGACTGCCTTTTTACCAAGGATAATATGTAAGGACCGATTAAAGATGGAGTGTGTGGAATACCCCACATGATCATTTTACTATACGAGCTTATGCTCCATATTCCCACATTTTTCTAATAGAAACGCAGCATATATATTTTGTACAACTTACATATGACATCATCAGAATGCACTAGACCGTTGTGTTCGGAAGGCTGCGCCACAGAGTACGCCAGACTGTAGAGAGCACGCACAGTGGCTGTAGTAGGCACGCGCCACCATACCAGCGTAGAAACTGAATCACTGTCCTCACTGCTTGTTACCATCTGTGGAATTTCATATGTGGAATATACGCTTTTTTAAACATTGTAAACTGTAATAGGAGACGCATAACGCATTGCAACAGCCTCTAAGTGCTACTACCCACTAGAATTAAATTGACCATTCCATACAAGATTTTTTTGGTGCAAATTGTAGCCTTCACACTCATATTGAATTATTGTTGATGGCCCGTGTCATGTTTCGTTTGGCTTGACGTCTTTATGTATGAAACACGATTTTCGGTCGGAATTCTTTCTTTATATTAATTCAGCAATTCAATTTCAATCAACCTGATATGTCTGCTACTTTATGTCCTGAGCCCATAGATGGCACGCCACGCGCACGATTTTCATGAGACAAATACAAATATAACTTAGTAGTATGACAAGAAAATTTACATTTCGATGATGATCATCGTAGATACAAAAACACTATAAGCACTAGGCGGTATGTTTAATAGTATGCCTCTAAGTTTAATGTGCTATTTTGGGAGCAACTCTAATCATCTAAGATTAATAT
Organism: Erebia epiphron; assembly: GCA_963932025.1. Taxonomy (NCBI): domain Eukaryota; kingdom Metazoa; phylum Arthropoda; class Insecta; order Lepidoptera; family Nymphalidae; genus Erebia; species Erebia epiphron. The sequence continues at coordinate 13,454,565 of OZ009956.1, read as the reverse complement.
TATAACTAGCATCTGCAATGTATTTGCATTACCTGTTCTCCCAAAGTATTGGCCAATTTCTCCGCTATCGCTTTTACAATAAGCTCGCAATTATGATTAGGAACTGTTTGGAGTGCTTCCCGTAATATTGTTACATCCATCCTGGAATAAGGAAAGCTATGTAGTAGTTCTATTATACAAAAAAGTGTAACAGGTTTAATTTATTATCGCTTTCAGATTATTGAAAAATCATACCTAAAATCTTTGTCCACAGTTGTGTCAGAGCCATCTGGGGCAAGAATTTCAAAAAGATGTCCTAATGTATATAGAGCCAACTTGACTAATCTCACTAAGGCTAAATAGCCAACTCTGAAACGAAAAAAATAAAGATAGAACGATAGACGAAAAAGATAGAAGGTAACTAGATTACAATATTTTCAAGCATTCATTTGATGCAGTAGTGTGAGTTGTGGCTTTATAAGTGACAGGTTGCTATTGAGATTCTCGGTTGAATCTTGGTCGAATTTGGGTATTTATAAATTGGCTGTGATCAAATCAGGATGCTTCAAACGCGGTCAATTACTACCCTACTAGTAAAGACGTACTGTGATTTATCAATCTGGTGTGATGTCATATTATGATACCAGATGAGATTTCGAATTCTTAGGCCTAAGAACAGGTTCAGAACAGGAACTTGTTTATTAATAACGACCTTAGACTCACTGCATCATAAATTACATTAAGGTGAGATAGCAGATACGTTTATTATTAAATAAAAAATTAAACAACAAAGTAAACCTTCTGGTGTGTGGCGCAGCATCCTTCAAGAACTCGCTATCAGATAAACATTGTACTAAAAGTGGAGCTTTCTTCACACACGCCAACTGAAAACTCCGGTTGCGTTCTAATCTCGAGTCTGAGGAAGGCATCACCATGCTATATAGAACCTGTAAACACACACATCTAAATGTCTGGACAAACGAAAACCGCAACAAAAGCGACGCCCAGCGGCAGGAGCATAACGCAACGTCACACTGAATGCGTATTTCTATGTGATTCCTGATTAAGTATGCAATTTTTGTGACCAGACACTATATCTGCCAGGCAAAGTGTCACTTAAAATTTATTAGTGTTAATCTACCCAAAACTTTCTGTTCCTCAAATTTTTACTACCAACCTTCCAACTCAACTCCCAAGCTACCAATAAAATAGTCCTGTCTGAAGCGAAGCAAGACCCGCAAGACGCATCGCAATACCATGTATTCGCGCGTAGGTAGAATGTACGTTGGCTTCGAAAGTGTGTATGAGAACTGCGCAAACAAGCACTCGCACCTCAGTACAGAGATGACCATTTGATTGGCGCCAACTATACCAAGCTTCTAAAACTAACGTTCGTTAGCAGTTGTTTGTAGTTACACAATACTAGATTTTCTTATTTCGAATGTCAAGTTACTGAGGACAGAAGGAGACAGAACGGTGTTTTAGTGGGGTTTATGTCATGGCATACCTCTACATTATATGCAACGGTGGGTGGCGCAGGTCCATAAAGCATGTCTCTTAACTTTGTATCCTCGCGACTAAGTAGCGCTTCTGTTAATTTATCCACCTGAAAAGTTATATCACTATAATACATGTTATATACCAAATAACCCATAATTTTAAGATTCATCCAAACGTGAATATTTAAGATTCATTGCGAACCAAATGATATAATACATACTTCCTAAACTCAAAGACCGCGTAAAACCTTCTGAAGCATTTAAATACTACCATATTAGGTGGTAATTACCAAGGATACATACCGTTTGTTTATGACTAGGGCAGATTTGTGATAAAAGATGCGCCGCTTCAGTCAACGGTGCATGAGCTTTTGTAATACCTATGTGTTCTAATTCTAATATAAACGGAAGATACCACGATCCCTGGGCGAAAAGCTGCAATAGAAAAGTATACATTATCAAAAGTTACTGATACATAATTTCTTGAGTACAAAATTACAGGCATATTGGCACAGACCATCACAGAAGCGTTGTATCATTTCCAAATTGTTGTTGTTACAAAGAAAACTGAGGGTAGATTGATTTTTATAAACAGCTGACAATCTTTATCGCCTCTTGAATTGCCGACGCTCTCTCATTAGCTAAAGCTGTAATAATACCATAGATCCAACCAATCACAACAATAATTGAGACAATAATATGATTATCACAACTTTCGCAATAGACTGATTTTAATCTCCCATGTATCCTTTTAATTTTGCATCACGCAAAGGGCTTTGAATATTTTGGCCTACCTACTGTTTTTTTCGAAATAGCGACCACTCATAAAACTTGTATTTATCAATAGCTTGCATGAATACAAGCAAGTATGAAGTAACATATATGAGACAAAATCTTTAAAGCGTCAGGATTCAGAGTTATAATCTATCAAGTCTACTCAATACTTGCTTGTATTGATGCTAGCTAGTGATTTATACAGGATTCATTAGTGGGCGTTATTTCGAAAAAAACTGAAATGGCGGGATGGTAGAGTGTATTCAAATCCCTTTATACGCAGTAAAGTTCAGAATGCTTAAAAAAGAGATAGCAGTTAAAAAATTCAGTATGCTTTGTTGCGACGCTTTGCTTTGACTTTGCGCCAATTTGCCTTGAGCCAAAAATGCGCGGTATACATACGACGCCCGGCAACGCGTGTTCCGGAGTAGGCGGTAGAGGGGGCGACGAGGTGCTAGAATCACTGCTTGACTCGTTAGACGAGCCACAACCTCCGCTGCCGCACACTTGACCATCATAGACCTGCAAACAACGACCTCAATTTACATAGACAAACATAGCCCTGTCAAAGAATGTGGACTTATTTTACTAACGCCATCTAGTCTGAAAAGCGGGACAGCGCTATGGCGGAGACAAGGACAGGCTTATACAGGTGAGGGGCGTGCCCTACAAGTCGGACTCCCAACTTTTTTCTATGAAAGGGCTCATCAAGTACCTACATGTATATATTGATTCTAGTTTTCTATCATGAAATTAATGTTACCAGCCAGAGTTAAACGAATTAGCGGTGTCAAACGGAGCGGCTGATTTGTGGTTGAGTCAGATTGCCAGAATGCTTATGATTTTAAATTAAGATAATTAATTAATAGAACTAATGTATAGTTAGGTACAAGTTTGTCCCAGGGAACGATGGGCTGACGTTCTTTGTTATGTGAAGAAAAGCCCCCAAATAAATCAGATTTAAAAAAAAGATTTTTGAAACCTAAATGAAGAAGTTACTATAGTATCAAGTAGACTACAAGGCTTTTTACTAGATTTCGAAAATGCCTTAAAAAATTATCCAACATACCTTTGCAACAATCATGGTTTTGTCCCGAAGAGGTAATTGTGACAGTATTTTGCGGTCGTGACTCGTGTCAAGTAGTTCTCCATTAACGTATAACTCTAGCTTATTTACATACATTTCTAATTTAATGTTGCTGTCCGTTGTACATTTTAACCTGGAAGAATAAAGCAAACTTAAATCAAGTAGGTTTAAATGCATGGCAAGTGATAAAATAAAGGTGTTGATATAGTACCTTCTCTGAACCGCGGCGCGCAGTGTATGCAGTGTCTCGTTAGAGTGTGAAAATAGTTCTATGTCGTCAATTTGTCTTTGGCCTGTTTGAAAATTAAATCTCACTATTATAGTACACTGCCGTCCTCTGCCTGACCTATAAATTGGAAGTATTTGTCTTTCTGATGTGAACCTCCTGTCACATTCGTTTATATATTCCTGTATGGCACGAATTACTCTACACATGCGAGTACAACATTCCGTCGCATCTAAAAAATAAACACACATGTCAGCTGTTATACACGTAAGTGTTATAAACACCAGGACACAGGTAAGACATTTTGGGTCAAATATAAAACCATCTGATAAAAGCTGTTTTTGTTTAGGAACGATAACCGGCGCGACAATCTACCGATTGCGATCGACCTATGTGTATTGTGAGAATTTCAAGAACACTTGCTCATAGCCAGCATGGCCGCGGCTTCGTAGCTTTTTGTACTTCCGCGGGAACTCCTTAATTTTCCGGAATAAAAAGAAATAATAAAGCGTATGTCCTTCGCCGTGATATAAACAATCTCGCTACCAAATTTCATCCAAATCGGTTCAAAAGATTGGCCGTTAAAGCGTAGCAGACAGACAGACACACTTTTATCGATTGTTTAAAATAGTTATTCAACATAAAACTATCAGGGACGTGGATATTACGACTTTTGGGAGATACCTATCCTCTACTTCACGGATTTCGAAAGTGGTCGATATCGACCCCTCGTGGTCGATTTCGGTTTCCCGGGGGTCGACATAAACGAAACCTGGTTCTAATTATCATACCTAGTCGACAAAGACTTTAGTGTGGTATTTACAAAACAAAGAAACCGTTTTAAAACCAACGAATTCGGATTTAAGGCTGCAACTCACCAATATTGAACCAGATTTAGCTAGCTTGGTATAAAGTCACCAGGTTCATCCATAACACTGAATTTTTTATTTTTTAATCTTTACTTTGTGATGTCTTTTTCAAAAAATAATTACCGACTCAAGTATTTTTACGTAATTTGCATTAATAATTATTAATTACACTTGATATTTACTGAATGTTATGTCTATTTATTTTGATGATAAAATGATGTCAATACAAATGCTTACATTTTGTATAAGAAAAAAATTAGAGATTGGATTTTTTAAAGTAATTTGGCTATAGGGGTCTGAAGCATCAGTACATTTTGGAAAAGGGGTCTCTTGCTCAAATTAGTTTGGGAAACCCTGCTCTATTTAATAATCACTAGCTGATGCCCGCGACTTCGTCCGCGTGGTTTAAGTTTTTTTGATTCCCGCGGGAACTCCTTAATTTTCCGGGATATAAAGTAGCCTATGTCACTCTCCAGGTCCTCAACTATACCCATGCCAAAAATCACGTCGATCCGTTGCTCCGTTGCGGCGTGATTGAAGGGCAAAACAACAAACAAACACACTTTCGCATTTATAATATTTGTATGATTAAAAAATAATGTATTTGAATAGTAGACCTAATTAGTTCTCTGAAACATAATGTACAGTGGTGGTGGTGTTACGGCGACGTACCGGGCTGCAGCTCCATGTCCTTCTGCAGGCGCTGCGTGCGCGCGCAGCACTGCGTGAGGAACGCCTCGTGGTGGTGCGCGGGCGACAGCGCCGGCCCCGTGCATGTGCACACCTCCCGCAGCAGCTCGATGCCGCGCGCCGATATGTCGTCATCGCATTCCGTTATGACCTGCACCGATTGATATATTATTATAATCATCACAGCGTAAGTAAAGTACGCGCGCGAATTGAATGCATTCGGGGCCGAAGCGGTGAGAATTTTGTTCTGTCCTAGTAGTATGTGTGATGCACCGAGTAGTAAACCTATTGAGAGCTAATAGGCTAATTTTCGCTTTGAAACACAACTCACCACTTTCTGGCGGGGGACGGGGTAATAATGGGATTTCTTATTGGCTGGCTCAAGATCAACTATACACAGTTATATATGTTACCGCGGCACTTGGGCTGCCCGCTGCGCGACAGAAAATATATCGATAAAGTCTAATAGGTATATATTACCAGTATTGGAAAATCAATACAAATCATTTTATTCAAACAGTAAAATACCACCATATTATGTACGATTATAGATAACTAGCTGATGCCCGCGACTTCGTCCGCGTGTATTAAGGTTTTTGGTTCTCGCGGAAACTCTTTAATTTTCCGGGATAAAAAGTAGCCTTTGTGTTATTCCAGAATAAAATCTATATCTGTGACAAACTTCATCCAGATCCGTTCAGTAGTTTTTGCGTGAAAGAGTAACATCCATCCATACATCCATCCATCCATACATCTATCCATCCAAACTTTCGCATTTATAATATTTATTTGATTATACTGACACTTATTTTAATCTTGAAATTATTTCTTAGGCGCTTCTTTTTTGCATTATTATACAATACTAGATGATTCCCGCGACTTCATCCGCGTGGACCAAGTTTTTTCGATTCCCGCGGGAACTCTTGAATTTCCCGGGATACAACCTACCCCTGTACCAAATTTCATTAAAATCGGTTGAACAGATAAATTTTTTGATTCCCGCGGGAACCTTTGAATTTTCTGGGATAAAAAGTAGCCTATGTTCTTCCCCGGGATACAACTTATCCCTGTACCAAATTTCATCAAAATCGGTTGAACAGATGGGCCGTGAAAGCGTAGCAGACAGACAGACACACTTTCGCGTTTATAATATTAGTATGGATTAGTATGTATACTAAAGAACTTAAGTTTTCAACAGAAACTTTTTAATATAAGTAGTAAACAATCAAATATATAATAAACCTTTAACCTGCTCTTTTACTTCAGAATTGTTCGGAATTACTAAATAAATTAATGTATTGGCATTCAACTATCGATATAACTTATCGATAGTTGCACAGGTTACACTGGGCAATGCGTGGAAGAGACGGAGATATGTAGAACTACATGTGAAAGACAAAGAAAAACTGAAAGACATTATTTTTATGCGTATTAATGATTTTTATTTATTATTACTTAACTACACTTAATTAGGAAATGCTATCCCATCCTTTGCATAGCTGGAGGTATTGCTTCTCTTTCCACACCATTTAATGCTGCAAAGAGGCATATTTTTCGTCTTTTTTCTCGATCAATTCCCGAGCACTGTCGAATACGGACTGAGGGCGACTTTAGGCACAAAACGTAGCGTTAGCAGTCATACTGGTGAGGCGGCCCGCTATGCTCAGTCAACTGGTTGTATGGTCTGTGGTGTGATGTCTAGACATATGCCACACATTGGTAACGAGATTCTTACCGGTTTATCTAACGGCCCGACAGCATACAATTTGCGCGCGTACTGTACAATTATATTTTAGTGGATCGACGATTGAAGTGGATTTTTGCGCTAGTTTGTATTAAAAATTCTGCCAATTTGGAGATACTCTGCCCCACTACGCCCCTGTTGCTCTATCTATAGTTCGCGCGCGAGTTGCAGAATGAGAGAGATGCATGGTAAATGTATGGTGACAGACATGCATTTACTCTGCATTCAACTCGCGCGCAAACTGTAGACGCCTCCGCGGGATGACAAGTAGGAATCCTATACTATAAAATATCTCCTTAGACTGCTAATATTTAAACTTTTCAAGTGGTTTGTAAGAATACACATAGAACAGATAAAAATGTATTTTTAAGGCTCTACTCACCCTCCATAAATAATCTAATCCTATGAGATCAGCATCATTAAGTAAAAAACTACGACGTTTAACCTTAAGTTTGCCTTCTTTGGAATTGACAGCTTTAAAAAATCTGAAACAACACATACATAATGTAGTTTCCAAGCCTTAAAACACAGTCATAAAATCCAAATCTCCATTGATTATTAGTATTACCTCTCGAAACATTTGATACCCGAGTGAGTCAGTAGATTTGGGGACAGTGTCATAATGTTTCGCCGAAAAAAATGCAGATTTATATTGGGATCTAAGTCTGGCTCCTCCCCCATTAGTTTGCTGAACCAACGAAAACACGCTTCACGATCCCCAAGGTGTGCCGGCCGTTCGGCTAGGCACATCCAAATTTGTTTTGCCTGGAAAGGAAAGGAAATTAAATAGTTTTAGGTCACTGTCTCAGTAGGCGTACAGTTTTCATCTTATTGTCTATGCATAGTGTGCTGGGAGACATATCTTCGTACTTCCGTATGACATACATTACTCAAATTGTGGCTGCTTCGCTCGACGACGCACCAGATTGTCTTTGATTTGCAGCCGAGAGTCAACCGACTTATTTCCGACCAACTTTATACCAAAACCTGCACTCCAAACGTTGTTACAAATAATCATACTAATATTATGAATGCGAAAGTGTGTTTGTTTGTTGGTTTGTCCTTCAATCACGGCTCAACGGTGCAACACATCGACGTGATCATTTGCATGGGTATAGTTGAGGGCCTGGAGAGTGACATAGGCTACTTTTTATCACGGAAAATTAATAAGTCCCCATGGGAATTAAAAACCGCGCGGCTCCACGCGGGCTTTAGCTAGTAATTACATATTTTTTTATGTATTGTATCATGTGAATATACCTGTTCAGCGCATAGCCATAACTGTCCATCCTTCAGCAGAAACCTAAGGAAACTAAGGCGCTCGTGAACTTGCGCTGCGTGCGGGTATCTCCCGTCTGGCAGCCAGTTCTCCCAGTCTATTTCTCCCTCTTCTGTGAGAAATAACTTCATTAGCAAGTTTTCCAAATGCAGGTAACTTTAAATCATAATAATATACAGAGTGATAATTTGAAATGGGTATGTATTTGCAACACTGCCAACTATAACTTGTACATACGTATACAGTTAAAGGTTTATAGGAAATTCCATTCGATGTTTTGAAAGTGCCATTCCCGAAATTTCTAGCAAGAACTCTGATGTATGGTGACCTCCCTGGTGCAGTGTTGAGCGCTGTTGCCTTTACGTGGGAGGTCCCGGGTTCGATTCCCGGCAGGGTCCATTTGGGAATTTATAATTTCTGAATTTTCTTTGGTTTTGTCTGGTAGGAAGCTACGGGCACGGCTAGTTACCACCCTACCGGCAAAGGCATACCGCCAAGCGATTTAGCGTTTCGGTACGATGCCTTGTAGAAACCGACTACGGGTATTTGTTTAATATAACTGCCATACCCCTAACAGGTTAGCCTACCTGCTACCATCTTAGACTGCATCATCACTTACCATCAGGTGAGCTTGCAGTCAACTTGTGAAGAGTAAAAAAGTATGCCCTTTTTTTAAATACAGATTTAGACAAAAGTATTGACAGGAAGTCCCATAAGTTAAGGATAGTCTTTTTTATGCCAACAATTTATTTAAGCATTCTCTTGAAACTTTTTCACTTAAAATCTGAATGAATTTTGTCATTTTCCTTCAGTTATTGACCTACTTCAAATAAACTCCACGTATGAACTCGTCTTACCAGCCAATTTGGTGCGAACAGCGTCCATATACAGCGTCAGTGAGTCAGTGACGAGTATGACCAGCGAGTGCTGCGTCTGCAGTCGGTCTATGAGCTCCTGGCGCGTGACGTGAGGCCGCACGCCCGAGCCGCCCCCCGCCTCGTACAAGCAACAAATCTCGCGCATCATCTTCAGCGCTGGCAACACCCACTTGTCGTTGCTCTTCAACTCCTCCACGCATCTAAGACAAGCTTTCTATTGCTTATAGGCGGAAATCGCATAAAAAACTCTTAAGGTGTATCTAAACATCAAGCGGCATTCGTGATCGGCGGTCGCGTGCCGGATGCCGCGCAGTTACTTAATCCTTAACAGTCTTATTCATAAAAATCCCTTATTATAGGTTTACAATGTTCATTAGCTAAAATGCTCATTAGGCCTATTAAACGTTTCATAACTTTCTTTATTCATAAAGGTTCAATAAACCTCTCACAACTAAATTGTCGCTATAGGTAAATGTCATTACCAGAGTGGGGCAAAATTGGTCCTGCATTCGCGGCGTTGCTGCCGCGCACTTGTCGCTCTTATGTTTAGATAGAGACACCTCTAGAGCACCTTTACAAACAGCGTATTTTCTACACGACATGATACGATTTAATTACTTTTTCTAAAAAATGATATGAAATGTGCACATTTTATACCCTGTAAATGAGTTCGAAAGTTAAACTTCCCGGCCTAGGCCAGTAAAGAACGTATGTATTTTCATTACATATCATAAGTTTGAATTAGAATCTTTCTTCCTGAATATCTTGTAACTTGTTATAATGTTCTTTGGCCTAAATAGTTTAAATTTGGAACTACCGTATTACGCGTTCAGCATTCACAGCGCAAAAAAAAATATATTTATTGTTTATCTTTATAATATTGAAAGGCGGGAATTAACTACATGCCTAATCGTTATAATTTATTATTTAAAAGTGACGAAAAAATGAGTTCGAGTGAGGATATTATGGATTTAGATTGTACGCCTCCTTTTCTGAGAGCGGAGGCCGAATTAGCTAAAAATAATTTGCTTCCGCCGAAATCCAAAGAAAAGTCACTTGTTTCATTTTTTAGAAAAGCACTATACACACGTCGACCGGGAGAGCATTTCTGGTCTCGTACTAACACTCGACCAGAAAACGCGTACTTCCCGGTCTCGCGATGTAATGTACTGTTAATGCGATTCTAACGCGAGAAGTTACAGCCAGAAACCTATGCACACGTCCAAAAATGCAGACGGCCAAATTTGCTGGCATAATTTGTCTGCCTTTGGCCGATCTCACTTTACACAAAATAACAATGTTAAACAGAGATATTATAAAAACTATTGTTTGTATGTTTATTCGTTTGTTCATTCGATTGAATTGAATCTTTGTTCAGTTGTCGTTGGCACTTGCGTAAAGTTTTCTGACATAGCTCCAGTAACACTACGAACAGAAAATAGGTAGCAAGAGCAAATCGCCTTAAATTACATTTCAATTTTCATATTAACTACATATTTTGAAATTATTTTATACGAACTCTCATGACGTCTATAGAAGTCGAATAGCAGCAGTGTTTTAATTGATGTTTAAGAAAGTTTAGTTTCCTAAAGATTGCCAGCCACTGATTCAAATTTTTTTTATACTATTTTTACAATAGTTGAATATCGACACCGATTTAATACGTACTTATCTAGCCATAAAGTTTTTTGAGCGTCGCGGTCCTGACTGCAGCTGTAATCCAGTATTTTGATAAGATTTGCCAGCGCCACATCCATTATTTCCGTGCATACTTCGTCCGAGTGCGCCAAATTCCAAAACAGTACCAATACCTGTAAAGAGAGATAGCAAGTATCCTATATCAATTCATATTAATGAAAAGAACAATATTTCGTAAATTCAAATGTGTTACTAGTTCGGTTATTTATTTATTCCTGATGATGCCTCGTCTTTTTCGTGAATTTTGTTCTATTAAAATTAAAATAGTAGGTTTTTACTCACTTTGTTAGCCATTACACCATCCTTGTCATCTTCTGCTAGCCGTCGTATCACTTCTAGTAATTTATCACTCTGTTTCTTACTGGATGTCGCCCAACTTGCCTGATACAAATAACACGATTTAGGATTTAATAGCAATCCTGAACCAACCATAGAATATACAGGATGTCTTATTAGAGAGAGCCGGGAAAAGGAAGAGTTTTTTAGTAGTGATTTATCGTGGCAAATTACGCAATCTTTAAATTAACAGGTCTAATTTGGGGTCTGCCTTTCCACAGTAAGCAGTATGTAAGGGACAGCTAAATATTTTGAGGTATCATTTTAGATTAGCTTAGAGATTGTGTACAACAGAATTAGCCACAATTACTATCGTTAAACAAGTTAACTTTTAAATTCGATTTCAGTGCAACTTCTGAGCTAGGGTTTTCGACAAAAAGACATCCTATTTATCTGTTTATATTTGTTTTACCTTAAAACAATCAAACAAATGATCCAACTGGTCCGGTGTAAAATCCCACGCCAATTTAGCGAGTAAGTCGTGAAGGTTTTTCACTATTGCCTCATGCTTCCCTTGCTGAGCTCGCCATATCGCGTCCAAGTCTTCCCTAGTTAGAGAGTTCTCTTTGATCATAAACCTAAGCATTTTCTCCAGCCTGTCCACATACTGGGGCTGGTGGAGCGAATCTCGTAACACTATATCCACAACTTTGTTCTCGCGTATCCAATTCTAAAAACAGAAATAATTATCTTACAAAAAATCACGTAGATTCACAAAATGAACTCGTCTCAGATATCATCCTACATACAAAGTAAGTGAATAACAAAACAATGGACATCATATAGTTACATGAATTCTAATGGCCGGCTCTGGTTACCAACTAGTGCAGTTTAGTGAGGCGCGTTCATTCTTAGATTAAACGGTCTCTAACTGGACTAGTTTTCTTAAGGGCATCGTATATTACGAGACGACAGTCATGAGCCACATAAGCCGCATGCAACGCATTATTCAATGCTATATTATATGCGAATATCGGTTTCATCGATGATAGTTTAGGCGCTGTGCTGCATGTTATGTAGATATTGTGAGTGAAGTGCGTGTTTGTGTTCTTGTATAAACAGATAATTGTCTCAATATCTGAGAAAAAATTACATACCGTAATAACTGTAGGCGTGAGCCACTCTGGTTTTGGTTGCTGTGATATTGAACTGATGAGTTGATTAATTTCATTCAATGCTGACATTTTGCCATTAAACGATGACATTTGTAACAATCGCAGGATCATCTTCAAACGGAACATTTCTAACGCTGCAATAAAATAATATTACTGAAACTTCAAATTACGACTTTGATAAACGATAAATGATTTATTTATTTCACATAGGTGACACAAGTTGTCCTATACATAGAACGGCGAGTGCCGGGAAACACACGCAGCATTTGCAGGGCACAATTCTCCCGCGCCCAAGTTTAGACTAAGAGATAGCTGCACTTTTTTGTAACTATCGCCTGAAAAGCTGATTCAGTATTAGGTGGGTGTAGGGCTCTACTTATGTCAAAAGTGAAAGTCTGCCCGCATATGGATGGGCCTTTCGCTAGATATGGCCGCTCAAAAACGTTTTATCGTTACTAAAAATGAACCATAGTTAGAAAAGCTGATTCTTGTACAGTGTTAAAGTATGCGCAATACCTATTTAAACAGTATTAAAACTGACGCTATTCATCGGGCCTTTCACTAGATATCACCTCTCAAAGACGTTATGAACATACATACTGTAAAAAAATATTAGCAATTATTGTCGTCACGTTGATTGCTATTAAAAATTATTAAGGCGTAAGAATTTATTTAACAGCAATCAAAGTGACGGCATAATAATTGCTAATATTTTTTAAAAAAATTTCAGCTATCTCTTATAATTTTAGGACAATATCGACGAATATTTGCACGGCTGACGTCCAATCATAGCACGGCAATACGATTTGTGTTAAGATACAAAAAAATTAATATAAACCTCATCCTAGTCAAAGTCAAACACAACTTATACAAACCTAAATAAATGGCAAATAAGTTAAAAAAAACTTGAGAGGTGTCTAGGGACACCCGGATGGAACGAACTTCACGCGCGAAGTTCGAAGAAACACGCGCACGCTGCACGGCTTACAACTATAGCATAAAGTGTCGTTACAACTTTTGGTCTTAATTTCTTCCGTCTAGCCCCCTTTCGTAACGCGCGATAAGGAACTTCGTTCCAAAAGATAAGGAACTTCATCCCAACATTATTTTAAACAAACAGTTTACTAGAAACAAAATTATCATAAAATATCATGTGTACCATTTCCCCGCTTGCATAAGCAGCTGATTAGCAGATGTAACGGCGAGCCTGGCGACGATTGCAGGTCACGATCAGAGACGATGTAGCAGCAAAGGGGAGGGTCATACACCGCCCCTTAGCAGCTACAGGGTCCCCAACCGACCTCAGCGCTCATGTCCATGTCCATGTAATTTTCATCAAGTCCTTTTCCATGTTTACATTAATAGCTAGATATACGAGATCATACGAGTAAGGATACAACATTTTATCATTTTATCATAAAAGCAAGAAACAACAACATTTTTCATTTAAATCTATAAAATTACAATACCTAGCACATTTTAATTTATTTTATTTATTTATTTACATATCTTTATTGCACACACAGAATAGACAGTATACACTATACAGTATAAAAGCAGTGGTTAAGACTAGCACATTATAATTTATTTTATTTATTTATTTACATATCTTTATTGCACACACAGAATAGACAGTATACGCTATACAGTATAAAAGCAGTAGTAAGACTACATAGAAGTGTTAACGCAAAGGCGGTCTTATTGCTAGAGCAATCCCTTACAGACAACCTTTGGTAACCTTTTGAAATTGTAAAAGTGCGTTTTGACTGAAGCAGAAAAGAGCGTAGTGGAGCGCAGACGCGTGCTCTTAATATCAGACTAGTAAAAAATTACTTGATCAAATTATCGTATCATCTAACAATAATCTGATTGGTCGATCGAACTCATCTCTGCTCTGCTCTGCTTCAGTGGAAATGCAGCCAAAAGAGATACTATATACAATCAGTCGACGAAAACGTCTAGACAGAGCAATCCAGCGGGGTCACGGGGGCGAGACGGGTGACGGATTACACCGACGGGCCGAGCAAATTTAATTACATATTTTACAGTAGCAAATCGGTCGGTTAGGTGTTTACAAGTTACGACCGAAAAGCAGGCTCGCCCGCGAACATCAGCGGCGTCGTATGATTATGAGTTTACGCTATTAGTATAAAAATTATTTCCAAAAAACCGACTTCCAACGCCACTGTAAAGTACAAAATAATTTTGATTTCTACCCACTATGTTGAAGTCGGGCGGGTATAGCAAGGATAAGTAAAGTTGACGCATCAGACTCGCCAGACTTCAACATAGTGGGTAGAAATCAAAATTATTTTGTAATTTACAGTGGCGTTGGAAGTCGGTTTTTTGGAAAGAATTTTTTATGGGACCACCTCGAGAGCTTCCCTCGACTGATAGAAAAAAAAATCAAATCGGTTCAGAAACCACGGAGATATGCACCGACATACATTTAAAATATATATATATACTAGCGAATGCCCGCGACTTCGTCTGCGTGGTTTAAGGTTTTTTGGTTCCCGCGGGAACTCCTTAATTTTCCGGGATAAAAAGTAGCCTACGTCCTTCCCCGGGATACAACCTATCCCTGTACCAAATTTTATCAAAATCAGTTGAACAGATACATTTGTTTGATTCCCGCGGGAACTCTTCAATTTTCCGGGATAAAAAGTAGCCTATGTGCTATTCCAGACTATAATCTATCTCTGCGCCAAATTTCATCCAGATCCCTTCAGCCGTTATGGCGTGATTGAGTAACAAACATCTATTTGTGGTTTTTTTGGTTCCCGCGGGATCTCTTTAATTTTCCGGGATAAAAAGTAGCCTATGTGCTATTCCAGACTATAATCTATCTCTATGCCAAATTTCAGCCCGATCCGTTCAGACGTTGGGGCGTGATTGAGTAACAAACATCCATACATCCATACATCCATCCAGACATCCATCCAAACTTTCGCATTGAAAATAATTCTATAAAACTTCCACCCACTGCGGGGCCTTAAAGACCCAGGCAGCCGGTGGTCAGGGTTATATAAATAAAATTAATATTTATTATTATTATTATATATATTTGATATATATTACGCGCAGAATTGACAACCTCCTCCTTTTTTGGAAGTTGGTTAAAAAGCAGCAAATTAGACCTAATTTACCTGATATTAAACTTAGGTTAAAGGTAGGTATTTTATTTATTTATTTATTTATTCATTTATTGCATGATTGTAAGTTACATAAAGATGTTACTTAAAAATAGTACAAATCACAATCTGCCAAATAATGGCGTGCAAAATTTCAAGAAACATTCATATTATATTAATAGAGAATAAGTTATTTACTACTGGATTTTTTTTTTTTTTAACGAAGTCAACAAGAAATCTGAATTCATAATAAACGAAAGCAATTATTTTAGGTCTATGTAATATAAATATAAATGTCAAATACTTAATACTTAAATGTCAAAATGTTACAGATCTCGAAATAGTTACATTAATTAATATATTATTTAGCATATATTTATATAGAAAAAAAGTCAGAATATTATGTCAATTAGCTATAAGTATGATAATAGGTCAGGATTCTTGAAGCATTCGTTTATCGATTATGTTATTTTGTTGCAAGAATTCATTCACTGTATAAAAATTCTTTGCAAGTAACCATTTTATACATACAGTTTATATTAAATTGTTTTGTTGGAAGCTTTTTTATTTCCAATGGTAGCTTGTTGAAAATTTTTATACACATCGCGTAACAATTTTTCTGAAAGAGTGCTGTTTTTGAGACTCTATCAAATACCAGTTTATTCTGATATCTCAGTGCTCTTTTTTCAACAAAATCATGAAGAGTTTTGAAAATGTGCGGGTTTAACTTTACAAACTTTGCTATTTCCAGAATGTACATACAAGGGAGCGGCAATATCTTGAGCTTTTGAAAAGCAGGCTTACATGAATGATAGGGTGCCATGCTAAGAATTGCTCGAACACATTTTTTTTGCACTAAAAATGCCCTATTAACATCAGTTGAGTTTCCCCAAACTATCAGGCCATATCTAAGCACTGATGATACGTACCCATGATATGCTGTAAGAGCAGTTTTGATACTACTTGTTTTAACAAGTCTACGTAATACATATACAAATCTGTTAAGTCTATTACAAACAGTATTAACTTGACATTTCCATGAGCAATGCTGGTCTATTTGTATTCCTAAAAATCTACATTCTTTTACTTCTTTTATTTTATTTCCTGCATAGTTAATGTTCAGATTTACATGCTTTTTATTATAATTTCTAAACTGAACGTAGTTTGTTTTACTTATGTTAATACGTAAATTATTAAGGTCAAGCCAATAGACTATTGATTTTATAGCATTATTTATGTCAGATTCAAATTTACTTATATCATTATTATTACAGGTCAAAAGTATTGAAATGTCATCAGCAAAAAGTGTCATAGTATAATTATTTGAAATGTCTGGTAGATCGTTGATGTAAAAAAGAAATAATAAAGGCCCTAGAACAGTGCCTTGTGGAACACCATATTTACTAACTTCATATGTCGATTTGTAAGTTGACATTTCGTGCAAACCATTTAAATTTTGTATTTCTACACACTGTTTTCTGGATTGTAGAAAAGATTTAATCCAATCGAACGCTTTACCTCTAATACCAAAGTTTTCAAGTTTGTCCATTAAGATATTATGAGCAACGAAATCGAAAGCTTTTGTCATGTCAATAAAAACAGATATTGCCAGTTTTTTCTGGTCCATACTTTTTACAATTTCACTAACCATATTAAAACAGGCTTGCGTCGTTGATTTTTTACTTTGAAAACCAAACTGTACAGATTGAAATATTTTGAATTTATTAGTAAAATCAGTAATGCGTTTATGCATAGCCTTTTCAAAGATTTTTGACAATATGGGCACTAGAGTAATAGGACGATAGTTGCTCAGCTGGCTTTTATCGCCCTTTTTATGTAATGGCTTCACTGTTGAAAGTTTCAAAGCGTCAGGAAAACAACCTTGAGAAAATGATTCATTTATTAAGTGAGTTAGAATCGGTGCTAATTCATTTTTGCAGTATTTTATTATTTTTGTTGTTATTTCATCATATCCGACAGCATTAGTGTTATTCAACGACATTATAATTTTTATTACCTCTTTGACAGTATAAGGTCTCAAAAATATCGTGCTCAGTATACGTGTTTTATTGGTAATGCAACATTTTCCATTATCCTTATTTGTGAGACCTATAAAATATTTATTAAAGCTATTAGCAATTTCACTGGGATCTGTTAATATTTTTCCATTAATATTTACCTCTGTGATAAAATTTTTGTTCAGTTTATTATTGGAATTCTCTTTAATAATATCCCATGATGCCCTGCATTTATTTTTCGCATTTGTCACATACTTGTCATTACTTTTTTTTTCCGCGATTCTAAAACATCGTCTGAGCGTTTTACAGTATTTAGTGTATTTATTTTTATTTAAGTCAGATTTTTGTTTATAAAATTTCATTTGTAGTTCTCTTTTAGTTTTACAGCTCACCTTTAAGCCCTTTGTTAACCACCTTGGCCTAACTATTTTGTTTGTTATTTTTACGCGTGATTTTGGAAAACATAAATAATATAATAATGTAAAAAGTTGATAGAATTCTTCAAATGCTTGATTAAAGTTTGAATTTTTAAACGATTCTGAAAAAGATAATTTTTTTAAATGTTTACGAAACATCTCCATATGGTCCCTGTTATAGTCTCTTTTAAAAATGAAATAGTAATTTAAGGGGACGTCTGGTTTAACCGTTGGCACAAACAGCATTTGTGCTGTGTCATGATCGGATAAACCTAAATGTAAAATCTCTCCTTGGGCATCAGGTATATTGCTTAAAATATGGTCTATACAAGTATTTTGTCTAGTTGGTTTGTTAATATGAAATGTCAAATTATAATTTTTTGCTATGTCAAATAAATTAGTGGAGTCCTTAGAATTTTTATAATGTTTATATTTAGGTCACCAGCAATGATAATTTTTTTATTACTATACTTAGTGCATATATCATGTAGAGTAATTTCAAGAGTATTTAAGAATGAAAGTACGTTCGATTTAGGTGTGCGGTATAAACAAATCACTAATATATTATGACTTTTAACATTGATACCGCAACATTCGAAAACCTCATCGGCTGCATGTTTTTTTATAGAATCCAAAGAAAGAAATTCTAACCCATGTTTAACCAGAATGCAAACACCACCACGCCTTTGTTTTCTGGTTCTACAGTGTATTGATGCTAAATTGTACCCATTTATGTTTATATTTTGTTCACTGCCTATTTCAATAAAAGTTTCTGTAAGGCATATAACGTCCGGTTTTTTCTTATCATCATAAAGTTGAGTAAGAGCAACTTCTAGTAAGTTTTTTTTGCTATTTAAACTGGCAATATTTTGATGCATAATTCTTAAAAAATTATACGCGTTAGTCTCGAAAAAACTGTGTCTCATTGATTATCGTATTATTTTTTTCAATAGTCGGAAAGTACGAGTTTATTTTTGTTTGAACTCCATTACAAAAGCTAATTATATAAATCAACACCAAAAATATATGTCGCCATTTGCTTTTATCACAATATCACTCAAGCACATTTATACACAGTAGTTTCCTTTTATGAAAGCCCTAGAGTAATGTATAGACTGAGTAGTAACAATATGATTCTCATAGCACAATCATTCCTACAGTCTTTTAATATAAATATGATAGAATTTTTTCATATTAATGTGACTTACATTTAAGTAGACTGTGATGTTGTGGTGTCTTGATAGATACACATTTGCATGCTCTAATCAAGCAGGACACTGTGTCAGTCTTATTCTCGCTGCCACGCGCTTCCCTTTTTAGCTCATCATCTGTAAGACTCTCTAGTAGAGTTGGAATACATTCCTGAAAAAAAAAAACAGACATTTAATAATATCTTTATGCAATTTAAGCTATTAAATGGGAATATTAAATAAACATACCAGCACTGGTAAGAGGTAAACAGTTACTGTGTGAGGTGTAAGAAGGTCATGACAAAGGCCCAAAGGCCTAAGAAGTTGCCACACAGCAGCAACGCGAGTCTCTCCACTAGTTGATTGCTCCAATGATGATGGCTGCTCATTGCGAGTTGTGCTCTGCAACAATTTATTTAATATATAGGCAACAAATATTCGGTAACTATTCGGCACTAGGCCTATTTTTCCTTTTATATTTTCTCTTGGCCTATTAAGACTTATAATACCTCTGAATACTGAATACCTAAAAACAGGAGAAATAATTAACAAAAAAAAACAGTAAATATATTATTTATGTAAGTTTTTGGATCACATATACAATGCACATTATGCAAATCTTCACCACTTTCTTAAAAGTGAATCAAAATGTATACATAAACTATTCCTTTGGACAAATCAACTTTTATTTACACCCGTTGCAATAAATTTAGTGTTAAAATAAGTAAGTACCTATCGAGGCTTATAACATCCTCATAACATTCTTTTTTTTACTATTTTGTACCGCCATAAGCCTAGATAATGATGAGCCAAATCGATATCATGCTTATTTTTGGACATTCAATCCATACTTCCATACTAATATTATAAATGCGAAAGTGTGTCTGTCTGTCTGCCTGTCTGCTACGCTTTCACGGCCCAACTACTCAACCGATTTTGATGAAATTTGGTACAGAGATAGGTTACATCCCGGGGAAGGACATAGGCTACATTTTATCCCGGAAAATTGAAGAGTTCCCGCGGGAATCAAAAAAATGTATCTGTTCAACCGATTTTGATGAAATTCGGTACAGGGAGAGGTTGTACCCCGGGGAAGGACATAGGTTGCTTTTTATCCCGAAAAATTGAAGAGTTCCCGCGGGAATAAAAAAAACAATCCACGCGGACGAAGTCGCGGGCATCATCTAGTATCAAATAACGAAGCAATCACCCTTCTAAGTTTGTATGAAAAAAGTGGTGTCCTGCGCAGAATTTTAAACTTTATGTCAATTTATATTATCAAGGTACATACAATACATATTTCTACAGAAAAATCATCTGTCTTGCAGGTGAAGGCTCTAATGTGATTTAAATTAAGGCAAAAGATATCCCATACATACCTCAATACTATCAGTCATAGATGACATATTTTCAGTAGCATTGACTATATTCTCCTCACTTTCTTTTTCGGTTATTTCACTAGTAACTTTTTCTTCACTATTTACAGAAGTAGTCAAATCTGATTTTTTAAAACCCATAATTGATTCAAACCTTTCTCTAAGCTTAACAAAACCACCTGCTTGACCAAACCTGAAAATTATGTATTAATCAAAAGAAATGCTTACAAGTCATGGAGAATGTAAAATTTATTGTAAATAATAATTTTCAATTGGAATTTGTGAATATGTACATTGAATTCAAGCTAAAATATAAATTCCAAAACTAATTTTAACAACTCTGAAAGATAATAATTGCATACATACACATTAATAAGATGGACCAGCCATCCTCTTGGTGTACGATGATCCTGTGACCTGGCAAATACTTCCAATTCCTGGGTTGAGCCTTGGCCCCCCATAATAGAAATATTGGTAATAGATAAACCTTCACAAGTTCTTGATGCATTAAATGTATGAAATCTAAAAATAACAAAGATTAATTCAGCAATTCTATGAACCCAATATATTTTAAAATACATGCTTAATATTAATATCATACTTGTTGCCTGGATTAAAGACCATATACAAAAGATGTAAAAATCTTGGATCATCCAATTTCATGGCACATAATTTAACAAGCTTTTCACAATTTGATCGCACACATTGCTGAATATTATTTTTCCATGATGAAACTGCATCATCTGTTAGTATCTTTGTAAAAGATACTGTCAGGGCATCATTATAAAACTGTTGACAGAGTAGATTATTCACATCTTCACCTGTTGACAAATTTATTTATTAATGAATTGTTTTACTGCAACTTAAGCGAAATACTCTTTTAAAAACTACAAAATGTACATCATTCAATGTCTTTTACAAGATAGTAAGATGCAATGATGAATCAGCTTCGACAGTTAGGAAATTCAATACCTTTTGTTGCTAATTCCATAGATGCAATTAAAAGGGCCTCAAGCTCTTGTTCAGGCAAAACTGGTACTACCCAACGTGGGTGGGATATTTTTTCTTCTAATGCTTTCAACTTGGCCTCGGGGAATGCCATCTATAAAAGGTGTAAATTAACATTATTTCATCATAATTTTATAATCAATATACCTAGTGTCTTAGCCACTAGAATATAATTACCTCCCCAGGCATATGGTCTTGTTCCTTCATTGATATTGTCATTATTATAACATAACTCTAACCATTTCCTGTCCTGAAAAAAAGAAAATCTGTAAAACTACAGAAAAAATTACATCAAACATAAGTATAACAGACTGTATTGATCACAGTTCTTACTTACCGTAAAGTCGTTAACAAAACCGATACTATAAAGAGTGTAAAAATAAAAATTTTAACGTATTTAAATTACCAAGAGAGGCAAATTACACACTTTGATGTTCATATTTGCGGTAAAGAACACAGTAAATCAATATATTCACATTGTCAATATGCGCACTACGTTACAAGGAAATTTTGTCGCAGATAAAGCCCAGAGTATAATATTTTCGTCACATAAGTAAATATCAACTAATAACACAAGGAACCTAATAATAATCTATTTAAAAAATCATAATTTCGATCAGCCGGCGCGACAAAATGGCGTCATTGTTCTAAACAAGGTAGGCAATAAGATTACTACAAGAATAATATTTTATTAGATTATCTATTGCATATTTGATAGCGTTAAAATTTAAATAAGAATTAATCTTTTACCTTATTTGTTGCACTTAAAATACAGAAAAATATTTGAAGTCACAATTAGCACTACACTAAACACTTTGACGTAATAACGAAAATAGATGAAATATTTTTAGGGAAGGTACCTATTAGATGTATCGTGTTTCAGATAGTATATTTTTTTGTATACATACAAAAAATTACACTAATTACATTAATTACATTAATTACATTTCATATCCTTCGTTTTAGGCCTTTTATGTGAATTCACAAATAGACAAAATCATATAAAATTCTAGATGATGCCTGCAATTGTACGCATGAATTGAGGATTTTGAAATCCTGTATGAATTCCTTGATTCCCTCTGAAATAATGCATTCACCCCACCAAATTTTGGTCAAGCGCGGCGGCCAATCTTCTCAAAGGTGCGCAAACTACGCGATAGAATATATTAATAATTATTATGGTGTAGATACTTAGTGTGCGAAATGCGTGCGTACACTCCAATACGACCGGAGAGATTTAAGCGCAGGGGGGTTACTATGAGCTCTTAAAGGGACAGAAATTGAACTGCAGCACAGTTCAATGCAGTGTCTGCCTACCAGTTCAGTGCCTTGAAGTTAAGTGCAGTTCAATGTCTGTCCTGCTATAAGAGCTCATAGTAACCCCCCAGGACCAACATCATTACTACCATGGAACAGGAAATCTGCTTATTATTAATACTACCAAAAACTTCCTAACATGCTGATAATTTCTTGCCAGAAAAACTCAATACTTAATGGTTTTTGGGTCAGCTCAGGAATCGTACCATGGACCCCGTCACCTGCGACAAAACACGCTTATCACCAGACCGATGAGGCACTTGCATGCTCGATTTGAAGGTTTTAGTAGTAATAAAAAGTAGACAGGACAGGACATAGTATCTCTGTACCATTGAGAATCTAGTAGAATTATTGTGAAAAAGCAACAATCATTAGTTTACAATCTCATATAATTTACTGAATTCATGAATGCATTGATCTTGATGCAATAATGCATTGCAGCCAATTGAATTTCGGATTTTGAGCCACAATGGTCATAGGACAGGAGTCACTGGGCGGTATGGAAGCTCTTACTTGTAAGGCTAGCTGTGAATATATTATATCGTTTGAAATAGAGGAATACTGTAACTAACACTACATAGTGATAAAGAAAAAATTAATTTGTATTTTTTTAAATAATATTGTAGTTTTGGTTTGTATAGACCTAGCTTTACAATAAAATTAAACAGGTGTTCATGTTGTGAATTATCTGTGTTTTGAGCAAAGACATTACACGTAATGTCTTTGGTTTTGAGTCTATGATGATTTTTATGTTTATTGGTCTGTAATACTCACAGTGCACAGACATAATAAAGAAAAGTCACAGTGCGATCACCCATGACTAGAATCCAGAGCCGTTAAGCCAGTTAAATAAAAGTAAAAAAAATGATCACCCACGATCATAGAGTAAGTATATATCATATTATAATATATTGCTCACGATAATGAGGCTAGAACCCAGAGCCGTAAAGCCAGTTAATTTAAAATAAAAAAAACCACGATCATGGACTTTTTTCCGGTCGGTAAACGGGTAAACGCCTGTGGTAAACGCAGAATCGTAAACGCTTCCCCACTCTTTGATTAAAATCAATTAAAATCAAAGTCTTCACCGCTTAAACGCTTCTCCACCGCTTCTCTTGAGCTGATTACAAAGAGTACAGAGACAGATGTTTATGGAAATTAAGTAAAATTAGAGATGTGTCAACTCGAGTTAACTCGGGTTGAGCTAAGTTCGAGTTAACTCGCGTTGAACTCTCCCTAACTTGTGTTTTGGCTGGCGGTAAATGAATGAATCAAGCGAAAGAGCGAGAGCGCAATTCATTCTTTGGTTGCGCGCTTTAGTACTCCCGCCATTGCATCGACCGAATGATTTAAGAATATTTTCACTATGATGAATAAAATATGTAGATATATGGTATTACTTTATATAGTCAGACTAATATTATTTTGTGAAGACTGCAATATACTTACCTAACTAATTTTGTTGTTAAATATGAGTACTTACTATGACTAAACTAAAACCAAAAATAAATGTGTAATAACTCTAATGAGAAAGGTATAAAGTAAACTATAAAAAAATCTTTTTATTTTAATCCTACCTACGAAGGTTAGCAATGATAATTGTCCTAACAGAGAGTTGGATGGAAGTACAAATATGTAAAAAATTGGTAAAAAAGTAATTTGTAACTGTGGCGAAGTCCCACGAGACCTACTGAACCCTCGGGAATTTCCGTTCCGACTCGCTTTCGGTCGGGATTCTCCCGGGCGTTCCAATCAGTGAATTCTGAACCCCGACGACGGGAGGCCGCGTACACGCATCTCATGTCCGGCTAATTCACTCAATTCAATCAATTAATTATTATATTTGTTATATCGTACATAGTCCGTAATTAGTGTTTTAAATCAAATATCATAATATATCAATAGACTTTGTAACTAAATAAATAATCAACTTTCATAATATAATATTCGTAAATTACATTGGGTTTGTTTAACTTCAATACTAACATTCCCATAACTGGTGACACCCGACGTTCCCATAAGTGGTGAACCGGCGACGCGTCCCGAACTCTCAAGTGCTTGCATATTTCGAACATTCTTTGTGTGCATAGTGACGAACTTATTTTATTCCGAAAATAGATTCAGTGTAACAAAAGTTTTTTATTTTAAACAATGGCTGAAGACAACAAATCTCCCGCGGTAGAAACTGTGCGCGTAAAAGTCCCACCTTTTTGGCCAGACGAGCCAGCTCTTTGGTTCGCACAGCTAGAAGGGCAGTTTGCTTTAACAAATATAACAGCAGACACGACTAAGTATAATTACGTAATTTCAAATTTGGATTATAAGTACATAACCGAAATAAGAGACGTTATTAAAAACCCTCCCGATAGTGATAAATATAATAAGATTAAGACAGAGCTGGTGAAACGTCTTTCGTCGTCACAGGAGCAACGAGTACGTCAATTATTAACCCAAGAGGACATTGGGGATCGTAAGCCGTCGCAATTCCTGCGACACTTACAAGGTTTAGCAGGTCCAAGCGTACCCGACGACTTTATACGTACCCTATGGACGGGCCGACTACCTACTCATATTCAAGTAATCTTGGCGTCGCAATCGAAGAGTAGCCTCGACGAGTTGGCTACACTTGCGGACACAGTTAAGGATGTGATTGGTACCGCGCCGCAAGTTCATCAGCTGTCCACGTCGAATGATGAAATTAGCGAACTCAAGCAATCAATCGCTAATTTGTCGCACCAAATCGACGCACTAGCATCGTCATCGCGATCCCGCTCGAGATCGAATAGCAGCACGAGATGGCGCCGACGTTCCCGTAGCCGATCCAATGATTCTGCGACTGATGCCCACTGCTGGTACCACCGCAAATTTCGGAGTAAGGCTACAAAGTGCCGTAATCCGTGCACTTACTCGTCGGAAAACGAAAAACGCAGTCATTGATGGCGGCTAACGATGACTGTCGTGACGTCACACCGAGTCGCGTATTTGTAACGGACAAACACTCTAACGTTAAGTTCTTAATAGACACTGGTGCTGATTTGTGTGTGTTCCCTATTAGAAATGTAAGTTCTTATAAGACAATTGTTAAGAAGACTGACTATAAACTTTTTGCCGCTAATGGTACAGTGATTAATACATATGGAACAATAAACTTAAATTTAAACTTCGGGTTGCGGCGAGATTTTCGCTGGCGTTTTGTAATAGCCGACGTAACCCGGCCGATCATAGGCATAGATTTTTTATCATATTATAACCTACTCGTAGATGTAAGGAACCACAGATTAGTTGATAATACGACTACGCTTATTGTAAATGCTAAACCCGTGTTATCTTCCTTAGAGTGCGAAATTAAGACTGTTACAGGTAATTCTCGTTATCATCAGTTACTCAAACAGTTTCCTGAGGTCACGCGACCCTCTGGTGAGCCAATGGTGCGCGAAGTTAAGCATCAAACGCTGCACTACATACGCACTACGCCCGGTCCGCCGGTGTACAGTCGACCTCGCAGATTGGCACCGGACCGGCTCCGCCGAGCTAAGCGTGAGTTTGAGGATATGGTAAGAGCAGGTATTGCACGTAGATCCGATAGTCCGTGGGCAGCGCCTCTCCATCTAGTACCTAAAAAAGACGGTACTGATAGACCTTGCGGAGACTACAGAGGTATCAACGCTCGAACAGTACCCGATCGATATCCAGTACGCCACATCGCAGATTTTTCCCATAATCTACATGGCTGTACTGTGTTCAGCAAAATTGATTTGGTGCGTGCTTACCATTTGATTCCAGTCAACCCTGCGGATGTACCCAAAACTGCCATAACTACGCCGTTCGGATTATTCGAGTTTCCGTTCATGAGTTTTGGTCTAAGGAACGCCGCGCAATCGTTTCAGCGGTTCATGGACGAAATCTTAAGGGACCTGGATTTTGCTTTTCCGTATATAGATGACATATTGATTGCGTCACGCGACCACACCGATCACGAATGTCATCTCAAACAGGTTCTAGAGCGCCTTCGAGATCATGGTGCTGTTTTAAACTCCGCTAAAAGCGTATTTGGTGTTCCGGAAGTCGAGTTCCTCGGCTACTTAGTTACGGCAAACGGCACGAGTCCTACGCCAGAAAAGGTAAGTAGCATCCAGAACTTCACACAGCCCAAGACCTTGAAAGAATTAAGGAGATTTCTCGGTATGATTAACTTTTATAGAAGGTACCTACCGAACGCTGCGAAAATCCAAGCACCTTTACACCAACTACTTAGCGGCACGGATACCAAGCCAAACACTCCAATCACTTGGACGGTTGAGCTGGAACAGGCTTTCAACGAATGCAAAAAGAGCCTCGTTGATGCAACACTGCTTGCTCATCCCGATCCTACAGCGGATCTGATGTTGGTCTGTGATGCGTCCGATATCGCCATCGGCGCCGTATTGCAGCAGAAAGTTGAAGGTAATTGTCAACCCCTTGCTTTCTTCTCCAAGAAACTGACCTCTGCTCAACGTAAGTATAGCCCTTTCGATCGAGAGCTTCTCGCAATTTACGAAGCCGTGAAATATTTTCGTTTCATGGTCGAGCTGAAGCCGTTCACGATCTGGACAGACCACAAACCTATTGTTGCTGCGTTTCGTAAAGCGTCTGAAAAATGCTCTCCACGTCAGTTCCGATATTTCGATTTCGTATCACAATTCTCGACCGACGTGCGACACATTTCCGGAGAGGACAACGTCGTTGCCGATGCGTTCTCTCGGATTGAATCTGTTACTGATAGCATTACTTTAGATATACTCCCTTTCTCAAAAGAAACGGACACCGAGTTGAGACATCTTTTGCACGCTTCTTCTTCGCTGGATTTTCAGAAAATAAGAATTTCTGCCTCTAGTGCATGCAAAGTGTATAGCGATGTTTCTGGTCCAAAACCACGTACGTATCTCTCAACTGTTACTTCAGAACCGCCTGCCACCAAGCCTGATACAGTTACTCGCTCTGGCAGACGGGTTAGATTCCTTCGTATGTGAGTAAACTCACATATCATAAGTATGTAGAACCATTTTTGGAGAATGCATTGAGCTATTAATATTGTACGTAAACTTCTAATATCGCACTGTATCGTTTATTTTTTGTAAACATATAATAGTTTAATTAATACCTAAATAAGTTTTATGTTTAATTTTAATTATAATACTTTTGTAGCAAGGGAAACTAATTATGTAAAAGAACGAATTCTTTATTCGTCATGATCGACCTAAAGGTCTCCGGGGGGGCTGATGTGGCGAAGTCCCACGAGACCTACTGAACCCTCGGGAATTTCCGTTCCGACTCGCTTTCGGTCGGGATTCTCCCGGGCGTTCCAATCAGTGAATTCTGAACCCCGACGACGGGAGGCCGCGTACACGCATCTCATGTCCGGCTAATTCACTCAATTCAATCAATTAATTATTATATTTGTTATATCGTACATAGTCCGTAATTAGTGTTTTAAATCAAATATCATAATATATCAATAGACTTTGTAACTAAATAAATAATCAACTTTCATAATATAATATTCGTAAATTACATTGGGTTTGTTTAACTTCAATACTAACATTCCCATATAACCATCGATATATATGTAGGTACTAGATGGGCCCTTTCATAGAAAAAGGTTGGGCGACCGACTATGAGAACACGTTCCTATCCTGTCTTTGTCCCCATCGTAGCGCTGTCACGGTCGCTCGTCGTGTAGATAATTTGTTATTCTTAGGTTAACATCTAGTCTTATTAGTTTGGCACTGTACAATTTTTATTTTAAGGTAAGTGTTTCAAGTCACAATTATACATTTCCAAAAAAACGTTATTTAATCTTCCTATTTAATATTTTTATCCATTGCGCAATCATTTAATTTCCGCGGCAAACTGTATGATATTTTTTTTTTTACTAACTGGCCTTACGGCTTCTATGGCTATGGCCTATATTATCTATGACGGAGTCATACGTTTTCAAGCTTTCATTCAAATGTTGCAAGCAAGTTCCCGCTTTTCAGACTAGGTGGCGCTGATGGCGTTGCTAAAAATACGCCCACATTCTTTGTTTGACAGGGCCCGTCTATGTAAACACGGGTAACTCACCAAAAATTCGTGCGCTGACTCAGTAACTCTAACTCAGCGCACGGAGTCAGCTCACTGAGTCACCTCACTGAGTTAGCGCAATATTGCGCCATGGCGCACCGAGCAGCATAGCGCCTAGCCGCACACTCGTGACTCGTCACTCAATGCGTACTGCGTACCTACTAAGTTGGCAGCTAGTTGGCAGTTGGTAATAATGTTACTGCCGCAGTAACTCAATACTGCGTAATTGCGTATTGCGCGAGTGTGCAATGTGGATGTGCCCTCCGAGGTTTATTTTTAATAGTAATACCTATTAGAACTTTAACGCAATGCGCATTTAAGAAGAGACCAGAGATTTGGATTTTGGCTTATGGATGGCGCTAACCCATCACCTACCTAGTACCTAGCCACGTTTCAATTTTGAACAGGTTCCTAAGTAAGAACCTATGATCAATCAGCGCGATCGAACTGCGAAGTCGTGGGATAACATACTACATAGTACTCACCTACCTACCTACACAACGAGTCTTACGACTACGAGTACGGGTCTCGAAAATACCTACAGTTTATTCTACAAACTATTAGATTCTACTAGTTATAACTTCGATCACATTGGCGTCAAATTCAAAAGCAAAATACTAAAGTAGACCCAATGGCCAAAACTTCAAGGACAACAGAGTTTTATTTGGAATCACATCGAATTGAATCGAAATTGAGCTCTAAATCAATGGAAATATGGTGCATTGTGCGGGCCCCGGCTAAGACTTGAGTCTTGATGATACTTTTTAAGTAGGTGCCTAGGTATGTCAAATAAAATAAATATTTTCTTATCTTTAGTAAAAAAAACAGGCCAAGTGCGAGTCGGACTCGCGCACCGAGGGTTGCGTACAAACCTGTAGTAAGTTTTAAATTATTGAAAATATTTTTATTTTAAATATTTGAGTTGATTGAATGAAAGGTAAATTGCGGTTAACGATTTATGACGTATTAAAAAAAAACTATTTACTAGATCTCGTTCAAACCAATTTTCGGTGGAAGTTGGCATGGTAATGTGCATCATATATTTTTTTTAGTTTTATTATTCTCTTATTTTAGAAGTTACAGGGGGGGGACACACATTTTACCACTTTGGAAGTGTCTCTCGCGCAAACTATTCAGTTTAGAAAAAGATGATATTACAAACCTCAATATCATTTTTGAAGACCTATCCATAGATACCCCACACGTATGGGTTAGATGAAAAAAAAAATTTGAGTTTCAGTTCTAAGTATGGGGAACCCCCAAATTTATTGTTTTTTTTCTATTTTTGTAAGAAAATCTTAATGCGGTTCACAGAATACATCTACTTACCAAGTTTCAACAGTATAGTTCTTATAGTTTCGGAAAAAAATGGCTGTGACATACGGACGGACAGACAGACAGACATGACGAATCTATAAGGGTTCCGTTTTTGCCAAATTTGGCTACGGAACCCTAAAAACAAAATGATCTTCACAATATGTACATAATTGAGATGTTTATTAAGACACAGAGTCCGAATAAAGTACCTACCCAGCGCAGACGCCCGGCCCAGCCAAACCACAGGGACAGAGTCAGAGTACTTTTCTTTCAGTCAGCTCAATTCGTAACTCAGTGCTTGCTACATTGCACAGCGCCCGGCAGCTGCGCTACCACTGAGTTGTGCGGCATGACTCTTTTGCAAAAGGAGTCAGAGCACCCAACTCAGTAAAGTGAGTTAACTCAATTGAGCGGCGTGACTCAAAGTTACCCATGTTTACGTATATGTAAATTGAGGTCCACAGTTGAGGTCGTTGTTACTTGTTTGTAACAAATAAAATATCGAGTTTCAGGAGTGGTGTTTTTTTCGAGTTGGCACATCTCTAAAATGTAAATAACATAGAGTATGTAATGTAGGTAACTGGTAATTAATAAACAAAAAAAGTAACCATAAAAAGTTTCAAATAATAATATACTAACATTAATTTATTGTTTACCATGAATCCTAAAAGCCCTGAGGCTAGAAATCGTGATGATAAGCCTTTTGAAGGACTTAAAATTTCAAATTCATGTTTACTTAATGAACTAACTACTCGTAGTCCATGTTCTCGATGTGGCAAATCTCGGATGTATTTTTGTTACACCTGTTTCGTACCTGTAGCTCAATTAGAAGGCCTAATTCCGTTATGCACTGTAAGAAGCAGTCTACATTTTTTCTTTTATACTTATTGTTACTTATTTCATTACATATAACATACTATTGCATTTATTTGCAGTTACCAATCAAGGTGGACATAATCAAACATAAACGTGAGATTGATGGTAAAAGCACAGCAGCTCACGCAGCAGTACTGGCGCCTGGAGATGTTAATGTTTACACATATCCTGATATACCGGAATATGTAAATGATGGAAGGACTGTGCTGTTGTACCCAGGAACTGAAGCACGCACTGTGCGAGAACTTTTTACTGGCAGACATGATTGCCTGAACTATGCGGAAAATCGCTTAGCTGAACTTCCACCAGGTTATAATATTGGTACTTTAATGACTAAAATGTATCACAATAACAGTGGCACTAATGAAGAAATATATCATGTGAAAAAATTGCCCATTGATCGACTTTTGCTAATCGATAGTACTTGGAATCAGAGTAGAGGAATATTTTGTGATGAAAGATTGCGGAAGATTCCTAAGATTGTGTTACAGAAAAGAATATCACAATTTTGGAGACACCAAAAGGGGAGTCCTAGATGGTATCTTTCCACTATTGAAGCATTACATCAGGTATTGTTGGAAATGCATATATGTGCATGGGGAAGAAGTGAACAATACA
The DNA here is from genome assembly GCA_963932025.1 of Erebia epiphron. Classification (NCBI taxonomy): domain Eukaryota; kingdom Metazoa; phylum Arthropoda; class Insecta; order Lepidoptera; family Nymphalidae; genus Erebia; species Erebia epiphron. The sequence goes on along the minus strand of OZ009956.1, from coordinate 13,423,019 downwards.
ATACAGAACTCACTAGAGATTGTCCAATCCATAGTCAAGAAAACCACACTTGTGAACCTTACAATGGGCAATATGATAATCTTTTATATTTTTTTAAATACATGTATGAAAAGCTCCACAGTCTGTATAAGCATGAAGACATGTTAGCATATCAAAGACCAATGGAAATATAATATTTATTTAGGTCAAATTTGTGTTTTATTTCTACAATCATACAAGTTGCAACTAGGTAAAGAAATAGTGCTAAGTTTTGTGTCAGATGTATATTATTATGTTTAAACAAGGTTCAACTATATTTTTGGTATATCTTTATAAATTTTTATAGAAACTGGTAAAGTTCAATAATGTAGCAAAGAAACATACTTAAGCATTTATAAAGTTGGTTTCAGATCTGCGAGGCGAGGAATGGTGCGCTTTCAAATTTATCTCCATCCTTCACACCTTGTAGTTAAAAAAAATGCTTGCGCCGCGGTAAAATTTGACATACGTTCTACACCTACACATTGTGTAGAAAGTTGTGGACATAAGCTAGTGAATTTATAAAAAACACTAAGAATTTTAGAAAAATCATTTATTTTCAAAAATGCTGTATAATACAAGACAACATAAAAAAAAATTACAACACTGTTTGTAAAAAATATATCCTTAAACATTAAATTAAAATCTATACTAATATTATAAATGCGAAAGCTTGAATGGATATTGGATGGATGTTCGTTACTCAGTCACGCCAGAACAGCTGAACGGATCTGGATGAAATTTGGCACAGAGATAGATTATAGTCTAGAATAACACATAGGCTACGCAAACAAAGTCACGGGCATCAGCTAGTATAACCCTATAGTACTGTCTAAAATGCTTTAAACTCAATGACTTGTGTTGGAATTGAGAATTATTTAAGAACTGCCGATTTAAATAAAAATAATTGTTGTATAAAAGTTTATTTTAAGTTAGATACAAGTATAACAGGATTATTTCCAAAGAATATTGCCAGTTTAATTCTATTTAACTATATTTACTAATTACAGTTTGCGTAAATCTAACACAAAAACACTTCCATCACTGGCACTTGCACCTACTTTTGTACCCCGAGAATTCCAACACACCTCAAAAATTCCCCCTGTACCCTTGTAGGAGTGTACAAGACCACCTGTCTGTGTTGACCATATGTGCACACATTTATCAAAGGAGCCACTAGCTAGAAACTTACCATCAGGAGAAAATGCAACACTATAGACTGGCTCAGTGTGCTTAGTAAGAGTATGTATACAGACTCCTCTTTCAACATCCCACAAACGTACAGTGGAGTCGAAAGATGCACTGGCTAGTATCAAATTCATATTGGGATTTTGTGTGCCTGGTCCAGTGGGTGACCATTTGATTGTGTAGATTTCCTTTGAATGAGCTTTCAAATCATGTACACAAGTGTCTTGTTTCATAGACCATATTTTAAGGGTCATATCATCTGAGCATGAAGCAAGCAACAGTCCTTGAGGGTCCCATTTAATAGCATTCACTTCGTTCTAAAAATAATACAATAAGAATATTTACTTATGCTTTTTCATAATAATAAAACAATACATAAACTTTGTAATTGTGATCCAACAAATAAACAATATTATAAGAAACCTGCAAGTTCAGAGCTACTTACTGTGTGCCCTTGGAAGCTTTTTATAGGTTTGTCAACATGAAGTTTGCAGACATGAATGCACTGATCGGTTGAACAAGATGCAAATGAATTATTTGTTTGCCAGTCTACATCAAGTGCAGGTGCTGCATGGAAGGAGAACTGCTGTGTGCATTGTCCTGATGCAGCATCCCATATTATTGTTGTTTTGTCCACCTGATATATAATAAAATTAGGTTATAAACAAAACTAGATTTTGATTATATTTGATTTAATATTATAAAAAAAAAGATATTTTAGTTCTGATTCTTCTCAGACTGAAAAGTATTTATAAACAGTAGCTTATTCATTTGACTATTTAGATGTTTAATAAAATTGTTTTCCCAAAAAATAACTTTTGACAATTAGAAATTTAATAAACTATAGCTTCAGCTAGCTGTACATACACCAGCACTCAAAATGTAATTTCCACGTTTGTTCCATTTAAGAGCAAAAATAGGGCCTTTGTGTTGACCCAAGGTAGATGCTAATGTACCATCAGTCGTCCAAATTCTTGCATATCCATCATAAGAGCCCGTTGCAAGCAGATTACCATCACACTGCAAGGCAAATTTTTTTTTTTTTACACAAACAAATATGTTGTAATATCATAATATTTATCTTTCTGTGATAAAATGTTAAAAGGAAACTTACATTCCAATCAAGTGAAGTAACATCTTTGTTACTAGGTACTTCTGCTCCACCTTTTTGAATACAGTGTCTTAATACAAGCTGATTAGGTGTAGTGGCAGGATTGTCTGACATGTCCCATATTCTAAAACACATTTTAACATCTTTACCAACTAACCAAAATTTTTAAATTGTATTATCCTTGTAAAACTACTGCCTTTTAAATTTAATGCTTTTTTAATTTAATAATTAATTATCGCTAATTTAATTTCTCATTTAGAAATCAAATAATAAATATTATAAATGTGAAAGTTTGGATGGATGGATGTATGGATGTTTGTTACTCAATCACGCGCCAACGGCTGAACGGATCTGACTGAAATTTGGCACAGAGATAGTTTATAGTCTGGAATAGCACATAGGCTACATTTTATCCCGGAAAATTAAGAAGTTCTTGCGGGAACCACAAAACCTCAAACCACGCAGACGAAATCGCGGGCATTAGCTAGTGAAGTCGTATATTTAGAGATTATATGACTAACATGGCAGTACTCTTAGTCCCAGTTTTAACATTGCAATTGCACACTTTGATGCCAATGTGTTCAAACACTTGATACAATCAATCGATATTGTAATAAGATGGGACTAAGCATACAACTTCATGTATACTTAAAGCTTAGCTTGAACTGTCAACACTGATTACCTTGCAGTGCTGTCCCCAGAACCACTGGCCAGCAAATCTGTGCTGGGGTTCCAAGCACATATAAATACTTCTGATTCATGTCCTCTTAAGACTGTAGCCTTACTGGCTGGTATTTCAATTGACTGATCCACATCCATATTTTCAGGGGCACTAGGTGTTGCTGCACCTCCAGTTGTAGATGCTGCATTGCATGTTGCACCCTAAGAAACATTAAAAACCAAAATATAGTTTGCTTATTTCTTAAACTAATCCAGTTATCAGCTAACAAAATGTTTGCATACTCACATCAACACCATTTTGCTCACCCCCTGAGCCAGGTTCCTTATTTGCTTGTTTTTGAGCATTGTGGGCATTTTGTCTAGCCGCTACAATGTCCGGAGTTACAGCATCAATTAAACTAAGGCTCTCTGTAAGACGAGTTTCCGTACCTGCAAGTTGAATATTTCTTTTAGTTACGCGTTTTATGCTGAGTTATCATAAATTCTGATATTATTTACCATCTTCTCCGATTGTGATTTCCGCTTCTGTGTATTGCAATCCTTTCTGTAGTATATTCAACAAGGCTGCAGGTGGCACAAGCGCTCCATTTATGTTACTTTGAGATATGTGAGACTCGATTCCAAACGTGTATGCCGAATGATGGAATCCTGCAAATTAGTAAACAAAAGTATGTAATATTAAATTATGAAGTTCAGCGTGGCGTCCACGGCGGTCAAAAGATAAAGATAAATACCAGATTCTTGCAAATATCGGTACACAAGAAAGTTAACTTCATCTATAGAAAAGCTCATGATTACACATCTATTTTATAACTTTATCTTTGTAATAATCCGTCTATGTATTGTTTACAATAAACTCAAAATCAAATAAATCTTCCATTCCAGCTCCATTCCTGCTCCATTCTCCAATTCCCTTTTTTATTTTTATTTAACTGGTTTAACGGCTCTGGATTCTAGTCATTCTGAGCTTGTCTTGTTATCGTCACAGACAATCTCAAAGACATTACACTTACTAAGTAAGTACTTACAACCCGTACAATTAAAGAATGGGATTAGAAATGGCGGCTCATTTTGCCGGTACGGTCAGCATACACGGGATCTATAGTAACAATCCGCTTGTAACGTTATTTAAATATAACGTTATAGCGATATACCTAGATATATCGCTATAACGTTATATTAAAACATTATCATCTCATTAAAATATCTATGGGGAAATAGGTACATGAATATTTAAATTTATTAAATTAAGAGATCATATAATAAAAAGTGTATAATTAGGTAGATTGAAATAACAATTAGGTCTGTTGGACCTTCACCGTAGTTTTAGTCTCTGATTTGCTCTATGGTTAGTCATTTTAGAGTAAAAACACACGAAACAAAGACTCTGTTCCATAATTCCTACTCTAGTACATCAATCCAAATCAATCAATCAATCAAAATATAAAAATATTTCGTGTCCTCCTCGCACGAAATTTCTACCCATAAATTTATTACATAGAGTAAGGCCGTCAAAAAATTCCTACAGTGTCCTTGTCTATCCCATTAACTTCTAGCAAAGAAATAATACCAAAACCTGGACATCTGCGGTCACGAAATAATACCAAAACCGGACATCTGCGCCGACATCTTTCCGCCATATTGGCGACGCCTTTAGACTGTCCCGGTGCCCGGTAAAAATATTCGACAGTCTAAAGGCGTCGCCGCAGCCGCGGGGTTAACAATATAATAACAATATCAACTTTTTGACAACAATAACAATTCTTTAACAACCAAAATCGACAAATAACATCAACAATAACGAAGAAACTTAGAACACGTCCAGTTTCGCTCACAGCTATGCGAAACTGGACTGTTACGAATACAAAAGACGGTCATCATATCGGTTTTTAATTTGTTGTCCGTACCGGCGAGTGTGAGTATAGATAGCGACAGTGTGCGAGTGAGATGCGAACAGTAGCGACGCCATTTTCAATCCCATTCTTTATGTGTACGGGTTGTAGTAAGGCTGATATTACACTATCATATATTCATCATATATATATGATGTCATATCTGTCAAATGATGCCGTTCTTACTTCTTCATTTTTACATATTATACTATTGACCCACCTATGATCAAATAAACGTCATATACTATCAAGATGGATAAGGATTTAGTCGTGTTTTCCGTTGCTATGAGTGCACTTTTATTAATTGCAATAAAAAAAAGAAAAGGGTGAAAAATATAACTAGAAATAAAAGACGAATTTGGGTTAGATCATGGGTAGCAAGGCGATCAGAGAGAGGGCTCCATAACACCTTACTTGAAGAACTTAGAAAGTTGGATTGGAAGATAAACTACACTAGATAAACTACTAGAGATGCTACGCATAACGGATATGATCCTACTTGTACTACGCTAGCTTTCATTTAGGATCCCATAACTATGATCATAGACAAATGTAGATATTACACTGTCATAGGTTCTTCATATAAAAATGACTCATACATCTATGACCATATATAATATATGATAGTGTAATATCAGCCTAAGTGTCTTTGATTAGGTATATAGAGAGGATGTGTTACATTTTACATCATCGTCGCTGGTGTTGTTTACCTGTCAAACACCATATATTTTTTACGCGATAGTTTCATTTTCTTAGAATAATTCATTTTTATGCCTAAATGTTGTGCATTCCGTTTTCCTGCTGATGAGGAATGAAGAATACTATGGTACAAAGCCTTGCGCCAATAAAATTGGAAACCCAGTTCATCGGCTACGTTATGTAGCGCTCACTTTAGACCTGCCGAATAATATGGCAAGAGCACACACTGGTTTTTTTTCCTAGATTCAGTTAAAATATGACGCCTAATTACCTCAATTATGTACGCAAATGTACCTGAAAGTTACCAGCGAGGGTGGCGCCATCTGAGATTAGCTTTGCCTGTGCCTCCCCATTATAGTTTTACGATGCATTTTGTTAATAAAACATGTACTACTATGTTTTGACTAGTCTTACTTATTGAAAGCTGCGTTTTTAGAATGAGACAGGTGTATTATGTTATTGCGTGAACGTGTCAGGCAATTGTCATATGACGTCATCAAATTTTGCTATTGAAGCCAATTTTTATGTACCTTTATATGGCATCTGTATTGCTTCCGGTGTTTTGGTTGTGGCTAATTACCAGTTTTGTGAATATTTTCATAATATTATTATGTGTTTTTGCTTAGTTTTGTGCAGTTTTATGTTATCAACAATGGTGAAGTGCTCAGTTGTGGGGTGTCGTAATAATAGTATTGTAAAACGCCCAGGAATTTCATTTCATAAGTGAGTAACATAGTTGTTTTTATTTTTCTTTTTGTGGCGAGTATTTTAAGTTATTTCAACTAATTATAGCTTAGTTTCTTCTTTACTGAATCCAAAACACGTCAATTTTTGCGCTATACCTGAAAATTTGGATTATTTCATTAGTTTTTGTTTGAGTGTTTATATAGTGTGGGGATTGTATTGTTTACAAATAAATTGAGTATCGATAAAATTAAAATTTCATATCACTCTTACTGTTCCTCACTCAGAGGGGTAGAGAGATGAAATTAAACAGTCAGTTTCTACTTAGTTGATTAATATCAGTATCATACCACTGACGATCGGGTACCTTAGGGTGCCATTGAACTTCGCCATCTTGGCTTTCCTAACAGCAAACCGACAATTCTTCCATACAGAACAAATCTTGTAAAAAAACCGCATCAAAGTCTTGCATAGTTCTACACTTGTAAGCAACGACCTCAATTTACATAGACGGGCCCTGTCAAACAAAGAATGTGGGCGTATTTTTAGCAAAGCTATCAACGCCATCTAGTCTGAAAAGCGGGAACTTGCTTGCTACATATATTGAAAACGTATGACTCGGTCATAGATAATATAGGTCATGGCCAAAGAAGCCGTAAGGCCAGTTAGTAAAAAAAAAATATCATACAGTTTTCCGCGGAAATTAAATGGTTGCGTAATGGATAAAAATATTAAAAAAGGAAGATTAAATAACGTTTTTTTGGAAATGTATAGTTGTGACTTGAAACACTTACCTTAAAATAAAAATTGTACAGTGCCAAACTAATAAGACTTTAGATCTTAACCTAAGAATAACAAATTATCTACACGACGAGCGACCGTGACAGCGATACGATGGGGACAAATACAGGTTAGGAACGCGTTCTCATAGTGGGTCGCCAGACCTTTTTCTATGAAAGGGCCCATCTAGTACCTACTTAGATATCGATGCTTGTAAGCCTCTTCAATACTACATTTTCTATGGAAAAATAAATTCCGCCATCTTGAATTTTTTCCTGTTCATCAAGTAGACCTTCATGTCCTGATCATCTTTTGCCAGGAAACCACTCGTCCATCTTTTATACTCTCCGAGATAGACACCGACGAAATTTGTATGGCGGCCATGCTAAATCCGCCATTTTGAATTTTTTTTCAGCACACTGTCAATGGGATGAAGTTTCGAGTGATATTTGGTGGAGCACACCCCACCTATCTTGAATACCCTGGCTGTGCTCTTCATCCGTCTTCGAAATCCTCATTTATCAGCTCTCTCCGTATTTTTCCTCCGAATGAATTTTTGTCTTCTACCTATACGAAACGATGAGTAAAAAATTTTTATTCATACAATTTTTTTTCATACAAAAAACCTCAATTCACGCGGACGGGGTCGCGGGCATCAGCTTGTTTTTATAAAATACGAATATTAGTGTATTTCAAAAATTATGTTTAATTATTTATTAATTATATTTTGATAATTTTATATCGAATATATAAGTATCGACATCATCAAAGGTATCGATAATTTCATACATACATACATACATACATACATACATACATACATACATACATACATACATACATACATACATACATACATACATACATACATACATACATACATACATACATACATACATACATACATACATACATACATACATACATACATACATACATACATACATACATACATACATACATACATACATACATACATACATACATACATACATACATACATACATACATACATACATACATACATACATACATACATACATACATACATACATACATACATACATACATACATACATACATACATACATACATACACACATACACACATACATACATACATCGATTTTGAACGAAATTGGTCAATTAACAAAGAATATCAAAATGGCGCTGGATTTTTTTAAATTTGGTAACTGTTTTCTGTTTTGTTACCCCAAGGAGAGTTCTTCTTTAAGGGCGGATGTAGTGTAATACGGGGAAACATCCTTTTCTGTTCCGACATTTTAGTATAGCAAAAATTAAAACTTCATTATCGAATCAATACCATTCGCTACTCATTGAGATATAGTATGATGTAATTAAAAAAACCGTCCAAGTGCGAGTCGGACTCGCGCACCGAGTGTTCCGTACAAACATGTAGTAAGTTTTAAATTATTAAAAAAACTACTTACTAGATCTCGTTCAAACCAATTTTCGGTGGAAGTTTGCATGGTAATGTACATCATATATTTTTTTTAGTTTTATCATTCCCTTATTTTAGAAGTTACAGGGGGGGACACACACATTTTACCACTTTGGAAGTGTCTCTCGCACAAACTATTCAGTTTAGAAAAAAATGATATTACAAACCTCAATATCATTTTTGAAGACCTATCCATAGATACCCCACACGTATGGGTTAGATGAAAAAAAAATTTTTGAATTTCAGTTCTAAGTATGGGTAACCCCCAAAATTTATTGTTTTTTTTCTATTTTTGTAAAAAAATCTGAATGCGGTTCACAGAATACATCTACTTACCAAGTTTCAACAGTATAGTTCTTATAGTTTCGGAAAAAAGTGGCTGTGACTTACGGACGGACAGACAGACAGACAGACAGACAGACATGACGAATCTATAAGGGTTCCGTTTTTGCCAAATTTGGCTACGGAACCCTAAAAAGTGGTCAAAAAATCGTATAGTAACGGCAGAAAATTATTGGGAAATTCATGGAAATCTCAAAAAAGGCCTTATCGCGTTCCGACTATTGTGATTTAATTTGAGACATCTCATCAAGACATCATTTTTCATACAAATTTAGTACGGGCGCGCGCATCACAAAATTTCGTTATATATTCATGAAATACGGCAGTCATTTCCCATACGCCTGCGCCCGTTAGGGTTATAGTATTCTATGCGCCTGCGGGCTCTCAAGGCGTGAGGTTGCGTCCCGTTGCTCCTGAACTGACGTTTGTCACTGTTAGTATCCGTACACAAACGTCAATGCATCCACTACCATTGAACAAAACTAATCATCGATATTTATACGTATAAAAAAATGTAACTGGACGATTTCTGTATATAAAATATTTATTTTGAAAATTTAATTGGTGGTTATTTTATTATTCACTGAGCCCAAAACGGTATTTTATTCTCTGTCTTATTTTGCCTGTTTTGTGCACGAACTCCACTAAAACTAACTTTGAATGGGTATTTTGGTTCTTATAGCTCAGTCTAAGTAGATTTTATTCTTTTATAACAGTCGTCCGAAGGAGGAAACTGGCGAAATATCAATTTCGGGTCGGCTTGAGGCTTATCCTTACTATATATATATATATATTAATATTATAAATGGGAAAGTGAGTTTGTTTGTATGTTTGTTCCGCTTTCACGCCGTAACTACTAAACCGATTGCTTTGAAATTTTGCAGACGTAAAGTTAGAAGTCCGGATTAAATAATAGGGTACTTTTTATCCCGGAAAATTAAAGAGTTCCCGCGGGAACTAAAACTCCTCAATCCACGCGGACGAAGTCGCGGGTATCAGCTAGTAAGTAATAATATGCTTGAGGCGTAGACAGATATAGATATATAGACGCGTCGTCACCGTACATAGTATGCGAAAGCGATAGATTAACATAGCTTTTTATGTACATACAATTCAATCAGCGTTGCCAGAATGTTACTTTTGTAAAATTTTACGTTACTTATGACCCTCTCATTTGACCTCCATGTTACTTTTACGTAACTTTTAGGACTTCATAAAAGATATTTAATTTCCTCCGCAATAATCGTGAAACGGAACGCAACCGAGAAAGTTTTTGTTCGTCATTTTGGAAATTTGGCGCTTGTTTGTTTTTGGACTGTCGCGTCGTGGTCGCGTCACTCGCATGTTTTTGATTATCCCGCTTACTTCAGCGAGCGAGACGCGAGCGAGCACGTGGACAGTGTATCCGTCGGTTCACTAATGTTTCGCAAAAAACATTTAACAAATGATCATTTCACAAAAAACTTTTCAAAAACTAATCATTTCACAAATGTCGTATTCCGCAAACATATATTTCATTAAAAAATGATTTGACAAATACTCATTTCACAAATACTTTATTTTGCAAACGTGCTGAATGTAAAAATGTCATTTACCAATTATTTATTTCATAAAATAATTCATTCTTCAAATTCGTAATTTAAAAAAATATTAAAATATAAATTGTTATTTGAAACCACCCGCAACTTCGTTCGCGTACAATCTCTGATTTCATATGAGATTATGAGATTTTTTATGATTTGAATATATATGTTACGGGTAATGCTAGAAGATGTAGTAAACCTAGGTTTACACGGGCTTACTTACCCATGGCTTATCTTGCAATTAGCCATAGTGTTGAAATAAAGTTCGATAATAATGTATTCTATGAAGGTTCGTTTTGTATCTATCTTGTCAACAGTAGAAAAAGAAAACTAATTTATTATCTTGTCACTTTATGTCATCTATAACAATATAAAAAATGTATCTCAATTATTGATTTAATTAAATAATATACAATAAAAGAAACATTTTCAATATCTAAAATAATCCGGCCTCGTAGATACTTTAACACATAGTTTAGCTTGGGTTTACCCAAACGTTTTGGGTAAAGTTCGAATAATAAGTAAAATAAATTTTAATTCGGAATTTACCCATACTCACCTAGGTCTCCATATATGGATATGGGTTCTCTCCCTCTCTCTCTCACCACCTCCAAGAAGCGGGGCTCTTTATTTCTGGGTGGTATAAAAAGGAAATAACCACGAATTATGACGAAAAAATATACTATTTCAATATTTTACAGGTATGCTGTATTCCTGTGCAGTTGTTCAGTATGGAAGTAACGAAGAGTTTGGAAAAGCAGATGAATATACATATATAAAAATTATAGTATATGTGTCATTTATAAAAATTGTTTCCGGCGCAGGTCTGGCGAAGCCCAGCGCAGATTATATTCACTGTCCAACCATTATCAACTTGGCTAAAACTTGGTTATCGTCGCAATACTATCAGAAATTAATAACAACTTAACTAGTAGGTACTTATGTTAATAGTCTTAGGGAGTAGTAGGTAACTGTGTCAATTGATCAACATTAGTAAAGTCAATAAAGGCGTAGCAGTGAAAAATAGTCGACCCTTAAGGTGTGTCCGACAAGAGCGGCAAGTGGCAAGTGCGCGGCAGCAACACGCAGCGTTAGCAGGACACGATTCTGCCGCGCGCTATTAAGGACTTGAGGACTATTGTTGCCGTCCATAGTTGCTTATTAGTGCACTTTAAATAAAACTCGATTTTGGGACATCGTACTAATCCTTTATTCAGTACGCCTTATATACAATATTAGGACGTACAAAACAAACTTCACTAACGAGAACATGATATGCGAACATAACAACATAATTATAACTAGGTAGCTTGCTTAAAGAACGACGCGCGCGCAACAGGTTGCCCTCGCCTATATAAAGACGGCGGTCTCCCTACAAATGAGTAACGCCGCCAAAGGCGCGGCAAGCGCGCTCAAGCGCGCCAAGGCGCGCCGCCAACCACACAACCTGCCGCTCCGCCCACTGCACCGCGCGCCGCGCCTCCGGCTGCACCACGTGCTGCACCGCCTGCCGCACCACGCACGGCACCGCCCACCGCGCCACGCGCCGCACCGCCCACCGCGCCGCGCGCCGCACCACCCACCGCGCCACGCGCCGCACCGCCTACCGCGCCGCAGCCCACGCAGCGCAACACGTCCAAGCCCACCGTGGTCGCCGCCCCCGCAGGGGGGACGAAGGCGAAGCGAGTGACGCCCCTGGACCCCAGGATTATCATGGTCATCAACACACTAAACCAGGTGCTGATGGCCATCCAGGAACAGCGTGATCCCATCCCGCTGATTCTGAGCTGCATCACGGAGCTCTGCGCCTCTTATGGCTGAGCTCCGTATTGTATTTTGGAATGCCGACGGGCTCTCACAACAGAAAACCCGTCTCCTCAAAACCGTGCTTTCTCAGCGTCGAGTGGACATCGGCCTGATTTGCGAGACTCACCTCAGACCAGTAGACAAGTTGAAAGTTCCTGGATACTATGTCTACCGGGAGGACCACACCTCGCCGATCGGGACTGCTTATAGGGGATTAGCAGTCTTGGTCCGTCGGAATGTCATCCACCAACCGCTGCCAGTACCACAGCTGCAGTCGTCGTACGCCCTAGGCGTGGAGATCTGCATTGACCGCCAGCCCACCCGAGTGTTCGCCTTCTACAAGCCGCCGCAGAATCGACTCGCAGTAGCTGATGTCCGCATCTTGCTGGACTCGCCGCTGCCCACGATCCTCGCTGGCGACTTCAACGCGAAGCACACGGCGTGGAACTCCAACCTTGTGAGCCCAGATGGCAGACGCCTCCTGGACGATGCAGACCGCCACGGCTATGAGGTGCTAGGACCAGAGGTCCCAACGCACTACCCGTACTGTGCAGCCCTCACACCAGACGTCATCGACATAGCGGTCGCTCATGGCTTAGCCGCCGCCCCGTCACTTGACGTGCTGGATGACCACCTCATCTCTGACCACCAAGCAGTCCTCATGACGCTGAATACGACACCGATGACGTCATCGCCGCCTTCCCCCAAACATCGCCAGGACTGGCGAATCTTCGCCGAACACATGGCCGAACATTCGCCGTCCTTTAGAGTGGAGAGTCCTGCAGACGTCGACCGACTCGCCACGGACCTCAGCGCAGTAATGTCCAACGCGCTTCGAGAATCCACACTCGACGCTGCATCCACTCGCAGGCTACCCCAGCTCCCCACCCGCATACAGGCGATGATAGAGGAGAAGAGGAAGCTGCGAAGGCAATGGCAAATCCTGCGGTGCCCGACCATGAAGACCCGGCTGAACGCTCTGGCCGCCAGGATATCAGACGCACTGGAAACGGTAGCGGACGAATCTTGGTACTCCGCCATCGAGCGAGCCGGCGACGACTGGTCCGGCATGCACCGCCTCTGCCGCCAACTCTCCGGGAAGCCCTCTCCGATTAGACCCCTCATGGCCAGTGACGGAACCCCACGTTACCGTGCCGAGGATCGAGCGGAGATATTCGCGGACTACCTGGAGACGCAGTTTACACCCAACCCGACTGCAGATGTGCAACACATAAAGACCATCGAGCGACACGTGGAGGACTACTTCGCGTCGCCGATACCACCGACAGATGACCCCGTCGTGTTCTCCCCCGGACAAGTCCACAGGATGATTCGGCGAACTAAACTGCGCAAGGCCCCCGGTCCCGACCGAGTCACCAATGAAGCCCTGCGTCACCTACCCCTGCGAGCCATCGCGACGCTGACGCGGCTTTTCAACGGCATCCTCCGTACCGGGCACTTCCCATCGTCGTGGAAGCTCGGCCGAGTCATCCTGATTCCCAAGCAAGGCAAGAACATCATGCTGCCTGGGAGTTACCGTCCCATCACTCTTCTGTCGGCTACCTCGAAAGTCTTCGAGAAGCTATTGCTGCTGCACATCACGCCCCACCTTCAGCCACGCGACGAACAGTTCGGGTTCCGTGCCGAACACTCCACCACACTGCAAGTGGCGAGAGTACTGCACCACCTTGCTTCCGCCTACAACAAGCGAGAGCAGTCAGTCGCAGTATTCCTCGACATGGAGAAGGCGTTCGATCGCGTCTGGCACGCCGGGCTCGTATACAAGCTGTCCACGTCTACTACTCCGCGCCGAGTAGTCAAGACTGTGGCCACCTTCCTGCAAGACAGACGTTTTCAAGTGGCGGTTGAAGACGCCCTGTCCACGGAGCGCCCCATCAGAGCCGGTGTGCCCCAGGGAAGCTGCCTGTCGCCCGTCTGTTACAGCAGATATACGGACGACATACCAGTCACGGACAGCGTCATACTAGCGCTGTACGCCGACGACGCGGCATTCATCACCACCTCGCTCAATGCCCCGCATGCAGCGCTGAAGATGCAGCGAACACTGGATGCACTTCCCACATGGCTGAAGGACTGGAGACTCAAGGTCAACGTGGCGAAGACTCAGGCGATTTCCATCGGGCGAGCGCGACTACTACCGCCCCCGATGTCACTCATGGGCGAGAGCGTCGAATGGTCCCCGCAGGCCAAGTACCTTGGCGTGACCATCGACAGGACCCTCTCGATTCGGCCCCATGTAAAGAACGTGGTCGACCAGACGCGCGCTGCGCGGAACCTCCTCCGCCCCGTGCTAGCGTCCCACCTGCCTCTCCGTACGAAGCTGTGCGTCTACAAGACGTACATTCGCACGCGACTCACTTACGCGGCCCCTGCGTGGTTCGCGCTAACCAGCGAAGCGGGCCGCAAGTCGCTGCGAGCGCAGCAGTCACTGTCACTCCGTACCATCTCCGGAGCACCACGCTTCGTACGGAATCAGGTCATCTCCAGAGACCTGCACATGGAGAGCCTGGACGACTTCGTTCGCCGCCTGAGTTCCTCTCTGTTCGCGCGCGCCGACGGAGCGCGATCCCAGCACCTGCGTGGCATCGCGCCATACCATCGGCGACCACCGGACATAAGAGGCCTGCCACGAGACCTAGTCCCCTAGGACAGACTGCTTCCTCGCCACTGGCTGACGGGCGCCCATCGGTACACTACCGGCGGGCTCGACCTCGCTGAGCGGCGGGCGAAGCCCATCACGGTCATACCACCCTGCAGCAGTCCGCAGATCGCTCGCGACACCACGCGGGCTTGATCGCACTGCAGCAGGATATTCCCGGACATACAACCCCGGACATGACACCACGGACCAAACCGGTCCCACCCATCGCCCCGCCTGTAGTCGCAGTCGGCGTTTTAAACCACTGCAGGGGGCCATCGCCCCGATCAGTTACCCCGAGGCCTGTGGAGGCCTGCGTGGAAGACCCGAGAGAGAGACAAATGAGTTCAGTTGACTGCAGCCAGCGGCGCGGCGAGGAGCGCGGGTCTTCATATCGTCGGACGAATAAACCACAGACTACGGAGCGCCTATTTAACGGATGCCCGGTCGATAGCGGCTCAGTCAGTCGATGCGCGCCATACAGCACGCACGTTTTTTATCAATGTTCATAGCCGCTACACTATAAATACCAAAGTTTTGAAACAGTTACTACTTAAAATTATTATTTTGATGCTACCAACTAAGGAGGAGGTAATGCTTCAAGATACTATATAAATTACTTTATTATCTCGAGAGCATTTAAATCAGTAGTATCAGGAATACATTTACATATTATCCAAACTTTCATTAATATGTTTTAAATGTGTTGTAGGTGTTGCTGGATCAAACACAAAGTTAATTATTATATAGGTTTTTTATATGATTTCGATGTAAGATTTTTGTTTATAATAAATAAATATAGATCTCTGAAATTTATTTTAATTTTGTTTTAATAAAACATCAATAATATCACAAAGTACTAGAAAACCGGTAATTAGAAAAACCGGTACTTGCTAAATAAATCAAAAACCGATACCTCTAAATCACAACACTACTACCGGTTTTTCACATAGGTTGCCCATCCCTAACTACTTCCAGTTCCGCTTATTGCGTCATCGAAATATAAAAGTAAGGGTATGTTCCGAAATACACTGTGAGCACTGTAAGGTGTGACGTCAATTTAGTATACTGCGAAACCGTTCCTTTATAGTTAGCTATACTGGTCACTGTTTAAAACGGAACGCAGCCAGCACTGAGAGCACCTTACCTCGAAAACGCCAGTGCTCACAGTACAAAAATGGCGACGATTTATGACGTCATATATTTCCCTAGGATACTGCGGCAGTATACTGTCAGTCCATAACGGGACGAATTTCTCCCCAGTAAGAGCACTGAACAGTGCTCTCAGTGTATATCGGAACATATACTAAATCAAGTTAGAGCGAGTAGGTTTGGTTATGAATGAAACCCGTCGTAAGTAACAGACTAGAGTGAGAGACGTGTTTTTTTTATGAATGAATTATATAGATGTAATCTACGTTCAAGGTCACTCCCACAACTGTCCGTTATTACCTACCCTACCCCAGCCTGCAAAATAATAGCATTATTTATTAAAAAAAATACTAATCGATAGGGTTTTAATAGCTCAACTCAGATAAGTAATCCTTTGGATTTGCTCACCCTTAATTTTTAAGTTAAAAATAAAAACAAAAATTAGAAAAAAATAAGATTATTTGTATCTTTGCACGGTCATATCTTATAATATATGCAATATACGGAACTGCTCACAGTCGTAAAAAACTGCTCACGTCGCGTATTTAATTGCTCAAGTATAATTTTTACCAGCTCCACCTTTCTTAATTATTAAATAAATAAAAATAGTCGTAGGTACCGAGTTGAATTCATGATATGCGCATGAGCACTAAAAATAAAGCGTGCAAAGTACTATAAAAAATACTAATCGATAGGGTTTTAATAGCTCAACTCAGATAAGTTATCCTTCGGATTTGCTCACCCTTAATTTTTAAGTTAAAAATAAAAACAAAAATTAGAAAAAAATAAAATTATTTGTATCTTTGAACGGTCATATCTTATAATATATGCAATATACGGAACTGCTCACAGTCGTAAAAAACTGCTCACGTCGCGTATTTAATTGCTCAAGTATTATTTTTACCAGCTCCACCTTTCTTAATTATTAAATAAATAAAAATAGTCGTACCGAGTTGAATTCATGATATGCGCATGAGCGCTAAAAATAAAGCGTGCAAAGTACTTTAAAAAATACTAATCGATAGGGAAGTTCAAAGATAATGTAAAACGTAAATTCATTAAAAAATCTTATTACCATGTAAAGGATTACTTAGATAACAAGGAAGCTTGGCAATGATTTGATCTATTGGCTCTGATAGTTCCCTAAAAGATGATTTGTGAAATGGTGATAATGAAAAAAAAATCCCGGCTGAGTTTGTTGTGGGCTCTTCTCAGACCAGGGCGCGTTTGGAACCCTCGTAGGCTCGTAGCTTTAGTTTTAAGATACCGTTACTGATTATCACCATTATAATATACTAGATGATGCCCGCGACTTCGTCCGCGTGAATTGATGTTTTTTTAAGATTTAAACTATCCTATCTCTCAAGTTGGATCGAACTGCACATGGTGTGCGAATTTTATTATAATCGGTTAAGTGGTTTAGGAGTCCATTGAGGACAAACATTGTGACACGTGATTTATATTATATTAAGATTATAAAAAACTCGACGTCAATAAGTGTAGTATACCTACCTAAATTGAATTAACGTTATTTGACTATTGAGTGACTATTGTGACTCAACTATGGTTGCATCGAGTTATGGTCAGCAGCATCCTACTCTATGGTCAGCAGCACCGCGATTGCGTAACTTCTGCATCAATCATTGTTACAGTATCAATTGTTGTGATTGGCTGAATTTATGGTATTTTTGCTGCGTCAATAGATTTCGTCCAATAGTGGAAGAGTGATAACCAATCAGAGGTGATTGCGATGTATCAATGATTGATGCAAAAGTTGGTTGGTTAGATCGAGTTATGGTCACCCAGCAGGGCGATCGCGTATCTTTTGCATCAATCATAGATACATCGCAATCACCTCTGATTGGTCTGCACTCTTCCACTATTGGACGAAATCCATTGATGCAGCAAAAATACGATAAATTCAGCCAATCACAACAATTGATACTGTAACAATGATTGATGCAGAAGTTACGCAATCGCGGTGCTGCTGACCATAGAGTAGGATGCTGCTGACCATAACTCGATGCAACCATAGTTGAGTCACAATAGTCACTCAATAGTCAAATAACGTTAATTCAATTTAGGTAGGTATACTACACTTATTGACGTCGAGTTTTTTATAATATATTATAATGGTGATAATCAGTAACGGTATCTTAAAACTAAAGCTACGAGCCTACGAGGGTTCCAAACGCGCCCTGGTCTGAGAAGAGCGCACAACAAACTCAGCCGGGATATTTTTTTCATTATCACCATTTCACAAATCATCTTTTAGGGAACTATCAGAGCCAATAGATCAAATCATTGCACGAAATCCATTGACGCAGCAAGAATACCATAAATTCAGCCAATCGGCGGTGATTGCTATGTGTCAGTGATTGATGCAAAAGTTACGCGGTTGCCTTGCTGAATTGTGACGTTTCTTGGTAATACCATAGTAAAAACAGTTCCCACAAAAAAAGGGTAACAAATTCTAATAAAATATAAGTTATGTTCAAAGGCGGCTCGCTCAAAGGAGCGCTGGTGCAGTGAACTCCCACCAAATTAAAAAAAATACATAGGTACTAGGTAGGTATAATAATCAAATAAACTTTGCTATAAACGTTATAAATATTTTTATATAAATCTATTCCCATTGTCATTTTAATCATGAATATCCATAAGTACCTACCTACCTACTTTACTACTTATTTCATCAATCAACACAAATTTAATACATGGTATTTTTGTTAAGTGGAGCGCTTAGAACAACGCTCCTATAGACGAAAGTTTAGTACAACGTTCTTATTGAAATGTAATGAGAGTAAAAGAGAACATTCGATGCGAGCGGCGCGTGAGACAAAAGATTTGTATGAGACATTTGGTAAATATGGAGCGGCGCTCCTGACACGAAGTACGCATTCGCGATATTACCCGACTAAATGACATGGCCTGTTGTCACGAAGAAAGTTAAAACTCGCGAGTATTTTTTTTTTATTCGTATTATGCCGGTAAAATGTAAACAAAACACAAAATACGAAAGTAAATTTATTTTGATTTCTTCGCGAGTGCGTCGGATCATTGTACATTGGCTAGAAAATCTGTATTGTTGTTTTAAATAGTGTACATATTGTGTTGTGTATTTATGTGGAAAAGACTGTGATTTATGTAAATAGTGTAGGCGATTAAAATGGAACAATATAACGTAATGACCGCCGAATGGACTTCATT
The DNA here is from genome assembly GCA_963932025.1 of Erebia epiphron. NCBI lineage: Eukaryota > Metazoa > Arthropoda > Insecta > Lepidoptera > Nymphalidae > Erebia > Erebia epiphron. Next base: position 13,403,752 of record OZ009956.1, on the reverse strand, counting down.
TACAAATAATTGGTAAGCATTTTCTTTTTTTTTAGTGAACTCCCAATATGATCTTTCACGAGCCGCCTCTGGTTATGTTACGGATTCTAAAGATTAAATTTATAACAGTGTTAGTTTACATTAAATTGTTATTTAATTAATAGAACACTATTTTAATTCCAAGTGACAAACGTTACGAACATTTTATATTTGCATACATGTAAATAACATGCATAAGCAGAATCCAAATAGGTACTGCCGATATTATTACCGACAGAAGAGTGAAAGAGTCCTTGAGTAAATAGAAAGAACAATTTTCCTGAGAGATGATAAGCAAAATCCAACAACTAATAATACTAAATCAGCAGGATCAGCAGTTAATTTATTCATTCAACAATTATATTTTCGATTCTTTCGAAGCATAACTAATGGGACAGAAAAACTTTTAATTTATGTGTAATAAAGTGCCATAATAAGTGTATTAGTTTCGTTTTCCACATAATATAAGGTAATGTTACTTTTCTCGTGAAAATGTTACTTATTGAACTATCTCATGTTACATTTGACTATCTGCCACTAGCAACACTGCTGAATTCTGACGTTTCTTGGTGATACCATAGTTAAAACATTTCCCACAAAAAAGGGTAACAAATTGTAATAAAATATCAGTAATGTTATGGATTCTAAAGATTAAATTTATATCAGTGTTAGTTTACATTAAATTGTTAATTAATTAATAGACCATCATTTTAATTCCAAGTGACAAACGTTACGAACATTTTATATTTGCATACATGTAAATAACATGAATAAGCAGAATCCAAATACCTTCTGCCGATATTATTACCGACAGAAGAGTGAAAGAGTCCTTGAGTAAATAGAAAGATCAATTTTGCTAAGAGAGTATAAAGAAAAATCCAACAACTAATAATACTAAATCAGCAGGATCAGCAGTTAATTTATTCATTCAACAATTATTACGATTCTTTCGAAGCATAACTAATGAGGCAGAAAACTTAATTTTTGTGTAATAAAGTGCCATATTAAGTGTACTAGTTTCGTTTACCACATAATATAAGGTAATGTTACTTTTCTCTTGAAAATGTTACACGAGCTATCTTATGTTACATTTGACTATCTGCTGCTGGCAACACTGCTGCAACACAGAGTACTTTGCAGTTTGCTCTACTAGCACGTATATTCAATGTACTCTGTGTCTACTAGGTCGTAGGAGTGTTCTGTGCTCTGTTCTCAAAAAACAGAGACAAGACCAGTCAAAAAATATCTTTGTATTCGTAACAGTCCACTGTATATTATTATACTCTTTGAAAATATCTCTCGGTAGAGAGTAGTATATTCCTTGAAAAATATGATCAAATTCAATTCAAGTTTCAACGAATGAACTATTTTTCACATTAATTAAAACCAGCAAACAAAAAGCTTGGCGTTGCATTTATTTATTATGCTATTTAATTAAAAAAATATTAGCACAATTTATAGTAAAACCAGCAATTAAACCAGTTTATATAATAGAAAGAACAGCCGAAAAGGTTTTATCTAATAATGTTTTACTGATTGTAATTTATTTTATTAAATAATACTGCTGGTGTGCCTTTGATAACTAGGAATAAAGATTAGGATGGAAATGGAACATCCAGCGAGTAGCGTTGCTTCTTTGCTTCATAAGCTATGTGAAGGATTGTCACCAGATCCAGGTACGATTCGTATTTTGAATAGTTAGTATTTTAAAATAAATGTCAATTTGTAATCGTTCATAGTTTTATTCTTTGGGTTTATTACTATAAATTTTTTCTTTCTTATTACTTTATCCATAAATTACTTAATGATTAACATTCAAGATTATTTTAAGGCTTTCATGTCAAAGCTTATCAAAGGTACATAAATACAGGAATCAATTATTACATATACCTACTATATAATCATTTGGAAATAAACTTTGCTAACAATTTTTTTAGATGGTGCATTTGAGTTAGCTCTGTCTTATTTATCCACAAATGAGAAAGTCCGGCCAGTGAAAGACGAGAGGCAGTTATGCCAAAAAATTCATGCTCGTTTGTCCAATGTATCGGCAAGAGATGCGGATAAATTCAATGAGTCTTATGCAATGTTAAAGAATTCGGTAAGTATTATTATCTTCATCTATACTTATAACATTACACCTGCAGCATCTTTTGTGGTTGGTCCATGAAAAATAAAACATACTTAAAATAAACAATAATATCACTTTGGTCGCTGTTATCACTACCTATTTACTTATCTCAAATTAATACAACTTAAGTCAAATTACTTGCCGCAAATGACCAGCATCAAAGTTATTAAGTTACTTATGTATTACAATAGATAATCCCTTCGACTTTGTATGATTTAAGGTTCTGTGATTCCCATGAGAACTTCCATTTTCTAGGATAAAATGTTGCCTATGTGTTAATTCAGTATATTAGTTCAGTTGTTGAGGTGACAAGGAATTACAAACATCCAAACTTACAAACTTCTGAACTTTTACAGTTATAATATTAAGATAAGATTATTAAGATGTGCATACTGGTGCTAATTCTAAAATGACAGGTCATAATGCTATGCTGTTCCTTTTATTTTGCTTCCTGCAACCAAGAAGCTGCAACACAAGATTTTTCAACCTATAAGTTTTAATATTATTATATTACAACTTCAAACTATTAAGTTTAAAAAAGGCAATGTTGTTGGAGATTGTGTACAACAGGACTGTAGTTTTAATTGAATTGAATTAAATTTTCAGTTTGTATTGAAGCAGAAAGCAGCAGTGTTGTCACTATTACTGGCTCTCTCTGAAACGCCGCAGAGTTCTGAGTCTACCATGCAGTTATTTCCAATGCCAGAACTTGCAGTAAGTAATGTTAAACTGCCCAAAAGCACTAAACAAAATTAGTCATAACTTTATTCACACAAATTCAACCCACACTTGTTTTACAAGTCATTTTCTACAGGCATTAGTTGTATTTATAAAGTAATTTGCCTTCAAGTGTAAGTGAGTACAGGACACACTTTGCCTTTGAATAATCTTTTCCATATTTATCCATGACAAAACAAAATAGTTAATGGTAATAGTACATTACTGCCCCGGCTGGAAATAAAACAATTCACAGCTTAGTAGTATTGAAAGGAGGAAGAGAAGCCGAGGACTTAACAAGTGATTTTAAAAGGAGGATCAGCCTTGAGGCCTTTTTAAGTAAACAGGGCCATGAATTACTATTTCCGCTTGTTTACTACTTTACTCTAATTTGCAAGGAAAAAAAGGTTTTCTGCATTGCTGATAGATGGCATTGACTCTCCTTTACTCACCCTAAAACTAGTGTTGTATGGCAATGATATGATTTTCTATTTGAGTATTAGCTGCAAAAAAAGAGCTGTACTGGCTAAGTTGGAGAAAAAAATTGCTACTGAAGCTGTGAGACAAACACTGGTGACAGCAGATATCCACACAACAGTATGATATGTTTTGTTTCAGAATCCAATGGTAGGCTTGTCTGGAGCTCCATCAAGTTCCAGCAAGAGTACAATAGGGTCTGCCAGCTGGAGTAGCCATGCTCCTAAACAGCAAGGCTCCAACCAAAGTCTCCCTTCCACTAACAGCAATATGGGTATTGCTTTACCGTCTAATGGTAAGACAAAGTGGTTCTAAACAATGACAAAATATTTTACACTGCATTTTTATGGACCACCTACATTAATGATATTATGGTTGTGGGTTACTTAATCACAAATAAAAGAGTTTATGAGGACAATCGTGAAACTTTAATAATTACACACACACACACACACACACACACACACATAAAAATAAAAAGGTAAAAATTTCAAGAATAACAATAAAACGCTAGGTAGGTATAATATAATATACGCGGCGAGTGCGTGGCGCGGGCGCGGGCTCGTATATGTATAGCTTTCGCGCCGGTCGGCAGAGTACTGGCTGATGGCTCGCTCGGTATCCAATGGACACCCTTTAAAACTAGCGTCTCTACGAACTCGTGCGTCGTGGCGTAGTACCTACTGTTTCCCGGAATAGGGTTGCTACATGGTCAAATAAATGCTTTTACAAATTGAACATACATCTTCATAGAATCTTTGCTACTATCGGGTACCTGAGGCGGTGGAAGAATCTCTTGCAGATCAGAACCAAGATTACGTTAGCCAATACACTCCTGTTGCCAGTGCTAGACTACTCTGACTCTTGTTATCCAGATTTGTCGCAAGAACTTCTCGATAAGCTTGAAAGGCTTCAAAATATGGTAATCCGCTTTATTTTTGGCCTGCGGAAATACGACCACAATTCCGAGTACCGTGCTAAGCTGGAGTGGTTGCCAATCAGAAGGCGCAGGGACATGCACACTGACTCTTCTAAACTCGCCGGCATATTTAGCGGAACATAAAAAAAAGGTCCATAATTAAAAAAATATGGTTTTATTTTAAAATCTACTTACTACACTTCTTTTGTTATTTAAAGTTTCATTTGTTTTACTTAAAATGAGATCACATTAAGAACAGATTTTGCGAGTAAAGGCTATTTGTGAAAAATGGTACATTTTTGAACTTTTCATGTAACCGGGAAAAGTGAAATTTAATATTAAAATAACAATTAATTAAATTAGAAAAATGGTGATTAATATCGCGTATTTCCTCCACGTGCTCTTATTAAAGTTTCTACCTGTCTAGGCATACTGAGAATGATGTTATCGATGGTCTCCTGGGATAGTCTCCGCTATTCCTCAACTACGGCGATTCGCAGTTCACCCACGTTGGCAGGAGCTGGAATTCTGGACTTAACTTTTCTTTTCAGCAAGTCCCAAACGTGCTTTATTGGGTTCATATCCGGTGATCTCGCCGGCCACTCCATAACAGTGATATTCATATCATTAAGATAAGCTTGAGTTACCTGAGCGGTATGCGGCCGAGCATTATCCTGCATAAAAACAAAATCGTCACCGATATATGGGGCAATCGGTACGACATTTTCTTCTAAAACTTCTCTGATATAGCGGTCTGCAGTCAGACTCCCTCTGTCAATCACTACCAAGTCTGTGCGAGCTCCCAAACAAATGCCCGCCCAAACCATTATTGATCCACCACCGTATGCAACAGTAGTTTCAAAATTTGTCTGAATGTATCGTTCTCCTTTGCGTCTGTATATTCTTTGCTTGCCGTCAATTTGATTTAAGAGAATTCTGCACTCATCACTAAACAAAACCTTACTCCGCGTATGGTCCGCGTTATAAAGTCGATGTTCCTGAGCAAAAGTTAACCTGTTTCTACGATGATTTACCTCGAGCCTTGGAACCTTGGCGGGCACAAATGAACCCAAACCAGCTTCTTCGAGCCTTCTTCGTACCGTACGCTCACTTACGGTTACACCCCGCACTGCTTCTAACTCATGTCGGGCTTGGAAGGCCGTCAAACGGGGGTTCCTACGTACACAAAGCCGGATGAAACGATCATCCCTACTCGAAGTGCGGCTTTTTCTGCCTTGTCCTGCTCTTCTCACATAAGTACCGGTCTCCCTGAACCGTTGGATACTGCGATGGATCGTTGAAACTGGTCGACGAAGATCTCTGGATATCACTCTGTAGGTTTGACCATTTCTTCGCATTTCGAGTGCCCTGGCAATCTCCGTTGGGGCTAAGTCAGGCATAATTCTTAACTATAAGCTTTTTATTTTCTAATTACTTCCTATGTAGTTTATATTAATATCTATTTTTCCACCTTTGCGAGCTATTTTTATCTCATGTAAATTATATCTGTGAAAACTTGTAATTGGCGTTATACTTATTCTTTATTTATCTATTCATCTTTGTTGTAGCTGTAAGTTTTCTGTACAAAATAAAATAAAATAAATAAATAAAATAATTCAGTCACCAAATCCAGAAAGATACGCGATTAAAAAAAACTAACAAAAAACAGTATTTCAATGAAATTTTAAATCAAACTCAGCAGGAAGAAATACTCGAAGTTCGCTCCAGATAAGGTGTATTTGAATAAAATTAAAACAATTGCATAAAATGTGATGTTCAGTTGTTTTCTTAATTTGAAAATATTTCTTTTTAAATTAAATGACGTATTAACCAGCCAGCAACCTTATATGATACTGATATCAAACCTTTTTTTTATGTTCCGCTAAATATGCCGGCGAGTGTATAACGTGTCTTGTTCTACCCCCAAACTCCGACTTACTTGAAATAATGTTTTAGCTACCTCGGTAAGGAAAGCCTGTTCTTTCTTCGTTCCGACAATAAGCTAAAGATGCTGTCCAGCCGTGCAAAATTCTATGATAACTCTTACACAAGGAATTGTGTCAAGTTGTGGAATTGTCTCCCCGCTGACATACGTCAGGCAAAATCCCTACATATCTTCAAACGTTATCTGAAAAAAATACTATCTATCTATGTAATGTAGTAGAATGTAGTATACTTAATATTATGTATAAATAGTAATGTATGGTAGATATCTATATAATGTGTAGTATTAGTATGTAATGTTTATGTCGTTTATCTTATTGAATAATAACTAAATTGCTTGCCACACAACTCGTGATTTCCCCATTCCGAACACCAAAGGTTGTCTGGGAGAGATCGCTTTAGCGATAAGACCGCCTTTGCACTCTTCACTAAGATTAAGCTTCTTTCTTTTGTAATTAATATGTTTCTATATTTCTGGCCGTTTCCGGGGGCCCATTTACTGAGTGTGCGAGTCACCCCCTGCCATTTTATCCGTGTAAAATATAATTGGTCAGGCAGGGGCCATAGTACTTCCATAGACCCAGATCACCAATCCATTTTAGCAACCCAAACCCGTAGACCCATACATATCATTTGCTTCCATGTTCTGCAATAGTCCTGCACTAACCGGGGATTGTCCTTGGATGCACTCGCATAGTGCGTATAGGGCTATTCGTCGGTTGGTGTCACATTTCCTTTAGAGTAAAATTGTCTAACGGGCCTCTGCGAGTTGGTTTCGGCCCCTCGTACGCCTTCCAAAGGTCCGGGACCCCACGGTCCCGAGATAGATGAGACGGACATAATAATAATATACATATGGAATGATTAATTGTACGATCTGTTCAGGACGACTATCTTCCAATATTACATTACATACTAGATGAAAAAGTTGTGCTGCGAAGACTTATGAAAGAACTCCAGGCTAGGTCCATCATCCCAGACCATCAATTTGGCTTTCGGCAGAATCATGGGACTGTTGAACAGATCCACAGAGTATGTAGTACCATACGAGATGTACTTGAACGCAAGGAATACTGTTCTTCTGCTTTTCTTGACGTTCAGCAGGCCTTTGATAAGGTGTGGCACACAGGTCTTCTATTCAAAATTAAAACACTCTTACGCCATACTTTCTTTGGATTACTCAAATCGTACCTTTCTGACCGAATTTTTCAAGTAAAGGAAGACGATTCCACATCTGCTTTCCATCCAATCAAAGCTGGCGTACCGCAAGGCTCTGTACTGGGACCTGTGCTTTACACAATCTTTACGAGTGACCTACCGCATATTGACGACGTTACAGTGGCTACTTTCGCGGACGATACTGCGGTTCTTGCTCGCAGTAGATGCGCGGACGAAGCTTCAGCCATCCTGCAACGCGGTTTAAATGAGATTGACAAATGGCTGTCAAGATGGAGAATAAAAGCTAGTGCCACCAAATCTGTCCATATAACATTTACTCTGCGTCGAGGAAACTGTCCTCCTGTCTCTACGCAACAATCAGCTTCCAGAGAGTGACAACGTCAAGTACTTGGGCATGTACCTAGATAGAAGGCTCACCTGGAAGAAACACGTCAAAACAAAGAGGGATGAGATCTATCATCGATATAGAGGACTATATTGGATGCTTGCCAGGAATTCTAGACTGTCCCTAGATAATAAGCTCCTGCTATATAATACAGTTATAAAGCCGATATGGACATACGGCATCCAACTCTGGGGATCAGCATGCAACTCCAACATTGAAATTATTCAAAGAACACAAAATTACATCTTGAAACAACTTTCAAACGCGCCATGGTTCCTGCGCATTTCTGAAATCCATGAGTACTTAAATGTGAACACAGTAAAAGACGAAATAAAATCTTATGGCTCCGACTATAAAACAAGGCTTGTCAAACACCCGAATCGCCTGGCAGCACAGTTGACGATGCCGCAAGCGATCCGTCGCTTAAAGAGAAGGCATATCCTAGACGATATATAGCTGAGACATGGAGTGCTTCCCGCTGGGGAAGTTGCCTCTGATCGCCGACCCATCTTACAACAAATCTGCTCATAGTCTATCGACTGATCGCATGACGAGACACAGAAAAAAAAAAAAAAATACTAGATGATGTCTGCGACATTGTCTGCGTTGATTAAGTTTATTTTATTCCTACAGGAGCTCCTTAATTTACCGGGATGAAAAGTATGGCTGGGATACAACTTATTTCTATACCAAATTTCATCAAAATTGGTTGAAAAGATGGACCGTTAAAGAGTAGCAGAAGGACAGACCGAAACACTGCATTTATAATATTAGTATGGATAAGGAGATATGAATGGTAATATAAATGCATGCCAATAGTATAATATTAAATCTAAATAAATTACAATTACAGCACTTATTAAGTTAGTCATATTATTTTATAAGTTACTAGCGAATGCCCGCGACTTCGTCTGCGTGGTTTGAGGTTTTTTGGTTCCCGCGGGAACTCTTTAACTTTCCGGGATAAAAAAAAGCCTATGTGCTATTCCAGACTATAATCTATCTCTGTGCCAAATTTCAGCCAGATCCGTTCGGCCCTTGGGGCGTGATTGAGTAACAAACATCAGTGTTGCCAGTAGTATCAAAAGTTTTTGAAAAGATCATGTATAATAGATTAGATAATTACCTTAAGCAACTAAATTTTATTTTTGAACGTCAATATGGGTTTCGTCCAAAATCAAATACACTATCAGCTACAATAGATCTTGTTACCAAAATAAAAACTAATATTGACTCAAAAAATATTGCTCTCGGTATATTTATCGACTTAAAGAAAGCGTTTGACACCGTGAGCCATTCGATTCTATTAGAAAAACTTAAAAACATAGGAATTACAGACACTGCTTTTAAAACATTTGAATCATACTTAGAAAATAGATCCCAAATTGTCAAAATTGGTAAATATCAAAGCACTGCTCAGCCAATCACTTGCGGAGTCCCCCAGGGCTCCATACTTGGGCCCCTTTTATTTTTAATATATGTAAATGACGTCAGTCATATATCTTTAAACGGGGAAGTTAGTCTATATGCTGATGATACGTGTATATTTTACTATGGACGCTCAATAAATGACCTTATAAAATTAGCACAAGAAGATCTCAACACTTTACATGACTGGTTCCAACATAATTTACTTACCGTCAATACATCAAAAACGAGCTATGTTATTTTTAAAGCAAAAAACAAAAATATTCCTGATCATACTCCACTTTCAATAAATAATATTCAAATAAAACAATCTACCGAAGAAAAATATCTCGGACTAATGATTGACAGTAATTTAACGTGGAAACCGCACATAAGTAAAGTTAAATCAACATTGTCATCCCTTCTCGGATCACTTTATGGTATAGTTAAATGCCTTCCACAAAAGGTTCGAAAAAACATTTATAACTCACTTGTTAAACCTCACCTTGATTATTTGATTGAAATATGGGGCAGTGCCGCCAAAACAAATTTAAATTGTCTGCAAATAATACAAAATAAAATAATAAAAATTCTTTTCAATTATGACTTTCTTATCCCCACAAAAATTTTATATTCGGAAACCAAATTAATGAACATTCAACAAATATATTACTACAATACATGTATTTTGATTAAGAAAATAAAATCTAAGAACATTCATTCCCAATTGACATTTAAAACTAAAAGGGAACTGGGGTGCCGGCTCCTCCGTAACGCTGATAATATTTCTTTAAAAAAAATACGAACTAATTACGGTAAGAGAAGTATAAGTTATGAAGGAGCACAAATGTTTAATAATTTACCAAAAGAAATAAAAAGTATTAATAAGATCAACATTTTTAAAAAGAGACTCAAAGATTTTATAATTCATAATGTAACTGACTTCTGAGTGCGTCCCTGGAAATTTATAAACATTGCAAGGTTCTTTTTATTTCTACCCACTTGCATTATACTATTACATATGCTGTTTACTTGTTGCTCGCCGCTGTGCGTAATGATGTTATTAGGTTAAGTTTATGATAAGTACTGATAAGTTCTCATTAAGTGAAATTTTTTGTAAATTTCTTTGAGAATAAATTCTTCTTTAACCACCACAACATCCATACATCCATACAAACTTTCGCATTTATAATATTAGTAAGATTATGCTCGGGAAGGAGCCTGGTGCCTTGAAACACAGGTTTATTACCTAGTTCAAGCACCAGTCCCTTTATTGTTACTGTTTTAATATAATGTTTTTAAAAATGTAATGCTATGTAATTGGGGGGAAAAAAAGTAGTTCTGAATATCGTGCAGATAGATCGAGTGAGCGTTCGTGCGTGCGGGACGCCGTGCTAGCCGCTACGGGCGTCAAGGCTCGCAGCTCAAGCGTTTGGCCGCGACCGGTGCAGATGCTGTACTCACGGATCGCACATCTTGGCTTCCTGCATGATCGCCTCAAAGAATTCATTGATCCTTCATCAGGACTTATGCCGCAGGGTGCGTAAAAATCTATATGTCACCGTAAAATTGCAAAAACCGTTAGATTGTAATCTAACTAGCGAGATTGTAAACTGTCGGCAGATTACAATTTGACGCATTATTTTTCGGTAGAATGTAATCTGTTAGGTTTATTAACCTGATAAAACGTAACCTAACTACCTGATTATTTATGTCGATACCTAACCTAACCTACAAGAAAGTGACAAGAAAACGATGAATATTTCAAAAATTTACACTCAGAACATTGATCAGTTCACAATCTTTCGACAGTTTACAATCTATCGAGATAGAAAGCGTTAGATTACAATCTAACGGTTATTGCAATTTTTTTTTTATATATATTTTTTTTTATTTTGTACAGAAAACTTACAGCTACAACAAAGATGGATACATAAATAAAGAATGAGTATAACGCCAATTACAAGTTTTCACGGTGACTTAAATAAGGTGTAAAACTATGATTTATGTAATGTTTGTTTCTGCAATGCTCTCTTTTCTTCAATTTATCCTATATCCTACCGACGGTGCTAATGTTTTGTTTTATCTCCCCAGGGTTGATGGGTGAAGGATTAGTGACGTCAATACGTGATGAACTCACTGAGTACTATCGCAGTATTGCAATATTGCAGTCTCAGGTAAATAGTTTATGTCCATTTATTTGTTCATCGGTTAGCAGTATTTTTTATTAAATACTAGTGGGCCTGGCAGACGTCCTGCCTTCTCGCAATTTTTCCATATTTTCTCACCGTTTGAACCTTCCCTGGACTACGACAAACATTTCAAAACTAAATCGGCCCAGCCGTTCTCGAGTTTTAGCGAGACACGAACTACAATTCATTATTATATGTATAGACATATATATATATATATATATATATATATATATATATATATATATATATATATATATATATGTATAATATCTTATATATAAAATTCTCGTGTCACAATTTTCGTTCCCATACTCCTCCGAAACGGCTTGACCGATTCTCAAGAAATTTTGTGAGCATATTGAGTAGGTCTGAGAATCCGCCAACATCTATTTTTCATACCTCCACGAGGACGGAGTCGCGGGCATCAGCTAGTATATATATATATAATACTCGTATATATAGATTAATTAATTAGATAATTACATTATTCGTCAATAAAGGTATGTGAAGGGGACGGCGGCGGCGGTACGTTACGTCGTGTCTGCGTGTGGGCGCAGGAACCCTTACATCGGTTGACGTGGTTGGCTAATATTGCGCATACGGCGCACCACAAGAAAGGTATAAATCCAATTCATGTATTTTATTTTGCCCTAGCGAACAATGTAAATGACATAGCACCACTGTAGGCTCTGTAAATTGAATATTTGTATGACTTTTTATTGTATAACTAGCAAATGGCCGCGACTTCGTCCGTGTGGATTGAGGTATTTCGGTTCCCGTGGGAACTCGTTAATTTTCCGGGATAAAATTTGTACCTATGTGTTATTCCAGACTATAATCTATCTCTGTGCCAAATTTCATCTAGATCCGTTCAGCCGTTCCGGCGTGATTGGGTAACAAACATCCATCCATCCATCCATGCAAACTTTCGCATTTATAATATTAGTATAGATAAAGATATTAGGTAATAATGTTTTGTGCTCCATAATTTTTTTAATGTTTATAATTATTTATGTGAAGGTGGCGAGTTGGCGTCATGTGTCCATCGCTTCGTGCGTCACGGCGATGAACGCGTCGCAACACTCGCACGGCGACTACTCACTGCACTTACATATCCACTGCTGCTTATGCTCACCAGGTGGCTCTTACACGGTATGTTTACAACCCAGGGTGCCCTACTTTTTCTTAGTTTTGTTCCTGACTTTTTACTCACAATTACTCAACTGCTGTCATCTTTATTATTACTCCTGTTGCTGATTCGTTCAATTTATGTTGTTACAGGAGAGATTGACGATCCATTCAATGAGTTCTTCATTGAAAGCAGAAGTGGTGTACCCATCGACAGAATGTGGCATGATAAATATAGGGTCAGGTAAATCATTAAAATGAGTGATACTAATAATAATTGTAGTATTAATAGTATCACTAAGTGACTTTCGTAACAGTCCCTCCTGATATCATGGAAATGGAGCCTTTAAAATGTATGTGTCCAGGGAATGGATGGTGCCATCGTTTATGTCGCGGGAGCAAGCTGCACAGATCCTCGCGACCGGCAAGAGCGTGGTGTTCATGCGTGAAGCGTGCGCGGGACGAGCCCGACGCCGGCCGACCACCACCACCACCTGCACGACCTGCTCAAGTCACACGAGGCTTCTGGTGAGTCGCTAGCATGGTCCATGGTATTTTGGTTCTAATAATGAACTCACTGATAAGTTCGTGTCGTTCAGTGACCAGCCTGGGTCGGTCGGCGGAGGCGTCGGACGCGAGCGACGGCGCGGCAACCGCGTGGTGGGAGGCGCACGGGGCTGCGCGAAGGGCGTGGGCGCGGCGCACGCGGCGGCGTCGGCGCGCCTGCTGGCCGCGCTCACCACGCACCACCACCTGCTGGACCACCTCGCCGCGCACCGCCGCTACCTGCTGGCTGGCGCAGGGCGACTTCGTGCACCACCTCATGACGCTGCTGCAGTGAGTGTATACCCTACCCCCGTCTGTGACGCGGTGGGAGGCGCCGCGCCTTACAATATAAAATTTAATATAAAAAATTCTTTTTTCATCCCACCATCTCGGAAAGAGTATTTTTAATCTTCGATATCTGAATGCAAAAGCCATTATTATCCTCTTGAGGATAAAGTAAATTGAATTTAGAACATCGTGTGCACGTTAGTAAATATCACTCGTCTATGAAGTTTGTGAATTCAAAACATCATTAAAACATATTTACTTCTACCTCTATGGTGCCGAATTTCCATACAACCGTTATTAATTTGTTAAAAACTCACACTTGTAACCTTCTTGGTGTACTTTTTTAATTTGCTTTGCGCGCACCATTTTCTTTCACGTCATGTCATTTCCTCGCTGAGGTGGGATGAAAAGTTACGTGTTGCACTCGAGTGAAAAGATTTTTCACCTCGTACTCTTTTAATTCCCTTGCTGACGCTCAGGATTCTAATTTTTGAACCACTCGCTGCGCTCGTGATTCAATTTTAGAATCCTTCGCTTGCTCGGTCATCAAAATTGAGCACGCGGTTAAAAAACAACTTTTTACTCTTGTATAACAAATAACTATTAAACAACCGACTTCAAACTCCCGCGCCAACTTTACAACCACAAGCACACGCTATACAAAGTACTTAATTTTATTGTTGATATTTTAAAAACCGCTCGACCGATTTCGATAAAATCTATATGGGACCACTTGGGAAGTATGCCCTTTCAAATAAAAAAAAGAATCATCCAAATCGGTCCACCCAGTCAAAAGTTCTGAGGTAACGAACTGAGAACCTCCTCCTTTTTTTTCAAGTCGGTTGAAAATATCTTAGAATTAGTATTTTCACCGCGATGTCGATTACTGGAACTGATGGACAAGTGAGTCTCGTCTCGCTTTCATCGACTTTCAAAAATTCATTTAAGTACTCGTATAGCCGGGTAGAGAATAGTATTAAGACTAATACTAATTATTTTTGGGTCATTCCTAAAGGAGCGTCGCAACAATAAATGTGATATTCCAGCGTCAATGATTTACAATAATCAGACATTTTCAGACGGTGTATTTGTGATCAGTAGTGCGATTATGTAACTTATGTTCATGGATGGATATTAAATACGATAGTCATAGAACGTATAAAGCAAATTCCGATTTCGTAAAACTGTCCATTAAATGAACACCTAAACGTATAAAAACGTATCATGAAAATACTTAACAAAACGCAATTACGATCAGTGAAACGTAATTGTCAATTCAATATTTCAATTTTAATATCTAATTTAATTACGTCACACACGAAAATAATGTAGTTTTACGAGCTAACATAATAATTTTATCATAAGAATGATTTTTCATTATTTAAAACGAAAATTATTTCGAAATCTTGTCGAAAATTATCTCTATGAAAATTTTGTACCATAGAATTAACAAAGCTTTAACAAAACGCCCAAGAACGAATGAATACCATAGATATAAGATATTTATCGAGTTTCGGCTAGTTTACTGCTACTCAACAATAGATGGCGCTAGTGGGCTCACGTTTTTTGTACTGTTTCTGTGATTTTGTATATAAGTCTGTGACATTTTTGCTAAAGGTAATGTCAAGTGTCAATGTGTGTCACATGTCAGTGTCAACTAAAAATAGTCTATTACTTAGATTTTTTTTAATAAATATAGACAGTAAATACGTACGAAAGAACGAAATCCGTGAATCTAACAACAAAGACGAACATTTCTTATAAATAACTGCTGAAAATATACTGCCCTAAATATATCGTTATTATATGTAAATGATATCTTTCCTACCAAAGTTAAATTCACAAATTGAAATAACAAACTCTTTATTTTATTGTTAAAAGGCAAGGGTGTCTCCAAGTGAATATAGCGAATTGCTGGGCTAATGCAGAGGTGGTTTAATTTTGATATAAGATAATAACATGCTTTTAACCACAGTGTGCAGGTTTTTTCTCACAATATGTTAAAATACCTATCCCCCAACAATCAACAGTACCTATATCTGTCTGCTATGCTTTCACGTCCTATCTTTCAACCGATTTTGATGAAATTTGGTTTATAGATAGGTTGCATCCTAGGGAAGGGCATAGGCTAGGACTTTTTATCCAGGAAAGTTAAGATGTTACCACTGGAATACAAAATAAGTACTGAATTCATGTGGACGAAGTCATGGGCATCATAATTATAGTGACAAAATAATACTCCAGAAGCTATGTGTGGTTTTAAAGGTGGAAGATAATATAAATGGAAAAGTGTGACTGTCTGTCTGCTATGCTTTCACAGGCCATCTTTTTAACCGATTTTGATGAAATTTTGGTAGACTCCAGAATTTCCACAGGAATTAAAAACCTTAATCCATGCAGATGAAATCCCAGAACATCTAGTATTTGTAATAAATTAGCAATAACATGTTAAATTTCAATTATTTCAGACCAAAGATGGCCAAATCATAACGGCATATGATGACCATACAAAGATGAGAAGAAGATGAGAGAGATATCAATAAGGATTTGAGGAGCAACACCTTGAAATTAATTGGATCACTTTAGTTAATTTGTGATCAATTGAATTATTTACTATGTTAGTAAGTTAATTAATGTTCCAATAAATGCTACAAAATAATGTCCTTTTATTATAGTCCTTTAATTTAATTTTGCTAATACATATTTTGTATATTGGTAAATAATAATTATTTTTATTATTTGGAGAAATAAAAAGGATAAATGTGTATTCCTAAAGGTCTTTATTCAATCAAAGTAATTTTAATTCAAAGAAGGTATAGTAATCAAAGTAAAATTAACTTAATTTTTAACATTTTTTTTATTATTATTAATTATTATACAAAAGTTATATATTAGAAGTTATACATAGAGAGGTAAAAGATAGGTACCTATTAATTTTATTGAAATATTATGGGTAGGTACATACCAATGAAAATAAAATTGTACCTATAACTTGCCCCCCATAACTTTGACAAGTATTTCATTAATGATCTTTTTTTACTTTGTACATTTAGATTTTGTAATTGGTTTATGATGATCATTGGCAATTCGTTTAGAAAAGAAGGAAGCAGGTAATCTTAGTTAGGTAGGTAAGTAATCACTTATTATGTTATTAATAACATCCTTTTTAACACATACCACTACAGCCTATTAACGTCCCACTACTGAGAGCAGGCCTCCACTCTCTTAGGAGAGAGGGAATTGGAGCTTAGACCCACCACTCTGCATTCTCCATTTATTGAGTAAGAACAGGGCAAGCGCCTCTCTTGAAGCAGCTTCATCTTTAACATAGTCTGGCTGTGGAGATTGCCTTCTGCCATCTCTTATTTTACCAGCATTGATTGGTTCATTGTGCAGTGTCCTATGGGCTAAGAGACACTGCCACTGTATTAAGCCCACCGTATTGTGGGTGCTGACGTCTGCGTAGTTAGCTTCTGGTGATTTATGAGTCGTCTGCAGAATTGGAGTCATCATCCAATTAAGCTGCGCAAACCCTTAATATCCTGTAAGGTAAAAATAGGGCTATAATGTATGTCCTATCATAGTGACTTACTGTTATATAGAAAATTGGATATCTTGTATACATCAACATGTAAAATGTTAAGATTCAAAAAACAAATCTAAAACATTATGAATAGGTCTATGAAAGTAGGTCTAGGTAGTATGAAAAGGTAATCTTAAATAATTGAGTATTTTAATAGCTAGTTACCTGCCTAGTTGCCTACTTACTTATCTATAAAACATGTCTTATGTAAGTAAGTAGGTAAATAAATTTTCCTTTATGTATTATTATATTGTATTAATGTAAGGCAGTACACTGCATTTCCATTATTTGGAGAAATAAAAAGGATAAATGTGGTTTATTGACATAAATAGACTTAAATTAACTTATTTTTTTATTACTTATACAAAATACAGAAAGATTGTGACCCACCAGCAGAAACCACACCCAGTTTATGTGCTGGTGGTCTTACATCCATCCATACTAGTTACCTACCTATTATAAATGTGAAAGTGTTTGTCTGTCTGTCCGCTATGCTTTTACAGCCCATCTTTTCAACCAATTTGGATGAAATTTGGTATACCTATAGATAAGTTGCATCCTGGGAAAGGATATAGGCTTTTTATCCTGGATAAGTAAGGAATTTCTGCCGGAATACAAAAAGCTTAATCCAGACAATTCGCTGGCATCATCTAGTTTTACATAAGTAGTTAATTCATTCATACTTACCTTTACACGTTATAATATAGATACCTAGGTAAGAGGATCCGTCCCTTAAGTTTAAAAAATGAGCCAGCCCTTCTGTCTCAATCATTAATTACATTTAATGAATGATATTACTTCCTAATGAAGAAAGCTTCCTCATAACAAGTCTTAGTAGTTCGGTAAGGTAGTTTTTTACTCTGAGTTCAATACCTAAAATAGAGATCCCTATACATCTCTGCCTTGACACCATAAAAGGTCGGAGTTCGTCCACTAGAGTTTGAAATAACCTAAGGACAGCCTACGGCCAGTAACTCCAACGCCGGCATATCATATCCGACCGACTCTAGTCTTAACTCTTAGTTGAGCTAGATCTCCTCACCTGCGAGCGTCTCATGCGTCGCTCACGCCCAGCATGTATTACCTACTTACTATCTACGCCATTTTCACTAAAAAACAAAATACATAGGCACAACCTTTAAAATATTTTCCCATATTTCCACTAAAACACTTTCCTATCAATTTAAAGTCTAACTCACAGTACACGGGACACGCTGCGAGTTTACCCAGTTATTTTTATTTAAAATAGATATCACTTTTAGATACAAGAATTATGTTAGGAAGGAAATAACTTTACGAAAACTAAGACAAACTATACAAGTGGCTATACGTTTATACGATTGTCATAGCCTGCGAGCTACCGCAATGATTTGACGTTGGCGATGAACTCATTTTTCTTACAAAATACGAATTATCTGTCAAACGCCTACAAAAATTATGAATTCATTCACTCATCGTCAAAAATAACGATTTCAATCGAACACGATCTATGAACACCTTAGATAATACGATTTGACCGTTTGACATACGTAACCATACGTTTTAGGCTGTCAAATTTATACGATTTCCTTACATAATCGCACCTCTGTTCGTTAGTCACTTCTCCAACGTTTTTTCTACAAGTATCTCTACTTCTCCTTCTAACGTAACGCTAGTTAAAAATACCGTAGATTATTTTTCGGACACGGGAATTCTTCTTGACAGTTTGTGTTTTGCAGTTGAGGATGTTGAAAAGAAGCTATTATCTACTAATATTCATAAAGGGGCTGGTAAGGACCAACTTCCACCTATTTTTATTAAGAATTGTGCCAAGAGTTTAGCAGTCCCTATAACCAATATTTTTAATAGATCTTTTCAGGAGGGTATTTTTCCGTCTCCCTGGAAAGCTGCTCTTATTGTTCCTGTCTTCAAGGATGGAGATAGAAGGGACGTGACGAAATACCGACCCATTTCAAAGTTATCAGTTTTATCAAAGATATTTGAGTCTCTAGTGTGTCCTTACATTAATAATTGGCATATGAAATCGATCTTAACCCCTCATCAACACGGATTTTATAAACATAGATCCACTCTTTCTAATCTAGTGACATATGTTGATCTTTTGTCATCACATGTAGATAGAAACCTGCAAGTTGATGCGATCTATACGGACTTTTCTAAAGCATTTGATCTTGTGGATCATAACCTGCTAATTGGCAAGCTAAAACATTATGGTATAGTAGGTAGTGTCCTAAATTGGCTATCCTCTTACTTATCTAACAGAGTAATGACGGTTGTTTTGGGTGGTTTCGAGTCTTCTACCTCGTATGTAGCTCTTTCCGGTGTACCACAAGGATCACTGTTGGGGCCAGTACTTTTTAATATCTTTATCAATGACATCATTAATTGCTTCAGTGGCTCCGAAGTTCTTCTCTATGCAGACGACTTGAAGGCCTTTAGGGTCATCAAGGATCATTCTGATGCTAAATTATTGCAGGGCGACCTGGATAGATTAACTACTTGGTGTAATATTAATAATATGAAATTGAATCATGCTAAATGTTCTACCATTTCATTTGATAGAAAAGTACACCCAGTTTTATTTGTATATAACATTAATGGAAATAATGTCAATAAACTTAACTCAATCAGAGATCTGGGTGTAGTTGTCGATCAGAAACTAAGCTTCATTCCACACATTGATACAATTTGTAAAAAAGCCTTTAAGATCACTGGATTTATTAAACGTAATTCAAAAGATTTCCGTAAAGCATATACTAAAATTCAATTGTTTAATGCCCTAACAAGAAGTCTTTTAGAATATTGCTCTGTTGCCTGGAACCCCTATTATAACGTGCACGTAGGGAGGATTGAGCGTATCCAAAAACGCTTTACGTATCACCTGATCCTTTGCGATAAGTTGGACAAAAAAAGGTATGCTAGTTATCCTTCTAGATTGCTTCATTATAAAATGTTAAATTTATTCGATCGTAGAAAGCCATTGGATCTATGTTTCTTGCATAAATTTGTTAATAATGCTGTGGATGCGTCTCACTTGTTACAAAAAATTACTTTACGAGTTCCAAGATCAGCAAGTAGGTTATCGAATTTCGTACCATTTAGAGTCAGTCTCATTAAAACCAACTTAGGAGCCTCGGCTCCTCTAAATAGGATTATAAAAACATATAACGATATCGCCAAAAAACTAGATGTTGACATTTGGAGAGACTCGCTCATCACATTTAAGAGCAAGCTCAAAAAACACTTTTTTGAACAATACCGCTAACATTTTTAACATTTTTTAATTTTTAAATTTAAATTTTTAAATGATAATTTTTAATTTTTAATTCTGACGTACTTAGTATTTTTTATTTTGTTCTTTGTTTTTCGTTTAGTATTTATATGTTTGGTTGTATGTAGTTTATTTATATTTATGTACTTGTGTCTATTTAGTTTTTAGTCAATATCAATAGCATATTGTAAAATTTAAGATAATTAATGTAATTAAGTCAACCGCTGTAACTGCTTTATCTCATGAGTTTATTTTGTGATACAGAATTTAAGTCGCATGTTGTGGCTACCTATAAGTGGTTTTTATAGCATACTTAAGAACTGTATTTGCATTTAATATGACTGTATGTTTTTATTGCTGTAAAACTGTTGGTGCCCTTAAATAAATAAATTAAATTAAATTAGGGAGGAGCTAAACAAGCCGGCGACATCTTTGTACGTGCACAATTTGACGTGCACGCTGGAGACGGCCGTCCGTGCGACCAACGCGCAGTTCGAGCCGCCGCACGTACTAGCGCGCCTTCACGTAAATCTATATCCTAACTGTAAGTTTAACAAGTATACTGAAATTCTTTAGTTTCTTATTGAAATTTACAAATTGAGTAATAAAGGGGATTGCCCAAGTGACTATGGAGCTCAGTATCGCTATCAAATCTGTTGTACCTGAATGTAATTGAGCTTAATTTTTAGGATGGATTTATTACTTTTAATTAAACATTAAAAATATTTATAATTCTTGGCATTTTGCAGCAATATGGTGATGAATGACCTCTAAAATTAGAATTCTCGAAACTGTTAATACGCTGCAAATCTATGTTTTACTGAAATATTTCGCTTTATTAAGAATTACTAGCATACCTATTCATTAATAAAATGGACAATACAACTACTTTAATTTCGTTAAGGTTTTCCGGAGAAATTGTTATTTCGTAATATGTATTTGCAAAAATCTTTTAAATTAAAATAGGAATTACTGATTTCTTAAAGTAGTGACACAACTTAGGTTGCAGCGATACCATCCATGGTCAATCTCCTTTAAACATATCTAAGTTTCTTATCAAATAAATATTATAAATGCGAAAGTTTAAATGGATGGATGTATGGATGGATGTATGGATAGATGTTTGTTACTCAATCACGCCCCAACGGCTGAACGGATCTGGCTGAAATTTGGCATAGAGATAGATTATAGTCTGGAATAGCACAAAGGTTTGTTATTCCGAAAAGTTCCCGCGGGAACCAAAAAACCTCAAACCACGCAGACGAAGTCGCGGGCATTCGCTAGTCACTAAATAAATAAGGTTATTGTTGTTATGAAGGCTTAAAATTACAGACATTCTGGTGGCATTTTGCTGACATGTTGAACGCATTACTCGTTATAGCGATTCGTTATTAATTAAGGAAGTTATGCTTGCTTTTATACAACCAAATTATACCAGTTGACAACTTGTCCAAGGTGATGGGCGTGAGGACAGCGGGTGGGATGTTTTCGCACTGCAGTACCGCGTGGACGGACCGCTTGGAACACTGTTCCCGGCCACGTGCGCCGCCCGCTACCGCGCGCTCTTCACGCAGCTGTGGCGCGTCAAGCGCATCGAGCACGCGCTGCACCACGCCTGGCGCGACCACACCATCCTGCAGAAGAGACTCAAGACCATGCCCGGTGAGAGAGTGGGCTATAGTATCCGCTAATGGGCCTATTACACTACACTTTTTCAAGGGCCCTGTGGCAAGGGTGGACGTGGCCGCTAGTTTTGGCGTCGCTATTACGCTGCACTATAACTACCGGACCCTGACTCAGTATGAACGAGAACTAAATTAACGTCGAAATGCTCGCGCGAGCCAGAGAAACACAACTACTCTCTACGCTGGTCATGCGACGACTGAGCTCCTTAACCACCTACAATAGTATCACCACCCTTCCCCGGGTCCACACGTTGGCCCCAACGCTGGCCCTGATTTTTTGTTTGTTTTGCAAAGAGCATATAATCACTATGTTTTGTTTTGTTTTTTGTTTATTACGCTAGTACAATGTAGTTCAGTGCGTACCAGTACTTACCAAATAGTATATAATATGTCACCGTAGGATTGCAAAAACCGTTAGATTGTAATCCAACTAGCGATATTGTAAACTGTCGACAGATCGTGAACCGTTCAATGTTCCGAGTGTCAATTTTTGAAATATTCATTGTGTTTACGTTTTCTTGTCTCTTTCTTGTAGGTTAGGTTATGGTTCGACATAAATAATCAGGTAGTGCCCGGCCTTATCGGGTTAATATACCTAACAGATTACAATCTACCGAAAAATAATTGTAATGTCGACAGTTTACAATATCGTTAGTTTACAATCCAGCGGCCTTTGCAATCTTACGGTGACATATATAAATAACTATGCTTACTATGGTACCTACAACGACGACTCATACTTTCTCTATGCATTCGCACTCGATGTGTGTTGCAACAGGACTGAGCAAAATGCCATCGTGACGGACGCGAACGTTGGCGCAGTTTACCTTTGATAAAACCGACACAGGACGGCCAACTCCCAACGTCGGCGCGAGTATTGGGGCCAATGCTGATTTCCCTATCCACACGTTGGGCGAACAGTGTTGGGGCCAACGTGTGGAGCCGCCGTATATGTCCCTCATTGAGGACCCTTTCTCCCTAAATATTATTACACTACTCTGATTCAGGGAAAGGGTCCCTTGAATAAGTGTATTGTAATAGGCCTATAAGACTGTGGTATTGTTGTGTGTAGAGGTGTGGGGGCTGATGCGGCGCGTGTCGTGCCTGCGCGCGGAGGCGCTGCGGCTGTGCGGCGCGCTGCAGGAGGCGAGCTTCGAGGGCGCGGAGGCGGCGTGGGCCGAGCTGCTGGCGGCGGCCGCGGCGCGCCAGCACCTCGACCGCCTGCTGGCGCTGCACCACCACGCGCTCGACCGCCACTCCATACACGCCATGATACACCACACCACGCAGGTGCGCGACAACCGATCGTTACGCGACCGTGACGCAGCGCTAGGCTGCGGCTGTGCGGCGCGCTGCAGGAGGCGAGCTTCGAGGGCGCGGAGGCGACAGAGGCTCTTTTGACACGAACTTAGCCAATTTTTTTCTTAAATCTTCGACCTCTTCCTTGGCGCCATTTTGAAGTGACTATCAGTTCAGTCCGATTATTAACCGATTCGTGTTCGTTTTCGATGTTACTTGCTTAGCTAAAAGTTTACCATATGGCATCTGGCACGCTCCAATATGAGCCATAAATTTTTTTTACCATTTTGGTGGGTTTCACACACATCCTCCAACATGCCGTTAAAAAGCAGGCTTGTGTATAGCATAGCAACCTATATCATCGTTGAGTATTTCTTATAGGAACTCCAGTCATATCTCGGCAATGTGCTGAACGAGACCCTATCCCTGCGGAGCTTCGAGACGACATTGCACGCGGGCATCAACCGCGAGCTCGAGCGACGCGATCAGCTGGAGCAGTTGAAAGCTGAACGAGTGTCACGAGGTTAACACAACTAGAATTAAAATGCGACCTGAGAGTTTTTCGGACTGTAGTAACATTCAAAGTTCACACTCACAGAAAATGGTTGCCTAATTACAGCGCATCTATTGCAGTCGCCATCTTAAATCGAGATTCGAGGTGGTGCCAAGTTGTCAGTGCAATAGATTATTTTCCTAGTTCCTTCAGATTTATGACAGCTGTCATTCAAACGTCACATTCACCGAAAACGGCCGCTAAGCAGCACAGCTGTTTTATCGTCGCCATATTATATTTGCGCTGGTTTAGGTCTGCCAATATTAATCTTACTGTGTTTTATTTAAAGGAGAGTTCCCGGTCGCTAGCGCGGACGAAGCCCGAGATAAGGAAAAAAGGAAAATATTCCAACAGTTCTTAGCAAACAGAAAAGCTGATTTAAACGTTTGGGCAAGAACTTATAGGTGCGTCATACATTTTACATTTGTAGTGTGTGTAGAGCTCATTTTAGAGTAGAGTACAATTAATATATTCGTAAATAAAGAAATGGGAGACCATTAAAGTTATAGTTTATAATCATTTTTAAATACAATTAGAAATTTTGAACTTTTGTACATAGGTCCATATTGTATTTAACAACTAATGTTGGTAAGACCTCTTTATTAACTATGTTTTGAGCAATATAAATAAACGACTCGCACTTGGCGGGACTTTCGTACAAGTATCCAATAAATAATTCTTGATTAACTAATTAAATTAATGTCTTTGTTAACAGAGGCCATGTGACCACTCTGATTCTAAAGCTCGCGTTACACGCCGAGGTGTCGCTCCAAACACTTGCCTTCCGCCTAGACTACAGTGACTTCTACAAACGCGGTGACGCCAAGCTTCATGAACCACTCACATACCAACATAAGCGGCTCAGCGAAATCGGTCTCCATTTGGCTAAGGTATCTTTTTATTTTAATAGTTTATCTTTATACTATACTTAATATTATAAATGTGAAAGTTTGGATGGATGTATGGATGTTTGTTACTCAATCACGCCCGAACGGATGAACGGATTTGGATGAAATTTGGCACAGAGATAGATTATACTCTGGAATAACACATAGGCTACTTTTTATCCCGGAAAATTAAGGAGTTCCCGAGGGAACCAAAAAACCTCAATCCACGCGGACGTAGTCGCGGGCATCAGCTAGTAGTTTATATGTTCCATGGTAATATTTAAGATTAAATCGAAAGTGAGTCTGCCTGCCAATACCTATTCACGGCCCTTGTGTTTTACCGATTTTGATGAAATTTAGTCATTTATTCATTCAAATGTAGGTTGCGTCTCGAAGACAGGCTACTTTTTATATCGGAAAATTAATTGGTTTGGACGAGATTTTTGAAAAAAATCTAAATCCATGCGGTTAAAAATACAATCTACAAATCCATCTTTTGATTCCAGAATAAACTGATAGATCACTCAAGGAAAAAGTGACACGTCAAGTTGTTGGAGCCAATATTCGCCGCGGATCGGCTTAGAGTGTCGTTTGGACTGAATATAGTTTATATTATAAGTAACTTAGCTTTTAAGGATTTAGCACAACCTTTTGTTTACTATAAAGAAAGCACATGATAATAATAATATGTTAAAAACTCAGATATTATAACTTTTGACTATTACTGCACTTGTGCTACAATGCACCGTCTGTCACCAACTATGAACTTGCGGTACCTAATAAGGATGTGGTAAGCTATCTCCGTCTTTTTTTTTCAAGCATTGCAAGGTTTGATTGTTTTTCCTTACACTAAATACAAATATACTAAATAACGTATGATAGACATGCACGTTGAAAATTCGACTCGTATGTAGAGCATTGACTTTCAATTTTCACCTTTGCACACTTGCATATTTTATATGACTACCTTACAGTGCCAATTACAAACTGTGATTAATTTGGAACCCTTTAATAATTACTTATTTGTTATATCTTCAAAGAACAAGTGTCGATTGTTAAATAAATGATAGATATATCTATATATTTGTCTTTTCAATCTGCAGCTTCTAAAAAGTGCTAAAATAATTCTAGCCTTGGGGACTTATGGCGGACTTACACGTGCAAATCGAGTTGATGGTTAAATGCAGTATAATCGTCAATAGCGTTGACCATCATTTGCCAAGCTGTTTACATTATGGTCTAAGAGCCGGATATATAATGACCTTCACCGATCTGTTAACCGGATGAAATCTTGTTTTTATTTTTATTTAATATAAATAACGCCTAAAATAGGTTGAAAAAAAATAATTAAAATTAATTTATTTATAAATAGCCTGGACCGGATTTTGATAGGCAACCTATTCGCTAAGTCGCTGAACGAATAGTCTCCTCTCAACTTCGTATCTACCTATCTTATAATAACCTCCTTAATCCTCTTCAGTCAGGTTTTCGACCAGGACACAGCACTGTCACCGCACTCACAAAGATCTGCGACGACATTCGATATGGGCTTGATAACCAGCTCGTTACAATTATTGTTCTGTTGGACTTCAGTAACGCTTTCAACACCGTTGACTTTGATTTAATGTTAGCCATTCTGAAGTCTAATAATATATCGCAGGAAGTAGTCAGCTGGTTTCGTTCATACTTATGGAATCGTGGGCAATGTGTCCGTGTTAACAATGAGTCCTCTTCCTTTTCTTATGTTCAGGCTGGCGTTCCACAAAGGGGTGTCCTGTCACCTTTACTCTTCGCTATTTTTATTAATACAATTCCCAATTTCCTCTCCTCTCCCTTCCACCTTTACGCCGATGATCTGCAAATATATACTTCTGTACCTGCAGATCAAATTACAGCTGGAATAAGTAAAATTAATTCAGATTTATGTAAAGTAAGCTCTTGGAGTAAGTCGTATGGCCTCAATATTAACGCTAGTAAATCACAGATTATCATTATCGGCAACCCAGCACAAACCCGTTAGGTTGATGTTAACTTCATAGAACCAATTGTGCTGGATAACACGATCTTGCCCTTTAGTGACACTGTTAAAAACCTCGGCTTGATTATTGACTCCTCCTTCTCCTGGGTACCGCAAGTTAACCACGTCAGCCGACGTCTCTTTGCTGCTATCGGTTCTCTAAAACGCTGGAAGAATCTCCTTCCAGTCAAAACTAAGATATCCTTAGCTGAAACACTCCTTTTACCTATACTGGACTATGCCGATAGCAGTTACACGGATCTCACTGAGGAGTTACTAAACAAGCTTGAGCGCTTACAGAACATGTGTATTCGATTCATCTATGGATTGAGGAAATTTGATCATGTATCGTGCTCGTCTCAAGTGGCTTCCAATTAGGTTGCGACGAAATTTTCATGTTCTTTCTTTACTTTTCTCTATCCTATATGCTCCTCATACTCCCAGCTATCTTAAAGAACGTTTCAACTTTCTCGGTGCTGCTGATCGCCATATGCAGCTGCGTTCTACCATGGATAATAAACTCAAAACTCCTAGCCATCGTACAAAATTTTACAGCAAATCGTACACGGTGTATGCTGTGCAGTTATGGAATTCTCTACCCAAAAATATTAGAGACTCCAAATCCTTAACTATGAATTCCAGCTCCTGCCAACGTGGGTGAACTGCGAATCGCCGTATTTGAGGAATGGCGGAGACTATCCCAGGAGACCATCGATAACATCATTCTCAGTATGCCTAGACGGGTAGAAACTTTAATAAGAGCACGTGGAGGAAATACACGATATTAATCACCATTTTCCTAATTTAATTAATTGTTATTTTAATATTAAATTTCACTTTTCCCGGTTACATGTAAAGTTCAAAAATGTACCATTTTTCACAAATAGCCTTTACTCGCAAAATCTGTTCTTAATGTGATCTCATTTTAAGTAAAACAAATGAAACTTTAAATGACAAAAGGAGTGTAGTAAGTAGATTTTAAAATAAAACCATATTTTTTTTAATTATGGACCTTTTTTTTATGTTCCGCTAAATATGCCGGCGAGTTTAGAAGAATTGTGGTCTAGGTTTAAACCGAGGCCTTACCAGCAAGTAAATATATTTTTCTAACGCGGAACTCTAACTATGAATAGGTTAGGTTACGTTTAGGTGAGGTCAAGTAACGATTCAGAAACGCACGTAATTAGGTATTTTATAAATATATTTATTACATAACATTGGTAATTATTGAAACATTTTCTCAAAAATATAAAAGTAATATAGATTCTTAACAATGAAAAAAAATTTCAGGCACGTTGCGCTCGCGTTTTGTTTGTGCGTTTTCGTTTTTTTCCGAGGAATTTAAGTTAATTAGCAAATATCGTACCGACACTTGTCCAGATCGCTTTTATTGTGTACAGTGATTCAGTATTACTGTAATAATAATGAGAAGGAGAATTGTTGTAGACCGGGACACCAGTTTCCGATAATAAGTCGCATAAAAGTTTAACATCATCGTCGGAATTTTCAACATGTACTGCACCGCCCGCTAGGAGGTAGTTGAGGAATCGTGTGAAGGATTGCTTGATATAGTATTTGGTGATTTTTACCCACTTCACGGGCGTCCTTGTCACGACGCAAACTTCGCGGTCGACGGCGACGGTGCTGCGGGCAGCCAAACCGACTGCACCGATCCGCAGCCGCGAGCGCGCGTGGAATTTCTCGAGCGCTTCGCGAATTCGCTCGAGGCGCGTCGCCGGCGCCATCTCCCGCCACGGCGCGCACTTCCGATCTTGCATTTTTAACATTGCAGGTATTTCACCGTCACTCCTGCAGAGCCTTTCGTAGCACATGTCCCTCCTGAAATACACCGCCGCCGCGGCTGCGGGCGGGCCGCGGAAGTGGCCGTGGCCGTTGAGCCACACGAGCTGCGCGCGCGCACCGAACGCGATCTCGTTGGCCTCGGCGAGGTCGCTGGCCCACGCGGCCACGGCGAGCGGCGCGCGCTCCTCTAGTAGCGAGAGAGCTTCGCGCAGACTGCGGAACGCCTCCACTGGAACGCCGCGCGCGTCGCCCGCCGGCTCCAGCACGAGTGGAGCGGCGCCGGCCGCCGCGCCGCGCGTCTTCCACTCGAGCGCGCGAGTGAAGCGCTCCAGCGCGGCCTCCTGCACCAACACGCCGCTCAGCTTCCAGGAGTACTGCAGACAGATTCAGATTCAACATACCCTGTTGACAACAACTGCACGCCCGAGAGTTCTTCATAATGTTCTCGAAGGTGTGTGAAGTACCGATCCGCACGTGGCGAGCGTGGTGGACTGTGATCCTTCGGAGAGGGCTCTCGCGCTCAGTAATGACAGACGGGAACTCACCCTGGTGGTCGCGGCGAGCAGGTCGTCCACGGCGGAGTCCACGTCGCAGCGCGCGGTCACCACGCCCACGCAGCCAGCGAATTGTTCATCAAGTGGATTTGGTGGAGGAACATCTGTACGGTTTGAAACAATAATGTTATAGTAAATACATCGCATCCATACACACATCACACACATCTATAAATCCCATTTAAATAGTTCTGAGTTTAGTAAAAGTACTAAAATTAAATATATAAGTTATTATATCTTTGTGGTTGACTTAAGATAGTTAAGACCCATATGTTACTGTTAGCATAGCCATTCTCAAACTATCAAATAAAACAAATATCATAAAACTTGTATTCATCAATTAGCTGTCATATTATAAGCAAGAATATTATTAGACTAGCTGATGCCCGCAATTTCGTCTGTGTGGTTTAATTTGTTTTAAAGTCCCAAAGGATCTTCTTAATTTAAAACTATGTCTACCCTTTAAAAGGGTAGACAGTCCAATATAGATAAAGAGTCCCTTTAGCTATATTGGTCTACCGAAGCTACCATTGTTACTTGTCTCTTTACGTCAAAACTCAAAAGTTGAGATAAAAATACGCGCCGAATTGAGAACCTCCTCCTTTTTTGGAAGTCGGTTAAAAATATGTACGAAAGACCTTCATTTTTCAAACTTGGTATTTTGGTTTTCGGTTCAAAATATAATGGAACGTATCTCACAGTATCTCTGCATCAACTGGTCGCCTTTTGCGTGATCTGACATGCACTTGTTCCGCAGAGCCAAAGAGAACTTGGGGGACCTTCCAGCAGTGGCTTATGCCCAATTTCGTCAGATTAGCGTCGATTCAACCGCAGCAGTGCAGCATCGCATCGAGTGCTATTTGTGAAACCTTGTCGTACCAGAACTTTTGTTATTTTCCGTAAGTTAAACGTCAGTTTGGGTTTTCTTTTGGTTATGGTTTTAGTTATATTTTCAGAAAAACGTTACTTACGCTTTAAAATAGATTCAGAATAAACTGCTAACCTCACATGCTCCAGGC
Source organism: Erebia epiphron (assembly GCA_963932025.1). Lineage (NCBI taxonomy): Eukaryota > Metazoa > Arthropoda > Insecta > Lepidoptera > Nymphalidae > Erebia > Erebia epiphron. The sequence goes on along the minus strand of OZ009956.1, from coordinate 13,373,747 downwards.
TGAAAATTAAAAACAACTGTTATGATTTATGACTGACTATTACAGGGTATGATTCAAATCCATAAAATGCACTTATCAAACCGGGTTAAACGAGGCTCATTTTAATTGAGTGGGTTTTTTTAAATTATAGGTTTTAAAGACCACTATTACAAGCAAAAAAATGATAACATAAACACACATTAGTTAAATGGATTGTATAGTTTTAATACAGGGGAAGTTTGAGCACCTTTACGAGCAAAAGTATTGTTAAATGCGTTCTAAGTTCTAACTTCTAAACTACGACCAATTAGCAAATGTTCTTACCCCACATCTCGACAGAGCTCCACAAACAGAGTGCACACAGCTACTGTGTCTTTTGAACAACTTATGTGTAGCTCTCTGGCATTGTAAGCGACAAGTCCCAGGTAAAATAGAGGCGTGTCTTTTGCAAAGCCCAGGCCAATGCAATTTGCTGCAATGTTTGTGAATTAAAAAGAAATACATTTTTGTTTCCATAGATATGAGTTTGCTGAACGTGATTTTGTCGGGTTTGATTTGAGATGTAGATCAATAAATTTATTATGATTGGGTTATCCTAGGGGCCAGGCCTTATAGTTGTTATTTTTAAAAGGTCCTAAAATATACAAGGTCTCTATAAAATCCCACTAAATTACCCCCTAAATTTAGGGGGAAAATCATAAGTCGCTGACATCCCAACTTTTGGTTGAGGCCTTTGGCAAGTGGTAACAGTGGACGTCTATATCGGTTGACGACGACGATAATGCAAATTAGACTATTGCTCCCTACGCTATTGACAAGCTTCGAGGCGAGACGTGAAATCTCATAGGACCTTTTATAGGGCAAGGCGAGGTGAGGCGTAAAGTGAAATGAATCGGACGGAGATTATTGAAAGCGCGCGACAGAGAGAGACACGAGCGACTGTTATGGCCGGCTGGTGCGAAATTTGTGTATTCGTTTTGCAAAGGAATTACTCTATTCATGCAGCAATATGGTTCAATGTTGTATCAACAAATATTTCAATTCTGGCTTTGCACATTCACACATCCAGATTTTTCACACCAAAGATGGGTCGAATGGGAATTGAAATTTTGCCATACTTAGTGATAAACGATTTTTTTATTTCATGTAGGACAAGTTGTGCCACTTATGATACGTTAAAACTCTACTACCCGTACGGAAAGATGTTCCTACTGAGAAGAGCCGGCAAGAAACTCAGGAGTTGTTCTTTTCTTAAAAACGAAAAAAGTTACAATATGAAAACAATACAACACATACATTACGTTACAAGTATTACGCTGACTTGTGGGTCACTGGATGCGAGGCCGGTTGCGCATCCATGCAACTTTGTCATTCAGAAAATCATCGATAGTGTAATAACCTCGAATTAACAAATGCTGCCTAACAGTCTTTAAATTTATGTAATGGCAAGTCTAGAAACTCTTTGGTTGGGAACCATGTTATAAAAACGTACACTCGACCCCACAAAGGATTTCTGCACCTTGCGCACACGATACGACGCTGTTACTAGCATATATGGCGGTTTCTAGTATATCGATTGTGAGTGTCACCTATTTGCTTATAAAGATTAATGTTCTGCCTAACAAAGACTGTATTATTGTATATGTATTGTGAAGGCACCGTAAGAACACCAATCTCTTTAAATTTTTCACGAAGTGAATATGTGTGAACCGAGATTATAAATAGAACGAATGGCTTTTTTCTGCAATATAAAAATTGATTGGATATCAGCAGCTCTGCCCTACAATAAAATTCCGTACGACATAACACTGCGGAAGTAAGCAAAGTAGACAAGCCTAGCCGTTTCAATATCGGTAAACTGTCTAATTTTCCTGACAGCAAAAGCAGCCGAGCTAAGTTTTCGCGCTACTGTCTGTATACGAGCGCCCCATTGCAGCTTATTATCCAAGGTCACCCCCAAAAAAACTGTGGAGTTCTCTATTTTTATTGTTTCTCAATTTATCATTTTAGTTTTATCAATTTTCTTTACATTAGGTAGAATCAACTCTAAGCACTTGGTTTTCTTAGCATTCAATAACAAATTATTGACCGTAAACCAGTGTGATACGTGTGATATTGCATTGTTTACATCGTCAAAATTGTCCTTGCTTCTATCCACTTTAAAAATAAGTGGTGTGTCGTCAGCAAACAATACAAAATTTAAATTCACGTTTCCCCCGCCTCGACAGTGTGAAATCACCTTCACACTTGTAGGGGAAGTGATAAGACAAGTCATGTTTTAAAAAATTGGCTTACTTGTTAAATCACCTGCATCCGGAAATGAACCTTTATAAACAAGGCTTTGGGTAATCAACTTCAAATCAACGTCTTTTGTATCATTTATTGGAATTTTTCTTAATAGGAATTCCAGTTGACAAAAAAGCTCTACATTTTCCTCGATTTTTTGTGCCAAAGCCAAGAGTTTTGTTGAAATATTGCAGTCTTTGTAAGTATACGTATCTTGTAATGAACATGGTACATAAAATGTTGTCTTGTTAAGCTGGTCTATCTCAACTTGTTCTTCCCTATCACGCATTGAATGAAGTTCTGTTTTACTGTTCAGGTATTCCTTAAAACAAAAAAAAACAATTATCGATGCTTGGCATTTGTCACAATGACCTTTTAGTATAAACAACTCATCTGTGCCACCTACCGTACGCAAGTTTAAAAAAAACCGGCCAAGTGCGAGTCGGACTCGCGCACGAATGGTTCCGTACTTAAGAAGTAGGTACTGAAGCAAAACAATCAGGCAAAAACCAATATGTTTATTTGACGACGAGTACGAGGTTTACTGTTAATATAAAAAAAACTATGCTAGTTAGAGCATTGGCTATAGTTTTCCTGTAAAATATACATAAATTCCTATTGACCATAATTATTTCAGATTTTTTCGATTGGTAAACTCCGGAGATAAGGGGGGGGGAACGGTATTTTTTTAGACTTTTTCCCCGATAAATCAAAAACTATCATGACTAAAAATAATTAAAAATCTGTTTTAGAATGTACAAAGTAAACCCTTTCATATGATACCCCACACAGTACAGTTATCTCACTTTTAAATTTCAACCCTCCGATTTTCCCCCCTTTTTAAATAAGAACAAAAATAATTTCCAATTTTTTTTAATTCCAGTGTCTTTGGGCCACTAATATACACAACTATTCCAAATTTCATGTCGATAGCTTCGGTAATTACTGAAATAATCGAGTGTGACGGACGGACAGACGGACAGACAGACGGAGAGTAGCACCATAAGGGTTCCATTTTACCATTTTGGTACGGAACCCTAAAAACAACTGCACAAAGAATTGATTTTAAATGCATAAGGTACCTAGTAACATACAGAAATACCGGGGCAAACAAAGATATTTATTCTCGTCTTGAAGATGTGCATCAAGCACAATCTCTAAACTGAACTAAAATGACAGCTATAAATATATTCCTTTCCCTTTTAAAACACTCCCTGTAGACAGGGACAGCATTTGATTTTAGGCTGTTTATTTAATTTACACTTTCTCTCTCTAGATTAAATGTGAATCAGTATAAAACTTAAATAACTAATAATAATAATAATAAATGACTGTAACAGCATCAACCTAAAGGGAAAAAACATCGAACGTAATGGGAATCAGATAAAGGGACAGTCTTTTCTGCAGCCACTTGACCCCTTGCACAATGCTTTCAAAACTTTCACCACCTTGACGTGTTACGTACTTTATTAGGGTTTTCTTTTGTATCACTGCACAGGCAGTAAGCTTTCTAGTGAACTGTTATATGGTCTTAGAAAGCTCCAAAATGGTTATATACTAGACCTTGTAGGATTAATTAGACAAAAAACATTTTTACACATTTCATGTAATATAGCAGATATTTTCACTTACTTTAGCTAGTTTAGTGCAAACTATTTGTTCATCGAACTTTAAATCTGCTTCAGCCATTGTTATTTTGTGAAGATTGTTGGTTTGTTGTGTATTCTTTCCCTTTCTTTGTTTTATACTCTTGATTTATTCAATTTCAATATTCTTCTTATCCATGTAAGTATAAAAATATCTTGTAATTTTTATTAAACATCTGAAAGTAAGGTGTAAGTTTTTCAAAAATTAATCTTTGCAATAAAATTATAGTGTGCTATGATTTAAGGGAAATCCAACAAACCAACGTGAACGAAAGTCTACAAGTAGGCAAATATGAATGTGATTATGCGACCCATGATAAATAAGTACTAACCTTAGATAAAACTAAGTACTTATTTGAATTTAATGATTGTACTGTCAAATAATGCATACCTACTCGTAAAACGTTGGGTGTAAAAACTCAGTTCAACTTAGTACCTTTGTAGGTACATATATACAGTGACAAAACAATAAAACCTCTGCACTAGCAGCGTTTCCAGACTTGCACTTTTCCAGCAGGACCCGCAGCCACCACACGGCACAGCAGCCAGCACAGCGATTAGAGTTTTATACAAAACTATTAAACAGAGTTTAAAAATTATTTACTAAATTATAGGTACAATACCTTGGTATAACATCAATCAAGCCCAACTTCAATACTTTTGATTTTGCACTTATGTAATAACAATCTATGCTTTTGAATGATCTTATGAACTATGTCAATACAGATTACCCGTTACCGCCGATACTAATACTATGCTGCGGCGGGACAAACAGAAGTGGCGACGGGCGCGGTTGCCAGTTGTGGCGAGGGTGTGGCCGAGGAGGATGTGGCTGTGACGTGGCAGTGGGACCGGGGACGTATTCGGGCACATTTGGGGCTTACTTACTAGGTTTCATTTCGATGCGACAACATGTCACCTTCTTCAGCTATAGACGTATTCTACACATGAACCTATAAAAAAAGGTTTTTTTATAGGTTCATGGTTCTACACTATAGTCGCTTCCAATATGCAAAGTACCTGTAACATGTAAACAAAACATAACAGTCACGACATTTCAACTTTGATAACAATATAAAAATATTACCTTGAAATAAAATTTGTATTATGTTTCCTGAGACATCGAAAGTCAAGGAACATATGTATTTACTACGGTCCAAAGTCCCTATAAGTAGGTACATCATCCTCGTCGCCATATTATGTGGCGTCCACCTTCTGGATGCCACTGGATTAGGTGTTTGATTAAGATCTTAAATAAAACACTTGATAAAGATCTTGTTGTAGGTTCCGTTAGACGTCCACTCGCCTTAGCGCCCGATAAAGGTTATATCAGAATAACCAAGATATTATATTATTCCATGGATTGGACACCTTGGGAGCGGCGGAAAGAGGTAAACAGCGACCTCTAGCGACTTCCGGTGGCAAGGAAAAGTGTACTCTTGTATAAAGGGACTTTGGATGTAGATTGTAGAACGGAACACAATATTTTCAAATTTCACTGTTGTTACAAATCAGCCCTAAAAGTGGCGTGGACCGGACGACACTGTCCCTTCGACCATTTGTAGGACACAGAATTACAGACATGGACCGGACGAGTGTGTCCCTTCGACCGGCCGTAAAAACGGCGTGGACCGGACGGCACTGTCCCTTCGACCAAATGTAGGACACAGAATTACAGTCATGGACCGGAAGAGTGTGTCCCTTCGACCAGCCGTAAAAGCGGCGTGGACCGGACGGCACTGTCCCTTCGACCATCTGTAGGACACAGAATTACAGACATGGACCGGACGAGTGTGTCCCTTCGACCAGCCGTAAAAGCGGCGAGGACCAGACGGCACTGTCCCTTCGACCATCTGTAGGACACAGAATTACAGACATGGACCGGAAGAGTGTGTCCCTTCGACCAGCCGTAAAAGCGGCGTGGACCGGACGCCACTGTCCCTTTGACCATCTGTAGGACACAGAAATACAGACATGGACCGGACGAGTGTGTCCCTTCGACCAGCCGTAAAAGCGGCGTGGACCCGACGGCACTGTCCCTTCGACCATTTGTAGGACACAGAATTACAGACATGGACCGGACGGCACTGTCCCTTTGACCATCTGTAGGACACAGAATTACAAACATGGACCAGACGAGTGTGTCCCCTCGACCAGCCGTAAAAGTGGCATGGACCGGACGACACTGTCTCTTCGACCATTTGTAGGACACAGAATTACAGACATGGACCGGACGAGTGTGTCCCTTCGACCAGCCGTAAAAGCGGCGTGGACCAGACGGCACTGTCCCTTCGACTATTTGTAGGATATCTGAGAATTACAGACATGGACCGGACGAGTGTGTCCCTTCGACCAGCCGTAAAAGCGGCTAGGACCAGACGGCACTGTCCCTTCGACCATCTGTAGGTCACAGAATTACAGACATGGGCCGGACGAGTGTATCCCTTCGACCAGCCGTAAAAGCGGCGAGGACCAGACGGCACTGTCCCTTCGACCATCTGTCGGACACAGAATTACAGACATGGACCGCTATCGAATAGAAAAGGAAACTGCTCACTGGATGATGACTCTAAAGAGGATCTCGAGAGGCGAAAATCGCAGAGGTTGCGTGTTCAAAGTTCCATCACCGTTCTTCTTTTCTGGACAAGATGTTAACAAGTGGCCGGTTTTTCCACTCGTAGAACTTGAATGTTCTTGCGGCTTTGATGAACCAGAATCTTCTTTTCGCTTCCTACAATCAATCTGTCGATGCTCTGCTTGATCACACCAATGAGATTTTCTTGGAAACCTAGTGTCTGTTGTTCGGGGTCGCTTCGAATCAGGTTCTTGATTGGTTGGGCTATAGTATACTGCCCGCGAGGGGGGGAAGGGGAGGGCGGGGGATATACCCCCCCTCCAAGTAAGACGTTGCGAATTTTAATACTTTCCGAGATATTAATTTTTTAAATTTTGAGGTTAGGTTTTACTTTTATACGTTTTAATTAATTATACCTACTTTAAAGTACCTTACCTTTTGTTTTAAGTAGTGGAAAAGGTTAATTTCTTTAATTAGAATGGGCTACGCCAGAAGACTCGCTTCGCGCTTAAAAAAACACTAGGGGCAGGGCAGACAAGACTGCGTGGAGTCGGGGTGTGCCGATTCGGTTTTGTGTATGATATGCTCAAGTACCTAATTATACATATAATAACACACCTTTATACCTTTCTAGTTAAATAATTAAACCTATATCCTAACGTTTTTTTAACCTTGTAACCTTTAAACTGAAAAACGCGTAAAACGATGACTCATAGATTTGAATTTTGGCGCCAATGCACGCGTTCCGTTTTTCCAATAATCGGTACACATAATATATTAAATGATTATTATTACTCGATTATTAACCTTTTTTAATACTTTTTATATTTGGAAAGGATTTTAATACGTAAAACGAAACTTTAGTACGCCAACTAAACGTCAATGAGTCGTAATCTATGGCAAATGCGTAAGAAATAGTCAAAAGTGGTGAAAATTTGCAATTTTCAAAAAATTATATCTCGAAAAGCATTAGAATTCGCAGTAAAATATTTTAATGCAAGGATTAACACATCAAGGTCTTTCTGTAAAAAAAATATGAACGTCCAACTCAGCGGGCAGTATACTATAGCTGAGCCTAATTGAGCGCGAGTAGTAATCACATGAGCAGTCAACTCTACATATCAAACTAAAGGATAGTTCCTTTAGCACCGACACGACGAATCCTGTGGTCACATAGGTCAGTATTTGTTATGCGCTCAATCAAGTTCCACAGTCTCATTCAAAGACTACAGTGTATATACCGGAGATAGACTGGTAACTTTGGCTGCTAATTTGGCGATATTGCAAAGCGCCATCTAGTAGAGGAATATCGTACTAAACAGGTCAATGCCCCGTATATATAGCTATAGCTTCGTATACTTAGATACATGATCGACTTACAAGCCCACCAAATTCAAATTTTATTTGGTTTTTCGCAAAGACCAAAACTATAATTTGTGATGATAGTCTACAATAGCGAAAAAACAAATAAAATTTGTATTTGGCGGGGCCTGGTGTTTATTTTTAGAGATGATATCTGATGAATGATGATTGGTAAGCGGGAGATATGGAAGGTTATTGGTATCTCGACACGAATAATATCGAGATAACACCTAACGCCCGCCAAACATTACAATCATATAAAATAAAACAAATCTTTATTTAAACTTTTTTAATTTATTTTTCTTATAAAATATATCCGCATCTCTTTTAATCGGATCTTCACTATCAAAAACATGAGTTTTGCCATTTAGGACTGAATTCACCTCCTTACACCAGTTATTTATAAAGAATATGACAGTTTCTTTAATTAAATAGTCAACAACTTTGTTTTTGTGTTCATCACATGTGATAAAATTAAAATTAATATTAGATAGTAAAATTAAACCAATATATTTTTGAATGTTTTTTTGTTGCTGCTTCTTTTTAATATTTCAATGACATTGCTTTCGATTTCGGCAAAGCAATTGAAAATTTTCCTTGTTGGATAGCATAGCCATCCCTTGTCATTGTATTCACTCATTCTGATATGTCTATGAAAAGCCTCTACATTTTTACATTTAAATGTCTCAATGCATGTTTGACAATTTTTAAAAACTTTTTTTGCATTCTTGTAACGAGCCATCCACTACAATATGCTATTGCTGCACATCTCTCTACATCTGTCGGGGATTTGCTTTCAATAAGCATATTTGTGTTAATACTTTCAATGTTTAAATCATTAATGTCTAATTCTATATTTTCAGATTGTTCATCATTATTGTATGTATTGCAATTTATGAGATTTTTTAAATTTTTTAAACAAAAGTTTCCATCTTTTTCACAATTAGCCCGGACAGAATGAGGAGATGTTAAATTATTAACTAACAACGTTTTAAAAGCTCCTTGAAACCCATATGCATTGGGCATATTGTTAGCATGGCCTTGTGCTCTTATAGCTCCGAAAAAGTTCTCTAGGGGGTCTTGATTGAAATGTCTTAACAAAAGAGATGTTACATTGAGAGATTTCAAATGATTTACTAATAGCTGGAAACCTTCAATAGTCTTTATCCAACTGGAGATGGAAGGAACAGAGGCTTTCCTGCCATCCTTTGTAAGGAATTCCATAGACTTCAGAATGGGCAAACTTTTTCTCCATAACTGGTGATGAGGAGATTTAGGAGTTACAGCACTTCTATAAATTTTACCATTTCTTATTTTGCTGTAACTCCCATTTACAGAATCAAATAATTCATCCATAAATATTAATAAATCTGCTGTGTCCTTGTGCTCGCTGGAAAGTTGCCCACAATCTAAAAAGAAAAGAAGTACACATTTGAAACTCATAATATAAATGAATAGTGATCTATAAGTTATAAAGTGAAACAATATTTATCACACACATGTATCAAATTTCATCAAAATCAGTTCAGTAATTTCTCTAAAATTAAAACTTTCCCTTCATCCAATAATAAAGTTATTACAATTCAGCTTCAAGTTTCTGAGATATAAGTGGACAAATACAAATTCATACTTTATGAAAGACACACTTGTTTAGAAGCCAACAGACTAACATGTATATCAAAGAAAAAGAAAAACTTAAAGACTAATGTGTAATAAGGGTCTGGAATTCAAAACTCATTATATTATTAGCTTCCTTATACTTGTTTTCAAATAATTATGCAGGTAGTTTTGGCTAACCAACTTTAGTCTAACTCTAAATGCAAGTTTTTTTTAAATACATTTTAGCCCCTTTTTTGTACATTCACTTTCATCCCATTGTACCTTGAATTGTCATTAAAATTAAAACTATATTTTATCATGAAAAACATAAATACATAACAAACAGATTTCACTGCCATTTGGCATATTTTCTCTATACCTCACGTGCTGGTGATGCCAAATGGTGAAATTTTTATTCATGATACCCCATTCCAATAATATTACATGTGGTTCAAATCAATAACCTTTTTTAAGTTGGTTATGATTAAAAAAAGTATAACCTCTCCCTCACATTGTTCAGAGCAGTAATTGAGATATTCTCCATGGAATTACTACATTTACTATTACAAGACCAAATAATAAATGGTAAAAGTAAATAAATAATATCAAGATGTGAAGAAAAATAAAAATTATGTACCTGCTATGTATCCAAGAGCAACACCAACTGTCTTGCTGAATACCTGAGTGCAGTTTTTCACCTTCATTTTGGGAATCAGTTTAGGTACTACATGTTGGGCTGTTAATTTAGGCACCAATCGAACTCCTTTATACCCTGGCTGCCTATGGTACATGTTTTCTACATGCTGCCATTTAGCAATTTTGTTCTGCCCATCTTGGGTAAACATCAAATTTTTACTTAGTAGATTATTTCTAATTCCTTTCATGAGATGGGGTGCATCATACAAAGGAAAAATTTTCTTTTTATTAACTTCAAAAAAGCCGCCGGTCCATTCTCTATTTTCCCTTAAATATTCAGCTTTAGTCTCATTTATGAGACTGCTAATAGCAGCTCGATTGGATGACCCCTGGTCACATACAGTGGCCACAACTTTTAAACCAGTGGCTTCTACTTCATTGATCACACATTTTAACTGAGCTTTTAGGCTCTCTGTTTTGGTAGAACCTCTACAAAAACTAAAATAAACAGGTTGCTTAAATTTTTTAACAACCCCTCTCACCATAAATACTAATGCATGATCAGAAATCTGTTTTTGTTTTTTCTCCCCATCATCCACCATGCCAATAATTTCATCATTTTTTCTACAATAAGTTAAGTTTGGAGAAATTGCCATTTCATCAAATATTATAGTGCAAAACTTATGATTTTCATTCATCTTAGCTACTGGTTGCTTTAATTCAGCAAATAATTCAATTGTTTTCCCAGGCTTCAAATGGATTTTTTGCAATAATTGCGAAAGTGTTTTTCTTTTTGGTAAAATACTGAACGTGCTTAAAAACCTGTAGGCTTTTGGACTACGCTTGTATAATGCGAGTGACAGAATTTTTTCTTTAATAGTGAAGCGTCTCCCTTTTGCTTTTTTTCCAAATTGAGTTACTTGCATGGCAAAAAATGTTTTAGTCTCTTCACTCATGTTTTGCATTAAAAGCTCAAATGCTTCATTCTTCTTCAATTTATAAGCAGCCTTCTTCTTGAAATGATCTTTTTGTTTTTGACATTTTTTTAATTTGTGTCTTATATCTGTTATTACTTTATGCAGTTCTTTCTCATCTTTCGTGAGAACTGTCTTCTTGACTGAAAGAAAAAAACAATATATTCAGTACAATCAATTAAACTGTCACGATACAGAATGTAAGTACAGTACAGAATTGAATTACTAAGTTTTGCATGTGCCTTTACCAATGTGGATTTTGGATTTTTACAAATGCCCCAAGAATTGCAAATTTTTTAGGATAAAGCCAGGTTAATCGAATCCAATCCATATAAGCTATCTCCATTCCAAATTTCAGCTTATCGGTTAAGTAGTTATAGCATGCAGCATGAAAGAGTAACAAACATGCAAACTTACAAAGTAATTACTTTATGTATTAATATTTTTAATAAGAAATTAAAATGTTTTTTAGTACTTATATCATTTAGGATTTTAATATACCTTTTAAACTGGACTTTGTGTTTGAAGGAAATGTAGACATGGCTCTTGATGTAGCAGGAACTTCTGTAAAAATTCCAAAAATAACATGTAAGATAATGTGTTTTAGACTATTAAACATTAAGATTTGTATATTTAGTGATACAACAGAATGATAGTTACTAAGAATGCAAAACTTTTTTGTTTAGGGGATGATTTGATAAATTTAAGTTCATTTTACTTTAAGAACTCCAATTGATTTAATATGTTACGTTCCCTCAAATATGGTTGAGCGAAACAATGGCTGCATCATGTGTCATGCTCGTGAACGGGTGCTGCAAACGGGTGCTGCAAACGGGAGCGGGGCTGCGTGTCTGCCAGTCTTGACGTGTATCGATTATTGTCCGTTTATTTGCAATTGTTCTATAAATATATGTTTATATCATAGATTGTTGGAAATATTCTATTCTAACAAGTTGCATAGGATAAATCGGCCTGGCATCCAGCTGCCCACAAGATATTATAAAAAAGTTATTAAAATGTAAATACATACCTACAACAATATGTATTGTAAAATGTGTAATTTTGAAAAGAGCAACTGCTGAGTTTCTTGCCGGTTCTTCTCAGCAGAATCCACTTTCCGAACCGGTGGTAGAATCAGACTTGTCATAAGCGCCACAGGTTGGCCTACATGAAATAAATGATTTGAATTTTTTTTATGATGAAATAACCATGTAAATCAAATGCAACATAATAATAATTTATTAAATATTATTTTTAAGCAACCAACTTCAAACTCCTCCGCCAGCTTTACAACATTACAGACATGCTATACAAATAATTAAATTTTGTTCATATTTTAAAAACCACTTGACTAAAATTTTGATAAAATTTATGTGGGTATATGCCACCTGGGTAGTATGCCCTTTGAAACAAAAAAAGAATTTTTCTAATCGGTTCACACGTCTTTGAGTAATCGTGGTATCCTTGAGTGGTTGAGTAATGGAGTAATCTTTTTTTGAAGTTGGTTAATAAAACCAAATAAGTAAATATTTTCATGTATACCTTGAGCCACTTTAATTTCATTAGAGGTTGTTATGAAACTGGAGCTGGTATGAGGTTCTGAAACAGTCATTGCTTCAGCAGATGCGACATCTTCTGAAATAGATACAATATAAAGTGAATATTGAAGAAGAGTAAGAATTTTTATTATTTCTACAAATAAATTACTTGAAATAATAATTCACCTAAAAAACTACACAATATTACCACATAAGTCACACATCCACAGCACAGCAACGCAGATGAAAAATTTTGCTACACAGTGGAAAAAAAGCTTTGAAACATACTTTTCATAAAAATGTTTAACCAACCTGGTAAACAGAGAGATGGGACAGCTAGTGAACACAACTTTGTTGGGTACAAGTAAACTTCTTCAAAATGTCTGCGACAAACTCTTCTGTTACTGTAAACATAATCTTGGTCCAATTCAGCTACATGTGTTCCAATCTTCTTTATCCAGAGTTTATATAAGTCAATGTTTCGATGTGGGTTGGGGAATCGGTGCAACGGAATCCCTAAAAAAATTGTAAGTTTAGTTTCTCTTTTCAAAAATCTATACTTAACCTGTGTGCTTTTGTTGGAAAGTAGACACTTATGTATCCAGTGATAAAAAGTCAGCCAACCCATCAACAGCTCACTACTGATTCCTCCGCGCAGGTCTCCACCATGCTGGCCCAATATGAATTGGCGGACTTCACACACCTTTGAGAAAATTATGTATCACATAACTCTCAGATGTGCAGGTTATCCTTCACCATTGAAGCAAGTGATATTTAATTGCATAAATGCACTTAACTCCGATAAGTCAGAGGATCGGGACCCGGGATCAACCTGTGACCCCCCCTTAAATAGGTGCCACAGTCCTAACCACTATTATGAAACAATGTAATTCACGATTTATATATTATGTAGTACTTGTTAGTTTGTCTCAATGGCAAAATTCTCCTATAATTACATTGCTTCAAAAGGTAACCTAACAAGCATTTTCCGACCTATAAAATGAAAAGATCTGGCTCGGGTATTGAATAGCTTGCCCTCCATTTCCTCGCATATAATATTTTTTTAATACTTACCATCACCAGCAACAGTTGGACAGCCAGGCACACAACACACTTTTTGGGACATCTTAGAGAGATAGAGAGATCAGAGAATCCAAATCAGGTCGCAACGGAGTCCAGGGGGAATGCCAAGTTATCGTATATTGAAGAATACAGTAGTCCAAGAACAAGCCAAAGTAAAATACGTTAAAGAGGGAATCTTCAGTCCGAAAGTCGTAAATTGGTCGTAAAATTCAAGGCACACAAAACACTTCACAAAAACAAAAACCGCACAGAAAATTTGAAAAACCAGAAAAACCGTTTGTAAACACAACTTTTGAAATTTTGAAATTAAAATGACATTAATTGTCAATAGACTTTTAGACCATAGACCTCTAACTCTAGGGTTTCGAAGGATATTTTATTTTAAATTAATTAAAAAAGTATAATTTTAAGACTTTTCCGATGCATAAAAAAAAAACAATCTTTTAATAAATTTTGTGAATTTGTGGTAATAAAATATTATTTTATATGTTAACACCACTAGATTTAAATTTTGAATATGTTAACACTGAGACATTGTTATAAAATTCAGCTCCTAGATGGCGCTATAATCTTTAAATTAGCTCCGAGTTCTAAGATATCATACCATGGTCTCATTGCAGACTCTGAAGCAGTTCCTTTAGCTCCAATTTGAAACTTTATGATGTCGTCAAAGGGTATGTTCCAAACATAGATTAATTATAAATTTATATATTGTCTTTGGTTCCGAAATACACTGCAAGCACTGTAAGGTGTGACGTCAATTTAGTATACTGCGAAACCGTTCCTTTATAGTTAGCTAGACTGGTCACTGTTTAAAACGGAACGCAGTCAGCACTGAGAGCACCTTACCTCGAAAACGCCAGTGCTCACAGTACAAAAATGGCGACGATTTATGACGTCATATATTTCCCTAGGATACTGCGGCACTATACTGTCACTCCATAGCGGAACGAATTTCTCCCCAGTAAGAGCACTGAACAGTGCTCTCAGTGTATATCGGAACATAGGGAAAGTAATCTTGAATTAATTTGGGTTTAGAAAATTTAGCCAATAATGCGTGTTTAACGGCACTCTAGGTTAATTCTTTAAGGTGTAGTTTGGTTAGACAAGTAGAGGCACGACCCTTAAGCGCTTTAGTAAGTGCTATCAGCAATTCGACACCTTCAAGGCGTTTCTTCTGCACTATACGCTGTGACGTCGCAGCGTTGGACGACCCCCCCCTAGGTGGACGGATGATCTCAAGCGTGCAGCTGGGAGCCGCTGGAAACAAGCGGCACAAGACCGTGCTCTGTGGCGATCCATGCAGGAGACCTTCGTCCAGCAGTGGACGTCTATAGGTTGAGACGACGACGACGACGACAGTGTGACGGTCACACCAACCTTCAATGCCAGCCTCTGTATCATCTGGATCGAATTGTATGAGTTTTGAATTGTACTCACGGTAGATGTAGGTTGCGACATCGCTAATATTCGAGATAACAGCGCCTCCATATTCGATAATAATCCTGTCGCACAGGCTTTATTCAAAGTTCGTGTCTCTTCCTCAGGGCGCTCGTTCGATCTCACGCCTGATACTTAAATTAAGTATCAGGCGTGAGATAAAAACGTAACTTAAATAAAGAATTAGAATTGCGCCAGATAAAACGATTCGTCGCGAAAGCGGTGCTCCATATAGTGTATTATCTATGGGTGCTCCTACCCGTATATTCAATGTACTCTGTGGGTGCTCCGGCGCGGCACAAGTTGGTTTTCTCTACCACGGACCACCAATGCATTATGCGATGCGTTGCCACTTGCCAATGCGACGCTCCGTCGGAGTGACAACTTTTAAAAAAACATCACTTACCTATCCCTATCCGACGTCTGCTAATTGTCTATGATAATATCAGCGAATGTCACGAATGTCATAAGTACTTGTCACTGGAACCTAAGATTAAATAGTAACTAATACCTGATCTGTGGATTAGATTCGTATTTCGTGATGCCACAGCATGATGCGTGCCGTAGCCACTAGTCAAGGAACATATTTACTAGTACTACGGCCACTTCCCGTATATAAAAAGTACTCTGTGCCACCAAAGAGTATATAAAAAATAGCCAGCTATTAAAAAAAACACGCTGTCAAAAAGTTTCGCAAAAAACTGTTAATTTAAACTAAAACTAGTAAAAAGTTCATATACATAAATAATTGATTTTCAAGTTCAAGCATGGCTTTCGTAGCTTTCGAAAGTTTAGATGACGAAGTTAAAGAACTACTACAAAATTATAGATTTAAAAAAGCTACGGCGTACGAACCGTGCACACTGAAGAACTTCAAAGAATGTTTGATCGGACTCCATGAGGTAATATAGTATAGTATGTAGAAGATAATTATTACCCTTATATTTTATAGTAGCGCACTTGTAATATCTTCTTTAACTGTCCTGATAAACTTACAACGTAGTAGCTCGTAGTTGAAATAATAAAGTACTTACCTACTTAATTTTTTTCCTAGGAACTGGGCTTGTTCAATATAGATTATATCTTTAATCCTCACACTGATGTAGAGAATGAAACATTGCGACCAGAGGCCCTCGTAACGCTTATAAACTCAGTCTGGACACTATTGCAATATCACAAGAATACTACAGAAAAAGCTGAGCGATTGATGGAACAGAACCATATACTTGAACAAAATAACAAGCAGTTAACTGTAAGAACTACATTTTTTATCAATATTTTTAATACCTTTATTTTAAGTACCTACTCTAATATTCTTGCCTTTTTGTCTGCATGAATTTAGGTTTTGATAGTCCTGGGGATACTCTTTGATGTTCCAAGATTAAAATTAACCTTGCCTATAAATGTCAATTCACTATTAAGTACCTTGATCATACCTAAGTTATACTCAAGCAGGAAACATGGGCACTGGAAGGGCCTAAGGTGTGGAATAAATATAGCATAGCTATGAGAAATTCTCAGCAATCATGTAATTTCTTGGTGGTTAAAATAAAACTGGTATTGGTAAACTGTGTCCTCTTTCATTTGAGAAAAAATTTCATTATAGGGCTCAATGGCAAGGATAAAAGAGAAGTTAAATTCAGAAAAAAATGAATCAAAAGCATGTGTTGCATCAGCACAAAGAGTGTCTGATCAATCAAATGAAGTTTATCAAAAACTGCTTGACACTAGAGCCAAGTTGAGCCAACTAACCAAGCAAAAGGAAACCAATGACAAATGCTTAAAAAACAAGATTGCCAAACTTCAACTTCAAAATGACAAATTGATGGATAGAATAAGAAATAAATCTGGTAAGAATCACATTTATTTACTACAAGTTGGCCCTTGACTGCAATCTCACCTGATGGTAAGTGATGATGCAGTCTAAGATGGTAGCGGGCTAACCTGATAGGGGCATGACAGATATATAAGATGGTAGCAGGCTAACCTGATAGGGGCATGATAGATATATTAAAACCATACCACTATTCAGTCTCTACATGGCATTGTACCGGAACCCTAAGTCGCTTGGCAGCACTTCTTTGCTGGTAGGGTGGTAAATAGCCATGACCAAAGCCTCCCACCAGAAACCAGTAGTTTCTGCAACTTTTAAAAGATTAAAATTAAAGAGAGTTGGGCCTGTTTATTGGCATTATTAATATGCTTGGTATATTAGTTGACATAGTCAAATTACAATAGGTGAGGTGGTTTGAACACCCAACCTTTTGAATTTCAGTCCAGTCCTACACCATACAGCTATTAACATATATTTTTTTTAAAAGCAGGAAGTTTTAAGTTTTATTGAAGCAGAATGTTATGAAGTTGAGTTTGATAGCATTATAATTTCTCTATTCATTGTTGAACAGATAGTTATACTCCATGTGCTGATATTTGCGACTCAACAATGATGCAGCTGAAAGAACGAGAGAGGAAACATAGAGCTTTGATAGCTCAGCTGCAAGCTAGCAACCAGGATCTCATTAGAGAAGTCTTGGCTCTTAAGGAAGAGATTATACTTGAAGGCATCAGCAATGTCAAGCTAAAAAATTGAATAATTTCCTATAGATTGTCCTCATTATGCCCAATAGATAAAAAAGTCGCTTCTTG
Source organism: Erebia epiphron (assembly GCA_963932025.1). Taxonomy (NCBI): domain Eukaryota; kingdom Metazoa; phylum Arthropoda; class Insecta; order Lepidoptera; family Nymphalidae; genus Erebia; species Erebia epiphron. The sequence continues at coordinate 13,355,983 of OZ009956.1, read as the reverse complement.
CTGAGACAAGATACAATTTATTCACATATTGGACATTCTTACAGAATAAATTGTCATAAAAGTGAAAATTCTGATTCCAAAATATCTTAACCCCACCAGAGCCAGCTCGAAGAAGATTGCAGTGACTTGTTTACCTTTTGGGCATGCTAAGTAAAACTAGATTAGTTATAATAATTGCAGAAACATACAACCTGCTATGAAAATAAGAACTTTGTCTGTTACAAGAATGCTCAGGCTTTTCTACATAAGAATTACAAAGTAGTTTTAAGCAAAACTGAAGCAACTAATGTTACCAAGAATTACTTAAGTATTATGATTCAATAATTAATTAATTAGCATTATCTTAATTTGTATTTGTAAGAACTGACTGATCTCATTAATTATTTCAGTATTATTAATCATAAATATTTTATATTACCCTTTATTTTATTTTATTGATGTAGTTTGAACACAACTTAAATTCACGAGTTTTTATAGAATTGATTTAATCTTCACTTATGAGAAATGACAATCACAACAATTGATAATAATTTATTATTGTTGAAGCATTTTAACTTTAGATAATAATAATAATCAATAAAAACTGTATGTCTATTTTGTAATCTTTTTTTTCATTTATTTAGGCAATAAATGATATAACATATTAAGTTCTTCTATATAAAGTCAGTCTAGATAACTAATCATTTTAAGCAGCTGAATTTCCGTCCTATGTGGTGATTGTTCAGGATCTAAGTTGCTGACTTTTGCTTTGGTATCATGAGGGCAGTAGTAAAGGGTAACTAAAGCAGCTGAACCGATTTTGATGTAACTTTATCTAGGAAAACCAAAAGTAGTTTTATATACTTATAGCCTTAGCTTTTTCAAGAAAACTATTTTGATATTATAAATGCAACAAAATGAAATTAACTAGATCTATCTCATTAAATTAATGATCATTAAAGCCAATTAAGATAAAATAAACGAGGGTAAAATAACCAAAGCAATTGTTAACTAATTGTTTGTTTCACGCATTAAAAGAAGTCATAATAATCATAGTCACCAATATATTTTTTATGGAGAACCATACAAAAGTGTGACGTAGTCTATTTGTTAGCAAAGTTTGGGCAGTGTACGTTCATAGAATTAATTACGATTATATTCGCTAGGGCTTGCGCCTTCCGCGGACACGCGCCGGTCGGTTGAGGTTCGTCGTGACAAACCGCTCTGTTGAATCATGCGCATTTTAATAATTTTGTCATCATTTCGCTTTTGACTAGCAAAGAGCGCGCGCGCTTGTTTTAATTTAAATTGCCGCGTTATCGTACCTACATGTTTCTACGACTTTGATAAGATCATTACATCACTGAGTGATAAGAATCGTCAAGGACCGATTTGTCTTGCCGATGATCAAGTCGTCGCTAAAATTCGATATGCTACGGTTGTAGTGAAAACGAGTGATAAAACAATAGCAGTTATTGTTTCAACTGTGAGTTGTGAATTGTGTGTGACCGTTTGCTTTTGTCGGATGCCGTGGTACGAACCATCATGGGGACGGTGCCGAGACTGAAAATAACAGTAGTGGGCGATGGTATGGTTGGCAAAACCTGCCTGCTCTACGTGTACACTCGGAATGAATTTCCTAAGGAATATGTACCAACAGTGTAAGTATATATCCTAGTGCAAGTATCTACCTATGTATAGTGGGTTGCGGCTATAGGTCAATGGGTTGGCTGCTGCGCTAGTTTCTCACGTGCGTGTCTAAATTAGCAGGTTGATGCGGTAACGTCGTTATCTTAGAGGAGACACCGCAGTGTTTATCGGTGCATTGCTGATTTTACGAACGCGATTAAGCGAGTAGGTAAGTACAGTAGGTATCCTAGGCACATACGAAGTACGAACGCGCTACGCGCTCGTTTAGAATAAAATTGTATGGAATTTTGTCACTTACATTTTCCTTTAGTGAATCCACTGAAATGTTATCATTTTACGTGACTCAGTCGTATTGTGGTAAATACCAAACACATAGTAGTATGTGGACAGTTGATACTTAGATGTAGGTACCTACTTAACCATACCGACATGAACATTTTCCTTTATTAAATAAGTAAAAGCTTTATAAATTGTGAAATTCTGTTTTTTTTTTTTTTTTTTTTTTTATCCACTACAAGTTAGCCCTTGACTGCGATCTCACCTGATGGTAAGTGATGATGCAGTCTAAGATGGTAGCGGGCTAACCTGTTAGGGGCATGGCAGTTATATTAAACCCATACCCCTATTCGGTTTCTACACGGCATCGTACTGGAACGCTCAATCGCTTGGCAGCACGTCTTTGCCGGTAGGGTGGTAACTAGCCACGGCCGAAGCCTCCCACCAGGCCAGACCAGGGAAAATTCAGAAATTATAAATTCCCAAATTGACCCTGCCGGGGATCGAACCCGGGACCTCCGCACGTTAAGGCAACAGCGCAATACACTGCGCCACGGAGGTCGTCAAAATTGTATTGAAAGATGGTATTGAAAGTACTTATTAAAAATTACCAAGGCACCAATACGTTGATGTATGTCAGAAACCTTCACGTAATTGCCGACAACAACTGTAAAAAGTGTTAACCCAAACAGATAACGAACAGATCGTCAAACATAATATTTTTCACTTATACAAGATATCATAAATGTATTGAACTATTTACTTCTGTTCGATTTATAAAAGATGTTCGATGAGTAATATTAGTAAAAACCAACACATCCTTACTCATTGATGACATGCATCACGCATGATTTAATATGTTGCTATTGCAATCTCCACATCTCGATGTTGCGATAAGAGCGATACTAATACCATGATAATAGAAACTTTAATGGTTTGGGTTTACGATCAAATCGTTTTTAGGGTTCCGTACCTCAAGAGAAAAAAAGGAACCCTTATACTTATAAGATCACTTCGTTGACCGTCCGTCTGTCTGTCTGTCTGTCTTATCTGTCAATCACCTTTTTCTCGGGACCGCGTGGAGGTATCAAGTTGTTGTTGAAATTAATATCTATAAATACTAGGGTCTGTGGTCCCTTGGAGATGTGAAAAAATCAAACTTCTAAGCCAACGCAATCAAAAGATGCAGCCGTTTATGCTGCTTTTCGACACTCGCAAGGGAATCAAAACCTACAGGGTACTTCTCGTGAACTCAGAATCTTGAAATTTGGTACGAAGCAACGTCTTACAGCACAGATAAAGGAAAAATTGCGAAAAGCATACATTTTTAGTTAAATCATATAAAAATATTTTTAATAATTTTAAACTTACTAACACTTTCCTCATGAACGCGTAGAGGTATTAAATTGAAATTCATATCAAATACTCAGGTCTATAATACCTTTAAGCTGTAACAAACTACTGTCCCTTGGAGCTGTAAAAAAAATCAAAAAAAGACGTGTGGCACTCTGAGACTGCCGCGGTAAAGCTATTGCATAGCATTTTTATCAACTTACCTAACACTTTGGTTGCTATGACTACCCGCGTTGCTGACTTCAATTTATTGAAAATAAAAAGACTATTTTTATGAAAAGATGATTTGGAATAGGTATAAAGGCGAAATAATTTTAAAGAATTATGTTTTGAAAACATAAAATATCTTTTCATAAAAATAGTCTTTTTATTTTCAATAATTTGAAGTCAACAACACAAGTAGTCATAGCAACCAAAGTGTTAGGTCTTTTTGTATCGGAATTTCTGGATTCGGTCTCCACGCTCAAAGCCCGCGATAGAAGCTATGTAATAACTTAAAAAAAAATACCATAACTTTTACTTATTTACAACTACATACAGGTTTGTACGGAACCTTCGGTGCGCGAGTCCGACTCGCACTTGGCCGGTTTTTTAAATACTTACCTAAAATAGATGTGTTTTTGGTGTTTGATTAGTAGTCAATCTACTATAAAAGGCTGGAAAAATACCAACATCATCGGACGGCGGTTAGTGACGAAAGAATAACAATGTGCTGTTAACATACCTAAACATAAACCCATTTTTTCGTTGACAAGATATTAGATACAGTTAGTTATAATTAATATTCTTCTTCGTCAACCTATTGACGTCCACTGCTGAACGTAGACCTCTTTAGAAAGCACTTCCACAAGCCACAAATAAAAAAATATTGATCGAGTGAAGCGAAGGTCTCCGAGTCTACTTGGGTGGATTGGCATTTGTACTCTGTCCGTCCGTCTGTCAGGCCACATATCTTCCGAATTATATTTAATATTAAATATCTTTTTAGCTTGACCTAGGCTTGTGGGATATTCTCGAATAGTTAGCTGCTTTCAACTTGAGTACAAAAATATATTTTTTAAATATTTACTACAATAATTTAATATAAAAAATTCTTTTTAAACAACCGACTTCAAACTCCCGCGCCAACTTTACAACAACAAGCACACGCTATACAAAGTACTTATTTTATTGTTGATATTTTAAAAACCGCTCGACCGATTTCGATAAAATTTATATGGGCCACTTGGGAAGTATGCCCTTTCAAACAAAAAAAAGAATTTTTGAAATCGGTTCAGAAGTCTACGAGTAATCGGTGAACATACATTAAAAAAAAAAAGATTCCGACGATTTTATAACCTCCTCGATTTTTTGGAGTCGGTTAAAAATATGCTGCCTGGTTAAAAACCTACTGTTTAATGTACCGGCAACCCACCCTAAGCTATTACACTGATCGCGAGCAATGTACTCTTATCCGTTGAGGAGTTCAATTATCTGTTTTCGAAGATCTTCATCAGATCTTCACCAAATTTATATGGGACCACCTTTGAAGCTCGTGATTGCCTTTACGCAAGTTTAAGAAGTCCATTAAAAGTATGCTCCTGAAAAAAGCTTATTATACTGTTGAAGAATACGTAAATGACAAAGGAGCATGGATTTGACTCGCTCCAGCAATGCTAAGGACAGCTGTTACTTAATGTATTCTACAAATTAATGAAATTGTATATTATTTTTTTCAAAAGAGCAACCGCCGAGTTTCTTGCTGGTTCTTCTCGGTAGGAATGTCATTCCGAACCAGTGGTAGATTCACTCGACGATTCAAAAGTACTTGTAAAAGTCTATTTGAATAAAAATCATTTGAATTTTTGAATACCCTTTCAAACAAAAAAAGAATTTTCAAAATCGGTCGAGGCGTCTTCGAGTAATCGGGGAACATACATAAAAAATAAAAAAAGATTCCGACGAATTGAGAACCTCCTCCTTTTTTGAAGTCGGTTAGTAAAAATTGACGATTTTGGTATATTACTTATATCACCAATTAAATATACCATAGTTGCTATTTTAGATCAATTATGTCCCGGGTGCCCGGTGCTATCTTAAAAAAGACTTTAAGTAAGTAGGTACATCAAACGCTGTAACTTACGAATAATTTCAGGCATACCTATCCTGTAGTTTAACGCTAAATACTAATATCAGTCAATTATCAAACAGAAATTCAATTACTTACCTAATACAATCATAAAATAAAACAAACAAGACAAAAAAAATAGGATAGTACGTGACTAGGGTTGCCACCTTTCTTTTGCAATTAAAGCGAATTGCTTTTCGTTTATTTTTGTTTCGTCGTATAATTTTTTTCGGTGTAACATATTATTCACTATCTATTTGATCCGTTTCACTATCAAAATTACGTTTTGTAGGTGTACACGAAGTACTTTGTTTACTGAAATTGTCATTGTTTATTATTTACTGTAACGTAAATCTATAAAACCGATCAATCATATTTTTTGCACTCCAACCGCTTTACACCAGAGGCTTTACACAAAACAAACAAATAATAAAAACATCAAAAAAAGAGAAAAAGAAGTTGTGTCAAATTCAAAATTATCAATGTCATCATTGAGGGTAGGTTGCGTTCAAAAATTATCAACAACTAGCGTCGTTCAAGTGGCACTGACGACCTATGGGTAGATTCAGCACCAAACGATAACGTTCTGTTATACGCAAAAATGCTTACGACCAGACTTTTTCATCCCAGAGAAATCAAATCATGCGAAATAAAGTATTTTCGCGTACCTACTTTATTGTTCTCATAAAGTATAGAGTATAATTACCATATATAACGTACAATACTTTATTATAAAGTACGGGTGGTAACCCTACACGTGACTATACTATTGACTATGTATTTGTCGGTCGTATTTCGTGACGCATAGGACGCGAGGTCTTAGATCGGGGCTAACTATTAGTGAATAATGGCATCAATTAAATTAACTAATTGGGTAGGGCGTGATGGCCTAGTGGTTGAAGACTTCGGCCGCGCGGGTACGCTGATACGATCCCCGGGCACGCACGTCAAACTTTGTGGGTACCTATTCTTTATATTATGTACCTATAATGATTAATTACATACTCATAGAGGTCATAATATAGTAGCTATAGAGCAGTAACATCGCACCGTACGCCTAGTGCGCAGCGCAGGCAAGTGAGCTATAGCTAGTAATATTTATAGACATGTAACAGATAGGGATGGGCAATAGTGCGCTGCAAGTGCAATGTCGATAAAAATACCACTGAATGGTACAGTACGGACTACGGAGTACCTATTGTTTGTGTATGTTTGTACCCTATCACACTAATATTGTGAATGCGAGGGTGTGTTTGTATGTAGGTTTGTCCTTCAATCACGCATCAATATAGCAACGAAAGACGTGATTCACTAAAACAGATACACTTCCTGATTAATAATACTAGATGATGCCCGTGACTTCGTCCGCGTGGATTAAGATTTTTTGATTCCCGCTGGAACTTTTTGCTTATCCGGGATAAAAAGTAGCCTATATTATCCTTCCCCGGGAAACTAACTATCCCCATACCAAATTTCATCAAAATCAGTTGAACAGATGGGCCGTGAAAGCGTAGCAGACAGACAGATGGACAAACAGACAGAAACACTTTCGCATTTAAAATATCAGTATGAATATGGATTAGTATGGATTGACATATCCGATGTATATCGAATACATAAAATATGTATGAAAAGGTGCAAATCTGCGTTTTAATGTGAAATTATAAAAGAAAAGTTTGTTTCTTTGACGCTTTAATCATAAAAGCAACAAAAAATTAAATTCTTTGTTTTTAACCATTCTTTGGTTACGTCGACGGCGGCGCCCGCGTCGAATGTATCACATCACTATCCGAGTCGGTAAGCAGTCGGCTATCGTAGCGGGGTTGCGGGGCGGTGCGAGCGGTATTATGTTGCCTTGCGTCCCACGTCTGTATCACCCCCGCGACACGTATTTGTATTCTACTTAAAAGTTTAAAAAATATGACTAACCGGTGAAATGTGATGTTAGAATTCGGTTTATTTTGATAACGAGTATCACGTTTGCATGTTTCTGTAACATATTTACCCGTTTTTTTCTGTTTAAAAACAGAATGTCGGCCACGAGTTCGCAATGGGTGCTCTCAGCGTTTGTGTGCGTTTGACTAAAGCCCTTGCTAACGGAATGATGCTTATCACAGACCATACAACCAATTGACTGAGCATAGCGTGCCCCCTCACCAGACAAGCGTTAGCAGTATGAGTGCTAACGCTACGTTTTGTGCCTATAGCCGCCCTCAGTCCGTATTCGACAGTGCTCGGACATTGATCGAGTAAAAAACGAAAAATAGGCCTCTCTGTAGCATTAAATGGCGTGGAAAGAGAAGCAATACCTCCAGCTAAGTAATGAATGGGATAACATTTCATAAGTTAGTGTAGTTTTGTAATAATAAATAAAAATCATCAATACGCAAAAAAATAAAAATATTTACAAAAATGAAAAGGAACCCGTTGATGTCTTTCAGTTTTTCTTTGTCTTTCACGTGTAGTTCTACATATCTCCGTCTCTTCCACGCATAGCCCAGTGCAGCCCGTGCATCTTTCGATATATTATATCGATAGCCTTAGACTACTTGAATGCCAATAAATTAATTTATTGAGTAAAAACTTATATTTCATTAAACTCCGAACAATTCTAAAGTAGAAGAACAGGTTAGAGGTTGAAAAGTTGTTGTTGAAAACTTAAGTTCTTTAGTATAGAACTTGGGCACTTGGGCAATTTAAAAAAAAAAATATCAGATAATTATCTATAATCATACATATGGTTGTATTTTGCTGTTTGAATAAAATTATTTGTATTGATTTTCCAATAGGTACTGGTAATTTTTATCGATACATTTTAGTCGCGCAGCGGGCAGCCCAAGTGCCGCGGTAACATATACTTTGTACTTATAACTCTGTAAAGTTGACCTTGAGTCAGCCAATAAGAAATGCTTCTATTACCTCGTCCCCCACCTGAAAGTGGTGAGATGTGTTTCAAAGCGAAAATGTGGCTATTAGTTCTCAATAGGTTTACTACTCGGTGATGCTTATGATCCTACTCGTGCCTACTGTGCCTACTTTGAAACACGCACTCTTGTTATATATTATCTCTATGGTACCTATATAACTAATGCTGATAAAAGTGTAAAGCCTAGTTTTGTATGATTTACGAATGATCCTTTTTAAGGCCTATTGTAGTCTGACTTAATAACATCATATCGAATTGCCTTTTTACGTTGTACCTACCTAAGTTGTAGATGACTTCGTGGATTTACCTGTCAGTAAAAACGTTATCAACAAGAAAAGTTATTTATTACTAGCTGATGCCCGCGACTTCGTCCGCGTGGTTTAAGTTTTATTGATTCCCGCGGGAACTCCTTAATTTTCCCTGAAAAAATTAAAAAAACCGGCCAAGTGCGAGTCGGACTCGCGCACCGAGGGTTCCGTACTCAAGAAGTAGGTATAATTACCTTTGTTAATGAACCGCAAAACTAACTTTGTTTGTAGAGGTTTACTGTTAATATCAAAAAATTACGTTTGTTGTATGGGAGCCCCCCTTTAATATTTATTTTATTGATATTTAATTATTTATTTTGAAAGGTAATATACAAGTTAATATTCTGTGAAAATTTGAACCGTCTACCTGTTACCGTTTTTAATATTGAGCAAAAAAATACGAAAAAAACACGTTTATTGTATGGGGACCCCCTTAATATATATATTTTTTTAATTTTTAGTATTTGTTGTTATAGCGGCAACGGAAATACATCATTTGTGAAAATTTCAGCTTTCTAGCTATCACGGTCTATGAGATACAGCCTGGAGACAGACAGACAGACAGACAGACAGACAGACAGACAGCCAGACAGACAGACAGCGGAGTCTTAGTAATAGGGTCCCGTTTTTACCCTTTGGGTACGGAACCCTAAAAAGTAGCATAAGTCACTCTCTTCTGAACTATAGTTCGACGTGATTTTTGGAATGGGTATACACCCATGCCAAAAATCACGTCGATCCGTTGCTCCGTTGCGGCGTGATTGAAGGACAAACCAACAAACAAACACACTTTTACATTTATAATATTAGTATGATTAATATAATATAATCAATGGATGATGATTAATTGATAACGACCGCTTAAAACATTTCAGGCAAGTGGGTGAATTATTAGTAATGGGCTATAGTATACCTACATTGGTGTGAAGCGATTGCACTATTTATAAAGTCAAATACGTATCAGCATTGTTGTATTGTCTGTGTGTCGTTTCCACTTTAAGAAACTGGACGCACACTGTATTACAAGTATAGTAGTCTTACTTCCTTATGATCCATCTGTGTGCCACATTCCGAGGTCCTACGCGTTTTTGTAGTCAATGACCGTTGCTGATAGATATCTAGTCGTATTGTAACTGTTGCACAAGGTCGTCTGATGTAAAGCGAACTAACGAGAAAATACCGCACCTACACTGATAAGGACATCGTACAGGCTTGTGTTATAAGTTAATTGCTACAGCCGTATAGCTACTAGATCAGGGATCCCCAAACTATTTTGGGCAAGAGACCCTTTTCCAAAATGAACTGATACCTCAGACCCCCATAGCCAAATTACTTCAAAAATCCTATCTCTAGTTTTTAAGATAATATTGCATAATATATTGCATAAAAATATTGTAGCTTCTATCGCGGGCCTTGAGCGTGGAGACCGAATCCAGAAATTCCGTAAAAAATTTGAAAACCTAACACTTTGGTTGCTATGACTACTTGTGTTGTTGACTTCAAATTATTGAAAATAAAAAAACTATTTTTATGAAAAGATGATTTGGAATATAAAGGCGAAATAATTTTAAAGAATTATGAACATAATTCTTTAAAATTTTAAATTGTTAGGCAAGTTAATAAAAAATGCAATAGCTTTACCGCGGCAGTCTCCGAGTGCCACACGTCTTTTTTTTTCCTATTGATACAAAATACCAACCAATTTAAAAACTTTGCGGTTGGTTAATTATGTAAGTAAACTTTAGGTAAGTACCTACATCATTTTCTCATCAAAATTTAACAAAATAAATGGACATAAAATTCAGTAAATATCAAGAGTAGGTAATTAATAATTATTAATACAAATTACGTAAGAATAGGTAAGTAGGTACATCCTCCAAGAGGTCATTATTTTTTTTAAAAAGACATTAAAATAGGCGCATAGACTTATTATACAATGAATAGGGGTCGATTCTTAGACAATATCATCGACCCCCAAAATCAGTTTTCGTTTATGTTGACTTCCAGGATGGCCCCAATTCTTGGGAATCCCTGTACTACTTAGATGTAGCCCGCGACTTAGGCCGCGTCGATCAACGTTTTTTTTATTTCCGCGGGAACTGATTAATTTTCCGGGATAAAATTTAGCCTGTATGTTTTGTCGTTTTAGCGTAAAGAAGTAACAAACATACAAACTTTTACATAAATGAGGTACAGATGCATATCTGTATGAAAAGGTATAGCATATTATTAGACATTCTTTTAAGAAAGTGGAAAAGACTAGGCGGGAAAGTGAAGTGAAAGGGAATACTTAGATGACGCTGTTTCAAAGTATAAGAGACTAGCTGATGCCCGGGACTGCGTCTGCGGGGTTTAAGCTTTTTTTAATTTCTGCGGGAACTTCTTAATTTACTGGTATAAAAAGAAGCCTATGTCACTCTTCAGGTCCTCAACTATACCTACCTGTCAATTTGTTCTGTTGCAACGTGATTGAAGGACAAACAAACACGTACTTTCGAATTTATAGTAATTTATTAGGTACATACCATTCTACTAGCTGATGCCCGCGACTTCGTTCGCGTGGATTGAGGTTTTACCTCGCGGGATCTCTTTAATTTTCCGGGATGAAAAGAAGCTTATGTGTTATTCCAAAGTCCATACTATAAATAATCTATCTCTGTGTCAAATTTTATCCAGATCCGTTCAGCCGTTCTGGCGTGATAACAAACATCCATACCTACATTCCAACATTCATCCATCCATCCAAACTTTCGCATTTATTTACGTAGGTAAGTACTAAGTAGGTGATGAAATATGTACATGACGTGTAGTAATATATTGTAGTCCATTTTTAAAAATTAAACGGCGGTGTCTCCACTGTTTCATAGGTTTGACAACTATTTGGATCGCATCGTGGTGGATGACCAAGAAGTAGAGATGGCACTATGGGACACAGCTGGACAGGAGGACTACGAACGGCTGAGGCCGCTATCATATAACGGGGTAAATGATCCTTGCTTTAATTTTAATTAGAGGTGGTTAATAAAGCACGTACCGCAATAGCATAGCATGCTTTTTTTCCATAGCACGGACAGCATGCTATCCGAGGAGCCTCTATGTTGCAACGGTCATACGGTGCTATGACGCGCGAGCGCGCGCGGTGCTTCGTAGATCGTTTCGTAGCACTAGTAGCGCCCGTAGCGGCGCCTGCCTGCCGGTAGCGCGTATTATTATAATATTAGTATGCTTTCATGCGTGCAAATGCACAGCATATTTAAAAGAATGCTAAAAATTTATATTTTATAGCATGAAGCGTGCTGTGGTTTTATAGCAGTTGAACAACTCTAATTTGAATCGCGTCAGTCGTCATATCGTCACTCGCTTCGCTCGCATTGCTTGTAATTTTAATTTATCTGTAACGCCTAGAGTACACAGGTAGAGTGAACAAACTACAACCTCAAGCGCTGGCTTATATGAAACTATGAATTAATTTCAAGCTTAGTCTTTGCATTTTTAAATGATATTGCACTTTTGCAGCGGCGCTCTCCGGATGGCTATTGGAGTTTTCGGTCTGCCGTTCCTCTTGGATTTGCACCGTTTTTTGAGGTTTCCAAAGAAATTCCAAAGTCTTTATTCAATGTATTTCTAGTTTTGTAGCCAAAATATAAGCTCGTTTTGCCCATTCTAAAAATGTGGTTTAAACCACTATCGGATATCAGAAATAAAAATCTATCCGTACCCGTACAACCGAATCCTATACAAAAGTTTCAAATAATTTCGGATATAGGGGTTGTGTATGAGACATGTTAAGATAGGATTTTGTTTTTGCCCGGCCGAGCCGACACACGCGCCGCGCTCTAAATCAAAGAATCTAATAAGTATCCGTAACCGAAACTAACGGATAATCCGAAATAATTGCATATCCGTTACCATACCTATCTGAAATCGGTATAATCTTATTCCTATATCCGTATCCGTATCGAGATCCATTTCGTTTCTATAACATCCTTGGTTTTATCCTAGTATCTACCTAGAAGAAAGTAATCAGTTATACGAGTATCTAGGTATATTTGCAAGTCTGCATGCAACTTGTACCTATTGTTATCGTCATTTTTAAATAGTGAAACCTTTTATTGATTTTCATATGGCATATTGATGATTAGCCTAAATTTACTTTGCACGATCGGTGCATAATAAAATAAACCTTCACATAGGTATATAAGTATTAGAACACAGCCTACAGGCTGCAGGTTGTAGGTAATATGGTCTACAGTCGAACTAGCATCATAGTCTAATTTATAAGGTAGGCTGTACCTCTATTATTTATTTATTATTTTCTATTTATTACAGACGCAATGCTTCCTCGTCTGTTACTCGGTGGGGAGTCGATCGTCATATGAAAACGTTATTCACAAATGGTATCCCGAGCTGAAGCATTTCAGTTCTGCAGTGCCTATTGTACTTGTAGGTGAGTTGAATTGCAATCATTGCATATAAAGTGTATTTGAGCCAAACACTATTTTGGATAGGTACCTAATTAATAACTACTTACCTTTGATTCTGAGGTATCATATTATTAGGAGGATTTTCCTCCTCCCCATCAGAAAAGGAGAAGTATTGTAAACCATATCTACTAATAAATGCGTGTCTGTCTGTCTGTCTCTTTCACAGCCGAATCGTTCAACCGATTTTGATAAAATTTGGTAGGTACCGAGATAAGTTGCTTTACGATAAGGACTAGAGTCCTGTGGGAATCAAAAAGAACCACATTATCCAGTAACTGTAATGAAAGTTTCTCAGATTTCCTCTGCCGACCTATGTATAACAGTCATCTAGGTAGGTATATTTTGTTCTGCTCGTTCTACCCTATACATATAAGTATGTTTACAAAATTCCTAGTAATAAACTGGACATTACGGTAATTTGCGGCTATTGCCTAAAGTGTTTACGTTAATAAGGATGAACTTATTTAGGGTTGACTACAGAAATGACTGGCTTTGTGTTTTAACTTGTTAATTCGTTAATAATAACTGCAAAACAACTAACAACCCTTCGTTGATGTCGCCCTTTATTTCTGCCCTTCCTAAGTAAAGTACTCAGTGCCGACCGGCCGACGAGGTCCCAGCCTAAACCTCGTCGGCTGCAGTTGAACATGCTAACCGACCCGGGACTCGAACCTGGGACTCCCAGGTTCGCGTCCTGGGTCGGGCTATAACAAGTTTTGTGTTTTTCTAACAAGAAATTCTCAGTACTAGCCCGGAGTTAGGAAGTTGGCAGAGTGTTCCACCCCCGTGCCTCGGAAAGCACGTTAAGCCGTCGGTCCTGCGCCTGAACTCTCTCCGGTCGCGTCGGATTTTCCGTCCCATCGGGCTATGAGAGTAAAGAAACAGAGAGTGCACCTGTGTACGCGCACAAACTTATATCTCCCGTGCTCATGGCTAATCTATCTAGAGATAGGCCGCCGTGGCCGAAATTGGGTCGGGAGAACATTATTAGGTATTATTACTCTATAAGTCTATACCAAACCAAGAAAGGTTGTCTCCGCCTTTACGAGACCCCTTAAACCGCTCATAACCCTAAAGGCACCATTACACATTCGCCCTTGGTGTTGGTAGGAAATCATTAATACCTGGATAACTATATAATATCAATTTGCTAAAGTGATAAAACGGGACTTTTTGTTTTGTTACAGCAACTAAAATAGATTTGCGGACTTCCGGTAAAGCTGTTATAACAACGCAAGAAGGAAAAACATTGAAAAAGAAAATACGGTAAATAAATCTTTAACATTTATTTTAGTTGAACACCAGCTGAAGACCTGCCCCGCTTCCGCATACCTTTTATACTACAGAATAATTAACTTATGTAAAATCGATCAAAACTTTCATCCCCTATCCCGAAAAAAGCCTTTTGTTTTACGGGATAAAAAAATGGCACAGAGACAATAGAGAGCTTGTGTCGTTTTTACCCGGAAAATTAAAGACTTCCCGCTGGACTTTAAAATAAACTATCCACGCGGCACGCGGACGAAGTTGCAGACATCATGTAGTTTAATTATAATATTTTATTTGCAATACTAGTATGAAATAAAACCGAAACAATGTAATCTACTCATGGTGTACCTAAGTAAAAAGTGTCGAGCGCTATCGGGCGCGCGCGGGCGGCTGCGTTATCACCCCATTATCACTCGCACGCCGATAGTGACCGCCACTGCGAGATACACGAGACGAGCCACTGGGTGACCGAAATAGTATTTTATAACTAGTATTTTATAAGTGAGACATAATATTTTGAAAGTCAACCGTCACAGTAAATTTCTACTTGCATATCTTGTGTACCCATTTAGTCCCACCTATATCTCTTCTTGCATACAAAAAACTGGTAAACATAGGGATTTAAAAGAAATATGAAATCGATTTGATTACTTATCTTGTATGAACCTATCTAGTTATTTACCTGCTCTTACACCGATGATTATTATTTAATATCACGTAGGTACATTTATTAGATCTATGCTACCATACCTACATATTAAGTTTTCCTTGTGCAATAGGTACAATACGCGGTCAAGCAATATACAATCTACTCGTGCTTATAGGTTAATATCTGACTAGAGTTAGCTATCTGGCTATGTCAATCTTTATATAAAACAAAGTCGGGTTTGTTCGAACTCTTATAACTCTAGAACGGCTGGACGGATCTGGATAAAATTGGCACAGAGACAGATTATAGTCTGGAATAGCACATAGGCTGGAATTAAAAAACCTCAATCGCGAAGTTCCGGGCATCAGCTAGTTTTTAAATAAAACTAAAGTCAAATTTTCATAGTGTACCTGTACCCACAGAATATTTATTTGGTAAAGATCTCGAATTATAACACTATTTAAATTACTATTTGTTCCTCTAGAGCGGCTCAGTTCGTGGAATGCTCAGCTTTGCAGAGAGAGAACATGGACGAGGTATTCGAGGAGGCGGTGCGGGCAGCGCTGCGCAAGAAGCCTGTCACCAAACGCACCTGCCAATTCCTCTGATACATGACACATCGCGTGCACGAGATACCTTAGCCTGGTGCTGCTACCACTGGAATTGTACGTCAAAAGATAAAAATATAATACAATGATAGTAGACTTATTACGAGCACAGCCACAATATTCAATAGAGAATTGTGACAGGCGGTCGACGGACACTAGACAGAACCACCTATGTCTGTGGACAGAACAAACCTGCGGGGTCTGCTGGTGTGGTATCAACATCGGAACACGGCTAAGTCAGCGGGTACAGACTCGGACCTAGCTATAGTTGTTTTAAAGCTGTTCTTAACCCTAAGCGGACTTTAGTCTATACTCGAACACATAGGTACGACGTATACTGCAATAAAAACTGTCAAATATGCGTTGCCGCTGTTTAGTATGCACTCCATAGATAAATATGTACAAATGCACTGCAGTGGGTAGGAGAGCACGCGGGTTGACCGTGCGAAGTGAAGCGGGCGTGAAGTTGTATGCCTGATGCCACGAAAGTTGCAAGTTTTGGTGCACGCGTTAAGGTGATCGTATACGAAGGGACGCATGATGTCGCCAGTGATAGCCGCTGATGTAAAATCGTCGTCACCCACCATTTATTTCGATGCTTCAAGGTCATCTTTTTGTATGCGACCACCATTAGGTTAACATTAGGTTAGTAACTATACCGTACCGTAGGTATATAATTATTACTGTAGCAAGTGGTGCTATTTTGAAATATTTATAGGTAGGTATAATTGTTTTACCTGTCATTTTAAAATCAAATTTTCCTTAAAGGAAAAACCAAAGTTACACTGGATTGAACAATTAGGTAATAATAAGCCACAAGTGGTGCTGGAGTGGCGACCACGCAAGGGAAAGCGCAGCGTTGGCAGACCCCCTACTCGCTGGACAGACGACATCAGGAGAGTCGCAGGGAGCCGCTGGGTCCAGGCGGCGCAAGACCGAGGCGTGTGGAAATCCTTGCAAGAGGCCTATGTCCAGCAGTGGACGTCTATCGGTTGAGGATGATGATGATGACGATGAAGCCACAAGTGCTCATTTTCATTACAGTTTCAATGTTAAAGTTTGTTGAATTTAATTTGATAAAAAGTTGGAAGCCGCTTCTCGGCTGGTCTAGCTACTTACGTCTGTGGGCTTTGCACGGCTTGCACGGCTACTCGGCTACTTAACCTGTTCGTCACACTTTAACAGTAGTTATCAGGACGTTGCTACTTAGCATAGATGAATTATAAATTATAAATTGTCTTTGCTACTTAGTATATTTATTAATCAAATTAATTACTTACGTAATTTTTAAAAGCTCAGTTGCTCATATTACTTGAGTGTTACAAATTAAAAAAATACGCCATAAGGTGAAACCTTAAGTTCTTAGGTATAGCATTTAAATATTCGTATTTTAATTTATTATAATTTTTATTTATTATTCCGGTTCATGTAATATAAATATATTATTATTAGGTATATAAGATGAATTGTGCTGCCAAAATCACCAAATGAAATTATTCAGTGCGCTGTGCGACATGTAAGTAGGTAGATATTACTAGACTAACTACTTACCTATTAGGAGTAATAAAATTATTATGTATTTAATGTAAATACCAACCGCTAGAATATAATATTTTAAAATTGAAGATATTAATTTTATCTAAAGGTGTGCCCAGCTCATATCCTACTCCTAGTATTCTTGTTGCATAGACCGTAGCAAATAAACGATAAAACACGTTTATCAAGCAATCAATCAATAGATCATTATTTGGTACACTGCAATTTTTGAACTAAATATAAGACGTGATGGTGATAATAAAAATTTACGATGGTATCTATTTTTATTCCACTACAAGTTAGCCCTTGACTGCGATCTCACCTGATGGTAAGTGATGCGATGCAGCGTAAGATGGTATCTAACCTGTTATAGCCTGTTACGGCCAGGGTGCACCTTGAGTATTCAATAAATTATTATTAGAAATAATGTAGGTACATAAATACTTATGGTCAGATACGTTTGTAGTTTGTACGTAATTGATGTGTTATTTTGTAATAGACATAAAATTGTTTAACTATATATCTTGTATATTTTTTAAACTAAACCCTTTGTAACTACAGACTAGACTTCATTGCCCGTCGATTGAGAAATTTATAACCACTTTAAGCAATTAAATATCACTTGCTTATGGTGAAAGAAAACATCGTGAAGAAACCTGCTTGCCAGAGAGTTCATTACGTTATCAAAGGTGTGTGAAGACTGCCTATCCACACTTGAGCAGCGTGGCGGAATGTGGCCTAAACCTCAAACTGAGAGCAACTCGTGACTGGTATATGTTGAGCTTTATCGCTTACAGTCTCATTCACTCTGCAAATTATACAAAAGAAACGGAGTTGACCAAGGGTGAGCTAGATAATAATATTATATTATGCCCCTCCACAAGCGACCGTGGCATTTTCCTCTGGCGTTTTCCGGACAGTAAGCGCAGTATTTTGTACATTTAATTCTTGAAAATAGCGAAGGGTATAGGGAACATATTAAACGGCGCATAAGTAACCTTTCTTCCATGGTGAAGAATTAATCTTCTTCTCAGTCGTGCACTCTTGACAGAGTGGTCGTGGCTGCTGGGATGATTCCGGTACACTCGTCATCGGTTTTATTCTTTAGATTGGGCCGCACCGCCTCCCGCGCGATGCTCCTCCACTTGTCTCTGTTGCGGGGGTAGCGTTGCGGGAGCACTCCACCACAGTCGTCAGGGTTATAGCTTTTATTAGGACTGTCCATCGAGTAGGAGAACGTCCTCTGGCGCGCTTCCCTTCCATATGACCCTGTACTACCAGACGCTCAATTGACCCTTCATTTCTGGAGATGTGATGAGATGTTCATTTCTGACGAATTAATAGGCATCCTAAAAATATACTTAGAAATATTTAAGAAGGAAGAAGCCGCGCCTTTGACTTGTGAACCGTGAATGACAAGCGAAAAAAAACCAAACCGGCGCGGTGTGTGTAAGAATGTCAAGGGTAAAACATTACGTCAAAATATTATAAGCATCGTAAATAAATATCGATGCGATAATTACGTAACTAAGCTAATATGTTTCTTGGACACACATACTATTATACCCGTATACTGTTTAGGTATTTTTTATTATTCCACTACATTAAGTTAGCCTTTGGCTGCGATCTCACCAGATGGTAAGTGATGATGCAGTCCAATATGGTAGCGCGCTGACCTGTTAGGGGTACGGCAGTTAAATTAAGCTCATTCCCTTGGGCCTACTTAAGCAAACTTGGCGGCGTACGGTTTTGGCGGAGGTCGCGAGTATAGGGATGACGTGGGATGAGGTCAAGGGTGTAACTTCTAATCGCTTGAGATGG
Organism: Erebia epiphron; assembly: GCA_963932025.1. Taxonomy (NCBI): domain Eukaryota; kingdom Metazoa; phylum Arthropoda; class Insecta; order Lepidoptera; family Nymphalidae; genus Erebia; species Erebia epiphron. Next base: position 13,337,017 of record OZ009956.1, on the reverse strand, counting down.
CGCAGCCCTGTAAACGCCCTCTGCCACACTGGGACACTTGGCCGTCTTAAGTAAGTCTACTTACCTACGTACGTCTTTGCCGGCAGGGTGGTATCTAAATATAAATTCCCATATTGACCCTGCCGGGAATTGAATCCACGGCATCCGACTAAAAGACCACAACGCTCACCAGTCACCCCTGCGCCAGTGAAGCTTCGTCAAAGTTACCATCATGAAAGTTAAAATGGACAAAATGTCGCAGAAATTAGTTATCTGAGTTTGTAGAACCCTCAGGCAGAACCTTGCCTATTGGCCAAATACTATGGAGCATAAAGTTCAAACTGAGGCGAATCCGGCGCGAGACACGGCACGCGATTCAAAGCATTATTGACGCGACTTCAAATAGATTTATTATATGTATTATTTACTTATTATCACGAGTACATACGAGTTGATACAATCGGGTGGCGATTTGCGTCCCGCGTCCTGCGTATACCTATTCTATGGAGGGTAGAAAAAAGTGTCCGTCGAAATCATGTCGAAATACACCACATTGGGGGCGCCACATTAACATCACATCAAGGTCTCGTCATAGGTACCTACTTCACTTCAATCTACAAATTCATACCATATCGTTTGCCACACCAGCGCCACTGTAGAAGGTTTTTGAACTGTTATTATCGGCAACCACTGGACACTTCACAGAGTACATTATATTTTGGTGATTTTGGGAAACTTTTTCAACTTTTCTCCCGGGATAACACTCCTCTACTCTACCCTCCATGACTTATTCAAAGGTCTTGCGCGTGATTACGTCGTAGTTTGACAAACAGTTATATTATATATATGTACTGGTTTCGTTTGGCCCACGCACTGAACTGGTAGGCAGACAGTCATCAGACAGTGCATTTAACTGTGCTGCAGTTCAATTTCTGTCCTGCTTTAAGAGCTCATAGTAACCCCCCAGAGCTTTTAATCAATGGTGCTCATAGGCTTTTCGAACTTGAATCCAGAACCGACAATTCAAATTAAATTAAAAAAAAAAAGCTGCAATTTATGACGTTTACCGATGACATGTCATGTCATTGGGAAACGTCATTCGTCAATGTCACTTTGTTTTGTGGTCACAGACAGAGTACATTTATTATTGCTTTGGTGGTGAAGATTTTGTGATTTTTATCCCATTACGCTGTAACTGTTTTATTATTTTGGTGCCTTTTGTGCTTCGATACTTGTAGATACGAAAGTGCACCAAGCTTCCTAAAATACGAAATGAAGAGAAGTTATGATTCCATGAATTCTTCGATTGAAATAAGTTCCTATCGAGATCAGCATTTTAAGGTAATATTGTTGCAAAATACTTTTTCAATCATAATAATTTGAATTGATCAGTTATGGTGTATTTATTATGATTTAACCGTGTAAGTATCTTGCTGTTTTAGGGTTCCCGAAACGAACAAGAAAAGTTATTAAAGGCCTCTTCTACACTCTACATAGGAAATTTATCATTTTATACAACAGAAGAACAGATTTATGATTTGTTTTCACGCTGTGGAGACATAAGGCGAGTTATAATGGGCTTAGATAAATACAAAAAAACACCATGTGGCTTCTGTTTTGTTGAATATTATGAAAGACCAGATGCTGAAAATTGTATGAGGTTAGTACATCTAAAATAAATATCAAAACATACTATTTGAATCAACTAAGCCAGCACAAATTAATAATCAAACAACCAAACCCATCCAGCTCTGTAGAAGAGCAAACAGACTAGGGACCAGACAAGACAACAAGATAATATATCTCAGTTGTTTGGTTAGTGCTTACTTAAGGTCCAGAAACACTTTGACTACAAAGTTGTCATGCAATTTATTAAAATTTCAGGTACATAAATGGCACAAGATTGGATGACAGGATCATTAGGTGTGATTGGGATGCTGGTTTCATTGAGGGTCGACAGTATGGAAGAGGCAAAACTGGTGGACAGGTAAGTTTTACAGAATATCAAGACATTAGTTTTGATGCTTGGCTGATACCTGTCCTCTTCTACCATAAATCCCCTAATGGTAGGGGTTTTATTAGGATAATTTAGTCACTTCCAGATCCTTCCACTAAGTTCTTAATTATTAAGATTGTGGGATTTTGACTCTTAGGTTCAATATTAATAATTAATTTATATCAAATGGATAATAATAACTAAAATTGACAGTTTAAATTGCTTTCGGAGAAAATGTTCAAATTCTGACTTCAGTCCATAACTTGTTAATCTTAGGCTGAATTTTTGGGTACCGGTAAGCGGAAGTGGAATAAAATATGCAGCATTTCGCAGTTATGTTTTCGGTGACTGGTACCTGAATACTCCAACTGATCAACTACCCATCATGACCGATAAACACTAACTGATATGTGATGTTGCGGATCTACTAATGACACCTGCTTAGAGAAGCAGATTAGTAGCAGGTCTCACTGAATCATCTCATACAAATTGTACTGTGCAAGCAGATCTGCCACCACCCCCCCTGTCCACCAAAAATGCAACCTTACAGTCAGCTTGTAGTAAATATAATAAGGTTCTTGGTATATTCATAGAAAAACAATTCATATAGTTACTTTTGTCTTCAGGTTCGTGATGAATACCGTACAGATTACGACGGCGGCCGTGGCGGCTACGGAAAAATAATTGCACAGAAAATTACTCCAAACACGTTAGAACGCTGATGATGCGTTATAGGTGCCTCCTCTCAACATAAATATTATGATCGATATGTGATTTTCGTGTGAAAGACTGTAATGATTGTTGGTAATTTAACACATCCAAATGATTGAATACAATATAAATTATCTTGTAATTTAGCAATATTGTTAATTATAAGTAAATGAACTACGACCTATGTAAATTGTTTTTGTTGCATACTCTGTAAGAGGTATTGTTATGGTAAATCTTCTTCAACTAAACTTGCCTTGGACTTCAAATGTCCAAGGCAAGTGTCCTTCACACTGGTGTGGACTGTGGACCTCTCTGCTGCATATCACATCATTTTTATTGTCAAGAATAAGGGTACCTTTCCACTAGAGGTGTGCTATGTTGCTACGCAGATTTGTGTCAAACCCACGAATTAGACCGCTTGATCTAACTTCTAGAGATGATCTATGAAAATCAAGCACTCAGATTGGTGGGTCCGACACACACATGTGGCTTAGCAACATACTTAAAAAATCTCTGGTGGAAAGGCACCCTAAGGCAATCTTGAACTAGCATAAAATAAATATTGAAGTATCTGAAGTTATATTATGTATAGAGCCTCAAATCATTATCTCAAAATATGAACAATGGCAGAAGCACAGTTTAACGAAATACTACCAGTTGTTCGACGCCTTTGAAGTCGAGCGATGCCGCCGCTCGTGTAGGTATATACGTGTTCCTACGCAAATATGCAAGGGTTGTTACAAAATTGGAATTAAAATAATTTTCATTATTATTATTCTCATATTATTTTTATTAACATAATAATAAATCATGTACATACTCATAGGTTAAAAAATTATATTGAACAAGGACATTTTTTTTGAGTTCCACACCCAAAGAATCTACTTAGAAAATCAATTATTATTCTGAATTATTTACTAAATATAACTTCATATAATTATAACGACAATTATGTTTCTTTGAACAAACCATTTATACTTTCTTACGATCAGGTAGGTAGGTAGGTACATAATATTATCACATAATATTTTGTAGTTACACTCTATTCAGTCTGGTAAATTATTCTTTGCGTTTCTACAAAATATTAAAACTTATACCTACTTAGTTTAAGTTTGGCAATGGCTTTAATCAGCCTTATAGTAGGTATAGGGCCCCCATCAACGATTTATCTTAATTGGCTTTGTATACCCTGTAATGCTTATAATACACAATCCTATGCACTTAAGTCTTAATTAATCAGACTTTTGGGTTCAGTTTAGTAGATTTTTTTAACTTAACAGTTCTTCGTAAGCTTAACATATTAATAACACAGGGGAACGCATCGCGGGGAAATCGGTGAAATTTTAGACCCTTGTTCTGTTTAGAATTCGTATAGCATCCGTAGACAGAACAGTAATGCACCATTTTATGATAGAACTTACTAAACGACACTTAAAATATTTAAAACCACGCTCACGTAAACCCTCGTACATCAATCATGCAGACTACGCGAATCTGCGTGCAGCGGGCCGCGCCGCCCGCGCTCCGCAACCCACCCCACCGTTGCTCTGTACAAGTACATTCGTCATTGGACGGTATATTTCAAAGCTGTGGCAGAAGTAATTGAATTCACTTGAAGTTGGGTGCTCATTAATGATTAATCCTAATAATGAGACCCATTAAATAAAAGTTCCAATATGACAAATTTGTAAAAAAGTGAGTATTTGTACTTTTTATGACAAATTTATTTTCCTAATTTATTGGATTGTAACTTTTATTAAATTGGGGCCAGGGTTTATGGATAAGGATAAAAATTAAACATTTATGTCCAGAAATAATAATTAATATAATCACCTATTACAATAACTTATAGGTAAAGCATACATTTAAAGCATAATAAAAATTTAACATGTCCTGGCATCTTATTTTCTAAACGTAAATCTCCAAAAGTTTATTAGAGTAAGCTCATTTTAAGTAACAAATTAAAATATAAAATATTAATTAATACAACATTGATAACATTCACGAAACAATAAACGTTCACATAAATTACTACTGTGGTGTACTTTCACAACATACTTACTAAGTAAAAGTATATAATATATGTGTATTTAATAATACACAATTTAGCAGGATGGTATTTTTGTTACATATTTATAAGAAATTGCATAATATTAAGTTTTCAGAGCATCTAGGTAATTACGGGAAAAATAAGTTTATATTTTAACAGCATAAATTGGCATAGAGATATAATAAAAAAATACATGTATACTTGTACATCAGCAGATCTTTGAATAGCTTTGCTTACACGTTAACATATTATTATTAAAATTTTATTCTCACACAATCTCATAATGTTGCTTTATTCTCTAGGCGAGGATTCAGGCAGAAGATCAAACCATAGAGTTTTCGCTTCACGGAAATCGTACTGGTTCAGATGCACTAATACCTAAACATCGAAAAATAAGGAAAATTGAAAACAGACCTATTAAAATTTTGCATAATCGAAGCCTTATGAAAGAGATTACATATTATGGGACAATGTACATAGTATTATAACCGCATTGGCACATCATACCTAATAGTTGATGCCCGCGACTTCGTCGGCGTGGAATTAATTATTTTTAAAATCCCATGGAAAAATTTGATTTTCTTGGACTTTCAAATACAGATAGACGGACAGACACTTCCACGTTTATAAAATCAAGCATGAATTCGCAAACTGACTAAAACGAATTTTAAATCGATTTACACTTCATCGTCAATGGCATTGGCCTGCTGTTGCCACATGCTTTGGCAGATATGAAGAGCCGAAATGAAGGACTTACTTGGCCTATGACGGGGCTGCTGCCAAGGAAGCCTTTGTGTGTGGCGACGGTGACCTCCACTTGGCGCGAGTGCAGCTCAGTGAGGGGGATCGACCACTCGAACTGCTCGTCGTATTCCGGCATACAGGTATCTCTTATCACCTAAATTGAGAAATATTTGTTTGGATTAATTATTTTTTATTTATAAATTTAAAACTCTCGAAATTATTCTTTTGTCGCGACTTCAGAGTAGCTCAGTAAAACGGCGCCGTTTTGTAATACGGCTTCTACATTCGTATTTTTATTCGGCTACATTCTACGATTTGACGGCGATAATATTGACGGCTGGGTAAAGGTTTAGCCGCGGTTGAAGCCTCCCTACAAGACCCGAGGCAATTTGAAAGTTATAAATTCCCAAATTGGGACCTATATGGTGCAAAAGCAAATGTTGTACTCTGCAATAAAATCGATATAGTACTTACTGGAGTCTTTCGTTTTGAGTCCTTAGATCGGCCGGGCAGTAAATACAACTTTACATAAGGATCAGGCACATTGGTTGGGTCCTTCAGAGGTATATTCCTGTAAATAAATGAGTGTAGAATAGCACAATATGTCAAATCACACCAATGGGGAATATGCATGTGATTTAGAAATGGACAAAAAAAATTATGTGTATTCTTTCTTGCTAAATAAACATATTCAGATGATTATTTTTACAAATTATCATGTTTCTATTAATAAATTTAATTATTTAAAAGTAGTCTTTTTCAAATTCCGCCAAAACGCAACGCTATTGGCGGAACGAAACATGACGTCACCATCCACTCTAGCCTGTGTCGACTGTTGACAGGTCGCTTGTTTTGTCGCATTGTGCATTTCGCATTGTTTTGCCGCTATTTAAGATAAATTATTAGTGTTTTTGGGAATTATTAACTGAAAGCAGTGATTCCTTGTGAAATAACCCTGTGCGTTCCGCAGTCGGGTAAAAAGACTCGCCACAATGACTGAAAGCGGTTTTGTCAAGGCAACTGAGAAATTCTTTTCCAATAGAACTTATCAACAGTGCAAACAAAAAAACCTAGTTATAACGTTTTGTGATCAAAATCAACACTCGTAGTCAGCAATGAAAATCATAATATTTATAAATTTGTAACATTAATAAATGTGTAAAATTATAGGGAATCAGAACAGTTTTATGAACATTTAATTAAATTTTTAGGTTAGTTTATTGTATATAATGCTCGCGAGTCCTAATGAAAAAGATTTTTGATAGGTAGGTATATACATATTTAATACTCACGTCGAAATGATCTTCACAACAATATAAACTACTCAAGCACGATACATTTTCTCTCCTCATCACCTTACACCACTTTTTCTTTATATTTGCATCTTTGGGCATATGAAAATAAATCTAGTCAGGTGCAGTTTTAATATTATTTTTGCACATAGGGACAATACAATATTTATAATAAGCTTTTGGGTGCTCTTCCATCACAATATAATAATCTTTTACGCTTTACTTCACTCACTTTTATTAAATCTGTGAATCAAACACTTCGTTGTTAATTTATTCCTATGAATAAACGACGTCGAACGACGACAATGAACGCACCGTGACGTCACAGAACGAGCGCGCCAAAATGGGGGCGTTTAAATCGTCCGGAAATGATAGTGGTTTAAATTAATTTTTCTTAGCTTATTTAATAAAATTGTGCAAGTGTTATATTTTTTTCCTGTTATATAATTACTTAAAGAATGGTTTAAAATAATAAAAAAAATACATGCATATTCCCTATTGTAAAAAGGCAATAAATAATTTGAAAGTGTTTACTCACATTATTTTATGTACGACCACATAAAGAATTTGATTTTGCATACTGTATCGAAGAGATAACAGGATGCGACCAAGACCAGCTTCACCCGCCGATCTATGAAGAAGAAATTACATATTTTGAGGAATTTTAAGGAAATCTGACCCCCGGCACTGTCCCCAGGGGAGACAACTTAGATTTTTATTTAAAATATAATTCCCAGTTGTCACCAGCGATGGTGCTTCAATGGGGACGATTGGGAATGAAAGATTTTTACAATCCCAGTCCATTTTCAGAAGCGACAATCGGGAAAAATTGATTAAAATTTGTCCCGTCTCCAGAGGTAAAAAGGGTATTTATGTATAGAAATATTTTCTGTCTATTTCATGATTTTAACGACGAGAACAACACGGCAATCGGCCATCTCTTATTTATTTTTTACTAGAGGATTCCCGCGACTTCGTCGGCGTGGATTAAGGTTTTTTGAATCCCGCGAGAAATGTGTCCGTCCCCTGGATACAAACTATCCCTATACCAAATTTCATCAAAATCGGTTGAACAGATGGGCCGTGAAAGCGTAGCAGACAGACACACTTTCACATATATAATATTAGTATGGATTAGAATAAAAAGAAGTGTAGCGCGCTGGAAAAAATTATGGTTTAGACTTAGGGGAATAGTCTTACGTGGTTATTGAAGAGGTCCTGTGAACTAACTTGGGCGAGTCGTGTTTAAGCGGAATTTCATTTTCTTGAGGCACATCTGCAAATTGAAAGAGACTGCAGTTATTTTCTGAATAAAAGCAACATAGTATTTCAATAACTTGAAAAGCCTGTTTTTGGATAGTTTGTCTAGTGAAAGCTGAGAATGGATTAAATAACGTTTTTAGATATTGGCAAAAATATCTAGTGCACTTATTCAGTGGTTTATTCCTAATTCATCCGAAGAAACCCAACCTATGTTTTTAATTACCGCCATTTTGCACTCTTACTTTCGTTAGACAGAGGATATCTCTTATATTGATAAACGTTTGGCAGAAGATACTTATTTTTCTACTCTGTATAATTTTTTTAAACTATACAAAGTGGAGAAAATACGGAGGAAAAGTACTTTAAATACTGAATAATTATATGTAATATGAAATTTCACTCAAAGGTGAACACACCTTTATGTAAGAATTGTTTGATTTCATGGTCCTTAATTTTAATTTACAATGTTTGTTTGAAAGGTTTTATCCTTATCATTAGGTTGACCCTATCAATTGGTTCAATAAAATAGTGACTTGATTTGGTTTTTCATTTTTAGTTTGTTGTATTCCCGGCTTATAAAAACACGTTTGAGTGAAATAATTTCATCGTCAATTCAATTCACTTCGTGGCTCATTAGGTTTTTCCAGCTTGTACAATACAGGATATAATATTAGGCACGGAGCAGTCTTTTTTTAAAACTTACCAACTTGTTTAATAATTTGTTCAACTGGAATGGATTTATCCGATGCATTATCGGAAGTTATTGACGGGACGGAATCGTCTATGATCTGGAGTACGGGACTTGTTGTTGTAAATGATCCATTTGCTGAAAATATTTTAATTGAATAATTGCATTATTGTCCGGAGGTCGATGTAGGTAGGACTCTGATTTACTGGTTAACCTCGTGTGTCTATTTATCTGTTACTTTCAGATTTTAATCGTACGTTTCAGCAGAACCAATTTTGATGAAATCGGACCAAAATATATCTATTTCTATACTAATATTATAAATGCGAAAGTTTAGATAGATTTATAGATGTTTGTTACTCAATCACGCCAGAACGGCTGAACGGATCTGGATAAAATTTGAAATAGAGTAAGGATAGTATTGAATAATCTTAGGCTACTTTCTGGAAAATATCTGGGAAAATTTCTCTAGCTGATCCTTGCAAGTTCCCCCACGTGGATTTAGGATTTTAAAATCCCATAGGAACTCTTTCGGGGATAAAAATACCCAGTCACTTGCCAGGTCTTTACTATACCCGTGCAAAAAACCAAGTCGATCCGTTGGCTCGTTGCGGCCAGATTGAGGGACAAACCAACAACAATGGTCCCCTTACTGAGTTGGGTCAACGTTGCTTAACAACCGCAGTCGACTGGTATGCGCTGTCACATCTCCTACCTCTGTATGACATTACATTGAATTAAAAAAAAATACCGAGCGGTGTGGGATCGGCCTGGGGCACCCCCATAATGGGCCCATCTGTGCTCTCAGCGGGGACGGATGGCAATGACTCAGTTGGCATTTCTTCATCGAAGTCCTCCTCTTTGATTGCATCTTTAAGAATCTGTGACAATAAAACCCATAAACGTTTAACCCATTGACGATGCGGCCAGTCAGTCAGAACTCCGTTTGCGAAAACCCAGTTATTTGTTGCTGGAGCGCGTAAATATTAAGATACGTGTCTTGTAAGTTTGTACTTCCTTTTTTGAATTTTATTAAATTCAGTGAAAAGTTTCCGTGGTTCTTTAAATAAAAAGACTGTAGACCCTACCCTCGTAACAGTGTGCATGAACGCAACGTAAATACGCAGAATATACAATAATTACTATGTTCCGAAAAACCTGCCGAAGGAAGGAAGAAGGAAGAAAGAAAGTACTCTGGGTTATTCGATACGCACAACCAAATGTATAGTATGACGTGATACAAACGCTGTAAATAGAGCACGCACTGTGTGAGTGTGTGCGTTACACTTAATGATAAATTTTACTTAACAATTTCCAAAAAAGTATGTTTTCCTATATACTTGCTCACCTTCAATTGCATGGCTAAGATGATTTTGGATTCGGGTCCGGATCGTTGTAAGTTCATCGGTTGGTTCAGCATACTTAGATTCTGTTGTTTCAATAATGAAGATATTCCAAAGGTCAGCTGTCCGAGTTGGCTGCCAGTTTTTTGGTCCATAACCTGGAAGTGAATACTGACTTAAATACACGGTTTTGTGCAGTTAAGATTTTGAAAAACTTTATTCGTAAGATAAGCTATTTATTAATTGCAAAAATACACGTCTAGAGCTCTTGCAATATTTTTAACCGACTTCCAAAAAAGGAGGAGGTTCTCAATTCGGAGCGTTTTTTTTTAATGTCTGTCGGTGCATATCTCCGTGGTTTCTAAACCGATTTGAACAATTTTTTTTCAGTGGTTAGAGGAAGCTCTTGGTCCCATAAAAAATTCTGACTCCAAATCCTCAATCCTGATGCTGTAGGTGTACCTTACCGTACTACATGAAATCCTCAAAACTAGTGAGTTAGGAAATTTTGATGGTGAATTCATATAGTAGGTATCAAGTCACGTGTATACGATACAACTCTGAGTCCCAACTTCTCAACCCTGATGCTGTAGGGTGCAGAACTCCTTAAAAATAGCGATTTAGGATTTTTTAATGACGAATTAATATTGTTGCTGTGTCAAGCAACGACTTCATACTTAAACCCAAGTCCCAACTCCTCAACCCTGATGCTGCAGGGTACTGCAGTCCTAAGCCGTAGGGATTTAGAGTACACTAAAAAGTTAAAAATAAAAATTCTTTCCAAAAAACCGACTTCCAAAGCCACTGTAAAGTAAAAAATAATTTTGATTTCTACACAGTATGTTGAAGTCGGGCGAGTATAACAAAGATAGGCATAGTTGACGCGTCAGGCTTGCACGACACGCGAGTGTGCGCTATATACGTAGTACGTACGCTCGCGTGTCTATATAAGTATAGAGCGCGTAATAAATAGGTACCTTAATTTCCATGACATCAATCTCTGGATTTTGCACAAGAAAAGAGTATCCAATCTCGTAGACGGGACTGTCAGTGCGCATCTGTACGGCAGTGTTCTCGGTTTTCTTGCCCACAGTCACTGTCAGGTATGGGTCAGGACGAGCGCCGGCGCGAGCGTTCTGTATGTTAACATTACAATGGAAATACCTCTTTGCTTCATGACAAGAATTTTTTAGGAATCAATCAACAGGATACAGAAACTATGACAAATACGAAGAACTATGAAAATTCTCATACGTCTACTCTATTTTTGTCATTTGCGCCGAAAAACTTAACTTTAGATCTTCATTTAAAAAGTTCTAAAGCTTTAAGGTACGTATCAATAATCGACCGAATGAGTATCACACATATACCTACTCAGTACTTATAACAAAAATTATACCTTTACTAAAATAGAACGCTTCAGAATCATTATATTGTTTATATACCGGTTTCCCATCGAAGAAGGTATAAATAGGTAAACAAATATATTTTGGCAATTTTTTCCTACTTACCGGTAAGTTCTTGCAAGAATCAATGTAGACTGACACAACTGCCGAACTGAGTTCTGCGTTCTTTACTAGCTGTGTCTCCGTAATAGCCTACAGAGGAAACAAATTCATATAAATAATAGGTACTTTCAAATAAAATATATCTTGAACAGACCAAGCGATACAAATTGATGCGTGACGGAATATTTACAGAAAAACCTTATAATCTATACTTCTATACTACCTAATATTATAAATGCGAAAGCTTGAATGGATGGATGGATGGATGGATGTTTGTTACTCAATCACGCCCGAACGGCTGAACGGATTTGGATGAATTTTGCACAGAGATAGATTATAGTCTGGAATAACATATAGGCAACTTCTTATCCCGGAAAAATGAGTTCCCACGGGAACCAAAAAACCTCAATCCACGCGGACGTAGTCGCGGGCATCAGCTAGTGTATTATAAAGTTTGAATGGATGGATGTTTGTTACTCAATCACGCCCGAACGGCTGAACGGATTTGGATGAAATTTTGCAGCGAGATAGATTATAGTCTGGAATAACATATAGGCTACTTTTTATCCCGGAAAAATAAGGAGTTCCCACGGGAACCAAAAAACCTCAATCCACGCGGACGTAGTCGCGGGCATCAGCTAGTTTGTAATACAATGAAGGGCGACGGTAGGACGGTAGTGATGGACGATTGCTGAGGTGTTCCTAAGTGTACACAACTTATATATTACATCTTCTAGCCCTAGGTGCCGTTAGACACGTACCTATCAAGTTTATATGTGTCTTTAGGTTATATCATATTATGTAGGTTTGCAGAATACTTACACGACTAAGGTCCAGCAAATCAGTGGATAATCTGTGCCATGACAGACGCAAATGGACTTTCCCTGTCTTCGCTTGTTGGAGCGTTTGCCACTGGAATGTAAAGAATATTTTGTTCATCAAAATACGTCTCATAGAATGTTAGAGAAATTTGTACTATTCAACCAAAATGAATAAAAAATAAAAAATTGGCAGTCATAGGGACTGCCGATAGAACTAGGAGTGAAAACGAATATTTAAAATAATTAAAAAAAAACTCAGGCATTAAAGTTTAATTACGAATGTACTATACATATGTATTTATATTTAAGACCTTTTGTCTTTGTAACAACGCGAGGTGTCGGTCACGAGTCACGGTGTCGGGTGTCGGTCACGCGTTTCCACATTTTTACCCCCTACCAAGAAGTGCTCAACGCGCCTAAAGTAGTTTTCACTTCAATAATAACTCTATCTTACCGTATCAAGACGACCGACGCGTACTACTTGAGAGATGTCTAAAACGCATCTGTAAAAATAAAGTTCAATCAAATAACATAAACAACAGAAGGTATCCACATTTAAATATTCCTTCGTTAGTAAAACAAAATGTTTAACTTTACAAAAATTATTATGTTAGAGTGCAAAGCATGTTGTGTTAAAAAGAAATAGAAAAATAGAATTATTGATACAATAATAATATTAGAATGTTAAACTGTTAATCTTAACAACTAAAATGTAGTTCTACCATAATGAAATGTTATAATATTGTATGTGTGTGTATTTACTATTTATGAAATTTGGTTTGTACATAAAAATTGTGACAGTCGTACCTACTGTGAATTGTGAATAAGAAATGAATTCGTTTACATTCTTTGCGGATGGGTTTGAATTGGTGGTTTATTTAGTAATTTTAATGCGATACCTGTTTTTCAAATGAATGATTATTATTGTGATACATTCTCGCTAATAACAGTATGATATAAAGAATGGAGTGATGAATATTTATTTTGAGTACGTAGTTTATTTTTTATTTTAGAATACAAGGAGCATGTACTTACCGTAAAGAAATTAGCATTTTAAAGAAATGTGTTTATAATAAAATTAAAGTTGGAGACATAACTTAGAGCCACTTCTATCCAGCTTGGGCAGGCATCGCTATAATAACCCAGATGCATAATTTTATACAGGGCTAATTTAAACAAAACTACTAAGATCTTAAGGGAAACTAGTCCACTCCACATAATGCCAACTGAAAAGCTTTTGGTCTACAACTTTTTGAAAAACTTATTTAAATACTCCACATTCTTCAACTCCGTATTTTTAGTAGGCAGTAGGTAGCAGACTATTTGAGCGGTAAACGGTCCGCAGTGCATCGGCCGCATGTCACGAGGAGTAATGCTGTCTTAGACTAATCAATTTAAATATTTTTTTAAGTAATATGAAATAAAAGCCGTGGAACAAAAGTTGTTCATAGCTACGTACAGAACCTACCTTTAAGAGTAGTTAAATTAACTCTGTATATCAATTCGTAATATTCGTCGCGTACCTATTTTATTTTTAACCGACTTCCAAAAAAAGAGGAGGTTATCAATTGGCGCGTTTTTTTTTTCGTGTAGTAAAATACGAAGCATAAACACATCTCGATTGTATCTTTTATAAACGAATCTTTAGACAATATACGTATCAAATCTACGTTGGTGCCGAAGATATGTTTATCTAGCATATGTATGAACACAACTGCCGCACATGCAGTGTGCATGCGCGTGCGCGATGACGTAACAACTCGTACAAGTCTCGTGGGTCAAGTGTCAACCGACCTGCCGAGCTTCTCATCCCTGCCCGCCCGGTCCCAGTCGAACAGCTGCACGGTAGCGCCCGTGTCGCTCTCGTGTAGCACAGACTGTCACAACCCACCACATTGTATACACACAAAATAATACAAGCGCAAAATAACGACAACCAGAGATTAGGAATATTAGTTTTGCCAAAAACACTCGCTTTGAGGAAAATGTCAGTAAAATGTTATGTAATAAAATATACATAAATATTTCATTATACCTATTTTAAAATTAATATAACCCATAAATAAATTACAACTGCAATTGAACAGTTCTGTTGTTTAGCCGAATGTGTGTCGATATTCAATCGTCAAACAAAACAAACTCCACACAAAACAAAACCCAGTTGAGATTTTGTTGGACACAAACATTTAAGAATCTCCATATTACCATAAACCTCCAAATCTCCGTACATCCATGCAAGATGCACGGCTAGAATATGATTGATAGAATACAATTTCATGGGATAGAGCGGTACAGCGACATAACAAGCCCGGCGCAGCGCCGCCGGGCAGTTAAAAGGGAGTTTGCGAGGGAGAAGATAATACGGAGTTTATATATTTTGTAAAGGTAATATAAAGATTCATAGAGCGGGGTAACGCAAAACAAAACGGCAGAAATGTTAGAGGCGTTTGAGACGCCAGGGCTGAACGGACCTGCCGAGATAGTCATCATTCTGAATGCCCATTCCTGCGTCCCAGTCCCACACCTCGCACTGCAACATCTGACCAATTCTTGAACTTATCAGTGCCTTTGGACAAATTCATTACATTTTATTAACAGGAACTAGAGAAATTCTAGTTTTAAAATTGCTTTGTCTACGTTTCTGGTTTAAAAATGTAAGGACAGTCAATTTTATTGCTGCAGGATTTACGTTGCAGTCATTGACATAATAATACATAGTATTATTATGTCAATGACTGCAACGGTTGCAACTGCAATGGTTGCAGTATATAATACTGTAAAATACCAATTCAACTCGAACAAAATATTCTACCTATCGATAAGGTTGAGGATATTAAAAAAGACATTGATGGCTTAAGTGAATAGACATTTCTAGATATATATAAGTTAGATTGGAGTTATTTTCTTACCAACCAAAAATTTTCACTAAATAAAAAACTATACGCTATTTAATTTTGTCTAACTATTCCTTTATATCACAAACACAACACAACATACCTTTTCACTAACTATAATAAGTGAAAACACTTTAAAATCTAGATTGAGATCCAATACATACCTCTAGACATAAATAAACTTGTTGTAAAAACAAAATAATACATAAGAGAATATATAGATAGGCAGAAAAGCACAAGGCAAGGCAACAATAGTAGAAAACTTAAGAACACTGCAGACACCAACCAACATAAAGTCTAAAATCCGAGTTAAAAATAATATTATACTGAAATATAGATAAATGCAATGTTCAGAAATTTTCGCAACCAAATTATTAACATCAAAAGCCACTCTAGTACGGTCTAAGAAAATCCATCCGGGCAATGATACTATCTAAGTGCCTACCAATTTCAAATATCATGCAAAGATGGTAAGTAATTTTCTTTAACCGCACCATATTTCGTCAGCTAAATTAATATCAAAATTAAATCACATGCAGCACAATCGCCGTACTACCACTACCAACCACTAGATGCAAAAGCTCGCAGCCTACTGTCTACATATTATGAGAAATTTCCCGTTTGGCGTTTGTTCTGCAAGTTGGAACCTTATTCTAACATAGTAATAAAGTTGAAGTAAGTAGCCAAGCTTTTAGCACCTACCCGCTCGCTGTCCGCCACCAAAAGACCCGTGGCCTCCACCGCACTCACCTGCCGAGTTTGTCATCGTCGTTGCCCTCGTCCTTGTCGAGAACTTCAATTTCCAAGGCTTGGCCCAATGTTTGCATTACACGCGCCTTTACGCCAAACACGCATAGTCCCACGCAAACATAAGTAAGGAAAACAAAATCATTTCTCTTACATTTTTAGCCAATTTCATAAAGCGGAAGAAAAATAGGCGCATACTTGTTGGTACTAAGCGTTAAAAGTAAAACAATTTGGAAAAAAATATATAAAACTCAACATATCAGAGGAAAAATCTGGTTAAGTTTTTACAATAGAGAAATGAAACTACAATTACGTGGGACACGAATAATATTGTTATTCATTATAGAATTCAATCGAGTTAATTTATGGTTTGAAATTTAGACCAATATTATTATAATGAGAGAATAAAATTAATGAAATAAAGATCGGTTTTTCATTTGTTCAGTGCAAGCTTTAACGAGATTAAAAAATCTTAAATTAATGTTGGACTATATTTATATTATATTATTATTTATATATTATATTTTATTATACATCGCTTATACTACAAGCATCTATTGCGTTCGTTGATATTTTTAATAGGTATATAAGATTTTCTATAATATAAACGAACAAAGATACAAAAGATACCGCAAGGTTACAAATAGACCCATAGTAAATTAGAAATATACAAGACTAAACATATAAACTGCGTGCCAATTTACAAAATAGAATCACAGAAAATGAAATTTTATACATATGCTCAACTCAAATAAAAACATGCAACTGCAGTATCGGCAATCATCATCACCATCATCACTACAGCCTATTAACGTCCCACTGCTGGGCACCGGCCTCCACTCTCATAGGAGAGCGGGAATTAGAGCTTAGACCCACCACGCTGCTCCAATGCGGTTGGCGGGCTTTAACGATTATTATCATGTTAGTGATAATAACCGGGACCGACGGCTTAACGTGCTCTCCGAGGCACGGGGGTGAAACACCGCCAACTTCCAACTCCGGGCTGGCACTGAGAATTTCTTAATTGAAAAACCCAATACCTAACTTTCATGCCCGACCGGGAATCGAACCCAGGACCTCGTGATCCGCAGTCGACTATGCTAACCAACGAGGCAGTCGGCAAAGTATCGGCAAACAAGTATCTAATTACATAACTGATTTATCAACCAGAAAATCATCAAACTCAAAATATAACAGGTTTAATTTATACAAATAAAAAGTTTTTTAAAAACTTTTGTACCTTTTTCGTATTATTCACATGCAAAGCTGCAATTCAGTTAGAAATACCAATCATAAATAAACACATGAACATAAAATACATGAAGGTAAAAATTATATTAAAGTGTTAGAATGATTAATGATAGATTAGTGTAAATACTAAATACCAAACACAATTCACTTTTCATGAAATGCTTTTTTTCACTTGTATATTCTGAGCACGTAAGAAAGAATCTGTTTAGTTTGAAAGAAGTACACCATCCACACTGAAAGATCATAATACTCACCGATAGACCAGTATAGCCAGATCAAAGACGACACATCCGAAAATTTTGAAAATGCGTAAGGAACAGATGTGTACCTACGCTAATCGAATCTACAAGCGTTGGATTAGTAATAATTGTAAACAGAAACAAAGAATTAACAATCTATAAGACAGTATTTAAAAATTTGTGCATTAACCATAACCGTGCTCTAAGAATTACTACTAAAAGGTAAGTATTTAAATAAGATAGAAAAAAGGTGATCGTGACTGACCTCGCACCAGAACTCCCATCGTGGGTTGATGTTGCTATCAATATGCTTCGTCTTCCATTGTTGAGCTCCGACTGTTATGATCGCATAGGGGTCCGACTTACCCTTACCTGTAAAACGGTAAATGTTTACTTGATTGTACTTTGAAAATCTTAAGCTGCCTTAGGGTACAGGCAACGTTTCCTCTGTGTTTGAAAATTTTGACAAGGTAAGTATGTAAGTACCTTTGTATATACTTTATTGTACACCACAAAAACACAAAAGAAACAAGATAGAAGGAAACTTAAAATATAGATACAATAAGGCGGTCTTATCGATACACAGCGATCTCTTCCAGACAACCTTAGCGCTAATGAAAAAACGAAGAAGAGGACAACGGGAAGTGGTATATTAAGATAAGCTTAATATCCTAGTTGTACATACACAGGTTTGGACCCAACCTATCTACAGTCCGTCAAACTTATCTGCCCCGGTGTCACCGTCACTAGAAAACATATAAAAACAACTTAATGCCATAAAAATTAGTTCCAACTAGCTGATGCCCGCGACTTCGTACGCGTGGATTGAGGTTTTTTGGATCCCACGGGAACTCTTTCATTTTCCGGTATAAAAAGCCTTTGTGCTATTCCAGACTATAATCTATCTCTGTGCCAAATTTCAGCCAGATCCGTTCAGCCGTTGGGGCGTGATTGAGTAACAAACATCCATCCATACATCCATTCATCCAAACTTTCGCATTTATAATATTTATATATATTTTGCCCACCAGGTCAATGTATGACGGACTATATGTGCCGACTGTCAGGTTCTGGGTTTTCCGAAGAAAACAAATAAAGCGTTATGAAATTGGCAATTTTAATTTATTGTATAAAATTACGATAGTATATAGGTATTTACCCAACATAGACATATCTTTCCTCATAAGATTCTGAGCTTGAACCAGATGAATCCTAAGTACGCCCTGAAAAGAAAAAATAATCCTCCTTACTTTACGAAAGCGTATTCCTATATTTTGAGTATTGTGAAATGAAAAGTATTGTTCCATAAGTACACTCTGAAATACTTACTTCCGGTTCGGGCATGCGTAGCTCTATCGTTGGGATTTCGTCGCTCAGTTTTATTGGCAACTTATTTGGTAGCACCATCAAATTCGCCACTTGTTCTACAATGCATCGACGCAGTAAGTCACTGAAAAAAATTTAGTAAGCAGATTTTAGATGCATCTGTTTTAGATTCGGTCTAGCGAAAATTGTATACCCTTGCTGTTAGTTTGATAAAATTAAAACGTTTTGGCTAGAACAATACTTATTTTTACCTAACTTTAGCCTACGATATATGTTATCTAGCAGTTTAACGTGTCTTTTATTTAACGTGTTTGTCCGTTCCTTATAATTGACATATTATGAATTTCATGATAAATATGGTAAGACGGATGACAAAATAATAATTGTGCTTTGGTGCACCAAATAAAAGGTGTTATTATAATATCCATACTAATATTATAAATGCGAAAGCGTGTCTGACAGCCTGTCTGTCTGTTTGTTATGCTATCTGTTCAAGCGATTTGATAAAATTTGGCACAGGTATAGCATGGCATGTTCGTTCAGATAGGTTTTTAAAGAGAATCTGGGTTTTATTTTTGAACTGTCTTGTTTACCTGAAGCCGGGCATGTCTAGAATGTCCACAGCACCAACCAGGTTGAAATCGATAGAAGGGTTGTTGAGGAAGAACAGCTGAAGTCCGCCCACCAGCGGCATTTTGCTGATCAGAGGCTTCATCACCACTCGCAACATCCCATGGATCTAGATGTAGATGATGTAAGGGGTTCAAACACTGTTAAAGTGAAGTCAAGCAGCGAATATAAGACGCTAATAATATTTACATTTGGGGTATAACTTTAAGCACACTTCTAAAACTTAATCTAATATAGTATGTATAGATTTGTTTATCCATACCTACTAATACTAGTGGTTCGCCCCGAACTGAGACCTCGCGGTATCCATAAAACGAATAAAATTTTACAGAGCGCCATCTATTGACATCATTGTGAAGTTCTGTTAAACTGACTGAATGCTGAAGCCCATTAAAAATTAAATAATTTCGTTTCCATATAAAATTTATCTCTTACCATTATCTATTGACATCATTGTGAGGTTCTGTTAAAAATAGTGAACATTAAAAAATTTCGTTTCCTTATAATATTTATCTAATTTTTTATTTTAGTATTTGTTGTTCCAGTACAGGATATAATTCAAATAATGAACAAGTTTCAGACTCAGCCTTTCAGAAAATATTGTAATAGTTAACTTTGACCATTAGCGCCATCTATTGACATCATTGTGAGGTTCTGTTAAAAATACTAAACCGCATTAAAAATTAAATAATTTCGTTTCCTTACAATATTTATTTAATTTTAGTATTTGTTGTTCAAGTACAGGATATAATTCAAATAATTGTTCAAGTTTCAGTCTGCCTTTCAGAAAATTGAGAGTTCTGAGGTCAACTTTGGACGATAGAAAATCTCCACTTTGAGAGCCCCCCATTTCAATCAGGGGAATCATTTCGTCAATTTTAGGGGAAAAATTAAAAAATATATATTTTCGGACTCTGTTTCTAATTATCTTTAACATGATATACCACAACCCTATGTAACGCTATAAAAAAATTTTACTTCGCATTCGCCTCTATGAGAGCCCCCCTGAAATAAAGATTTTTATAACTTTTTAAGCCATATTCGGCTGGAGGCCATCGGCCATATATAATAAATAAATAATTTAAATTTGAAGTAATTACGTTCAGTCATTCTGTAGGGTAAGCACGAATATTTTCAACTTTCGAATAGTAAAGGTAAAGTTAACGCCGACAAGAAATTTTGTATGAAAACGACTGCAGCGCTCCTGGTGAGCGTTTTTGGCGTTAAATTCGGCAGCACGAATCAACTGCAGCCACGTTAAGTTAAACGTGACGCTGCTATGACGTCACTGTCCGGTTTCGCCGCGTTTTTCCCGAACAATTTCAAAAAATCGGCAGCACGAATATTTTTTTGACGTTCGGTATCGGGAGTTTTCGAAAGCTGGCTATCGAAAATTACCTAACCTAGCTCACTGAACTTTTTGATGTGAGAACATTGACGTGACCATCATACTATTTACTGTATATGTAAATAAAATAAATTAAATTAGTATTTTAATTCAAATTATGTGAATAAAATAAATTAAATTAGTATTTTAATTCAAATTATGTGAATAAAGTAAATTAAATTAGTATTTTAATTCAAATTCTAACATTTTTTAAAATGTTTAGAGATAGAGAGCCTAGAAATCGCTCGGCGGCTTTTTATTATTTCGCTTGGCGCATGCAAGTTGCAAGAAATGGGCGGGAAACTAGGTTTGAATTGTAGCTAAACGTATTCCCTAATTTTATTAATAAATTCATTAAAATAGCCACTACAATCTGACGATATTACGTTATATTAACAGGGAAATTAGTCGACGCGTATATCTAAGAAGTATACAAGGTGTAAGGTAAATGGTATAACATACCGGCGGCTACCCATGCCATTTTGACGTTATAAACACTATGGTAGAGTTAAAAAGTCAAAATTAATTATCAAAAACTTCCATACAAAATTAATTAGTTAATTATGGAAAATAAATTTTGGCAACCCTGTTTAGTCCTTTGTTCCTTCTACACCTAAAGTCAGAACTGTACTACAAGCGATAATATAATAATTATTATCGTATCGTTAGGCAATTTGGCAATTCATTACAATTTGCAAATCATTGAAAGAACAAACTACACAGAATAATTAATTATTGATCAAAACTTAAACGAAGTAAGTCGAGAAATTAATCACAGGGAAAGGCGGCTCATAAAGTAAAGATAAGTGACTGACTTCGACTTACGAAGTCCGATACTTGTCGGACATTTTTTTACAACAATACGTAAGTTCTAGCCGGGCTTTTGCTTTGAGAATTTAATTGCATGCCGAATTATGATTACTTTATTATCGCGACTGGATTTTATCGCAACGCTCGCGCTGGCAACGAGGCCTAACATACGTCGTATTGTTCGCAGTTCATTGATATTGAATCAGCTGTTTTAAGGGATGCCACCTCAATATTTATGCTAAAATTTTGAAGTCCACATAACTCCCCCAGGATATGAGCTACACGTCTTATGACATTTTTCCAATATATCTATACACCATCTAACATGGGTAGCCGCGGGTATGTTATACTAATTACCTTACACCTTGTGTATATAGTACCTATAACATTAAATTCAAATAAATTCAAAAATGCCGCGGTGACGATCCCTTTGACATGCTCAACCACCGACCAATAACGAATTGACGATGCGCGACGTCATTAATTGTGACTAAAATAATAGTAAATTATTAAAATGTGATTAAACTCAAAGTAAAAATGTCTACCGACTAACTATTATGTAGGTACGATATGTCTTAATTAAGTATCCAGAAAAGGAAGTGTTCCAAAGAATGCCAAAATGTACCCTAAAATTGCTAACTGCTGTGCTAAATCATACTTCATACTAATATTATAAATGCGAAAATCACTTTGTTGGTTTGTTGGTTTGTCCTTCAATCACGCCGCAACGGAGCAACGGATTGACGTGATTTTTGGCATGGGTATAGTTGAGGACCTGGAAAGTGACATAGGCTACTTTTTATCCCGGAAAATTAAGGAGTTCCCGCGGGAATAACAAAAAACTTAAACCACGCGGACGAAGTCGCGGGCATCAGCTAGTAAAATCTATAGTGGACGTACAACAAGTGTTTTTTCCTGTGTGGATCATTTTGATGCAGGTTTAAGTTGATTTATCACTTCAGTTTTTTATTTCATGAAATTAAATCAAACATCATCTAGCCTATTAAATATATAAATCACGTGTCACGTTGTTTGTCCGCGATGGACTCCTAAACTACTTAACCGATTTTAAATTAAATTTGCACACGGTGTGCAGTTTGATCCAACTTGAAAGATAGGATAGCTTACATCTTTATAATATTATAAATGCGAAAGTGTGACTGTCTGTCTGTCTGCTACGCTTTCCCGGCCCATCTTTTTGACCGATTTTGCTGAAATTTGGTACAGAGGTAGGTTATATCCCGGGGAAGAATATAGGTTTTTGATCCTGGAAAATAAGGAGTTCCCGCTTGAATCAAAAAACCTTAATCCACGCGGACGAAGTCGCGGGCATCATCTAGTAAGTGTTAAAAAGATTTTGACTGTATTTATAACTTTAAGCTACCTACTATCATCTTGATACATAATATAATAAAGTAGTACAAAGGTATATTTACTTACTTCCCCATAAAATCCACCATGGTAACGATTTGCGCATAACTAGTTCTTACTGCCATTATAATAACAAAATAATTGGAAAGGAGATCGGCGAAGTATGACCCAGCTAATTTAAAAACCATTCAGATTCAGAAATCATTTAATATTTTTAATATATTTCAAAGTATTTTTCTGTGTAAACACCAAATTTTTAGAAGATGGGGATCAAAAATAAAAGTAATTATCAAACAATAAAAAAGTCGTTCTAATGGCAATACTGAGTAATAGATACCAGAGTATAAAAGTAGAAATTAACGTGTCAAATGTCAATTACTTACTGTCAACACAATCAAATGTCATTCGTGGACCGTATTAGAGATGTGCCAACTCGGTAAAAACACGTTAACTCGAGTTGAAATTCAGGTAACTCGGAATTGAATTCGAGTTACACAACTCGAGTTAGCATAAAGAAACTAAGTGTATTTTATTTGTTACAAAATACTTTTTTACATATTTGTACTTCAATCGAACTCTCTGTTAGGACAATTATTATTAAGTATCATTGCTAAACTTCGTAGGTAGGATTGAAATGAAAAGGTTTATAAAGTTTACCTAGATAATAATTTATACCGTTCTCATTAGGGTCATTAGGGTTAATACACAATTATTTATGGTTTTAGTCTTAGTTTAGTTATAGTAAGTACCTACTCATATTATTTATTAACAAAACTATTTAGTTAGGTTTAGAGCAGTTTTCACGAAATAATATCAGTCTACTTTATAATGTAGGTAGGTAGGTACATTACATGTACGGTACATGCTATTAATAGTTTAATCATCACAATGAAAATATTCATAAATAACTTTGTCATCGTTGGTGTCATTCGGTCGATGCAATGGAGGAGGTACGTAGACAGAGAAAGAGATATAGACAGGGCGTCAGCGTATAGTAATTAATTAACAAATAATTAATTAAAATTAATTAAAAACGTTAATTTAGTTCAAACGCCTTTCGCCTGAAATGCTCACGCGTTAGCAAATACTACGATACTTCGTGACGTGATTGTATCGCTACTTTATATATTGCTTCTGTCGCGTGTTGTAAATGCGACTAACGCCCAAAAGTAGCGATGCATAAGCGCGTTAGGGTTAACCCCCTTTTTAAAACAGTAAGAATAGTTTAACAACCATCAATTTGTATGTCAAAATATACTTACTGGCCGCGTTACTAGTACTATAGGTTGAATGTACCCAGCAGGAAGGTAACTTGTTTTTATGTAGGTAGGAAAGCGTATTACTATTTGGTACATAGTCAGATAATGTTAATCTGCAGTGCCTGATAGATTTTTCAAAGCTATTAAATGGTCATCTGGCTTAAAAACCACGAAATAGAAATGTAACCTCACATTTAACTATTACTACGAATATCTTTTTTCTCCCAACTTTATTTGATTGACTTTCATAAACTTTTTTGTTAGTCTGGTTTAGTATAAAAAGTGTGAGAAGTTTGATGCGTGAACGTGAACCTCAAGTTTGGGTCAAACACTATATGGGAGCTCGCCGACCTCCTTTATAAATTATTATTATACCAAATAAAATTTTAAAATTTTAAAAGGCGCGCGTGAACTTAAGACCACAGACAACAACAACTGACGAGTATACGTCGAAAAACACAAATTTAAATTTTGTTACGATTCATTGGTAATTGTATTGAAAACTATAGAAAAAAAAAATTAAAATGCACTTTATTTTGAATAAAAATGAATTATGTGAATACCTAGTTACATTTTGCATAATTTTGTATTTTTTTCCTAACTCTGCAAAAAGTTAAAAACCGGTAAAAGTGCATTTTTAAACGTGCAGCAAATGGTAGTGAAGTTAAAGTGAAGTAATCGTATCGAGTAACGTGAGTGAATTTTTTAGGCTCGTGCTGAGGGTGGTGCGCGTTAAAGTATCGAGTAAGTATCGCTATCGTCACTCGATACGATTACTTCACTTGACACTCAAAATATTCATGCTTAGGCTACAGAAGTTATAGGGCTCTGACATACGGACGGACGGACGGACAAGAGCAAATTCACTCAAGTAGACTCAGAGACCTTCGCTTCGCTCGGTCGATTATAAATGCGAGGATGTGTCTGTCAGCTACGCTTTCACGGCCCATCTATTCAACCGATTCTGATGAAAATTTGGTACAGCGGTAGGTTACATCCCGGGGAAGGACATCGGCTACTTTGTATCCCGGAAAATTAAGGAGTTCCACCGGGAATCTAAAAACTTAATTCACGCGGACGAAGTCGCGGTCATCATCTAGTTCTCTAAATATCGGAGACTAGCTGATGCCCGCGACTTCGCCCGCGTGGAATAAGTTTTTTTAATTCCCACGGGCACTCCTTTATTTTCCGGGATAAAAAGTATCCTATGCTACTCTCCAGGTCCTCAACTATACCCATGTCAAAAATCACGTCGATCCGTTGCTCCGTTGCGGCGTGATTGAAGGACAAACCAACAAACAAACAAACTTTCGCATTTATAATATTAGTATGATTAGCTTTAAAAAGTCTAAGTTCTTGGTCCAGTGTTTTACCTACTAGATTTCAAGTACCTTCTGCCAAAGCCCAGAGTAAATGAATTAAACTTACCTGAAGATCTTTAATGCCTCCCCGAATTCGTTGTATTACGAATGATATATCACAGTCCCCTGCATAGCTGGAAAGGACATGAGGCCTCATTAGAATTTTAGATACTGTAAATATAAAATACGAGTAGATAAACAAGTGAATATAATTAAAATTATTAATAAATACGACTGCTCTGCCGTAGCCCGTAACTATCTACTACGTAACGATACCACAGTCATTAATTAGTAGTTACGTAAGGAATCTTATTCACATTTTTATTAAATGATATTTTTTTGGGAATCACTGGATATTGAACTATAGTGTTATATTTTTGGAATCTACTCATCATTTTCTAGATGATGATTATGTAGTTAATCTTATTTTCGAAAAAAAAAAAAACAACTTTAGTCTTTAATACGGGACCATGGTCACCCCATCAATTTTTTTTTAAATACTAGCCTATGTCACTCGGAATAAGCTACGGATTCTAACGATAGCTGATTTATCAAAATCGGTTCAGGCGTATAGAAGTTATGGTGGAATATACAAACTCACATATATACATACATAAATAAACCCTGAAAACAATATATACTCCTTTTTTCAGGCAGTCGTATAATAAAACCAAAATAATATATGTTCCGTAGATAGTACCCAACTAATACATCACATAATATCCCACTACCTTGCCCAGAATATATAGACGTTGATAATTTTTAGGGTTCCGTACCCAAAGGGTAAAAACGGGACCCTATTACTAAGACTCCGCTGTCTGTCTATCTGTCTGTCTGTCTGTCTGTCTGTCTGTCTGTCTGTCTGTCTGTCTGTCTCCAGGCTCTATCTCATAGACCGTGATAGCTAGAAAGCTGAAATTTTCACAAATGATGTATTTCCGTTGCCGCTATAACAACAAATACTAAAAATTAAAAAAATGTATATATTAAGGGGGGTCCCCATACAATAAACGAGTTTTTTTCGTATTTTTTTGCTCAATATTAAAAACGGTAACAGGTAGACGGTTCAAATTTTCACAGAATATTAACTTGTATATTACCTTTCAAAATAAATAATTAAATATCAATAAAGTAAATATTAAAGGGGGGCTCCCATACAACAAACGTAATTTTTTGATATTAACAGTAAACCTCTACAAACAAAGTTAGTTTTGCGGTTCATTAACAAAGGTAATTATACCTACTTCTTGAGTACGGAACCCTCGGTGCGCGAGTCCGACTCGCACTTGGCCGGTTTTTTTTAATGCATCGTTGATTCTTTCATTAGTGCATAAGTCACGCCTATATAATTACTATTAACACCTACTGCATATGCGATAGTGACTAATGATAATGAATTAATCATTTATGTACCCAAGAAAGTAAACTTACAATAAATCCACATCCATGATGATCTCATCCCTCGATAGGTTCTTATCGTAGACTTTAACGCCTCCAACACGCGGCGCCTACGAACAAACTTAGCTGTAGTTATCGCAATCATAGAAACAATTTTCATTGTTCTATTTACCACATGCTCACGCTAATTTAACTTTAATCTTTTAACTAACTCTTTGTCAAACATCGTATATTACCGTGTGTGTATCATCTATTTTCCCTTGATTAAAAATATTTTTGTATGGGTAACGTGAATAAAAAGAATACATTTTAGAACTTTTCAAATAGGCAACGATTATTGGTTGTAATAGTTTTTTTATCAACTACAAGTTTAGACTGCGATCTCACCTGACAGTAAGTGATGATGCAGTCTAACATGGTAGTGGGCTAATAGTGGTATGGCAGTTATATTGAACCCATACCCCTAATCGGTTTCTACACGGCATCGTACCGGAACGCTAAATCACTCTTGGCGGCACGGTAATCTTTGCCGGTAACCCGGTAACTCGCCACGGCCGAAGCCTCCCACCAGGCCAGAACAGAGAAAATTCAAAAATTATAAATTCCTAAATTGACTCTGCCGGGGATCGAATCCGGGACTTCCCACGTTAAGACAACAGTGCTCATCACTGCGCCAGGGAGGTCGTCAGTTAATTTTAATAAAAAAATAGAATGAAATGGTCATTGTATGCAGAATAAGCATTCTCCATTGCTTGCACGTCCCATAGCTTACCTACATCCGGTAAATGGCGCCACGCCACCACGACCTTTAAGATTTTAAGTAGGTAGATAGGTACTTTTTTTGAAATTTTTAAGAAAAATAAGAAATGTTTGTTTCACTTACAATAGTACCCAGGATCATTCGCTCGAATTTAAATCCATTTAATTTATAATTTTTCAAACTCTCGGCCACAGCTGGTTCTATTGATTCTTTCAAAATAATTCTAGCATAGTGGTTGACATTAGGCCATACTTGTAGGAAAATCTGGAAAACATATCTGATTAATAATAATACGTTTTTTTCTAACGAACATGTTGTATTCTTTTGAACTTACCCTATTCAGCCATTCTGCTCTTTCGATGTCAGGAAAGAACACCTATACAAAAATATTTATTGTATTCAAGGCGAATATAAATAGGTTAAAATATTGTGATTCGTAGATCAGATAAGTAGATGCTCACCACAATCAGTATGAAACTTGTTTGAAATGGCTAAAGATTTCTCATAATCACTTAAAATATACTCCTAATAATTCTATATGTTTTATTTTGTGATTATGACAAATCTACGTCAGTATACCTACATAAAATAAATCTACAATCTATTATCCATAACAGAAAAAGCAGCTTCTCGCAGAAACGCGTAAGAGATGCACTATGCATGTTCTTAACTACCCCAAACTAAGAATGTAGTAGTGATATAAGTGAAAATCTCTAGAACGTCTAAAGGCTAAACGCGTCACCTATTAGTTCTGAGACATCTGCAATTTGATTACCTTTTAAGTCAGGAAAACTAGATGACTGGTTTTCGAGGACTGATTGCTCAATACAAAAAATACGGTAGTTTACCCAAGCAGGTAGATCGCTTAATCGTGCAAGAACGATATCCTTCTCGGAAGACATCGCAGCAGATTTGGCGAGGTTGCGACGATATTCGCTCTCCTTGCGCCACTGGTCGCGCATCACGGAGAGTATCACAGGGCCGATCAACCATGCTACACTCCATTGCATGTAGCCCACTAGGTAAACTGCGCCAACTATTGCGACCTACAAATAAATCAATAAGTAATCCATACTAATATTATAAATGCGAAAGTGTGTCTGTCTGTCTGTCTGTCTGTATGTCTGTCTGCTACACTTTCACGGCCTATCTGTTCAATCGATTTTGATGAAATTTGGTACAGGGATAGGTTGTATCCCGGGGAAGGACATAGGCTACTTTTCATCCCGGAAAATTCGAAGGTTCCCGCGGGAATCAAAAAATTATCTGTTCAACCGATTTTAATGAAATTTGGTACAGGGGTAGGTTGTATCCCGGGGAAGGACATAGGCTACTTTTTATCCCGGAAAATTTAAGAGATCCCGCGGGAATCGAAAAAACTTGGTCCACGCGGACGAATGTCGCGGGAATCATCTAGTATAGTATAAAACTACTAAGTCGTTCTAGTTTACACTGTTTGGGCAGCAAACCAGATATTTTAGTATTTCATTAATTTATTAGCGACTTTAAACTATCTTTACAAATAACTTACTATATATTAAATAGTTTTAATATATAGTTTACTTATAAGGATTACCTAACCTTAAACACCTTGGCCCAGTTAATTAATTACAAGAAGACAAACCAGTAAGTAAAGTTTTTAGACAAGATTTATATAGAAAAACTGTTTTCCATATCAATAGCCATACAATTTTGTAAATAGCTCCTCGCTTCCTGTCCATTGGGAATATTTATAACTTCATGATGTCATCCTTATTGTTATCATTAAACATTTCATGCCTATATCGCTTACCACAATAGGAAAACATTATTTTCCTAATTAAAATTTAATCATATACAAGTAGGCACATTTGATAATTATATTAAGGCACAATTAAATTATGACTGGAGTTTTACAAAAAACAATTCATGGGTAAAAGTATAAATTTCATGTTCCAACCCTTTACATTGCAAAATAAACCACATTAATGTTTTTAAAATTAGGTTTGACTTTCATGCTGATTCTTGACTGTAGAACTAATAAGACTCAAACATAACAGAAATAATAAAACTTTCAAGTCATATTAAATGTTATGGATAAACTGCATGTTGGCAAAATTTACTTACCTACAATATATTAAAACTAGTTTTTTTTAAAATCCAGACTTGAAAATATGATTTTAAATGTCACAAGAAATGTTTAAAGAGGGAACTCTTTGATTTTCGAGCATAACAAGTAGACAATTTTACTACTTCATAAGATATTTTTGTTAGATAGAAGCAGAAGTTACTTTGCTTTCAAATTCATTTGTTGAAAACACTTTAAAAATCACATATAACAAGCCCTTGAGAAAATCAAGGTCGCATACCTGATTGGTGATTCAGGACCTGCTACCAAATACAAGGTTATTTGTGAATCACAAACTGTTGAGATCATTTTGTAAATTGCATGTGCCTATTAATTTGAATTGCATTGGAATCTAAAAGAGTGTCTTGTAGCCATACATACTTATATTATAACTAGCTGACGCACGTGGCTTTGTCTGTGTGGATTGAGGTTTTATGGTTCCAACAGGAAGACTATAATTTTCCGGGATAGCCTATGTGCTATTCCAGACTATAATCTATCTCTGCACCAAATCTCATTTAAATCCTTTCAGCTGTTCTGGCGTGATTGAGTTACAAACATCCATCCATCCATCCAAACTTTCGCATGTATAATATTAACTTATAGATTTAATTGTCTTTGTTTGTTGGTTTGTCCTTCAATAACACCACAATAGAACAACAGATCATGTTTATTTGTATCCAGGTATAGTTGCAGACTTCGAGAGACATTTGCCTATTCTTTTACCCAGAAAATCAAAGTCGCACTGGAATTTTTTCAGCTCGAAGTTACTGAGCATCACCATGATAAAAATAATAATATTATGCACATAATATTCAAAAAGTGTTTTGTCGCTAATACTAATTTTATTTTATTAGTAGTTGGATTTAGTTAGGGTCCCATACATGACGAGATTATAATTACAATCCAATGATTGAGTTTAGGCTCTTTCACGCAATGATAGGGCAGGTGGAGGTTATGGAGATAGAGTAGTAAGCAGAATGGTATTGTTACTGTCTGAATAGTGCTCTTCTGTTCAAGCATGCACTTTAAAATGGAAGCAGTCCTACTCTGCGTCATTGTCCTGCCCTCTTGTGAAAAGACCATTTATACATTGAAGTACAGATTGCAATGGTAATCTCCTGTTAAGAATATTGTAACTCTTATCCTACTAACCTTTTTAAAGAATCTGTAAATTACAGATAGCACACCTGGATCTTCATCTCGGTTCACTGGGAGAATAAATTTACTGTTTGTTGTCATTATATTGTCGCCCGCCTAAAATATATTTTTAAATATCAAGTAAGTTAACATTTTATTACCAAAGAAAATAGAAAGAAACATAGCTTTATCGAAAGTGGTATCAATACATCACTTTCGATTATTTCCATTCAGAAGCAGCAGGTAGCTTTATCCCACTAAACTTGCTTACTGGGATGAGTCATTATTATTTTTAAACCATAACAATTCTGGTAAGAAGGTTCAAGCTGTAAGTAAATTAATAAATAAATTATCAAAAACATACCATGCTGCACTGTAAACTTGATGCGCTGCCGAAAAATAACTAATAATAAAAAATAAACTAAAGTGCAGGTATAAATAGGGTAATGGATTACCGAGTGCTGTAACTAATAGAGATCCGTCTGTAATTTAAATTTTAGAGTAAGTAAGTAAATATTTTAATTATAATTTTTAAAATGTCAGAAACGGAACAGGTGATTATTTCTCAAATTTAAAATATATATCATCAGCATTCAGCTGTACATCAGAGACAAGTTCTGTACAAGTCAACAGAGACAAGTTAACCAGAGAGTCAAGAGCTGTAGCCGAGAGCTGTCAAAGTACTCTGATGTCTGTTAAATCTCTCTCAGTCTACGTCTGATGGCTTTGCAAAAAGTACTCTGTGCTTTGCCCGTATATATAATGTACTCTGTGGGCTTTGCCCTTTGGGCCTTTACCACCGGGCTCTGCCTTTGGCTCTGCTATGGCTGGTAAGGGCTGGTACGCATCACAGATCAGGTATTAGTACGTAAGTACTTATTACATCCATGGCATTAGTTCACATTAAAGTACTGTACGCATACCACACACTTATTAAAGAAAAGGCTGGTACCATAGAACAATTAAACCTCTAGAATCAATGCCAGCGTGTAACCGAAAGGGATAGGTTATAATAGGCAAAACACTGCAAAGCACCAAACACATTAAAGAACAAAACCGAGACACGTAGAAAGGGATAAAAGAAAACATATTTTTTCTCATTCTATCTTGTGTAACATCCCAACACTGCATCTCCTTCATGTGGAAGTGAAAAGGAGATATGGCGTCGTCTATATATCTCTCTCAGTCTACGGCTGGTACGTATGATCAGAGACAATAGGGTATTTGACTGTATTAAAAATATCGTTTCTGCTGTTGCCATCCTAATAGATTATAATTTTTAAGTAATATTCCATTTGACCGAACTTAAAAATAATGTATTGTTTTTCTATAAAACATGAAATAAATTAATTATTTTTCGATCTATGTTCACGTGATCGTAAACGCTCTATGATTGGTTGAATCATTAGTGACGTAACTATGTAGTAAAATCTAACTATGGTGTTGTAAATAAGAGCAATTACGAGAGATTTTCCGTTTTTCTTTATGTTTCTGTGCTTTTTATTGTTTCAATTAGTCATTACCAACCATACTTTTCCTTATAAATAGTTAAGGAACCCAATGATGTGAAAGTAGATTGTGGAAACCTCTCAAAAGTTGATGCAAGTATGATTGGACTTTTCTTCAAAATAGCCCCGATTTCTATGGTGCAGAGCTAAGAAATTTGTGATAACAGCCTTGTAAGTATACTCTATATTTCTTATTAAAGCAATTTATTGTAGAAATCCATATATTAATACCTTTTCGTCCCAAGAATATAACCTAACATTCGCAAAATTAAGTACTAGGTTATATTATTTAGGTACTAACATGGATCGTGATATTATGGTTTGGTTTCTTTCTTTATAGAGCTTCGAGAGTGTAATGGAGATGATACTATTGGTTACGTCCAGATACATCGCGAATCTGGCATTTGTACGCTCAAATGCAAGATATGTCCCGAGCACAAAGTGAGAGCAAAATGAAGAATAACTATGATTGTAGATGAAGACAAAAGTCAATTTATAAGTTGTGAGTGCCATGATTGTGCTGCATCCGCTGGAGGCTGCAAGCATGCTGAGGCCTTTTTGATGTTGACTCACCGGCTTAGTGAATAACCTTCATGTACCTCTGTTGAGTGCTACTGGAAAAAATTACTTTATCCAGATTCCAGAGTAGGCACTACCATGAAATTTGTTACAGTGGAGCAATTATCTAAAAAACACACTCAACATCCTTCAACATCATCTTTAGTAGTACTGAACTCCTATCAGTTTCTTCAAGAGGCTAAAAGAAGAAAGATTGAGGATTGTGTACTGGTCAGATATCAGTATGACCACAAGTTTACTGATATTAAGCAGTTTTCCCTACATCACTTCCTTCTGACAAACAGGGAGATTATAAAAAATGTAGTTAACAAATTTGTAGAATTGATGAGTGAAATGATTTTCATTAATATTGTTACTGCAGTAGCACAAACAACAAGGAATTAAAATAAAAGTTATTTCTGTGTTGGGCATCCTGACTTTGAGTCAACTTAAATATGTAAATTCATTTTATTTTTCATTTTTCATTTGTACCTTATGAAAATGAATAGGTATGTTTGCAATTTATTAAACAATTTAGCTTCCTTTTGGAAATCTAATATCTTCCCATAATTTTTCTGTAGTACCATTATAGAATTACACTAATGGTTATTATAAATGATGTAATATGGGGAGAGCTATAACAAAAATCATATTTCTAGTTCATTGTTTTATTTATCAAACTAACTTGAAATAAAATGTTTTTATTTTCAAATAAACTTTTACAAGTGCTTTTGAATCATCAAGTTCAATTCATAGTCTGTACTGCCTTGCTTCTGTGATGCATCTTTAAATTTACTTGGACAGATTTATCAGCAGTTGCGATTGGTTGAGTGTTTATTCCTTTATCATGATGTGTTTGTGGTTTCTGAAAAGACAAAATATTCATCAAAATTAATTTTCTATACATATGAAACAGTACCTTAACTTACTGACACAAGTGGATCTATAAACATAATTTTAGTATGTTATCATACTAAATGATATACTAAACTACGTTATCATATACATCAATGTCTATAAACTTGGAATTTTGTATGTAGGTTCTCTTCTAGGTGTTAGTCAACGTAATAACTTTGACTAGCTGATTGAGTCAAAAAATCAAATCAAAAATCTGAGAACTCTGTGATTATCGGGAACAATAAGTAGCCTATGTCCGTCCCCAAGATGCAAGCTATCCGTGTGCCAAATTTCATCAAAATTGGTTACTCAGATGTGTGAGCTGTGAAGAGATAGCAGACAGACCAACACAATTTAGCTTTTATAATACCTATTAGTATGGATTTCTTGAAACAAAGTTTTGATAGGTACATACCTTTGGACTCTGAAGTAACAGCTTCCTCTATCTCATTGTCATCAACTTGGTTACCTACTCGTTTAAGTAGTAGGTATTTTCATAATAGACAGCTTCTTCCATACATTCTTGTTTAAGAGCTAACCTTTAACTCCATCTGCAATGTGAAGTCATTCACTTAAGCCCATTTTGTATTGGTTGTAGGTTAGAATAAATTTCTCCAACTGTAATAAGTAGGTATAGGTACCATAATAAGTTTTTTATTGCAAATTCCACTTCAAAGTTCCAAGTAAGTAATGATCTACTGAAATTATTGAATTACATAAATAGGATAAAATTACAAAATTAGTTATTGTTTATTAATGTGTTTGTAAATACTTAAAAACATATTACAAACCAGCTACAAACGGACATGTCTAACCTCAAACAGAACAGGTGAAGTAGGTACACATTTTTAGAGCATTTTATAATATAATTATTTAGTATTAGTTTATTAGATAGATTGTGTAAAACTCACATTAAAGTGATCCTCGCAAAAATAAACACTTGAAGTGACCACTATATCATTGGGGTTTCTTCGAGCAAGTTGCAACCACTTCTTCCACTTATCTTAGCTTTCTTTGGAACACTTACAGTTATTCTGGAGTTTTTGTAGACGTGTTTATACATTGCGGTACTAACACCATTGGTAAACCATAGTTTCTTAAAAATAATCTCTAAAACAAAGTTTTTATCAAGGGACACTCGATTACCACACACTTTGTTTACGTTTTTACTACATAGTGACGTCACAGTAGTCATGTCACCCACATGTTGTCAAAGGGAGCGTTTACGCGGCATTTTAATTTTTTGAATTTATTTTTGAGATTTCTATATAATACCGAAAATTATGACGAAATAAACATATTGTTAGCTTTAATAAAGCATTATTAACAATATACGACTATTTTCTAAAAGCAGTCAAATACCCTATTATAATACAAACAAGTAACATTTAAAGGTATCACCACCGACCACAAAAACAAAAAGAAGCACGGAATCACGGAACCACAGAACAGAGACAATTTTTTACTTTATTTAACTGGTTTAACGGCTCTGGATTCTAGTTTTTATGAGCCAACAGAGACCACCCATGACACATATTAACTCAATGGAGACCACAGTATGTCTGTGACAGAGACAAGTAACTTATAGGCCACAGAGGCCTATCTCTATGTCGTAGAAGTCTTTGATTATGAAAGGTCACAGAAATATTAAACAAATAAATCTGTGTGAAAGTCCCTTTATAAACTGTGTGAAAGGTAGAAGTCATAGAGGACGGTAGAAGTAGTCTTTCTCTTCTCGAGCATAGATCTTTATTATACTTAGGCCCGTCACATACATTCTGAATTCTGAAACGGAATTCCGATTCGGTATATCGAATCCGAACGCAGTAAATCCTTTGAAGTAAATCCATATAAAATCTATGGGTCTATTCCATCACTCACGCACAGTAGTTTTCCGTTCGAATTTATTTCCGTTTCGGAATTTCGGATGGGAGCCTGTGCGTTCGGAATTCCGAACGGAAAAATGGCTACCGTATGTACCAAAGACATTGGTTTATAATTAAACATACCATACCATACCCTTTGCCTACATCAGCGCCACTGTGGAAGGTTTTTGAACTGTTATTAGCAACCACTGGACACTTTTTAAACTTTTCTCCTTTGATTCTCTTTATACTTATTAAAGCTTTTCTCGAATAAGAGATGATACTCCTTACCTCTACCCCTATAGCACCCAGTTACCCAGTAAGGGCGACGTATTTTCTTCTTAGCTAAAAAAAATAGATATAATATAGCAACTATGCAATCGCCATGAGAAAATCGTCGTCCATATTCGCTGACAGAATATCTGAAATCAGAGAATAGCTTCTCCCAACATCTGAGCCTTGATATTCCGAACGGAAATAAACTTAGGTGTGTGAATGTAAACGTATGATGTACGGACGGAAAATTAGATATTCCGAAACGGAATTCCGATTGTATGTGGCTGGCCTTTCACTATGTTTGCGAGCATAAAATTACCACAAAATTACACTATGTGACGCATCACAAGTCTATCATATGTTTCATACATTAGATTTACGTTTGAGAGGGACACGACACAAGGGCCAAGGCATCATCGTAACTTCCTGTGTCGGAACTTTAGAGCGACCTACTTATGCTACTGCCTACTAGTGACTGGTCCTAGTAAAACTAGAGTTGACGCGAGGATTTCCGAAGCGAACGTCTGCGGAGCTGTTGGTCGTTAAGGGCGGAGCTTTTCATCGTGGCGGGCGGAACTGTTGGTGGTGGTGGACGCAGCTATTGATCGTGGTTGGCGTATCGAAACCGTATAGCTTTGGTTTCTTAGGAAATGCTAAAATTAATAACGATTTCCGGACTCTAGCAGCAGATATCTACTATAACTAAAGAGCAAAGCTGTTTTGTCGAAATAAATGCTACAGGATAAAACAAAATTAAAGACTTTCTTTATATAATTAAACATACATTTATTTAATTAAAAAGACACAGTAAAGTTTGATTGCTTAATTTACAAAAACTGTATACCTTGTTTATTTTTGTAATTTGATACGATCATTAGTCTCATTTTTATTACAACGAAAAAGCAATACTTGAAATATTTCATATTGTAAAATACAATCTCCATAATCTCTCAGGAAAACCTAGCCAACTTCTGCTTTATATTAATAATAATATTAAAATAATGTCTAGGAGGAATGCTAATAAAACTTTAATTTTTTTTTTTTGAGCAAGATATAACACATTTTGGGTACCCTTTTGGAGCCTTTCCATCAAAGATAATATGATATGTTGCTAAGCTCACAATGTAAAATGTAGCCCATTAGAGGGCATTCTAGCTCATAGCATTCTTGTTTTTATGTAGATACTTACTACGATATAGGTTACTTTCTCTTTGTTTTTATGGTAGGTATAGGAAATTGTGATGGAATGTGAATATGTATAATAGAAATCACAACTCCATAAAAACAATAGACTAAACCTTAATGTATATATTATGTGGGCTACAATTGAATTAAAGATTTAGAGCAAAGAGGTGTGATGGCTAGTTTATAATAATAATATAATATAATAATAAAAAAACTAGATATAAAATATGGCAATCTCTCAGACTTAAATTTTTGTTAGCGCTGCAGAGTAACATTTAAATAGTTATTTTATGTAAATAGCTACAATCGAGCTACAAAAAAGTACAATTGGATGTATATGTGCATGCTACGCATACGACATAAGATTACTTCTGTACCTAAGCCATATTCATCCAAGGGGCTTTCTTTTCAAAATAGAAAATACACTTATTTATAAAGCCCGTGGACGCAAGGCAGCTATTAGAAGCATGAATATGTAGTTAGTTCGGACACGTCAGTAGGACGATTGTAAAATAATTATAAGTAATTTGGACCATGTTTATAAATTACGTAGGTACACCTGCCTTATTTACACTTGTTCCGGACAGTTACATTTTACGCAGCAATTATCACGGGACGATTCACGTTACACCGTGTCAGGGACCAGGTGGTGCATCGGATTTCCATAATTGGGTATTTGACAACTATTAAAAT
The DNA here is from genome assembly GCA_963932025.1 of Erebia epiphron. NCBI lineage: Eukaryota > Metazoa > Arthropoda > Insecta > Lepidoptera > Nymphalidae > Erebia > Erebia epiphron. The sequence goes on along the minus strand of OZ009956.1, from coordinate 13,298,960 downwards.
AAATTATTTTGTTGTGGTTAATAAATAGAGGTGTTAGCTTGATGTTGGATAACTATTTTAAGCTATCGATTAAAGTAAAAAAGTGTGTCGAACTTTGATGACGTCACTGTTCAATATTTCATACAAAAGCCCATACTAATCAAGCGTTTTGACGAAGTTGCTGATTTGACTTATATTCAAATACCCAATTAGACGGTCAACAAGATGCGCGCTAGCAAGTGTCATCAACATTTCTAACATCGTAAAGATATGGAACGGCCCGGCTAGGGGACATGGCGTTGTGTGAATCTAAATTTAAAGACAAAAATTAGACAGGATAATCATCATTTTGCCATGTCAGCTTACCAAGGAAGACTAGACTTAATTACCGTTGGGTTTATGTGAGATGTTAGGTACTTGGCAAGTAGCAACTCCAAGTAGGAACTGTGTTAAATTTGTCTACTTACATAAATATAAATCTCCCACGAAAAGTTCATTTCACTAGTAAATATTCTTATTAAAATAATATATTTATATGTTGACTGTAAAAATATATCATACTGATAACTGGATTACCTAAGTCATATTTCTCTAAGTATGTATATAAAAATACAACTCTCGTGTAAATTACATTTTGTCAAATTTCCTTATAAAATTAATCTTATTTTCTAATTAATTATCTACATAAAATTATTTTGATAAAATCATCAAGAATAGTAATGATCAAGGCAGTGTTTATTCATTCTGACACATTAAAGAATAATTAGATCATGTATTTACATGTATATTAGTGATCGCATATTAAATTGAGCCACACGCAACAAATATTACAGTAACCCCAATAGAAAAATTGCCAAAAAAATCCATGATCTATGCAAAAAAAAATGCTACCTTAGAAATGCACCAAATACTGGTGTAAGGTTAAGATAGAAAATAAGATACAAAATAGTATTTTGTATTGAATAACATGCACATCGTCATTATATAATATTACAGGCGATAAATTTTCGGAATTGTTAGCCTTCGTCAAACAATTTCTCCATTATGGATAAATGCAAAATATTCTAAAGATACTGACACAATTAATGTGTTGTTGTGTAAAAACTAATAAGTTACAATATACATAATCTGGCGCCACTGAATCGCAGCAGACAGATTAGTTTACACGTGTTGCAACAATGCATTAATGTGTTTGCGCCTTTACAAGTATCAAAAGGCGACTAACCGAACGGTTACCACTATTCGGCAATATCTAGTATTATCAGTTGAAATTTTGAAAAAGAATTCCACACCACGCAAGTTTGTGGGAAGCTTCAATGCGTATTTACGAGTTCATATTCTTGATACGGGCGAGAAGCGCATCGCAAGTCTTCTTCGCGTCGCCCAACAACATGGCAGTATTAGGGTTGTAGAATATAGGGTTGTCCACTGCAGCGTAGCCGACGCCCATAGATCTCTTCATGACTACCACCTGAATATTGTTTTGAATCAATAGTAACTTTTTTTTTGTAGATGATATAAAGTTGACATGATTACAGTTTGAGAGCCTTATACATTCTACCAATTAATGGTGTATGAATATTTAGTATAAATCGTCAAAGTTGACAATAAAAAAAACAAAATAAGGATATTAAATTAATAGAAGGTCATACAGAATTAAAACATGACCGAAAAATCATTGGTGATCAATCACTCACGCAGGCGAAACTGCATAGCCTACAACACCGACGCAATGTTGCCTGCTTAACGGTGTTTTATCGGATGTGTGGTACTCGGGAACTTTTCAACTTTGTTCCTCCGTCACCGTTCTACCACAGAACAGCAAGAGACCGTCAGGGTTGGCATCCTTATGTGGTTGACGTCCAGTCCGCTCGAACGAAACGGTTCTGCCCTACGTTTCTGATTCAAACAGGATGTGGAATACCCTTCCAGCGCATGTATTCCCTGACACGTATAACTTAAGTACCTTCAATAGGCATCTTCTAGGCAAGCACGCTTCAACCTAGACTTTATAATTGCTTTGTATTAACCATGATTGTCGTCAAGCGCAAGCCTATTCTTTGATTTAATAAAAAATGACGCTAAACTTTTAAATGGTCCGAAGTTCATGTTTGTATGGCTACAATAAACCAAACCCTTTAACCTCTATTAGACAGCGCTAATTTACCAAACGAACGCGATCGTACTCATAGAGAATACTATCAAATAAAATGAACTGGATTAAAAATGGCCGGAAAAGTAACGTACCTGGTTAGCCTTCCAAACTTTAAGTACAGGCATGCCTGCAATTGGGGAATTCGGATCATCTTCTGCGGCGCTGTTTACAGTGTCGTTGGCACCTGCGTTAAAATATTTCAGTTTGGTCACACCATCGATATCAAGTAGGCTATTTAGCCAAAAGGATAAGCCCAGAAGTTGTGTTTATCATTTCATTACGATTGTCGCAATTGTTGTTATTGTTGTTGTCAGTAGTGAGAGTATCAATCACTGTCAGGTTTAGTTTCTCTTGGAAAGGCACAGAGTTGAAGTTAGTGCCCCAATTCCAATATCCTATTTGACAGTTGCATATAATATGTACAACTAATATATGTATATCACACTAGCTGAAGCCCGCGACTTCGTCCGCGTGCATTGAGGATTTTTAGTCCGCGGGAACTCTTTAATTTTCCGGGATAAAAAGTAGCCTATGTGTTATTCCAGACTATTTCTATCTCTATATCTATCTCTGTGCCAAATTTCATCTAGATCCGTTCACCCGTTCCGGCGTGATTGAGCAACAAACATCCATCCGTCCATCCAAACTTTCGCATTTATAACATTAGTATAGAAGTATAGATATAGATGCAAGCAGTAAAAATGCATACCTATAAAGTTTCTCATAGTATACTAGTAGCAGCAGTTTATCCTACATACCAATAACAAGAACGAGGTCGGTTTCAGGGAAGTCTTCATTGATCTCTTCCATTTCCAAAACATCGTCATACGGCACTCCGGCTTCGGCCAGCAACACGTTCAACTGACCAGGCATGCGCCCTTTAACAGAAAAATAACTAGGTATAGACAAACTATAACTGTATTTAAACTAGGTATAGACAGCAACATCTTTGACCTTAGTAGTAAATTACCAATTGGGCAACATAATAACCATCTACAAAGGTCAAAATGAAAATATTTCCAACTTTTTTCAGTTTCGAAGTCAATTTTGTCATTCCAAGGACGGACGACGACAAAATACGGACATGTTATACTACGCTAGTGCCTTACCTGCAACAGGATGTATAGCAAAACGCACTTTCTTGCCAATGCTTTTGAGAATGTCCACCAGTTCAGCGATCGGGTACTGCGCTTTGGCTACGCATAATCCGTAACCTAAAAGTATAAAATTACATTTTAACAAAGTATAGCAACCTCGTGATACGTCAAAGAAAAAAACACGTAATTTTAACTTTTTTTTAACAAATGTAACGATAGGTACATTTTGCAGGATAAGTTTGCGAGCTTAAGTTCGAGTTCTAAAATTGTACAAAATAAACTTGACTTCATCTCCATTACAATGAAGCGATAAGCAAAATAATTAACATTTAAAAAAAGATGCTTCAATTATTTCTCAGATGTCTTATGCTTGAGACATTAGTATAAACATAGGTTCTACTAATTGGATTATATGTGCCGAGTCGAACTAAATTGTAATTTTTTATCGTCACGTCGGGTACAGCTGGAAGGCTTTTTGGGTGCTTAAAATAAAAACGCAGTGACGTTGCAATAACATAGAAATTAGAAATGTACCAGGAGTGATGATAATGGAGGAGGCGCGCTCAATGAGGTCAGCCACAGAGTCCACATTGATTTCGGTGTGAGTGGCACCAGCCGGCCGCGCCGACCCGCCCGTAGTCACACCGTAGCCGCCCAGGATGACGTTAGGTAACGAACGGTTCATGGCCTGCAACAAATGTTTTGTTACCTTATGACTCTACAACCGAATGTGTAGTAGTATTGACGTAGTATCAGCGTCACATGTTGACCTAAAGTGATATTTGACTCAGAACTTAGCGTGTTCCAACCTAGACCTTATCATTGCTTTGCACTAAGCAATGATAAGGTCTAAAAGTCGTTAAGCGCAGGCCTATCTCGCAATAAAAAAAAACGAAATGGATTTTATAGACACCTGTAGTAGAGTTATGTAAGGGATAAGTACTTGTACTTATTAGCTTATCACTGTACGTTAATATTGCCTTGTAGACGTAGTACAAAAGTAGCGAAATATGCAACAGCTGATGTTCTTGGTTGAAATCACGAATTACATTAATTACAAAGATTATAAAGATGTGAGAAAACAATCATTAACAAGACAGAAACAGAAATAATTACCACAGAGTATAATAATCATATTATTTTCCTTTTCTGTAAACATATTGCTCCTAATCTGTTCGTCAATTATTGTCGAATTTGGATACTAAAGAATGTTTGGTATTGGTTTTGGTGGATTGTGGAAGTTTTATTCAAATACAAATAAAATAATGATAGATTTCTCCTTAGGAGAGCGAGCCAGGAGCGAACAGCACAATGAAAGTTAAATCTTACCTTGCACATGATGTAAGACAGGATGGCTCCCGAGCTTCCGATGAGCGCACCGACGATGGTCATCAGAGAGTTATTGAGCATAAAGCCCTCCGCGCACAGCGCCCAGCCAGAGTAGCTGTTCAACACGGTTATAACTACTGGCATGTCCGCACCTGTCACAAAATTGACTCGTTAATTAAAGACTTCATGGTTTTGAAAAGGTTAGATGCAGATTTAAGGGCAAAACACACAGGGAACGAGCGTGGGTCGCGTCACCCGCCACGCGCCCGCGGTCTATGTGATGTCGTCCATATAAATACAAGGAATTACACCCGCCGTGCACCCGACCCGGCCCGCGCCTTTTCCCTGTGTATTTTGCGTTTTAAACTCGGATAAAATTATTGGAACGAAGTTCCTCATCGCGCGTTACGAAAGGGTAATGACACTTTTTGGTTGCTATGACTACTTGTGTTGTTGACTTCAAGTTGTTGAAAATAAAAAAGGAAATAATTTTAAAGAATTATGTTTTCAATAGTTACATAGGCTAGTTATTCGTTCCAATCAACACGTGTGTGGGTGTACAAGGGACACCCGGTCCCTTGTACACCCGGTACGAAATACGAATGGAACGAAGTTCCTTTAGATTAAATAGTGAAGGAATTGTAATAAAATTTACACAGAGAAACACGCGCACGCCGCACGGCTTACAACTATGACAAAAAGTGTCGTTACAACTTTTGGTACTTCGTTCCATTCCATTTGAAAGGTTTCAAGGGACAAAATTTTTTTTGGATTTGAATAAAGTTATTTGAATTTGAATAAAATAGCTGTGGCAAACAGGGAGACCGTGTCCTGAATAAACACATCGGGAAAAAAGGGTTACTTCGGCTGAAAGTCGGTGGGCATGCGATTTCGAGTTTTGTCATAATCAGAGTAGAATATTTAGTGGTGGTGACTATTTCGCGTTCAATTATTTTATAATTGGCGTTTAACTAAAGCGTCTCTCCTAAAAGGGGGTAATTTGGTTTAGTGTGTCTAAACCAAATGAACTATTTTTCCCTTTAGACGATTTCCTCTGTGTTAATTTTAAGAAGCTGCAAGGGTTTTCTGGTGATAAACAATAATAACATACCTCCAATAGCAGCGGTCAAGGTCAGTCCCTGGATGCCACTTAGAATGGCAGCAGCCGACAGTAAAGGCAGACCAGGAGCATCAGGGAAGGCGATCAAAGCGCCGCCGCAGCCTAACGACCCCGCCAGTAAGCCAGCGTTGATCGCGTGTCTACCCGGCAGCAGCAATGGCGCTGATGACAGTGTGCCTTGCAGCTTGCCGTACGCGACTAGTGAACCACTATAAATAGATGTTTTTTTTATTGTGAGATAAGCTTGCGCTTGATGACAATAATGCTGAGTGCAAAGCAATGTTGAGGTCTAGGTTGGAACGCGCATGCCTAGAAGATGCCTATCCACTCTTGTCTTGAAGGTACCTAAGTTATACATGGTAGGAAACACGTGCGCTGGGAGGGTGTTCCACATCTTGGCGGTTCGTATCAGAAACGTCTAGCAAAAACGTTTCGTGCGGGCAGATTGAGTTGAATTAATTAACTTGTGTGATAGCCCAGTGGTTTAGACACCCAGCTTCCTATACGTGGTCGCATGGCCTTGCACCTCTGACTTTTAGGAGTTATGTGCATTTTAAGAAATAAATTATCACTTGCTTCAAATGGTGAATGAAAACATCGTAATGAATCCTGCATAGCCGAGAGTTCTTCATAATAATTTCGAAGGTGCGTAGACTATGGCCAAACCCTTCTTATTGTGAGAGGAGACATGTGCTCATTAGTGAGCTGATAATGACTTCTCATACTTAAGACAGAGTTCTAACGAGACTGATTCGTAGAATCACCGATTCTATAAGCCAACAATAATTTCGCCTCTTTTTAACTTTGAATATCTTGTCGGTTCTTCTCGGAATTCCAAGCTTCTGGTAGAAAGAAGATTCACTTGAATATGAATACTGCACTAAATCAGGTTTGGTGTGTCATAGTTAGCTGTGTTTTATTACGAATCATCATACTAATATTATAAATGCTAAAGTGTTTGTTTGTTGGTTTGTTCTTTAATCACGCCGCAACGGAGCAACGGATCGACGTTATTTTTGGCATGGGTTGAGGACCTGGAGAGTGACATAGGCAACTTTTTATCCCGGAAAATTAAAGAGTTCCCGCGGGAATCATAAAAAACTTAAACCACGCGGACAAAGTCGCGGGTATTAGCTAGTGAAACGATTAAAAAATCTTTTATAAATAAAATCAAATTAATGAGATGTCTTACGTGAATGTGATGCCTCCTATGTAAGTGCCAAGGAACAGCGATGTCTTGAGCGTGGCCGCTGTGGGGTCGAGCGCCATGGCGGGGAAATCGTGCATGTACGTCGCTATGCACGTCAGTACTGCCGCCATGCCTACCAAACTGCAGACATTTCCTTATTATAATAATGACAAGATTTTTTATATTTTTGAGCACTTGATATAAACTCCATCTACAATCATTTCTGATATCACACAGTTAGGTTAGGAGGTGAAAAAACTAGTGATGTGCCAGATCGTTAAAAATGTATATCCCCGGATACGGATCCGAGTACGGATATTTGGTGTCAATGTCCGCGGATACGGATACGGATTTTAACTTTCTTACTCAATCGGTGTCGGTGCGCGTGACCTTAAAATATCCCGGATATCCGCGGATACGAATACGGATATCCAGCACATCACAACAATAAACATAAGCATGTGATGTTATATTGTCTATTTAAGCTAAAAAATAGTCACTGTCAGGCAGGCTAAGCCACCAATTAATTAAAAGGTGCAAGTGTGAGTCGTTATTTTCTTAACCTTTCCAACTATAGTACTCATAATCGACAGTTAATAATAAGACTACGATGCAAGGATGAGGTTTTAGTGGTGATTTTTCTGGCATACCAGAACAAATCTAAGAACAAAAGTTCAGTGCATCACTTTGGTCCTTCACTGTTAGAAAAGGACAATATTATGTTTTCCATGTTTGTTTGCCAGTAATATTTTAATGAAATAGCTATGATATCAGGAAGTATTTAGTATCGAATGGTTGAGAAAGGACAAGTATTGAAAATTTTTCTCTGACTATAACTATATTTACCTGTGGAAACCAGCTACCAGTTGCGGCAAATCGGTGATTTCGATCTTCTTGGCAATAACGCTTCCGAGAAGGCCTCCAATACCAGCTACTCCAAGCATTTGGGCTAACACTTCTGCGCTGGGAGTCAACATTCCCAATGTAGCCGCAATTCCTCCCGTAACCCCTATCTGTACCAAATTTTCATCTATAATTCCTTTTTTATTTGGAAAACTGTGATAACAAGTTTTGTAGTGCAGCCTCATATTACTAAAGAATCAGCACGGTAAGACGAGCGAAAACCCAAGATGCCACGTTGAAGTTAATTTGTACTGAAACGGCTTAATAACTGTTTTGACTTTTCAACATTTATAGAGAAGAGCTGTTGCAGCAGACGGGAACATTACTACTACGCCTTTTGTAACTTTTTTTCCAAAAATCTACTTAGTTAAAAAGAAAGAACAGCAAAAAAAAATTTAATCAAAAATAAATTTTAATAAATTTAATAAATAAGATTAAAAATATACAGGCGGGGGAATAATGTTCTGAAAGGTCTTCACTGTCTCAATGCCTTTACAATGATCAAAAGATTGAAGCTTATGACATCAAGATTACAATGAGCGGGACTTGGGTAGAGTCTTTTAGCTACGTCTTAGCTTTCTGAATGCCTTTTTCTAATCATCGGATGCACTATATCATCATCATCGGATGCATATGAACACTAGGTATATAGAAGTTCAGTTTGTACAAAACTCTCTAAACTAAATTGACAAGTTGAAGAGTGGTGCTGTCCTGCTCACTATGTTCCTTGAGGAAAAGGATAGCACTACTTATGATAATTGGTTTTTCCAATTTAGTTTGGTGATTTATGTATCCAAATCAGCACAGTATACGTTACTGAAGTACTTAGGTACTGTACTATTCTCAGGACACAAGCCTTTTCATTTCACTGAAAATCTACCAAGATTGACGATTATCGTTATGAAATATTACCATTCCGAGGTAGTTTCCTTTACGCGCAGTGGTCTGCGAGCTAAGTCCAGCTAAAGCGCCGACGCAGCAAAGCGATGAAGCGAGGTATGCCATCTGGTGTACTTCGGGATACCCCTGTCGACAAAATGAGAATTTTATAATATTATGACACCAAATACCACTGGAGCGACTAATGTACTGGTCTCGATTGTCTCGATTCGGAACGACACAGCCTCGCGATAATTGGAAAGGGATGAAATAATAGGAGTTGAGAGTTTTTCACAATAATCAAGAACCTTGAAATATGAGTATCAGGTAGTTTCATGCAAGAAAAAGTCTACATTTTGAATGAAGTCAGGTATTTTATAGATAGCCAATTAGTTACGTTACATTACGAAATATTGACGCTAATATTCGAGACACACAAATATCCAAGTGCTAACTGTCATCTCTTGTTGAGAACATTATTGAATTGAATAACGTTTCAGCTAGAGACATGTTATCTTTTTTATTTTGGGAACATGTGTACAACTGAATAGTCACCTATGGCTTGGGGGGTTCGTCTGCTTTTATGTGTAGATAGTTGAATAAATATTATTACACCTACCTGCATTGCGGTTGTAAGGTATCCTCCAAGCAGTGCTGCGGCAGGAATGCTATACAGGTAACCATATTCTGGTGGGTCCCCTGGCCTGTAAGTTTAATTAGATCGTTTAAGTATTATAATATTCATTATGCAGGTAATGCTATCTCTTAGGCGCGATGTACACCTGTAGACTCTTATAGCCAATGCACGTCGTCTTTTATGATAATAATCCAAACAAGTCTTTATTCTTTTATCATACAAGCGGGTTACCTATTAGGAGTCTTGTCGTGATTCGTTTTTAGTAGGTAAACCAACATCAACCATAATATGAACATTGAACACACATAAAGTTGAGTTTAAGTTGTTATGACAACACTCAGCTCCGTATGCATACTTTATTATTAACTTACCTCTTGAACATATCCAACATGCGCTGAGTGACTAGAAATCCACCGAACACGTTAACAAATGAGATGAGTGCTGCAGTACTGGCTAACCACTGAAAAGAAGAACTTATTTCAGTACTGTTCTTTAAACAAACCCTAACAATAAGTGTTTTAAAATTGTACCATAGTTATCTTGAAATTTCACGCTCAAGTACTAAGAGCGGCCGTAAATTGTAGATAATTAATTAAAAAAAATTGTAATAAAGAACAATGGCGAAGTTCCATACATCAATAGTATTGAGAAAAAAAAATAAAGTACGCGTGTGAAAAAAATATATTTAGTTAAGCGTCGAATACGAAGCTCTCACAGACAAAAAAAATTTTTTAATGAACCTAGAAAAAAAAAGATATTTCGTTCTAAAGTTTTGTAGGTTATGTGATTGTCTAAATTCGTATAAGCAAATACGGACCCGTGTATATGTGAGTCCGTCCCTATATGCGGCTGTTGCATCAGCCAATTGGTTAACTTGTCTCTGATTCTTAGTGACAAATAAAATCTATGAGTGAGTGCACGCATTTTTCTTCAAAGACGTTCCTCCAATGCAAAACGCTCGAGTCTAAACCCTATTGCACTAAACATATGGTCCATACGACCCGATTCATGAGTACCGGTGACCGAGACTACGTAATTCGAGCGAGCGTGTTTTTATGTATGGAGTTGAGCGGGAGTGTTTTTATATATGGAGTTTGCGCGTGACATTGCAAGTTCTAGTTTTAACTTTTAACTATTTTAAATGAGTTTTAACTTGTGAGTGCGATTTATTATTCGAGTAAGGAGTATTACCTACCTGAGTGAGCTGAGAAAACATAGGTATATACTTTAAACTTTAAAACAACAATTAAAGAACTTGTAACTGTTTCGAACGAGTGTTCGTTCTAATAAATTATGGAAGCTTTATTTGCGAATCAAGATGAGTTGTACACGCAGGTGCAAAAGGCGATATACAACTTCCGCAAATCTCCAAAGGAAAGGATCAAACGTGCATACATTGAAACTCGGCTAGAAACATTAGAGGAACTGTGGCAAGATTTCAGGAAAGGCCACAAAGAAATAGTTTCCATTGTAGACAAAGCACAAAGAGAAAATTTAATTTATTTTACAGCTGATAAGTTTGATCAATTCCAAGAACTATACACAAACTATAGGTGTATACTTAAGGAGGCATTTGCTAGTGTATCAAGTGAAACTAAGAAGAGTTCATCGTTGCCACATGATGTAGTTCACACCTCTGACCCTTCTTGTGATATAAAGTTGCCCAAAATTACCTTACCAACTTTTACTGGTAAATACCATGAGTGGCAGACCTTCCATGATCTTTTCACATCATTAATTCATAACAATAAGAGAATATCAGCAGTGCAAAAACTTCATTATTTGAAAACAAGTCTATCCGGAGAACCAGAAGCATTAATAAGAAACTATGCTACAACAGAGCTTAATTATGATGAAGCATGGAAGCAGCTCACTAAGAGATATGATAATAAACGGTTCAACTGTAATGCAATATTAACAATCTTATATTCACAAAAGCAGATAACTAATGAGTCACCCGCAGCATTGAAACAGCTTTTAGATACAACATCTTCTTGTTTAAAGAGTTTGAGTAACATCGGAGTGAATGTTAGTAACTGGGATGCTTTAATTGTGTACTTTGTTGTCTCTAAAATGGATATTGAGTCGCGGAAATTGTGGGAGCAACAACAAAGCTTAAGTGAAGAAGAATTACCGACCTGGTTGCAATTGAAGGATTTCTTAGAGGCGAGGTTCAGGTCTTTGGAGATGGTGGGAAGCAGTAAAACAAGACCGACTTCGTCTACGAAGCCAAAAGTATTTCACGCTAGTGTTGATAAAGAAGTGAGAGTGAAGTGCGCGTTCTGTGGTGAAAATCATTTCATTTTTTACTGCACAAAGTTTCGTGAGATGACAACCAAGGATAGGCAGGATTTCGTCCAGAATAAAGGGCTATGTTTTAACTGTTTTTCGGATACCCACCCAGTCTTTAAGTGCAAAAAAGTTGCACGGTGCAGAAAGTGTTCCAGGAAGCATAGCACCCTTTTGCACTTTGAGAAAGATGAGAAAGAGGAGAGAGAGCAGAAGGCTGAGAAATCGAAAGAAGAAGAATTTAGTCCGACAGGTACAGTGAGCGAGGCGAAAGGAGGTAAGCCGAACACTTTGTCTAATTCCAGTGATACACGTATCGTTAGTAATTTTTCTAGTGATCATGGAACAAATAATGTATTGTTAGCTACTGCAAATGTATTTGTTAGAAGTAGAAACGGTTGTAAGCGATTAGTGAGAGTCTTACTAGATCAGGGTTCACAAGCGAGTTTCATTGCTGAATCAACTGTACAATTTCTAAATTTAAAGCGTGAGCCAGTAAGTGGTTGGGTGTCAGGTGTAGGAGAAGGGCAAACGAGAATTAAGCACATGGTTTCACTCACTGTGGAATCACGCCACAATCCTAACGCTTCTGTTTGTGTTAATGCGTACGTATTGCGCTCACTAACAACAATGTTACCCACTACTAACCTTAGTGCTCCTGAGTGGACAGATATTGAGAATTTAGAGTTAGCAGACCCAGGATACACAATACCAGGAAGAATTGATATTCTTCTTGGAGCTGAAGTTTACAGTGATATTGTATTGGATGGCATTTTAAAACACCCACAAGAGAACTTATTAGCTCAGAAAACAATTCTTGGTTGGGTACTTACCGGGAAGATGTCACCAGAATCAACTTCAGTCAGGAGAAATATCACTAGTCTGCACATCAAAGTTAAAGAGGATGAGATACTAAAACAATTTTGGGAGATGGAAAATGAGCCTAACAGTATAGTGAAGAAACTATCAAAGGAAGAAGAAAGATGTGAAGAGTTCTACAATTCCACAACTGTTAGAGATGAAGAAGGAAGATACATTGTGAAATTGCCATTTAAAAATGAAGAACCAGAGTGTCAGTATGGAAATTCGAGAGAAATAGCAGGTAAGAGATTAGAGATTTTAGAGAGAAAATTAGAGAAGAATGTAAAACTAAAAGAAGATTATTCAAAGGTGATGTACGAGTACATAAATTTAGATCATATGACGCAAGTAGATGCTAAAGATGAAGATAATCCTAAAGCTGTATACCTACCTCATCACGCTGTTTTGAGAGAAGATAAGACTACATCCAAGGTACGTGTAGTTTTCGATGCCTCGTGTAAGGATGGCATCAACGGCGTTTCATTGAATGATTGTCTACTTATTGGGCCTAAATTACAACAAGACTTGCGACACATACTGATGAGATGGAGAAAACATAAGGTTTGTATTATTGCAGACATTGTGAAAATGTACCGAATGGTACGAGTCGCTGAGGAAGATACAAATTTTCAGAGAGTACTGTGGCGATGCTCACCTGAGGAAGCTGTAACCCATTTTAGACTTTTGAGATTAACCTTCGGAACTGCTTGCGCGCCTTATCTGGCAGTAAAAACATTAGAGAGGTTGGCTGAAAATGAGAAAGCTAAGTATCCTATCGCATGCGAAATCACCAAAAGAGATTATTATATGGACGATTTAATGACTGGTTGTGATAGTGTTAAAGAAGCCATACAGATTTACGAAGAAATGAATAAGTTAATGGAGTCTGGTGGATTTCAACTACAGAAATGGTGCAGCAATGATGATGAGTTACTAAATTACATTGGAGAAAATAAAAGAGATGATGATTCGATTACACTTAAAGCTAATGAAAGTATGGTTAAGGTACTAGGAGTGAGTTGGAATAGAAAAAGAGATACATTTGAATATACACTAAACTTACCTGAAGTAAAACAACCTGTGACTAAAAGACAAATTCTTTCTGAAGTTGCTAAACTCTACGACCCTTTAGGTTGGTTAGCTCCTGTTGTGGTTTTAGCAAAGATAATAATACAGAAGTTATGGAAAACAGGACTACAATGGGATGAAGAAATCACTGGAGATTTGTTATCTGAGTGGTTGCAGTATCGAGAAAAGCTGAGTAATATTAAAAATGTTTCTTTACCGAGATGGTTGAACTACTTTCATGAAGCTAAAATTGAATTACATGTATTTGCAGACGCATCTAAAGTAGCTTATGGAGCAGCTGTATATGTTCGAGTTATAGATGAAGAGCGAGTCTACACAACTTTAGTAACAGCGAAAACAAAAGTAGCTCCCATCGAGAAAGAAGTTTCAATACCAAGACTTGAACTTTGTGGCGCAGTATTGGCTGCTAAACTAATATCAGAGACATCTCAAGTAATGAAGATACCGAAAGAGAACTTATATGCGTGGTCAGACTCTATGATAGTTCTAGCTTGGTTGAAAGCTGGACCTAGTCGATGGAATACATTTGTCAGTAACAGAGTTTCTGACATTCTAAACATAATAGATTACGAACAATGGGGTCATGTAACTACCGATACAAACCCAGCAGATTGCGCCTCACGAGGATTAAATGCTACAGAGTTGTCAAGTAATGAGTTATGGTGGAAGGGGCCAATGTGGTTACTTACACTAGATACAAACAGGAACATGTCTGAAATTGAAGACACACATGAAGAGGAGAAAATGAGATCGTTAATTGCTTTATCAAACACAGAAGAAGATTTAATTTGGAAAAAGTATTCATCTTTATCAAAAATGTTGAGAACAATATCATACTGTAGAAGATTTCTAAATTTAAAATTACCTAAAGAAAAACGTGAAACATATAGTAAGATTGTTACACCGAGAGAAATGAGTGAGACTTTAGATAATTGTATTAAACAAGTTCAAGCTATTGCATTTAACGGAGAAATAAAGCAATTAACATCTCAAGGGTGCGTTCCCAAAAAGAGTCAGCTGCGCAACCTTTGTCCCATTTTGGATCAAAATGGGATTCTAAGAGTAGGCGGACGAATTCAACAATCTCAGGTGGATTATGATGTACAGCATCCTATAATTTTACCTGCTAAGAGTCATCTTAGCAAGCTGATAATTGTAGATGCGCATCGGAGAACAATGCACGGTGGTCCACAAGCAATGTTAAACTATTTGAGATCAAGATATTGGATCATACGTGCTAAGGATCAAGTTAAGAAAACATATCGAGAGTGTGTTACATGTATTAGATATTCAAAAAGGAATGCCACACAATTAATGGGCCAGTTACCAGAGGCAAGATTGAAACCCAGCAAGCCATTCAAGTCAGCTGGTGTAGACTACGCTGGTCCAATTAATATCCGATTTTCACCAGGCAGAGGCTCTAAATCATATAAAGGGTATATATGCTTATTTGTTTGTTTCGTTACCCGTGCAGTTCACCTGGAAGCTGTGACAGACATGACTACAAATGGATTCCTCCAAGCATTTCGGAGATTCATAGCCAGAAAAGGCCATTGTCGGGATCTCTATAGCGACAACGGAACAAATCTGGTCGGAGCGAGCAGACAGCTAAAAGAAATGTTTAACAACGCAAAATCAACTTTCCCGAGTGAGATAGCAGAATTGTTAGCCCATGAGCGTACTACGTGGCACTATATACCTCCAAAAGGGGCAAATTTCGGTGGGTTATGGGAGGCGGCAGTTCGCTCCACAAAAAATCATCTCTTAAAGGTAATAGGAGACACTACACTAACATATGAGGAACTTGCTACGGTGTTGGCACAAATTGAGGCGTGTTTAAATTCTCGTCCCATAACTTTGTTAAGTGATAACCCAGAGGATCCTCTCCCGCTGACACCGGGCCATTTTCTAATAGGTGAACCTTTAATAAATATACCTGACGAAGATTATACTCTATGTAAAATATCAAATTTAGATAGATGGAGATTCACACAAAAGATGGTTGCCGATTTTTGGAATAGATGGTACAAAGAATATCTTGTTAATCTTAATCAGAGGTACAAATGGAATACAAAAACTCCTGATCCAGAAATCGATGACATAGTAATCCTTAAGGAGGATAACATGCCACCCTGTAAGTGGTTACTAGGCAGAATAATACAAAAACATGTTGGGCCAGATAACATTACTCGTGTAGTAACAGTCAAATGTCAAAATGGTGTTTATAAAAGGCCTGTAAACAAGATTTGTAAAATAACAAAACAAGATTGTGATTCTTAAATTATTTATTGTTAGAGAATGTATTTACAGAGTTTCTTTACAAGGATATACAAACTTACTTACTTATACTTAAATTAGTTAATTATTCTAACTACCTATATAAAATGCAGTCATAAACTGAACTTAAGTTTCTATCTATGTATAATTAATTGATCAGCATACTGAGTAATATTCTAAAACTTAACATTAAGTAAATTATATTCAATATAAAATTGAGTAATTAAAACATGAATTATTTACTTAGTTGTATGGTGATCAGTTGAAAGTTTATTAAAAAATAGTACAAAAGTAATATTACAAAAGTAAAGTAAGTATGTACAACTAGTTATTGAAAGCTTATGCTAAAATGATTTACTTAAAACTATGTTCTTAATTTTGGAAAAAGCTTAAATACATATTATATGTTGAGTACTTAAACTAAATTACAAGGCTATTCATGTAAAAATTATCTAATTGAGAGTAAAATGATCACTTAGGTACTACTTACAAACTATAACTTAACCTAATTGAATGTTTGAATACAATAATAATGAACTTACCTATGCATACTTATAACTAAATGTGTGTAGGTACTATAATATAGGTATAAATAGTATGAGTAACTTAAATTAGTGTAAAATTATGTAAACCTATACTTACCATAATAGTTACCTTAAAAACCATTGATATACAGTCCACATAGATACTTACTTTTTTTTTAATTTGTTGTTCATACTGAGTTATTGATTAATTATTTGTGTTGTATTGAGAAAGGACTGCGTCCTTTGGCGGGCGGAATGTCTAAATTCGTATAAGCAAATACGGACCCGTGTATATGTGAGTCCGTCCCTATATGCGGCTGTTGCATCAGCCAATTGGTTAACTTGTCTCTGATTCTTAGTGACAAATAAAATCTATGAGTGAGTGCACGCATTTTTCTTCAAAGACGTTCCTCCAATGCAAAACGCTCGAGTCTAAACCCTATTGCACTAAACATGATAAAGTCACTTTTAAAAATGTCAAAACTCCGTTAAAACAGATCACAATCAGATATATTTACAGCTTTTTACTTTTTATTCTGAGTGTAGTCTTTAGGAAAACGACGATTTTGATTGTACCATATTATCGCGACTTTGTCGCCGTGTATTAGCCATATAACCACAGACCACATTTATATGTGGTATGTGGTTCTATGGTTATCCATAGAACCACAGACCCATATAACATTAATTGGCATAAACACAGACCATCAGCATAAGTGCTGCCATAATATTCTTTCATTGGTTACCATTCTGTTCGAGATTATAAGAAAAAATAAAAAATAAAATGCTCTAAAATAACAGAAAATCCACTAAAAATGGGCTATCCCATTGTTTAGGCAAACATCAATCAGATAAAATAATTACAATTTTTAAAACGATACAAAATAATCTACCAATTTAGATTTATTCTAGCTACTAGGTAGATTAAATATAAAATGGTAACACTAAACTGAGAGACGGGAACTATATAATCAAAAAAGATTCCCTAAATATTTTATTTTTATTTATTTAATTTATTTATTTAATTTATTTGAACCACCAACAGAATTACAAGTAATAGGTATACAAAATGTTCAATGGCTTAGGCACTAGGTAAACATGCAATTCAAATTATAGGTAGTTACATCGTGCACATAAGAAAAGTCGTACATAAATAACATAAGTTTACATTAGGCAAATATTAAGATTACCAAAGCAAGGCTACGAAAAATCAATGAAAATATCTATCTATAAATATATTTAAAAAACTAGATAAAAGGAGAAATAAATAAATAAAATGCTAAATATTACAATACAGGGTCAAGATAACAACACAAATCTGACAATATGATATCAAGAGTCAAGTGATTTGAGTAGTTTGATTTTGAATTTTTGTAATTTTCCACAAAACAAATCAATGGACTTGTCCTTTATTGTAAATTCCCTGTAAAGTCGGCTTAGCCTGGGTACAAAGGAATGATGGCCAAGATTGGTTTTGTGGGCTCGATGGGTGAGCAGTGAGATAGGATACCGAGGCATTCGTGAGGGGACTTTGAAGGATATTTGGCTCAACAGTTCCGGGTTATCCATGGTACCGTTTACAAGTTTATGTAAGAAAACCATGTCTTGCATTTTTCGCCTATCCGAAAGTGAGTGCAAATTAAACTTTTTTAGCCTAGAGATATATGGTAATCTTTTATCGCGTCCAAATAAGTAAAATTGTGTGAATCGCCTCTGTATACTTTCCAGACGATCCTTATGGATCTGGTAATTGGGGTTCCATATTACCGTGCCGTACTCGAGTTTGCTTCTCACTAGTGTCGCAAAAAGTATTTTTTTAGTTAAATCATTTTTAAATGGTTTTGCATTTCTAAATAAGAAGCCCAGCATTTTTCGCGCAGATCTGCAGATATTTTCGATATGAACATTAAAGCGTAGTTTGGCATCAATGGTAATCCCTAGATCGCGGACAGATTCCAGTTTTTGGAGCGGACTGTTATTAATTGTGTATTTGCCCTCGATTAGCGAGCGTTTTCGTGTAAAGCTAATATAGGAACATTTAGTGGGATTCAGGTCCATACCATTAGTTTTACACCAGTCAGCAACCCTACTTATATCTTCTTGTAATAACAATGCATCATCCTGTTTTGTGATTTCCTTTGCCAATTTCAGGTCGTCCGCGAAAATTAAACACTTAGAATTTAGTATGCAGTTAGTAATATCATTTATAAAGATGTTAAATAAAAGGGGTCCCAGGATAGATCCTTGCGGCACGCCTGACAATGCACTGTATAACCGGGAAGAGTGTCCTTTAATTGCTACGTATGAGCATCGATCCACTAGATATGAAGAGAGCCATGATAAGAGTGATCCACCTAGTCCAAAGGAAGAAAGTTTTGCAACCAATAATTTATGATTGACCTTGTCGAAGGCTTTAGAGAAATCTGTGTAGATTGCGTCCACCTGTTTACGAGAGTCGACCGAGGCTGTAACAAAGCTCACGAAGTTCGCCAGATTAGTTATGGTAGATCTTGAGCTTACGAAACCATGCTGTGCCTCTGAGAGCTCACGGAGAACGTGGCGTGATAATATTGGCTGTACCAGAGACTCAAATACCTTCGCCAAAGTAGACAATATCGAGATGGGCCTGTAATTCGTAATATTTTCACGACCACCTTTTTTATAAACGGGCACTATTCTTGCACGTTTCCAAAAAACTGGGAAAGTTCCAGTATGCAAAGATTTGTTATATATCATACATACAGGTAACGATAGTGAGTTTGCACATTTTATAATCAGCAATGGAGGAATATCGTCCGGCCCTGCACCTTTCTTTGCATCAAGTCTCTTTAATTTTATAAGTACTTCCTTGATAGTGAAGTTAAAATTGCAGAGAAAATTGTCAGAGTTGACAGGTACATGAGGGTTGGTAACAGGTGGGTCGCCTGAATCGTAAACAGAGGCAAAAAAGTCTGCGAACAAATTACACATACTGGGACCGTCAGTGGCGATCCTATCAGCAAGCATCATCTTTGCTGGATAAGTATTAGGCGATTGTTTTACATTTTTTAAGTGAGTCCAAAAGTATTTAGGATTTTTTGATAAATTGTTTTCTATCGATACAATATATCTATCATAGCATTCCTTGATTAGGTTATTGCTGTCACTTCTTAGAGATTCGAATTTGAGTATATCTAATGGATTTTTGTAGATTTTTGCTTTTACCCTATACCTATTTTTAAGTTTTAACATCGAAATAAGTTTATTGCTATACCAAACAGGAAATTTGCTATTTCTGGGTTTTGTTTTTGGAACGTGTTTTTCAATAATGGAGTTGAGTTTATCATAGAATATAGTAAGCATTGCATTAACATTATCACAGTTTAGAAATAGGTCAATCCATGGTGTATTGTCAAGATCTTTTACTATAGCGTCATAGTCGGCCTTGTAAAAATTGAATTTTTCAACAACCTTTTCATTTACTATAGCCACCTTATCTAATTTAATATTTACCAATAGAGGTGGGTGATGATTGTCGACTATACTAATGGGATTCAGACTTTTGTTAACTATGATTTATACCTAGGTTCAATTAATTAAGGTGAAAACTTGATAAAATATAAAAAATAAGCAAATTCCTTTCATCTTTACCTTACTTGTGTACAATCAAGATGTGATCTGTACTAATTTCGCCATTGCCCTTTCTACGAACGATTGCATACAAAAGCCACGATTTAAAATAAATTAATTTAATGCAATAAAGTTCTATAACATTGATTTAATGAGGAAGAATTTGAGTTTTCCTGGAAATTGGAAACCACACATACAATGAGACATACGGATGTGTAAGTAGATAAATATATATCTGTTAATTTTCCAACAGACTTGTACGGGCATAGTATTTAAATGCACTAACTTTACCTGTACAGGTGTCTCAGGTACGTATCCGCCGCCCATCAGAAGCAGTCCACCGACAGCAGTGATGCCGGATACAGCGTTCGTGACGGACATCAGAGGCGAGTGTAGAGCCGGCACCACGCCCCATACTGTGTGGTAGCCTACCACGCCTGGGAGAAACAGTGACAACTTTTAAACGGGGTTATTGAAGTGAAAACTTTAGCCGCGTTGAGCACTTTTTAGTAGGAGGTAAACTTGTGGATTCGCGTGACCGGGACCGAAATACTCGCGTTGTAACGAAGAAAAAAGGTCTTAAATATAAATATACTACATTCGTAATTAAACTTTAATGCCTTAGTTTTAAGGTTTATATTTAAACTAGCTGATGCCCGCGATTTCGTACGCGTGGATCGAGGTTTTGTTGTTCCCGCGGGAACTCTTGAATTTTCCGGGATAAAAAGTAGCCTATGTGTTATTCCAGACTATAATCTATCTCGGTGCCAAATTTCATCCAGATCCGTTCAGCCGTTCTGGCGTGATTGAGTAACAAACATCCATTTGAGGTTTTTTGGTTCCCGCGGGAACTCCTTAATTTTCCGGGATAAAAAGTAGCCTATGTGCTATTCCAGACTATATTCTATCTCTGTGCCAAATTTCAGTCAGATCCGTTCAGCCGTTGGCGCGTGATTGAATAACAAACATCCATACATCCATACATCCATACATCCATACATCCATACATCCATCCAAACTTTCGCATTTATAATATTTATTTGATGATTGATTATTTTGCCATCCCTATCTACTTGCCTATTTTTTTATTAAAAACATAAAATAGATAAGTAGACAGGGATGGCAACATACATATAGACCTATCATATTCTTAGTTCACTTACATAAATTAGGTATGTACCTACAACAGAGTTAGCTACACAAGGTTAGTTAATTTCCTTACTCAATAGATTGAGGCACGCGAGGCAAAAACAAAAAACGCAAATACAGAGTCCACAGGTGACCGGAGGGCTGGCAGTTACCTCGGCCAACATATAAGTTTGGCTATTCAGCGGGTTAACGCAGCCAGCATTCTGGGCACACTGCCTCATTGCAGCGGGATAGTTGATATTTTTAATGTTTAGTTTTTAGTTTTTAATTTAGATTTTAATTATATCTGTACTTATCATTTCTTTAGTCAATCAAGTTATTTATTATATATTAATTGGAAGGGAAATAAATAAAGTAAAATTAACTACAAAACAAGGCTTGGCAACCATCCAAATCTCCTGGCATGGCAATTGAGAAGGCATATACTTGATAATGTACAACTGACACTCATGGAGTGCTTCCCGCTGGGAAAGTTTTCCCTGCACGCCAATCTGTCCTTAAAATAATGTGCTCATAGTCCATCAACTGATCGCATGATAAAGCACATTTAAAAAATAACTATCAAATGTGTATTCTTACCCGACAATGCAAGTGTAGTTGTCATAGTTGTAAATGCAGGATTAGGAGACACAATTCCTAGTCCAATTAAACTAGCTAAACCTGTAAATAGAAAAATTTACGTAAGTTATTTGTTTACCATGAAATATTTTTAATTCAAAAGAGACCAGTGTAGGACCTTAAAGCTTACCCGTGGAATACAGGAAGGTGTCCTTCAAAGTTTCGTTGAAGGGGTTCGGTGGTTCAACTTTGGCAGCCACAGCGGCTTTGACCGGAGTTTCTGCTGGGGGCATGCTTGGCGCGGGCGGTGGCGGCCACAAAAGTTCACCGGCTTTAAGCACTATGGCGCCGCGGGTAACCTCGTCCTCGAGGTTGATGTGAAAGTGGTCATTGTTACCTGAAAGAAGGTTCTGTACGATAAAAATGACGGCCTCACAGAGGCTATCGTCAGTATGTAGTGTCGCTACATACTGAAATTGGGCTAAAGAATTTTAACTATAGGATTTGTCAAATGACATATACCGACAACTGGATAATTTTGCAGGTAGATACAACACTATTATAATATACTTTACCAAGGTTGCCATATTATATATCAACAAGCCATTCCTAGGTACTGTTTTCCATCGATTTCATTATTTGTTAGATTTATTTTAATGCATAGTGATAAAAATGTAGACTGTGTAGAATGTGAGATATTATGCAAAAGAGTCAAAGAATATTTTGTTTAAGGGTCCTACCCTTGGCCGACATCTAGGCGTAGCTGTCAGCCGCTGTCAATTGTTTCTGTACACATACAACCACAGTCTACGCAGGCACACATAGAAGGATTCAGCCCCTACCACGGGAGCACACAATATGCGATCAACTATCTCACTATGGCACAAATAATATTATTTATTGATTGATAGCTAGATGATACTTACGGCTTCGTCTGCGTTCGTTATTTTTTTTTTATTTCTGCGGGAATTTCTCAATTTTTCGGGATAAAGGTAACTTATGTCCTTCCTCGGGATGTAACCTTACTCTATACCAACTTGGTTGAAATAATGGGCCGTTCAATTACACGTCTTTGGCATTTTTAATATTCATAGTATGGATTGTAGAGGTGCTTCTTGATAATATACCAACCGGCTGATTCCTGCTAACTGATTTATAACTATGAGTAGGTATAGGTAAAGATAGGTGTTTATTTGATAAAGGTTGTATGCTTAGGTAGAAAAATAAATTAAATTAATAATGGCGCTTAGTATTAGTAGTAGTTCTGCATGAATAGTATAAAAACGGTGTAAGACAGCACTAGGAGATTCCATTTCCATCTGAGATGTGCGATGTAGATGAAGTGGTTTGAGAAGTAACTAGTCAGCTTCTGTGTTCCATACTTCAACTAGTATAATGTGTAATGTAGGGAACATTATGGACGTAAGTAAGCTGCGTGAATGTCATGCTGTCATTCCCTCTCTCGTAATAAATACTTAGAAGGACGTGTTTCCTTTCCTCATTATGTGAAAAACTTCGTTGCTTAGTTGAACCCCTTTCCCCTAGAGCTAAGCTATGAAAATCAATTGATGCTGGTGGGTTTGAGACATATCCGTAACAACTAACGTAGCATCAACTGATGATTTTCCTAATGTTGCATGGAAACTATCCACTAACAGCCCACTAAATCAGAGTAATACTTGATACATTATGTATGTACATATATTTATGTAGCTCCCTATATATTGTGTATTATTTTCTAGGTACATTATTGCAATTTTTTTTTTCTTTTTATAAACTGCTGAGTTATTGTCATCTCTCCTCAGTAGAATCTCCTTTTCAAGCTGGGTAAAGTCCCGTTGATTCATCATAAATGACACAACTCATCCTAAAAAACCTATTTCCATTATTTATTTAGTTTTTGATGTGAAACTTTTATAGCACTTTGAAATGGAAAATAAAAATGCAATTTATTACTACAATATAAAGTTTATTAGTATAAAGTACCTAATATAATTGATATAAATAAAAATTATCCTTGTCACATTTTGACAAACCGAAGTTTTATGACAGCAAAAAAACGTTTATAATATCATGTAGGTACTGAATATGAGATAGCTGCACTTTTGGTAACTATCGCCAGGAAGGCTGATTCAGTATTAGGTGGGTGTAGGGCTCTCCACTGATGACGATAGTGAAGGTCTGCCTGCATGCAGATCAGCCTTTCACTAGATATGGCCGCTCAAACACGTACTATGGTTACCAAAAATGAACCATAACTAGGAAGGCTAATTCTTGTACAGTATTAAAGTATGCGCAGTACCTATGTAAACAGTATAAAAACTGACGCTATTCATCGGGCCGTTCACTAGACATGGCCGCTCAAAGATGTGTTGGCCTTCCTAGTCATTGTTAATTGTAGGCAACCTTAAGACGTCTTTGAGAGGCGTTTACGGCGTGAAAGCGGAAGAAACATACAAACAAACTCACTTTCCCATTTATAATATTAGTAAGGAAGTAAGGATAAGGATAACTTGATCATCGTTTAGAATTTCAAAGCTGCAATACGTAAATAACCAAAATGTTTAGATAGGAAAGATGAATGTCTTTTGTTGGTATAGTCTACTAATTATAAATTAATATTTTTTTACTTGTGTACAGATTATGGTGAGAGTAGGTACATGAAATGGTATAACTCTGATGCTATGATAATTAGCGGAAAAGTGTTGTAGGTACAATGAAATGAAAATTTAGTTGATTTGTATTGAGAAACGAATAATTGCATTTTGTGATAAAGCGCGAAACTTGTACAGAAATTATGTAGGTAACTAATGCATTTCTTTGCTTCTTCTCTGCAATCTGCATGTGATATTATGTGGAAGTGATATGGGATGACAGCTTTCAAGATTTCAGGAAATAAGAGTATAATTTTTGTTTGTTTTTTTCCAATGCAACGGCTTATTTTCTTTTTTATAATAGGCAGACCTTCTTTTATGTTTTCCCATCTGCAAAAATAATGAATCACAATAAATCATTCTAGATCCATGTCTAGATAATTTAAAAAATACATGGACTGATGAACTTTGCTGAGCTTTGATAAAAGCCTCAGGCATGTTTACGTCATTATGTCAAAAAATTAAAGTGTCGGTACATGGGTTTTACTGGCGTTGCACTCTCCATTATATTATGCGCTGGCTGTAAAAGTACGTGGTGACGTGTCTGTAAAAGTTTTACTTCAACAAACGTCAAATATGAAATCACACAATGATACAAAACCCAACAATCAGCGCAACAATACGAAAATCATCGCGGCCGACGCCATATTAATTTTTTTTTGAAGGGATCTTTTATTTCAAATATAACAAATAATCACACTGACTATTACTGTAGGTAACTAATAAAACAAATTATACTTACTTTTTTACAATAGTCACACACTGCAGAAGTAAATTGTTTTTGTACTCGACAGAAAGCAAGATTATCACTTCAGATCAGACGAAGCTATTTTGACAGCCTACGTGAGACTGAAAACTGCGAAGCAAGTTCTGCGCGTTCAGTAAAATATTGGATGAAGCTAGGCGGCGTGCGCACGTTTCTTTGTTTTATACAAAACAATAGAGAGGATTGGAAAAATTGTGCCTTTATGAGGGCTTTTGTTTTGTTTAAGTTATGTTTCATTCTATCTATCTATATAGGTACCTACTTATGATAAATCTTTGGAGTAATGTTTATTATGTATACAGACCCCAAAAATATTTATATAGAACTAGATGATTCCCGCGACTTCGTCTGCGTGGATTCATATTTTTGGATTCC
Organism: Erebia epiphron; assembly: GCA_963932025.1. NCBI lineage: Eukaryota > Metazoa > Arthropoda > Insecta > Lepidoptera > Nymphalidae > Erebia > Erebia epiphron. Next base: position 13,273,521 of record OZ009956.1, on the reverse strand, counting down.
TGCGGGAACTCTTCAATTTTCCGGGATAAAAAGTAGCCAATGTCCTTCCCCGGGATACAACCTATCCTTGTACCAAATTTCATCAAAATCGGTTGAACAGATACATTTTTTTGATTCCCGCGGGAACTCTTCAATTTTCCGGGATGAAAAGTAGCCTATGTCCTTCCCTGGGATGTAACCTATCTCTGTACCAAATTTCATCAAAATCGGTTGAGTAGTTGGGCCGTGAAAGCGTAGCAGACAGGCAGACAGACACACTTTCGCATTTATAATATTAGTATGGATATGGATATTTTTATATACTTAGGTACTGCTACAAAGTTAGCCCTAGTTTCCGATCTCACCTGATGGTAAGTGATGATGCAGTCATAGATTGTAGCAGGCTACTACACGGCATGTTACCTGAATGCTACATCATTTGGCGGTACATCTTTCCCGGTAGGGTGGCAACTAACGACGGCCGAAGCCTCCCACCAGGCCAGACCAGGGAAATTCAGAAATTATAAATTTACAAACCCTGCCGGGGATCGAACCCGGGACCTCCGCACGTTAAGGCTGCGCAAAGCACTGCGCCGCACGGAGGTCGTCAGACCTACTACACACATATTATACTTAATCCATAATATCCATATTCCATACTAATATTATAAACGTAAAAGTGTGTCTGTTGGTTGCTTGTTTGTTTGGTTGTATGCTTTCACGACTCATCCGTTCAACCGATTTTGATGAAATTTGGTACAGGAGTAGGTTGTATTCCGGGGACGGACATAGGTTATTTTATCCCGGAAAATGAGAGTTTCTGCGGAAATCAAAAACCTTAATCCACGCGGACGAAGTCGCTAGCATCATTCAGTCCATACTAATATTATAAATGCGAAAGTGTGTCTGTCTGTCTGTCTGCTACGCTTTCACGGCCCATCTGTTCAACCGATTTTGATGTAATTTGGTACAGGGATAGGTTATAGTCTGGAATAACACATAGGGTACCCGGGATGGATAAAGGGTACATTTTATCCTGGAAAATTAAAGAGTTCCCGCGGGAATCAAAAATCCACGCGGACGAAGTCGCGGGCATCATCCAGTTTTCAATTATGTATTGGTCGTGGACCGTCATAATTTCAACTTCTTTGAATTTAGTTTTGTATATGGCACGAACAGCCCTTTTCTGCGAGACCAAAATAGAATGAACATCAGCATTAGGTACCCCATAGACCCGAAATTGATATTTCGCCAGTTTCCCCCTTCGGACGACTGTTATAAAAGAAAAAAATCTACTTAGACTGAGCTATAAGAACCAAAATACCCATTCAAAGTTAGTTTTAGTGGAGTTCGTGCACAAAACAGGCAAAATAAGACAGAGAATAAAATACCGTTTTGGGCTCAGTGAATAATAAAATAACCACCAATTAAATTTTCAAAATAAATATTTTATATACAGAAATCGTCCAGTTACATTTTTTTTATACGTATAAATATCGATGATTAGTTTTGTTCAATGGTAGTGGATGCATTGACGTTTGTGTACGGATACTAACAGTGACAAACGTCAGTTCAGGAGCAACGGGACGTAACCTCACGCCTTGAGAGCCCGCAGGCGTATGGGAAATGACTGTCGTATTTCATGAATATATAACGAAATTTTGTGATGCGCGCGCCCGTACTAAATTTGTATGAAAAATTCGTGCTGTAAAAATGAGGGATGTTTGGAACCAGATTGTAAAAAAACTAAGTTTTATTGAAAATATTATTTATTTAAAGTGTTTTTTGATCTTTTACGATCAATTTAAAATAACTTTTGTCTAAATAATGTCTCAAATTAAATCACAATAGTCGGAACGCGATAAGACCTTTTTGAGATTTCCATGAATTTCCCAATAATTTTCTGCCGTTACTATACGATTTTTTGACCACTTTTTTTAATTACATCATACTATATCTCAATGAGTAGCGAATGGTATTTATTCGATAATGAAATTTTAATTTTTGCTATACTAAAATGTCGGAACAGAAAAGGATGTTTCCCCCTATTACAGTACATCCGTCCTTAATAAAGATTTCCAAACATCAAAAACATATGCTTATCTTATCGTACAAGTTCTCATAATTAATTTATTTATATTATGCTGGGAAAAATTATGTAACCTGAAATCCAATAGTTTTACCTGGAATTATACTAAGTAAATTCTATCTGTCGCGTTATATTTAAATTAACTCTGATGAACCGAGGACGTAATAATTTCCATAAATTCATTGATTATCATGAACTAAATGGGTATATTATCAGAAATCAGAAGTATTGTAGGTACCTATAATATTAGTATCGAAAGTCGTATGAGATAATTTCAAATTACTAATTAGTACAAAAATATCGACTGACCATGTTATTATCATTTAAAATTACGCATTATGATTAGTGTACTATATGATATTGAAAAGATTTAAGTTTAGAGTCCGAGTATAATATTATATGTCTTAATGATCCTTTAACAGTTATTATTGACTTACAATTAATTATCTATGTTTTTTTTTTTTTAGGTGTGTTTGTTTCAGTACCTATGATGTGATAATAATCATAATAACCCTGTGCATTCCGCAGTCGGGTAAAAAGATAATAATTACGTAGGCACCTAATTATAATGAGTAAATAAATTAATGACAAACATTCATACGTGTAATGTTATCTTTAGAATACTCGAGAAATTTATTCCTTCCAACTACGAGTACATTATAATATATTTTATTATTTGTTACCTACTCACCAAGTTTATTTCCAAAATATATATCAATCTACATTTTAAAACAATTTCATGATTTTGTAAGAATTAAACTTCGGTCCAGAAGTGTCACAATTATGGGATGGTTTTTAGTAAATTTTTGATACGGCACAATGTATTCCGTAAATATCCTTGCAAGAGATGTGTCCAGGTAGTGGATTTCTATCAGTTTAGAGTCTTAGATGACGACGGATTTATTAACGGCCGCTTGCGGCTTCGTTCTCCGGAACATGCGGCTCTATCCTTTGTCCACATTATAAAGGAACATGTGAGCGAAATTTCGGCTTTCTAGGTCCATGGGTTTGGGCGTTGATGAGTCAGTCAGGAACTTGGGATTTTTTTTTATTGTATGTGATTTTATTTTACTCACCTATACTAAACAGAAAGGCGGATATGTTGTTCGCGTAGAGTGTTGAGGCATGCGCGGGCATTCTGCTCGGCAAGTCTGTGAGGCCGATGTGTGTGACGTCATACACCTTTGTGATCTTTCCCTTGGTAGTGGTTTGTACATTGCCCCCCATTTCAGCTGCCAGATCCACTATGACGCTGCCGGGTGCCATGTCCCGCACAGCATCCTAGAAGGAAACAATAAAATTATACTTACTTCAATATCTCTTGAAATTTTCTAATCTTATAACTTGTACCTAAATAAGTCCATAACTAGAAATTCTCTGATCTTAGTAAGGAATGGGAGCAGTAAAAGGCGAGCAAATAAATGTACATTCACCGCCCCACGTAGTTACTTAAAAATCGATTAGGATGCCTGTATCTTACTCACTGAGGAGTTTCGAATTCCTGTTGGCTAACTGTCCAGACTAACAGTTTTGTAAGCCTAGAGTAAAGGTAAGACAAAAATTTGTGCTTACAACATATTATGCAAGTAGTAAGTAAGTACCTACTTGCATAATAGATAGGTAGTAAAAATCTCACCTCTAAAATAAGCACAGGGGCAGGTTTTCCAGGAATGAGGGCTGTGCTAATAACTACGTCAGATGTCCTAGCTTCCTTGCCTAATAGTGCTCGTTCAGCATTGAGGAACTCCTCACTCATTTCCTTGGCGTATCCCCCTGCGCCTGCTCCTTCTTCCTGAGTGTGCAACAAACAAAATACATGTATGTATTAGATATCTACATTATATATAGTTCAGTTTGTATCATAGTAAAGGGCACCCCAAATCCCAGACGTTAATTAAAATATTATTTTTAAGAAAAATTCCTCATTAAATACTGAGGGTCGTGATCCCTTTAATCAAATAATGGTAGGAGTTTTCATGGGATAATAATGCGGTGGGTTCCCACTTTTAATTTAGTTTACTTAGAGATTCGACAGGCACCTACTTCTATTACGATTTTTAGTCAAAGAAGTGCTATTCGATTCGTCACCACTGTTGGAAGAAATTCTGCAGCAATGTCATTCTTCATCCGAGGAAGTATACTTAGTTAGGTAGTCTCCAATTCGTGCGTAATTTTTTAAGAGCGTAAATGCACAATCAATATAATCTTTTCATTCTTTCTCAGATATCTATATTAAACGTGTCGAAAGAGATAAGTTTTGTCAAGAAGGCACCTTATAATACTTTCATGCATAACAATGCACTTGAAAGTTGAAATAAAACGATAAAAGTTATCTTGTTTGCATTTTTTATTTGATCAGTTGCATAAGTAATATTTAGGGGGATTCGAATCCGTCGCTTTTTGCAGTGCTACATGCGTATGACTGTCTATAGAACTACCAAGGTAAGTACTCGTTGTTTGACGGCAATGTAGTTTTAACTTACTACTACTAGTTGTTACATCTTACTGTTCCTATGTAATTCGTATGTAAATCGGTCTTTAGTATCTATGAAGCATTTGCGTGGGCATGCGCACAACCTGGCGGCAAATCTCTAGGGAAAATACCTTTTAACTTTTCTTAAAAGGTAATGCCATTATCAAATGCAAGAAAGAGTGTGAACCCACTAACTTACGACCTGTCAATTAACTGATTTTGACACCCGATTAGCACTATTTTTTACTCTACATACTTACATGATACATATTACACTTATCCTATATCAAGAGAGTAGGAACCTAGGTATATATAGGTTGGTATATCCAGACGAGGTGTAAGCGGCTTTATAAAGAAAAAAAAAACACACTGCCATGTTAATTAGTAGGTATACTTATATAGCTAATTTCTCACAACCATAAACTATAAACAAGCGTGGTGTTTATTTAGTTCATTTACACTTCTTTGTATTTACATTTGCCACCTAGATTATATGCAAATTGTGTAACCCATGTTTGCCTAGAATTATAGGTAGGTACACTTATATGTCCACATTATCCAAAAGACCTTGAGATATTTAACATGATGTGTTCATACAAATATATTAAAAAGCATCAATCAACTATTGTTTATCACAAGATTTGGAAAGAAAACTGATAAATAAGTGACAACTGACAAGTAAAGATAGAAGAAATGAAGCGCACAGTAGGTGAAGGATACAATCACAAACATTTGGTGATAAGTAAAAGTTTATCAAGGTGGGCCAGGGGTTTACTGGATAAACACGTTAGCATAATTTTTTATCAAAAACTGCTGTACCAACTACCAAACGGTAAATCAAAGATTCTCTATTTTTTATTAATGATCTAATTGCATTTTAATCTTATCTTTCATTTCCTCATTTATAATACTTAATATTATAAATGAGGAAGTGTGTCGGGTCGGGTGGCTGCTACTCTTTCACGGCCCATCTGTTCAACCAATTTTGATGAAATTTGGTATGGAGGTAGGTCACATCCCGGGGAAGAGTTCCCGCTGAAATCAAAAATCTTAATCCACGCGGACGAAGTCGCGGGCATTATCTAGTATTATTACATCTATATTAATTATAACCTACTATGGTATCCTCAAAAATGTTATGATGAGCTATTTAAAACATAGAAAACAAACTAATAATGAATAACTCCTAAAGTAAACATACAGTTTTAAACATTCAGTTAGACTGTTCAGCTAAATCGTAATGTGTGTAGTAAAAACTGAAAACTGTACTGTTAAAATAAAACTGAACTGATAACTGACATTTAAAACTGTAGGTACGATTGTAATGGTTTGTATAGCGTAGGTACCTTAAAATAGCTTGGAGCTCCTTAATTTAAGTATTGTCAGTAACTGAGGGTATTTACGAAGGAACAGACGTTACTGAAAATAGAAAACCATCTATAATATCTATGAATATCTTACTGATGGTTCAATGTATGGGATACTTAAAACGTGCTTTGTCAATAAAAATGAGAGCTAGATAAAATTATACTTTAAACAGAGCAGTCACGAGTGGACTGATTACTATTATAATTACCTACCACACATCCTGACCATTAGTGTTTACCGTGCGACTGAGTACCTAGCCAGATATAAAACATTGTTGATTGTACACAGTATTTGAAAGCGCATAAGTAACCTTTTTTCAGCCATCCATCCATTATTATATACTAAAACCTTCCTGAAAGTACGTAAAAAACGATAGTAGAAAATTCATTAGAATCAGTTAATTAGTTTCCGAGAAAATCATTAACAAACTAACATACATACGGGTCGAATACAGAACATCCATTTTGAAGTCTGCTGAAAGGAGACTAACCTTGATGTCCATAGTGATGAACTGCGCTCCCAGGCTCTCGATTTGCTCGCGTACGGCTGGACGCGTGTCAAAAGCCCGCACCGCGGCGCCCATACAACGAGCCTGGGCGGCCGCAGCCAAGCCGGCCACACCTCCGCCTATAACCAGCACCCGGCAAGGAGGCACGCGGCCCGCTGCCGTCATCTGACCTACAAGTTTCCAAGGATTTTTGAAGTGAAAACTTCTTTAGGCGCGTTGAGCACTTCTTGGTAGGGGGTAAAAATGTGACATACGCGTGATCGACACCATTCTTCTTAAGACAAAAGGTCTTATGTATAATAATATAGTACATTCGTAATTAAACTTTAATGTCTTAGCTTTAAGGTTTATATTTGAAATATTATTCATTTAATTAGAATTTTTTTTTAATTACCTAGAAAAGAATAATTAAATATTCGTTTTCACCTCTATTGGCAGTCCCCATGACTGCCAATTTTTTTTTTAAATTGCTGCATAACTTCTTTGGACGCGACTTTACTGTAACCCGTTGCCGTAGTTTCTCGTGCCCTAAAATCCCTTACTTCACTCAGGATTCCAACTTAGAAACACTCGCTACACTCGTGATTCTATTATGAATCCTTTTCTCGCTCAGATTCAAACTAGGTACTCACAACAAAAACAAGCTTTGCTATCTTGTTGAACAAATAATTTTTTTTAACCAATAAGTATAAACTAACAAAGCAGGAAATGGAGAATGAATTTTACCATTGGAGACAGTTTAGCACTTGACCTAGGGTCTCTATGATGATTGATGACACAAATGTCGCATGTGTGGCCCTTTGGAGGTCAAAGTATGTGATGATGTAGTTGTAAAGATAAAAATGCAATAGATAATTAATGTAATGGGAGAACATAGCAATCACACCAGAAGTTAAGGTAGTACTTAGTAAAGATTCATACCAGAAAAGAAACGTGGAAAATGTGCAGCTGCCTCAATGACCGCTCGGTACCCAGCTACATTTGCCATTGAACTCAGAGCGTCGAATACTTGGGCTCGACTTATACGCGGTATACAATCCATTGCTGGAAAATAATACAGTATACCAGTCACCTAATGGATAAACACTTATAAATGTAATTAACAACCTACTTCATTACAAAAAAAAAATTTTTTTGGACAGCGGGTAGTTGTGATTTCGGAATTAAAACTTACCAAATGCGTTTATCTTTTTAGCTGCCAATTTTTGCAAGAGGTTATCATTCTGAGCCGGATATAAAAACGATATAAGCGTAGATTCTTCAGTTACATTTTGAACCTCACTTTCAGCCATCGGTCGAACTTTTAAAATTATATCTAAAAAAAGAAAATGAAAATTAACAGCCATTTCTAGGTCAGGTACCTGTTAAACATATTTGTGCACAATATAATAATTGTCTTTACTTGATTGATAGGTATCCTTTAATGAAGTAATTTTTGCGCCAGCTTCTTCATATGTCTTGTTTGGAAAATTTGCTAGCACTCCAGCATTTTCTTCTATATTAACGCTAAATCCTTTTTTTACTAATTTACTAACTACTGCCGGTACTACTGCTACCCTAGAAACATAATTAAATGAAACATACATGAACAATCAATGACACACATACATTAGAAATTTTTAATATTGGACAGCATGTGCATTGGTATCTTTGTAATTAATTAATGCAATGAAATGCTTGATTGACTCCAATAGTAGCACATTCAGTTACTTAAGATAAATGAAGAACAGAATACACATGTTCTTCAACAAAGAACTACAGCTATGGTAGGTATGAGGTAAACACAGTTATTTTGATTTATATTCTTTTGGTTCTTCTTCTTTTTTAGGGTTCCGTACCTCAAAAGGAAAAAAACTCGCGCACCGAGGGTTCCGTACAAACCTGTAGTAAGTTTTAAATTAAATGTTTTTTTTAAATATTTGAGTTGATTGAATGAAAGGTAAATTGCGGTTTACGATTTATGACGTATTAAAAAAAAACTACTTACTAGATCTCGTTCAAACCAATTTTCGGTGGAAGTTTGCATGGTAATGTACAACATATATTTTTTTTACGACTGCCTCGTTGGTCTAGTGGTTAGCATGTTCGACTGCGGCCGACGAGGTCCCGGGTTCGATTCCCGGGTCGGGCCATAGTAAGTATTGGGTTTTTCTGACAAGAAATTCTCAGTACTAGCCCGGAGTAAGGAAGTTGGCGGTGTTTCACCCTCGTGCCTCGGAAAGCACGTAAAGCCGTCGGTCCTGCGCCTGATCTCTCTCCGGTCGTGTCGGATTTTCCGTCCCATCGGGCTATGAGAGTAAAGGAACAGAGGGTGCACCTGTGTATGCGCACACACTTGTGCACTATAATATCTCCCGCGCAGATGGCTAATCTCTCTGGAGATAGGCCGCCGTGGCCGAAATTCGGTCGGGAGGAGGACATATTTTTTTTAGTTTTATCATTCTCTTATTTTAGAAGTTACGGGGGGGGGGGGGACGACGACACACATTTTACCACTTTGGAAGTGTCTCTCGCGCAAACTATTCAGTTTAGAAAAAAATGATATTACAAACCTCAATATCATTTTTGAAGACCTATCCATAGATACACCACACGTATGGGTTAAATGAAAAAAAAAATTTTGAGTTTCAGTTCTAAGTATGGGGAACCCCCAAAATTTATTGTTTTTTTCTATTTTTGTAAGAAAATCTTAATGCGGTTCACAGAATACATCTACTTACCAAGTTTCAACAATATAGTTCTTATAGTTTCGGAAAAAAGTGGCTGTGACATACGGACGGACAGACAGACAGACAGACAGACAGACAGACAGACAGACAGACAGACAGACATGACGAATCTATAAGGGTTCCGTTTTTGCCAAATTTGGCTACGGAACCCTAAAAACAGCACACTTATAGGATCACTTTGTTGTCCGTCCGCCTGTCTGTCTGTATGTATCAAGCTGAAATTCATATCAAATACTCAGGTCTACTGTCCCCTGGAGCTGTGAAAAAATCAAACTTCTAAGCCAACGCAATCAAAAGATACAGCCGTTTATGCTGCAAATTTTCGACACTCGCAAGTCAATTTTCCTGTGAACTCCGAATCTTGAAATTTGGAACAAAGTTACGTCTTATAGCACGTATAAAGGATAAAATAATATAAATAATTTTAAACTTACTACAGGTTTGTATGGAACCCACAGTGCGCGTGTCCGACTCGCACTTGGCTGGTTTTTATTTTATTTAAACTCCACAAGTTAGCCCTTAACTGCAATCTCACCTGATGGAAAGTGATGATGCAGTCTAAGATGGTAGCGGGTAAACTAGTTGGGGGATGGCAGGTATATTAAATCCACACCCCTATCAGTTTCTACACGATACTGTTCAAAACTATATTTCAATATTAATTTATGTTATTGTAAAGATACACACCTCCGTTCATCCTGCCATATTTCCTTTGGTACTCCAACACTTAGTTTTGTGTATGGGACTCCTTGAATGGGTGGCGGTGTTGAGGATGAGCTGAACAGTCTTCGGTGCCATGACTTGGGTAGCGGCTTGCCAATGCGGAGAACTCTCACGCAGCCGCACATTTTGATTACAGCTCACTTTTCCTAAAATAGATTCATAAGTGATGCAGATCTAATAATCAAATCAAATCAAATAATCTTCTTCTTCTTCTATCTATATATATAAAAGCGAAATACCACTCACTCACTGACTAATCACAATATCTCAGGAACTATAAAGCGTACAGACTTGAAATTTGGAAGGTAGATTCCTTCTATGGTGTAGACGCCAGCTAAGAAAGGGTTTTGAGAAAATCCACCCCTAAAGGGTTAAAATAGGGGTTGGAAGTTTGTATGAAAGTCCTGTGTTTTTGAAGTTAGAGACATGAAAATTGGCAATTAAATTATTAGTTATAAATAATAAAAACCTGTTTTTACAATTTTACGAAAATGTACCCCAATAGGGGTAAAATGGGGGTTGGAAGCTTACATAAGGGTTCCAAGTTTTTGAAGTAAGAGACTTGAAAATCGGGATTTAGGTTATTAGTTTTAAGTTATAATAAACTGTATAAGCAATTTTAGGAAAATCCACCCCAAAAGGGGTGAAATGGGGATGAAACGTTACATACAAATTTTATGACTTTGAAGTATAGACATGAAAATTAGCATTTAAGTTATCAGTTTTAAATAATAAAAAAACCTGCTTATGCTATATAAAGCCTCTATAGATAGGCTGTTTGCAGCGGGAAAATTTCATAATCTCATAGGAAATCAACAATTGTACGCGGACGAAGTCGCGGGCGACGTCTAGTAAATATTATAAATGCGAAAGTTTGGATGGATGTATGGATGTTTGTTACTCAATCACGGCTGAATGGATCTGGATGAAATTTGGCACTGAGATAGATTATAGTCTGGAATAACACATATGCTACTTTTTATCCCGGAAAATTAAAGAGTTCCCGCGGGAACCGAAAACCTCAATCCACGGGACGAAGTCGCGGGCATTAGCTAGTTTAATATAATTTTACTACCTACTTTTACAACAACGCAGATAAGAAATTTTGTAGTAAACTGTAAATAATAGTTATTTGTTTTCCAAGATAGCAAAGTTCGTTTCTGTTGCGAGTGCCTAGTTTGAAATTTGAATCCCGACTTCCAGTTCCCGAGCAAAGGCAAACGAAGGATTTTAGAGCATAGAATATAAACTAGTGATTCTAAGTTTGAATCCTGAGTGAAGTAGGGAATTCAAACTTAGAATCAAAGACACAAGAAACTCAAACAAAATAGCTTTGTTAACGTGTGATACCTACATTCAACCTTAGATAATATACACGAATAATATACACGACGTATAAGAATTCATTGCATTCAACTTTTCCTCTCAATAGCGAGAAAACGCAAGACACAAGCAGGTAAGAAAATATACGTAGCTGCCCTAGATCGAACACTATAATTTAGCAACATATTTACCTAAAGTAAAAATTTTCTCACTAGAACTATCATTTAATTAAAAAATTGTTCAAAATACAGCGAATCACGAACCAAAACCCCGCCAAGTTGTTAACAGAGGTTTTTGAATGTTTTTGAATTCTAAGCATGCCACTTTATATCGTGTAATCTGTGGCTACATCGTACATGGTCGATACTTTATAGTCTGTGACTCTGTGCCAACTGCCAGTTGCCACTTGTGGCAACGGTGGCAACTGGCACCTTAGACCACTATGGGCCTGAGATTAATAGGTAATTTAGTGATGTGCCGGATATCCGTATCCGTATCCGCGGGTGACGAAAGATCCGTATCCGGACGGATTTTTGCCGGATCTTTTATCTTATTAATTAATTTTCAATACAAAAAAGGTGATAAGGTAGCAATGAAAAATCAATTATTTGGCATCTTTATATTGCAAACATTTACGGAACTCTAAAAAGTTGGCTTGGAGTATTTTCCCCAGTATTACCTATATACGTATCGTCTATGGGAGTATTGTGCGTGCGAACACAGCCGAAGTTATGGCAATCAGAGACAAGTTAACCAGATGGCAATGATGAATGAAGTATGAACCGAAGCGTTGGTAAGCAGGTGCAGGAAAGTACAATAGGATCAGTGGTAAACCAGTTTTAAATAATTGTAGTTAATCTATGGTGGTAAAAAAAAAACTTTGCAGAACCCGATGAACGTTACCTTCATTTCTTTTTGAATCGTGCAATGTAAAAAGTGTGTATTGGGCTTGGAGTAATGTGTAACCTATAGGATTATGACTATGACTACGACTATGACTACTTCCATACTAATATTATAAATGCGAAAGTGTGTCTGTCTGTCTGTCCGTCTGTCTGTCTGTCTGTCTGTCTGTCTGTCTGCTACGCTTTCACGGCCCAACTACTCAACCGATTTTGATGAAATTTGGTACAGAGATAGGTTACATCCCGGGGAAGGACATAGGCTACATTTTATCCCGGAAAATTGAAGACTTCCCGCGGGAATCAAAAAAATGTATCTGTTCAACCGATTTTGATGAAATTTGGTACAGTTAGAGGTTGTACCCCGGGGAAGGGCATAGGTTGCTTTTCATCCCGGAAAATTGAAGAGTTCCCGCGGGAATAAAAAAAACAATCCACGCGGACGAAGTCGGTATCATCTAGTTAATCCTCGGTGCACCTACCTAGCTACATTTAATTTTTCCGTTCGAGCAGAGTTTAAGACAAAGTACGGTCCAGAATAAAATTTGATCGAAAAGGCAATTGAAATATAATTTTAGTGAATTCTTACCTTTAAGATTATCACGTTCCGTTTTCGATATTTAGCATTTGCAATAGGTATTATTACAAAATATCACTAATTACAAGTTTTGAACACTTATAATATTATAATATTGACGTTAGCAGGACGTGTTGATTTTACAACGACGAGCAACGAGGCAGACTAGCCAGCCTAACTACAAAAAGCACAGATTAATGCACTGAAGCCGAAGGACGGACGAACTTCCCTGAGTATATATTTTGTTCTGTGCGGACGAAGCGCGGAGCGCGTGGAGCAGCGTGGAGCGCCTGGTGACGTGCCTGCCGGCCGGCCTCGTTCGCTCTCACTCTGTCACAGAATAAAAGAATCGCAGATCGTACAAATACGATAAAACGTTTTTGGAACGAAGTTCCTTATCGCGCGTTACGAAAGGCTACGGAACGGCCGTGTTACGGAAAAAATTAAGACCAAAAGTTGTAACGACACTTTATATGAAAAGATGATTTTGGTTGCTATGACTACTTGTGTTGTTGACTTCAAGTTGTTGAAAATAAAAAGGCGTAATACTTTTAAAGAATTATGTTTTCAATAGTTACATAGGCTAGTTATTTGTCCAAGGGACGATCGGTGGAACGAAGTTCCTTTCGATTAATTAGTGAAGGAATTGTAATAAAATTTACACAGAGAAACACGCGCACGCCACACGGCTTACAACTATAGCAAAAAGTGTCGTTACAACTTTTGGTACTTTGTTCCTAATTGGCTCCTAAAATTCACAAATGGAGTCGTTTTATTTATTGTGAAAAAATGTGATACAAAAAAGGTTCCTATGTTCTAAACAAAGCTTTTGGGTTATTCCATAAGTAATATTTTTATTAGAACCTACCTTGATATTATGATATTTATCATTGATTAATGATGGTCACACTCACATGACACATCTATCATAAATCATATTAATAAATAATATAATTAATTTAGTTTAACAGTGCCTATAAGATTGCACAGTTCTAGTTTAAATTAATATTTATAAAACTTCGGAGAGTAGAATCCAACAACTGAACTAGGAGTAATAAAATTAAATACGAGTGTATGTAGGTACTTAAATACATACAAAAAGTTATTTTTATCCTTTTTATTACCTTCAACAGTAGGTAGGTAATATTATTCAGATCTGTTTTTATGACATGTCTGCACTTATCGTATTGTAATCTTTGATAATTTTATATACTTAGGTATGTGTACCATTTACGCTGTCGGCTGTGCGCATACCAGCGATTGACACGTTTACTTGCGAAGTCGTAAGTGAAAATTATAAAATAGACTGATTAGATTACAGCACCTTTTTCAGTATTCTGAGAGAAAATAGCTAATAAGCATGGCTGGGAATAACGCAAAGCGTATAATCAAATATGTGTCTGAACAAACTGTCATTTCGGCGAGACATTGTAAGTACCACCCCCACTATTATTTACCAACCCTAGATTATCAGTATATCTGAAGATCTAAATCATTATCTGAAATTCTGAACCTAAATAGATACAGTAGGTATTTCATTAAGTGTGTTTTAATTTATAATTTGATGATTTAATAACGGTTCTAAGAGGTTAGGTCTTTTTTTTACTGGTAACTCTCCTACTGTCAATTGTTTTATTTATTTTATTTACTAAAGTAGGTACCATAGAATAATTCTTTATTCAATAATTATTATTAGTATTAAAATTAATAAAATTACTATTAATAAATACTTATAGAAATTTCACATATTTTCTTTTGCCATCAGATTTTTGCAAGATTATAAAAAGAAGTTTATTGTCTGTTTACAATTACATTATATAATATATAATAAATTAAATAAATGAGAACTTAGGAGCATGAGATGTGAAATATAGGCTTCCGTTCATGGGTAAGGGGAAGGTCTTATTAAATAGGTATGCTTCTATAAATATTCTTATTTTTATTTTGTAATGTACAGTTTAAATGTATCAGTGTGTATTAGATTATGTTAAATAAGTTTTGCTACATTACAATACATATTTAACAAGAATCCAGCTAAATATATTTTTGATTTGTCCTTGACAATCCAGTGGTGAGAAGTAACTTTGCCGCTTTAATTATGCTCAAAATCCCATTTACGTTTTTTTTAGATGGCACAGCCAAAAGGGTGGTGGCATCAAAGCCTGTTGTGGAAATGGATGGTGATGAGATGACTCGGATCATTTGGGAAAAAATTAAGGAGAAACTAATCTTTCCTTATGTTAAGGTAAGTTTTATTTCAATCAGTTTATTTTTGCATAGTACTTTGTGGCTTGTTTAATTGTTTACAATCTCCAAACTAAAGTTAAAATTTCAAAAATGTATTACTATCACTTTTATTTTGCCCTCTGCAGGAATGCATGACACTAGATTCAGAATTTCAGGCCCATAAAAAGTATAGTTTAGAAATTGTCTTCAGAATTAGCCACAGTAAGAAAATTAAATTATCATTGTTTTCTAAATTTAAATAAAAAAACCGGCCAAGTGCGAGTCGGACTCGCGCACCGAGGGTTCCGTACTCAAGAAGTAAGTCAATCAGGCAAAAACCAATATGTTTATTTGACGACGAGTACTTAGAAGAACTTGCGTATATCCCTATCTTTGATGGTAATAATTACCTTTGTTAATGAACCGCAAAACTAACTTTGTTTGTAGAGGTTTACTGTTAATATCAAAAAAACTATGCTAGTTAGAGCATTGGCTATAGTTTTCCTGTAAAATATACATAAATTACTATTGACCATAATTATTTCAGATTTTTCGATTGGTAAACTCCGGAGATAAGGGGGGGGGAACGGTATTTTTTTAGACTTTTTCCCCGATAAATCAAAAACTATCATGACTAAAAATAATTAAAAATCTGTTTTAGAATGTACAAAGTAAACCCTTTCATATGATACCCCACACAGTACAGTTATCTCACTTTTAAATTTCAACCCTCCGATTTTCCCCCCTTTTTAAATAAGAACAAAAATAATTTCCAATTTTTTTTAATTCCAGTGTCTTTGGGCCACTAATATACACAACTATTCCAAATTTCATGTCGATAGCTTCGGCAGTTACTGAAATAATCGAGTGTGACGGACGGACAGACAGACGGAGAAAGTCGCACCATAAGGGTTCCATTTTACCATTTTGGTACGGAACCCTAAAAATTATTAAAATGATGTATTTATTAAGTAGTAATAAATAAAATATTTAACTATGTGTTGTAATATCAAGTAAATTTGCTTTAGCATTATTTGTTTAAGTAATAGATTTTATGATGAATCTGCTGATCAGCACACTTAGACCTGTTTTCACTGTCAATCCCTAAACAGGGGACATCTAAGTATTACTAGATGATGCCCCAGACGGCATCCACTTAGATTAAGTTTTTTTTTGTTCCTCTTTCTCTCTCCTTAAACTCTTAATTTTCTCTTCATCACACATCATTAAGTCCTATGTCCCTCCTTCGGGGCAGAGGGCAGACGCTACTCTTTTCCAAGCCGATCTGTCGGACGCCTTATGCTTTAGCTCGCCCCACGTAAGGCCGTCCTTTTTCGCCTCTTCAAGTATAATACGCCACCAAGTCTGTTTTGGCCGCCCGCGTTTTCTTTGTCCTTGCGGGTTCCAATCCAACACCTGTTTGGGTATATGGTCAGGTGCTCGACGCAGTGTATGCCCGATCCAGTTCCATTTTCGGCGTCGGATTTGAAGATCTGCAGGTTGTTCATGACATAGTTTCCATAGATCTATGTTGGAAAAATAGCTTCCGGCCAAAATATACTCAGAATATAGCGAATACAACAATTGGTGAATACTTGAATTTTGTGTGTGAGATCTTTTCTTGCCTTCCAAGTACGGATTTAACGAGGGTTATGGTCGAATAGTGTCCTTACGTGATCAAATCAGAAATTAGGAGATTCGTAGGAGAACCAGAGTAAGCGACATAGCTCGTAGAGGCGTTAAGCTTAAGTGCCAATGGGCCGGGCACATAAATCGAAGAACCGACAGGCGTTGGGGGCACGAGGTGCTTGAATAGCGGCTTCGCACTGGAAAGCGCAGTGTTGAACGACCTCCCACTAGGTGGACGAGCGATCTCAAGCGTCTCCTGCGACCATATTATTTTCTATTGGTTTGTTAGTCTTTCTTTGTTAAATTTTTTTGTTAGATTCTTGGAGAAGATTGTACAAACCATCCTTTTGTCGACGTTTTAACATTATACATACAAACTAGTACATAGTAGGTACTAGGTAGGTTTAAATACTGGCGATATTAATTTACCACGCTACATATAATTCAGACGTTTACAGCAAGAATTTTAGCGGTAGGCGATTCAGCAAAAATGTAATATTTCCCAGATGTGTAGGTACTCGACCTTCGCACTCTTCTACTGTTACTCGTAATTACCCAGTTAACTATAAAATGGTGCAAATACCGTAAATTTATCTAAATTGGTCTACCTTATACCTACACCTTGCTTGTTATCAGCTTTGGTTGAATAATAACAACATATACAATTGCTATCGATGTAGAGATTTTCTTACAAGAATCAAGAGTCGCCTGAAAATAACGTTTAAAAATTAATATTAATTCGTAACATAATAAGTGTGGAGAGGAAAGACTGGACTTTTTAGGGGGCCGTAGTCAACATGTCCGTCCGTCTGTCTGTCTGTCCGCGGCTTAGTTCAGAGGTTCTTAGCGCTAGAAAGCTGTAATTTGGCATGGGTAATACCACCTACATACCATTTTTTACCGACTTCCAAAAAAGGTGAAGGTTCTCAATTCGGCGCGCATCTTTTTTTTTTTTTTTTAATGTATCGGTGCATATCTCCGTGGTTTCTAAACCGATTTGAACAAATTTTTTTTCTTTGGTTAGAGAAATTCTGACTCCAAATCTTCAATCCTGATGCTGTAGGTGTACCGTACTACATGAAATCATCAAAACTAGTGAGTTAGGAAATTTTGATGGTGAATTCATATAGTAGGTATCAAGTCACGTGTATACGATACAACTCTGAGTCCCAACTCCTTAACCCTGATGCTGTAGGGTACAGAACTCCTTAAAAATAGCGATTTAAGATTTTTTTATGATGAATTAATATTGTAGGTGTCAAGCAACGACTTCATACTTAAACCCAAGTCCCAGCTCCTCAACCCTGATGCTGCAGGGTACAGAACTCCTTAAACATAGTGGTTTAGGATTTTTTTATGGTGAATTAATATTGTAGGTGTCAAGCAACGACTTCATACTTAAACCCAATTTCCAACTCCTCAACTCTGATGCTGCATGGTACTGCACTCCTAAGCCGTAGGGATTAAGAGTACACTAAAAAGTTAAAAATAAAAATTCTTTCCACAAAACCGACTTCCAAAGCCACTGTAAAGTAAAAATAATTTTGATTTCTATACACTATGTTGAAGTCGGGCGAGTATAACAAAGATAGGCGTAGTTGACGCGTCAGGCTCTGCTAAATTCTTACTCTGAGAATGGTTGTTTTTGGATACGTAAAAAACATTCATGGCAGTAGTTTAAATAACGTTAAAAGGAAAAAGGAAAACTATCACAGCTAAGTAGGTTTTACGAGTTAATGAGACTCGACTTGCTTATAAAAATATGTCCGCATATTGTGACGGGCAACCATGCAGACGCAATCCTACACTGCGCTTGGCCCGACACGCACTTGGCCGTTTTTTGGATTGGGATTCAATATGGGAAATATTGAAAAATATGTAGTTAAACTTCAATGTCATACAATAATTAAATAGGTAGGAATGTGAAGTGTAAGAGACGTAATAAAACCACCGCTAGACAGGACGACGCTAGGTACCTACCCATATAAAGAGGTGCAAGACACATCAGTATGTCAACTTAAATTGCTTTAATTTTAGACGTTTCGAACGCGCCCTATTCTCAGAAGAATCTCACAACATACTAAGCGTATTCTCTATGGCGTAGATCCCCATTCTCTACTGCTAAAGGATTTAAACGCAATTGCGCGACGCCGCGCCGGGCGAGTTCAATGATATTTTTTAAACTGGACGGCCATCGAGTGGGTCAATATCCGCACCCAGCAGATATCAGCTTGCCATCTGTGCCCAAGCGCCGATTATAATGAAGGCTGGTTCGATTCAAACAGGATTTAAAACTACGTCTTAAACAGGATTTAAAACTACGTTTTATATTTTATATTACAACTCAACAGGTTCTTGTAACAGTGCATATTGAAAGATCGTTGTCTTGCCAAAAATTTAAAACTGGACGGTAAATTTAATTAGCTGTAGTCCAGTCTATGACTTTTGCTTGCTCGAAACTGCAGAAAGGCTTAGTCGATTGTGATTAAATTGTATTCGCGTGTTCGCACAGACAGACAGACACACTTTCATATTCATAATATTCAAGATAGCAGATGCCCGCGACTTCGTCCGCGTGGTTTAAGTTTTTTTCCTCACAGGTACGCCTTAATTTTCCGGTATAAAAAGTAGCCTATACCACTCTTCAGGTCCTTAACTACCCGTGCAAAATACCCGTTGCTCTGTTGCGGCGTGATTGAAGGACCAACTCTCTATTTCACCCCTTTGGGGGTAGAATTTTCAAAAACTGTGAAACACATATTTCTATATTTTCAATCGGTAGCTCACATACCAAGTTTCATGGCAATAACTTGGGAAATGGAGGACTTTCATACAAATTTCCGACCCCTATTTTACCCCTTCGGGGGTGATAATGTTAAAAACTGTGACATACGTACTTCACTATTTTTTACCGAAAGCCAAAGTACTCGTACCAAGATTCGTTTAAAATATCTTGAGAAATGAAGACATTTTATACCATCTTTTATCCCCTATTCCACCCCTTTGGGGGTAGAATTTTGAAAAACTGTGAAACACGTATTTCTTCATTTTTAATTCGCAGCTCATATACCAAGTTTCATGGCTATAACTTGAGAAATGAAGGACTTTCATACAAACTTTCAACCCCTATTTTACCCCTTGGGGGATAGAATTTTGAAAAACTGTGAAACAGGTACTTCTTTATTTTCAATTCGCAGCTCAAATAACAAGTTCCATGGCTGTAACTTGAGAAATGAAGGACTTTCATACAAACTTTTATCCCCTATTTCACCCTTTTGGGGGTGGAATTTTGAAAAACTGTGAAACAAATATTTCTTCATTTTCAACTCGCATTTCATATACCAAGTTTCATGGCTATAACTTGAGACATGAAGGACTTTCATACAAACTTTCAACCCCTATTTTACCCCTTTGGGGGTAGAATTTTGAAAAACTGTGAAACACGTATTTCTTTGTTTTTAACCGATAGCTCATATACCAAGTTTCTTGGCTATAACTTGAGAAATTAAGGACTTTCATACAAACTTCCAACCCCATTTTATCCCCTGGGGGATGGAATTTTGAAAAACTGTGAAACACGTACCTACTTCTTTATTTTTTACCCGAAAGCCAAAATACCAAGTTTCGTTGATATAACTTGCAAAATATCTTGAGAAATGAAGGCCTTTCATACCAACTTTCATCCCCTATTTCACCCCTTCGGGGGTCGAATTTTCAAAAACTGTGAAATACGTAAGTATTTCTTAATTTTCAACTTTTAGCTCATATACCAAGTTTCATGGCTATAGCTTTCATACAAATTTTCAACCCCTATTTTACCACTTTAGGGGTTGAAGTCTGAAAAACTGTGACACACGTAATTCTTTATTTTTTAACGAAAGCCAAAATACCCAGTATCGTTTATATAACTTGAGAATATCTTGAGAAATTAAGGACTTTTATACAAACTCTCAACCCCTATTTCACTCCTTCGGGGGTAGAATTTCGGGATAAAAAGTATCCTATGTCCAGCTACCTCGTAGTATGGGCTCAAATCGTGCCAAGTTTCGTTTGAATTAATTCAGTAGTTTCGGCGTGATGCGCGGCCAAGATACAGACAGACAGACAGACAGACAGACAGACAGACAGACAGACAATTTTTTTTTCAAAATATCTTCAATGTACAGAATTGGACCTGTTACAGTTTTATTATAAGTATTGATTGATTCTAACGAAAAGAGCCGGGGGGTAGCCGCTATGCAAAGAGAAGTAGGTATACTCGCGATCAACATACGATTAACTGAAGTTGCTTATCTACCCTAGTTTTCACGTACTCGTAGCTTAAAACTCTCAGCTAATTGGGCTTATAATGTGGACCCATAAATTTTGGGATTGTCGATGAAAATGGGCATCCTGCATCAATCATTTTTACAGGCTCATTAACTATGGTTGTAATTGGTTGAATTCATTGTATTCTTTATTCTTTATTTGTGAAACATGCCTGGGGAGACATTACAGTTGCCCAATTCGTCTCCCCAGACTTCAAATACCTTAAAACTAAAATAAAATAAGACACAATTAAACAAACTAAACTAACAAATTAGACATAATAAGAAAAACCTAAATAAAAAAATAAAAAAACATTAAAAATACTAAAATAAACCACATATCACTTACTTTCTAGCAAAGGTTTTATTTTATTTTCTTGCTACTGACTACAATGGATTTTAGCCAATACTTAGCGAAAAGGTAAGGGATGATTGCGATCATTACCCTGTAGCAATTCTTTTTACGTAATAAGGCCCCAAATGTTTACTTATTACAATTTAGAATACGAATGACAACTTCATACCTAATTATATCGTACTTAATATTTGGTATAAATGCGAAAGTGTGTTTGTTTGTTGGTTTGTCCCTCAATCACGCCGCAACGGATCGACGTTACTTATGCTACTTTTTATCTTTCCGGGATGTCACCTATCTCACGCATATGTCACTCTCCAGGTCCTCAACTATACCCATGCCAAAAATCACGTATATCCGTTGCTCCGTTGCGGCGTGATTGAAGGACATAACAACAAACAAATACACTTTCGCATTTATAATATTAGTATGATACCAAGTCTTACCAAATGGGCAATTTGATTTTAAGTTGCCCATTACCTACCTACCT
Organism: Erebia epiphron; assembly: GCA_963932025.1. Taxonomy (NCBI): domain Eukaryota; kingdom Metazoa; phylum Arthropoda; class Insecta; order Lepidoptera; family Nymphalidae; genus Erebia; species Erebia epiphron. Next base: position 13,251,843 of record OZ009956.1, on the reverse strand, counting down.
ACCCACAGTTTAAAAATATTTTTATCTGTGTCTAGAGTGGGTATTTTAACACTTATCAGTAATGCAACTTATCACATAGCTTCGTATATGACTTTCTTATCTCCAGTTTACTAGAGTATTATTATTGTTCTGTTACTGCTTTTGTGCCTACTACCACAATACTATATTATTATGTACCTCTACTACTATGACTAGGGTTGCCAACCGTACTATAATATATAGTTTTGTACTGTATTTCGGGTCTGCATACTATATACTGTTGAAGGAGTACATAGTACGCAAAAATACTAAAAGCTTTTGATTTACATTAATTTAAATTTGAATGTGATAAAGCTTAGGACACTTTTAGTTTTAGACAAAGAATTGTTAAAAAATTCAAGTGCAAATAAATATAGTTTTTATTAAAAAAAATAAGTCTACTTCGTCTCGTTCATAATAATATTCGTCTGCTTTTTGCGTTTTCCATAAAATACTATTTTTTTAAAAGTGTAATATATTTTTTTATAGCTTAGTCTGAAAAATACTATATTTCGGTGAATAAATGTTGCAATCCTAACTATGACATACAATGATGATTATGATGATCAATATTTAACTGCGTTTGTGTCTAAATCTATACTAATACCATAAATGCGAAACTTATGATGGATGAATGTTTGTTACTCAATCACGCCAGAACGGGCACAGAGATAGATTTTAGTCTGGCATAACACATAGACTACTTTTTATTCCGGAAAATTAAGGAGTTCCCGCGGAAACCAAAAAACCCCAAACCATGCGGACGAAGTCGCGGGCATCGGCTAGTAGTACCGACTCGCTACAATTTTTTTTTCTTTTTTTTACCGATTTTGATATAGGTACATATTTTGTAAGAATTCAGTAAGTACTAAGTATGTACCTACTACGTACAGAACTCTGGACTAGGTAGGTAGGTAGGAACTAGGTACTCCACTCCACTTGGTTCGTTTTTTTAAAAATACAAATGTTTTTTATTTAAATAAACTTTTACAAGTGCTTTTGAATCGTCGAGTGAATCTACCATTTCTTATACCTTATGTTACACTGTGAAGTGCTTATGATTTTAACTAAGAAAATAATTCCTTTATCAGCTAGACTGCCTCTACTACGACCTGGGGCTTCCACATCGTGATGCTACCAACGATCAAGTGACCATAGACGCGGCGCACGCCATTCTCAAACATAATGTGGGCATCAAATGCGCTACCATCACTCCCGACGAACAGAGAGTTGAAGGTACATTTAAACGATAACTCAAAAAACACATATAGGTAACAGTTCTGCAAAATAAGCTTGCCCTTATACCTGTAGGTAAAATTTATACATACAGGTATTAGGTCAAGATTATTTTGCAGAACTGTCCTTTTACCGAAAGCTTTTTAGGGTTTCATTCCTCAAGAGGAAAAAACCGGCCAAGTGCGAGTCGGACTCGCGCACCGAGGGTTCCGTACAAACCTGTAGTAAGTTTTAAATTAAATGTTTTTTTTAAATATTTGAGTTGATTGAATGAAAGGTAAATTGCGGTTTACGATTTATGACGTATTAAAAAAAAACTACTTACTAGATCTTGTTCAAACCAATTTTCGGTTCGGTGTCTCTCGCGCAAACTATTCAGTTTAGAAAAAAATGATATTACAAACCTCAATATCATTTTTGAAGACCTATCCATAGATACCCCCCCACACCTATGGGTTAGATGAAAAAAAAAATTTTGAGTTTCAGTTCTAAGTATGGGGAACCCCCAAAATTTATTGTTTTTTTTCTATTTTTGTAAGAAAATCTTAATGCGGTTTACAGAATACATCTACTTACCAAGTTTCAACAGTATAGCTCTTATAGTTTCGGAAAAAAGTGGCTGTGACATACGGACGGACAGACAGACAGACAGACATGTAGAATCTATAAGGGTTCCGTTTTTGCCAAATTTGGCTACGGAACCCTAAAAAGAAACCCATATAGGATGACTTCGTTGCCCGTCTATCTGTCAACCACCTTTTTCTCGCGAACGCGTGAATCGACTTGACAAGTTGAAATTAATATCAAATACGTTTAGGTCTACGGAGCTGTAAAAAAATCAAGATTCTAATAGTCAACGCAATCAAAAGATATACGGCCGTTTATGCCACATATTTTGACACTCGCCAATAAATTTAAACTTACTACTACTTACTACTTACTTCCCGTTGACCTACAATCATGAAATGTTTTTTTAGAGTTCAAATTGAAGAAAATGTGGCTCAGTCCAAACGGGACTATCCGTAATATTTTGGGTGGCACAGTCTTCCGCGAGCCCATTCTATGCAAAAGCATTCCGCGCGTTATACCTGGATGGACCAACGCTATTGTGATCGGTCGTCACGCCCACGGTGATCAATACAAGGCACAAGACTTCGTGGTCCCAAAACCTGGCAAGGTAAGTACCTACACTAAGTAACCTACACGTTACAATCCGCGCAATGTTAATTGGCAGGCCCGGACAACGAAACAAGACTAATGAGTGGCTAAGATAGCAAAAGCGAGCAAGGGTCATGGCGGGGCGTTGATAGAGATGCAGATATCTACGCATGCTTAATTTCTGGTAGGTGCGATAATGCTATAAGTAAGATTAAGTGAATTTTACTTAATAAGCGAGCCCTTCCCGCGACCATTCGTTTAGGGTTTTAAAGGTGTATATGTCACTTACGGCTCAAGCCACAAGCATAGAATTTTCAGTACTGGAAAACCCTATTGATGAAAGAAAAGGAATTCTTTGACGAAGTCCGACTACCGCTGCGTGCATCTTGTTTGCATAATATAAGCGATTAGCATTATTCAGAGAAAATTGCAAGACAGCCTTATTGCCCTCATCAAACTGATTCTGCATGCCTTCTCGTACGTTATATTTCGAATTTGATGTCAAAACCTCATATCACTGTATTGTTTCTGGTTTTTTTTCCATGAGCTAAAAATAATATTTGCAATTTTATTTGAGGAACAAGTTCGACATCTTTTTTTGTCCATGAGACAGGTATTGTTCAAGGGATAGTTTTAAAGTACTTACTCTCATTTTATTTGTACAGGTAGAAATGGTTTACACGGCGGAAGACGGCACAGTTGAGAAGCGCCTCTTATATGACTTTAAGTCCCCTGGTGTTGCTCAAGGAATGTATAATACTGACGAATCTATTATAGCTTTCGCGCATTCCAGCTTTCAGGTAAATACCTACGTTTTACATTGTAATTATTAATGAGGGACTCTGGAAAATTCGATTACGTAATGTAACGAATACTTCATTCTCAGAAAACAAATAAACATGTCCGAAAAAAATAAGCAGATAATAATTTATCTCCTGATAAATTATCCAAGCACTCTTGAGATATTATTACAACAGCGTCTCTTAGATTCATGCGGTAGGTATATTTCTTAAATAGAAAACTATTCAACGTAAAATGTAACGGGAATTCAGGTTCTTAGTACTAGTTTGCAGGCTGAGGTTTGAATTATTAATACTGATTGGCGATAATTCAAGTTCATAACAATTTGGGTCAGTAACTATTAACACATATCTCTGCAGGTCGCACTACAAAAGAAATGGCCTTTATATTTGTCCACCAAAAATACCATCTTGAAACAATATGACGGACGCTTCAAAGACATTTTCCAAGAAATATACGAGAGTGACTACAAGAAGAAGTTCGAGGACGTAAAGGTCTGGTACGAGCACCGTTTAATTGACGACATGGTGGCCCAAGCGATCAAGAGTTCCGGAGGTTTTGTCTGGGCATGTAAGAATTATGATGGTGATGTCCAGTCAGATGTTGTTGCGCAGGTAAGATACTATTGTTATGTTTTTACACTTTTTCTTTTGATACCTTTTGAGTTGAGCTGAAAACTACGGCAGGTACCTCACCATTGTTTTTTTTGGGAGGATGTGATTTGAGCAGGGACGCATTAGTTTATATTATTAGTGGTGATACCGATTGGCAAAGAATAAATAAGCAATAATCCTGTGATACATTCGTTTAGGTATTAAACCCACGATGCAAAAAGAGAGGCGTGTTTAACGTGTCTGTTTGTGTATCTGTCTGTGGTATCGGAGCTCCCAAACGGATGGACTTTCGTTTAGTTTTTTTTTTGTGTCATAGATAATTTTATCCTGAGTGTTCTTTCATGTTTCATGAAAATCTGTTCAGCCATTTGAAGATCATCAGCTCTTTAAATATAAATATATGAGATCAGTTGTAGATATTAGTTATGTTATATATAATACTAAGGTCGCCCGCGACTTCGTCCGCGTACAATTGTTGATTTCCTATGAGATTATGAAATTTTCCCTAGATAATAGAGGCTTTATATAGCTTAAGCAGGTTTTTTTATTATTTAAAACTGATAACTTAAATGCTAATTTTCATGTCTATACTTCAAAGTCATAAATTTTGTATGTAACCTTTCACCCCCATTTCACCCCTTTTGGGGTGGATTTTCGTAAAATTGCTTATACAGGTCATTATTATTTAAAGCTAATAACCTAAATCCCGATTTTCAAGTCTCTAACTTCAGAAACATAGGACTTTCATACAAACTTACAACCCCCATTTCACCCTCTGTGGGGTAGATTTTCCTAAAATTGCTTATACAGGTCATTATTATTTAAAGCTAATAACCTAAATCCCGATTTTCAAGTCTCTAACTTCAGAAACATAGGACTTTCATACAAACTTACAACCCCCATTTCACCCTCTGTGGGGTAGATTTTCCTAAAATTGCTTAATACAGTTTATTATAACTTAAAACTAATAACCTAAATCCCGATTTTCAAGTCACTTACTTCAAAAACTTGGAACCCTTATGTAAGCTTCCAACCCCCATTTTACCCCCATTGGGGTACATTTTCGTAAAATTGCTTATACAGGTTTTTATTATTTATAACTAATAATTTAATTGCCAATTTTCATGTCTCTAACTTCAAAAACAAAGGACTTTCATACAAACTTCCAACCCCTATTTTAACCCCTTAGGGGTGGATTTTCTCAAAACCCTTTCTTAGCTGGCGTCTACACCATAGAAGGAATCTACCTTCCAAATTTCAAGTCTGTACGCTATAGTTCCTGAGATATCGTGATTAGTCAGTGAGTGAGTGAGTGAGTGAGTGAGTGAGTGAGTGAGTGAGTGAGTGAGTGGTATTTCGCTTTTATATATATAGAAGATTTATACTTCTGCGAAATTCTAATTGTTGTTTCAAAGTTAAAGTCACAATTGAGCGCTGCAGCTCGTCGTGGGTTTTTTAATTTTTTTAATTTTATTACTTGTTTTATTTCGTGTAGGGTTATGGATCGCTTGGTATGATGACATCAGTGCTGATGTGCCCGGACGGCCGCACTGTGGAATCGGAGGCGGCTCACGGCACAGTGACGCGTCACTACCGCATGCATCAGCAGGGTAAACCCACCTCCACCAACCCTGTCGCGTCTATCTACGCCTGGACTAGAGGACTCATCCATCGCGCTCGACTTGACGGCACTCCCGAACTAGAACGCTTCGCGAACTCTTTGGAAGAGGTAAGAATATTACGATACTAGCTGATGCCCGCGACTTCGTCCGCGTGGATTGAGGTTTTTTAGTTCCCGCGGGAACTCTTTAATTTTCCGGTATAAAAATGCATGTTATTCCAGACTATAATCTATCTCTGTGCCAAATTTCATCCAGATTCGTTCAGCTGTTCTGGCGTGATTGAGTTACAAACATCCATCCATCCATCCACACTTTCACATTTATAATATTAGTAGGTACCTATAGATTTTCTTCTAGAAGTTGAACTAACCTAAAACTAAAACATCCGTACCAAAACTTGAATTAATGTATCCGGCGAGATAAGCTTCAAAATATGTCGCATACTATATAATGATTAATATTAATCATCTAACAATCTTGCGATATGGTTACAAATTACTGTTACTATCTAGATACCTATTCTTTCACAGGTAATTGGTTTTAATTCAAATTAATCAGTTTTACGGCCGGTTTCTGAATTAAGAATTTAATGTTGAGTCTGTCTCAAAGACTACTTAAGGACTAATTAAGCAAATTTTTGTTTCTGAATTGATGTTGGGCCGGTTTCTGAATTAAGCATTCAAGCAAAAACCGCAAATTCCAACTCTCAAACCTTATACAATATCAATTCAGAAACAAAAAATTGCTTAATTAGTCCTTAAGTAGTCTTTGAGACAGACTCAACATGAAATTCTCAATTCAGAAACCGGCCGTATGTTAGTATTTCTAATATATCTTATAATAAACTAAAACGTAAATAAGTATTGAGATGCGATGAATCCAAGATTGTTATGCTATAATGTATTCTGCATAAATATAAAGGTCATTGATATGTGTTATGGTATGAGTCGAGTGCCATTAATTTTTGGATGGGTCATTGAGTTTGTCTATTTAAGTCATTGACGTGCGTAGACGTGACGCGAGCGCATATATAGCTATGTTGCTTTTATTTAACGACGGCGTCAAAATAGGAGCACTATTGCGCATTTTTTAGGCAATGTTCAAGTACATGAAAGGTATTTAAAGATTCCAGGAATCAAACATTAAATATATTGATTATTAGTAATACTCTAGTTTCACCATTTTGGACTCAATGCAATCAAATAATTCTCCTATCTTGTACTCTTATCAAATACGTACCAAACAATACCTTATCATAATTAATGTATGCACTATGGTCTATGCATAAATTAATATCGATAATAATATAATGAATGAGGTCACATATGTGTTGGATTATTGCGATAGATCATAATTTTATCGATAAAAGCGTGTTCAAATTAACTCGCAGGTGGCGGTCGCCACAGTATGAGCGAAAAGTATTAGCGCGTTCTCCAGTATGTACGAGTATATGTCACTGTAAGATTGCAAAGGCCGTTGGATTGTAATCTAACTAGCGATATTGTAAACTGTCGACAGATTACAATTTAACGCATTATTTTTCGGTACATTGTAATCTGTTAGGTATACTACCTGACTGATCATATATGTCGAACCCTAACCTAACCTACAAAAAAGAGACAAGAAAACGTAAATACAATGAATATTTCAAAAATTGATACTCGGAACATTGAACGGTTCACAATCCGTCGACAGTTTACAATATCGCTAGTTGGATTATAATCTGACATATAGATTATAGCGATCTGTTGACTGTGCCCACCTGACTAGTCACTATTCATATGGAAATGTCACCGTAAGATTGCAAAAACCGTTAGAATTTAATCCAACTAGCGATATTGTAAACTGTCGATGGATTGTGAACCGTTCAATGTTCCGAGTGTCCATTTTTGAAATATTCATTGTATTTACGTTTTCTTGTCTCTTTCTTGTAGGTTAGGTTAGGGTTCGACATAAATAAACACGTAGTTAAATTGTAATCTGTCGACAGTTTACAATATCGCTAGTTAGATTACAATCCAACGGCCTTTGCAATCTTACGGTGACAGAAACACACTAAACACGGTCCTCCGTCTTCCTCATCCAACCACTCCGCCTTCCCTTCTTGATATTGGTCCAGCGTACTGGGGCGTCCAATATTGCGTTTAGCTGTACGTGAAGTGTGAACTCTATTCCAGTAAACGTCTACTCAATGGCCGCAAAAGAATTGCATGAGGTATCCGGAGGACTGATCGGTCGTGTTTGGTGGCGCGATGTCGAAAGGCCTATTTCAGCAATGGACTCATTCAGGCTGATGGATTAGACTTGGCAAAAACTTATGTTTCATGTACATAAAGCCAAAAGCTATGATTGTATAACGTTCGTGTCCGTATAAGCAGACTTTTCTTGCAGACTTGTTATAATTAGAATATTTGCATTGCAGGCTTGCGTCGAATGTATAGACAGTGGCAAGATGACGAAGGATCTGGTCATTTGTATCCACGGTATGGCCAATACTAAAGAGGGCATGTTCTTGAACACCGAAGACTTCCTTCAGGCTATCGCAGATCAACTAGAGCGTAAACTGTCCAAGTAAACTCAATTTGTAGTTAGAACAAAAGGGTAGCTAAATCTATTTATGTAAGGGTAGTAAAAACTTTATTTTTTTATTTTTACTTAAAATCGATTGGTAATTGTAACTATTTACATAATAGTTTTATCAGTAAGTAAATATGTAAGTAAGTAAATAAAATATCAAACATAACACTTTCATCACAACACAGCCATGAAAACATTCTTGGGACCATGTATTTTAAATTGCATTTTTTAGTTTGTGTAAATAATTTAAATTGTAGGTATGCTATTGTTTTATATATTGTACAGAGTATCATATCTACATAGATAAATAAACTCGTCAAGAATTTCTATTTTAAAAATACATTAGGCGCGGGATAATATACATGAAGCGCGACGGCGGCGCGGTGAAAATGGCGGCGGTGTGGCCTTGGAAGTAAGGAAGCGGCGTCCGCGCCTTGCTGCCTCTGTATATATTCTGGCGTCTCTTAGCATATATATTTTGTAATAAATATGAGAGAATCAACGCCGCGCCCGCACCTCGCCCGCGGCCGGCGCGGCGCATCTTGTGTACCTACTACTTCCGTCCCGCGCCTTAAATAATTGATGTGCCGGCATCACATATTATATATTATTATAAATATTGCCACTTGTTTTAAAGCACGTGAAATGAAAGTCCTTTTTATGTAAGTTTTATAATAAAAGTATAATTTTATATTGATAGTATGTCATTGTTTCTATTACCCATTACTTCCGCCCTTTTTATAATTCAAATAGGCTTACTTACAACTATTTAGATAAGAAAGTCTTTTATATTTTAGTTAACTGGTTTGGTAAATTTAGTATTTTAAAATAGTTAGAAATCTTTTTATTTCAGAGTTTCTATTTCAAAACGTGCGACTTGGAAGCGAAAATAATTATTACTTGAAGAACTACCATAAACATTTCCTATTGTACATAAGATACTTAAATTAATCAACGAACCAGTTTAGATCGTGAGTGATCAGTTATGATTATTGATAGTTCTGATTTTTTTGTTATAAAAATTAATATTATGAAGATGATTTATCATTTTCAAGCTAAGTTTTCAAGAATAGCAATAGCAACCGAGAAGATATTCCTGTTTTCATGTTCACACGAATGGCGAGGCGAGGCGCGATAACAAATAACTAAGATCTCGCTCTCGCTAATTCATAAGAAACACCTTTCTGTTAGTCTGTTCATTAAATTACATGGGTAAATTAGAAGGCAATAGAAAATAAAAGGTAATAGTTTATACTCGTAGCAACACTGAAAGAATCATCGATGAATCAAACAAAATGTGAGAAACAGTCGAACTCCAAGTACTTGACAGCAAATAATGTTGTTGTCAGAATGAGATTTCTTCTAAAATTACTAAATTGACTTAGAAACAGACTATCAGATGGGTCGTTCTTACTTCATATAACTTGCAACATAAGTACCTAAATGCACGATTATATCCTCGTCAGCAGGGTTGCCAGGAGTGCGACAATTGCTGTAAATTGCCTAAGAATTTAAAGATGAGAGCGTATTCATTTTTATTCACACGCTATTTCCATCCATTCATCAGCCTGTATGCATCCACTGCTGGACATAGGCCTTTTCACACGCTCATATATAGGTATAATTATAAACATAAGTTTTTTACTATGGCAAGTAATGAGTAAGCCACGTATTTATTCTGAGAAGTACCTAAGCACTCCAGTCTTTAGCTTCGTACCAGCCATAGAGTAAATAATAGATCTATGTTACCAGCCAATGACTATTATTTCTTTACTAGCTGATGCCCGACTTTGGTCGCGTGGATCGAGGTTTTGTGGTTCCCGCGGGAACTCTTTAATTTTCCGGGATAAAAAGTAGCCTATGTGCTATTCCAGACCTTAATCTATCTCTGTGCCAAATTTCATCCAGACGCGTTCAGCCGTTGTGACGTGATTGAGTAACAAAAATCCATACATCCATCCAAACTTTCGGATGTACGAACCAAATTATTACACCAGCACTGAGCACAATTCACTTTGCCAATGTCACGTGAGATGGAAGAGCCACAGACAGGGGGTTTTCATTGGTGCCAGCGGCAATACTGCTCGTCAGTGTCACTGTCACATCACACATGTTGACATCTATCAAGTGTCATTGATTAGGTTGTTTTTGTTTTTGTCTCTGTTTACACCCGCCTGAATCATGTATTTTGTTAATTTTAATGCTAAATGTTTCCTGTGCCTAATAAGCGCGTTAGCACTAGTTCAAACTGATGAGAGAGGTTCCACGTGCTCAAGTATCAAAGGCGAAACATGTACTGAAAGTCACAACAGATACAGCAAAGGTATGCAAAACTCATCTCACTAGCCTTACATTTTTGTGCTTTAGACACTGTTAAAAACTAAATATCTACATATTTTAGAAGTGAACGAGTGGCATTCGAGAATAAATAGTGAAATTCAATCTGCATTAGAAAGGTATAAACCCTGCATTGCAAAGAACTGTAGTTGTCACAAAGATGTTATTGACATGGATTTGCTACCATTTAGAAGTGGTATTACGAAGGAAATGTTTGCGCAGGCCGAAACTAAAGGCACAAAGTACCAGGTAATATGTATTGTACTACTTGCTATAATAAGTCAATCTGAATTCCAAACCCAGTCATGATAAAGTAAGTACAAGTTGTCCTACATGAAAATAAAACATGTCATTTCAATTTATTCGTGTTAATTTCATGAAATTTTTGCATTTTGGTGAAAATCCATTGGATATTTATAAGGCTACTATGATGGTATTCAGTCAGATCGTAAACTGGGCCAAATACTGGATCTCTATTGTAAGCATTAAATGTTCCATAATTTCCAGATTATAGATAGCCGTCTATACCGTCAAAAAGACTGCCACTTTCCTGCAAGATGTGCAGGCATTGAACATTACCTAAAATCCCTGTTACCCAAGCTCCCTAACATGGAACTAGTAATTAATACAAGAGACTGGCCACAAATTAATAAACAATGGGGCCACAAGGCAACACCTGTATTCTCATTCAGTAAGGTTAACAATTTTATATTCAAATTTTCCGCTAAGTACTACTACTTCCCTTCTCCAAATCTTCTTTAGCTAATACTCATCTTTCATTAATACTAGCTGACGCCTGCATGGTTTAAGTTTTTTTTATTCCCGTGGGAGCTTTTTAATTTTCTGGGATAAAAGTAGCCTATGTCACTCTCCAGGTCCTCAACTATACCCATGCCAAAAATCACGTCGATCTGTTGCTCCGTTGCGGCGTGATTGAAGGACAAACCAAGAAACAAACTTTCGCATTTATAATATTAAGTGTGATATGTAAATTTTATAATTATATGCTTATAAAACTAAGTATATGAACTGAATACACTCCCACAAATGAATGTACAGCCAAACATTTTGCTCATTTGTAAAAATTTGAAAAAGAAATAATTGTGGTATACTATATCTTTAAATGGTATAGTAAATAGTTGATAAAATTGTCTCATTTTAGACCAAGGATTATTATGACATCATGTATCCTGCATGGAGTTTTTGGGAAGGTGGACCAGCTATAGCACTCTACCCTACAGGCATTGGTCGTTGGGATCAACATAGATCATCAATTTTGGCTGCAGCTGACAAGTAAGAGAATGATCATAATTTATCTACAAAATCTTTCTAAACACTGATTTATTTTCTGCAGGGAAAAATGTGAAAAGATATTGCTACTTTCAAATGTGTCAGTGTAATTTTGTTTTTGGTTAAATGAATATTACTTCAGTAGTGAACCAGCTGGTATTAAACAACAGACCTTAATACTAAATAGAAGTTTTAATTTTGATTTTGATAGATGGCCCTGGAACAGGAAAGAAGAAAAAGGATTTTTCAGAGGATCAAGGACAAGTGAAGAGAGGGATGCTTTAGTTTTACTGTCAAGATCAAACCAAGAATTTGTGGATGCACAGTATACAAAGAACCAAGCTTGGAAGTCTGATGCTGTGAGTGTTTATATATAACTAGATGATGCCTGCAACTTTGTAGGGTTGGATTTAGTGAAAGGAAACTCTTTGATTTTCCAGGACATAATATGTAGCCTATGTAGCCATCTGCAAGTGATCTCCACAAAATTGTCACAAAAAGTCATGCAGACTGACACTTTAGTATTTATAATATTACTAGCGGACGCCCGCGACTTCGTTCGCGTGGCATAAGTTTTTTAATTCCCATAGGCACTCCTTAATTTCCGGGATAAAAAGAACCCATGAAAAAAAACCCGTCGATCCGTTGCTCTGTTGCGGCGTGATTGAAGGACTATTTAACGTCCTTTGGGATAGAATTTATAAAAACTGTGGATTATGTATTTCATAATTTAAACCGGTAGCCCAAATATCAAGTTTCACGGCTATTTAACTTGAAAAACGTCGGCCTTTTACACCAACTTACAACCCCCATTTTACCCGTTTGGGGTTGGAATTTTGAAAAACTGTTACACACGTACGTCTTTATATTATACTGAAAGCCAAAATACCAAGTTTCGTTGTTATAACTTGAAAAATATGTTGATAAATGAAGGACATTCATCCCCTATTTCACCCCTTTGGGGGTCGAATTTTCAAAAATGGTGAAACACGTACGTCTGCATATCGAACTGAAAGCCCAAATGCTAAGTTCCATCACTATAACTTGAGAAATCAAGGACTTTCATACAAACTTTCAACCCCTATTTATCCCTTTAGGGGTAGAATTTTGAAAAACTGTGAAACACGTATTTCTTTATTTTTTACCGATAACTCATATACTAAGTTTCATGGATATAACTTGAGAAATGACGGACTTTCATAAAAACTTTCAACCCCTATTTCACCCCCTTAGGGGTGGAATTTTGAAAAATCCTTCCTTAGTGAGCGCCTACGTTACAAAAGGAAGCTACTGTCAAAATTTCAAGTCTCTAACCCTAGCGGTTTAGGCTGTGCGTTGATATATAAGTCAGTCAGTCAGTCAGGACTTTGAATTTTATATATATAGATTAAGTAAATATAATATACATTTTCTATGCAGATGTTTCATATTTTCAGGATACTCTCTACGCAGAACCAGCAAAAGAAGTATCATTTGAAGACCATTGTAAATACAAATATTTATTCAATTATAGAGGAGTTGCAGCAAGTTTTCGTTTAAAGCATTTATTTCTATGTAAATCATTGGTTTTTCATGTTGGTGAAGACTGGTTGGAATTTTTCTACCCATCTCTAAAACCTTGGGTGCATTATGTCCCATTAAACCCAAAGGCAAGTCAAGAAGAAATTATGAAATACATTATGTATTTTAAGGAACATGACTCATTAGCTACAGAAATAGCTGACAGAGGATTTCAACACATTTGGGATCATCTAACTGATAATGATGTCAAATGCTATTGGAGAAAATTGCTGAAAAAGTATGCCAAACTTTTAAAATATGACATCGTACAGGATAATGATCTTAAGAAAATCTGAAATAGATTAACTTATATATTCAGGAATCGTCTGGGAGAGTAATAAAAAACTTCGATTTTCTACAAACTAATAACTTTACTTAGCACATTTATATAATAAAGAAATAAGTTTGTTTACAAAATAAGTTTGGTTATGTACATAATTTAAATAAAACTTGTAGGTTAAACCATTGGAATATAAAAGTTTTTAAATTTAATTCGGGTAGATCGCACAACAAAAGCTGGCATCAAAATAGTTTTAAAATTTTTAAGAGAAGATTGTACAGAGTCAAAGTTTCAATAAGCTCTCTTTGACCAAAAGACGGATTTCACATAAATGGACTAATACACAAAAAATAAAGAAAAGATAATATTCTGTTGAAGATTACAAACAAAATAAGTAGGAAAACTGAGTAATATGTAGGTGCCAGCTTCTCAAAAGGGACTTATAATTTGATTTGTTTTGTTCAAAAATGCATATACTTAATTAAAGAATCAATAAACATAGCACATAGACATTATAGCTAACATTGTATTCTAGGCTTGTGACAAGAGATTATTGCAAAAATAATGCTAAAATATTCAAAACGCATTGTAAGATTTTTAGAAATGAGATCCATAAACACGATTATAATGGAAGCTACACAAAACTACAAGGTGAATCTCAAGTTTCTAAGATGAACATTAAACATTGAACATTAACATTGAGTTTGAAATATTGGATTCCTTAGCTGAAGTCGCGGTCGGGGAGGACTGCGGGCGCGATCAGAGTCCACACGTAGAGGCCGACACAGAGCCACGACGATGTGATCTTGATCCACATTGACGCCGCATTCTCCTTTGACAGCTGGGAACTCGGGCTGTATGTGAAAAATGTGGTTTAATATCTGAGAATAAATAGTTTTTAATGATGTTTTTCTTTCAATTCAAATTTAACTTCTTTAATAACAACAATGATAATATAGCCTGTGAGCGGAATAAGATTGTGATAATAATTTAGATGTGCCTTTCTTCAATACTAAGTTGCAGACTTACTTAGTTACTAGTTACTACCCTATATTCTCAAATTCATTCTCAAATGTCTGCTCATATTTCCAAAAAATTTTTGGCAGGGTTCAAGTTATTTAACACTAGCTTGATGCCAGCGACTACTTCCGCGTGGATTGAGGTTTTTTAGTTCCCACGGGAAATAATAATAAAAAAATAGGCTTTTTTGCAGGATAAAAAATAGCGATAGATTATATTCTGGAATAACCAGATCATAATCTATCGTTGTGCCAAATTTCATCCAGATCCGTTTGGCCGTGATTGAGTAACAAACATACAACCATCCAAACTTTCGCATTTATAATATCAGTACAAATGATATAATTATCCGAATGTCAGTGAAATGCGGTAATTTTATGTCTAAACTTATGTAATATATCTTGTTTTACACAAGTATAATAACATCATTGAATTACGGTTCAGCTAATAATTTGGAAGTAAGTATACATACTTGTACCAATTGGTGAGTGTCATCATGATATACAGGGTGGCGAGCGCGAAAACGATGTGGAAGAAGGTCCAAGAGTAAGCGACGTCGTCTCCCTCGTTGTCGAACACCTTGGTCTCCTCGCGGCCCGCTTCACCTCCGTCGGCTTCTATGGAACCATAACCTGCGCTCAGTCAGCGGCACCGATATGCAACCGTTACTTTCTATGTGAAGCGCTTTGCAGAGCCCTCTATCTCCATAACATAATGTACAAATGTCCAAATTCCTACCAAAAGACAAGCGCATTCTTTTAAGTGCATTACGTTGTGGAAATTGAGGTCTCGTGCTTGCATATTCTTGCACTGATACGACTTGCACTTGACGACAATCATGCCTTAAGGCTCGATTTGCGGCAAGCAGCCGCAAATCGAATCAGCAGCTGGCGATAAGCGAACGTGAACCTGGTGGCAAGATACTGCTGGTTCCTATACATTTTCGGACTGTTCATGCCTACTAGGAATATTATCTAATATTCCGAGTCGACTGCAGTAGTTGGCAGTCGCTATATTCCGAGTAGGCAAGCACAGTCGCTGTCGCCAGTCGCTGATCTCGGAATAGAGCCTTTATAGAAAGCAATGGTGAGGTCTAGGATGGCGCGCTTAGACTTAGAAGTTGCCTATTTACTTCCTTTTCGCAAAGTGTGATACTTTACACCTCACCAACTTTGATAGAATTCGAACGTCGCCGTCGAAACTGCCTTGTTTTAAAGCTAAAGTTTGTCTATAAATCAGTGGCCAGAGATCTATGTGGTTTACTCAACCGTAAGCAACTTTAGATCAAGTACCGGTCCATTTTAACTGTGACTTTAGAGTATTTCGACGCTCGAATGCTATCAACGACGGCGAGATGCAAATAGCATACTAATGCTACTGGTCCGGACTGAATACGAGAAACTACGGCGGAATGACAGTACAATCATTTATTTCAATCCATATACTCTAAGTCTAGTGTTTAGAATTCGTATGGGAAATTTGTACAAGAGCTCTTATTGTATAATTTTTATCGCTTTATTCAATCATTGCTGACCTGACCTGATAAGTTGTGATAGTTTCCAGTTAAAAGTTTTTCAATTCTAGTTTATTAGAAACATAAAAGAATAATACTTGTTGCTATGAAAGCGTTTGTTAATACAACTGCAATATACCAATCCATTCCCTAGAAAGCACTTAAAAGCTAACTGAGACAGCAATTTACTAAACTACCCAGATGATTTCCATCTTTTATATCTAAGTTTTAGTTAGGAGGATCTTAATGGATTGCAGGAAACTGTAGGTCGGAAGAAAATACAGATTTGAGTGTAATAAATCTTAGAAGATCTCACATAGTCACACAAATGCCTTTGAGATCCTCTCTGACACCCTCTGATGAAAACATAATTAAGGTGATGCATGATTTATTAACATAGTGGCAACGTCACTAGTAATACTATAGCTCCACTCAAATGCGAACAAAGCGCGTGCGCAGGCACAAAACTTAGTCATTAATATACCCGTTTGCAAAATAAACTGGCGGTTTAAATTAGTTCCCTGTCTTAATAAAATACAATCAGAAAGATGTTTAAATCATTTGTGTATGTTACTGGCAGATTAGATAGGAAATAGACAGTTATTACGACCATGACGCCTGGGAAGAGTTTTTTTTTAACATTCCCAGTTAGATTATAAGTTTTATGTATAAGTAGTAACTAGTTACTATTGTATAACTATATTATGTGTATTGTATACTGGGCCCTTTTGCCTTTAATAAAAACTTTTATTATTATTATTATTACTAGCTACTACACTAGCACTATTGACAGCTGTCCATAGCAATTAATTTGCAGTTAGGTACCCGTTGAGGAGCTCCACCTGCTGTTATAAGTCCAAATATTGTGGCGGGAATCGTTTAAAAGTTTGTATTAACTCTAGATAACTTTTAGATAGTTATTTCAGAATTTTCTTATTTCCTTGATATTTTCAAGTCTTGATAACATTATTACTTGATAGCGTTCTCTTAAATGGTTGATAGAGGGATAATAGCCAGCAAAATTTATAGCGCTGGATGGGGAAGGTTGTAGTCAATGGTATGTGGCACAGAGGTTAAATGTGAGTAGTTCGACTGTCCAGAGGACTTGGCAATGATATCAAGAGACTGGTTTTATCAGCAGAAGGCCAGGTTATGGAAGAAAATCATATACAGAAGCTTGAGATGACTGCTTCCTGTTGAACCAGGCGTTGAGAAATCGCATATCTTCCTATGTCGACCTCAAAAAAACCCTCGAGGAAGTGAGAGGTGCGCAGACCAGCCTATGGACGGTCAGGAGAACGCTTTTTGCTGCCAATATACGTCGCCGCCCCGCCCGTGGCCCTAAATTACTCCGGGACCACAGAATTTCTAGATTAAGGTTCATTCGAAATTGTGCGAAATGGACTCAATAGGACTGGGGTAGAGTTTTGTTCTCTGATGAAGCCAGAATATCTCTACATGGAGTTGTTAGACGTCGCCAAGTACTACGAAGGCCATGGGAGCGTTATACAGAAGTTTGCTTTGAACAAATAACGCCTTGCCGTGGGGGCTCAGTTATGCTTTGGGCAGCGATTAATGTGTTGAACCGTACGGAGTTACTCTTTAAAGAAAACGGCACACTGAATGTATTCCGCGAGAAACAATTAAAAACATCATCGATAGCCTGCCCAGACGAATACAAGCTGTCAGGTTGGCAAGAGGGGGCCCCACTCGATACTTAACTTTTACTTTTACGTTAATAAAAAAAAAAAAAAAAATGTTTAGTCTGTTTTCATAAAATGAACACCAACACCACTAGCTGTTTGGGCTCCAAGATCATTTTTCATTAATTAAATCGAAACGTAACGACGAAATCAACAGAAACTACTTTCTGATTATTAATTAAAAGGATTCTGAGGATACAAGTTACTCAGAATAATCAAATAATCTGAAGGAGCCAATGAAACAGGTTATTTTCCTAGGTGCCCGTTTTTTGCAAAAGAGTGTATATTTGTTTAGTGAAGTTAGCGGGAGTTAAGCTACGTCTGTTGGCATTTGAATAGCGTAATACAATGCTTTGAATGGTTCTTCATCAAGGCAGGGGCCCGGTATATAATCTATATAAAGTAAATATTCACTGTAGTTTTTTCAAAGAGTAACAATTAGACAATAATTTCATTGGAAAATAGTTTCTCATATTGTGGACACGGCTCAAAGGTACTAGTAATGTATGAACAGATAACTCGTGTGACTATTTACTTTAATTTGTAAATAAGGGAAAGGGAGAAAGATCTTCGCTATATGCTTCTATTACCCCTTAACGATATTAACCAATTTCTAATGCTCAGCTATGGGTCGTGATTACTTTACCTTCGTTAGCAATGAGCCCTCCTTGACCTGCGCCGCGTCGCACCGCACGTTATTACCGAGGAGTTTATTATGAGTTAGTATTACAAATAAAAATAATATAACAGATTATATATTATTTTAAAAACATACTATGCATAAATTATAATTTCGCCTTATTAAGACTTCTTATTCTTCAATTCTACATTGCATTTGCTATTTTTATAGTCTACTCTGTTTCTTTATAACTCTGTTACATAGAACAAGAAAAATCATAAAAGATTGGAGACGTTGCCAAGGGCATTTAATATATATTAATAAATTAATGTCAGTTAAAGCTAAACAGCCTATTGAAAGGGACTTCTCGCTAGACACCTTAGTTTGGGCTGTAAAGTGAGCTTCTGCATTCTCCTAAATTCATGATTTTGGATCACAGTAAGAACTTAATGGCAAATCTACGGGAAACTGCATTTTGGTTGGCCTTTTTTAGATCAGTTATTTGTCTACAGTTAATATTCGAAAATAAAATATGGATAGATATTTACCTGCGCTGCCTTCCTTAGCCAGAATATGGTCGGACATGGTAATCTTGGACGAAGAGGACGCCGTGCGAATGCTAGAGTACAAGACGCTGCACACCCATATTACTAGCCCGATGATGGATTGCTTGTCGAATGATGACTGTAAGAAAACGAATTCATGTTAACTATAATGTATCAACACGAGTACAGTTGTTGCGGGAAAGTCTCCGACATAGTACCATCAAGGTACAAAAGCAGTCACGCGAATCGCAAAGCGCGCGCATGGTATTTCAGAACAAATTACTTTCTTATTAAGAAATTTAGAACACCATTTGTTTTTTTTAAAATAAGATAAAAGGGTCAAGCTAAAACTAGTAATAATAATGAAATTATAAAACATTTTATAAAAATAGGGGCCGTTACTTTATTTTTTTAGTTACAAAAACTATAATATAGCAATGCTTCCTGCGAATAGCAAAACTTTTACATTAATTTATTGTCAATTGCTTTAGGTACCTACTTGTGTACAACTGAAATAGCAATATTTTCTTCTGCTTATAATGCAAATCATATTTTGTAAAATTCACGGAATAAATTAAGAGCCCCACTTAATTAATCATTATTAAATAGAAAAATAGGAAAGGCAATATGTTAATACTCGATTAAATGAAGACTGAAGACACTAAAACGCAATGATGAAGAGGAAATGAGTAGATATTTATGACTACCTATAATAAATATTTTTAAATAAAGTACAGAGCTGGAGCCATGAGATTTTATGGCATGCCATATACAGGGTGTCCCTGGATAAAGTGCAACCCCGAAAGGGTCAAACTAGACCATAAATTATCAACCAAAAAAATAGAAAAAAAAATACAAATAAATTAAGTACTTATTTTAATTTTTATTAGCAAATTAAGATTTAGCAAGAAAAGAATACAATTATTTTGCTATAATCCGCCAACAGAAAAAAATTCTGTATGGTCAAGCATGCAGTTACAAGAGAAGCACCGTTTACCTTCCCAACCAAGCAAGAAAGCTAAGTTCCCAAGCAAGCAATGCCACCACCACTCACATGCACCACCACACAAGACTTTTATACTATTCTCGACGCACGTTTCGCCCCGACACCGGAGCATCTTCAGGAGATGTCGACCTTACAATGCAAGATTGTCTAGTGACGTTCGTGTCAAATGCGCGGTGTTATATACCGTGTTTTAAACCCCCACCACTATTGCCCCGCCCATTACCCCCGGGAAACCTACCCCCTCCAAAAAATCGAAGCAGTGGTGAATTTGAAACATTAACTTGTTCATTAAGTAATTTAAATTGATTATTATTATTATGTTTTATTATTTCTAATTGTTCCAACATGCTCAGTCGAATACCTTTATCGCAAGTGTGTAAGATTTCATATGAATGGTTGGAAGATAATTTGTGCCCACTATCTAGAAGATGTTTAGCAAAATGTGACTTTTGGGGTTGGTTGTTCCTAACCGCGGCCATATGTTCTTTGTAGCGTGTATCAAATTTACGACCTGTTTGACCAATATATGTGGCATTGCATTCTGAACATTCGAGTTTATAAATGCCCGATTTTTGTTTGTTGTTTAATTCATCTTTACCGTTACAAATATTTTTAAGTGTATTATTGGTCCTAAATTCAACATGTATATCATGTGCTTTAAGTGTCTTAGCAATACGCTCCGAAGCTGGCCCGAAATAAGTTAGACTGGATTTGTATTTATTTATTTTATCAGGTGATGATGAATATAGGTCCTTTTTGATCTGCATCAAATGTTGTTTTTTTATTATATTATCAACAATATTAGTGTTGTACCCATTTGCCTGTGCCATATGGTAAATAACTTTTAATTCTTTTAAATAGTTTTCTTTAGTGAGTGGAATAGACAGCAACCTATGCACATAGCTGTGGAACGCTGCGAGTTTATGCTGCCAAGGATGGCAGGATGAAGCGGGTATGGTTGTGTCTGTATATGTGGGTTTTCGGAAAATTCCAAACTGATGTTTAGCATTAGCACGAGTTATAGTTAGATCAAGGAAGTTTATGGAGTTATCTTGTTCTAATTCTGATTTGAATTGAATTTTAGGGTGTATTTTGTTTAGATTTTTGATAAATATGTCAAGTTGTCTGTCTGTCCCAGTCCAACATATAATTATATCATCTACATATCTGTAGTAATACAGAATATTATTATTTTTGACAATATGTTTGTTTTCAAAATCATCCATGAATATATCAGCCATTAGAGGACTTAGAGGTGAGCCCATAGCTAAACCGTCTTTTTGCTGATAAAATTGGTCATTGAATTTGAAATAGTTTTGTTTCATGCAAATTTTGGTTAATTCTATTACCTCTGTTATTTCGTTAGCGTTTATATGATTATTTTTTAATAAATTGGTTAAGATGTTTAGGGTTTCGTTAACTGGGACATTGGTGAACAGGCTGTCCACATCTAGTGATATTAATTTACAATGGTCCGGTAATGTCAAGTCTTTAATATTATTGACCAGTTGGATACTATTTTTTAGGGAATAGGACGGATCGAAGGATGTTTTTGATTTTATAACATTGTTTAGTTCTTTTGCTAGCTCATATGCTGGTGCTCCAATATATGAGACTACCGGACGGATAGGAATATTATCTTTGTGGATTTTTGGTAAGCCGTATAATGTGGGAGCATTAGTGTTCATTTGAATGACTTTTTGTTTTGATGTATTTTTTGGAAAAATGTATTTTGATTTATTAACGATTAGTCTAACTTCTGCTGCGTATTTATTAGTTGGGTCAGAGGATAACTTAGAAAATTCTTCTCCAGAGATAACCTCTTTGACTTTATTTTGGTAGTCGGTCCGCTTTAGGATAACGATTGCATTACCTTTATCGGCTTTTGAAAGAATAAGGTCATTATCTTTTATCGTATTTTGCAAAGATCTGTAAATTATGTTGTTGTTATTGTTTACATTGTTGTTATTGTTTATGTTGTTGTTATTGTTTATGTGGATATTATTATTTATCTGGTTGTTATTGTTTATGTTGTTATAATTAGTGTTGTTTTTATTATGTTGTTTACTTTTTAATTTGGAATTTTGAAGTGCAACATTTGTTTTGATTTCATGAGCGACAATATTTTTGACAATATTATCTTTTTTGTTAAGGACCACAGCTAATTCAGATTCTACTGCTAGTGTTTCTACTAAGTTCTGTGTATTATTATTAGGGATATTGTATTTCAAACCGTTCTCTAAAAGGCGCATTTCATTATTAGGAATTATAATATCAGTCAGATTTTTAACTCGGGGATGAAATTGGTGATTAGGTGCGTCTGTCATATTGTCTGTTGTATTGTTGTTCCGTAATGGAGATTGAGAGGAGTTACGAACAAGTGATTTTAATTTCTTTTGTTGGGAAAGGAATTTACTGTGGACTTCGATTGATGCTAGATCTCTTGCTTTTTGGTCTAGAAGATCAAATTCGATATTATGTAATTTAAAGGAAAGTTCAGAATAAACTTTTGAAAAAAATCTAAATTCGCTACTAAAAATTAAAATATTTTTTTTTTAAATTTTTTTGTCGATAATTTATGGTCTAGTTTCACCCCCTTTCGGGGTTGCACTTTATCCATGGACACCCTGTATTGAGATTTTAGTTGGGTTTTTAACTAGCAATCTTCATGAATCCATTCTTGATAAATAAACCATAAAAATAAGTGCCTTATGAAACAAAAATGTGATGATTTCTATAGGGTTCTGTAGCTGATCTACATGTAACTATTACTGGTATTTATTTACTTAATTAAATCATTTCTATTGGTCTAGATTAGGCGAGGTTACAGAACCCAAATTAAATCCTAAAATGAAATATCACAATGTTAAATTCACGATACCATATACATACCCAGTAAAGATCTTCTTTAGATTCCTGGCATTGCAATGTTAAATATAATATAAAAGACATTCTAGTAAAATATTGAATATCAATAGGGGGGACAACCATAATTATAAGTATCATTTTATTTGAATACATTGAAGTAAGATTATACAGCTTCTTTCTTTATAATACATTTTTATCATTAGCTAAAATGCATATTTACAGCAAGATCACATCATTTTATCATCAAGTACAACAGTATTTTAAAACTTTTTAGAATAACATTTATTTAAAAAAATGTATTTTGTGAAAGTGTTTATATTTCAATAAAAAAGTACATAAGGACTGTTTGTTCTTAAGTTTTAAAACTATTTTTTAACTAGAGAGATGTTTTGGGGCATGTTCCGATATGCATTGCGAGCACTGTTCAGTGCTCTTAATGGAAAGAAATTCGTTCCGTTATGGACTGACAGTATACTGCCGCAGTATCCTAGGGTAATATATGACGTCATAAATCGTTGCCATTCTTGTACTGTGAGCACTGGCGTTTTCGAGGTAAGGTTTTAAACAGTAACCAGTATAGCTAACTATAAAGGAACGGCTTTGCAGTATACTAAATTGACGTCACACCTTACAGTGCTCGCAGTGTATATGTCACCGTAAGATTGTAAAAACCGTTAGATTATAATCTAACTCGCGAAATTGTAAACTGTCGAATGATTACAATATAACGGATTATTTTTCGGTAGATTGTAATCTGTTGTAATCTGTTAGGTTTATTAACTCGATAGAACCTAAGTGCCTACTAGGCACTACTTGGTTATTTATGTCGAACCTTAACCTAACCTACAAGAAAAAGACAAGAAAACGTCAATACAATGAATATTTCAAAAATTGACACTTAAAACATTGAACGGTTCACAATCTTTCGACTGTTTACAATCTATCGAAAAAAAAAGCGTTGGATTACAATCTTACGGTTTTTACAATCTTACGGTGACATATATATCGGAACATACCCTTGGTTTCATCCAGATGTGACGCTCAGTCTGTGACGTCACAAGTACAGGTCGTTCTTACAAGAACTTCTAGCGAAAGAGCGCAGTTTGATCTTTATTAATCTCATTTTACAAGATATCAAAATAAAAACTAGTCTTTCTGGTAATTTTTCGCAGATTTATACCACTAATTACAAAATACTTGACTGATACTTGTTGACTTGTGTTTTTGAAGTGAAACTTCTTTAGAATCGTTGTGATTTGAAAATTAAACGAAAAAGCGACACCAAAAAGAGACAAACATATTCATAAATAGGATTTAGCAAGAGAATGAGATACAATACAAGTTATACTTATCTCATTCTCTCGTAGGCTACTTTTCTGAAGTTTCACTTCTGCCGTGTGTGAATTGGCCACACACACTTTTATAATCAACTGGCTTTACGGCTCTGGGTTCCAGCTCTTCTGATCCTGTTGACATGTGGTAATCACATAATATGTCAAAGAAGTACATACCTGTTTGTCACCAGTAAAGCTGGCGTTACACTCGCCGACAGAGTTGGAGAGCGCGGACCAGGTGAGATACATGACGTATAGCGAGACGACGGACGACTGCAGCAGGCCCGAGCGCGGCTGGTGCTCTTGCACCGAAGGAAGAATGGAGATCGCGCTCGCGATCACCACGAGGATGAGGTTGAACGAGATGAAGAACTTGGAAAGGTTGCATCCGTCCGGCTGAAAACAAATCAGTTAATTACTAATATTATAAACTAGATGATGGCCGCGATTTGAAATCCCAGGGGAATTCTTTGATTTTCCATGTAAAAAATAGGCTTTATTCCCTGTCCAATCATTTATTTAACTTTTGGCATAAGCACGCCTATGAAGTTTCATAATTATTGACATTAGGACGTCATTGACTCAAGTTGCCAAAAGTTGCCAGATATATCAAATACCAAATTTGTCACCAAGCCTATGTCATTCATTAATGTCCGGTTGTCACCTTTTCACAATACTTGGTACAGTAACACATAAAAGCCTGAATCCCATACGATCAGGTAAAAGAAATATAATTTTCGAATTAGAGTAAACATCCAGCTTTCTTACCTTAGTATAATAGACATAGAGTAGTACTATGCCAGTAATTGTAAGCGCATAGCACGACAACATAGCCAACAACAGCGCCGAGTACCAGCCTTTGGATTGTGTTTCTTCATAGTTTGCTGCAATGACAAACCAAGTCATTTAGTGTGAAATCGTTATTCTGATTATTGTATAGTACTCATTACTTCTATCATACTACTATTATAAATGCAAAAGTGTGTTTGTTTGTTGGTTTGTCCTGCAATCACGCCGCAACAGAGCAACGGATCGGCGTGATTTTAAATGTGAATAAAACTTGGCATGATTTGAGGTCATCCTACTAGGTTATAGGATACTTTTACCCTGAAATTCGGCACTGTTTCCTTGGGAGAGTTAGTGAAGAGTTTGCTACTATATTAGCCAATAACTATGATAGTAGAAATTTAATTCCTGACATTATTATTATTAATTAATGCACAATTTTAATAAACAAACTTGTCTTAGCAACGTTTTTCTGCAAGGTAACTTAGTTGTTTTACAGTTTTACTAATTAAAAAAACGGAATTTAATGAACAGATCATCATTTAACAGTTTGATTTATATAAAAAGTTGCAATTGATGAATCGTTAAATAGTGTACTTAAAAGCAAGCTTAAAAGTAAACATATATTTGATAAAGAATCATTTGGATTAAATACTTACAAACCCATCTTTCGGCCCACGAATGAGCAAAGTCAATAATCAATATGAGCTGTATGATAATGAAGCAGAAGCCGCCAATCATGCCAAACACCATCCATGTAGAAGCAAATGACCCCTCCGGAATGAAGAAAGCTCCAATGATGCCAGCAATCACAACAAGGTACTTGATTCCCCAGAACCTTAAAAAAAACATTAACTAAAAAACATTTGCAACATTCCACCACCAGGTGACTCCAATAGCATCCATTCCAATAGTTGGTTCAAATTAATTAATATCATGTTTTAGAAACTCTTCTTATATACAACCTCACAATGAACATTAATATAAACCGATTTAAATTCATTTATTTTGTCGGAATATTATGCCAAACACCACTAATGGAGCCCATCAGTCAGAAGTCCTTCATAATTCTCAACCGCATGCCGACTCATGCACAAGTCTCCTCTCGGAATGAGAAGGGTTTAGCCATAGTCCACAGATTGGCAGTCTTCACATACTTTTGAGAACATTATGAAGAAATCTCGGGCATGCAAGTAATACTTAGGTCCACTTGCAACAAGGGCCGCTAAATATGCTAGCTTTGGAAAAACTCATCAAAAAGCAAGAACATCAAAAAAATTTACTATATACATCAGTTTAGGCAGTGTTGTGCAAGATGGCCTTAATTTCTTAAAACGCACATAACTCTGAAAAGTTCGAGGTATGGGGATCAAACCAATTCAGCGCGTTCGGGGCTTTCGCGACGCCAATGTAGAGCGGCCTATTAGCGTTAACATTCTTTTACCACTTTGTTTAATTTGTAAATATAATAAGAATCCAAAATATAATCACCCATTTTGTATACCGGCTCTGGGGTCTTTAGAAGTTTTGACACCAATCATAATCAATGCCATGAGACAGAAAAAGAGACATGTTGCAAAACTAATTCTGGAAATAAAGAGATTATCGTCATTACTTATGCTCACATACCTGCTATATGTTTTCATTTCTGATGGTAAGGTACTAAAATCAACATTAATTAAATTTAAATAATATCATTTAAAGTTCTTTTATGAAGTTATTTTATGGATATCCCATCAGAAATTGATGAATTAACAGATAAGTAAAATATTACCTGTAAACTGCTAAATAGCCAACAGCCTGGTCACAATCAACTTTGAAATTTCCTGGCACTAATCCTGTAGAATTTGCACAAAATGGTACCTAAAAGTAAGGTTGTCGTTTAGTTATAATAGTTTCAATATTTTCTTCAGCAGTTCGGTTTTCATACAAATTTCAAACCCCCATTTTACCCGTTTAGGGGTTAATTTTCAAAAATCCTATCTTAGCGGATGCCTAATGTTGTAAAAGCTATCTGTATACCAAATTTTAGCCTGATCTGTCCAGTGGTTTGAGCTGTGAGTTGATAGATCAGTTAGTCAGTCAGTCAGTCACCTTTTTTTTCTATACATGCATTTAGATATATATTGATTCGTTTTTTGGATAAATTGGCTATAATAATATAATATATTAATATATAGGTAGGGTAAGTAAAGTAAAAACATACTTTTTTCATTTGGTCATGCAGCCCCGGCGCAAGAGTAATGCAGGCTACAACCATGACCAGAAGCAGCATCAGAGTATACATGAGGCGAGTGGACGTAGAGTTGGCGCAGGAGGGACACACCGAGCAGCACAGCGAGCAGGCAGCACTGCCGCAGCAGCATGCCAGCTACAACATAATATTGTCATTAGCACCTAGAGGATAATTCTTAAAGGTAAATCACAACATATTGAGGCTGATTCTATAGTGCACAGTCTCTAAACTATACAAAAACAACAGCATTAAAAATATTGCTAACCCATTCATAAAATTCCCTGCGGAAATGACAAAACAAGATTAAATGCTGTCATTTTAGTTTGGTGTAGAGACTTTGCAGAATCAGCCCAATTGTAGCACAATTTGCACTGGTCAGATCTGTGCCCTGATTGTGTAAGGCAATCTTTGTACGATGTACAATTTGCTTAGCCAATTGTGCCTCAGGTGAGAGGTTTGGTCCAGTACAATCTTACTAATATTATAAATGCGAAAGTTTGGATGGATGTATGGCTGAATGGAACTGGCTGAAATTGGGCACAGAGATAGATTATAGTCTGGAATAACACATAGGCTACTTTTTATCACGGAAAATGAAAGAGTTCCCGCAGGAAGCAGAAAACCTCAAAATGATGTTTGTTACTCAATTATGCCAGAACATCGCTCCTCTTTTTGGAGAGGCCGCTATGCAGGGCTTCTGGAGACCCAGTATAACTTTGATTTTGACAGTTGCCGATCTATTGTGATAGGCATCATCTATAGTTCCTGACCACCACCCCAGCAGTTGCAGTTGTGCAATTTAATGACTCATTTTGACTGTTTTATCACCAGCATTAGGTTTGCGGGATTGTTCTTAATTTATTAAATGAGTATGATGCAAGTAAGCAGTCGAATATTGCTTTCAAAATTCTAGTTTTAAATTGATGGCTTTTAAATTGCTCTTGCAAATTGCGTTTCGTCTTTAAAATATTCAATATGAGTAATGTTTTTCATAATACCTACACGTTTCTAATAAAGTAAAGGTCATGCTGGATCTTTCTGGGTTTGCTCTAATTATGGTAAAACAAATAGTTCAAGCAAGATCATGAAACCACTGTATTTGATAAGACAAGAAAATTCGTTTTGGTTGTCTTAGCATGATAAGCATTACAGTAACAAGATAGACATTTCTAGTATGAAGACAAAGATCTATTGATTTCTCTCACCTGAGCTGCAGAACATAGTCCCAACACGGCACCCATGGCAAAAAAGCTATGGGTTAGCTAAATAATGTTTCAAAGGGCTTAATTATTTCAATACACACTAAATAAAAGAAAAATTGTAATTAAAACGCGATGACTAATTAGTAATTTGTCGACCAAGAAAAATAATTTGGCTTGTTTGTTTGTCATTTCACTCATTTGTCAACACTCATGGCAAATTGACGTTGGCGGTTGCGGGTTGACACTTGACAGTGACGTTCGTTAATGTACTTCTTTTTTTTTGTCCCCGTCCGTGGTCTTGGATCCATTAATTATGTTCCTATGGAAAATATCCAGCCCACAGATATAATAAAGGAAAGATCCAGCCCTATCAAAGTTGTACCTTTGATTAGGTATATAGAGATGGATGTGTTACATTTTACTCAATTATAGTTATACGATGCATTTTGTTAATAAAACATGTACTACTATGTTTTGACTAGTCTTACTTATTGAAAGCTACGTTTTTAGAATGAGACAGGTGTATTATGTTATTGCGTGAACGTGTCAGGCAATTGTCATATGACGTCATCAAATTTTGCTATTGAAGCCAATTTTTATGTACTTACCTTTATATGGCGTCTGTATTGCTTCCGGTGTTTTGGTTGCGGCTAATTACCAGTTTTGTGAATATTTTCATAATATTTTTATGTGTTTTGGCTTAGTTTTGTGTAATCAACAATGGTGAAGTGCTCAGTTGTGGGGTATCGTAATAATAGTATTGTAAAACGCCCAGGAATTTCATTTCGTAACTGAGTAACATAGTTGTTTTTATTTTTCTTTTTGTGGCGAGTATTTTAAGTTATTTCAACTAATTATAGCTTAGTTTTTTCTTTACTGAATCCAAAACACGTCAATTTTTGCGCTATCCCTGAAAATTTGGATGATTTCATTAGTTTTTATTTGAGTGTTTATATAGTGTGGGGATTGTATTGTTTACAAATAAATTGAGTATCGATAAAATTAAAATTTCATATCACTCTTACTGTTTCTCACTCAGAGGGGTAGAGAGATGAAATTGAACAGTCAGCTTCTACTTATAATATTGCCAAACTCATTTTAGGCTGTAGCGATGATAACCTTGTGATTAAGACACCCGATCTCCGGGATGGTGTCTCGTATTCGAAAATTACAGTGTCTATTCAAGTGGTTTTTGGTCCCTTCATTGCAGTTATTATGTATCATTTTAACTAATTACTATTTTTGACTGCCTCGTTGGTCTAGTGGTTAGCATAGTCGACAGCGGATCATGAGGTCCTGGGTTCGATTCCCGGTTGGGCATAAAAGTTAGGTATTGGGTTTTTCAATTAAGAAATTCTCAGTGCCAACCCGGAGTTTCATACAAAATTTCACCCCCTATTTCACCCCCGTAGGAGTGTAATTTTGAAAAATCTTTCCTGATTGAGCGCCTACGTCACAAAAGGAACCTACTGTCAAAATTTCAAGTTGCTAACCCCAGCGGTTTAGGCTGTGCGTTGATCCCTTAACGATTTAGTATAGGTACTTTCACTCCACTCTTCCATTTAGTATAGGTACTTTCTGAAATAAACACCTCCATATATTTTTTCTCCGAAAAATTATGGAGAGTTCTTCTTTAAAAACAAATTTTGAAATGGAACCGCACCCGCCCGCGTATACCGCGCGGCCCACTGTCTCTCTCATTATCCTGTCTCAGCGTCAGCGAGCCCGCTTGGGCTCGGCTAGTATTAAAACGAAAATCGCCGATACAGGCGCCGAGCCGCCCGCGGCTCGGCCGGTCCGAACGACTATGAACTCAATTTTGTTTTATTAGAATTTATTTTTCTTTGAACAACTTTGACCATAGAGAACTATATAAAATTTTCTATACTTTGCAACACTCAAAAAATGACGTTCCTATAAAAAAAAAAACAAATACAAGGCATTTGAACCTGGTCTGTGATCTGTGAGAATTTCTTTGCGCTTCGTGCAGTGTCGTGCAAAAAACTTATTTTATCAAGGTAAGTACAGTGTTTTGTGCATTAGATAGGTGTTATTTGTGTCTTTTATAAACGATGAAGCTATTTTTCTATTTGTATTTCTGAATTTCGTTATATTTTTATCGCTATGAGAATGTAAACCGGCTAGATAATTTTTACCATTTTCATGTGATTTCCGTAAAAATACGCTCAATACGATTGAAATGGGCGGCAAGAACCCATTTTAGAATAGTTATTTACTCAAATAATTGTATAATTCTGTAAATAAAACGAAAATATTGAAGCTTGTTTACCGTTATAACAGTTACGAAAAACGTTAGCTTCCGGAATTCAAACTCTAATGAAGCGAATCTAACCTTTATCCGTAGCGTGTTAGGGTTCACAATAGTATAACACTTTTGTGTAATTTTGCCGTAAACGCTTTGTAGGGCTATACACCTATAGAGCGGGGCATCGATCATTTCAGATATCGACATTTTCCATCATCGTATCGACATTTTGTATCCTGAATTGATAATATTTTCATTTTTTGTACCATACAATATGTCTAAAAATAATTTTAGTTTTTATATTAGTTTACGAATCTTTATTTGGGGGCACGGTCGTGCCCCCGCCAAGACGATCATATAGTTTTATATATAAACATTTGCCTAAATGTTTTTTTTTAAGTCCGTGTGTATGTTACTGTGCGTCAAACGGCTGAACCGATTGTGATGGAATTTTTTTTACGTGTTAGTTTACAATTTCATGGATTGATTAGATTTACAATTGGACCCGGTAGGTGGCGCTGCAATCAGGACAAACGTCCGTTGGGTCCGCTAGTTATAAGTGTAGCATATAGCTGAAAGAAACGACGACCTTCGTGGTGCATTGGGTAAATAGCCGGCTAAGTCAAGACGGTAGTGGGTTCGATTTATTTCTAGTCTTTTCTGTATAGGTTATTTTCGTATTTTTATATTATAGAACGGTGCTTTCCTTAGTTTGTCGTTCAAATTTTTATATGATTTTAGATGGCATGGTGCCCAGGAAGTGGCGACGCTCCGCCAGATTTTATGACGGAACTTTATGGGCAGGCAGGCCAGGGGGAGGATATTGTAGAGGACCCGGAATATTTTTTGAGTGAAGAAGAGGTACTGATTGATTTTTTATTGATTGATTCCATTTTTTTTCCAAAATGTACAGAAATTAAAATTTATTGACATTTTTGTAGATTGAGCTGGATGATTGCCCGTTACCGCCCGAGGATATTGTAGAGGACGATGTAGAGGACCCAGAATATATTTTTTTGGGTGAAGAAGAGGTACTAATTGTTTTTTTATTGATTGATTCCATTTTTTTCCAAAGTTTTACAGAAATTAAAATTTATTGACATTTTTGTAGATTGAGCCGGAGGGTTGCCCGTTACCGCCCGAGGATATTGTAGAGGACGATGTAGAGGACCCGGAATATATTTTTTTGGATGAAGAAGAGGTACTGATTGTTTTTTTATTGATTGATTCCATTTTTTTCCAAAGTTTTACAGAAATTAAAATTTATTGACATTTTTGTAGATTGAGCCGGAGGGTTGCCCGTTACCGCCCGAGGATATTGTAGAGGACGATGTAGAGGACCCGGAATATATTTTTTTGGGTGAAGAAGAGGTACTGATTGTTTTTTTATTGATTGATTCCATTTTTTTTCCAAAGCTTTACAGAAATTAAAATTTATTGACATTTTTGTAGATTGAGCCGGAGGGTTGCCCGTTACCGCCCGCCTCACCATTTTCTCCGATAACACGGCATCCATCACCGGAGCTGTGAGTTTCCATTTTTTTCAATACATTTGCTCAAAAACTTAAAGGTTTCGCGTGCGGAAAGTAAATCTTTTCCATACTACTACTTTTATTTGTGCATTACTTTTATTTTTCCTCCTGCAATAATATTCAAATGCATGATAGGGGTTTTTGGTAAGTCGACTACCTTCTTGGCGCAGTAGTGCACTTAAATTCGTGCACGTGCGGAATTGTCATTTTCCTCGTCCCTAAACATTCTTTCCGCACTATATCGAAAATGTACTTCACTCAAGAAGTGAAGAATATACATATACTAACGATAGTGAATTTATCTCTATACAGATCGAGTGTGCGAGAACGCAGCCGGTCGCGCTCACCGCTTCATCAATCGGCACCGTACGTGTTACTTTTATTAACTAGCCAAGAAGTGAAAAATAATCATACTAATAACGGTGCATTTGTTTCAGACGCATTATCATTTTCGACGAAGCTGGCAGCCAGCTTACAGAAGAGGGCGAGTTTGCTTCGGACCCACACGCCCCATATGAGAGTGCTGAGCGTTTGGGTGTTGAAAGGGGCAACGGTCGTGGAAGTTTGAGAGGTAGAGGGCGTGGTCGACGAGGAGGGCGTGTGGGAAGCCGTGGACAGGGTCGAGGTCGCGGGGGGCATCGTCGTCGTCATGACTGGCAGCCAGGCCATCCTTTGGAAGAAATTTGGATGACAGACGACGATGTCCCTCTTGAGCTGCGTGAAATGGCGAGGGATGTAGTAAGGAGGCGGCAGACGAGAGTGGAGGCAATGGAAGCAAGAAGAAGAGCGAGAGCTAGCGAAAATGCCAGCGAACTGAACGAAGGGCTTGATAGCGAGAGGGAAGATGATGACGTATTTTATGACGCCATTGATGGAAGGGCTAATTCGCTTTTGGAAGGTGTGGATCTCCACTTCGAATGGTCACCGATGGATACTTTTCGAGGTGTCGAAGAAACTTTTGTTCCAGAGCGTACTGGCTCTGTTTCTTCATACACAAATCCGTATGATGCGTTTCGTTCCTTCTGGGACGATAACATCTTACAGGTTATTGTGGATGAAACGAATCGGTATGCTAGCCGAATTCAATCGGCCACCTTCCAAGCGGGCTGGCATCCATTAAATGTACACGAGTTGTTGTGCCTCTTTGCGTTTTGGATGATGACGGGGATCATCCGTATGCCAACAATTTGTAGTTATTTTTCAAATAACTCGTTGTTGAAAACGGAGTTCTTTTCCAAAATCACAACTCTAAAGAGGTATAACTATCTCAACAGGGCTCTGCATTTTGTTGATACCAGCGCTACCGACCCTACTGCTAACCCAACCAACAATGACGCTGCAAGCTCCGATCCAATGCACCGTTTGAGGCCAATTATTGATCACCTAAATAATAAATTCCAAGCTAATTATGTCTTGTCGAAAGACATTTGCATTGATGAAAGTTTAACTCTCTGGAAAGGTAGGCTAAAGTTCAAACAGTATATTCGGTCGAAGGCTGCCAAGTTTGGGATAAAAACTTTCGAACTCTGCGAGAGCGCGACGGGATATCTCTGGTCTTTCCTAGTTTACACAGGGAAGCAGAATGCAGTCGAAGTTGGAATCGCGAAAAGTACCGCAGTAGTTCTTAAGTTGATTCAGCCCTTACTTAATAAAGGGTATCGATTATTTATGGACAACTGGTTCAACTGTCCCTTGCTCGCTCGCATTCTCAAACGTAACGGTACTGACTGTGTTGGTACCCTACGTGCGTCTCGCGTAGACGTTCCCAGATTGGTAACGCATGCTCCGCTTAAGCAGGGTCAGCTGGTCGCGAGGAATTCAGGGGACGTCTGTGTCTTGTCGTGGATGGACAAGAAGCGGATCACCATGATCTCTACTTGTCATGGGTCAGCCACTGGGCTGTCCCATGTAACATCCCGTCCACCCGCTCGTCCGGAGCAATTCAAGCCACAGTCGGTCCTTGATTATAATCGCGGCATGGGCGGTGTTGATCTCAAGGATCAAATGCTCGAGCCGTACCTGCTCGAGCGGAAGCGGTGTGCCAAGTGGTATCTCAAGCTTTTAAACGCCTGCTTAATTGTTCAATTCACAATGCACGTGTTCTGTTGGAGTCTTCCCTGCAGGCCCGACAGGACAACCTTAAATTCCGCCTCGAATTAGTGCATGCCATTCTTTTACATCACCATTCACGCATCCCAGTAGGCCGAAGAGCGGAATCATCACGTAGTAGCACATTGCCATCTACTCATCACATAGTCCACCACACACATTGGCCTGTTCGACTTTCTCAGAGTGAAACAGACCGGGCGGCAAACCGGAACAGCCGACAAAAGTGCGTCGTTTGCCTCCGAGAAGGTCGAAAATTGCAAAGGTCGTACTATAAGTGCGACGAGTGCAATGTGCCATTGTGTGTGGAAGGCTGCTTCAAACAATATCATACAACATCAGCTTAGGCAATGCTTTTGCTTCCTTGCTTTTCCTTCGGGCTAGTTTTCCATTTGTAATCGTTGGATTAGAAGGATTTGTTGGAAGGATTTTTAATAGGTGTATGATTTTGTTATATTTCGAGTGAGAGTGAAAGTGTATGTACTGGTGCCATTTTTTGCCGAATTAAGAATTTATATTTTTTTACATTTTAGACAGATTTGATTAAATATTGTTTAAATTTCAAGAAAACAAGTCCATTTTTTTTATTGTAAGTCATGTTTCTCGTGTATGCAGGATAAAGAAATATAAAAGCATCTCTGCTATATTTTTTATTTAATATTGCTATCTGTCGCACTTCAGGAAATTTCTGTTTTATTTTTAGGCTATTATGTTTTTGAAATAAAAGTAGCTGTGCTATGCTCTGAAAAGTCCTGGCTGCAAAGAATTCGTCAAAATCGGTTCAGCCGTTGTGAAAATTAGTCTGGGGGTAGTAATAATGTTTACGTTTGGGTTCGTAAGTGGTCATATTTTTAGTGTAGTGATTTTTAAGCCATTGGTTGCCTAGAAAAGATCGCAATATGGCCGCCGAATTCGTATACGTTTTCGTATTTAGTTTTAATTTTTTTTTTCACTTTTGTTGTGGTGTAAATGAAACAAAATAAAGCATGAAAATTTAAATAAAAATAAATGTTCTTTATTTATTCCATAAAATTGTCTGCACGCAATTTTGATGGTGAAACCTTATCCTAAGATCAACAGAAACAGATACTTTTTAGTCAATCAATCAATCAATCAAACCATTTATTCAATATAGGTACACTGTAGGTACATTGACGTTAAGCAAAAAATACTGAACCGATTTGGCTGATATTTGGAATGGAGATGGCTATTTGGCTACTTTTTACTCCGAAAAAATCCATGGTTCCCGTGGGACCAAAAATCCGAATTTCACGCGGGCGGAGCCGCGGACAACAGCTAGCTAGTATGTATAAATATACATTGCAAATAAAACAATGCTACAATGCTGATGGATTAACGTATAGGCAACTTTTATTCCGAAAAACTTTCGTTGTAATCGCTATAATGAATCCTACGATAATTCCTTAAAACACCATAGTATTTTAAGCCTTCATAACCGCCGGAAGCAATTCGACATCGCATTCCTATATAAAATCATAAACGGTCAAATTGACTGTCCCGCGCTGCTATCTAAATTTAAGTTTTTATGCCGATTTAAACTCCCTGTACGCCCCAACCGTAAATATAATTTGTTTTCTCCGCCTTTTTTTTATAAAAACTACACACGCAACTGTTACGTTTCTCGAGCTACGAGACTATACAACGATGAATTTTCTGACGTAGATTTATTCTTCAACTCTTTGAAGGGAATTAAAACAGCATGTTTTAAAAAATATCTATAATATATAATACTGTTCTGCTCAATGCTTCAATAACTTTATGTATGTACTTTTTCGGCAATGTTTTGTCTATATATAAGTATGCTACTATCATTATAAGTAATTGTTTGTAATGACTGTTTTTGCCAAAATAAAAAATAAAAAATAAAAAAAAAAAAAAAAAATCCATGGTTCCCGCGGGACCGGAAAACCGAATTTTACGCGGGCGGAGCCGCGGGCAACAGCTAGTATGTATATATAAATACGTTGCAAATAAAACCATGCTGCATATAAGTGTTTTCATTTATTTCTAAGCATTCAATAAAATCTTGGGCAAACTAGGTATCGACAATTTTCGACATCTATTTCGGTACGTAGCACATCACTAAAACATAACCCTACTTTTTATACGGAAACTATACATTTTCGTTATCAATATTTTGCTTATTTTTATATAGAATTAGACCAGATCTTTACTGAAATGTGATAAATAGCCTTTCTTTATGCCTTCTTATTCAATTCCAATAAAAATAAGATGAGTTTTATCGTAGAAATATGCTTCTAAAAAAATGGCGACTTTTGTCGTTTTCTTTTCGTTTTTATATCGTTGATTGTACACATTAGCTTCTTTATTTCCTAGTTTCATGAAGATAAATTATTTAGAAAGCTAATGCCGTTTACAGAACCATGATAGGTGGTCTAGATCTTTTTTTATAGGCATTTCTCTGAAAAGTGGTGCAAATGTTCTAAGCGCGAGGTGCGCGGGTTGCGAAATAGGAACGGTGCAAAAAGTGACCGTTGACATTTGGGCAGGTGAGAGGTTAAATCCTAGTGTTTACTGCCTACGTGTTCTGAAGTAAACAACACACTGCTATGCTAGCGAGCACAGTGGAAGCACCAGAGTGCCACGCATCCGACAGACGTAAAAAAAATTCTCATAAGAAAACATAAAACAGAGACCCTTTAAATATCTAAAAGGGCCTTTTAATGTAAATAAACTTTCCAGACATGCATACAGTGTAAGAGACTGTTGAAGTAAAAACACAAAGAAACCTTCCTTAGTTGATTAATATCAATATCATACCACTGACGATCGGGTACCTTTGGGTGCCATTGAACTTCGCGATCTTGGCTTTCCTAACAGCAAACCGACAATTATTCCATACAGAACAAATCTTGTAAAAAACCGCATCAAAGTCTTGCATAGTTCTACACTTGTAAGCCTCTTCAATATTCGCCATACATTTTCTATGGAAAAATAAATTCCGCCATTTTGAATTTTTTTTCAGCACACTGTCAATTGGATGAAGTTTCGAGTTACATTTGGTCGAGCACACCCCACCTATCTTGAATACCCTGGCTGTGCTCTTCATCCGTCTTCGAAATCCTCAATCATCAGCTCTCTCCGTATTTTTCCTCCGAATGAATTTTTGTCTTCTATACGAAACGATGAGTAAAAAAATGTTTTTTCATACAAAATTTTTTCTTACAAAAAACCTCAATTCACGCGGACCGGGTCGCGGGCATCAGCTTGTTCATTATAAAATACGAATACTAGTGTATTTCAAAAATTAAGTTTAATTATATTTTGTTAATTTTATATCGAGTATATACTTAAGTATCGACATAATCAAAGGTATCGATAATTTCAGCCCTAATGCCCGCATTAAGCTCCGCCCATGCGCCATTTTAAGGTTATAGGAAGCTTCAATTTAAATATGTTAGGGCACATCCTTCTGTATATACCTAATCAAAGGTTGAAAATAACTGTGAACCGCTGTGAAGCTGCAGTGCAGCTCTGCACCCAGAGCCGTAAAAGAAAAATGGTGAGTAGACTTCTTTTTTGGCGGTAAAAGAGGGGCGCGTATTTTAAATGTTTCTTTCAATAACACGGTAGTAAATAGGTCTTTATTACCTTTAAAGAATATAACAATTATTAATTAATTATATTGTTTATTACTTGGCTCGTTTTATTCGGTAGGATAAAACGAGGTAAGAGTGTCGGGCGATATTATGCAGTGTAGGTTTCCGTAGATGCCACATTATTATGTCTGTGGTAGATGTCCGTCACAGTTCTCGTACTTCTCCTTTTATTTTACCACTGTCCCGTGATTACATATTATATAAACACTGAACTTACACAAAAACCTTCGTCAAACTAATTAGACTTCCACTGCTGGACAAAGCTCTTCTGTATGGATCTCCACGGGACACGGTCTTGACTCTTGTGCTGCTTGCTTCCAGTGGCTCGACCATTATTAGTGTACATATTAACTACCTATGGATTCAACAGCTATATATCCTGAATTCGTATGAAGGGTAGGTATGCTTTTCATCAACCTGCCATTGAAAAATTGCACTCGTTCAGTAAACCGGACTAGCAATTGACTAGCAAGCGAACTATTGCAACTAGAGGCAATTTCTTTGGTTTTTGAATCCTAACTATAAATATAAATATTATAGCCCCTAGCCTTGTTTGCCTTCAGTGTGTTTAGCATGCGCACAACGAGATTATCTCGCGACGAGAGAGAGAGATGTTGTCGTTGCCAGCAAAATTTTAATTTACCCTAACCTGCAAAAAATGCGTGATATTACCAAAAAAAAAGTTGACATGTAAAGATTCGTAGAGAAAAATACCACAGATAAGAAATACTACTTTTATCTCTTCTACTTTTGACATAACGAGGCAACGAACCATGTTAGCGTCGGTAGACAAATAGAGATAACGTGTAGACATACTTAATTTTTCTCGTTGTGCGCACGCTAGCCATACAGGTATAATTTTTTCAATTCAATGGCATATAGGCGCTGAAACACTACGCCAAATGGGGTGTCGGCTAAATATAAATAGCTGTTTTCAGTTGCTCAAATGGGGAAGACCCTGGTGCATGCGGGATGCATGGACATAACCATTGTTATTTCAATCCATTGTCGGCTCACTACTGAGCACGAATCACGTTTCGAAAGGGTTTGGCCATAGTCCACCACGCTGGCTAAGTGCGGAGAATATTATCAAGAACTATCAAGGTCTCCTCACGACTTTTACCTTCACCGTTTGAATCAAGTGATATTTAACTTAAAATTGGTCCATAGCGGTAGGTAAGTATGTTGTAAAGCCATTGGTTTCAGTAGGTTAAAACAAAACAATTTTAAGTAAATCTAAAGTTTATATTTGTAAATATATATCAATTAATAACATGATAAAATAAATATAAGGTCAAGAATTGTTCCATACGTATTGATACATTTGTAAAAGAAAAAAGTATTTTATGTTTTGATTTAATATTATAGTTATGTAAGTAAGTAATTATTATCTGGCATTTATCTGGACATAAAAAAATCGTACTCATTGGTTTACATTTATTTCTCAAATAAAATACTACATAGGTAGGTGTCATTTATTTTAAATTTTACTAAAAAATAAACTTGGGGATGTGTGAAATAAACCCACAGTTATACCTACCCTAGGTACTTACGCACCCACTCCTCTCTTTCTTAATGACAAAGTAATAACATAATATAGGTATTTTTCAAGAAATAAATTCATTCTAAAATTAATTGAGGTATAATCTAGACAAAAGTAGTCCATTAATAGCAGGTAAGCAACCAAATAAATTTATTATGAAATGAAATCAACATTTTACCTACTATTTTTTAATAATTACTGCTTATTGCATATTATGAGTACCAATACTTTACAATCTGGATTAAGATGAAAATAATAACATTTTAAGCTACCTTAGATGATGTTATAGAGAGCTTTCTGTCGCACTTGTTGAAAGGGCTACAAAACGGTCTGAGTAGGTATAATATGATACCATCAAATCGTCGCAACAACTAGGTATAGGTACACTTCATAAACAAAACAGGTACCTAATTACGAAAAGTTAATAAAACATTTGAATATCATCTATCATAATTATTCAATAAATCAATAATTTGGAACACGTCCTGGACCTTCACATTAGGTACAGTATAAAATAACATCACCTAAATCTAATACGATTTCTGTAAATATAACACACGCTCACGTCCAACATTAAATTATAAATAATAATCTAGAAAGATTAATAAATAGAATTATAAATATCACAGTAGATCAACTGCCAGCTAGTTTCTACCTCTGAATTTAATTTCATTTATTAAAGTGGCTAGTTTCATTTGGGTAATTAAATAAATTTTGGTATAAAATCTACAGATATTTTTTAAACGTGTGGTAAAAACAACATTTAAATTAAATACTGAGCTGACAGTGTGGGTAAAAACTGCTGTGATATTGACAACATGGAAGTATGTCTACATAATATCCGATCAAAGTATAAAATAACATCTCAAACAATACCCTTTGATTGAATATTTTTTTTAATACTTAAAACTAATGGTAACCATGAAACCGATTAACCGATGCGTTCGACGATATGCTTTTTATTGAGAAAACATGCATATTGCCAAGTCAGGTATACCAAAGTACAGACCTATTCTCACTTAAAATCCAAGCTAAATCCTGAGCTATTCAGAAATGTAAAAATATCCTGCATCATAGAAATAGGCTGCTGATTGATATTTCAATAATCCTATTCATGTACATATGTAAAATCAAAAATAAACTGCTATTAAATACTATCGAGTATCGGCAAAATTCCAATACGCATTTAGTTTGTCACTCTTCCGTTCTTTGGCAAAACTAATTTAATAAAAATGAGCGTTACATAAATGTAGGTAAGTACACAATTTATTTTAGTATCAAAACTAATGCGTATCGTCTTCATGCATTCACATAATGTGTTTACAGTGGTACCTATACAGTACCTCAGTACCTACATAGAAACAGGAGACATATTTTCACAAAAGACTGCCCACATGTAAAGTCTAACTTTTAAAGACTGCAACTGCTCACACGCGTTAAGTTTGCTTTAAATCAGGACTTAATACAATATGCTTATTTATAATAGGTATAATTTTACATTTTACAGCAAAGTATATGAAATAATATTTCCATAACTCTAAGATAATAAGTAGTATGTATGCAACCTACAAAAGTGAATAACGAGTATGGATCATAAAAACTCAACACAACAGAGTAGGTACTCGTAAGTATGTAGTATCATACGATACACGTCTATAATTATTACATTTTACACACTACTATAACGCTGTTGGATCAGGGGACGACCCCATGGATACTTTATAAACTTAGATAGTTGGATGGGAAATATTATTTCCAGCTAAAAGAGTTTTTGAATTTACATATTTACATGTTTTATTTAAGCAAAGTGCTTTAATCTTAGAATTTTTACTGAAATGTTGGATTTTTTGTAACGGGTTCTAAGATGCCCATGTCCCTTCGCACATTTGGTTAAATGCTCGAAGACATTTCCAATAAACTGCTAGGTACATGAAATATACATATAAAACCTCAAAACAGGTATATTTCACTATCATTATTGAACATAAAAATGAGAAATGTATTAAGTAACAAATGTATTCGTTTTTTATCATGTATCTAAAATAAGATTTCCATTAACTAAGTGCTATGACATATTATTGTATTCTGATTTAATACTAAAATAAAATTTATCTACTTACATCTAAAAATAACAAAATAAGGTGTTTAAATGTAGACGGATGTCAAATGATACTAAATTCTGCACATAAACACTGCTAATTTTACAAATAAATAAAATACACTCTTTTTACCATAAAAATTCACTACACGTGATTCAGTTGAAACCAAAATACATTACGTAAAAGACTTAGACGGGACTAGGGCTCGTATCAGGTTACTCCAACACTTGAAATAAATAGATACAGGATTGGAGATTTCTGAATGCCGCTTTCGTGATATGGAACCATTTTAATTAATAAGCAATAATTAATTTCGTAAATCTTCATCGTTGTTTCTGCTGGAGGGAGATTACGTAACCGTGGGTTAAATAGGCGTTCAATGCAGTCAACGAAACCTCAATCGCAGGCATCATCCTTGTTCCGACAGGGTTCACCGTCGTAGGATGGTACATAACAATAAGAATAAGTGCGACAAAGTTTACATAACTTCTAGACAATGAAATGACACTGTATAATTTTTCTTAACAAGACATTATTTTGTGTAACATATACCTACGAGTACATCGATAAATTATATTCGATAGGCAAAGTAGATTGAATAGGTTTATTAAGAGTTAAAAATTAATCTATAATTTTGCAGTCCGGCGAAAAAAATCTTCTAAATTATGCATTTTTGTACTGAAATGGTAAAAAATCTATTATTTTTAGTTATTATGACTTTGGTGTTGAGTGTATTATACAATATTGAGCAAAATTTTGGCTAAATAAATTAATTGTAATAAGTAAGTAAATTATGTACAAATTACGTACAAAAAATAAAACTGTCTTTATCTACTTAAATGAACTAGAATATAATTTCTTAAACTAAGTAATAATTAGAAAATAAGGTAGGTCTAGTATTATATAGAATATTTATTACATAAACCTAATAGCTTCAACATAAATTGAGATCTGCACTTTTTAACCAAGCAATTAAGCACCACTTGGTGTATTGATTTTGAAAATTATCATTCAAATATCTTATTTCTGTTGGGGAATTATTTCCGCACCATGCAAACAAAAAAATAATTTGGAAACTGTCACGAGTAGAAGTGAGTTCGATATACAATATATCAAACTATTTTATAATTCGGCCATTATTTAAAAGAAGGTACAGTATGGCAGAAAAAAAGCCTTGATGAATGCCTCGGAAATCCGTGGTTGGTAAGACAAGTTTAGTGCCGTCAGAATAAAATGTCCTATGCAAGTAGGTCCTATATGCATTACGATTTCATTGTACTTAGAATTATTAAATACTACAATATGACTTCAACTTAAAATATCACTAATAACTATATAATGTATTTATTATTTAGATATCTTAGCCGCAACTTACATCTAGATCCTTACAATATGGCAGTTGTCAAATTGCTAGCTGAGTTGTTGCCTAAGCTAAAGTGATCATTTGGTTTTGGTAGAGCGCGGAGTTTCGTTGCGTCAAATAAAAGTTTTTCATTACGGATAACAATATCATGATGTATCACAACCATTATTGCAATGAATTACTTATAAATGTATTTGGTAATATTAGCAGGTACACCTTGTTCAATAAATTATATTAATGTTGTAAATGAGATTTTTTTTTGTTTTTGTAAGTAGACAGGACCTATATGTCCGTCTACCTTTTCGATTAAGTATGCTTAAAGAATTTGGCAAGAAAATAATTATTATTATAGCCTGTGTTATGTTATGTTTATTGAGAAAAAAATAAAATGAAAAAGCACTCCATATATTTATGTCCATGTAGAGAATGGCAGTATGAGATCGCATTTCATGCGTCATATATTATATTTTAGAATGTAGCCTAATCAAATAATTATATTAGATTTACTTTATTATTATTAATATTTAATCATAGAATACTGTAGTCTGCAAATAATGTAAAACTTGTAAATATACCTCAGCACAGGTATTTAAAGTGAACAACTAGACATTCTACACAATTTTAATTTTCAGATATCTGCAAAAGATACACACGTCTAGCTATTATTATTTGCAATCTGTTGGCACGAATGAAATTTTTTGAATTTTTATTTTTTATGGAATTTATTTACATATCTAGGATGTTTGTATTAAATCTGTAAAACTTTTTCAATGATAGTTTTATGTAAAAGAACATATTTGACTTTATGCGGTTGCAATTTTTAAACGTTGTGTAAACTCAATATTGTGACGTAGCTGAATACTAAACAGATTTTTCTGCAAAACTTTTTCAAACATATTAGAGCACCAAAAACAATATACCTAAGTAGGACTAAGAACATGTTAAAAGCGACATTAAAGGTTTACAAATAACTTGAATTTAAAATTGGCACAGACGAATTATATTCCTGGAAATTTGAATCTATTGTAAAAACTTATATACGTAAAAAATATATATAATTATTTTGTGTTGTATTTTACCGCATTTTCAAAGTTTTCTGACTGCTATTCGACTTCGAAATACCGCGCTGTTTCTATTACAAGAAAGTATATGTATATATATATATATATCTACTAATTAAAACACTATATTTTTAATAATAAAATTGTGATAACGTACAAATAATAAAATCAGTTTAACGATCACATTAAGTAACAGTAAATAAAGCAAAATAATTTTATTTTATGTACATATCCGAACATTGCTTTGCTTTGTTTCATAATACATAGTTTTATATATTTAATATAATTTTCAATATAATTATCTATTTACAAAAATATTTATTACATACATACCTACTTAACAAATAATATTGCAGCTTGCAATCGCCCTTACTCATTTAGCTTGTCTTGTTTCCGTCTTCTATCACATTTTTCATCTTCGAGATGGAATAT
This sequence comes from Erebia epiphron, assembly GCA_963932025.1. Lineage (NCBI taxonomy): Eukaryota > Metazoa > Arthropoda > Insecta > Lepidoptera > Nymphalidae > Erebia > Erebia epiphron. The sequence goes on along the minus strand of OZ009956.1, from coordinate 13,207,475 downwards.
GAGTTGATTGGAGTGGGTTTTTTTTAAAAATAATTATGGGAGGGCGATTTTATCATGTTGCGTTTTAGCCATGCCCATTGTTTTGTACAATACCTCTTTGTATTATTTAATGATTCTGATATACCTACGAGTACGTTATATAAAATCCCGCTGTCCATGAATATTAAAAAATTGTTAAGTTATCACAACTCCTTGTTCAGTTTTTCGTAGCTCGTAGCAAATTCGACCTCAGATGATAGGGGTCACGTACATGTTACCATGTAATAAACCCTTCCTTTCTCAATCCTTATGTAGTCATAGCCTGGCTGTTCACACACTCGCCACTGGTCATCGCTTCATCGGCAGTCATCAGGTGCCCAACTGCCCACAATCGCAGTCCGCGTGGCCGGGCGGGAGTCAAGGAGACGATGCGCTCGCGCCGCCGCCGCCGACCTACGCTGAGTATTGTCGCCTTGTTCGAATAGGACCAGCATGTATACAATTCAGATATGTTCATAAAAATTTAAGTCTAAATTTGTGTAGTCTTTTGTCGAATCTGAGATAACTTACGGTACTAAGTCATATATTACTACATGTTATAATTCATTATTCTTACCTAATAATTCAGTCGAAATATTTAATTAGTGATTAATATCACTGAAGTTGATTGCGACTGTAGCTTGCCTCACCAAGTCGACTTTGATTTGGCGCGTAAGTTTGCACCTGCGGCATATGCAGCGTGAAAACACTGTTACAGCTGGTGGCTCTCGATAAAGCACTTTTGAAGACGTGGACGGAATTCACTGACTTCATTTTGATACACTATACGAACATCAACGAAGCCTTCATAGATCAATTAATTATTGCTGATTCACAAAGTTTTGAAATATTAATTTCAAGGTGTGTTAGAAAGAATGTATTTTAAATATTAATTATAATTGTCACATAAATATAGGTAGGTATTTTGAAAACTTCGGATCTATGACTATCTAAGTATAAATTAATTGAATAATAAGATAATGTTGGCAAAAAATAAAACTATATCTACTCATCAAAAACTGCGTTTTCAATTAAAAAAAAAACATCATTACGATTTGATCAGCTCCGTCTGTTAAAAAAGTTTCCAATTTGCGGCAACATATGTGTCTGATAATAAAAGTTGGATAATACTCGTCGTTGTAAAAAAAATACGTTTAGAATCTAATAAATACCAAGGTTTTGTTTAATATTGAATCCTGGTGTCTCTATTATTTAAATATAGCTAACAAGAGTTGGTAGAAAATTGTGAAAATCTTACGAGGCAACGACTATTGCTTAAGTTACTCGTAGTACGATGTAGGCGCGTACAGCGTACCGTGTATATGTAACAATTGTTTTCACTCTACATTGCATTGTCAGTCTTACCTTAAATTTAAGTCTCTTAAAACTATTATTCACAGTCTCCGACCGATGGCGACACACGGTCGTCGTATGCACGTCACAGTAAAGGCAAATCTACCGCGCTACAAAAATACGTGGGCACTGGGCGATGTCCCGCAGTCAAAATACGAGCAACATTCGCAGAGAAAAAAATATGTCTCCCTTTAACATTTTATCTATTCATAATAATATATTTACTCCGTAAATAAAACCTCATTCGTAATATATTTTCTCGACTTAGCCTAATTAATCACGTCCCGCACACGGAATAGTCCTCGCCTGAGGAATACTTTTGTATTTGTTTTGAGTCCGAGAAAAGGAGAGCTTCACTTGATAGTGAAACCTCACTTTAAGTTCATCAAAGCACGCGTAGAAGCGAGCGACCGACGTGGTCGCTAGTCGCCAAAACGCGTGCACGCTTTCTTCCATTTGCATTGAGTACACCAGAGATCGCGTTGATCCATACCGTATACCTTGCGGCACTTCTTGTTGTCGGAGCGAGGGCGCCGGCCCGGGCTGCCGGGTGAGCTGTGCGCCCCTGTGAACTTTAGATGCTTCTGAAACAGATACAAAAGGAGTCAGTATGATAAGTATCCATATCCGTACTATCCATACTAATATTACTCATGCGAAAGCGTGCCTGTCTGTCTGTTTGTTTGCTACGCTTTAACGGCCGATATTTTCAATAGATTTTGAAAAAATTTGGTATAAACATAGCTTGTAAGTTGTACCCCGGGGAAGGACTTTATTTCGAAAATTTATGGAGTTCCTAACAAGGATGGATTAAAAAAAAACAGGTTTCTTTCAAGAAAATAAAATCAAAACTTACCGGTGAATGTGAGGTTGACCAGGAATGCGTCACGGGAATGCTTATAGGCCGGGCTGATCCGTTTTGCATAGTTGACAAAAGCCCTTGCCTGAAACCAAAGACATAAATGATTATATAATTTGCTATAAACGTATTTTTTAAGAAATTGAAAGAAAGTTAGGTATTTTATAATATTAGGTATACTGATATTATGGTCGGTTTAAATATCGATGTTTTGCATGTTTTTTTAGAAATCGAGAAAATATTCAGTTCTGTTCTAAATATTAAGCTATTTGTAGATACTTTTAGGTGTAAATATAGCCAACTTCCGCATGGTTTTCTTTCTGGATATTTTTGTAAATAAGTTCTGGTTCATACGATACAACCCTGCTGACTAGGGGTTTCTATATAACAAACCGCTCCATTTCTTTGACTTAGCTGCCGATATTTTAAGTTTAATTGAACTAACTTTTTAGTTAACGAAGCGAAAAGAAAATCTCTTAAAAAATCCTGATCTTTCCAAGGAAATTGGATTGCTATTTTAGGCCCCCAGCGCAAACCTATCGCAGGGAAAGGTATGTAAACTAAAGTAGAAATAAGTATAGTTCTAAGACATAAAATAAGATCTTAATGTAAAAGTAGATAAATAAAAATATTATAGCGAAAAATGTAAACCCGAAAAATAGCAATAAGAGTTAAACTAGATATAAAACTAGTAATAATAAAGAGACAACAAAAATAGAGTAGATAGAATAGATAGAGAATAGACCGGAATCCCACCGGTAATAAGCTTGAAAGAGAGAGAAAGAAAGAAAGAAAGAAAGAACAAGTATGCGGCATAAAAGTGCGAGCAGAATACTTGATAGAACTGGAGTGAAAGAGTACCTTAAGATAAAATAGCCTCTGATTTGTGTCAGAGGGAGAAGTATTAAAAAAAAAAGTGCCTCCAGAGCACTTGCTTTGGAGTTCTTAAAATTTGTCTTGAAGACCGTTGAAGTCGTGGTGAACTTGAACTCTTACCTATAGGATCCGACTAGCTGTCGTTGGTAGTCGGGGTCTTCGTGCGGCGGACGGCACATGTCTCGGTGGGACAGGGTGGGCGCTGGTGCCGCTGCAGCCACTTCACGCTCTGTGTAGTAGAACTCTTCTTCATGATCACTCTCACCTTCTTTCTTGGGCCTAGGACAAAAGATAACTTCTTGTTATTTATAGGTATAATATGCGTTTAATATTTTTAATTTTTTCAATAGCTTATAAGGTCATTCGAACTCTATATGTCACCGTAAGATTGCAAAAACCGTTAGATTGTAATCTAACGCTTTTTATTTCGTTAGATTGTAAACTGTCGAAAGATTGTGAACCGTTCAATGTTTTAAGTGTCAATTTTTGAAATATTCATTGTATTTACGTTTTCTTGTCTCTATCTTGTAGGATAGGTTAGGGTTTGAAATAAATAATCAAGTAGTCGATTCTAATCAAGTAGTGTCCACTATTTAGGATTAGGTTCTATCGGGTTAATATACCTAACAGATTACAATCTACCGAAAAATAATGCGTTATATTGTAATCTTTCGACAGTTTACAATTTCGTGAGTTAGATTATAATGTAACGGTTTTTACAACCTTACGGTGACATATATAATAATATATATAAAAATCAATCGCTGTTAGTTTGTCTCGCTAAAACTCGAGAACGGGTGGGCCGATTTAGCTGAATTTGGTTTTGAAATGTTTGTCGTAGTCCAGGGAAGGTTTAAACGGTGAGAAAATATGGAAAAATTGCGAGGAAGATAGGGCAGGACAACGTCTGCCGGGCCCACTAGTCTTAATATATATAAATCTCGTGTCACAATGTTTGTCCTCAATGGACTCCTAAACCACTTAACCGATTATAATAAAATTCGCACACCATGTGCAGTTCGATCCAACTTGAGAGATAGGATAGTTTAAATCTTAAAAAAACATCAATTCACGCGGACGAAGTCGCGGGCATCATCTAGTATATGATGCCCGCGACTGATATGACATATTTTCAATAAAAATGAAAATATGTCATATCAGGCGGACCCAATCATCGATCCGTTGTGTAAGACCAGGGTCAAGAATATATTAATTGAAGCAACAGATGTTATCGGCAAACAGTAGCAGGGCGGTGTTATGTAAGAAGAGGACGCGACCTTGCCAGTAACGAGCTCGGGCGGGGTGTGCTGTGGACAGCCTTGTCGCGAAGCCTCGTCGCTTCCGGGTCACCTAGCTCCATCATATACTTTAATACATCACTTAAATGCATTTATTTCATGTCAACATAAGGTTTTGATACGTGAAATCCATACTAATAATATAAATGGGAAAGTGTGTCTATGTGTCTGCTACGTTTTAACGGCCCATCTGTTCAAGCGATTTTAAGAAAGTTTGGTAAGGATACGATAACTTTTTATCCCGGAAAATTAATGTGTTATCATGGAATTTTTTTACAAACCTAAATCCAAATCGCGTATGAAGTCGATAAAAACTTACATCTACCTATATCAATTTTTAAACTCTAATACGCTTAATTTACGGTAATACGGCCTTCGATCGATTAATGATGCTTTATTTCAACTAAAATTAGTGAAACAAATTAATTAACTAGCTACTTAGGCACTCGTATACTCATCGCTTACAATGTTTTGGAGCCGAAATTCAATGTCGTCAGATGTTATGTAACAGCACGGGTTACGTGCGCGAAAGCGGAGTGCATAATATCATGCATTATCGATTTAATGTAGAATCTCGTTGGCAACCGCGAGCGCGTGCAACGCCTCTGCCCATATTAGTCCCGAAGATGATAAAGTTCAAGGTTTTATTATTGCGCATGCGCTGTGTGCACTAACTCATAACTGTATACACAATAAGCAATAATACATAAAGGTTGAGAGTACATACCCTAAATGTGTTTGTCTGATATGAGCCTCGATGGAAGTACACGAGCCAGTGATATAACCGCAGCCTCTCCAAGTGCATTCGAATACAATGTTGATCTGTAACAAAAAAATACGTAAAATTAGTTTCTGATGGAGTACTGGAAACGTGTATAGAAATTAGAAACGCGCTTAATAATGAGTTATGAAAAAGTAGAGCCTTGAGAAATAGCTGTCGACAGCTATTGCATAGCTTTAAGCAAATAAAGGACATTCCTTATCGCGTTTAATATAGAACGAGGCCGTTCCATTTCATTTGTGATATGTTTCACAAGAAGATTTAGTATCGTTGAAGTCGCAGCGTTAAATTGAGCGAAGTATCGTACGGAAACGACTCTAGGTCGCGGCCTTGCCGATGTCGCAACGCTCACTCCCTCGTGTGCACTGCTGTTTGTTGCCACACCCGCTTCGCGCGGCACGCCTGACGCCACCACTCGTTAGCTCAACATACCATGTCTAAAGTAATTCTCGAAATCACTATTATAATAGTTACTTAACATACTTTCGTTAACCTTAACATATTCTAAGATTTAATATTCTATAACTGGATAAAAATGCGCATTAAATCCTTTAAAACCTTCCATAAGGCATTGGCATTGAATTAAAATACATTGACATTAAGTATAAGCAATGTCACTTACGTGCTGCGAGTTGCGACTGTGACTATTTTATCTTCGTTAAATGCGAGGCGGAAACAATTCAGTTTCCCACCGCGTGTAGTGTACGTATACACGTGTTTCGCAATGCGAGGTGAGTTAGTAATAACTAATATAATAGGATGCAATAGCTATAGAATGATTATATTTAGTATCGATAGCGACACGAGGTGAGAGCGCGAGGAGACTGGCACGCTCGGCCAAATTCTTATACGACCTTCTGCTCAATGCCAAATTACGACGACCGATCAAATTAATCTGATTGCATCGCGAAAGCTTCTTTTTTTATTTAAAATTTACGAGTTGCATTTAGTAATTTGATTTGTAAAACCAAAGCTACTCGAAATCAGGTAATTCTTTATTTTCGTTCGTTGCGTAGGCCGTAGCGAATTTGGGTAGATGTGCTACGATATGCTACGCCGTAGTTTTTTTACACATTTTGCACACCTGTTCTAATAGAATTAACGCGTGAGCCACGAAGTAACTTCCTGTATAAAGGTATTGATTTTATCAAGTGAGAGAAGTGCCAGGGTCAGCCATTGTCGGACTCCAGCTTCGATCAGTACTCAGTTGCAGTAGGTTTACACAGGGCCGTCTTCAACCTATTGGAGGCCCTGGGCACATAATGATAGTGGGACCCCTATGAATTTGACATAGTCCTACTATTTTGTTAAAACAGGCATATGGAGTAGATAAGCGATATTCATATTAAACACTTTCTTGAATATCGGCTATCTATCGGTAGGTGATCTGGCAGGAACTAGGGGGCCCCATCGATTGCGGGGCCCTGGGCACGTGCCGAGAGTGCCCAGTGGGAAAAAGGGGACTGGGTTTATAGTAGTACCGTTCTAGAGATAAATAGGTTGCACGAGTTATGTCAGGGACTCATAGTCTGGGTGCACGGGCGGTATGGCACCGATGCTACCGCGCGCCAGGGACTGAAGCTATATATCAAGTGCATTTAGATCTGGGTCAGGTCAGGGGTGTGGGGGAGGGGCTATCTAGGTCACCACGGCCAAGGGTGGTGTATGAAGGTTGCGCTACTCCTTTGTCTCCGTTTCGTGGAAACTATGTCCAAAGGGTTATAAATAATCATTATTCAGATTAAATTAATCGTGCAATATTCGTAAAAATGAAAGTATCGAATAAAAGGTTTAAATGGGAAGTTATTTAGCCACATTCAAGTTTATACTACCTTAAGTACGGCATAGATTGCACATTGTAAGACGTCTCACGTCACGCTCTGCCTTAACAATGTACGTTGACATTACTATATCACAGAGCTACACGCAAGAGTCAGCAACAATTGTACAAAGTTTCAACCTAATCGGTTGAACGATGCATGAACGCATCTAAAATAAAGTACAAAAACATTAATTTTAAGATATCATTGGCGCTAAGAGGGTATTTAGGTTCAATAACAAGCGCAGATTCATATTGGTTGCAAATATTCATCTCATGATAATCATATCCTGGCTACCTATGAAGGAGCAGCAGGCAGCTATAAAGTACTTATTGAACACGGAACTACCTAGTTTGATAAATCAAAAGTCAATGTTCGTTTTAATGCTTTATTCCTCACGATAATATAGTATTCTTAGAGTACCTAATTTAATTATCCTCAAATCTTTTCATCATCCGTTTTCTTTTTGTCCTTCGCGCTCAATTGGCGGGAAGCGCCCTCATTCCCTCTTTTTTAATTATTTTATTTTGCGGCCCTGGATTCATGTCCTTTATGGCCTTATATTTATTGCGAATGTCGTACCACATAATATAAAACTAGAAAATCATGACATTCGGCCATCCACTTTTGGGCAACCTCCCGGTGCACAATAATTAAAATGTATGAAAGTAAGTGGACTATTTACAATTCAAGTTTTAGGAACGTAGCTCGACATAATATAATTCATAATTTAACGCACAAAACACTTTAAAATTTATCGCTGTTTACCTAAATAACTAATAAATTTAATTATAATTAAATTCCTTAAACAAATCAGTACAACTTACTTTATCGTTTTTGTCTGACGAACGTAACTATAGGTTCTCAAAGTATATTTAATCAAATTAGGTACACTTTACACTTACTATATTATAAAACATGATGGTGATAATCATTTACGGTATCTTAAAACTAAAGCTACGAGGGTTCCAAACGCGCCCTGGTCTGAGAAGAACCCACAACAAACTCAGCCGGTTTTTTTTTTTGTGTATCACCATCTCACAAATATCGTAAATTACTTAATTAGATTTATAATTTTAACAATTACAAAATTCGCCGCTGGAACAATATTATTCATACCCATTCGTTCCTAATCCTATCATTCAAATAAGTAATCCTTTACACTGTAATAGGTATTTTCAATTACTTTACGTTTTATAAAACTTTGAACTTAGTCACTGAACCCTTAGAAATAAAAAAAATAACTATCGATATATATTAATTCTATTCTTACGTATTATTAATTATAAACATTATATTCTTAAAAACAAATACTTATAAATATAAATCATGACATTCGGTTTCCTCCATAAATATATTTTCTGGAATTACTCTAGCAATTTTATTTACGTAACCATTGGAAATTCAATCCCTAATTGGTTTAAAGTTTGTGTGAAAATTGAACGTAACGGGAGCGAAGCCGCGGGTATATTCTAGTCCTATCCTATAATAATTGATTTTAACAATATAAACATCTATATAATAACAAGTAAGTAGTAGGTATATCCATTTCATTTAATAAGTTAACGTTGTGGTTTATATTTGTGTATCTCTTGTTTTTAGTTATTTTACAATAAATAATTTTTCATTCAGATCTTTCAGTATTTAATTTGTTGCTAAATCCAGAATAATTCAGTTACAGCACACATACCTAGATATCTAACCGAAGTTTAACGTATAGCACACATAACTGCTCTTTAACCTATGTATGGGCCACATTATCGTACCCAACCTATGTACGGCCCACTTAACCGTATCCAGCCTATGTACGGCCCACTTAACCGTATCAAACCTATGTACGGCCCACTTAACCGTATCCAGCCTATGTACGGCCCACTTAACCGTATCAAACCTATGTACGGCCCACTTAACCGTATCCAACTGATGGTACGGCCCATTTAACCGTATCCAATTTATGTACGGCCCACTTAACCGTATCCAACTCATGTACGGCCCACTTAACCGTATCCAATTTATGTACGGCCCACTTAACCGTATCCAATTCTTGTACGGCACACTTAACCGTATCCAATTTATGTACGTCCTACTTAACCGTATCCAACTCATGTACATATTCACTTACTTTTCTTTTGTTTTAATTATAATAATTATTATTATTACTTAGCTCTTGAGAATTCGGATAGCAGAAGTGGGTAACTATGATAATAGAAGATTCCATTTCGACAACGAACTAAACGAGTTATTTCTCTCATATTATGCCATAATCATTCAACGAAAAATAAAATAACTTCTACTAATTAATTTCTTTTTAACTAATTTCTTTGCCTTTCTGCTCCATTTCCAAATTACAATCTTTTTTCTTTTTTGCTTACATTCACTCAGTATAAGTCACATCCATTTTCAAAAATAGCTCCATTGATGAAGAATCTTAGTATATGAATAGCTCAATAAAAATGATTAATGTTCAATGTCTAACTTAATAACACCCATCAAAAGCATTACCATGAGGTCTTACAGGGCGAATCGGGGGTGAACAAGCGCACAAGGTCCAGAAAATGAAATCAAACAACATTTGAGGGGCACACATAGACCAATGACCATAGTGCGACGAATACACTATACACTATTCATTTTATTTTATAAATTATTATTTATTACATTCATACTGTATTCCATACTTATTATAATATAAAGGTATGTCAATATTTTACATATTTATTTAAGTATTCATATTATTTTATAATAGTAAAATCTTATAATATACACTTATAAAATACATAAATATATATTTACTGAGCATATAAATAATAAACATTAATACACACATAAATCAATTATTATAATTTCAACACACAGACAACTAATAAATCAACAAGTACCTATAAATGGGTAAAAACGATAGTATATGGCTTAAATCGGAAGACTCGAGTAGACTACATAAGTACCTATCGACGCGAGTTTCGCACCCGCCTAGGGTAATATTGTTCTGTGGTTTCGCATTTCCGCCGCTCGCCGGTACCTAACCTAAAGCGCTGTAATCACGCCCGCCATTATACTTTTGTCTCAATAACAATAACAAAACAAACAATACGTTTTAAACACTGTCGTAATTATTGTTGTGTGTTCTAGCTATATTTTCCCAAAAATATTTGTTTTAAAGTGATCTGTGTACTCCTTCTGAATTTGGCGGAGACGCGTTCGTAATACCCGAACCAGCACTCCTGCAATACTAATGTCAAACTAATATCGGGTATTAGCAATGATCTTAGAAGAAACTAATAAAAAAAATAGAAACTAATAAAAAACTAATAAAAACTTTTTCTTCTAAGATCATTGGGTATTAGGTTAAGTTTGTTTCGTTGGTTTTCAGATTTAAATCGAAAACGTGAATGGTTTACAGTAGCGCTAGCGAAGAAGAATTTGATACTTATTATCCATTTATGAGAATAAACCTACACAGAACAATCAATACAAGAAAAGTGATACAAAACTTTCAAAATCCCTTCGATTAATACAGTGCTGATGAATAATTTAAAAGACGATATATATTTTTTAACTGGAGGGTTCTCTAAAACACGCTCTAAAATTAAAATGGAAGTGGGCAGGACATGTCTCAAGATTAACAGATGACCGATGGACTATTAAAACAACCACATGGCCAGGCCCAAAAGGAAAGAGAAAAGTAGGAAGGCCGAAATCACGCTGGTCAAATGACATAGCACAGATAGCAGGGAAGAATTGGCTCGAAATTGCCAAAGACAGAGAAAGATGGCATGAACTGGAGGAGGCCTATACCCAAAGAGGGGTCCTTGTCAAAAATATAGATAACAATCAAGAAACATAATATACATATATAAAAACTAACAATTACTAACGCAAAACAAAACAACTCTTAATACAAACACACACACATGCCCACACACACTTCACAGTCACACACACACATACAAACACATACACACACACATACACACACACATACACACACACATACACTCACGCATCTACACACATATACGTAAATTAAAAAGATTCGTACTGACAAACTAACATCTAGAATAGATAATACGATAGCATTTGATTTATATTTTGTAAGAATAATTTAATAACTGATAAGGAAAATAAAGGCTTAATAATAATAATATATTTTTTAAAGATCTGTATTATATCTCGACTGGATATTGTAAAGATAGATTGTGAATATCGTTCTGAAACTTCTGCCTTTAATTTAAGCAGATCTTTTGAAAGTTACCAGAAGAGGCCTTCCAGTGCTATTTATTACTAGTGGCCTTAAGATTTTATTCATCTAGGAGTATCCAGGTTAGTTACATCTTATAACTTAGCTAATTTACCGAATAATAGTTTCAATTTCACACTATGTAGATACAGTAATTAAAATTAACATTAAAAAGTACCTAAAATATGCACCTACTACCTGACTAAATTAATTAACAACTATTAAACTCTTACTTATGTATTTATATGTTACTTATGTAATAATATAGTTATTTTGAGATATAATATTTTCAGATGATTACTGGAGATCTCCTTAAAGTAAGCCAACCTACCATATCAAGGATAGTGAGAAGAGTTTCACTTTTGTTTTGTTTGCAAATACAATAGTTCTGGAGACAACTGAAGAACAATTCTACAGCACAGGATGCTTTCCTGCTGATTCTAATGCGGAGATGTTGAACAGAAACAGAAAAAAAAAAATATTTATCTATTAATGAACAGATTGTGTCTAGGCCTGACCTACAAATATATAACATTGCCGCAGACCAATCCGGATCAGTCAATGATAACCAAATTTTCCAAGCTTCTTCTCTAGAGAGAAAGATGTTTAATTTTATTTACTTAAAAAATTGATGTTTTATATATTTTGCAATATATTCTTAGATAATATAAATTTTTAATTTATATATTTTATTGGTTCAGTTGATATGATTATAGTGATTTGGTACATAGACTATTTTTAAGTATTGCACGCCACGATAATGGTAGCCCACTTGTCTTTTTATCTTCTGTACCACCTTTGTAATTTGTACCTAAAGCATGCAATAAAAAAATTCTGATTCGGACCCTACAAGTAATTCTCTTTCTGCAAAAGTAAATGTTAACTGCTTCGAACTGTTAAAGGGTGATTTTAAACTTATTAAAAACGAGGCACTCCTCATTAGGATAAAGGGTATATTTTAATTTAAAAAATACAAGACAATATAATAATAACAAGATAATATAATATAATATAATATAGAAGAAAAATAATACTTTTATCGAATTATGTGTATCAATCACTAACAGTAAACAATCACACTTCACAGAAACCCATTTTGAAGTTTGTTCAGAAATCCACCAGAGGCAGATCAAATATCATCGGAAGCTTTCCAAGCAAGGTTCACGAAGCACACATAGTGCTAAGGCTCCCTTGCCTAAGACAGCAACTAACGACGTAATGCGTTCGATTCAGTTTAAAATTTTACTCGTTTGCACAACCCTTTCATCATGCAATCAAATACTAAATCTCATTATATCAAGTGCAAATTTTATTTTATTGTGTGCCCCAATAATCAGAGATGAGAAATGACAATATAACTAGTGCTAAACAATCTATATTTATTATTTTATATTTTGCGAAATTATTAAGTTATTTGTTGTTAAGATACTTACTAATAAAAATTAAAAAAAAAAAACATTATTTGTAGAGGCTAAATGTAAATGATAACTTTAGTTAAAATAACATCATGATTAATTTTGTCATTTTATTTCTTTTATTGTGTACAATAAAGTAATTTTTGTATTTAAATTTCCTATTTTATTTTAATTATCTATATAAGGAATAATTAGGAGTAGTAGCTCTAATCAAATGCGCAATCAATCAGATTAACTTTGTCATAGAATAGCTAGACCAAAATATGAAATTGTCTTTAATCAACATGCCTAATAAGTTATCCTGTATCGTCATTTTATTATTATTAGTTATTCATGAGAAGTCACAAAAGAAATTATGAATCAAGAATTAGAATTTAGAATACATACCTCAATAATAATTTATGTGGGTCGACGGATCACGTACCACTTCTGACTTTTGATAAATCAAAAGTCAATGTTCGTTTTAATGCTTTATTCCTCACGATAATATAGTATTCTTAGAGTACCTAATTTAATTATCCTCAAATCTTTTCATCATCCGTTTTCTTTTTGTCCTTCGCGCTCAATTGGCGGGAAGCGCCCTCATTCCCTCTTTTTTAATTATTTTATTTTGCGGCCCTGGATTCATGTCCTTTATGGCCTTATATTTATTGCGAATGTCGTACCACATAATATAAAACTAGAAAATCATGACACTAGTATTGAGGTCACTCGTGCTGCCACATTTTAAAATCAATCACAATTCATATAGATGGCCCGTGGCAACTATAATACAATGACGACAGGTCGTGAATCATGACCATGTTACGAGAAGGTATATACTCGTACGTAGTACATGTCCGCTTACAATGTTTGTTAATACAGGATATGCTAAATATATTTGATTGTCGTTATGCAAAAAAAATACATAGTAGGAAGTTGGTAAGATTATACAAGATTAGTATGATATAAACATAATGTAGGCGTATCCCATAAAATGTCCTCGGTGCTGCAATTCCTAAGCAGATAACACAGTTATTATGTTACCTATAAGCATAGGTACCTACTATAGAAGCCAACGCTTGAAAATTGAAAATAAAAGGTGAATCAAAAACAAAGAAAGTCAAACCACGTCACGTAAAACCGAGTGTTTAAAGGTATTGTTGGTGTAGGGGAATAAAGATTGACATCTGAGGCTATATCTCGGTAATTTTGTGGTTATTTCTGTTTTATATTTTGTTAAACATCGTTATTATTTAAGCCTTGTAAATGTAAATGTCAAACGAAATGCAGTTTACCTTTTCTGAAAGGAAATGTGAGACCTTCAGGCATCAGTAAAACTTTAACATTTCTCGTACCTAGAAACCCAAATTAATTATCATAATACGTTCACCCAGCGTTTAGAACGTAGATTGAACTTTTCCTCAAAATATACACTAATTAATATTACAAAATATGCGAAAGTATGTTTATCTGTGTGTTACATTTTCGCGGTCAATCTGTTTTTAAAACAGTTCTGAAAAAATTCGACACAGAGCTTGCATCTCGGGGACAGACGTATAGGCTTCTTTATAACTCGGAAAATAAGAAAGTTTCACAGGATTTAAAAAAATCTAAATCCACTTGGTAGAAGTTTCAGGCATCATCTAGTTAGTGTATAAATCGTTTATTCAACATACATAGAACCTACAGCCTGATATTTTATGTGAATGATCCGCCTTCCCCTCGCAACAGAGAGGGTGGGAGCGGAGGGCCCGTCCCTCGCTGCACCACTGACCTAGTTCATACCCTCGATATTACAGTGAACACAAACTGGGTACCAAGCTACCAACAGGCGAGTTTAATAAATGTTACTACGTATTCACTGCTGTTTCCTAGATTTTCAGGATTTAGGGTCCCACTCAGCATCGATTCGCACTTTACTATAATGACATGAACCTATAAAAAAAAAGATTGAAAACCTCTATTTTTCTTTGAAGATGCTTTGTTTGTTTTTTTTTGCATTTTTAATACAACGAAAAAAAGCGATATGATGGCGATAATAATAATTTTTGGGGTCTTAATTGAATTTGAATAACGAGTCGTTATTGCCCAAAGGCACATGAATAATTTCGTTTATTATCCATAAATAATATAAAGAGACATGCAATAATATAATTGAAATTATATAACAGTTGCGCTAAATTAACTACGTCGCAATATTTCAAATCGCCTCTACAGTCTGTACTCTATAGTCAACTTCTGCAACCTGCAGTCATGCACTTATAAATACTTTTATCTAATAATGGCCGTCCCTGGCTAGTTTCACAGTGTGTTGTATCTACGGCTTACACGTGCCGGATTGTTTCTATGTGTGCAGTTTAGTGCAGTTGCATGTAGTACCTATAGAAGCTATGTTTGCTAGTGACGCTATATAGCTCGTGGCAGTTAACCGACGAGCAAACATAAGGCAACTTAAATGGAAGTTATATTCTATCTAATAGCAGCCCGATCTTTGTTCTTACGACTTCTGTTTTACTCTTATTAATCTGGTTATGTCAATTAAATTCGATAGTTTTTGAAGTTCGACGTATTTTTCGACTATTTTATTATTTAGTAATGACATTTATGTACCTACTGACTTACATTAATTATTAATCACTGCTTGACCTTAATCAGTAGTAATACAAAAAATCTTCTGTGTTTCAAAGTTTTTGTGTGAATTTAATGTACCTACGCATTCAGCTTCGGCCATACTAAGATTTTAACTTTTGTGACTACAAAGTAGATCGACTTAATCCAGACCAGTGCCTTTACTGCAACGTTGCTAGGCAGAAAGTTGTGAAAAAGGCCGGACACGTGTCACCCCACACCCTTGTGGGGGGCGAACAGTCAAAAGGTCGTGGCCAAAGGGTGGTGGTTGGCAACCAGCTCTTTATGTATACGTTTGCTAACACTATATATGCTGAGTATATATAACAAATGGGTGCACTTTTTACCCAAGTTCGAATACCTATTGCAAAAGCCATAAAACTTTGACAGGTCTGCTGCACTCTGCATGACCTAAACCTGCACTTCAGTAATGCTTATCTGCGACTAGAGTAAACCATTTTTACACCGTACAATTATCTACTACTTATGTACTTGAGTCACACATCTCTTAAATGTAATATCCTATTTGTTGTCTATTTGAGAAATAATTGTTCGCATACGTTAAGGTTTACGGCTATAAATTAACTATGTGAAGGTAATCTTATTGGAAGTGAGCTATTTTATCATCTACGTATATGTAAAAGGAGAATTTGACCAACTATCTTGTTAACGTAGAGCTTAAACAGTTTGGTCAATAAACATGGGAATTTGCATACCGATTTCCCAAACAATGCCCAAATTTAAGGGACCACCTAAACCCATTAAGTGACAGATATTGTATACAGGTGAAACCGGTCGCCTATTTGGACTTATTTGCGCCGATTGTGGGTCAAAATGAGCAAAGTGTTTTTTAACCTCAAGAAAGGATTTTCAGGAATTCTTATTTAAGGAAGCCGGTTGTTGTAAATTTTCCTTAGTTGCTCACAGACAACAGATTCACTTGAGTCCGGGATTCGTTAAAATTGGATGAAATTAAATTGAATAGAGATAACAACAACAAGTATGTTTATTTTCGTAAAATACAACGGGATCTTCCATCGCGACGTAATAGTTATTTCGTTTCGAGTGTGGTTTCGAGGTCATTGTAGATTATATTATATTGTTCGGTATCAAGGTTTACATTTGGTTTAAGCATGTATGTAATGCAATCCGGCATTAAATGCCGGTTTGTTATTGCGCCGTCTCTTTCTTTGGCGAAACGAGATGGCTTATTGATTTGTTTTCATTGCATCCCTCTTTAGCGCGTTGATGTACATAAGTCTGTTTCTTTTAAGTGACCTTCTGCTTATTTACTCTGGTATAGATAAGTTGTTTTGGTGGCGTCTCGCTCTTTCTGTAGATAGAACGAGGAAGAAGCTTTTTTTCTTTTAATCATAGAGTTCGAATTAGCTCTATGTGGCGAATAGAGCAGGCGCGCGGCAGCAGCTTCTAGCGGTCTTTAATCTTTCTAAGCAGCTTGTGGTCTATAAACGTGGCCATCACCTAAAGCAGTTAATTATGCATTATGCATCATGAATCATCCATCTCTCAGATCTCCAACTGCGTAGGTATGTTCACAAAGCCATGGCCGTGTTTTTGCTGTCCTTGCTAGCGTTGGTAATTTCACAAAATGTTGAATGAACATAATTAAAAAATAAACGTCGATTTGAAAACCTCTTTTTGCAAGTCGGTTAAAATCATCATCATCTGTCTATCAAGTATACCTACCTACTATAAATAATAGAAAGCATATGATTTTTATGATTAAACGTAGATATCAATTAAAATCGTAAATTATACAATTCACCAAATCGAGAAGAGACGTTAAACTGCTCTTATTAAACGGCTCTCATCTCTGAGCACTATATTTCCTATGTAAAAACTGATTCACATTGCACAGCAATAGGGTAAGGCATTTCTAACGCTATTATTTGGCTCGCCATCCTCTGTGGTGCCTTCAGGCTCGGTTGTCCTCATTCGTATCTGCTTAGGACAGAAAAACGGAAACGCAATTTCGGTCACCTCTCACGTGGCAGAGCGCGCCTCGTGTTTCGAAACAAGCTTTATCGCCAAACCGAACCTAGAAGTTTACAAACAAAACCTTTTATGCCCAGATTTGTTTGAGAAAATAAGAATAAATAGAGACGTTTCCGTTACAAACAAATTTGACTATGCCTAATATGATTAAGTTTTGGCACTTCCGTCTGAGATTTTTGTCTAATTACGGAATTTAGCAAAGTTGTCTAACTTTGCATATTTATGATGTTTTACCTACTAGGTACATAGCCTTCAACAACAACAATGAATAAAATGTTCGAGTAGACAAAGGAACAAAGCACAATTTATTGCAACGCAGAAATTGTTTTAGATCGAGATTAGTAAACAATCTTCATTATTCCGTTACAAACAAACTCGTAATAATACTCGTAGATGTCACTACGAAGTAGGTATGTACGAATCTAGAAAAGACCATTATCAGCATGCTTCTGATGATAATTATTATCAATCTCCTATTAGATTTTGGTATATTTACATCCCCAAAATATTTGCATTCGAACAATTATTATCTCGCAGCTTATGAAAGCTAGAGTTTAGAAGAGCTTTTTTGTTCGTACTTAGGTACAGTAGGTGAGTTTCTACGAATATTGATATACGAATATAGAACACAGAAAAATTGTACTCTGAGCTGTTCATGGATGTTACCTATAGTATAAAAATAAGATGGCATTATAAGCGAAGAAAGCAATGCACGTTGAATGCTTCTTGCACCCCGTGACTAGGGGGCTCCGCGCGCAGGTCACTGAACCGAGCATCTACGTAGCTACCCTATCCCATAAACAACCCATAACTAGCCGCAGCACCAAAGGTTTTAACAAGTGTAACTTTTTGATGAAGAGGAAAATATGCTGTTAATTGTTAAAGCTTACTTCCGGTAGACCTCTGTGATAAAATAGGCGAATTTTTTGAAAGATAAACTCTCTTGATTACTTTAAAACCATATTTATGATTTTAGTTGAGTAGTAGGTATTTCATGTACCTACAGATACGAGGATAACAAATTTGTAATGCGAAAAAGTCTCTACGAAAAAAATCTTTAAGAAAAAGTTGAAAATAAGAGCTAATCTTTGAAAACGCACTTCTAGTAGATATGGAAGTTTGTATTAATTAATAGTTGAGACGTCATCAAATTTCAACACAATCAAACCAAAAAATAACAGAAGACGTG
This sequence comes from Erebia epiphron, assembly GCA_963932025.1. Classification (NCBI taxonomy): domain Eukaryota; kingdom Metazoa; phylum Arthropoda; class Insecta; order Lepidoptera; family Nymphalidae; genus Erebia; species Erebia epiphron. The sequence continues at coordinate 13,189,003 of OZ009956.1, read as the reverse complement.
AATTTTTGGTATTTTGGAAGACCTTCTATTTAATAATCAGTAAAAAATAATTTATTATTGACTAGGCATCTTCCCTATTCTACAGGTGGTGCGGATTTATCGAACTTCCATCCAAACATCCCCCTCTCGTCCCCGCGGGTAGTGAACCCTCGGCTCTTGTATTTCTACCTACCTAGTATGACGGTACAAGGTATAGTGGTACAATAAACACATGAAGAGTACCGTAGCAAGAAACTCCGCGCGTTCGTTTGCCTCGTCTCGTTCTCAGAAATGAAGCGAGTTATTTAGTAGAAAACTAAAATTGCTTGTTTAATTTACCGACTAACTGAGCTGTCCCTGCTTCGCTCGGGCGAAATTTCTGAAAATATTTTCTTTATGAGGACTACCCCCATGCCACATTTTTCTTGACCTAACGATTTGAGGCTTAAGAACTTCTGCCCCACAACTAAATATACGTAATTATTGTTCACTGGTCATACCTTTGTATTTTATTTAAGTACGCTATCTTCTTATACTGTTGTAAAGTTTTCTTTGTTTCCTTTAGCGTTAAGTAAAACCTACTTTAAAAAACTTAACTGAGTTGCCAATATTGACGAGGCTCTACTTATCATACTTCAGGAAAACTGCGTGTATAATATCCTAATACATATACATATATATATAATACACTAGCGATCCGCCCCGGCTTCGCACGGGTAGCACTAATAATCCCAATAGTCTTTACCCAATGTAGCCAGTGGGCAGGTTTTACATTTCAATATCACATTGTAAGAGTACGTCCGTCCCCGTTCTCACCACACCTGCCACATTGTGTTTTTTGAACTTTACCTATTTAGTCAGCGCACGCCTCGTAAGCTCTCAGAAGAGACGATTTTTCCGACTTCGTTGACATTATTGCAATTTTCGTAAGGATCTCCAATTTTTTTCAAAATAAAATATAGCCTATGTTACTCAGTGATAATGTAGCTTTCTAATGAAAAAAGAATTATTAAAATCGGTCCAGTACTTTTTGAGTTTATTCGTTACATACAAAAATACAAAAATACAAATCTTTCCTCTTTATAATATTATTATATTATATAAGTGTAGATATATCGATAATAAAGAATCCTACTTTCCGTTAGCGCTTTAGAATAGATTTATTTAATTAACGCTAGTCCATAGTTTGGCTTTTTCTTATAATATTATTATGTAGTAGGTAGTTTATTTATACAACTAACAAGGATCAATAAGTAGAACCAATTTAAGATAAAAGTATAATAGATATAGATGCGGAAATTCATATATAAGTACATGGAGATAATAATTAAATTATTGTTATATAATAGATCTTTGCCTCGTTGGTCTAGTGGTTAGCATAGTCGACTGCGGATCACGAGGTCCTGGGTTCGATTTCCGGTCGGGCATAAAAGTTAGGTATTGGGTTTTTCAATTAAGAAATTCTCAATGCCAGCCCGGAGTTGGAAGTTGGCGGTGTTTCACCCCCGTGCCTCGGAGAGCACGTTAAGCTGTCGGTCCCGGTTATTATCACTAACATGATAATAATCGTTAAAGCCCGCCAACCCGCATTGGAGCAGCGTGGTGGGTCTAAGCTCTAATTCCCGCTCTCCTATGAGAGTGGAGGCCTGTGCCCAGCAGTGGGACGTTAATAGGCTGTAGTGATGATGATGATGATGATGAATAGATCTTTAAAAATCAAGACTATCACGAAATTTCAAGAAGAAACGCTTGGAGAAAACAGATATAATAGCGAAACACAAAAAACTTTAAGGTAGGACTCGGTCGAAAAACGTGACAAAAGACTGCATAATATGAGTCAGAGGCTCTGGCATTAGTTTGGTGAGTTGCTGAGGACTCAGAAATGATGAATCAGCCTAGCGGGGCAGCCGCCAATCGCTGTAGAGACGCCTTGCTGGTCACCGACCTCGACTGGTTCTGACTTGTTACAATTTCACTTTTTCTTCAAGCGCCGCTCGCAGAACTGCTTCCAACATCCCCGCGATACTGATCCGCAATTAGATACGCACCTATTTGCAGATAACATTTTTTATTATTCCTAAATACTTTTAATCCGGTTCAGTGCGTAACGATCAGCAATTTAGCAACTGTCGCGACGATATTTGGCCACTCTTCAAGCCATTAAACTACGCAATTTATTGGTTGTTGTATTCGTGGAATCCAGTGTTACAGATCTGTTGTCGCATAAAGTTTATTTGACTTGTAAAATGGAAAGTTTGTTGAACCCGTAGGACCACTCATTATCGCGTATGATGAACCCGCCGATCCATTGTTCCCGCCGCGGTAATATTCGCCGCCGCATATAGGTAGCATACCTGGCCACTAAATATTGTTTTTGAATAGATTAATGACTTCGTTATCATGCATTATCAAATTCATTGGCATATATAGAATCTGCCTTGGAAGGTATCGCACTGTAACTACGAAACAAGTATGTTTCACAGACAAAGATGGTTGGTTTATTTTCAACTACATGACTCACATGGAATCAGGTCAATTCATGAATAGGCGACGAGGTTCATAAATTAAAATAGAGGTGAAATGGTTATTAATCTCGGAAGGGTTAGCAAATAAACCCTTCTATGCACTATGGGTTTAATTTTTTGTAGATCAATAGTTATAAAACACAAATCATAATGTCGTTAAGAAGGTAGCAAAGCACTGTTATCTACTCCGACACAAAAGGCATCTTAATTGACTAGGAGAAAAGTAAAGTTCAAATGATGTCACGGCAACCGTAGCCCGTAAAAATTGTTCTGTTCCCCACCGTAGCCTTAGGCGCAAAGTAAATTCTTGATTCCGAATCAGTTGAAGTGAGTAGCGAGTGATCCTTCGAGATGTAAAGTGTAAACATTTGAACTGTCAAGAACGGGCAGTGCCCCGGCACCGGTGTCAATGCCCTGTCGATGCCGGTTAAAAAAACGCATTGGCTCCACCTATCCGCCGACTGTTCCTCGAGACGTGCGTTTATGTTATAAAAAACTGAGCCGCCAATCTAATTCTGCGCTTTGTTATAGTTCGCTATGTGCTAAGGGGCACTGTTTTATTTAGGTACGACGATTCTTTGTATATGTCACCGTAAGATTGTAAAAACCGTTAGATTATAATCTAACTCGCGAAATTGTAAACTGTCGAATGATTACAATATAACGGATTATTTTTCGGTAGATTGTAATCTGTTAGGTTTATTAACCCGATAGAACGTAAGCACTACTTGATTATTTATGTCGAACCCTAACCTAATCTACAAGAAAGAGACAAGAAAACGTAAATACAATGAATATTTAAAAAATTGACCCTTAAAACATTGAACGGTTCACAATCTTTCGACTGTTTACAATCTATCGAAAAAAAAGCGTTAGATTACAATCTTACGGTTTTTACAATCTTACGGTGACATAAGTACGATACATAACTAGGTATGTTGTTTATGTACAAGTGTGTGTACTAGTGTATGTTGCTTTTACTGCCGTTTCCTAAACTAATTCCTCATAAGACCACATTCTTTAGAAATTAAATCAACTCTAAATAGATACCCGTCTTTCCACATAGAGGGTTTCATTGTCACATAATGCCTAAATTAAGGTCAGGTTGAAATGTTGCTAAAAGATGTTATCAAAGGCAACAATGAGTACCTATTAATTATTTAATTACACCCAATGTCGTGTCGCACGCAAGCTAAACACTTCCTCTGCTCTGTTAATTGTGCAAACCACTATAAATAATTGCCTTGTGCGATCAATGTCGACGAAACCAATATAGTTAGCCGAAACAAGATAACTCTGGTCATTGCCTGCTAGGACGGTGTTTTTGACCGCACCAAGGTCGTAGGGATAGGGTGTGTGAACTTAACGCCCACACGCATCACGCCATATGCGTGAGCCTTCTAAGTAAGTTTGGAGGAATTGCACATCGAAGGATTGCTTTGATTGCTTACCACGAAAACGTGTATCAAGCTACCGATATGCACAGGGTTATTAGAACGAGGGAGTCGTGTGGTGTGCCGGGCGATGACCTGAAGAGCGAGATAGAACGACAACAAAACTGAAGTTCGCGCGAACCACTACGACACCATATTTCTACTGAAGCCGTAAACCAGAAAAATGTAGGGACTAGAGCCACTGTTTTCGCCGCTTGGAAACCATTTATATTTTTTTATATTATTAATATATTGCGTACACGTGTAAAAATGACACTTTAATTGAATATGTTAATTGTATAATCAAATAGGTTGCATTATTTAAATTGTAGGTCGGTAGTTGGTAACTATAACATCAGCGCGCGTCGTTCGAACACAAAGGACTTGGTTAGGCTAATGCAATCGCCGTATCTAGGTCGCTCGTATGGATGTAACCTATTTTCGCTATTGCACAACACGATCCCACAGTACTTGAATAAGCTATTACAGCTGCGGCCGTTCCAGTTACTCATTCGATCAATAATTACCGAACAAGTCGATTTCTGTCACTAGGTAGGTACTGATTTCATGGTGCAACGCCTATTAACAACGACATCATAATTACACTTTATGATGTAACTACGAGTAGCTTATAAGATAAATACCATGACTTTATCTGCGTGGGTTTATCTTTTTAATGGTTCTTATAATTTCTTGAAATAGGTAATTTCTCAAGGAATATTTAATCCTTTTAAATCTCTAGGTCCAGACAATAGGCATGATGACTGATTTTGAAAAATGGTCAGATTAATGTTCGGAAGTATCTACTATTTCGAAAAAATATCTTTTTTCAGCAGAAAAATAAAGGTTGGTAGATAAAATTAGCATTTGAAATTAAAATTTTAAAATTCACGCCAAAACGTTCGGCGGTGTCATGGCGTCGTTGTGACGTCACTATTGTTTTTACCAATGTACTCTCTGCAGTGTGCAGTAAGCAATAGTGTGATTTTCAAAGCTCGAAAACAAACAATTGTGACGCCATTCGCTTCTTTGTGTTTTATGCAATATGGCGGATTGCTGTATTTTATAGTTTTATTTTATCAAAATAAATAGCAATCTCAATAGAAATAGAAAAATAAATACGTTTTTTATAATCCATGAATCCTATTTCATTAGATAAATTCATAATTTCATTGATTCTTGGTTACTGTCATCATGCCTATTGGCTGTAGGTTGTCTTACTAACAACTAACACCCGAAAATAAGATTATCCGAGTAGTATCGAATCGAGTATTAGGGCGGTTAATTTTATTTACTCAACCCAGAAAAAATATTGATTGAGTATTATTATTTATTTGTTATCCCTGTATTTTTATGCAGAGGTGCATCAAGTGCGTGCGACCTACAAAGGCGACCTACATTGATAATGCATCGTTTGCTTTTCGCGTCCTGTTTTATTGGGTTATGATTTGCACTAAATATGCGATCAGTTATGAGAAATTAGTACTTCAGCTTCATATTTTACTGAGAGTTGGAACCCACATTTTTTATAAAAGCTTCTTATATACATATTCCTTTTCAACGCCAATCTGTCATTAAACATATAATTTAACGAGTTATTAAAGAGATTAAAATTGTAAATGTAGGTACCTATATCTTGAGATTATTTTTCTAGCTCTATAAATTATGCTATAAAAGGATAATAATAGGTACTTCAGGTGTTTTCACCCTCACAGGACAGTATGGTAATGTTAATAAATTGAACTAAAGAGCGATTTGAATATTAATTTTGTTCACTATATTCATTAGGCTAACAATTAGCAGATTATGTAATGATTGACGACATATTATTATTGCATGACGTAATTTAGTTTCAATAACAAAATAATACAGTTTAAATAGGAAGTTTTATAAGTTATGTTCATTGGAATGCAACGTTCACGCAAGTGTGTGGCTGAAAAAACATCCAGCTTACCTAGGCTTTTGTTCCGCTATTTACCTGTAGGAGGGGACGAAAACAACTAAGATTTTCCCTTTGCCGCTATGTTAAGTTATGTTCAATGTTAACGGTAAGTTTATAATTTATGCAAACACTGCTGTTACTTACCTATCGTTAATCATTTAAACAATGCCAGCGAAATAGGTTAGATACCTATGCGTTATTTACTTTGAGTAGGTAAGTCGTTATTAACTTGGGATACTTAGTAAATTGTTCTATAATCAGAAATTGCTTGCGAGAAAACGAGTTATTCAAGTGACATAATATACCTTCCTACTATATGGCCATCGACATTACCAATATAGGTCAAAGTACAATAAAATAACTGGTCAAGGTACAGGTAAAATAATAATTTTATACATAGGGACAGACAGCGGAAAGCGATTTTGTTTTATACTATGTAGTGATGGACTTTTGACCTCGACCGTACGTCTATGCAGCGGTATTAAATGTTTCTATAACTGTGTCAAACTTCAATTTTCCAGTTTTAAAAAAGATTGTGCATAAAGTGGCTTTGACACACAGACAGATAGACGGACAGGACATTATTATATTATAGGGATTATTTTATCCTTGTTATACGGAATTACAGAACGGTTGTACTCCCGGAACCCTAAACATGTAGTAATCAGTGGGTGCTCATGCGCGCAAAACGTGGAGGGCGTTCCATAGGTGTAAGTCCGCACCGCACGACCAGTTCCGCGTTTGCCATTTACACTCCTAACTGTTTGCGGAGCGGGGAGTGATCTGTGCGCTTCTACTCTTCTAGTACCGCAGTCCGCAATGTCTTCCGCGTTTTAAATATAGATCGCGAAGGCCGCGGTTCTATTTGTTCGTGTTGAAATACGCCAGCAACACGAGTCACAACGAAATATCGTATGAACCTTGAAACTAAACTTCTCAGTCACAAAAACATTTTTTTTGCGCACCGGAGTTTTTGGGCGGTGACGAAAACGTTTCTCGTAAAAAGTTAAAAACTATCGCTACAGATTAGATGCGCATGGAGAGGTGAAGTGATCGATTGAGTGTAAGGCTACCAGCGGAACAATGGCTACAGTTTTGCAATCTTGACCTTGAAATAGACAATGGGAACAGGCAACCGGCAACTTCAATGTTGGGGTAGATACAAATATCAGGGTTTTATACTATTATCATTCTACGCAATTTTGTGCTCATATTGGTCTCGATCTATCATCTAAGTCTAGCTAAACATACCAAATATTCGTATTGCCAAGACCCGTAGAGCCTACAAATAATTTTACTGTATTTGTCTATTTTGTCACGAGTATTTTGCATGCGTGCATCTGCATCTTCGCTCACGTGAGCTTCGCTAGCGACAACTGAGCGCCCTTGCCTTCCACACACGTCTTACTTTTATCAGTTATCATTGGTTTATCAAGAACGTAGATAACATTACGTAGGTATATCGTAGATAGAACACGTTGTTCCTGTTAACTGATTATTACCTATTTCATTTGTTTTACGTATAGGTCTTACTATTACTCAATCTTTTTCAATTAGAACTCAGTAAATAAAATTATTACTGTATGCCTCAATATTTTTCACATCGGTATGAAATGAGTTTCGTAATAGCGGTGCGCGCGTTGAGTTGCCGTTAATAATAATTAATTATCTACGTTTGGCCCTGAATAGACGCGGAAGTTATTCGCGGTCTCTCCCGATAACAATTGGCTTTTATTATCAACTCACGGCGATAACACGGCCTTCAACGTAACACGCACACCGACGCCAACATCTGGGATCCACGGATTGTTCTTTAGAATTATTATCAACATTTCAATCCATAGGTACATTTCAAACATTATACTGTATGATTGTACATCATACAGTTTCAATTACGAGTAAGTATAGGATTTGTTGAATTGGGATGTTACTTAGGTCAACAATAAATTATTTTGATTAAATAGAGGATTTTTCAAGGGATATATCCTCACTTCCTGTTAGTTTTAAACTATCGATTACAGTAAAACTGGGCATCGAATTTTGACGACGACACAAGCAGGTATTTCTTCTTCTTCTATTATTTCATACAACCTCCTTTGAAAAAGTTTCTGACTTGACTAATTGTCAAATATTAAATTTTGTAACTGAAAACACAACATGTGCTATTTACATTAACATTATAAATTATTCGAAAAGTAGCTTGTATTTCGAACGTTAATAAATTTACCAATGTCTTCAAAGATCATTGAAACATTTTTACTGTTTGGACGTTTGGAATATTTCACTATATTGCCTGAATGCAAAATGGTTCTAATTTAATGTCATCTAAATGTTGACCATTTGTCTTTTTGTCAAGTCATTTATCTTATTAACATGCACGTTCTTTGTTCCTGTTTGCAGCTGATGCCTCAGTGTGCAATAGAAAACCTGTTGAAGATAACTAGCAAAATCTATTTTAGGCTCTATAATTATAGGTATTCCTGAGGGAATTTCCTGTACAGCTTTTAAATATATCATTATGTTATTTACTTACGGTATCGAGATTTTTATTTGATGTCGTTTAATATTTTTTTCATTGTTTTAATTATAATTACGAATAAGTAAACATATTAACGACAATCACGGAATCTATTCATCAATGCTGATGACCACATGCTAATAAAACCTCAATTCGTAGGTAGGTAGGTTTGACGACCTCCGTGGCGCAGTGTGTAGCGCTGTTGCCTTAACGTGCGGAGGTCCCGGGTTCGATCCCCGGCAGGGTCAATTTCGGAATTTATAATTTCTGAATTTTCCCTGGTCTGGCCTGGTGGGAGGCTTTGGCCGTGGCTAGTTACCACCCTACCGGCAAAGACGTGCCGCCAAGCGTTTAAGCGTTCCGGTACGATGCCGTGTAGAAACCGAATAGGGGTATGGGTTTAATATAACAGCCATGCCCCTAACAGGTTAGCCCGCTACCATCTTAGACTGCGTCATCACTTACGATCAGGTGAGATCGCAGTCAAGGGCTAACTTGTAGTGGATAAAAAAAAAACCTACATACTGTAGTTTTTCAAACGATTAAATTGCATATGTGCAGTTAGCAACGACCTCGCTCTGTGGTTTCCGCGTGCAAATCAGCGATTACTTCTGTTTAATCGTAATAAATTATTTGACTGTGCAACCGAAACAGTAAGTATTTATTGAACATCGTAAATAATAAAATTATCTTTCAAAGAACTAATTATATCTATTTTAGTTTGTTTATATTATTGGATGTTAATTTAAATAAATGAGATGTGATTAGAGGACAGAGTATTTAGCAATTTATCGATTAATTTAATGTTTTATTTATTGTACGTGATCTCGAACATAAACGTAGGTACCTACGACTCTTGCTACGACGTTTGTACACGTGCCACTATTCGTACTTCGTGCTTTCTTTAATATTGTTGCAGGCGTCATTCTGCCTCGTGGTTTTCCTTATCGCCATTTAGCAGATAATGTGACATTTCCGTATAATATCGCTGCAAGGCTTTGCAAGGTAAGTCAGTTAGCGAGGGTATTACCTACTTTGAAAGTTAAGGCCGAACGTTTCCTTAATTGCGAGTTATGGAAGAGTTCAATGTTTGTTGATAACCTTTTCATCTACTTACCTAAATTTTATAATCATCCTATCTACCCTTTAATTATAGAACATTTCTTGCGGTCTACACATGGCAACCGATTAATTGATATCAAGGATTGCCAGTTGCCACTGATATCAAATTGCCGATTAATTTTATTGTTTACAACGGGATGATAGGATGGGAGGAGTACAGTTTTCAGTCAATACTGAAAATGATGACGTCAGCAGCATGATTCAACTGCATCGGGTGCACCGTAGAAACGTTGATAGTTGATACTTGATGACATCAGTACAGGTCATCGCTGACGTGATCACTGGGCATTATTATGCCTATTTACATAGCACCACGATGTCTGACGTCACTCGAATTTTCAGAAGGTTCTGGAAAACGCACCTCTTGCGGGTCTTGTGAGTTGTAACTCTTGTGGCCGTGTGCGATCTGCTTAAACTTCATAGAGTAAGGATAAATGAAGGCGGGTCATTATTATGCAACGAGGCGAACAGGCTCGGTGCGCGTGCGCTGATGCAACGTGGCTGGCTATTGTTATGATAGCCGACGTCGACAAGCTGGGGGCGGTGCTACCGGCATCTACTCGCACGTTATCAACATAGCATGCATGGTTCATATCTTCTATACAATATTAAACATGCAACAAAAAAAGAGGTCGTCTCTTGCGCGCTTTCGTGTTATTGTTGGACTTTGGTTTAGTAATTAAACACACGTCTGTAAGCATAATTCCAGAAGTGGACAAATAATTAAAATTACTTTTAAAAATATGTTTGTACTCTCTTTAAAACGTGCACGAGCGAATGGTCACAACGTGTAGCGGTTTCACGAGAGATTTAATGTAAACAGTTAATTATAAAAACTTGGTCAAAGCATCACAGCAACAATAAATTAATCATTTGATCAGGCTGCAGTTGCTACTGCTAAGCTCTGAATCAAATTGCGATCTAAACACAAAAGTATTCAATAATCGCTGAGTCTGCCGGTAGGAGACTAACCTTAAAACGTCAAAGTATTCGTATTTAAGCAAATTATTTCAATATGGCGTATCCCCGCCAAATAACGAACCGAGTGAAATACATCGAATGAGTCAAATATCCGCCTAATTAAACCTACGTCACTAAATAAATTAACAATCTTTTATCTTTTCTAAATATTCAAATCAAATTTAAACACAAAGCTGACAGTTCGGCCGTCCTGCAAATAACACGTCCTCGTGTTCAAGTCATATCACGGGCGATTATGCCCCAAATCATGAACATGCGTCTAGCCCCAAATCATGATCAGGCGTTCTTGCCTGTGGCGTTCTTGCCTGAATTCATGATCAGGCGGTCATGCCTGGGCCGCTCCTGCTCACGATTATTTCTCTAATAATAATATGTAAAACACTTATCAAACTGCCGAACTCTCAGTCTTTATCAAAACTCATGAATACACACTCAATAAACTGAAACGGCTCACCTCATTCGATGCACTCTTCGAAGTCTGAATCACTTATTTACTTTCACAAATCTAAACATATTTTGAGGTTAAATACACTAACCTCACAAAACTTTTTATCTTGAGTAATACGAGTACTTTCACATAATTTACAATTTAAAGCGAATCTACCACTGGTTCGGAATGCCACAATCCTAGCGAGAAGAACCAGCAAGAAACTCGGTGGCTTCTAACATTCAAAATTACTTTTTCACAGCCACCGATCAATAAACAAAACTATCACAAACTGATATAAATTTCTAATGTCGGTAGTCTTAAAAATTTAATTTCAAATTACTCACGTTTTCAAAACTTAAACAAAACAAGTGTGCGGATGGCAAAAGCTAATCAAGGCAACGTGAGATACATCCCACTTCTGAAATTTGTAAGCATAATTCCAGAAGTGGGCAAATAATTAAAATTACTTTTAAAATATATGTTTGTACTCTCTTTAAAACTTCCACGAGCGAATGGTCACAACGTGTAGCGGTTTCACGAGAGATTTAATGTAAGCAATTAATTATAAAAACTTGGACAAAGCATCACAATAACAATAAATTAATCATTTGATCAGACTGCAGTTGCTACTGCTAAGCTCTAAATCAAATTGCGATCTAAACACAAAAGTATTCAATAATCGCTGAGTCTGCCGGTAGGAGACTAACCTTAAAACGTCAAAGTATTCGTATTTAAGCAAATTATTTCAATATGGCGTATCCCCGCCAAATAACGAACCGAGTGAAATACATCGAATGAGTCAAATATCCGCCTAATTAAACCTACGTCACTAAATAAATTAACAATCTTTTATCTTTTCTAAATATTCAAATCAAATTTAAACACAAAGCTGACACGTCTAAGGCTAGTTTAATGGATCCAAAAGCATAGACTCGTTATTTAGGACATCAGCAATGTGTTCTAAATTACTAGAAGATATATTTATACCTAATATATGTGTGCTGCAAAGGAAGCTTGTTTTGAAATAGTAAGTAGGTAACTGCAACGGGAGGTTATTTCTAAATATTGACTGTGTATTAGTATATATTACAAAATCTGGCAAGTTTATTTAGTGTCCACTGTAGAAAATACACTTATTTTATGTATGGTTTCAAAATTCAAGTAGTTTACACTTTAGTAGGTACGTGGGCGAAGTCGCGGGCATCTCCATAAAACTAAACCGTCAAGAAAAGCGGACCAAGTTGCCGTGTTCTGTTATTTGCTCAATAAATAACAACATTACAGTTGCAGTTCGTGCTGATCATTTGCACAACGTACTTAAGTTGTTATTCCGTATTCGCGCTTCTCTATCACCTCTCATTTCCAACATAACTTTCGAAATAGATTGTACTATAATCTATATGGTAAGGGCTATACACGCCGTGTAGAGCCATTCCTACAATACAACACCTTTCATAATAGATTACCTACACATCTATATCACAATATAGAATAACGATTTAGAGTTTATTCTATAATTGCTATAGAATGATTATTTCTTGTGATTTTATTTCTTTACGATCTAAGACTTGTTGGGCCTTACTGCGACCTTGATAAAATGCATTTGATTGGCTCGTGTAAATAGAAGTGCAGATCCATTATTCTATGTAGTTCGTAGGAACCACTAATGCAAGTATAATGGCAGTGACTAATAACAGGCACGATTCGCCGGCAATTCATTCTCGGAAAGGATAATGAAGCGGCCAGGGAGGCGGCTCGCGTCACGACAATTTCGGAAACAAAGAACACAGGGTAATTTCTAAGTTACTCAATACCACTTTCAGTTTGATTGTACGTATTAACGAGGTAATGGTATAATATGTTTAATAACTCGACTTGCGAGTTGTAATTATGTATAATTTGTATAATATTTAAATTTCCTATATATTTAAAGTCTTCCTCCTATAGGTATAATAGTTACGCCTACATGTGTGCAAAACTGTTCGTTCACAAAGTTGTTAACGTTAGTCAACACGTTAGTAAGTATATTTAAAAAGTTAACATGATACAAAGAATACCATCCAGCGTGGCAATGCTGCCAGTCTTCTGGGCACGTTGCCCGATGACGGCGATGCGGAGGAATTCTTTGATGCATTTTAGCAAAATTTTCTTATTATATAGATAAAAAAATTTATTGTAAAAAGAATACTATTCAATTGATTTGTACTCCATTATTGCTTGAGTGTTGGCATTTCCTGAAAATTCTGTGTAGGACATAGGCACCCAACATCGAGAAATAATTAGATTTGATCTGCGGCTGTTGCAGTTATGGTTTCTTTAACAATGTCTGTTAGATATAACAATGCAATGAATATGATACAAAATACAATAAATGCACATGCCTAGATGGCATGCAGAAAGCTTGCAAGGCCTTGCTTGATTATAATAGTTGCGTCCTTACCCAAGGTCTGCCAGCTGGCGTCACTCCTACACTCGCTAACAAAAGATTTTGCATTTATTCATATAGATTAAAAATACTCACATGTTAAGACAAAATATGTGGAAGGTAATTCTTAATTTATGCTAAGGTGATCGCTAAGGTATAGCGCTTCAGTTTTATCTTCTTGTATCATTTGAGCATAGACTTTGACGACCTTCGTGGCGCAGTGTGTAGCGCTGTTGCCTTAACGTGCGGAGGTCCCGGGTTCGATCCCCGGCAGGGTCAATTTGGGAATTTATAATTTCTGAATTTTCCCTGGTCTGGCCTGGTGGGAGGCTTCGGCCGTGGCTAGTTACCACCCTACCGGCAAAGACGTGCCGCCAAGCATTTAAGCGTTCCGGTACGATGCCGTGTAGAAACCGAATAGGGGTATGGGTTTAATATAACAGCCATGCCCCTAACAGGTTAGCCCGCTACCATCTTAGTCTGCATCATCACTTACCATCAGGTGAGATCGCAGTCAAGGGCTAACTTGTAGTGGATAAAAAAAAAAAAAAAGACTTATAGTGCTATATTTACTATTTCATTGGGTTTCATTGGGTTTAGGCCAGTAATAATACATTTGTGGTTTGACTACGGTAATGTAAGAGAGTAATAAAGCCGATGTAGCCAAGGATGTTAGTATCTAAAAGTCTTCCATAAATAATATTTTTAGTGGTTTGTATGAATAAAGACGCGAAGATTATTGTAACAAATACGAGATGAATATTAATCGGTGGCGTTTTTGGACCCAAGCGAGGGCGGTGCGTCCTAAGTCGTAACTCGTAAGTGGTGCATAGGAACTGGTTCCGTCACATGCGTGGATCGGGCAGGGAGGTCGGCGACCCTGGGGCCGATAATCCGTGCTGACACCGGGGAAAGATTATACTAATGCTGCACAATCGACGTTCGTCATTTTGCAAATGACGCCGTCTTAAATTACGTACCTTTGCACATTGCCTGCAGTTGCGCTGTAAGCTAATACTTATTAGATTAGGTATGTATCTCTTTTATATAGGCGACCGGCGATGTGATGATCAAGTAATTTAGATTATAGTATAAGAGTTTATACATTTTGAAGACATGCAGCAATTACCTGGATGTATCGATTACTTTTTTAAATTTCTGCAAATCATAGGCACGTCTTAGAAAACAATATTTTTTTCAACTACGACTTATGTTATTCTCTCGTCTATTTAAAATAATATCTACCCATGTCTGTTCTAGGCTGAAGCAAAGGTTGCAATAGCTTAAGAAACGTCGTTATTATAATTTATTAATTCTGTGGACTTATAAATTTCTTTTTTCTAGACGCAGTTAATTTTTCTACCAATAGATCCATAGAACTTTTATTATAAATTGTTCCTGACCGCCTGTCTGTTAGCTTTTCACGGTGCAGGGATAATAAAAAAATTGGTAGAGTTCCCATGGGATTTAATCGAAACCTAAATCCATGTGAAGTCGCGGCCATCATCTGGTATATGATTTAATTGAACCAATATAGTTTTCTTCATACCACATTTCTGACGCATTACTAAGTAACTATTTCCGTTTGCGACTGTTAATCAGAACGGTTGCCAACTGTACTCATGTGATTCCACCGGCGACACAGAGTCTGGGGCAAGGCATTGTTGCACAAATAATAGTCCACGAGTATCGGTTGCGATTTGCGTAGGAGTCGGCGTACATCGAGGCATACATTCGATGTTTAGTAATGCACTACACGATTGTTCGTTCAGTTGACTAGATACATTTTATTATTCAGGCTTTGTTCCGGTAACCAACGAGCTAGATTAGTGTGGTTTTTTTCAATTTATTCTGTATCAAAAACTTATGAAATACTTAGAAAAACAGAAACTATAGTGGACAAGGAAGCACTTAACTCTATAAGAGATCTCTACCAGTGACCCTTGGCAGTAGGATTCGCGATATGAATAAAACTTTCAACTATCCTTAGTTGCATTTTTTAATGACATAATCATGTCATGTGTTTTTACACAGTTGCGGTTTTCAGTAATAGTTTCATTATTCATAAACTAAAAATTATCCTAACTATTCCTCAACCAAATATCATTTATAAGTAAAATTATATTAGAAGCAAATTTTAAACATGTTCCTTAAAAAAAGCCTGAGAAGGTCATACACCGTAGTGCAACAAGTTTCATTTATCAATCTGTCAATATCGAATTCTAATGGTCTAGTTAATGTTGTGTTATTAATGTTGTGTTATTAATGTCTTACTCCATTTGAAATTTAATTCTGACCTTTTACGGTTTTTCGTAAGTCAGTATAAGATATGAGTGCTACTGCCGCAATAGAAAAGCAATCTTGCTTTTGAAACTGAAATAAATATAACAATAAACTTATGGCTCGCCTGATCTAATTAGGTACGAAATGAATCATGTCCATGCATGGAATTGTGGTACCTTATCCATAGTAGTGTCAAAAATACTGAAAGCAGAAATTATAGGCCGATCCTTTGCGCAAAAAAATAACAGTCAGCCTTTTATACAGACACCAGTGAAAGACTAAGATTGATTTGTATTCGCTAAAAACCTGTATATAGCGTACAATAACCAAGCGAGTGTAATATTAATATCTCATTGTAAGTAGGCTAACAAAAATAATCCACTGACAAAACTCAAATCTGATCTTGAATGATAAAATATAATTTCCATTTAAATACCTCAAATACCGGTTAATAGACTAAAATATGATTTCAAAGATTTTATCACAAAATCCAGGTCAGCTTTTGGAATGTTTGCGTGACTTATTGCGATTGAAAAATTACGCGACGGCAATATTCATTCTCATTACAGTTATTATGTCTATTACTTTCGTGTAAAACGTATTACATAAGAGTAGTCATTATATAGTAGTAATCAGAAAGAGCGCGTCTCCGCTCCACCCACGAGGTTTTGGCCGTCACCACAAGGTTGAGCGCGGGCGTGGGCCTGAGACGTCTTGCACTGTACGCCAAACTACAGGACGTTTGTCCAAAGTA
This sequence comes from Erebia epiphron, assembly GCA_963932025.1. NCBI lineage: Eukaryota > Metazoa > Arthropoda > Insecta > Lepidoptera > Nymphalidae > Erebia > Erebia epiphron. Next base: position 13,172,611 of record OZ009956.1, on the reverse strand, counting down.
ATAACTGCGCATGAATGACAATGACGCCAATACATTATTAAATTACAGTACTCAAAAGTTAATTACCAGTAAAAGAAATTAAAGTATGAGAAATTAGGATGTATTAAAGCTGTCCTCTTCACACTGGCTCGATATAAATAGCTATCTAGAACTAAAAATATTATTTCTAGCAAGCCTACCGCGGATAAGTTGACATTTAAAATCTCTAAGCATTAAAAGGTTATGAGTAAATAATGCAAGCGCACCCATAAATGTTCTTTGTTTAGATAAGCCTGTGCGTCAGAAACGGAGTTGCGTAACCGTTGCCTGAAAGAAATGCACTCGACATTAGACAGTGGCTAGTATTCATGATTTTTCCAAGTACGTACGAGAAGGCTGTAGCTCGACGATTTCAGTCGATCAGTCCTCACTTCATATCATCTCTTTGTTAAATGTTTAAATGAACAATTACTCTAATTCCCGTCTCTACCTACGGTTTACCTACAATAATAAAATAAAGACCACGGTCATAACAAAGCATACGTCATTTAAGATGTAACTAACTCCTTTGTTTGTCAAGTTCCTCGATATTTTCGTATAAAATGTCGATGTGTGTCGACGTTTAACAGTAAAAGAATTGCTTTGTTTGAAAGTTAACCATACCTTACGTAAGGTAGGAACGTGCCCTATATTTTGAAGTGCCCTATATTTTGAACTATACAATAAGCTCATTATTTCCAGTTGTATCATGTATACAGTAATCTTAACGGTTTTGAGTAGAGTGCGAGTGAATTAATTTCAAGGATAATTTGTTTCACGTGGCATTGGACGTTGGTACCTCTACCTAGCTATGCAGCAGCGTTTTAATAAATTCAAATTGATATTGTTAAAAAATACACTTCCAGATGTGGTAGAAGCATTAAATTTTAAAAATATTAGAGCTCGTACCTACAATAATTTACCTAATACAAATATGGCTCATGCAAGTTTTCTTCAAGCACAGGAAATGTTTTTCACGATTGACGCGACGTTGTTGATTTGGTTCTAGAACAGCGTACAATTTATAAACAACTAGCTGATGCCCGCATTTTCAAGCAAAGAAAATGTTTTTTTCTTTTATTTTCTTTTTTCGTCAATTTTCCAATGTTTTTAATTAGTTTTTCTGCTATTTGGGACGGAGAAAAATACAACAAATCAAAAACCATGAATATCGGTCCAGCCGTTCTAGAGTTAAGTGTTCGAACAAACCCAACTTAAATAAGTGATTTGTGATGTTCTAATAATCTGTGGAAAATTTAATATTAGATGCTTCAGCAAATCCACGCTAAATCGATGCGTTTAATTTTAACCTATGCAACATTTCAAATTTAATATCGGGTGTGAGATCGTAAACGAAGAACGTAGATGATACGTGCTGTTGATTACTGAGTCGTAAACGTATTTATGACAAGTTTACAATGGAATTACATAATGAGCGATCACAGTACTATGCCTTGACATTGTACGATACACTGAACTGTGCACGTGTATCGTAAATCATATACATAATAATATATTCTCGATACTTGCAACTAGCACTTACGTAAATATATGAACCTTGTGTGGACAGCTGCCTATGAAATTAATTTTTCTGTCAATGCCACATTTTATTTTCACATATTTATTTAATCCATCGATTGTTATGATCAATATTTATTTATTTACAATCGGCAATGTTCTGTTTTGCTTAAGATTATGTGGCTGTTTTAACATTACAAATGAATATGTCATTAGAATAGTATAGATGTACAATAAAACTAGCAATTCTACTACAGCTGTAAGCACATTTTTTTTTCTTATAGCAATTATTTCATATATAGCAGTATAATACATTAGCAAAGAAATCGCAAGTAGGTACATGAACAGAGGATAGGAAACTGCCGCTATTTTACTTATCAAGAGCCGCTTCATGCTTTTCCGTTCCACTTTTTTGTCAATTTACATTTTAAATTGTATTGATTAATAATGAAAGTAAATTGATAAAGATGGGCTTATGGAATTATTGAGTTTGGAACGGTGATATTAAAACATTTCATTATGTCATCGATGTTTCATTGTCTCTCAAACTTAATGTTAACTTTTAACATTGTTATTTGTTACTTGCCTGTTATTTGATATGACGTAGGTGTCAGTGTTACGTAGAATCAGAAGTTATATTGCCAGGCGTACTGATATACTGATATATCGAGATTAGCTTACTAATGTTTATAGCAGTAGGTATTTAAACCAGTTGTTTTACGCAGAAGCCGACTCAAGGAACAGATTTGCGAAACCAGGAATAGGAATTGCCCGGTCGTGATATAATGACTTCTAACGACTTCGAACAGGTGTCTAACTCGGTGAAAGTTATATTGTAGAGGCTATACGAAACGTTTTGTATATTATCTCGCTTATGGCAGTCAGTATCATTATGACACAGCGAGATTGCATGGACAATGATTGACTTGCATCTGTGCGTTTGAATCACTTTTATGCGTCACGTTATGTTTCCTATTTAGCGCAATGAAATAATATAAATTACTCGCATATTTTAAACTTCAGATCCGTTCAGCCGTTCTGGTGTGATTGAGTAACAAACATTCATCCATCCATCCATCCAAACTTTCGCATTTATAATATTATTATAGAAGTATAGATCATAAGCCTTTAATCATAGACAAAGATGCATTAATGTGAGGCTCTGTGGTGGGGAGTATGGATCCATGGAACTAGGAATCTGCTCTGATGGATCAGTGGAAATAGTGCAGCGGATAATTATTCACACTCGAAAAATGTATATATAGAAACAACGATGATTTAAGACTTTCTTCGTGGTTTAACGATATAGTTATAACGGGTACGTATATCGATAAATACGCGACAATTATTAAATGATTATCATGGTACCCGTTATTACTATAAATAAGATACAGCATAGATTTACATCCAGTATAAATTCATATTAAAGGACAAAATGAAAATGGTTCTCTGTAGGTACATACATTGTAAGAACAAGTTGCGTAGGATCTGCTTCGTATAAAGTGTAATTTACTTATGCACAGTCGGTTACGATATGAAAGCGAGCATGATCTGTGTCACGGTCTAATTGGGACCGGTGGCGGTAGTTGGGCACGTTCAACAAGACGTAGTAACTTTGTCTCGAAGGATCATTACTTTACACGCAGTTTATATACTGTCTCCATTCCGTTTGGCTGCATATTTACAGTTACTGTAACTTTAAATGTAAAACAGGTCCCTGATTCTGTTTAATCTTATATCCTCCTTGGTATATTCTCATACAAGAAATATTCTATTAGTTGCCACTGTCTGTAATTGGGGCATGCCATGTTTTTAGTGTAGCTTTTGAGTTAGCAGACATATGACACTGGAGTTAACACATAGTTAACATCTGCGGTGTGCCAGTGTAGAATTGTCCAAATCACCACTTAAATCTGCTGTCACATTATTTATTATCTTAAACACTATGCGTAAATGATACCTACGATTTAAATAGAATTATCTATGAAGGCCCTGAAAGTCTTTCTAATTAGACAGGCACATTTTTTTAAAACTTTAGTCAATAATTTGGATACAAAGATAATAATAGACTTACCCTCTTTTTGGTGGGTGGTTTGTCCTCGTAGTCCATGGCGATGCCTTCGTCGCTGAATGATGAAGAGACGGGAGGTGGTGATGGTGTACCGGATCGCCATGACGAGCCCGAACTGCTGCTAGCCCCTGGAGACACTGATGACCGGTCACCCCATGCACCTGTCGAAACAGTTTATTGTCAAGGCTAGGTGTTAGGACGGGCAACGACATTTTTTGAAATGTCGTTGCCCGTCGTTTACAAGTCCTAGGATTTGTCTTAGGACTTGTAAACGAGGAAGAGTTATTCGTTCACACACAGACACGAGTAATATACATCACACATAGGCATTTTCTGGATCGTTTTTTGGGAATTATCGTCATAATATCGTAAATACGTTCAGTGTGATGTTCTTCGTTTTGCTTAAAACCTTCGTGACTTCCAGAAACCAAAGATCTCTGAATTCAAGTTGCCACAACTGGTAACATAAAGCTCGAATTACCAGTATTTACCTGCGAGATTATTATAATTATGACTGTGAATCATGAATCAACGTTGGAACTAGTACCTATCCTGATAAAGGTAGAGGTGTATAAACGGTATCTCCGGTAGCACAGAATATGTAATAATAAGTACTCCTGTAGATAAGCAAAGCTGGCTTTGTTTATTCTGTTCCCATTATATGGATAATGGATGGCCATGGCTACTCATGTTAGTTCTAAATGTTGATAGTTTCAAGGAACACATCACAGTAGTACTATTATTTATTCAGTGACACCATATTCGGTACCTACTCTTTAAACGTCAGTTCCGGCTGAGTCAAAGCAAATCAAGTGGGTGCCCCCGGAATGCCGATGTTTAATTAGATTGTTGACCTTTGGTATAATTGCAATTTTACCAATGTGGGTATTACTCTACTCATAATTAATAGGTAATGTGAATTTATAAATCATCTGATGCCCGCGACTCCGTCCGCGTGGTTTAAGTTTTTTTTATTCCCACAGGAACTCCTAAATTTTCCGGGATAAAAAGTATATTCTGGGATAAGCCTATGTCACTCTCCAGATCCTCAACTATACCCATGCCAAAAATCACGTTCGTTGCTCCGTTGCGGCGTGATTGAAGGACAAACCAACAACCCAATAAACCAACAAACAAACACACTTTCGCTTTTATAATGTTAGTATGAAGTATGATAATATTAGAATTTTCGCAATGAGTGTTTTAGTTAGCTTTTGTGGGAAAGTATTTTATTTACGTCCACATAAATGCGTAGAACTTGTAGGATTGTTATAATACTTCTTAAATAAATTATGTATTGTTTGATGTGAAAGACTACACGCGCGAACAGGTAGAAAGAACGTTTTAAGATAGCAATCTCTAAATTAACTAAAACAATGCTCTACGTACAAAATGTAAGCACATTTTTGACTCGAAATTTAGCCTGCCGTCCATTCCAACGGTTACAAGTGCGTAGCACAAATAAAATTACGCAGCGATAAATTACGAAACGGAACTGTAGCCGCTACTTTCACTTGCAAGAACAGCTACTCGTATTTTCTCGGCACATGCATACCGGCATTGAGTTAAAGACCACAGAGATGCAGACTGCATATATATCAGACGCTAGAAACGCGTTCCCAACTAATCATTGCAAGGACACAATATAACAACTCATAAATTTTGACGCAGTGGCGCAGTGTTGAGCGCTGTTGCCTTAACGCGGGAGGTCCCGGGTTCGATTCCCGGCAGGGTCAATTTGGGAATATACGACTTCTGAATTTTCTTTGTTCTGGTCTGGTGGGAGGTTTCGGCTGTGGCAACTTACCACCCTACAAGCAAAGACGTACCGCCAAGCAACTTAGTGTTCCGGTACGATGCCGTGTAGAAACCGACTAGGGGTATGAGTTAAATATAACTGCCACATCCCTAACAGGTTAGCCCGTTACTTCCTTAGACTGCATCATCATTTACCATCATGTGAGATCGCAGTCAAATTGAACAACACTTGAAAGTACAAACTTGTAGAGGAATAAAAATAAAAAAGCATATTTTTAAGTTAATAGTTTGATATTTTATCGGAATGTTTGCGTCAAATCTTAAAGATAGCGATATCTGTTAACCACAGAGTATATAGTAGTAGACTGCCTCGTTGGTCTAGTGGTTAGCATAGTCGACTGCGGATCATCGAGGTCCTGGGTTCGATTCCCGGTCGGGCATAAAAGTTAGGTATTGGGTTTTTCAATTAAGAAATTCTCAGTGCCAGCCCGGAGTTGGAAGTTGGCGGTGTTTCACCCCCGTGCCTCGGAGAGCACGTTAAGCCGTCGGTCCCGGTTACTATCACTAACATGATAATAGTCGTTAAAGCCCGCCAACCCGCATTGGAGCAGCGTGGTGGGTCTAAGCTCTAATTCCCGCTCTCCTTGAGAGTGGAGGCCTGTGCCCAGCAGTGGGACGTTAATAGGCTGTAGTGATGATGTGATGTGATGACAGAGTATATCGCCAGTTTACTGAATGACAAAAGGGCACAACTGCAGTTAAACGAAAGATACCACCTCTAGGATATGGCAACTCTCTGCATACCAGCATTAGACCTGTGCTGAAGATGAACATCAATTTTAATGTGAGCATTAGAGAGGGAGTACCTTTGTACCAACAATCAAAAGTTATGCTTATTATTTTGATCTCTGTTTGGGCTATTTTTGTTTTAGTAACTGTTACACGAACTTACGAACGAGAATCCCTGTTGTTAACATGTGATTATTATACTTAGATCATTAGATTATGATTTATGATAGTAAATGTTTCAAGTCTATGGATGTAATGACGTAATGAAAGGATGGTGACTGGAGTTTGATGTCACGATTCACAGTATCTTAATCACTTGATGTAAGCCCAACATACTGTTTTAAGACTAACAAAAAGAAGATATTTTGCTGATAATTTGTAGTTACGTTTTTAATATAATATGGATATCAAAATCGGATTACAAACATAAAAACCCCCCAAAATTTATTGTTTTTTTTTCTATTTTTGTAATAAAATCTTAATGCGGTTCACAGAATACATCTACTTACCAAGTTTCAACCAGAGGCGGCTCGTGAAAGATCATATTGGGAGTTCACTAAAAAAAAAGAAAATGCTTACCAATTATTTGTAAATGAAGTCCATTCGGCGGTCATTACGTTATATTGTTCCATTTTAATCGCCTACACTATTTACATAAATCACAGTATTTTTCACATAAATACACAACACAATATGTACATTATTTAAAACAACAATACAGATTTTCAGCCACTGTACAATGATCCGACGCACTCGCGAAGAAATCAAAATAAATTTACTTTCGTATTTTGTGTTTTGTTTACATCTTACCGGCATAATACGAATAAAAAAAATACTCGCGAGTTTTAACTCTTTCTTCGTGACAACAGGCCATGTCATTTAGTCGGGTAATATCGCGCATGCGTACTTCGTGTCAGGACTTCAGGAGCGGCGCTCCATATTTACCAAACTTCTCATACAAATCTTTTGTCTCACGCGCCGCTCGCATCGAATGCTCTCTTTTACTCTCATTACATTTCAATATGAACGTTGTACTAAACTTTCGTCTATAGGAGCGTTGTTCTAAGCGCTCCACATAACAAAAATACCATGTATTAAATTTGTGTTGATTGATGAAATAAGTAGTAAAGTAGGTAGGTAGGTACTTATGGATATTCATGATTAAAATGACAATGGGAATAGATTTATATAAAAATATTTATAACGTTTATAGCAAAGTTTATTTGATTATTATACCTACCTAGTACCTATGTATTTTTTGAAATTTTGTGGGAGTTCACTGCACCAGCGCTCCTTTGAGCGAGCCGCCTTTGGTTTCAACAGTATAGTTCTTATAGTTTCGGAAAAAAGTGGTTGTGACATACGGACGGACAGACAGACAGACAGACAGACAGACATGACGAATCTATAAGGGTTCCGTTTTTGCCAAATTTGGCTACGAACCCTAAAAAATTACAATGGAAGTGAGGTACCACCAACATCTAAGGTAAGACCGTATACGACGTAAGAATTTGATCGAAGTTTTCTCGATCTTCTCAGAGCAAAAGCTACATTTCAGCAAGGGTATTAACTTGAGTATTACCTAATAAAGGGTCTGGCTAATGGAGGGTGTCCAAAATATGCTGCATTTGGTTGGAGCACATAACAGCAGAGTTACTTGGAATACCTGTCTAGACGAAGTCTAGACTTCTGTCTAGACGTTATCAACATTTTGTACGATCTAAACTCTGAATGGCTAAATTATGCAATAAATAAAATACAGTACCTACATTCCTACTTCTATCCCATTGGCATCTTAGGATATGAAAGTAGAACCTAGCACAACATGTAATATTTATTATTTACAACCTCGCTAATGGTATCCACTAATTATGTAATCCTCTAACCATCGCTTAGCGTAACCACGAAGACAGCATATCGTAGTCTTGCTTATATAACAGTGGTTGAACAAAAAATGTTAAATTATTTTTAATTCTAGCTAAAATAATTAATTATGACGTGGAAAACTTTTCTAAAAGTGTGACATGTCTTCATTTACCGAAAGTAAATTATTTTTAATTCTAGCTAAAAAATGTAATTATGATGTGGAAAACTTTTCTAAGTATATGACATGTCTTCATTTACTGATAAAGCGCATTATGGAATAAAGAACTGGGGTTTTTTACCTGCCCCAAATTTAAGCGCACATTGTAACTTTATTTGGATGAAATTTGGTACAGAGATAGGTTACATACCGCGGAAGGACATAGGCTACTTTTTATCCCGGAAAATTAAAGAGTTCCCGCGGGAACCAAAAATCCTCAACCCACGCGAACGAAGTCGCGGGCATCAGCTAGTTGCGAATTAAAAAAAACCGAATTCTATTCAAAAGTTCGAAATATATACGTCGCAGACGCTGACTACAAATACAGACTATCTGTTAAACGTCAAACACACACAAAAACTGTCAGTTTTCGTACACTTCAGAGTGTATTGACAACACGATACAAAAATTCATAGACAAGTTTAGGCAATTCATAGCTTAGGAGTTGCCTAGTGAAAATGGATTGGTGAAACGTTATGTATTGCCTAGGGATCTCCTTAGATTAGGCGTTACTTAACTAGGCGTTGCCTTGTTCGTTGTTAGTGAAAACGGGCGTATCTTTTGAATTCAGAACATGTAGTTCACAAAACTAACATCAACAGAACACCAGTTTTATAAGTATCACTGAACTGTTTAGAACTCAAACCGCGTGCTACTCCATGGCAAATGCCACCTCCATAGCAGCCAGGTAGATTTTGGAAAGCCGAGGCTAGTGACTATGATTAGCCTTAATTAGAATGCTAATACTCACTGGGTCGAGGTGAATTTGGTGAACAGCTGAGAGACATAAGGACAAGCGCTGCGTTGCACTCGTTCATTTGGTCGTCTCTTTCTCCGTAGCCCAGGTCGCAGGAACTACTCGGACCTCGTTTACGTGATCTGTAAACAAAGGATACAATGATGTTATGCTTGCCTTGCCTACAGGAAGATAATGTTATAATATCTAGAGTCTAAACATCGTAATTTTCATATTATGTATTCGGGGATATAGAAGTTAGAAAAGTTGTACAAAACCCTATTTGTACTTAGGCTGGGTCACCATTCTATTTATTAGACCATGTAAAACTTCGTCATATAACCAACTACCTATGTGTCATTACTCATTACCTATTAGGGTCAATAGGGTCAACGTTAAATTTCAGGAATAATGAAACAAATTCCGTAGAACGACCGTAGAAGCTTCAAGTGACGTAGGCGTGTATTACGTGTTTTGACGACCCGAAAACCGTGCAATGTTTAAATAAAATCGAATAAGATTATTTAAATTAAAACCTGTAAGAAATGCAAAGTAAGGGGTGGCTGAATCTTTTGCGGTCGTTCGTTCAACTTCTATGACATTTGACCTAAGGCTGTTAGTCTATTTTCACTGTCTGGACGCGCAATTACAAATATTAATAGGCGAAGGTTGTATAAGGACAGGGATCATAGCACCGAATCGACGGGGCGATCACCCTTAGCCCAGCGCACTTGTATACGTTATATTGGACACTGTAATCCTAATCTTAAGATGTTCAGTGTAGATGATAATATTATGGTGTAGTAAATGTATTTCAATTTGCAATTTAATATATAATCTCAAGCTCAAAAATGAAAAAAATATTTTCAATGTTCCTTTCATAATCATTGCATAATTTGCGATTTTACGTACCTACCCACTGAAATATGAATTTGAATTTTGTTGACTTTTCATGTTATAATGTTTACCTACACCCGCTGATAACCTACACGGGGTACACCTTATCAATGCAGTTTTATAATGATGACTGATAACGCCTACAAATTGTTCTTAATTAACCTTCATAACTGTATATAATATATTATGAAGGCATATAATATGAAATTATATTATTTAATTAAATATTTTTAATTATAAAAGACAGCGGTCTAGTTTATGAGACCGGCATATGAAGCCCAGTTCAAAAATACAGCTCAAGGCACATTAACTCGAATTGAAACAAGTCAGTATCTATCAAAAACCTAGATCTGAATTAGGTATTGACATTAAATTTCACAAGCTTCCCATCCCACATGAGACATGACTCCATGTCCAAGGTACCTAATATAAAACTTATCTAGAGGATTATCTTTAAACATTCGTGTTTTTATAATTAAGAAGTTGCCCATTTTAGTATGATAATAATTTAAATTAAGATTCTTATAGTAGAATATACTTAACAATAGTAATAAGAAGTAGGTATAAGTCTTTCAAAAGTGGTCGCTGTGTACCTAAATAAATGGAACGACGAAGTTTATCGGGCGTTTATACGTAACAAATTGCATTGAAATCAAATGACGTAAACGTTAAAATAAATAAAATTCACAATCGATTTAATTATACATACTTCAATTTGTTTTTACGCAAAACTAGGGGTATCAACCTTTTTCATTTTAGTTAAGAATTACTCAATGTTAATTTGGAATTTATTTGTTTACTAGATGATGCCCGCGACTTCGTCCGCGTAGGTTAAGGTTTTTAATTCCCGCGGGAACTCTTGAATTTTCTGGGACAAAAATTTCCGGGGCCTATGTCCTTCCCCGGGATATAACCTACCTTCAGCAAAATCGGTTAAAAAGATGGGCCGGGAAAGCGTAGCAGACAGACAGACAGACAGACTTTCGCATTTATAATATTAGTATGGATTGCATAACTGTGCATGCAAGACATAGATAATACTAGCTAATGCCCACGACTTCGTCTGCGTGGAATTAGGTTTTTCGTTTTCCGCGGGAACTCCTTAATTTTTCGGGATATAAAGTAGCCTATGTGCTATTCCAGGCTATAATCTATCTCTGTGCCAAATTTCAGCAAGATCTGTTCAGCCGTTGGCGCGTGATTGAGTAACAAACATCAACACATCCATCCATCCATCCATACATCCATCCAAACTTTCGCATTTATAATATTATTAGTAAGATAAGAAGTAAGATATAATGTAGCAGTAAAAGATAATTAGTATCTGGACATCTAAGGAATATCTCTTACTGTTTTAAGCGTCTTGTATAATAATTTATGTGTGTTATACAAGACAATTAGTAGTCTGTTTAACCTTCTACCTTTCACCAGGTTACCGCGTTCCATTGTACCTAAATGGTATCATCACGTACCATCTGAAGGTGAGATAGTTGTTACGTCATAGATAAGACAAAATCTGCAGAAATTAAGAAAATATTGCTGTTTACCTAAACTTTTTAATTTCAATAACAATTCATTAGGAAGTCGCACTTCATAAAAGTTCAAAGGAGTAGCCGTTGCAGTACTTATCAGTCAAAAAAGTTTTATTCCATTGCCAAAAAAATATGACTTTGATTTCATTTACATATTGCAGGTTATTCGCCGGCGAGGGAACGTTCACAAGGTTCAAAGTTCTAAAGACCCGAGATATTTGACCTGGAGGCTGTAGAGTGTAGACGTCCTAGGAGCAACAGGCGCCCATACAAGTTACGTTCATTGACTTGAAGGCGAAGGATCGCTGACCGGAGAGATCTATCGCCATTCGGCAATAAATTATTATAGCCAACCAGTTTGTAATTTTTCTGGCTAAAACAGAAAAAACTTGCAAATTCGAAGATATTTTATTGTTTTAGAATAAACGACCTCTGTTAACTATATTTCACAGTTCATTGTTAAGATAATATAATGTGTGTGTATAAGAAATGTTATATTAAATTTAAGATTTACGAAACAAATAAAATTAAAGATTTACAAGAATTCATAAAATAGTCAATGACCTATTCAGAAACAGCCTTGCGAGTTACGACCTAAGTACGCACCCCAGATACTAGGTGTGTTCACCCCGAGCGGTTACGACCTTCTGCAGGGTCGCTATCCGATTCCAAACAGATGATTACAGGTCACCTTAACAATATCGCAGACACAAGTAAATAAAGTAAACCTAAAAAGTCACTTACAGCCGCTCGGTACAACAATAGAAGTGCTAATTACATTATCAATTTTTCAAAGCGGTGACATCTTTTAGGAAGTGTGTATGCAACATTGTAACAATCGCAGGTACATAAAGTATTGAATTTGTATATGTTAACAGTATAGGTATACTAGCTAACACAAGTCAATGACATTATTTTATCAAACGATAAAAAATATATTTTGATGAGTCGAATATTCGTATGATAAGCTAAGTAGGGGCAAACTAAGGTTATATAATAAAAGATAAATTAAAAAATTTGATATTGCGAAAAATGTCTGTCTTTGTTATCAACACAGCCACTAGTTTTACGCAGTGTGCTTATTTGGTGGCAATAATTGGATCGCGCCGGCCGGCGCGCGACGCGCTGTGCACGCCCGCGTAAAAATAGCAAACACACGTAATTTTCTCTAATGCGCTGACGTAACGAGCAACGTATCACCACTCGCTCATCATGTTTGATTCTTTCAAGGCAGCTCAATGGAATTTCGTTCTTATTTTGTTTGATTGTGATCTTATCGCCACAGATCGGGCTACGTCAAACAGAACGCGGAAGCTCATTACAAACTCGTAATCATTACTCTAATCATTGCTCTAATATACTAATGAATATTTAGCACTAGCCGTGTAGCCCGCGACTTCCTCAGCGTGGAATTAGTTTTTTTGATTTCCACGGAAGCTCCTCAATTTTCCGGGATAAAAAGTAGCCTATTCCACTCTCGAGATGCTCAACTATACCCATGCAAAAAATCACGTATATACGTTACTCTGTTGCGGCGTGATTGAAGGACTAACCAACAAATAAACAGATACACTTTCAAATTTATAATATTAGTATTATTTGAAATCCTTCATTCATTGAGCAGTCTTCGGTAGTCAAATAGTGAGTGGCACTAGTGCAGCTCTACATTATCGTTCAAACGTTCGTATTTAAAACAATTTAGCATGCATTTAGTACTTCTGTTTAGCCGGGCAGCTTGTTGCCAGCCGGCCGGCATTTGCGCATACTATTTAGCTCAACCCGCCCGTGCCGCGGAGCGTAGTACAGATTATAGTGGCTACGTAACATTGAGGACGACCTTGCTGCCTGTTGCTGCGCCACCAACTCGAACTACTAATACCAACTATACAATCTATACTAATATTACGAATGCGAAAGTTTGGATGGATGCGTGGGTGGATGGATGAATGATTGTTACTCAATCACGCCAGAACGGCTGAACGGATCTGGATGAAACTTGGCACAGAGATAGATTATAGTCTGGAATGACACATAGGCTACTTTTTATCCCGGGAAAAGGTACGGTTTCCGTAGGATAGTTTTGCTTTTCACAGAGAAAGGGATCGACATGATTTTTTGGCATAGTGGTAGTTTATGGGTCAGAGAATGACTCAGGCTACTTTTTATCCCGGAAAATTAAAGAGTTCCCGCGGGAACCAAAAAAACTTCAATCCACGAAGTCGCGGGCACCAGCTAGTACTTAATATTTACAATATGTACGTTTTTTTTCTTTATTAATTCGCACTTTAAAGCATATCATTACTATTTACATACGCAAGAGTATATTCAATTTAAATTACTTCCTGCTTCATTATCGCACGCCTAATAAAATATAAGCTTAGTACTTTCGTAGCAGGATTGATTTAGTCGTAGTTCAAGTTGAAGCCATATTTGCAAGACTGATGAGCATGAAACAATGGAGTTATGTTAGTTATGTGGGTTCTATTGTACAATTAACATATGCAAAGGCATGGTGAATGATAAATAATTTATTTTGCGCTTCAGTCATCAATCGTTGATTTTTAGGGTTCCGTACCTCATAAGGAAAAAACGGAACCCTTATAGGATCACTTTGTTGTCCGTCCGTCTTTGTGTCAAGACCCTTTTTCTCAGGAACGCATGGACGTATCAAGCTGAAATTAATATCAAATACTCAGGTCTACGGTCCCTTGGAGCTGTGAAAAAATCAAGCTTCTAAGCCAACGCAATCAAAAGATACAGCCGTTTATGCTGCAAATTTTCGACACTCGCAAGGGAATCAAAACCTACAGGGTACTTCCCGTGAACTCAGAATATTGATCGATTGAATTACATATTATATTACCTACCTAAAATGTGAAACTGAACTACAAGCAATAAATATAGTATGTACCTACTTATATAAAAATATAAGTCCTCACGCATTCACTGGTTGACTCATCTACGCCCAGTCCAAATCCTTGGACCTAGCTAGAAAACTAGAAACGTAGATAATGATAGGCCGGATTTTTCGTAGGAGCATAGCCGCGGGCCGTCGCTAGTTTTACTATATGTAACTAATAACTATGATACATATTTATAATATTATGTGTATGTGATGCTGTGTTTTAGTAACGCAAATAATTACTACTTTCTAGTAAGTAACTCTAAGTACATAAGCCATTGTAAGAAAAACCTGTAGATAAACCTTTTTTCAAATATTAGTAGGATGTAGGATTAGCTTATATAAAGTGAACTGTGTAGCTGACAACGGTTGAACTATCGTGGATTTAGCGTCTACGCCCGTAAATAAGAGCTCGGGCTTATTTTTGGAATGGGCATATTTTTTTACCCAGGAGTAAAAAATTTGATTCGTTTCAGCGTTGACATGCAAGAGGCAGTTGACGTAGGTCGTGAAGTAATTTTTTACGGGTACAAAAAGTGCGATCGAGCTAGCGCAATACAAATTCGGTCGGCATGCCCTGCCCCACTCCATCAGAGTCGGGTGAGGTCATCGTTGTTCTTGTTCGACGACCGGGCCCGATCACTTTAGATATTAGGCAGGTTTACCAAACAATGCAAGTTTTTTGCTCAAGTAGTACTGTGGCTTTACTTCAGCTTTTGAAACGAATTGAAAAGGGGTTTTTTGTTACTTAGGCGTAATGATTTTCTTGGTAACCTGAATTCGTAGAAGGTTAAGCATTTCTTAAATAATCGGTCGCGTGCTAGCGGTTAACGTGACCTTTTGTGGTAATCTTGTAACTTTTTTCAGAAACTCTCGTCAATGTGTTAATTAGTAAAGTCATATAATTATTATATCCTTTTTTGCGATATTTTAGTTGCAGAAATTAAAATTTGTTGTTACAAATAAGTACCAAGAAAATTTAAATTAAAATTCAAATTCAAATTAGTTTTATCCTTGTCTTCAATCATATTTTACAAATTGCAAGATGTACACTGTCAGAAGATGTTCGCATTAGGGGAATAATTACATGCTTTTGTAGGTACCTACGTCGAACTGTTTTTTGTTCTCGCGGTGGAATAACCTGCAGGTAGGTCGATGGAAAGTCAGCGAACAGTTTAATTTGGATGACTAATCGTTCATACGTCCTTCATAGCGTGGATTGTTACAAGATTCTTTTGAATAATGAAACAGGAAACTATGTATCAGCTCGTACTAATATTTACGCAGAACCGTCGCCAGCCATGAAGATTTAGTTTGTCGGAGCTCGTGGATCCTTTCCTAGGGATCACGTTTTCAAATCATGTGCTAGCCCTAGTACTATATTTAGGAATCTGCGATGAAACTTATGTTTGCAGACATGATGTAAATGCCGAATGTTTACTTGGAAGCTGCCTTAAGGGCATGGTATGGATCCCACACTTAGAATTTTAGTAAAATTTAAAAACTAATAGTAAAGGAACTGTATAGGAAGCTATAACTCAGCAGTGGATAAACAGGAAACTGTTACATAAGATTTCATTAACCGACTCTACTTTCTTCACTTCGATATTCGGATTAAAACTGATGAAAACAGCATCGCTTTTGTAACTAATTATTTAAAAGGTTAACTTAAACAGATCTGGGAATTATAGGTAATTTATCATGAGTAAGCATTTCAAGCATAAATCGTAAAAGTAGGTCAAAAACGAACTTTTTTCATTACAATATTCAGTAAATTAGTTACACTGTACCTACACACAACACAGAAGGTATGTATGATACATTTCATATTGTTATTCCATAGGACGAGTAGACGACAACTTTACCTAGAGAGTAGAGACGCACTTTGCATAATGTTACTCGTAGTGTACATTTTTTGTGTTACTTTCTCTAGGAAGGCGTCGAGTGAGATACAAACCACACCGCACCTGCCAAATGAGATAACGGCCTAAGCACCAACGAAAGCAAAGGTGTCCAACGAGAAAGTTCCTCCAGTGAGGAAAGAGAGAGGGCACCTTCCATCTCGTTCGATGTTGTGCAAATATATGCAAAATCCACACTCTACATTATCTGTTTCCCAACATGCTAATGGTAACTAGAAACATTCCTTGCAACTTACCTTGCGATTATTTACACGGTTCTTAGTCAGTTTGGTTAGCTTTTTTGTCCCCTTTATTCGGGAATTGCTTCAAGTGTAAGTTGTGGCCATCATACCAATATTGCAAACGAAATCGCAATAGGTCAAATGATTACATAGCATATTATTTACATTTTACGTCAATGCCACTGAGAGCCTCATTTGAATGTTAAATATCAATAAAATAAAGTAGTTTCAAGTTTATCGCTACTAAGGAATGCCAGTTAATTTTAAAGCCTGTAACCACAATGTCTCTGTTCTGTTGTCATGTAGTAACAGATTATTTATTTATAGTTCGGTAAGTATGCGTTGCTGGTCGCGACGTACCTACATCGTCTAATATGACACTCTAGTATTATCTCATTACCATACAAAAGTACATGGTAATTAAGGGAGTACCATTTTTGACATTGAAAGTTTGCCCAAAGGTCCCATTAATATTGATCCATGTTAGAACTTAGTAAGTGGTGGCTAATTCGTTATTATATTTATTGAAGGATATGAAAATAATCGAAGATAAAGATGTGACAGATATAGAATACAGCAATATGTATTTTCCCTATAAGTATCCATACTAATATTATAAATGCGAAAGTGTGTCTGTCTTTCCCGGCCCATCTTTTCAACCGATTTTGCTGAAATTTGGTATAGAGGTAGGTTATATCCCGGGAAAAAACATAAATCCACGCGGACGAAGTCGCGGGAATCATCTAGTTGGTAATAAAGGGAATTCGAGGTGCCAAGTTAAAAGTTTCTGTATATTATATAATAAACTAGTGGGCCCGGCAGACGTTGTCCCGCCCTATCTTCCTCGCTTTCCATATTTTCTCACCGTTTAAATCTTCCCTGGACTATGACAAACATTTCAAAACCAAATTCAGCTATATCGGCCCAGCCGTCCTCGAGTTTTAGCGAGACAAACGAACAGCAATTGATTTTTATATATATAGAAGATAATGGAAACGGAGACTAAATAGTCGGGCGTGATAAGTTGCTTGAAACTTGAAAGTACTTGTGCTTGCAACATCATAATGCGGGTTGTACTGTCGTCCTACTGGCCGACTGAGCATGCTAGTCTACCTGTCGACGACGTTGTAACATAGTCTGAATTCTAAACATGAAGTACCGATATTTGAAGAACTTCTGTATTATTATTTTACGTACATTAATAACTACTATATGATGCCCGCGTAGATTACGGTTATGTGGTTCCCGCGGGAACTCTTTAATTTTCTGATATAAAGAGTAGCCTATGTGTTATTCCAGACTATTAATCTATCTCTGAACCAAATTTCATCCAGATCCGTTCAGCTGTTGGCGCGTGATTGAGTAACAAACATCCATACATCCATACATCCATCAAAACTTTCGCATTTATAATATTAGTAAGAAGTAAGATAGAAGTATGGATATAGATTGAAATAGCAATAGATAGGTATAGATGCTTTGGATTAACGTTATTGTTATTTCAACACACTAGTGTTGGTGAACATCGCTGTATGCGGCGCTGCTCTAGTGTGTAGTTTTGTTCCATTTTAAAACTGGGTCACCGTGTCATGGCGGCAGCGCCAAGTATCAAGCGAACTCGGCGCCATCCTCGAATTTCGTTGATTCATATTTAAATTCAATTCAGTAACTCCTAACTATAACGTCCGCTTGTGCACGTAACCAAAATAGAGATCCGTGTGTTGACCGTTGAATCAGTCAAAGTATCAAAGGAAATCGAAACTTTAGCTTTCACTTCTCCGTGGCACACTACAGCGATTGCAAAAGTTCCAATCACGAATGGAATTTCTATACCGTTAAATTACGATGCATACGAGTTAAATTGCATAAGTAATGAAGAATAATAAACTCGTAGCAATAGATACAGCCCCCACAGCCATCGATGTAGCGTCTAAATTCATTATTTTTGAAAGAAAACTTCACAATTGGAATATGTAATTTGGCAATTATTCCTCTTGCATCTATTGATCCAATTTTTTTTGTTAAAATGCTCACACTGTCTAATTTGTATTAATGTAGGTAATCTGCACGGTGTGGGTATAATCTACAAATTATTTCTTGTGAGTTTTTCGGCTTTATTGTGAAATTTAGATCGTGAATAGCTAGGTCTTGCCTCTCACTGGCGTCACGATGAAAAGTGAAACTGCGGTGCCGGCGACCGTCACGTTGCGGCGCCCATTTAATGCTGTTTGTTCCGGTTCCACAGCACTACATTATGAGTTACGATATTAAGAAACTTACTATCTCCTGCCTGCCTGTTATATACATTTAATGAAAGCAGCAGTTGGCCTTTGATTCGAGGACGTAGGCTTAGTTTCCTTTACAAGTGTATTAGGGTTTTAATCTAAGATCTGTTGGAATTTTTTAATAGTTCTCACTGTGGCATTGTCTGGCCCTCTCTGTTAGTCGTAGCTAGTCGAGGTGCGGGGCGCGGGAGGCAGCCGCAGAATGTAGGCAAGTGTGACAAGGACACGCCCGTACTCCGCGCAAACACTTCCATCCAGTTTCTAATGTGCTCGCTAAGAATTTCGCAACATCGCCCGCGCCGGCTCCGCTCTACCGATGCACGATCGCGAGCGATTACACCTACAAACCAACCTACCACAATACGAGTACTTGCCGGTACGTGTGAAACAATGCAACAGCGAGGTCACGTTTTAGCACAATTGATATAATCAACTGTTCAATGTACCGCTTTTAAACTATTGGATCTATTTAACTGCACACAAAAACAGGAAATCAGATATATGTAATTGTAAAATGTAGGGAAAAGTGTAAGTTTTTGATAAGGGTGTGTTTTAAGGTCAAATTGTTTGCAATAGATGCGACCTTCCTCGTCAACGAGGTGAGCTGCTAACTCAAGGCGATATTACATTGGTATTTTTATTTCCTAGCTGGAATAACTAAATAGGTAGGTATTAATGTACCTATTCGCGATGGAAAATTTACATTCTAATAATTATTAATTGATAACCCGTGATTAATTAAGTATCACGTCTCGCATCGATTGCATAACCTTCTGCGTTACATAATCGACAAACGGCCTATAGCCCTAGCTTCCTTAGTGTAATAAAATCTTAATAATCAGGAATATTTATAGTCTTGCTTCTGCAGTAATACTTACAAGGTAAAGGTGTGGCTCGGCGCAATGCACATCGAGAAGCTGTTAAAGAATCTATATTTTCACGATAAATAGTTACAATCATTTTCAAAAGCAAGTAGGTATAGATTGTAGAGCGAACAAAAGTAAAACCTTATATATTTACCCTTGCATATGATGCGCAGGTACTTCTATAGTTGCGGAGGCTCGACGGCGGTCCCCGGCCATGTCTGCGAGTCTTGCGAAATCAGTATCTACATCCGCAAGCCTCGCCGACTTTCGAGACTCCAGTAGTCTTATCTCTTCTAATCTCTTCCTTAGCTCTATGGGCACCTGTAACAAAAGAAACGATTTCTAAATTCCAATTAACAAAAAGTTCATACAAACGTTTATTGTTGAGGGAAAAGTACAAAGACATCACTATAACTTCATGTTCTTGTTAATCTTGTTGTTCATAAAAATTTGACAGCGGTAAGTAGTTTTTACAAGTTTATTTTAAGGTCATCTTGGGCGGATGTTCAAGTTATTTTATTGAGTGTTAATGTAGGGTAGGCGTCAAACATGCATGTTACGTAATGCAATGGAACAAAAAGCAGCATACACGAGATCAATATGTGCGACCTTCGTGCGGTCCGTGTTGGGTGTGACGTCATGACCTAGAACAGGTTGCAGATGCATTCCGCGTCATTAACACTAAACTAGTTAACACTAAACTCAGACTTGCTAACAAGCTAGGAGCTACACGATCGGAAAACTCTACCTATATATTTTTACATGATACTTTTTAACCTTCAAAATAGAATAAGAACCTTTAGGAAGCCTATTGAAATTCCAGAATTTTACAGTTTTTGTTGTGTTGACATGACTTCTGAGTTGTGTCCTCAGTGAATATACATGTGTTTTACATTAACGTCTAAAGAGTGGAGTTATTTGCAACAACTCTGGTTTTTAACATCCAACCTTTTTTTTAAATTTAAAGCCAAAAAAATTTACTAATTTAGCATCAAATGAAGTAAGACTCGGGAGTTTATCTACAAACAATTTCTTATAAAACGAGGTGAAATATTACTATGTACATTTTCTTAACGATAACAAATTTAGAGTAATGATGAAAATAATTAACCCCGTTTTATGAAATTGTTTATTCTGGGTACTTAATTTACTTGCCAATGAATTGTTTAGTATACAAATAAACTTTTTAAAAATCCATCTGTAACCACAGATGGATTTGAGAAGGGATGAGAAGCATGCCTGCTACTGGTGCGTTGGATGTAACAAGGCGTCAGTATGTTCGAATTTACAATGAAATGTGAGTATAAATTGCCCAAGGTTATTTCTATGAAGGATAATTCGCTGCGGTGAACGTGCACAAGCGTTGATCACATCATGGACTTTCACTTTTTGGTGATTTGGTATGTACGCGGACGTGGTTTCGAGCGGTCCCTCGCTATACCGGAACAATGAAAGTTGTTTTAATGAGTTGAATTATGTATGCAAGGTGGTTAAGACGCTAAGAGTGGTACAGGTCTGTACGACGTGACGTCGAAATGGTCTGATTTCCAAAAAAATGAACTTGATCTATATATGTATATAAAAATGAATCCCTATTTCCCTTGGTCACGGCATCACGCGTGAACGGCTGGACCAATTTCGCTAATTCTTTTTTTGTTGTATAGATGAGGACCTGGAGAGTGACATATAGGCTACTTTTTATCCCGGAAAATTAAGGAGTTCCCGCGGGAATAACAAAAAACTTAAACCACGCGGACGAAGTCGCGGGCATCAGCTAGTATAATATAATTATGATTAATGAAGTATAGTTTCGCTTCAAATTTAAATATAAAACGCTGTGTTGCGAAAAGGAATATGTATTTATGCGAGCCCTCTCAAAGGACTTCGCAGGATACTATTAATTAAGCTATTATGTATGATGATGATATCTAATAGAATCAGAAGCTGTGCTAGGTACTTAAAAAACATAAAATGTTGATTTATTTTAATTAAGTTGGTAAAATAGGTCTTGGAAATGTCAGTTGTATTGGTTAGGCTAATATTATCGGCGTAGCAACCAGCAATCAAAGTGGAGCAGATCAATGCCAATCATTTAATAGCAGTCGTTGTGCGCCGGCGCAGCTGCAGTTCCGTTCATCGTCTCCCTCTATCGCTTCTCCCACCAGTCCTCGGAGTTATGTAAAAAAGTGACAACTGTTGCACAATTGCTCGATCCGATGGCGAAACTTGGCCGCCTCTTATATGCCAGTGAAAGTCACCGAGTGACTTTGACATGATAACTGATAATACCGCGTCAATATTACTGTAATAGATAATATGAGATTCATTTAACATCCGAACCGGGAAGTGCGTATTTTATTGTATTTTAATGAGTCAATCAATAACTTTGGATGACATGCAAGAGTATGTCCCAAAAATTCCAAATAATATGCCAATGTGCCACGTAGTTACATTTGTTTCATTTATGTAAGTTGTCTGCTTACTGATATTGACGTTGTTTTCATTTTTATAGCTTTGAAGACACGCGTATACAGACAATCAAAGTTAAGATGCGTACGTGTATTTTTCAAATGTATAGTAGAATGAGTGCCCAAGAACCAACGACCTCAATTTACATAGACGGGCCCTGTCAAACAAAGAATGTGGGCGTATTTTTAGCAACGCCATCAACGCCATCTAGTCTGAAAAGCGGGAACTTGCTTGCA
Source organism: Erebia epiphron (assembly GCA_963932025.1). Classification (NCBI taxonomy): domain Eukaryota; kingdom Metazoa; phylum Arthropoda; class Insecta; order Lepidoptera; family Nymphalidae; genus Erebia; species Erebia epiphron. The sequence continues at coordinate 13,150,308 of OZ009956.1, read as the reverse complement.
ACATTTAAATGAAAGCTTGAAAACGTATGGACTCCGTCATAGATAATATAGGCCATAGCCATAGAAGCCGCAAGGCCAGTTAGTAAAAAAAATAATATCATACAGTTTGCCGCGGAAATTAAATGATTGCGCAATGGATAAAAATATTAAATAGGAAGATTAAATAACGTTTTTTTGGAAATGTATAATTGTGACTTGAAACACTTACCTTAAAATAAAAATTGTACAGTGCCAAACTAATAATACTTTAGATGTTAACCTAAGAATAACAAATTATCTACACGACGAGCGACCGTGACAGCGCTACGATGGGGACAAAGACAGGATAGGAACGCGTTCTCATAGTCGGTCGCCCAACCTTTTTCTATGAAAGGGCCCATCTAGTACCTACATATATATCGATGCCAAGAACTTTGTTAATTTTTTTTTAATACAGAGACACAGCAGAAATGAATTATTGCATTAGCAAAATGTCAGATAATTTTCAAGTTGTTCTTTTTTTCGTAGAACTCAGATATATTTTGGAATAATAAGTTAGTTTTGTCCATTTTTGCAAAATTTCGCCAAATATTTTGCGGTTGCGGTAGATTTTGCGGTGCCAATTTGGATTTATAATGGAATATAGGAACACCTATGTATATTGACTGCCTCGTTGGTCTAGTGGTTAGCATAGTCGACTGCGGATTACGAGGTCCTGGGTTCGATTCCCGGTCGGGCATAAAAAGTTAGGTATTGGGGTTTTCAATTAAGAAATTCTCAGTGCCAGCCCGGAGTTGGAAGTTGGCGGTGTTTCACCCCCGTGCCTCGAAGAGCACGTTAAGCCGTCGGTCGCTGTTATTATTACTAACATGATAATAATCGTTAAAGCCCGCCAACCCGCATTGGAGCAGCGTGGTGGGTCTAAGCTCTAATTCCCGCTCTCCTATGAGAGTGGAGGCCTGTGCCCAGCAGTGGGACGTTAATAGGCTGTAGTGGTGGTGGTGTATGTATATTGATGGTATTGCACAATAATATGTACTCGTCTACTCGAAACTTGTATCTTGAACGCTTCCTTATACAAATCTTCGTCTCTCTGTAAAAAATTGTCTGAATTAGCCGTCAAAGTAGTTGCATTTCCAGTAAGCTGTGCACGATTGGAATCTGGATTGCGAAAGTTCAACCGGCTCTATTGCATGCTGATGTTCTTGTTTCGCCAAATAGATTAGCATTCTTTTGAATAAGCGTTTTACCTTCAATGCTCCGTTTTCAGATATTGATTTTTAAAATTTAAATTCAAACTATTTTCCGCGACTACAAGGTAAGGGTGTTTCTTGATCTGTCTTTCTTCTGAGCCGGAGTGTGGCACAGGTAGGTAGTAGGTACTAGGTGTTCTTTTAAAGCCGTTAAAAAAAGGTTACCTACAAACTATGTATTAATCTAGGACTATTAATTAATCCAGATTTAGTTCATTTCTAATAATAGAAGACGTGAGATGTAATTTATACTAATATACTTATATTATAAATGCGAAAGTTTGGATGGATGGATATATGGACGGATGTTTGTTACTCAATCACGGCAAATTAAACGGTTGAACGCATCTGGATGAAATTTGGCACAAAAATAGGTTGTAGTCTGGAATAATAGCACATAGGCTACTTTTTATCCCGGAAATTTAGAAAAGCGGGAAAAAGGAGGTCCCGCGAGAACCAAGAAACCAAGTCGAACGGACCACGCGGACGTTGTCGCAAGCATCAGCTAATGAACCTATAATATTTACCGGTAAAACTAAGGTTCATTATTTTATTACGTAGAAATCACCTTGACAATTTTAATTAAAGACCATTGGAGACAAAGAAAATAAAAGAATGCAATTAATCATTCGAGCAAGATACATACAATAATAGTGAAGCGAAAGTTATCGCAAGTGGCATTGACTGCAGCACTAGCGCACGGCGAGTCGTTGTATTGCTTGTATGACGTGCGTTGCCGTGGCGTGCCTACCGGCGTCGTTTTACGTATGTGCCGATTATTTAACTTATTGCAACTACTACGCATTGAAATTCGTGGTCTAAGATTCTTTCTATTCGTTACATATTAACAATTAGCTGATGCCCGCGACTTCGTCCGCGTCGATTGAGGGTTTTATGGTTCCCGCGGGAACTCCTTAATTTTCCGGGATAAAAAGGTAGCCTCTGTGTTATTCCGCATGTAATCTATCTCTGTGCATCGTCCAGATCCGTTTAGATATTCTTGCGTGATTGAGTAACAAACCTCCATCCATCCATCCATCCATCCAAACTTTCGCATCTATAATATTAGTATAGAGGTATAGATTATAGAAGTATAGATGAGATATGCCTATGTTTAATTTTTGCTAATTATTGTTATAAACGTTAGCAAATTATAAACATACTTAAAAACCAACTTATCTAATGAAAACAACATGTTATTACCTACTTATACCTAGTTGTAATAATTGTTTGTTTATCGCATTGGCATTGTCTGAGTAGCACTAGCGCATATCGTGTCATTGCTTGCATGACGTGCGTTGCCGTGGCGTGCCTATTGACTTCGTTCAATACGTATACGATAGATCCTACTTAATATTATAAACGCGAAAGTTTGTAAGTATGGATGTATGGATGTTTGTTACACTTTCACGCATTAGGTACTGCTGAACTGATCTGGATAATATTTGGCACAGAGATAGATTATAGTCTGGAATAACACATAGGCTACTTTTTATCCCGGAAAATTAAAGAGTTCCCGCGGGAAACAAAAAAAAATTCAAATGGATGTTTGTTACTGAATCACGCCAGATATTCTGAACTGATCTGGATGAAATTTGGCACAGAGATAGATTGTAGTCTGGAATAACACAAAGGCTACTTTTTATCCCGGAAAATTAAAGAGTTACCACGGGAACCAAAAAACCTCAATCCTCGCGGACGAAGTCGCGGGCATCAGCTAGTTATTATTAAATGAGGCTACTTTGCATTGAAATTGTTGCTCTATATGTATGTCAGAGACAACTTATATTTTTAAGTAGGTATATTTCCGTACTCAGTGATATCCTGTCGATACATAATTTAATGAGTACCTAACTGATGATATCATCAAAACATTACTTCTTTAGTGTCATAATAATATAATATATCTTGTTGTGGTGAACATTTGGTTGTGCTAGGTACTAAGTGATGCTACCTATGATTAAATCAAATGCGCGGTGTTATATAGGATTATACAAGAACGTCACTTGACAATCTTGCATTGTAAAGCCGACATCTCCTGAATATGCTACGGTGTCGGGGCGAAACGTGCGTCGAGAATAGTATAAAAGTCTTGTGTGGTCGTGCATGTGAGTGGTGGTGGCATTGCTTGTTTGGGAACTTAGCTTTCTTGCTTGGTTGGGAAGGTAAACGGTGCTTCGCTTGTAACTGCATGCTTGACCATGCAGAATTTTTTCTGTTGGCGGATTATAGCAAAATATTTGTTATCTTTTCTTGCTAAATCATGAACTTCCGCAAAGTAACGCCTGATTCTATCCAATATGTTACGCATATGGTTATTACTGTGGCGTACGTAGCTGATGTATTTTGTACGTACCTACTTACTTACCTGTGCGTCATTTATTATTTATTGCAAGCATTACGAATGTTCTATTAATTATTTACTGTCAAATTATTAACGTACTGTCGACTTTTTTTTTACTAAACGGACTTTTGGTAGCTGATATCAGATATGACGTTTATTGGCTCCGAATACCTACGTACGATGTCGACACGGTATTGTTGTAACTAGATAATTAATTAGCATTGAGCTAGTAGCTTTACGGTTGTCCTATACTTAACTATTATAAAATAATTTAACATAAAAAATTATTTTTAAACAACCGACTTCAAACTCCCGCGCCAACTTTACAACAACAAGCACACGCTATACAAAGTACTTATTTTATTGTTATATTTTAAAAACTGCTCGACCGATTTCGATAAAATTTATATGGGACCACTTGGGAAGTATGCCCTTTCAAATAAAAAAAGAATCATCCAAATCGGTCCACCCACTCAAAAGTTCTGAGGTAACAAACATATTTAAAAAAAAAAAAGACGTGTGGCACTCGGAGACTCCCGCGGTAAAGCTATTGCATAGTATTTTTACCAACTTACCTAACACTTTGGTTGCTATGACTATTAAAGAATTATGTTTGAAAACATAATTCTTTGAAGTCAACTACACAAGTAGTCATTGCAACCAAAGTGTTAGGTTTTTTTGTAACGGAATTTCTGGATTCGGTCTTCACGCTCAAAGCCCGTCGAAAAAAATACAGTCGAATTGAGAACCTCCTCCTTTTTTTGAAGTCGGTTGAAAAGTTTTAAGTTGAGTAAGGTAGGTATTATTTATATTATAGTATATAATGTGTAGTACAGTATGTAGTAGTATATATCTAATTCGTTATGATACGCTATTCGGCGTTCATAAAGTAACATAATAGCACAGAATATTTATGGTCATAGTATACATCATATATAACATAATGATTTTATACTTCATAAGGGTTTGACCCTGATTAAAGTCCTTATTACTTTCCCTTATGATATAATGGAAAGTAATAGGGGGCTTGTAATTTCTAATTGACTCTAGTATTTAAATAGAATAACTATTAAACAATAAATATACAAAACTTTCACCATCATAAAATGTGCGGTACTAATAAATTTAACTTAACTCAAATTAAATACAGTAACAAAATGTAAGTATCTACCTACTTCGTTTTCAATAATTCAAAGTTCAATAACACTCACAATATTGACGATGAAAAGAATAAAACCATTTAAATACACTATGAATTGTAATAAATAAGGCCTTCGACCGCGACGCGATGCTTTACAAAAGTGAAATCTATTTATTTTTACATAAGAGGCACTTTAAATAAATATACGTAACACACCATCTATTATAATATTTTCTCGTCATTTTTGAACATAGTCATATTATGTGAAGATTTAAGTAATGTGGCTCTTTTCATAGAAGTGTGGTGGTACACAGAAATGTCTTTGGCGAAGACAAGGCTTACGCTACGAGACAAAATAAAGACGACCTGCTAGATTATTTTGAATTTAGGGTAGGTATGTATGCGATGAGAATAAAGGTTTCGAATTGAACCACGACAATGCACCAAGAACTTATTGCATTGTGGTCTTACTCTGAGATTGTGGTTCATTGCACAATGGACTATCATAGTTGAGACGACCGATAACTTGGCAATGTTGCGGGCATTACCAGTTGCACGATAAAAATAACGATAAGTGTTATCATTACGTATCGGGACGAAACAAATGCAGTTTTAAAACAAACTGAACTGCAGGGCGACCGCGTATCTTTTGCATCAATCATTGATACATCGCAATCACCTCTGATTGGTTAACACTCTTCCACTATTGGACAAAATCCATTGTCGCAGCAAGAATACCATAAATTCAGCCAATCGGAGGTGATTGCGATGTATCAATGATTGATGCAAAAGATACGCGGTCGCCCTGCTGTAAAATATTGCGTTGTTTAACATTAGGCTCGTGTTCTAGAGATAAGAATAGGTGATGCCGTGATAGATGGGTGTCGTTGATTTTCTAAATATTCAGTGAGCCTGCAGTTGGGAGTCACGTTGGCACGCATGCATAAACAATTCAATGGTGGCAGCCGCTCGTGCACTATTAAATAGGTCAATAGCTTCACCTTCGAGCTATAGAAATTACAACCTTAAGAACCACTTCGGAGGCACGCTTTTGTAACTAAGAATTTATCTTACTTATTTTATAATTGTGAAAGTTTGGATGTTTTGTTAGGAATCTCCTTCACGACACAATGACTGAACCGACTTGGCTGGAAACGGATATTGCGTACCTATACCCTTGATGAACAGACAGGCTATTTTTTTTTCAAACGAAACATGTTTGGTCAAATTTGACACGTGTCATCTATATTGTACAATGTTTCCAGCAAATAAGCGATTTATTTATTTATTTCAGAAAATTAAAGAGTTCCCATTGCGATCGGAATCATCAATCAACGCGGACAGAGTCACGAGCTTCATCTAGTTTTTTTTTTAATCTCTACTTTAAAAAGGTTCTCAAAACCATGGGTTACAACTTACAATGCAAATCTACCTTTTAATAATTAGGTAGGTACGCATAACGCAAACTTAAAAAGGCTATTTTAAATGAGTGAAAATTACAGTCTACTGATAGGTATAAGGTAATACAAAAGGTATTTAAACAAAAGTGAAGGAGCAGGAAGGCTTTAGTATATAGTTAATTACTACTAATCAGTTATTCTTTCTTTGCTTGACAAATAATGTAATAACAGGAACAATGGTAGGTACTCAAAACAGGTCGTGAAGTTGTTAACTATGAACACATTCATTATACCTATTATGTGTTGTTACTTGTTACATTATACCTCAATGGTTACAGACCAAAAGGGCTCACGAAACATGAATAACTTAACATTTTGAAACGACGAAGGCGTGTCACTTTCATATTACTTCATAAATCACAAGAAACCTCGGTAGGCAATAAATTTATCTAGTTATTTCGTCATTAGACTAACCTATCTAATCAGTTTTTCTTATCATGAATTTTAGCCTACAGGGTTTGATAGGTGGTAAAATTTGATTTTGGCTGTAATTTATGCAATTTTAACGTTCAATGTTTGATCTAGAGCAATAGGACTAAAAATTATTGTAATAAAATATAACATGTCAGTAGTTAACTTAACTGCTTTATAAGCATAAAGATTGAGGTGCTATTGAAATCGGATGTGTACGGTTATGCCGAGCAATCGATTGGCACGGAGCGGGCGGCCTTGTATGATTAGTGAATACAAAACGGCGGTTGCAAGGCGGATACAGTGCAGGCAAGCACGCAAATCACTACCCTACCAAACTGCAAATGAAACCTTGTGCTGAAAATCCGTGACCCACATTCCGCGTATGTCCAAATGCAAGCAGCGATTTTATTACAGCCATTATCCTTGAGGTATTCATTAACTTTGTTTATTACAGAAAACTCCTGTTTTTAAATTACTGAGAAGCCGTGAGCTTATTTCGACGAAAATATACAACGGAATTCCCTTAAATCGCGTAGCAGAAAAATTTCCCATAATTACAAAGTAGTGCCATTTAGTACATCGTATAGGCATTATTCGTGCCCTAGGTCGTTGCTAGCCGCTCGTTTTATCGAATAACCGGAGCACAGGACGAAGTTGGGTGACCCAGTTGGCGCGGCAACAGGCTGCACTCGGCAGGTCACGATCCTATCAGCTCCCGGCCCCGGATTTTCTTTGCGTCCTAGATATATTATTAGGATTTTCGTATACCTACGTTGTAAAACGTGACCTATTTTTGCTGCTACGTTTAGATTGGTAAAAGATACTTAGTTAAAATATATCGTTGAAAGGTTTTAATACCAAAATAGAATTTTAATTTAACTAAATAGGTAGGAACGATAAATTCATTTGACCATGTAGGTCAACGGCTGACGCTGTCAGGAAATCATTATTGCGTTGCGCTTGACAATGATGATGCAAGACTGTTTTATTTATTACGAGGCCTAGGTTATTGGTCTAAACAATTGAAGGTTTCAATTGATAGACGTGACGTCATATCGCAAGTCACCGTAATTTCAGAATCGACGTCATCGCGCGTCGGAGAGAGCGCGTAGGCGCGACGCGGCCGTGACGTCACGGGTGCTATTCGTTGCTCTCTCCGTGGGGCGTGGGCGGATGCCGTAGTAGGCGCGATTCCTAGACGAATTGTGCGTAAATAAAATAGCATAAGGTCGATGCAATTACGTAATTGAATGGGCGCGAGAAATCTGCGCAAGGACACAAAGCTCGTTTCGACATGGCACCCAGCGTGATGCCATATCGCATCATTTACAAGTAGGTTCGACGCTTAGAAAAGTGAGCGTTTCACCTTGAGATGCCTAAGAGTAGTTGAGTTGCCTTTCGGTCGCTTAGCTGTTAACATTACTTTGTAAACGCTCATGAGGTTGAGTATCGAGCACGCAGGCGTCATGACCCAGCCTGACCCAAAAACGGACCGGGCCCATCGCGCTCCAACTCACCAGTTGATAACGGATACCGGGAACCTGTTCATATAAACGCAATATACCTATCTCCTATACGAACTGGCAATAGCGCCGTTATCTCGCTGACCTGTAGCTTCGTCGCCATATTTGTGCCATAAACTAACATTAACATTTACCAAGTCAACATGGATAAGTAAAATGGACCGTAAGAAATCATTCATGTTAGGCGAGTAGGCAGCTAACAAACTGGGTTACGTTTTAAATTTAAAAAATATATTCACTAAAATTATTAGAGTGAACGCTGAGAATAGATAATTTAACGTTTTTATATAGCGTCAGCACTAGGGCTACACGAAAATGAAAAATAAATATTTCTAATTCAGGGATGCCCGACCTACTATTCTTTTTGAATATCCCGCTACGATGCTAATTGCTCTCAGCTTGACACTAGACCGACTCTGAAGTAAATATTTCGAAAGTACTTCTAAAGGTTTAAAATCTAATCTAGCAAAGGTTTTGTGGCACGAAAAAGGAAAACTCAAGTGGAGGTCGGATTTCGAATGCGGGTTGTGCGTCGCGGTTCAATATCAACGTATCTGGGTCAGTGGGTCAGCGTGCCAGAGGGCCGCGCAGTGCGCCTCGTGCCGACACTAATTATTATCCGATCTTCACTTACATATAAAGAATTGCATCAAATGCAGTCGATGAACACTAAACAAATCACGGGCGTTTAACGCTTAACACAAAAGTTGAGCGATGAGAAACACAATTGACCTTCGCCTTCAACATCTAGTTGTTTTCATTGTCCCTGTTACAAGGTTATTCGTTTTATTCGAGGAAAATCTGTCTCCACGTATTTATAATACGATAAAATCGAGAGCCACCCACGCACTAACTGTGTTATTGTTAAATGAAATCCTCTCCAAAAACGTGTTATTTTGCGTCGCTGACTCAATCTACGTTGTGTGAAGCCAAATGCCCAGATGAAACCAGTTTCCGAATTTAACTGCTAGTAGGTACTCTATTCTGTCTATTCGCGTGTCCTATTTTTTGATAGAGCTGAATTATCTTGTCACAGTTCTTTTAATACTTTAACTTTTTGCTGTTGAGCGAATTAATCAAGATTCATTTTTAATTTATCCGAGTGTTCAGATAACAGTAGCGGTGCACGAATCATGAAACTATTTCAAGGCGAACACAATGAGGTCACCCACAAAGGGCCGGCCTTGCCTTCGCTGTGCCGCGGCTGTGGCTGTGGGATGACAACTACATACACCGAAATATAACATGGGATTAGCTCTAAATTCAGTGGATTTAAAAACCCTAGATGTTAGCGAATCGGGCTACTGAATTTCATCAAATTTTAAGAGTAACTAAGTATATGAGGCAATACTCCCATAATGTTTTCCTTTGTCATTCGTTTCAAATTATTTTAATTTAATAAATTGAATTATTTTTAAGCAGGTCAGGATCCGTTTATAACTACACTCGAAGCAAATCACAATATTAAACTCATCAGTCATCACGAAACCAGTTAATTGTTTTATCCCCATGTATTCTTTTCTGAGCCCCGTATTACTAAACCAACATTTGGTCAATCAAATAAATATTATAAATGCGAAATTTTGGATGGATGGATGTATGGATGTATGGATGGATGTTTGTTACTCAATCACGCCCGAACGGCTGAACGGATCTGGATGAAATTTGGCACAGAGATAGATTATAGTCTGGAATAACACATAGACTACTTTTTATCCCGGAAAAATAAGAAGTTCCCGCGGGAACCAAAAAACCTCAATCCACGCGGACGTAGTCGCGGGCATCAGCTAGTCTGTACATAAGACAGGTCTTATGCGTAGATTATTATCTGATACTTGAAAACCTGTTCTTAGCTGATGTCGGTTTATTAATACGGGTCTTAGACCCGCTACCATTTATTTCTAAGTTAGTCAATAGTCAATATCATTTATTCAATGTAGGTACACTGTAGGTACACTTATTGACGTTAAAAATTACTTACTTAAAATAAAATAAAATAAAAACGTGATGGTGATAATCGGTTACGGTATCTTAAAACTAAATCTACGAGGGTTCCAAACGCGCCCTGGTCTGAGAAGAGCCCACAACAAACTCAGCCGGTTATGTGTGGCAATTAAGAATTTATCTATCTATCTATCTATTTATCTCAGTTTAATATATACTTTGTTTTTTATTCGAGTTCACTCATAATTTTAGATTGTTTTAGAGCACCAAACGCTATTATCAAGTAGGTTTCAACTTACTAGAAAAGTAGAAGCAGCGTCGTTTTTGCTACGGTCGCCTGACATAATTAAATGGTCACTCGTCTCGCTGTTTCGGCACTAAAAGTAGGTCAAATACATTAGCTGAGCTATTTTATAAGTGAACTCTTTGTTATTTGGCAGGCCTTTTACTGCTTTATAGCGTAGTAATAATTGTGCTTGACAATTGTTATTTAAGTGGTTCATTTATCACTAGATATTGTTTGCGGCTTGCCGTGTTCATTCAGATGTCCTATATAAGGTTGCTTGACAAATATTTGCACAAATAATATCCTCAGAACTGCGAGTAGGCATTAGGAAATACTTGCATTGGGTCATTAGATCCTGTTGGCGCCCTAGTTAATGTACTGTCCAAAGCTCACTATCGTTCTCTTGACAGACCGGTGATAACTTGTACCGGCAAATCGGCTAACAATATTATCTTATCAACCTTGATTTATTTAGAAACAGTGTCAGTAGGCGCTCATAGCTACGTAACTTACTTGAAGTTACGAAATGTATTGAAAAATGCGGTACAAACACGTTCAAGAGGTTTGTTTTATTAAAGTAGTAGGCACGAGTTTATGAGTGCATTACATTTGAAAATGAAGGTACCTATTTTGCTAACTTTATATTTTACAATAATAATTTAATATAAAAAATTCTTTTTAAACAACCGACTTCAAACTCCCGCGCCAACTTTACAACAACAAGCACACGCTATACGAAGTACTTATTTTATTGTTGATATTTTAAAAACCGCTCGACCGATTTCGATAAAATTTATATGGGACCACATGGGAAGTATGCCCTTTGAAATAAAAAAAGAATCATCCAAATCGGTCCACCCAGTCAAAAGTTCTGAGGTAACAAACATAAAAAAATACAGTCGAATTGAGAACCTCCTCCTTTTCAACCGACTTCAAAAAAGGAGGAGGTTCTCAATTCGACTGTATTTTTTTTTTTTAATGTTTGTTACTTCAGAACTTTTGACTGGGTGGACCGATTTGGATGATTCTTTTTTTATTTTAAAGAGCACACTTCCCATGTGGTCCCATATAAATTTTATCGAAATCGGTCGAGCGGTTTTTAAAATATCAACAATAAAATAAGTACTTTGTATAGCGTGTGCTTGTTGTTGTAAACTTGACGCGAGAGTTTGAAGTCGGTTGTTTAAAAAGTATTTTTTATATTAAATTATTTTGAAGTCGATTGATAAGTGAAATACAGTCGAATCTTGATATCGATTATCGAATCCAAAATGATTTCTGATACGCTGGTTTTCAGTTTAGTAAATGGTATTATACTGTTATATAAACTAGGTGAATGTCTAAAGTCTAAATTTAAATTAGTATATCATACTACTGCGTAGTAACTTTAGTTTCTAATGTTGTGTTACTTAATATGTGTTATATGTACGCGCATATAAGCATGGTGCGTTCACGCCGGGGCTCGCTGTTTTCTCTTCCCATGGTTTCTTCGACGGACGATCAAAGCTCGACAGTTCCGTTCGCGAGTTTGCTTACTGCAAAAAAGTCACGTAGGTACGACTGGAAATTATAGAAGGAGAAAACTGTGAATTGCGGTACATGTTATGTTTTATTTTATTTTATCCTTTCTAATGGCATTCGATCCGCGACTCTTAATTTTTTATGATATATTATACTTAAATTAATGTTGTTACAGACTTAAATAAAGCGTTTTTACCGGCTCAAAATGATATTTAACTATACCCCCTAGGGGCTAAAATGACCTTGAAATTTGTATGAAAATCGAACTTAGCTAGTTTTATAAGTTTTTCGATTCGCTCTAAAAAAATTATAGTTTTTGTTTTGTGGTGAAACAAGCTATAAACTTCAAACTTAAAAGTAAAGTAAGAGGGTTTCATTAAGTGTTCTAATGTGGTATAGTTTTGGTGCCTAGTTTGTATTTTTAAAAACATTGCCGAAGTATATATGAGAATTTCAAAGTGAAATTGATATTATACACGCAAATTTTCCACGCAACACTAACCATTATAAACGTGCCTTCAGTAGTGAAAAAACTGCGATGGAAAAATGCGTTTTAATGCATTACTATTCATTTTGAAGCAATCCTTTCGCTTGCAGTGAAACATACAATAAATTGTAAAATGCGTACATTTGTACGCCTTGAGGAATTTCTTGTGGTGAAAGCGATAAATTTTTGATTTGATCGTTGTGGAAATCTAGTTGAATGTGCTTCTTGGTGCGTTAACAGTTAATTTCTATAAAATATATATTTTTCAGAGTGTAATAAAGAATTTAAGTTTGAATGATCTCCTTCAGAGCTTTTGTAATTTGCAGGTGCTCTGGGGACTACAAAACTTGGTTGTCATGAATTATTTCATTTAGGTTAAGCTCAAATGCTTAAGTTTAAGCTTTTAACATTTTGAGGCAGCAAGTTTTGTATTAAGCCGAAAAAATGATTAAATTTTAATGAAACATTGCAAATAACAAGTCTGAAATTAACAATATCAACTTCAAGTTAATTGTCTTATTTCATGTAAGTAATTAAATAAAATTGGCTAAAATAAAAAGATTGGGAACAAGTAAAAGTTAATATCCGCTAATGAGCTTTACAGTTATTACGGAGTTAATTTAAAAAGTACCGCAATATTATATCGTGTAAAAGTGAATGAGACTGAACTGAAACGGCACAGGTGTGAGTGGCACTTTCACACTCGGTGCACTACACACCGACGACGACGTCCAATCGCTCACGTCTTATGTGGCCTTAGTACTTGAAAGGCCAATGCCAAAATGGCTACCTGTAAAAATGTAAATTAACCTTTCTACGTCGTCAATCCAATTCCAAGTTAAAACCCGTAAACGATACTGTAAGCGAAAATGGAAAGTTCTGACAAAGTTTTTTGTTATTTTCTTGGAATTGAAGGCGAAGCAACGGTCCAATAAGAAACTAAAATCTAAGTGTGCTAATATGACCTACCCCAACGATAGTATTCAGTAGGTATCGAGTTTCCAAATCAAGAGCCAGTTTCGTGTCGTGGCGCGTGTGATTACTGATTACATTTGTGTGTTTTTGGTGTCGTGCTGGACATTGGCGGTTGGTGTAGTGTCCCACTTTGCCGTAAACGAGTCGACGACGATGATCACGGTGAGGTTAGCCGGTGGTGGGCCGGCACCGCCACCGACTAACGGTTTGCCGGCGCCGCGCGCACGTGAAAATAATTCTTGACGCGATTTTGTAACGAATACCGTTATGCGGTTCCGGGCCTGCCGGTGACCTTATTTCTCGGCCGCGCACTCTTTATTTTTATAATTCTTATTGCCTGCTACATAATGATCGTCCGTTCTCTTTGTAAGAATTTGAAATTCCATTATGCGTCCCGAGGACGTGCATTTTATTAAAGGATGTTATTTCAATTTAATTTAGCGAAAACCATTGTCGGTTTTAATACCTATACGTGGAAAGCTCGTGAGTCAAAGCAGTTTTGCTGGACTGATTCCGTGTATCGTGTACTGGATTTGCCAAGTGAAATGATGTTAATAACACGTGACGAGCACCAACGTTGTTGGGCGGGGAATACCACGTCACACTGATAATAAGACGTGTTATTTTATCCTGCGTGTCCGCGCTATGATGCTCGTTGTAATTTCCAAGGTGATCACCATGAACTATACCTACAAGTGACGCAAAACTAATTTTAATTAATTATACACGGATTTAGTTGTTGTTCTTCAAATTAATCTCCGGCAACACGATTATTTCCATGAATAACTTGTTGCGTTGGTAAAGTACCTATAGCTTTTTGTGTAGGTTAATTGATATACTGCAAACCTTCATCGTTGTATTTTATCTAGGTATGTTATGAAGCAATTATTTTAATGACGTAATAGTTGTTTGATTGTCTCTATCTCTCACATGTGGAATGTACACATGTTTATTTCACGCATCAGAGTAAACAACCAGATTGACTGCGCAATTATAATTTATCACAATGTTTGTCATTTTGTTTAGATAGCAAAACTCATTTCAACGCAATTATTTCCTCAAATAAGTAGGTACGCTAACAGTTAAATAATTAAAAACAGAAAGGAGGTTTAATTTAATGTAATCGAGTGTCTTTATTATTAACCAATTGGCCTCTAAGAAATACATAATAAATTAGCCTCGTTATCTAAAATGTTATTCTGTGAGTGAGCGATTGACGATTCGGCGTTCGCGTCACGCTGATATCGCGTGCGACGTCACAGAGTCGACGCGCAAGGCCGACGCGTGCGCGATACTTCCTCATCGCACTAGCAAAACAATGTTTTTTTCATTCAAAACATACTCAAATACGTACTATTGTAAACCTTAACGGCTTCTATATAATCGCCAAAAGTGAAGCTTAAAATATAAATAGTATACGTAAGACTAGTTCAAGCTCTACTGCGTAGAGCTATTACGTTCTTATAATTGTCTCTTTGAAACTAATAGAACGTAGAGCGCGTAAATGACTCCTGTGTCACGGTAATATTATAGATACCAATACTGTGCCTGTGTAGCATAGCAACAGATTTAACATTAGGTACCTACCTATTTGAAGTTCTACTCCTAAATGCTGCATATCTATTATTATTAAATGTTTTAGCACCGATAGGAACTTTTACATGCAGATGAATTGCCGTTTTGACGGTTTCCGGTAGAATAAAATCAAAAGGTAGGTATAGGTACTTAAATAATACAAAGTAGGTACTCTAAGTATAGACTTATCAATTTAAGCGCCACAGTATCGCAATTTTGCCTTTACTTACTCACTATAATACATGGCATCTGGTTTAATAAACACATAAATATCGAGTTCAATAAACAACCACATTTTGTAATAAATAAGTATTGGCATTTTATTTATTTAAATGCACACAAAAAAAACCAGTCGGATGGGTTGATCGATCACATTTCGAACGAAACTGGTAGTTTTTGTTCACATTAAAATGTCGCGGTCAATTGTATAATTATCTTGTAATGATTAAACAAGAAATAAAATAGTGTGGTCAATGTAATTACCGCGATAAGTCGGTTATTACTGATTGCGGTGATGTTTAGTGCACAAACAGACCGGCCGGCCGGTTGATAGGTTAGGTACCGTTTAAAAACGTTTATGTACTAGGTACTATTAAAATTAATTACTTCATGTAGTCGAGTCTACATTTCCAGGTTACGAGTAGAAGGGAATTGGAAATTACAACTGCTTACCATTTCGATATTTTCCTCACAAGATTTTTATAATATGTCCTAAGTTGTTTATTTTTTAACTCTAGGGGACTGTTGGTTGTAATACTCTATTATTTGATCTACTACTTAATTGTTCGAACTGAAAAATATGTCTGTTACGAAGTTCGTAGGTAGGTACTCTACATCTCATAAGATTAATGATATATTCGTGCTTCTATGAATACAATTTTCACAATATCTAACTGTATAAGTACAAGATGAAAAAAATAGGGAAATTTAATTTGTTTTACCCTATATACCTCTAATTTCTACCCAATTAGGTACTTATAGCGAGACTAGCTGATGCCCGCGACTTCGTACGCGAGGATTGAGGTTTTTTTGTTCCCGCGGGAACTCTTTCATTTTCCGGGATAAAAAGTAACCTATATGCTATTCAAGATTATAATCTATCTCTGTGCCAAATTTCATTCAGATCCGTTCAGCCGTTGGGGCGTGATTGAGTAACAAACATCCATCCATACCTATAAATAAATAAAATAAAAAAATAAAATAGCCTTTTATTACTGAATTGTTCCCAAGCCGGCTGGTCCCCGAGGGAGTGCTAGACCTCGACCCATCCATACCTACATCCATTCAAACTTTCGCATTTATAATATTTATTTGATGATTATTATATATTTGATGATTATTGATAAAATAAACACAAGCTAATGGGAAGCCTATTTTGTAATGTTTTTCTTTGTGATAGAAGTCGATGCATAAGTTTGTTTGCTCAATAATCTCAATATTATGTCGCTCTAAACTCTAAAGCGTCACGTGAGAGAAAACGAGATTCCAATTTCGTTGAGTAGGTAACGGTACGCAGCAGTGGCCGAATTTAGCGCGTGTTCGTGCTACGCCTTTATCCGCTACCAACTCATCGGTGCTAAGACGTGCAGTGCTTCGGGTGTGAATGATCCTAATCATTAGAACTGCGCGTGTGTTGTTGTGAATACAAGTTTTAGTAGTTTTCATAAAAACCCGGTTACGAGAGCGGGTAGATGTGTTCTCTACGTCTCTTGACTGTGGCGACGAAATCAAACATTTTGCACAATAGACGTTAAAGATTAAGGGATATCGGCCTCAATGTCGATATTTATCAACTGTAAAGTTATTGCGTTTAAGATAATGACATGGAAGGAGGCGAATTAATTCTTGGGAAATCCCGACACCCAACAAAACAAAAAAGTTGTACCTACCTAAGGTGCAATGACTTTGGGACATTCGTCGATATTTGACGAAAGAATATACTTAGGAAGGAAAAAATTTGGGGTAGACATTTTTTAAATTACTGATTAGAGAAAAGGTAAACTTTGGAGGCCCGAGCACGGTTAAAGATTTGCAAGGCCGTCCGAAGAAGAGAAAATGTACCTATCTGTACGTGTACTCTCACTGCTTTGTGTTATATGACTGGTTAGGTTACCTATAACTTTTACCTCTACCATTCTAATCTTTCATTCGATGGATCATTGAGTACGGAACATGAAATGTATGTATACTTAATCGATTGCTGTCAGGCTTAAAATGCTATTGTGTATTACATAACTTATTATGTCTGCATATAGATAATAAAGCGTATACCTAACGGATTATGACGTCTTTATTGTTTAAAACTTTTGTTTCTACGTATAGAGCAGTTTTTGTACCATATCACGTTTATAGCTAATATCTATTTACACACAGTAAGATTATTCCATCGAAACCAAAGGATTTAAACAACATTAGTCTTGAACTCTACATTATTAGATATATAACGGTATTTATCTATGTAGACTTAATAACCAGAATCTACTCTAATTACAATAAGGATAAAGAGGTCAGTATCCTCATTGAAATGGACTCATCCACACAAAATTATAATAAATCCGAAGCAAGCAACGATGTCTGCAATGTCACACAAGTTATTATGATTTTACATGCCTAATGACGATTGTGACTTGAGTGACGCACGAGTGCCCACTTGTCGTAAACAAGTGTGCTGTAAAACTGTTTTTTTAATCCATGTTAGGTAAGTTATCTTTTGTGGCTTTTAAAACTACGTACTATTATTCATAAGTGGAATGACCGGTGATTGTAACTGGGTGGTTACATTTATTGGAATACAAGTACAAGTTTGATAAGATGCGTAGTATTGCGTCGGTAAGAATAAATTTAGCCATCCGCGCAATAACTGGGGGCTTACTATCACTGTTTATAACCGGACTATTTTAATCTTGTTGACACACTTATTTCAGAATTATAATCCTTATTTTGAGGGCGTCAAGGTACGCCACATAGAACGGCAATTTTAATATATCACTGCTTTAAGCGATGATGGTAAGCCCGCTGGTCGGTGGCGACTAGAATAATCAAGCCGGCCGGTTCGATAAGTGGCAACTGAGCGTTGCATGCGATAGCGGGGAGCTAATGCGTAGTTGGTAGCTTGTTGCATCGCACGTTGCACTGAAAAGGCGAACGACAGGCTCGCTCGCTGCTCTAGGCATTCATTAGTGCAAACATGTGTGAAACCTTTGATATTATATAATACTATCCGCGTGGATTAAAATTTTAAAAAATCTTATGATCTTTGATTTTTATCGGGTACTCTTTGATTTTCCGGGATAAAAGTAGCCTATATCACTGTCCTGGTCTTTTACTGTATCTATGCAAAAAATCACCTCGATCCGTTACTTCGTTGTGTCATCAAGGAAACCTACATTGAATTCCAAATTACGTACATATTATGGCGGTCACACTTTTTTTTTATAAATTATTATTATGTAGACTAAAGTATTTAATTTGTGTGATAATTGATGACTTTAACCACGTAAAATAGAACAACAGTAGTTAATATACTTGTGTGTACTTCATGACTATTGTGTAACTATTAAACTTATTTTTAACAATCTCTGTTAAGTGAACAGTTCTTTAAGAGAAATAAATATCTTTAAACTGATATAAAGGGTAAATCCTTGGGAGAAATCTCGTCAACAATCCCTGCAAAGGGGATGCCCATAAAAGTGTAACTTTTCCCGTACATTGTACTGGTATCGGGAACGGTGCACGTCCCGCCCCACGTGCAGGGGTCATTAGCTCGGTGTTGGATGCACGCGCCCGCGCACTTCTCGTCCCGCTGCGGTTGCACCTCACAAAAGCTTTGTCTGCCGAACATTGATGCTGCTATGGTTTTTTTATATTCCATTACAAGTTGGTCCTTGACTGCGATCTCACCTGGTAAGTGATCATGCTGTCTAACATGGTATAGCGGCCTAACCTGTTAGGAGTACGGTAGTTATGTTAAAGTTAAACCTACTAATGGCATCGTACCTACCGGCATGCTAAATCGTTCGGTAACTAGCCACGGTAGAAGCCTCATATCAGACCAGACCAGAGAAAATTTAGAAAATGTATGTTATGAATAATTATAAATTTACCCGGGATCTCCTTCTGTATCGGCATGATATGCATATATATTATAAAATATTTATATCAATAACAAACTCCGTCGACCATTAGGCGTATCCATCAGGCAATCTAAAGAATGACCACCTGAAACTTTCAAAGGCACATCGAAGCTCTACGAAGGTAGCGCTCGCGCTTGCGTTGATGTCTTTTGTTTGGGAAATGGCTGAAATAAAAATGTTGCGTGATGTGAAAGTCTTTTTGAGCTTTATTTTCGCTTTTTTTTATGGCTGGCGTCTGGTCTTAGTAAACTACATATAGTGTTTTATTCGTCTAATCTAAGAATAGGAAAGACTTTTCGCCAATCAATCAATTAATTAATTAAGCATTAAGAAATTATTAATTAAGAATTAAAATAAAGGCGTTCATTCAATACTTTGTTAGTTGATACTACAAAATGTAATTAAAAATAAATTTCCAGCTAGCACATCACATAATGGCGAATTTTTCGTCCTATTCTCAGGTTAGAGGCACATAATTTAAATGGATAATGGATAGTAGAGTGGAAGACCTACCTCAGCGGCGGGTGCATGCACCTGCACTCGGAGCTCGTCGGTGTCGTGGTCGTGGTGCAGCACGTCAGCACGCACCTCGCGACCGTTGTACGTGAGGAAAACGCGCTGCCCTGGCTTCAGGCGCACGCCGGCTAACCCTCGGAATCCAGGGCCGATGAGCTCCGCGTCACGGTACTCGCGCGACATCTTCCCACCGTCAAACCGCACCGTGTAACGGGTGTTGGGTGTTAAGTTTATACAATTGTTGTTTTCCGGGAAAGGAGCCGGCGTTTTCACCGCTTGGATCATCCCCGAGTAGTACAGTCCGTCGTCGCCGAGCGCAGCTACGCGCGTCCCTATGATAGAGCGCTTCGCTAAACGTTTACCGGTAGACATGATGATGATTTCAGTTCAAATTCACTTCTGATGTTAAATACACTGCACCGTTCTCGACACTGTCTGGCAAACTGGTAGTCCACTCACTCCTGTCACAAGTTCACTCAAAATTTTCAAATCGCCCGGCGAGCGCGTTTCGCAGGGTATCCGTAACAAAATTTCGGACAATTGCGGAAATTTCGATCCAATTCAGTGCGCTGAACGCGGTTAGGGCCCTCAATAGGCTGGTCGCTGTTCTCGCGCGGAAACATAATACGCGGGCAAGGTCCTCGAAGATCGGGGACAAAGAAAAACCCTTTCGCGGCAGTAAACTTTGCGCGCAACTTCGCTGCGGACAACCACGATAGGCACGGTTCAAACGAGAACTGGCGTGCAAGCGTGAAGCGGCGCGCCGCGCGACACCGGCCGGCCGGCGAGCAGGAGCGGCGACCATACGTCTCACTTCTTTGTTTTGATACTCAGCTGTTTGTGCAAGGGAGAAGAAGTCGGCGCTAAAAGGCGGCAAGAGCGAGAGCGCTGCGCTCGGGTGCGTTCGGGCGAGCGGTCGGTGCTCGGGTAGGCTCGCTATTTTCAGCGGGCGGCGGCCGCCCACGGGCGACATTGAGGCGCGCCGGCTTCGCACGTGGAGTGGAGTGCTAACGGGATTGCACAACGCTCGGCCGTCGCCGTCAACATCGCCGCGCCGGTACTTTTGCCGGCTAATGTGACACAGTTTCTATTCGGATTTGGGGTCGATTCAAATGTCAAGCAGATGCACCCTACTTATGCAACTATTAACGTAGCCTCGTTACATCTACGCACAAATTGAATAATTGGAACACAGTGCGATGTCTTGACGTAATCATCATTAGAGCAACTTTTACCACTTGTTGATCTATTATAACCTTTATTAAGAGCAAAGTTCTATCTAAAGCTTGTGCACACTATAATATTGTCTATAATTACTGTTTACTCTTCAAAGTCAAGTTTCGTTATGTTGTTCATTCAAAGTAGAATAGGAACCATAAGATAGTTGTGTGAACTTTACCAAACTAATACTTAATACCTACTTAATCACTTAATAATATTATTTTTCAATTAAAATCTTTATTCAAATTACTTAATAAATTTTTCAGTTAGTAGGTAATGTTTAAATTACTTTAAATGCATTCAAAGGAATGAAAGTGTCGGATGGGAATGAAAGCGAAAGACAATTTAGCACCAAGTCGCTAAACAGTTCTCGTGATTGGCACGTTACGATGAAATGAAACGCTATTTTCGTAATAATTACTTATTAGCATGTTTTAAAAATTATAAGTACGATTATTTCCCATACATAATGTATTGCGAGATAGGCTTGACTTAATAGAATGCAGCCCTTAGATGAGAATGATCTACTTTACTTATGCTACATAATACCTCGCCGGCATATTTAGCGGAACATAAAAAAAAGGTTTGATATCAGTATCATATAAGGTTGCTGGCTGGTTTATACGTCGTCATTCAATTTAAAAAGAAATATTTTCAAATTAAGAAAACAACTGAACATCACATTTTATGCAATTGTTTTAATTTTAGTCAAATACACCTTATCTGGAGCGAACTTCGAGTATTTCTTCCTTCTGAGTTTGATTTAAAATTTCATTGAAATACTGTTTTTTGTTAGTTTTTTTTCGACCAGTTTCAACGATCCATCGCAGTATCCAACGGTTCAGGGAGACCGGTACTTATGTGAGAAGAGCAGGACAAGGCAGAAAAAGCCGCACTTCGAGTAGGGATGATCGTTTCATTCGGCTTCGTGTACGTAGGAACCCCCGTTTGACGGCCGTCCAAGCCCGACATGAGTTAGAAGCAGTGCGGGGTGTAACCGTAAGTGAGCGTACGGTACGAAGAAGGCTCGAAGAAGCTGGTTTGGGTTCATTTGTGCCCGCCAAGGCTCCAAGGCTCGAGGTAAATCATCGTAGAAACAGGTTAACTTTTGCTCAGGAACATCGACTTTGGAACGCGGACCAATGGAGTAAGGTATTGTTTAGTGATGAGTGCAGAATTCTCTTAAATCAAATTGACGGCAGGCAAAGAATATACAGACGCAAAGGAGAACGATACATTCAGACAAATTTTGAAACTACAGTTGCATACGGTGGTGGATCAATAATGGTTTGGGCGGGCATTTGTTTGGGAGCTCGCACAGACTTGGTAGTGATTGACAGAGGGACTCTGACTGCAGACCGCTATATCAGAGAAGTTTTAGAAGAAAATGTCGCTCCATATATCGGTGACGATTTTGTTTTTATGCAGGATAATGCTCGGCCGCATACCGCTCCGGTAACTCAAGCTTATCTTAATGATATGAATATCACTGTTATGGAGTGGCCGGCGAGATCACCGGATATGAACCCAATAGAGCACGTTTGGGACTTGCTGAAAAGAAAAGTTAAGTCCAGAATTCAGCTCCTGCCAACGTGGGTGAACTGCGAATCGCCGTAGTTGAGGAATGGCGGAGACTATCCCAGGAGACCATCGATAACATCATTCTCAGTATGCCTAGACGGGTAGAAACTTTAATAAGAGCACGTGGAGGAAATACGTGATATTAATCACCATTTTTCTAATTTAATTAATTGTTATTTTAATATTAAATTTCACTTTTCCCGGTTACACGAAAAGTTCAAAAATGTACCATTTTTCACAAATAAGAACTAATTAAGCGAATTTTTGTTTCTGAATTGATATTGGGCCGGTTTCTGAATTAATCATTCAAGCAAAAACAGCAAGCTCCAATTCTCAAACCTTACACATTAGTCCCTAAGTAGTCTTTGAGACAGACTCAACATGACATATTTTGAGTTACAAACAATTGTCAGGTAAGAAAACCCCAAGTCCTAATAATTAAATAGAGATTTTTTCATGTGGGTAGGAAATTAGTACCTTCAGTAATTAGTACGTAAAACTCTTTAACAAATTCACCCTAATTTGACATTCATAAAAAAATGTTTACACGAACAGGAATAAAATAACAATAGTTGTATAATGAACTGAACTAGTTATTTTTCAGAAAAAAAACTGACAGTCTTTTTTTTTGAAAAATCGTGGAACCAGTCCTTAGTTAGTAATATTTCCTGAAAATACTCTTCTTATTTTACACCCTACAAGAGACCTATGTTCAACAGTGGACGTTCATTGGTTGATGAAGACGACAACGATGATGAGAATGATTTAGTATCTGTTGATCTGTATTTAATAAAAGTTAATAGGTACGTGTTTAAGTGAGGTAGGGAGGCATACGTATTGTTGAACACAATATTTATTCTGGCAATAAATAAAGTAGGTTAGCACATACATTTGAAATGCAGTTAATTTCAATTAAATTGCTATCATTAGTAACCCAGTTTTCACTCAATTAATGTAGTAGGTATATTTAAAAGTCAATACCTCATTATTATCTTGTCTGCAAATAGGTTCTTGTTAAGTATTTTAAGTACCAATACCTACTAACCAATATAATATGTATTTGCTCATTAAAGAAATCCATACTTACTAATATTATAAATGCGAAAGTGTGTCTGTCTGTCTGTCTGTCTGTCTGCTACGCTTTCACGGCCCATCCATTCAACCGATTTTGATGAAATTTGGTACAGGGATAGGTTATATCCCGGGGAAGGACATAGGCTACTTTTTATCCCGGAAAATTCAAGAGTTCCCGCGGGAATCGAAAAAACTTGGCCCACGCGGACGAAGTCGCGGGAATCATCTAGTTACCTATTATTATTACATTGAAAAACTTCGCTGATCTATGTAATTATTTGATGGCGTTAATTCTTATGTTAATTGCCTATCATTTCGATAATATATCTACATGCCACGTTGGTCTACTGGTTAGCATGTTCGACTGCGCCTGACGAGGTCCTGGGTTCGATCTGGTAGGGCCATCATTTTTTTTTAAAAAATTTATCCATTACAGGTAAGCCCTTGACTGCGATCTCACCTGATGGTAAGTGATGATGCAGTCTAAGATGGTGGCGGGCTAACCTGTTAGGGGCATGGCAGTTATACATATTAAACCCATACCCCTATTCGGTTTCTACACGGCATCGTACCGGAACGGTAAATCGCTTGGCGGCACGTCTTTTCCGGTAGGGTGGTAACTAGTCACGGCCGAAGCCTCCCACCAGGCCAGACCAGGATTCAGAAATTATAAATTTCCAAACCCTGCCGGGGATCGAACCCGGGACCTCCGCACGTTAAGGCAACAGCGCTCAACACTGCGCCACGGAGGTCGTCAAAAGTAAATATTAAGTATTGGGTTTTTCTGACAAGAAATTCTGCAGTACCAGAGTTTAAATTATGAGCCCGGAGTTTGAAGATGGCAGTGTTTCACCCCCGTGCCTCAGAGAGCACGTGAAGCCATCGGTCCTGCTCCTGGTCGCTCTCCGTTCGTGTCAGATTTTTCGACCCCTCTGGCTATGAGAGTAAGGGAATAGAGAGTACATCTGTTTTTGCGCGCAGTAAATAAGCAAGTAGGTGCTTATATAAGAGAATCAAGTAATATTTCTATGTTGAAATTTACCCGATCGTTACCTTCAAACATTTATTTCACCCAAGTGGTAAGGTATAGTATGGGACTATAGGTATTACAGTTACTGTAGACTACACGTGACTACAATCACTTTCACAACGCTTAAGGTCGTTACATGAGTTTTTATTCCGCAACGATTTAATAATTTAAAAGAAAGATCACGTCTTTTTAATTATCACGTTCGTTAATAAAATATTATCACGTTTTTAGTAAGTGCGGTGCAATTACTATTTTTTTTTGTTATATTTGAACATTCCATCAAGGTTTTCAGTTTTCCTGAACTTACCAATTACCATAGGTCTATTGCTTTGCAGCTTGCGTCGATTTCGTGCAGAAACTCCTAGCAACTCGCTTGAGAAATGTCTAACCCCCTAAGGCCTGGGCCTTTCTACGTACGCTTTTAGGTTCGGGCTCTTAACGAATTTAACGTAGGTCTATGCATACTGAACACTAATAATTTACTACCTATCTACCTACCTATTATAAATCTTATCAAGATTTTAAAATTAGCTATAGAATAATTGGATCTGGTCAAAATTCAAAACAACAGGTCCTAGTTGGATTCGGTTTCAAAATCGTACCTCCCGAACTTTTATATTTCCATTAACAAACCGTAGGGTCTTCCTTCTCCGAGAAACCCAGATGGGCATCGTCCCGTCAAGTTGTTCAGGTTTTTTGTTTCTTATTGAACCTGACTTGCTACCGCCAAATCTTGCTTGAATGCCGGTAAGGCGGTATACACAACGGAGAATTATATGTGCACTTACATTTACTAGTCTACTTATTTCATACTGGTGCATATGAAAGGTAGATTTAACCTTCCATACTAATATTATAAATGCGAAAGTGTGTTTGTCTGTCTGTCTGTCTGCTACGTTTTCACGGCCCATCTGCTCAACCGATTTGATGAAATTTGGTACAGGGATAGATTGTATCCCGGAGAAGGACATAGACTTTTTATGCCAGGAAATCAAAAAAACTTTATCCATGCAGACGAAGTTGCGGGAATTATCTAGTCTTCTATAAGCGGAATCATCTGAGGGAGACCAGAAAGGAACTCATTTTTCTTACACATAAAGCTATTAAAAAGGGCTCAGAATATTTTTACTCTTGCCTTAATTGGCTACATAGGTAGGTACCTTACTTGAACCTTAACTGATTTGGAAAACCACTTGATTGTTTTTATTAAGTTCGAAAAATAAAAAAAAGCCGGTCATTATATTACAAAGTTTCTTGAAATATTCATAAAATGTCCGACAGCAAAGTTAATTGACCTCGCTTTTTTATTCTTTAGGTAAGTACCTATAAAATAAGATTAATTATCTGCGCATAAACCAGGTAAGGGTAAAATTATACACAAGAAGTGTTTTAAAATGACAACGAACTTAATAATTATGATCGTTAATACAAAAAATAAATGCGAAAGTTTGGATGTTTGTAAGTTTTTATTTTAGTCCTTCACACCGAACCGATTGAAGCGATTTGGCTAAAATATGAAATGGAGATAAGCTTATAAGTTTAATTTTCCGGAATTAATTTTAGCCTATGTGTTAAGTCAAGTTAAAATTTATAACCTAACTTTACACATAGGCTACATTTAATTTAAGTTCCCCCGGTAACCAAAAAACCTCAATACACGCGGACGAAGTCGCGGGCATAATCTAGTAAAATAAAAAGAACTTTCCGTTGGATTAAGTTCACATCAATTGACAAATAACGTACAATTTGTGCCAATTAATGGCAAGAACAAGCATACTCGAGCAAGACGTTGCCTCGTTTTTTTGCAAATCAGCTTTCCAATTCAGCGTGGAAATGCAGCTTCTTTTCTTTTGCGAATGCGCGTTGTTTGTATACATATAGTCTAGTATGTACTCGTAAGTATACGATATACCATATTAGTAGATTGTATTATAAGGGAGCAAAATAATATTTTTACGGTGAGGGCGCTTTTTTGAATCCAGAGCGAAGTGAGGGATTCTAGAGTAGAATCCCGAGCGTAGCGAGGGATTCTTTAGTAGAATCCTGAACGTAGCGAGGGATTCAAAGTACGTCGCCCGAGCCCAAAAATATTTTGCGCCCGAATGATACACTCTACTTTTCATCCCCCTCTATGAGAAAACAAAACTACAAATCCATCAGACATCCTCTTCAGATACGCTATTAATTTCGAATATGTGTCCAGTTTTACGTCGTTATTAGAACTAACTGTTGATTTTAGCATTGAGTAGGTACTACAAAGAGTGGAAGGTTGTTTAGTTTTGGCTAAATACTGGAACTACTTCCAACACACAAACCACACACACACACACACAAACCACAGATTCTGAACAATTCTTGGCGCCTCTTGCATTTCTCCATTCAATAAAATTACTCTAGGCTTTCATATATTTTTCCCGGGATTTTGCAAGTAATAGATCACATTTCTTGCGTCAGTTAGAACTGACGCAAGAAATGTGATCTATTACTTATTACTATAGAATTAATTCCTGAAAGCATTAGAATGCTTTCAGGAATTAATTCTATACTTTCACTGTCATTTGAAGAACTCATTTTTCAAAATAAAACCATGAACTTTTAACAATCCGTGAAAATTTACGAAAACGCGCCCTTTAGTTCGCGCATTTTTTTATTTTTTTTTATTTTAAAAAAAAAGGAAACCAAATTAAAGCCGGCGGCGCGACTATGGGCCGTCGTACCATTCAGTCTCTATTCAAACAATATTTGTGTTCGATTTCTTTGGCGCTGAACACGTAGATGTTCCAAATTCAAAAAGTGCGCGGAAAGGATAATTGCGGCTCACTTTTTGAAATAAAGAGGATTAAAAGCTCATTCCTGCCCGCTAAAAGTTCCTTATAGAAAACACCACCTTTGGGCGCACTTAAAGGGGAACCAGGCCGTCCTTTTCGAATAGATGGGATGAAAAATATTATGCACCTAATAATTAGGTACCTAAGCATGCACTTCGTTTACTTACCATAAAACCTAAGAGTAAATCTAAAATTAGGTACCCTAATCTTTTATTAGAGTATACAAATGCAATAGAGGCGTAGGTAGTTGTAGGTCGTAGGTACCTACTTATGTTGAATCACGTAGTACCTAATTCGTAACTAGAATCTAAATAGAAGAATTGTCAGTTGAACAGTTTTATTTATCCTTTAGCAATTAGGTAGGCAGGTAATCACTATTTAAAAAGATCGCTGGTAGGTATGTACCTACTATATAAACTCATTAAAGACGGGTTTTCGTTTTTTGAACATGTGGTCATTGTAGGTCATCACCCGTGCAGCATCAGTTTTAACAAGTTGGCATCTGAAGTTTTCACAGTGAATAACTAAAACAATACCCACAATCTCCAAATTTGTACGCGTCTCGGCTCAGCTGGGTAGCCGGTTTCATTGAACACAAGGCGGCATCATTGAATGAGGACCGTTATATTATAGCACTTAATGAGATCAAACAGAAATGTAGCAACCGAAATAAAATAATAGGTAATTTTGGGCCCGAGAAATATCTATCCATACCCCAAGTATAAAGTTTAAATTTGGAGACTCCTAGACTAGGCCCAAGGCTCGTGCGCTTCTGGTTCTCGGGTTAATTCCCGCGGGAACTCCTTTATTTTCCGAGATAAAATGTAGCCCTAACCGGGGCACAACCTATCTCTATACCTACCGAAAA
The DNA here is from genome assembly GCA_963932025.1 of Erebia epiphron. Classification (NCBI taxonomy): domain Eukaryota; kingdom Metazoa; phylum Arthropoda; class Insecta; order Lepidoptera; family Nymphalidae; genus Erebia; species Erebia epiphron. Next base: position 13,122,155 of record OZ009956.1, on the reverse strand, counting down.
TCAAGAAAAACAGGTGAAAAGAGAAACAAATAAATGAATAAACAAACTCATATTAGTAAGGAATAAACAATATAAAAGCTACGGAAATTAAACCGAATAAAATAGTATTCGAACTATATCGCCATTATGAGCATGCCCTAACTAAATTAAAGTTGAGGGGTAACTCGAGGACCAATGGAATCACGTGGCTTTGTTGTGTCGATCAGCTGTTGCTGGAATGTTGAAATAACAACAAAAAGTCGCCGCGCCGAACCTGCGTCAGGTATAAGTTCATAAAAAACAATAGGCCTACATAACATTATTCAAGTAAGTAAGTAGGTACCTAGGTACTTACTTGAAAAATATTATGAAGCCCCATTGTTTTTATGGATCTGACTAGCTGATACCCGCGACTTCGTCCGCGTGGATTGAGGAGTTTTAGTTCCCGCGGGAACTCTTTAATTTTCCGGGATAAAAAGTACCCTATTATTTAATCCGGACTTCTAACTTTACGTCTGCAAAATTTCAAAGCAATCGGTTCAGTAGTTACGGCGTGAAAGCGGAACAAACATACAAACAAACTCACTTTCCCATTTATAATATTAGTAAGGATTCGTGTATAGTTTTTTTGTGATCTTGGTGCTTTACCTAATTTATCAAGTTCGACCGAGTGTAGTTTACTTTGCCAGATAGATCATGCGTACCTAGTACCTACTAGCTGACCCGGCTAACAATTCATCAGCATCTTCATGAAATTTACATGTCTTACCTAAGCTACATGATAATCTTTGTAAAGAAAAAGAGGAGGAGAGAGTCAGAATCCCATTTGATCGAGATAGGGAGTGGAATTGACAAAAACTTTAATGATTTTATCCCCTATCCCGTAGGGACCCGTTTGTTTATCGGCATAAAAAATATAGCCTAAGTAGGTACGTAGTTACCTAGGTGTAAACTTTAAGCACGGTAATATTTACCGTGCTTTAAGTGTACCAAGTTGCAGATAGACAAACCGACGAACAAACAGACAGACAGACGGCCAGACAGGTAGACAGACATAAATAATAATAAAAGGTTCGCGCTCGCTTCGCTCACTCCTACTGCACGCCGAATGAATTTTTTACGTATTCGATCACGTAAAATTTAACTACATATATTTTTATACCATTGATCGAGTACCAGCCCGGCGGTCTTGCGCTTGAAAATTCGATACGTGATCGAAAGGGAAGAAAAATCTCCCATAAAATATGAGACAATAATTAATAGTCCAGGGTGTAGAGAAATTGTAGAGTACCTACGGCCGGTTTCTGAATTGAGAATTTCATGTTGAGTCTGTCTCAAAGACTACTTAAGGACTAATTAAGCAAATTTTTGTTTCTGAATTGATGTTGTGTAAGGTTTGAGAGTTGGAGCTTGCTGTTTTTGCTTAAATGCTTCCTAATTCAGAAATCGGCCCAATATTAATTCAGAAACAAAAATTTGCTTAATTAGTCCTTAAGTAGTCTTTGAGACAGACTCAACATGAAATTCTCAATTCAGAAACCGGCCGTAGGTAAGTCTCTACACCCTGAATATTCATTTTAATATTCTATTTTACGAATTGTTGGTATGCTCAGGTATCAGTATGTATAGGCACTTGTATGATCATAAGCAGTTTCGTGAAAATTGAGAATTGTAATAAATTAAATTAAATAAATGGGGTATCAGTAGGTGTCAGATTTCCTTGGCAGGTTTCCAGCGAGTCCTACTTAACTGCGGCGGTTACATCGCTATAATATAGAAATAGAACAAAGAAGCGGCGTATCATCTGTAACCACAGATAAGGACCACGGCGAGAACCGCAATAATTTCGATAGGTATGGCGATACCATTATGTGGGTGCCATAACGAGCGGGGTACCTATCTTACGGCCGTGGGTATATAGGTAATGATAATTTCTGCTACCTAATGGGTTCATGGTATGTGACTATTTTGATGACAATTACTCGTACGGTCTACGAGTATCAGTATTTAAGCTGAATAAGTAGGTTAGGTAGGTACCTAACCTACTAGGTAGGTAGGTAATACGGAAAGGCCCGAAGAATGAACCTACTAAGTATGTAGGGAAGTATTAAAGTGGTCGATTTCAAGTCCGCAGGATCTTTGATTATTTATTTCAGCCGCATTCTCAAAATGGAACGACAGAACCTTATTTATCCCAATGCGCTCAATCATCAAATCCACACCGCCCTCAATAGAAAAGTCTACGATGCCCTGAATTACAGTATTGCATGCAAAGATTGAACGCGATTTCGTTCACATGAGGAAACTTGGTGGAAGGGGTCACGACGAGTAATGAAGGAAGCATAAAAATTAAAAAAAAACAAAAAAAAGTCTTTGGAGGCGCCGGGTATCGATCCCGGTACCTCTCGCATGCTAAGCGAGCGCTCTACCATCTGAGCTACGCCCCCGATATGCGAGATGGTGAATTTTCCGTTCCGTTATTTGTAGCGACCTTGTATTAACACGGAAACAACTTTCATGGGCCACCGCTGCGTGCCAACTTGTCAAGGTTTAGCTACTATCTTATCCTGATAACATAGTTATTTATCGCTACATCATACATTTCGTAGGAGAGGAAAGTGAACATGACCCAAATAAGAGTAGGTAAGCATTCGACCAGTTGGACCGTGAAATCTATTGCTTCATATAGTTGACGTACAGTCAATAACTTATTTGCCTAATTGGTCTTTTTCTGCGTCGTATTCCTCATTACCGAGGGTCGTGACCCTTTTCCATTAATCACATAATAGTAGAAGCTTATTTAGATTATTATTATGAAAATTCCCTCAGATAAATAATTAATCTTCCCCCCAGGACAGGTACCTAAGTATAGAACTAAAGAATAATAAACAATTAAACGGTTCATACATTTTTATTTCAAGCGAAAAATATAAAACAAAACAATAAACCTAAGTACTTATTATAAACAAGAGGGAAAATAGGCTTCTATACCAAACCGTCAAAAAAAATCCGCATTGTAGCGAATTAACCCAGTTTGTCACTGTGTATCATGGAATTCTGCATATTAAAAATTTTTTTTTTAGCTACTTAATAATTATTATTAATAAACATCTCAAGTCATCAGCATCTTAAAAATTATTGGTCCATTTATATAAAAAATTTCAATTTAAACTTGTTTCAAACAGTACACCGTACTATATAAAAAAAAAATACAAAGGGAAAAGCCCATTTTTGGCCAAGGAGCAGCCAGCAATGTAATGAATATCATAAAAAGACATATTTAATAACTATTATATTCCAGTTACCTATTTGTACGTAGCACTCGGAAATTTAGTTAGTTTAAAAGAGAAACTCAGTCGACATTCTTTATTTTCAAACCACTTCCGTGGGCCGTGGCTCGCAGTGTCAATCTTGACGATGTAGGGAGTGCAATCATCATTTCGTAAAGTCGATATACCAATCGATACCAATCGATAATCCGAGATCGATATTTTCAGAAAAATAATTAAAGCAAAGCTTTTTCGCTTTTGGTTTTATCGCTATCTTATAAAAACCTTATTATATAAAATATTATATAAATAAACATAGACATGCTAGATTAATCAATTGAACTGATTCAGTGAATGTACACATCGATATGAATCGATGTACGTAACATCGATTCATCATCATTGGCTCACGTCATACATCTCTATGGCCATAGACATTATTGACATTGACTTATCTCTATTCTCTTTATTCACGTTCATCGGTTGCTACTGTCGTGTGTTTCGTAATCGTGATTTTCTTCCTCAGTTTGCTGTAATTTAAACCTGACGACTTTGCTGCTATTATGGACTCTGCCGATGCTCCCGATGACGACCCTGGCTTTACTTTGGATTACGTATAGCTGGTCGAAGGACAGTAGGCTGTTGTGCCCATGTGATAACTATGTGTTTCTTGGGCTGGGCAAGATATCAGGCTAATATTAATCCCCCAGCCCAGTTCGTAGACGACGTTCTAGTTATGAATTTACGTGAAAATTAATAAAAAATCGAAAACTACATGTTTGTTTTATTGTAACTTGAATTTTTATAAACATGCTCTACAGAAGTTCGTCCGAGTTTTACGTTCAAAATAGTGTTTGTTTCTTAATCTACGATTTCAATCCTTATGCCTATAATTTGTTTCATTGATGGCTGCACCTTGGCCAAAACCCCTTAGTCAACTGGGCGTTTCCCTTTAACTATCTTCCTTCAGTAATACGACTTGAGTGCCTTTCCCGATAGCGTCCCCTTGCTTGAAGCCCGCGATGTCGGCAATAACGCCGTCTCGCGGTGAACGCACTACGTACTCCATCTTCATAGCGATTACCACGAACAGAGGTTGGCCTTTCACAACCTGTTAAAGGAAAAAGCATTGGTCAAGTTTATGATAGAAGACGCATAAGGTAGGGTTCCATTGGCGATTGTCAACCTCATAATAAATTTAAAATACCCATCCAACGAGGATCACCCTAGAGCAGGGATTCCCAAAGTTGTCGATATCGACCCAAATGATGTCAAGTTTACTCACTGAACCAACCGCAAAGTTTTTTAAATTGGTATGTATTTTGTATCAATAGGAAAAAAACTAGAGATAGGATTTTTAAAGTAATTTGGCTATGGCGGTCTGAGGTATCAGTTCATTTTGGAAAAGGGGTCTCTATCCAAAATAGTTTGGGAATCCCTGCTCTAGAGGATGAACCTATACTTTTTACAATACATTTATTTGCTAGTAAAGTTCCTTTTACTTCATACGTAGAATTATCCCACGCTTGGGCAATAAAAATATGACCGCACAGGCCTACAAATGAGTGCGGTAAAACTTATTGTCGCACTAATGCGGTAGTATAATGGCCGCCGTACAAAACTCCCTGACATATTTTTAAGGGCCTATAATAATCAACATTTTTTAGTTAGTTATTATTTAAAATAAAATGATAAATGTATTTGAAATGTTTTTTAGACTTCGATAGGTATTAATCTATAGGTTATGAAACATCACTGCCACAGAATAACTAAAGAATACGTATAGACTATAGTAGTACATATTATACCTATAGAGTAAAAGAGCGTTATCAAACTTACCGTATCACCCTTATTAACCAGTATCCTCTCAAGCACTCCCGGGGTGGGGGAAGACGCGCTGTTAGCGGAGGAGGCTGCATCTACGCCCGATAGTGCTTGGTATTTGGGAGGAGGTACTGTTACCACTGTTTGGCCATTCTGTAGACAAATGTATATAGTTAGCAAAATTATTGTGAGTAGTGTAGGTACCCGACTAAAACCTATAAAAGCGGGCAGGAACGTGTATAAAAAGCGCTCTCTGTATTACCGCGTGGTCATTCTTTTGTCACCTTCCGAGCTGTAAACTGCGTTATTGTGAAACTCTTAATGAGTCATAATTGTGTTCAGATTTAAGTGTGTTCCTTTTTGGTTATTTTATGTGTGATATGTTGTAATCGTTCACTAGAATAAATTGTGGTTTGTTATATTTGCTTAGTTTCACTTTACTCCACTTCTGTCAGAAGTGGGATAAAGGACCGCTAAATAGGCCCACATACGAGATGAACCAAAACGGAACATACCCAAATTTAAAGTGCTTAAAGTTGATCACGAGACCGATCAAGATATCTCTCGAAGGGTGACTCGCGTAATGTGCAGTGTTTATTCGTGTGCTAAAGTTGTGCTTTGTTTTCATGTGATTGGTAACGCTGGCTCGCGGAGTGTGGCCGAGATGTGGTGTTGCACAGCTCGTGTGCTTGAGGCGCCTCACGAGTGCGCTTGGGTGTGCAACTGTGCATGCCACGTGGGCGCTCTGGGCAGCGTTCACGAGGGCAATTCAGTCTGCGCGACACGCTGTCGTGCCTTGCTGCGTGCCTCGGAGCCGCGGTGCTGCGCGCTTTCCCGTGTTACGCCTGGCATTTGCCTGGAATGGTGGTGAGGTGATGACACCATCGAGCCTCTGGTGATATGACGTAATATGCGACATCGGTAAGACCATTTAATTTATTTGCTTAAGGATGTAATACCCACCAAGCGTAGCCACAAAGTAAATGAACAGTAATTCATGTTACTGAATTGACTGTTAATTGTGTTAAGAAAAGGTTTAGACCGCAATTGTATTTACGCGATTTCCATTTTATGATAATTTCCCACTAAATTAGCAAGCTGTGTTGGCTCAGTGGTTGTTATTGGCATAACGCATACATTTGAGTCCCTAAACCACCCTGAATGCTAGTTTGTGAACAGTATAAAGTGTCTAGCAGAAACATCTTGTTCAAAAGTAGAACCTTTGTGGGTACCGACCGGGTACAAAAATATTTTTGTGAAAAAGAGGTGACTCATACCCTAAGTTTGAATACATAACTTGAAACCTCTAAGTTTGATAAGTTTTGAGTCATGTTACATCCATAGCGAGTCATTTCGTAATTGTCATAAAGTAATGTTTTGCTAAAACATGATGCACGGATAAATTGTTTTTGCGTAATTTAGTTTTTTGTTTTTAAAGTGAGGGTTGTTATTTAAAACTCTTGACCTAGTTACGATCGGATGGCAATCATCCGCAATTTAGAAAGTCAAATACGTAAAAAATGCGTGATGGTTAAAAGGCAGATTATACCCACTTTACGATTCAATTAAACATGCTGTTTTTATAAAAAGTGTCTCTTAATTAATAACGCTCACTGTGTTTTCAAATGATGCGATGCATTCGTGATGTTAGACAGCGGTTTAAGAAAACCTGTTAAACCCGCTAGTATCCCTTGGGGTTTGTTAATGCTTCTGTGATACTTTTACAAAGGAATAGTGCTTGTACACAAAACAATAATTGTTGAGGTCAGGTATGGACGAGCAAACATATTTATAGTTCTGATAAACGTTAAAATTAACTTGAGTTTTACAGGTTAATATTACCGAACCAGGTTACGTAATTTGTTGTTGAATGTTGCATTCTATTTTGATTAGAGAAGTTTTGTTTTTCTACTTTCATGGATAGAAAGTTTGTTTTCGTTTCACCTGCGGTCAAGTTTTGGGTGGATCGATTACGAGTCTACATACCTACCTGTCCTGATAATATGAAACCGTTAAGGGGTTTTTATGAAGTTAAATTGCTCGATAAGGTTCATTTTCTGTTCTATGTTCCTTTCGTCTTCGGCGCTCACCACGTGTGAGGCGTTCTGGTCGCGCCGGGCTGCGCGCCCGCATGCCGCGTGTGTGGAGCACGTCACTACGCGTCTGCTGGTCGCGCAGGGCTGTGCGCTTGTCTAGTGCGCGTTGCTGCGCACTCGCCTGCCGCGCTTAAGGCGTGACACTGCGTGTCCACTGGTCGCGCAGGGATGCGCGCCCACCTAGTGCGCGATGCTGCGCGCTCCTGGTTGCGCATGGCTGTGCGCTCGCCTAGGGTGCGATGCTGCGCGCTCGCATGCCACACTGTGAGGCGTGACACTGCGCGTCTACTGGTCGCGCAGGGTTGTGTGCTTGTATAGTGCGCGAGGCTGCTCGTTAGCCTACCCGATATGGTTGAACATAACTGGTATGAGTAAACTTTCTTCATTTTCTGTGTTCATCGATGATGATGTTTGATGTTTTGAATGTTCAAAGTTATTTCGACATGGTACAACTGTGAGTTTGTACTATGGTTGAGCGACCTTTAGTGAGAGCTCTACCGACTCTTGTTGCTCTATGAGCTCTACTGACTCTTTGTGCTCTACCAGCTCTACCGACTCTTGTTGCTCTATGAGCCCTACTGACTCGTTGTGCTCTACCAGCTCTACTGTCTCTTGTTTCTCTACGAGTTCTGCTGTGTCTTGGTACTCTACCAGCGCTACTGTCTCTAGGAGTTCTACCGGCTCTATTGAGAGCTCCACAGGTTCTGTGAGTTCTATCGGCTTTGTATGTATGAGCTCTGCTGAAGCAGTCAAATAATTTTGTTGGTACCTGTGCTGGTACTGGTAACTGTGCTGGTAATGAACTTTTAAGTCAAGAGAGCTTGTGAAGGTAATTGACTATGCGTTGGCTACCTGCTATGTATGGATAGTCACGATGATCACGTCGTTTCGTGATAACGATTTGGTTTTAATTTCTGTTACATGTTTGGCGCCATGGAGTGGTGCCCTGGATCGGGGCCCTGGAGGTGTGCCCTGGAGTGGTGCCTTGGAGCGGGGTCCTGGAGCGGTGCCTTGGAGTGGTACCTCGAAGTCGTGCTTCGGACTACGCGGCACGTTCTTCGGTGACAGACACTTTCAACTTAATTTGCATAAACATTGCCTATGGCTCTGCTTGTTGTCATCCAATTTAGTTACATGCTTTCTCTAGTAAAGTTAGGTTAGTCGTAAATCAGACGTTAGGTCAGTTCTTAGGTCAACCGTTAGGCTACTTATTAGTTCAGTTGTTAGGTCAAAATGTAAGCTTACATGTTAGGTTAGGTTACTTTAGGCTCTGTTAGGCTAGTGGATGACAGCGGACAGCGTTGTATGTAGTGGGCAGATTGAGAAGAAGGTTATGTCGGCAGACCTGCGAGGAGTGTAGCATAGCACTCTGTCAGGTGGGTGGTAGAATGGCTACCACCGACGGGGAGATGCACACGAATGTGTGTGTCAACCTCGGGCCAAGTATGGACCCGGTTCATCTTGAAAATCACAATGGTACTCATGGTTTTGGGTAGGTTCGTGAGCGCACTAAAGACTTCTGCAGCTCAGTACATGGTTCCTTGGAAAGGAGAATGGTGTCCCGAGAGTTGCGCTGCATTTTTTGAAAGTAAGATTCAACCGAACGTTTTAATGTTTTCTTATGATTACAGTAGCACGTTTGATGTATTTGGGTGTGAGGCGAATTGCCTTGCTGGTCGAGCTGTATGACTGGTGTTGCCCCGATGCAGCGTGCTTCCGAGGCTGGCGACCTAGAGTGGCTGGCTTCGAAAGTCGCGTCTCTTAGATGCGCATCAGGCTGTGTCCTGGCAGGCTGTGTCCTGGGAAGTCGCGTTCTCTGAATGCGCATCAGGCTGTGTCCTGGCAGGTTTTGTCCTGGGAAGTCGCATTCTCTGAATGCGCATCAGGCTGTGTCCTGGCAGGTTTTGTCCTGGGAAGTCGCGTTCTCTGAATGCGCATCAGGCTCTGTCCTGGCACGTTTTTAACGTGGTGTGTGTGTGAACTTGCAAGTTCAGGTATGAGATTAACTGAGATGTAATGTCTGGAGAAGTATGCATACTTTTGAATGTGAAGCGTTTTATTTTGTGTAGCGAAAGTTGTTATTTTGAATGAGGGCCTCGTATGCGTGATGATTGTCAGAATAGGCAATAGCGTGCATCGTCATGAATAATCAACCATTTGTGTCTTATGCAGGTTCTGATGACAGTAACTGTGACGATGCGGGTGAATCTTTGGGTGCCCTCACTAGTTCAGGAGACACCGCAAGAGGGGGAGCTTATGAAGATGGCATACGCACACCAGCTCTTCCTGACTCTGATGAAATTGTTTCCGGTGCAGCCGAGGGCGGCGCACAATCAGGATAGGCCGAGTTAGCAAAATTATTGTGAGTAGTGTAGGTACCCGACTAAAACCTATAAAAGCGGGCAGGAACGTGTATAAAAAGCGCTCTCTGTATTACCGCGTGGTCATTCTTTTGTCACCTTCCGAGCTGTAAACTGCGTTATTGTGAAACTCTTAATGAGTCATAATTGTGTTCAGATTTAAGTGTGTTCCTTTTTGGTTATTTTATGTGTGATATGTTGTAATCGTTCACTAGAATAAATTGTGGTTTGTTATATTTGCTTAGTTTCACTTTACTCCACTTCTGTTTACCTAAATATATTATTTTTGTTTAATATTTTAATATATTCTTATAATCTAGATAAGCTTAATTCGCCTTACGTAGTTTTTCCTTAAAATGTTAAATTGTGGACGGTGTAGTTAATTGCATATTTGACAATATTATTTTTCTTTCTGATCTGAGTTAGATTTAATACCATAACATACTAAACATAGAGCTTTAATGCGTCCAGTTCTTCGGTTGTGATTTGACATTGACAACAAAACTGAACAATAACAGAAAAGCGTGAAGAGCCTTTAATTTGAAATAACAAACAAAAAATTTTATTTTGTGTAAAAGCACAAGGCTATTAAAAAACTTTGTTATATTCATGTATTGAAAATGTAAGTGTGGAAAAATAACGATTTCAAAAAGAAACTCATAATCTTCGTTAAGTCGTAATAGGCGTCCACTGCTAGGTCTCTGGCATGGATCTAAGCAGGGTACTGTCTTGTGCTGCTTGTTATATCCTTATTTCAGATTTTATCACGTCCCTACGTGCTTGGAATATTCCTATAGCCGTTTCATTACTAGCTGAGTGACCCTGAGCCTTCTTATCTGAGGCCCTACAGTCTATGCAAATTGTAATCATTTGACAGCTTAAAACGTATTACTATAACTGTTTAAGGAGTTATACATGCTTTTTGACTTGCAGGCATCTATGAACTCCTTAAACAGGCCGAATTATTCGTTAGACAAACAATTACGATTCCGATTTCCTTACACAATCGGGGGGCAGCTCCCATGTAAGCGACCATGTTTGCTCGAATACAAATAATAAAAAAGGACAATTGGAAAAATAACTTACCTCGTCATAAATATGCACTTCGTGTTCGTGTGTCATCAAGCCAACATTGCTAATTTTGTCGCCCAGTTTGGAAATCAGTCTTAGCCCTTGATCTGTAGACCTTAGATACGCTTCTACCGGTAACCAGTCACCATCGTTTACTTTCACTGAATACGTTTGTTCTTTGTTCTCATTTCTGACTGTTACTTTTATATCTGAAAAACAGTATCAGCATTTTCAGGTTAATATGATAAAAACTGCACTGAAATGAGACTGATAGCACGTTTACATTAAATGGGAGACCAAATGCGTCGGGCGTATTCGGTTTTCAGTTTCCATAAGGGTCTCACCCAACCTATCGACGCGGAACCGGCTTAAGGTGCCAGCGGAGAGTGAATTGCCCATACAAACGTAATACCAAAATTATTTGTAATTCGTGAATATTTCCACCATATGATGCGATTATTAAGATTGAACTTGTATTTATCTAGGTCCCTGGATAAATATCTTTTCAAAATACTTTCCCAAAATTAAATGTAAGCACATTGCGTTTTGCATGTTTTTACGACATAAATGACATGTTTTCTCCTTATTGGTTTCATATTAAAACCAACGATATCTCACGTACTAATTGATCAGGAACATATCCTATATTGTCAAGTTACAGAATAACAACACGAAGTTAAAAACACAACAATTTTTCATTCATCATTTTTGGTATTCACGGAACAAGACCAAAATGTATAAACAAATTCTGTACGCTCATATTGCTATCGCGCTTGCACGCGATCATGTGTCATCAGCCAAAAAGAGATAGCAATATACCGGCAAAATATTTGCGGTTCGAATAGAAGTTACGAGCGGCGCGGACCGGCCTCTTAAGTCAGAAAAGCTTTATGTGACGGCATTAAGAGTGAAAACGCGGCAAAACGTCGTTTTCGCGTCGGTCGGGGCGAGCGACGTCTTTTTCACTCTCACAATATCGTATACGATACATGAAGCTTTTTATGACCGGCTAAAGCCGGATTCGCGTCAATAGATGTGGTGAGACCCTGAGTCGGTTATGACTGAATACCGCCAACCGGTAAGCCCGTTTGCGGTGACCGACCTAATGTAAACGCGCCATGAATCTTAAGCGTAAGTTTTTGAGTAAAAAAAATATGCAGATGACATAAATTCATGTTTTGTGGGTCAAATATGCTCGATGACTATATTTCAGGATTTGAGATCTCCACTGAAAACTTATACATACATCAGTTTAGGCTTGTTAGGGATAAGCGGAATTCTAACGCATATTCTATACGCATTATTTCGCAGGATTCTGTGACTTGGAAAATGTATGTGTAAAGCTCATTTAAATTAAACAGAGCCTTAGTATTTACTAATGACTTTAATTAGTAAATTACAAGTAATTTGCCTATTACTATTATTATTATAAAGAGGTAACATTTGTGAGTTTGTGAGGTTGTAAGGGCTAATCTCTGGATCTACCGAACCGATTTTAAAAATTCTGGCACCAATAGAAGGCCACATTATTTGTGAGTGTCATAGGCTATATATTAACCCGAAAAATTAGGGAGTTCCCGTGGGAATTTAAAAAACTTATTTCACGTGGATGAATGAAGCCGCGGGCATCTATATCTAGTGTAAAATAATTTACTTATCGTTAAAACAACTTACCTATACCGTTAAACTTCAACGTGACGGTTTTTTGTAAATTATAGTTTGGTCGCCAAGCGGTAGGAGTTACTGAGATTCCTTTCCATGACTCGTTTGTTATTGCTTCGCTCTGTGATTTAATCAACTAAAAATAAATACGTTTCGAATCAGAACCTGCCCTTTTTTAAGTTGCAACAAAACAATATATACCTATTTTTTGCAAACAGTTGAATATATTCACTTTATAATTTTATTACAGTGATTTACACACGAGAATAGTTTCTAAACTTACTTAAATACATATCAAATATTCGCGGAACCCAGCGACCCCGCGGACCACGCGGATTCCCAGAGACGCAGGTTTAAATCCTGCCGGTTCCGCGAATTTTGGATATGTATTTAAGTAAGTTTATATTTACTTTGCCTGTATTCAATAAAGCCTCGTATATGTCACCGTAAGATTGTAAAAACCGTAAGATTGTAATCTAACGCTTTTTTTTCGATAGATTGTAAACAGTCGAAAGATTGTGAACCGTTCAATGTTCTAAGTGTCAATTTTTGAAATATTCATTGTATTTACGTTTTCTTGTCTCTTTCTTGTAGGTTAGGTTAGGGTTCTACATAAATAATCAGGCACTTAGGTTCTAACCTAACCTAACCTAACAGAACTACCGAAAAATAATGCGTTATATTGTAATCATTCGACAGTTTACAATTTCGCGAGTTAAATTATAATCTAACGGTTTTTACAATCTTACGGTGACATATACATTAGGGCACAAATATCCCGCGACGAGTGTCGCTAGAGATGTCGGGCGACGGAAGTCGTCTTTAAATAATATTAATTTTCTATTAGTAAGTATATATATACATAAGTAACACTACAGTCCCGAGGATATGTCTTTTTATCATTTACATAATGTTCAGTAGCTTTTTTTCAGGAGCATAATTTTAAAGGATTTTTTAAACTTGTCAATCTCAACAAGTCAATATACTCACATAGCCAAGACCAGCTTGTATAGCGCGCTCGTCGTTCAACTGTTTGTCGGACTGCGGGAACAACTCGGCCTCGTGTTGCGGGATGAACGCGGTATGCACGTCACCAGATACAAATGCGCTTGCGCCGCTCAAGCGTAGTAAGAAGTTTACATTTGTCTCCAGGCCTGCTACCTGAATAATGCATAAAATTTACTTAAGTATAAAAATAAAACAAATCAATGTGTCAGATTGATGATCGAAATAACTGCCGAAATGGCAGTCCATCCATGTCGGTACTAATTATAAAAGCTAATATGTCTGTCTGTTACTGTTATCCGTCTGAACCGATTGTGATGGGGGTACAGGCTTCTTATCAAATGCAGATAATTAGCAAGATAATATTAAAAAACAATTTAAAAACAAGCTTTTATCGTCCGCCATATTTAATTTAGTGTGACGTCATTTTATTCTTCGTGTTCTTCTCAGCAAACCCTTTTAATTGTTATATCACGGGTATGCATAAAAAATAACTAGTCCGCCATCTTTGGGAGTCCGCCATATTGAATTAGAATTGAGATTTTGAATGACGTCACATGGCCAACCATGCTGTCATCCAAAATAAACATGAATGCAAAATTTCAGCTCAATCCTACACCGCGAATTGGGTAAAATTTAGCTTGCAAGTCTTGTAAAAAGATTCCATCGGATTTTCAAAACACCTTCAATCGCGGTCGGTGCGACCTTATTGCAATTTAAAGCAAATTATCAACACCAACACCCTTTGTGAAATGAATACAGTCTGTTTTCCTGATCCAATGTTTGCATAGGCTCTAGCGATTTAAAGACTTCAGACTGTATTTTTAGTCTGAAATCTTAGTCACAAGGCAAATATTAATTCCACGCACCTGATTGGAATTAAAATTTGCCTTGTGACTAAGATTTCAGACCATACATGGCCAACTTACTTGATATTCAGCGAGTTTTCGCCTGGTCTTCGCCAGTGCTTCATTGCGGTCGCGGCCCCATACAACGAGTTTGGCGATCATTGGGTCGTAGTGCACAGACACTTCATGTCCTTCCCTTACTCCGGTTTCTACCTGCGAAGTAATAAAGAACAATTTGTTTTATGTGTCTTCTATTCATTGTTTTAGAGGCGCGGTTTGTAAAGAAGTACGAGTAGGGAGTGGTGAAACGGAGCGAGAACACAAAAATCCTTCTTATTCTATGATCTTTTTTCCTTTTTTGAGGGTGATTTTATGTATTCTGTGTATAACAACGCAATATACGACATAGGATCGTCACGTCATCATACACAACGACTTTATCAAAGACAAAAATGTTAACGCTACAAGTAAGCATCAAGCAAGCCACTTAAGGAATCAAGCATTCCACTTAATCATCCTATTTGTACGGAATTTTACCACTTATTACGGCTGACGCGTGACGGGCCGCTACGTGCATTCTACTAAGTTTACCACTACGTTTAACGGCAAAAGATCCTATTTGTAACCAACCGTCCAAGCTCTCTGTATTCTGAGCGTCCTAGTACAACCCTCCTCCTCCCCGTCCTCTTACAACCTTTTCGTAATGTACGTATGATTTCCTCTTTCATGATAGGCAGTTCTGCTACGGCCATTCCGCTAAATAATCCTACAGCCTACTGGTAAGCTTATATTCACCTTTCGCTATGCATCCTCTAACAACCTTTTTGAAGGAGCCCGTTAATTATTATTCTAGTCGATTATAGAAACCCGATATTCTTATCGATTATAGATAGCCCGGAGTTAGGAAGTCGGCGGTGTGTCACCCCCGTGCCTCGGAGAGCACGTTAAGCCGTCGGTCCCGGTTATTATACGTTAAGCCGTAGGTACCTGATGCTGACTTCGTCCGCATGGTTTAAATCTTTAGAATTCCGCACCCAAACGGTATCAACGGGACCCTATTACTAAGCCTCCACTGTACGTCCGTCCGTCCGCCTGTCTGTCTGTCAGTGGGCTTTAACTCGTGAAGCATAATAGCTAAACAGTTGAAATTGTCACCCGCGCTTTGGACTAGATATAACATGTTTAAAATTCCCTCTCTCCTATGAAAGTGGTGGCCTGTGCCCAGCAGTGGGACGTTAATGGGGTGTAGTGTAGTGTAGTGTGTGGTGGGATAGATACTCACTCGAACGTTTTCTTCGGGCGTGGGTTGAGTGAGTCTGTGGAGCGTACCGGCACGCGGCAGGAAGCCAGCGCCCGGCTCCTCCGCGTATATCCTACATTCTACCGCGTGGCCGCGGCGAATGATTTCCTCTTGCGTAACGGGCAGAGGCTCACCAGCCGCTATACGCAGCTGCCATTCCACTAAATCTGTGCCTGTTTGAAATTCGGAGTTTAATTTGGAATCTTCATACAACTTAAAATATTCTTACAAACCGTCTCATATCATTCTGTTATTGAACTTGTACTAATATTACTTACTAGCTGAAGCCCACGATTACGTCCGCGTGGAAAATTTTTTTTAAATTCCCATGGGAACTCCTTATTTATCGAGGATAAAAAGTATCTATGTCCTATAGTATAGTAGTCTATGTCATTCTCCAACTCATTAACTATACCCATGCTAAAAATCACGTCGATCCGCTGCTCTGTTGCAACGTGACTGAACGACAAACCAACAAACACACTTTCGCATTTATTATATTAATTTGATATTACATTGCACCTAGCAAAAATGAACTTAACCACGATACATTTAGCATTTTAAAACTCATTTAAAACATATACCAATGACGGTTTGTTGCAGGATAAAAAATAAATGTCAAGTGAGAGTCAAAGGAGAAATATTTCTTGCTGTTATTACCATTCTAACCAATGGGACTCCACTGCTAGACATAGAAATTTTGCATGGATTTCACACTCTATTGGATGGAGTGTTGTTTTTTACAAATTTAAGGTAATAATTGCTTACAAGGCAGAACTTTCTCACCAGTAATCATTTCAGTGATAGGATGTTCAACTTGCAGCCTCGTATTCATCTCCATGAAGTGGAACTCGTGCGTGGCTCGGTGCAGGATGAACTCCACAGTGCCCGCGCCGACGTAGCCAACCGCCTTGGCCGCTCGGACGGCCGCCTCGCCTAACGCTTTGCGAGTTTCTTCCGATAGACCTGGCTGTATATTCAAATAAATATTATAAATGGGAAAGTTTGGATGGATGGATGTATGGATGGATGTTTGTTACTCAATCACGTCCGAACGGCTGAACGGATCTGGATGAAATTTGGCACAGAGAAAGATTATAGTCTGGAATAACACATAGGCTACTTTTTATCCCGGAAAACTAAGGAGTTCCCGCGGGAACCCAAAAACCTCAATCCACGCGGACGTAGTCGCAGGCATCAGCTAGTGAAAGATAAATTTTTTGAAGGAACTAGAAGTTTAATTCGCTATAATCCGACACAATAGGTAAATCTATTTGGTACTGTGCAAATCTTGCGATATTCACCACACCACAGAAATCTTCCATATTATTCTCAACGTACGTTTCACTCCGATACCGGAGCATCTTCGGGAGATGTTGACTCGACAATACACAATGTAAAAGACAAACAATCGCGGAATTAGATATTGGACAACTAGTCAAATCAGTTACTTTTTTCAAACGTCCAAACGCGCGCATAGTATGGGATTTCGAGGGATTTTGTATGACGTACTGAATTGTGACATCGTCAAAGTTCGACGCCCGGAAAGTTAAAGAGTTCCCGCGGGAACCAAAAAACTTTAATCCGCGCGGATGAAGTCGCAGGCATCATCTACTTTATAATAGTCACTGAAGTGAAATATGGGTAAAAAGCACTACTAGCTATTAAAAAGATAAAACTTTTTATATTTACTCAAAATTATACACATGAACTGCATTTTTTTGAACCAGGGGAAATTTTAAAAATATTCATACCGCTGGTGCCTCTTCAATAATTTTTTGGTGTCGCCTCTGTACTGAGCAGTCCCTTTCGAAGAGATGAACGGCATTACCATACATATCAGCAAACACCTGAAAACATTATATACTTAATCAGTTTTAAATGTGACATGACCAGACTAAGGTTGACCTTTTTTGGGGTGCCTGTCATAGATCAACAATCCAATTGGCCCATCCAACACATCTCTGCTCCGCTCCACTTCAATGGACAGGCACCCTCAGTGGAGGGCTATAACATCTCAATTCTCAAGTTTCTTTGTTTTAGCTGTATGTCAGTGAGTCATAACTCATATTTTTTTATTCAAATATGAGTTACGACTCACTGACATACAGCTAATATAGTGAGACGGTGAGTCTAACCTTATCTATAAATGCATATATTTTAGTCTACTAAAAATTCTAATGCAAGAATCGAATCGGTCGGCGAAGTACCTATTATGACAGTTTGGCGTTGAGTATCCGATTGGGCCAAATTTTTTACATCATAATTACGTAATTTCGAATACGAATGTGAAATTGATTTACCTGTACTTCTACATGTCTTGGATCTGTAATGTACTGTTCCAAGAGCATACTTTCATCACCAAATGATTTTAGAGATTCTCGTTTTGCAGATTCAAGTTGCGGTAAAAACTCTGATTCTGTCATCGCTATCCTCATACCCTGAAAACAAAGTAAAACTTTATTTTAATAACACAACTTTATATCTCTGTATGACTACCGACAGAATAACAATAATAATCAATTTAAATTGAGATTATTAGTTAGTGTTAATTGTTACCAATTATATCTATGACTAGCTGATGCCCGCGACTTCGTCCGCGTGGATTTAGTTTTTAAAATCCCTCGGGAACTCTTTGATTTTCCGGGATAAAAAGTAGCCTATGTCATTCTCCAGGTCCTGAACTATGCAAATAATCAAGCCAATCCGTTACTCTGTTGCGACGTGATTAAGGGACAAACCAACAAACCTACAAACCAACAAACAAATACACTTTTGCATTTATAATATTAGTAAGATGGTAAGAAGTAAGATTAGTAGGATTGTGCATAACCGAATTAATTATTTACATATTTTACACCAAGACATTAAGAAATAAGTTAAGATTTACGTATACTTGAAGTTTATTGATGCTAAAGATAAATATAGGTTATCTATGCCTGTCTCAACGAACGACGAAAGCTAAATCTGTGCCGAACGTTAAAAAATAGAGCCAAAATATATAATAGTGGTTGGAGACATGAAAAGATAACAGAAAGACAGACACACTTTCGCATTTATAATATTAAAAGATCAAGTCAAGCTGTACCTGCGACTTCGTTCGCGATCGTTATTCTTGCACATACAGTGGCGTTAATAAAATAGGCTTTGCTCCCCACTATAACATTAAAACAGGATTAGAGGTATTCGAGGAATAAAGACGCGTTGTCCGACTCCGCACTCTGTCAACACGTCCGCTTAACGCTATAACGTTGCGCTGTAGAGTCGTCATTTTTAGTTGGGTGCCATTGTATAATTTTGGTGGACTTAGGTTTCACAGCAGAATTATAGGCACTCCAACTTTTAAATTCAATGTGTGCGATGGAAGCCCGAGGGCAGATTCAAAAATTCTATGGGGTAATTTGTGGCCTCGTCTTGATCTGCAACCCGATTGCACTGCACATTGTCCCCATCAACACGCATCATCTTTATTGCAGCAGCATGATTATTTCAAGCGGTTAGTACCTATATAGCGCGCTCACAGAACCAAGAATTCTCTCGAACTGTCAAATTCTCTGTTTCACCATACCCTAAAATAATTACTTCCTCAGAAGAAGAAACGGTTCGGCATAATTGAGTCACGACATTTTTAATACACGAAATTAAGTAGCACATGCACATATCACAGGCAAACACATGGCATCGAAATATTATGGAAATACCAATGTAAACAGTAAATTATGCAACGGATGTTGACTTGGTCGCCATTTTTTTATTAATTTTGTTTCCTTCAAAGCCACCAAAAAGATATTATTAAGTCTTAGTCAAGTGAATTGCTGTTATCTGTTGAGGAGTTTTGTCCTCTATCTCTGATAACATTTATCAAATCTTCACCAAAATTGGGCAAAACTTACCTAATGATACATACCTTCTAATAAAGAAAGATTTATTCAAATCAGTTCAGATTTGACTGAGTTATGGAGTAAAATCAACAAAAAACCCCTATCCTGGAGGAACCTTATTTTCTATCGGGATAAAAAGTATCCTATATATTGACCCGGAGTATCAGCTACCGCTATACCAAATTTCATTAAAATCCGTTCAGTAGTTTTCGCGTGATGCGCGGCCATACAGACAGACAGACAGACAAAAATTAAATAAAAATCTGTTTTGGGCTCAGTATCGATAGTAAAACATACCCCGATTAAAATTTTCAGAAAATATTAAATGTACAGAAACTTTCCAGTTACAGTTTTATTATAAGACATAGATACACAGAGACTCACCTGCATAGACGTGATAATAATTCAACCTTAAGGGGTTTGAATATTTTAAAATAGTGGTTGGGCTACTTACCATCCCGCCATTTTTGTTATTTTAAATTACAGCCACTCATAAAACCTGTATTAATCAATAGCTGACATCAATAAATGCAAGTATTATTGTCAAAAACTTCTAAATCGTCAAGTTTCCTCGTCTCAAGCGCCTTGCATTGATGCCAGCTATTGATTCATACAACTTTATTTATAAATGGCACTATTTAGAAAAAATACTAGTACTAACAGCCTCTGAGCTAAGCCAACGACGGACGGATGGACAGACGGAAATGGCGAAAAGGTTCCTTGTTGACTATGGAAATCTAAAAAATGGCAGTATAGCTGGCATTTGGCATGGCATGGCTTTATCACCTATATCTTACCTTTCCACCACCTCCTCTCACAGCCTTAATCATTAAAGGGAAACCTATTTTCTGAGCCTCAGCTTGTAATTTTTCTATACTTTGGTCTTCTCCATGATAACCCTTTACAATCGGAACTCCTGCACTTGACATAATTGCTTTTGATGTGCTGAAAATTGGAAAGTTTTGGGCTCAGAGACATAATATTAATTCCCAGGGTAGACATTGAGCTATGCAAGCTTTAGAGGTGAGTGACAGTTTTTGACATAATTATAAAAACTGTTCAAAATCCATGCTAAATTATGAACTGGTAAGAATAGATTCTTCAATTTACCTTGGTGTACAAAACTGATAAATGCTTGTAAAATATAAATATAATATTCAGCTACAAGCAAGTATTTACAAGCACGTAAACACAGGTTTTATTGTGACTCAGCTGTGGACATACTGTTATTTCATTTTAGGTGCATTCTGATCTAAATGGTTGACTTTCACGTCAAATTGTGGTGCGTCAGACCACAACTCACAACTGTAAAAAATCTAGAACTGATGTGTTATAAAATTATACTTAGTTTTAGTACCTTTTTATTCCCATATCTCTTATGGCAGGCGGTGGTGGTCCAATGAAAATAACATTTTCTTGGGCACACCTTTCACAGAATTCAACATTCTCTGATAGGAATCCATACCCTGGATGAATTGCTTGACTATTAGACTTTTTAGCAACTTCAAGTATTTTTGATGCATTCAAATAACTTTGAGTAGAAGGTGCTGGGCCAATGTGGTAAGCTTCATCAGCCTGAAAGTTGCAATATTAGCAAATGTTAAGTAATTAATATCAACCTAGTCAAAGCTCGGAACACAACTTTGTCTTCTTTTCTGCTGCTTTTTTTTGCTTCAAGTATTTGTCATCTTAAATGAAAAACATGGTGCCAGAGACCTGACATATCATAAGTAACACAAATTGTCCTACATTAAATAAATATTTCATTTCATTACAAAGATAGCATCTCAGAAATAATTTTAGGCTACCTTTCATCCCAGAAAATGAAAGAGTTTCAAAAGGATTTTTCAACAAACATGAAAGTTGTGGGTTTTTTCGAGTATTCAATAAAATTTCTTGGTTACTAAGCAATTGTCTTTTATTGTATGCATGATATAAATGAAAAAATGAAGATGTTTGTTGGTTCATCCTTCAAGCACACTGCAAGGCAAGGAATCAAAATAGTCCATTATTCAGTATGTTATAAACTTTAAAGTATTAAACAAAATTTATTAAATTAGTAGGTAGTTGAAGTAATTACCATTTCCACATGCATAGCATTTTTATCAGCTTCAGAAAACACAGCAACAGTCCTTATTCCTAGTTTTTTAGCAGTTCTCATAACCCTACATGCTATTTCTCCTCTATTTGCTATCAACACTTTGTCTATGTGCCGTCTTTGAATTTCACTCTTGAGCTGCTGTGCATGGTTAAATCGAATCGCATAGTGAAGATTTAAATCTGTACTGTAAAAGATAAAAAAATAATTTAATTGTTACTTAATTAACCACTTTGGATCACATAGAACTCAGGTCTTCAAGTTGTTTTTACATAATTTACAACTCATTCAAATACAATTATTTTGTAAGTACATACAGATGTAAAAACTTACCAAATTTTAGAAAATCTGTGCATGTACGACATGACTATGAGTATATAATTAACAGAAGTACAATTATTATTATTTCATGTTATCATTGAGCGAGAATTAAGATAAGAAACTTTAGGTCGCAGAGCCCCTCGAAACTGAATACATTATTACATTCGAATGAATGAAATACATAACACGAACGTGCGACGTCATCCATGGTTATATTATTCTTACGCATACAATTATACAGTTAAATAACAATTCGGGTTGATTAAAATATCTATTATCTTTGTGTTGAATTGATAAAACTGTTGTTTTATTTTGTTCATGCCATCAAATTTGCGTAGAAAAGTTGTCAAAGATGCAAAGAATAACGTCACATTTGTCATCTTGACATCAACACCAATGAGTGACAGTGACATAAATGACAATATGAAACGTATTTTTTTACTGGCTCTATAGCTCTGGGTTCTAATCCTTCTGAGCTGAAACGTCGAACCATTGCAGAAAATACAAGTTCAATGCAGTGTCTGCCTACCAGTTCAGTGCCTTGAAGTTAGGTGCAGTTCAATCTGTCCTGCTTTAAGAGCTCGTAGTAACCAGAGACAAGTTCAGAAAGCCTGCGTTGGATAGATCGAAGAGGTGAGAATGAGATGGTGACCGCAGTCAATACCTACGTGTAGTCTGCGTGTAGTTGACACACACTTGACAGTTGTCTAGTGTCATTAAATATGTCAATGCCATTCTAACTTGTCTCTGTTCTGTCTCTGTTCTCAATTTTCTCATTTAACGTTAAATTTGAATGCTCAGGCTCCTTTTTATATTTTCTAATAGATTAGATTAATTAAAATACTTATCTATGTATAAAAAGCGCAGAGACTTATGAAGTAGATAATGGGTATTAAAGGACTATGGGGAGTGTTGAATCCTTACAGTGAAAAAAAGTCGCTACATGAGGTAATTTCTCAGTCATTGAGGGCTATTTGTTTATAAAATTGGCACAATTTCAAAATATATTTATCCTTCCCTGTAGATTAGAGGTGAAACCATTGCTGTTGACCTGGCAGGATGGGTTTGCGACAGTCAGAATGTTACAGAGTATTATATACAGCCCAAACTATATCTGAGGTAAGTAATATTAAAAATAAATACTAGCCACTTAATAAGATATACCTACTTTACTTTACTTTGTTTAGCAATTCATCTTTGACAAAGACAAACCCTGACCAACACGGCTGCGCCGCTATCTTGACGATAGTCATTCAAAAGGTGCAACTTGAATATTTTGTTTAAAAAATATTTTCCAAGGTAGAATGCCTATTGGTACATATCAATATGATTGCTGCCAAAATGTTGGAATTAGGTTTATACTTAATTACCTACGGTAAAAAAATATAAAACATTTCAGAAATCTTTTCTTTAGAACTATATATCTCATATTAGCTGATATAAATCCAATATTTGTACTGGAAGGGGATGCTCCAGAACTTAAAAGGGATGTAATGGCTGCTCGTAATGCTGTACAGTTTCGAGGAGCAGCCCCAAAGACGGGTCCTGCTAAAGGTAAACTACCTAATGTGACAAGAAAGAGGTTTAAGGGTGTATTGAAGGAGGTATGTATGTTGAAAGTTTTATAAAACTAGTTGTTAGTTCTTATAGTATATCATCATATTAAAAAAAACATGTTTTACACACTAAGTAGGTCCCCTTACATGTAGGTCACCTTACATAGAGATTGTTGCATGGTGGTGCGAGTTACTTAAGTATTACTACTATTTTTGAGAAATCTACAAAATATAATTATTTGTAGTATGAGTTTTATTATATTCAATCTTGCCAATGCCCGCAACTTTATCCGCATGAAATGAGGTTTTATGGTTCCTGCAGGAACTCTTTAATTTTCCAGGATAAAAGTAACCTATGTGATAGTCCAGTCTATAATCTATCTCTGTGCCAAATTTCATCCAGATCCGTTCAGCTGTTCTGGCATAACAAACGTCCATCCATCCATCCAAACTTTTGCATTTATAATATTAGTATAGATTACTAGAAATATTGTTAAACCATATTCCAATAATAATATTATTTAATTGTTATTTTCAGTGTGAGACCCTTCTAAAAAGTATGGGTGTGAGATGTGTGAAGGGGCGAGGCGAAGCCGAAGCTACTTGTGCGAGGCTGAATGCTAAAGGTGTTTGTATTTATTTTTGATTCATAAATTCATAGGAAGTGCATGTACCTTTATCGAAATAAATAAATTATTATATAAATTAAATTATTAAATAAATTATTTTTTAGTTACTTTTTATTATTATTATTATTAATCTTATAAAATTAACATAAAATTGTATAAGAAACAGTGCCACAAAAACCACAGTCGGTTTTACTGTGCACCGTGTTATACATAATAGGTAAGACACAAAACAATAATTAATTATATCTAAGGAAATAAGAATACTATAACATACAAACTTAAAAATATAGTGGGTAAGTTATAAAAATTTTAACTCGGCGCTCTAGCTCATCGCGTTGCTGCCACTTAATAATTATTTTGATTCCCACGGAAACTTCTTGATTTTCCGGGATGAAAAGGAACCTATGTCGCTCTCCAGGTCCTCAAATATACTTTAAAAAAATCACGTTGCAACAGAGTAACGGTGCTCTGTTGTGACGTGATTGAAGGACAAACAAATACATTTTCGCATTTATATTATTAATATTAGTATATAAATGCGAAAGTATATTAGTATGATTATTATTTTTTCAATAGCTCGTTGATGCAGTTGTTTCACAAGACTCTGATTGCTTCGCGTACGGCGCCAGGCGTGTGTACCGCAACTTTAGCGTGTCTAGCTCCGCGGGTGGCGGCGCGATGCAGGGCTCTGTCGACTGCTACGACGCTGAGAAAATGTATCAGAGTAATGGTGAGCATTGAAAGGCTTTTATAAAATACTAGATGATACTAGATAGACGACTTCTTCCTACTTGTAACTTAAAGCCCTACTTGCTCTTAGGTACTGATGTAGGCATACATAATTGATTTATGTTCAGCATCACTTCGTTACATTGTGCTATCTTTACCATCACAGCCTGGCGTCGCTTGAGTAAAATTTCA
This sequence comes from Erebia epiphron, assembly GCA_963932025.1. Lineage (NCBI taxonomy): Eukaryota > Metazoa > Arthropoda > Insecta > Lepidoptera > Nymphalidae > Erebia > Erebia epiphron. Next base: position 13,097,335 of record OZ009956.1, on the reverse strand, counting down.
GTTACGACGTCGAGAAAACCTTTATGCATTATTTCAAGTTTCCATGTTGTATTGGTAATATGGCAGTTCAAATGAAGTGCAAATTAAAATTAGCTTTTTCCACAATTTCGCTAATTAAACATAATTGTGAAAAATATTGCCTAGGTTTCGGTCGTAAGAAAATGGTGGCTTTGGCCTTATTGTGTGGCTGTGACTATGGCAGTGGAGCTTGCGGTTCCTCCATCACAACAGTGGTCTCATTTTTGCACACTGTTTCAGAAGATCAGGTCATTCACAGGTAAGGTGTAAAAATACGAATTGATAAAATTTCTACACCAAACCTCTCTCAATATTGTAGATATACTTACTTTATCAATTACAATAACCATTATTAATTTACTACCTATTCTATTGCATGCTAGACAATGTAGGTATTTACAAATTTAATATTTACAAAAAGGTTGAGAAAAAATGCGCCGAATTGAGGTCCTGCTTCTTTTTTGGAAGTCGGTTAAGAAAAGATGCTATTTTATTAATTAAACATAAATGTATATAAATTAATTATTAAAATTAAAAAATTATGGAATTATGTAAATTAGATGGCAGTTTTCATCATATCGACCTGCTACGAATAGAGAGACTTTTCTAAAAGCTCTAAGAAAATTTTTGATCAATTGTAAATTTTGGATAGCATATCTGTCGAGGCGTATAATATATTTCGTATTACACAGGTTATTATCATGGGTAAGCGATCCTCAATATTACGAGGAAAAAACTCGGTGGATGTCCGCTCCGGGCCGCTGCGAGCGCTGCGGGCATGTTGGTCGCACCCACGCTAAGAACGGCTGTCCGGTGTGCGTCACTCATAAAGGATGCACTGACCTTGGCCACAAGTGAGTATGCAATAAATGCTGACACGTAAATCACCCGTCCAATGTGTTTTGAGTTGTCTTAAGAGACGAAATGCATCTGCATGACATTGAAAGAATAGGTAATTAACAAAAATATTGCCGTCGCGCTGCGCCTTGAATAGAGTTCTTTATCACCCGACAGGGACAACTGCAACTATGAAAAACAGTCGAATTCTTACTGTCTGTTTCCTCCTCCAAAACTTAACCGATTTTAAAATAATTTTCAAGAATAATTTAAGAAAGACTTTGCCTCTGTCTGAAACCTGAAACATAAAACGTGCGTCGGAAACAGTTCAGCATGTGTAGTACTTGTCACTTAAGTTTAGCTTAGAAATTGTGTGCAACAGAATTTGCAGGCACCTTCCTTAAAGCGCTCTCGGTATTTCAACGAGTAAAAGAGAAAACACTGCGAGGACGAGACAAGACAAAACGTGTGCGTAAAACGTGCAAATTGAATGGAACGATGTTGCGTCTCGCCACACCATGCGTGTGCGTGCGTGCGTGCTCCATATTTAACTGTATAACGCGAACTTTTTGTCTGCCAGTTTTTTTTTCTCCCTAGTAGGTAGGTATGTTTTCGCTCATAGCCTCTTTCCTAACTTTATAAAGTAGCTATACCAACACTTGCATAAGTAATACAGGTGCGCTGACATCAACTGGGTTTAAAAACCATGTGGTGTTGCAGCGATAAAATATTAGTTTAAACTTTGTAGCATCCTGCACTCCCAAAATAGAATGGTGGGTATAAACTATAAAGCATAAAGTGTACCTACTATCCATGCACAAATGCTTTCCGGTCGTTGCGTTGCCTACCTACTTCTGTTATAGTCAAATGCTAAAAATCCGCCACTTTTAGGCTTGTCCAGTCAATAGGCGGTTTAACACGGTTTAAGCCTTTAAGGGATGGGTGCTTAAGGCAGTCCTGTGTTTCTTTTTGTTGGTCAATCTTAGCCTAGGAGAGATAAGTCCGAGAAAAAAAAACACCAATTTTGTGACCGATTCAACGTCCGAACCTTTCATTTTCCACCAGTCTGATCAGCCGGGATGCACCGATTGTGTTTTTGACTGACTTACTATAGGACGTCTGCTCTTTTTGCAATATTGAAACGTACCTACACATACTACAGAGATGAAAGGCGAAATTATGGCCCAGTTGTCTTACCTAAATAGTCTGACTTGGGTGGAGGCCCTAAATCATTATACGCGTCCTCACTTTCATATTGTTCATAAGTAACTAAATAACCTACATACCTAGTTACATAACCTAACATACTTGTTCGTTAAAAAACCCTGCGAGGGTTCCCAGGATTGATAAATAATTGTTGGCCACTTTAGAGCTTACCTTAGACTGAGGAATGATTAGGTAAATGGAGAGGTAGCGATATAAATTTTGACTATAACATGGCTTTCTTAGTTATATTATGTGGTTGTCTACAATGTGTGTCAAGAAAAATGTACATCGTCGTGCCGATTCAGATAATATTCACATCTTTCTCGCGTCAAAGACGCATTGGGACTTATCTGGCGGTAAGATTCTTAGTAGAGATCTAGCTTCGACAATCCTCTTCAGCTATATTCAATATCGTATTTTGCGTTTTCAAGTTTCAACCATACCTACCCGTTATAGGTAAAAGATTAATACAGAAATACTTCGAAATATTCTTACTTCTATAGAAATTTACATTCAGAAATATGACGACTGGGTATCGAGTGTGCACATTTCACGATTTTCACGACCTCCCTGGCGCAGTATTGGGCGCTGTAGTCTTAACGTGCGGAGGTCCCAGGTTCGGTCGTGGCATATAGTTACCACCCTACCGTGAAAAGGCTTGCTGCCAAGCGAATTACGTTCCGGTACGATGCCGTGTAGAAACCGATTAGGGCTATGGGTTTGATATAACTGCCATGCCCCTAACAGGTTATCCCGCTACCATCTTAGACTGCAGCGTCACTTACCAGGTGAGATCGCAGTTAAGGGATAACTTGTAGTAGATAAAAAAGAAGGTGTTAGTTAGCTCTCATTCTAATCGAAATATGCGATAAGTTGGTGACAAGACAATTAATGTTATTTTGTAGGTCCAAAGTAGCAGAAGTGAAACGTGAAGTATCGCTTCGGAATCGGGCGCTGTCGTGCGGAATGCCGTTCCCCGAACCGAAAGTTATGAAGGAATTCATGGACCCTACGCCAGAAGATATAGATCTTGAAAGCCTGAAGATTCCTACTCCCAGTTTAATCCAGTTTGTGGTATTTGATTGAGATTTAAGTTTAATTTGTTTTCCGAGTTTGGAATAGCGGTTTCCGTATAAGATAATCAGTTTGAAAAAGTGTTTGCCATTGATCTTTTATATCTATTCTTTTATATATTGTATAAAATAAGCAATGTTTAAATTAGGCGACTTTTGTATTTCAGTCGGCTTGCTTGTAATTTTTATTAGAATTTTTCGTATTCCTTTGAATAATTTGCATTTCCACCGTAATATTTGTTCATTTGTTTCCAGAAAATAATGTCGTACAAGTTAGACTGGACGGAAAAATATTGCGTAGAAAAGTTCTTGCCATTGTTAACAAAATGGCATCTGCAGGAAAAAGTTCCCAGTCGCAGCCTCCAACCTATTGAAATAAAGAAAAAGAGGAACCCTAGAGGTACTTTAGAGACTCACTTTACTTTAGAAGTAGAGGTACTTTAGGGAGTCTCCCTATAAATTACATACAATTTTGGTTTGAAAAACGCTAACGTACACTAAACCCTATATTTTACATTGCGTAGGTGTTCCCAGCTTTGAAGTATTGTGGCAAGACATTGATGGCCAATATGAAGCTCTTATACCTGATGATCAGTTTGAAGGTAATAATTATCTCACTAATTTTATAATTGCGAAAGTTTGGATGGATGTATGGATGTATGGATGGATGTATGGATGTTTGATACCTCAATCACGCGCCAACGGCTGAACGGATCTGGCTGAAATTTGGCACAGAAATAGATTATAGTCTGGAATAGCACATAGGCATTTTTATCCCGAAAAATTAAGGAGTTCCCGCGGGAACCAAAAACCTCAAACCACGCAGACGAAGTCGCGGGCATTCGCTAGTAATTATTGAAAGTAGGTTTTACGGTTCAAGAGATACAGCAAAAAACGCCTTTTTACTATTTGTTGTAAGAGCGGCAATAGAGATACATACTCTGTAATATTTCAAGTGTCTACGGTGCGTGAGATACAACCCGCTGATAGACAGACAGGCTGACAGACAGATGGACAGACGCATAGCGGAGGCCCCGGAGGTAGTAAGGTCCCGTTGGCATCATTTGGGTACAGAACCCTAAATAACGCCATCATTTAATTAATAGAAGAAATTTTTTGGATCATTATTTATTTATTCTTTACAGAAGGCGATGATATCTCTGTTCCTTGGACTTCAGTAGAAAGACAAGATCTCATGCGCAAGTATTATCCAGATTTAGTGGAAAAGTATGAAGAATCTACAAAGAAACCTCCAAAAGAAAAGAAGACGAAGGGCCGAAAGAAGAAAGAGAGTCAAGAAAATCAACAAGAACAGAATGATAAACCGAAGAGAAAATATAACAGAAAACCAAAACAGCTCAAAGATGTTGTGCTATCTAATCTAAACGAGTCCTTGAAAAACTTAAGTCTTACAAATAGAGATCTCAACTCTAGCAAAGCGAACGTCAATGTATCAATAAATAAATTGAAGAGAAAAATTAAAAGTAATGCAAAGAGTAAAACGAAAAATACCATTGAGAGTTACTTACAACCGCAAAAGAAAAGAAAGTCTTCTAAATTAATTCAGTCACTGAGAAATAGTTTCAGGAACATGTCAATTGAAAATAAAGAATCTTTTAATCTCAAATATTCAGACCCCGCTGATAGTGACAAAGAAAATAGACAAAACAAGATAAGAGAGGATAAGCATTTGCTAAGTATGTTGAATATGACCGAGGAAGATATCAACGAGAATGATTTGTCCGCGATTGTTGATAACATAGTGTCTAGACCTCCAACGGTCACCACTGCAAAAGTTAACAGCAATTTTGTTAAATTGATTTTCGAAAACAAACAAGTGTCGAGGAAGTCTATCCTAACTCAAAGATTCCACCAAAACAATTGCTCGACACCCAAAAACAGTCCATTGCGGAAAAGCTGTCACGATACAAATGCTAGCCGACGGTCTTCTATCTCAAAAGCAAATACAAGCTATTTCTTTGATAAATTGTCGGACGAGCGCGATGCTTTCGAGATGTCCATGGAATATACTCGAAAACACAAAATCGCTTCTATCAATCTAGATTGTGATGCAACTTTGGACTATAGCTTACTCGATGTTTGATTTGTTTTTAGAATAAACGAATTTATTTTGATTTGTATTTTTTTTACTATCCTTTGTCGTTGGGCTGCCTCGTTGGCCTAGTGGTTAGCATAGTTGACTGCGGATCACGAGGTCCTGGGTTCGATTCCCGGTCGGGCATAAAAGTTATGTATTGGGTTTTTCAATTAAGAAATTCTCAGTGCCAGCCTGAAGTTGGAAGTTGGCGGTGTGTCACCCCCGTGCCTCGGAGAGCACGTTAAGCCGTCGGTCCCGGTTATTACCACTAAAATGAAAATAGCTAGTCGTTAAAGCCCGCCAACACGCATTGGAGCAGCGTGGTGGGTCTAAGCTCTAATTCCCTCTCTACTATGAGAGTGGAGGCCTGTGCCCAGCAACGGGACGTTAATAGGCTGTAGTGGTGGTGGTGGTGGGACCTTACCCACGAAATGAAATGCGCGACAGACATCCAGTAACAGCGCGGCATTCGGCGCGCGGACGCCCAGCTTAATAGGGATGTCAAAATTCTTTCCCGAAAACCGACTTACAAAGTCACCGTAAGGTGAAAAATAATTTTCATTTCTACACACTATGTTGAAGTCGGGTGAGCCCGACGCGTCAACTTTGCCTATCTTTGTTATACTCGCCCGACTTCAACATAGTGTGTAGAATTCAAAATTATTTTTTACTTTACGGTGGCTTTGGAAGTCGGTTTTTTTTGGAAAGAATTTTTATTTTTAACTTTTTAGTGTAGGTACTCTTAATCCCCACGGCTTAGGAGTGCAGTACCCTGCAGCATCAGAGTTGACAAGTTGGGACTTGGGTTTAAGGATGAAGTCGTTGCTTGACACCTACAATATGAATTCACCATAAAAAAAATCCTAACTCCCTACTCCCTAGTTTTGAGTCGTAGCTACTATACCTACAGCATCAGGATTGAGGATTTGGAGTCAGAATTTTTTATGGCACCACCTCGCGAGCTACCTATAACCACTGAAAAAAAAAGACGTGTGGCACTCGGAGACTGCCGCGGTAAAGCTATTGCATAGCATTTTTTATCAACTTACCTAACACTTTGGTTGCTATGACTACTTGTGTTGTTGACTTCAATTTGTTGTCGGTCGGGCGAGTATAACAAAGATAGGCAAAATTGACGCGTCAGGCTTGCCCGACTTCAACATTTCGTGTAGAAATCAAAAATATTTTTACTTTATAATGGCTTTGGAAGTCGGTTTTTTGGAAATAATTTTTATACTAAACGTAATATCAGTATTAAAATAGATGGCGGTTCACGCAATAGTTGGGTTTACAATTCATCAAACATTTTCATACATCAGCGCTAGATGGCGTTATAAGCCTTGCACTCAATATGATATTGCGCTGAGGAGATCGTTTCTGTTCGAATGACCTCAGGCCGATCGGCCTTTATCAGCAAGACCTTACTTCATAGGATCATTTCTATAGTAAGCTCTTCACGAGACATACACAATATGTGAGCGCGCAACTAGTCACGTTGATGAGAAGTGGCGCGGTGTCCTGAGCGTGAGGTGGACAACGGCTCTAGTCGTTAGTCCTCGATGATCGTTCACTCCTCTCCTGTTGAGGAGCGTGGGATGCTGTCGCTTTCTGAGTGGCTTTTTTGAACCCCTTTATAAATTCTAAAACTGAATAGAAATCCTCACCATTATTATATACTTTATTGTTACGTGAACGGTGAACTAAGTTAAAACTAACTTCTAAGTTTTAAATTCCTGAGTTGACATGAGAAGGAAAGTTGTACAAAATTTAGTTTAAACACTCATAACGGTCTTGTGCAACTGGGCCCATAACTTAAAATGATAATAATTAATGTTATTCCAAAAAATAATTTTAGTCATTGGTACTTGAGAGGTTTCTAGAGAGCATTCAGCAAAGCTGATCACAGAAACATTTATTGGGATCAGAGACTGTAACTGTTCGGCGTCCGTTACTTAACCCTTTAGATCAAGAAGAACTTGACCTTGTGTTTTTTGCACAGTGCACCTCGCGAATCCGCGAACCATCCGCGCGCCCCTCGCGCACCCCGCAGGTATCACGTTTCATAAACACTCCTACAAAAAAATACCCAGGCCACTTATCATGGTTCTGTAAACGGCATTGGCTTTATCTATAATACATCTTTATGAAGGTATGATTTATAGAAGCTGATGTTTACAAACAATTACATATAAACGGAAAGAATGCGTCAACGACCGCGATAACGATCGCGATTTTTCAAAAATATATTTTCCCGATAAAGATATTACATTTCAGTGATAATCCAGTCTAACACTGCACTAAATTACATATAAAAACGTAATGTATTGAGTTTTTATTTGTATTTGTAAGGCTGTTGGTTATCTAAGTAAAGTGTGGAGGTTTGTTCAAAACTGCTTTTGATGCAATTTCTGAAATAACATATCCTCAGAAAAAGGGGCTTACATATTATATATTTTACAGTAGGTGGGTATGTCACCGTAAGATCGTAATAACCGTTTGATTATAATATACCTCGCAAGATTGTGAACTGTCGAAAGATTGTGAACCGAACATACGGCTTACAATTTAACGCATTATTTTTAGGTAGATTATAATCCATCGAAGTGAAACTTTTAAATCACAATCTGCCGCGCGTTAAATTGTCAGCTGTCCGAAGGCCGTCCCTGATTGGTCGGTGTTGATAGATAGGCTCAATATCCGGCATTGTAAATGTTATCAAATGAGATCACATAGGTTCACGCGCATAAAAAATATTAAAACACGCAAAATTTCTGTAATTTAAGGCTGTGTTCAGTGACGAATACTAACTTATCTATCATTCAAACTGCACTTCTTTGGTTAATCATAGAGTCATTTTACTTCCGCAACAATTTTATGTAACGAATTCTAAAGCTGTGAGTTATTTTCAACACGAAATCAATTTACAATCACCAAAACACTTTGTTTACATTCGACAACAAATGAATTAACAAACAAATATGGCGATTGGCGACGCATGGCATATGCCGTTCAACCAATCAGCGCGCTAGGTGCGTTCCGTCGCACGGTATTTCACAATTTGACGGTTTTACTTCGATGGATTATAATCTACCGAAAAATAATGCGTTAAATTGTAATCAGTATGTTCAGTTCACAATCTTTCGATAGTTCACAATCTTCGAGGTATATTATAATCAAACGGTTTTTACGATCTTACAGTGACAGGTATATATGAGGTCACAAAAGGCACAGCTGTAGTGGAAACTAGAAAATATATATCATTATATACTCTATTCACGGAGTGAACCAAGCAAAGCGCTTTCTCTGTCCCACATTTGCATACAAATTGATAAAGACAGAAAACTGTCTAGCTCCGCCCAGGAGCGCTTGCGACCCGTTTGAAATCATAGGGCGCGTTCATATTGTTAATGCTTTAGTAAGGAATTTTTATACCTATTATTGATAAGTAATTTGAAACAGATTTTTTTTATAGCCAGTGGACAAGCCTTTTATAAAAGCATCATGTGCGCTGGTGACGGTTGCATCCTTCGTTGAGCCAGGTTTCGTCTAAATAATATATTTTTTTACCAGCTTCTCGAGCATTTTTAATTGCACGTAAGTAATTTCTTCTCTAAAAGAATATGTCATCTCTATCGCTCAATAAACTATTTCTGCCCCTTTTATTGAATTTGAAGCCAATTTTCTTTAATATCTTATGCAAAGACGTTCTTTTAAAAGTACCCAATGTGCCGTTTTCTTTAATTTTTTTCATCACTTTATATTGTGAGGCGTGCTTTCGTTCTGATCGGGGACTTCAAACGTGCATTGGCTTGTTGTTCCTTCACCACTTTATAAACTGAACACCAGTTTACACCTAATGATGATGCAACTGTTTTACAAATCTCGTTGTGGGAAGCAGTCGGTGCAGCAATTTTAAAGGTGTTAAACATGTTACACATCATAACCTTTTCAGTTGAAGAAAAGGCCCGTTTAAGCCTTTTTTGCACTCTTCCTTCCGCCATATTCACAACAACCAATAAACTCGCCAAGTCGTTGGGTAAGCAATCAAACGGAATCCAGTAGACATGCCAAGTTCACACAATGAGCACAAAACAACAGTCCGAAAAACAAGCCAGGTCAAAGATAAATAGATATGATCGCAATTCGCAACGAAGCAGGTACGCGGGAGACGTCTGAACGGTACGGAGTGTAACGACAGACTAATTATAACTTGCATTGTGATCACTGCCTAAGCGTCCCTATCTGCCAACCAACCAACCAATCACGTGGAAGTCCAAATTCTCAGTGCTTGGTTCATTCGGCGAATAGACTATAGATCCCTTTTTTTAACCGACATCCAAAAGGAGGAGGTTCTCAATTCGGCGCGTATTTTTTTTTAATGTATGTTACCGCATTTTAAAGAATTATGTTTTAAAAACATAATTCTTTAAAATTATTTCGCTTTTATATTTTCAACAACTTGAAGTTAACAACACAAGTAGTCATAGCAACCAAAATCATCTTTTCATAAAATTAGTCTTTTTATTTTCAACAAATTGAAGTCAACAACACAAGTAGTCATAGCAACCAAAGCGTTAGGTTTTTTTTTCGTTACGGAATTTCTGGTTTCGGTCTCCACGCTCAAGGCCCGCGATAGAAGCTATGCAATAGCTTAAAAACATATCGGTTTGTAAATCACGAAGATATGCGGTAACATACATTAAAAAAAATACGCGCCGAATTGAGAACCTCCTCCTTTTGGATGTCGGTTAAAAAAAAGGGATCTAATGATATATATTTTCTAGTTTCCACTACAGCTGTGCCTTTTGTGACCTCATATATACCCACCTACTGTAAAATATATAATATGTAAGCCCCTTTTTCTGAAGATATGTTATTTCAGAAATTGCATCAAAAGCAGTTTTGAACAAACCTCCACACTTTACTTAGATAAACAACAGCCTTTTAAGTAACGGACGCGGAACAGTTACAGTCTCTGATCCCAATAAATGTTTCTGTGATCAGCTTTGCTGAATGCTGTCTAGAAACCTCTCAAGTACCAATGACTAAAATTATTTTTTGGAATAACATTAATTATTATCATTTTAAGTTATGGGCCCAGTTGCACAAGACCGTTATGAGTGTTTAAACTAAATTTTGTACAACTTTCCTTCTCATGTCAACTCAGGAATTTAAAACTTAGAAGTTAGTTTTAACTTAGTTCACCGTTCACGTAACAATAAAGTATATAATAATGGTGAGGATTTCTATTCAGTTTTAGAATTTATAAAGGGGTTCAAAAAAGCCACTCAGAAAGCGACAGCATCCCACGCTCCTCAACAGGAGAGGAGTGAACGATCATCGAGGACTAACGACTAGAGCCGTTGTCCACCTCACGCTCAGGACACCGCGCCACTTCTCATCAACGTGACTAGTTGCGCGCTCACATATTGTGTATGTCTCGTGAAGAGCTTACTATAGAAATGATCCTATGAAGTAAGGTCTTGCTGAAAAAGGCCGATCGGCCTGAGGTCATTCGAACAGAAACGATCTCCTCAGCGCAATATCAAATTGAGTGCAAGGCTTATAACGCCATCTAGCGCTGATGTATGAAAATGTTTGCTGAATTGTAAACCCAACTATTGCGTGAACCGCCATCTATTTAATACTGATATTACGTTTAATATAAAAATTCTTTCCAAAAAACCGAAGTTAGAACACGGCTTAGAAGTGCAGTACCCTTCAGCATTAGGGTTGAAGAGTTGGGTCTTGGGTTTAAGTATGAAGTCGTTGCTTGACACCTAAAATATGAATTCACCATAAAAATATCGTAAATTGCTATTTTTAAGGAGTTCTGTACCCTGCAGCATCAGGGTTGAGGAGTTGGGACTCAGAGTTGAATCGTATACACGTGACTTAATACCATACTATATGAATTCACCATCAAAATTTCCTAACTCGCTACTTTTGAAGATTTCATGACCTACATCATCAGGATTGAGGATTTGGAGTCAGAATTTTTTATGGGACCACCTCGGGAGCTTCCTCTAACCACTGAAAAAAAATTTTCAAATCGGTTTAGAAACCACGGAGATATGTGGTAACATACATTTAAAAAAAATACGCGCCGGATTGAGAACCTCCTTTTTTGGAAATCGGTTAAAAATAAATTATATCTTACTGATTATTAAATCTTCTATTGGTTTTAAGTTTGATAATCATGTTAAAATATCGATTAAAGAAAAGGAAGTTCGTTGGAATTTGATGACGTCACAACTATGTATTTCATACCAATTTCCTAGAAGCGTGTTAAGTTTGATATAGAGTTGCTGATTTTATTGAGTTGATTGCCGCTTTATGTTTGGACACTGCAACAAGCAAAAGTCTACACTACACGTCCTCGGTGTAAAACATACACTAACTCGTAAATACTATAGTAGGTAATAATTATAATTATTTTGAGCAATATAAATTAAAATGTACGAGAATTTTCATCTAGAATTTCTCTTACATTTTACACCGAGATGGGCGAATGGTTGCTTTTACACTCAGTGAACAAAATGACACAAAGCATATCAGTAAGTAGAAGTTACTCTGTTCTACCGAAACAAAGAAACTGTTTCATATATAAATCCGTGTATTATTTCGCGGAGAGCTGAGGGAAGGAATTAGGTGGCCGTAACTGCGGTGCTTTGTTTGCTACGCCGGTCTACGTATTCGTAGCACCGTCTATGGTTCGTAGCAACATTTTATTTAGACGCTATTCAAAACTACCCTTTTTTGTAGAAAAAATGTATTTATTTCGAAAAAAAAAGTGATACTAAAAATCTATAATGCACTATAGGCGCCTACTAGAAACTAAATACGACTTAATTATTAAATACATGTGAGGTTATTAGTTATTTAATTTACATTTTAATGTTTTTCGTAGTTTTAATTTGAAAAAATATTGTTCTTCAACTTAAATATATTTGTGAGGTTATTTGAGTTTATCTTTCCCCAAGTTTGTTACAAGTATGAGTAAATTTTATGTAAATATTAAGTAAGTACCTAATTAGAAAAATTTTATCCGTTTTTAATTTTATTTGAAATCTGTAGTTGTAATCATGCTTCGGGCTGCAGTTATTTCTATACCTAGATACCTACTAGTAAATTAATTTTTGAAGGCCAACCGCCGAGTTTCTCACTGTTTCTTGTCGCTGGTTAAGTCATTCCGAACCAGTTGAAGATTCATCTGACAATTTAAAAGTACGGTTGAAATATTTGAAACAATCTATTATTTATATCAGCCCTCCGGTCACCTGTGGACTCTGTGAGACGAGAAGAATCCTTAAAAAAGGATCTAGCATCTTCGCCCGACGACCCCAGGGTTTCAACACCAAATGGCACAAAAATGAAATTATTACCTCGGCCAATATATAAGTTTGGCTATTCATCGGGGAAACGCAGCCAGCGTTCTGGGCACACTGCCTCATTGCAGCGGCATAGATGATATTTTTTAAGTTTAGTTTTTAGTTTTTAATTTAGATTTAATTAAGATTTTAATGTTATTATAATGTATAGATTTTTATTATAAAATTATTAAGAACTCTTATTGTTTATATCATATTTTGATTTGACAAAGTTAGCTTAGCGTTGATTTCACGTGAAACATAATACATATCTTGATAGGTATTATCATACTAGAGTCACGCTTTACATTAACATAGATAATGCCCGTGACTTCTTAATTTTGAACTGTTAAATTTTCCGGGATAGAAAGTCTATATCCTTCCCCGAGATATAATCTCTTAAGCAAATTTCGTCCAAATCGGTTGAAAAGATGGGCCGTTAAAGTGTAGCAGACAGACAGACACTCACTTTCGTACTCATTTAAGATAATATGATTATACTCAAATACGAAATATGAAGATAAGATATGAAGATATGGATTTTAAGCTTTTGATTTTAATAAGTTAACTCTTAGGGAATAAGAAAACTATTTATATGAATGTATTCATTAAAGCCGAAGTGTTTTTACGGTTTTTTGCCACCAGCTGCAACTTTCACAGGGATATCAATTTATAGCATTTTAATAGTTTTCAGTCGAGATCGAACTGAGTTAAAATTTAAAATGTTAATGACTCAAGTTTGTTTGTATTATGTTTTTATTTTATTTTAACGGGCTTGCTCTATAATGGATTAATCTTTCTGAACCAGAATATTGAATCAAACTTTGAAAATTGAAATTGTTTTGGTACCTACTTCCATTAAAATATTATACTTAGGTACACTTATTGTTTTGAGGAAAACTCTTCCAGAAGTTTTCAGTTGAAGGCACACCTCTCTTAAAAATATCTTCCTCCACGGTTGAATAGCGTCGTAAAGAAAAATTCTTTTATAAAAAATTGCCGGCAGTGAACCTACAGTTTATCTTTAGATGAGACTTTGTTTCATAACATATTCCACAACAGAGGCGCTTTATACCTGTGCAGCAGTGTTATCACTTTTTTATTCTATTCCATGTAGTAGTAGATATATTTTTAGTTATAGTAAGCGCTAAATAATATAATGTTTAAGTATTTTATTATAAAAGGTAAGGGTTCTCATTATTATCACAATAATCATTTATAGATTTACGCTAGTATTGTAAGTGTTACTCTCAAATGTAGTAAACTTGTTACCAAAGCTTTATCTACGACTGCGCTTATAGCACGTCCATCGCAAAGGATGATCGAACCGAAGCATTCTGAGAAGTCTAAATCCTTTTTAACCTCGTCACTATATTGTTAGAAGGAGAAGTGCGGCGGGTTTGTTCACCCCTCCGTCGGGAGATGTCGGTGGGGGTCGTATGGGATCGGGAGGCTGCGTCGCAGGGCGCGCGCGCGTACCCGGCCGCTTCGTCATTGCGACGGAGGCTGTCGTGTGTCGGCGCTGGTCCGTGCGAGCGTTAGTCCGCACCGCTCCGCTCCGCGAGACCTGGCCCGCGAACCGCCGCGAACACGCCCTCGGAGCCCGGGGAGACCAGTGCCTCGCGTCGCGTACCGCTGTGGACCCAGTGCCGTGACCCGCTCAGTGCATGTTCTCGTTATCCGCAGCTCACTAAACCGTATACCGAGACCGGCGACCGTGGCGCGATGTAAAGAAGCCGCGACCGTGAATCCATGTGTAAGTTGGTGCGTTGCATGTGTCAGTTTATCCGCATGGGAATAGTTGTACACCGGTAACGATTTTCAGCATGCCAGCAGCGCATCGGAGTGGCGTAAGAAATAAGAATGAATGAATAACGAATATGATAGAAACTTCCGGGACAGTTGTATTTTAACCTCTGCCCGCAGGGGATAGAGTCGCGCACGTGCGCTGTTGTCCTTTGATATAAATGAATAAGCTCTTTGCTTTCTTGTTTTTTTCCATCGGCAGCTAACAGAGGAGACAAACGGACTGGATTTAATTAACACTATTGTTAGTGTCAGACTGCTTGCAGAAAACGATTATATCTAATGTAACAGGTGTTGTCGATGTTATAGAATACGTACCTATATGGATAATGAATGTCATGATATGTTAGAAATCAATATCACAAAGATTTTTCAGAATTTTCTCACTGTATATTTTGCAGAACGATTTATGACAAAGATTTTTGTTGTGATTGCACAGCGAAAATTTACTATTTTCATTTTATTCAGTCTGCAGAATATGACAAAGCGATAACTAGGGGGCCAGCTAACCTATACTTATCTACCTGTTATCTATTGTCGATTTTGGAAATCTCGACGAATAGGTAACTTCTTCGCCAATTTTTCCATGTGTTTCATAGTCTGAATTGTTAAACATCATGTGTGTTCGTATTTTTGTGCACAAGCTCAAGCCGAAGCGTATCTTTTTTATAAAAAGCCATACACCACCACCATTTCAATATACCGGTAAGTTTTTAAAATGAAATGAAATGTCTTAATTTCTTATTATATGCTAGGACTCCGTTATGGACAAGACTGGTAAAGGTGCTTGCCAATTGCTTTTTGTTAAATAATATAACACCATTATTTTATTATAACGTATCTACTTATATTAATATTTTATGGTTAAGTACATTACAGTAGGATGCAAATGATACAATGTAGCATTTTATACTTTCCCAAATTCATCGCATTGCAGTGCACATGACAATTTGTGTGTTTTGCTGCAGAGGCGTGCATACATAAATACTTAATTACATACTTTTAGTTCATTATATTCTAAAGTCGTGGTTTGTCTATTTTGTCAGTCTAGTTAGAGGTATTGTTTGTCTATCTTTGTCTCGTTACGTGTTGGCGTTTTGGGAACATGATACTTACCTAGATTCCCAATATCTAAATGTTAGACAATGCTCTAGTCGTGTTACCCAAGTTTGTTACGTACCTATTGTTTGGCTGTGGCGTTTTCAGAACATGATACCTACGCCTAATTACAGTAGGTATTCTTAAGTTAGGATGCGGCACTGTGCACCCTGAAAATTAAATAGTGGTCCTTCTTACCTCGGATTAAAATAAAGATATTAATTGCTTGACTTTTGGTCACAAGTCTTTTTTGTCTCATTGGTGTCCAATATTCTACTTCTAGATTTTCAATTGGTGGATTTTCCGCGTTATGACTTTTTTTAATTTATTTTTTATATTTTTTTATTAGTCCTCAAAACTGACTGCAATTGTTAAGGCTAACAAAAAGCATGATACATTAAAATATAAACTATACAATTGTGTCTTCTAGATGAGGCATGGCATGCATAGAAGAGCACATTAACTACAGCGAAAAAATATTAACAAAAAAAAACAAGAAAAAAAAACTAAACTAAAAGTTATACTAACTAAACTTTACTAGCTAAATTAATGTGCAGTAAGATTGTTTTTGACAGTAGTCGTACTGTCACAGAAGATATCTATAGCGTGTCTGTTATTTGCGAGGATTGAGAAGGTACATCGGGCTGTGTTGACCTAGGTTGCTTTTTGTTTGAGGCACAGAAAATGTCTTACGATTGTTTAAGCGGCTACAGTCACGAGGCACGACAAACTTTAATCGATTGAGTAAATCTGGAGCATCAATAAAACCCTTCACCAACTTTGACAGAAAAATGACAATGATCCGCAATCTTTCTTCGGTCCTTGAGATTGCATTTTATAGTATGAGAGACGAGAGTCGTATGTGAATTATGTATTACACTTGAAGTCCTTGTATGATAGGTGGTATAGAAAACGCTTTTGTATTCGTTCGATTCTATCGGAATGAACTTGGTACCCTGGGCTCCATACCGTGCTGCAATATTCTAGGATGCTACGGACAATACTGTTAAAGACAAGAATAGGTAAACTGGGATTGTTAAATATTTTCATCTGTCTGAACACTAGTCCAGATATCTTCGATGCTTGACACGTTACGTGCTCCACATGTTGGCGAAAACACCCTGAGTCTATTACTACACCCAGGTCTCTCATACTATAAACTTCCTTAAGGGTAACATTATTATTTATCTTGAAGATGCAGTGATGCGGGTGCTTCTTTCTGGTGAATTTAATGTGAAAGCACTTTTCAATATTCAAGGACATACCATTTTTAATGCACCAAGAATACACTGCATCAATGTCATTCTGCAAAGTTTCAGTGTCAGCTTGGCTGTTAATGGTTTTGTAAATTTTCATATCATCTGCAAACATTTTGAATTTAGATTTTATATTAAGAGCCAAATCATTTATAAAAATTAAGAAAAAAGTGGGACCTAGATGAGATCCTTGAGGTACTCCTGACGGTACTTTTACCTTAAAGGACTTAAAACCATTAACAGCTACAAGCTTTCATTTTCAAATATGACTTGCACCAACGCAACAATGAGCCGTGGACTCCCATGGACTCCATTTTTAATAATAGTATATTATGGTTGACCATATCGAATGCTTTTCGAAAATCTGTGTAAATTGCATGCACCTCACCAGTAGCATCTACTATCTCAGCGATACCGGAAACGTAACTAACTAAATTAGAATTTGTGGATTTTCGCGGGCGAAATCCATGTTGATTTATATCAAGGAAAGGAGCTACATGAGAATATATTTGCTTTTGAACTAAGCTTTCTAAAACTTTACCACAAACTGATAAAATGGGCCGATAGTTAGCAACATCTTTTGAGTTGCCAGACTTATGAACTGGTGTGACATATGCAATTTTCCACTTAGCCGAAAATATGCCCGCTTGTAAAGAATAATTATTTAAAAGAGTCACTGGTTTAACTAATTAGTGAGCACATCTTTTGAGAAATATCAGGGCTAGCGGACCAGGTCCTTTAAGTGAATCTAAATTCAACAGCTGTTTGAAAACCTCATTTTCAGTAAGCAGACAATTACTGAATGATACATTGGAAATAAAGTTATTAAAGGGGGGTGAAGAGTAGCTGTTATCAACCTGACAATTACTAGACTTAACTAAAAGTGACGACATTTATATTTTAAAGTAAATATATTTTCAGGCAAAAGTTGAAATGTAAAACATACCTACATAAATGAAAAGGCTTTGGTACAACCCCTCGCGTGATAGCTCGTTGTGACTTTTGGAAAAAAGACTATTGCTTACAAAATAATGACCGTTAAGTTTTTTAGCAACAGCATGACTGGACGGAACCCTAATCTATGGACCTTCTGACTCACAGTTCACCATTCAACTACAATCGCCTTTTACATGTTCCTGTTCCGTGTTCTGTTTTTTCAGCTTTAAAGGAGGAAAAAAATCGTTTAGCTCCTGAGCCAAAGAAAATATTTTCAATAAGGAAAATAAGCGATCTAAGTTAATGTGCTTTCATAATAGCCTGTTGTTATATTATGAAACACATTAACATTATTTACACAATTTGTAATTTCCTTCTTTCACAAAAGTTAATGTGTTTTTTGCGTTTGGGATGAGATCGTAAATAATAATAGACCTTCTTTGAACATTCAATTTCGGTGGTTAGCTACAGAATAAAAAGTACTTATGGTAGGTACAGTTTATTCATAAACCGTTGAAATAAATCGTGCAAATTACGTATTTTCCTGATGCGCGTTTTATATGCGTCCCATATAAAAAAGAGGGACTTTTGTTCACTAAATGATACTTTTTATGATTGAAACAAAAACCACGAAATTAAATCGTCGTTATATTGACTATCTCTATCTATGATCAATAGAAAATTTATCTTATTCTAGTTCATAATCATACTTTGCCCACTTGGAGGATCTTTTTTCCAGAATCCCCAACTTTTTAACTTACCTACCAGCTGTCACAATTTATAATACGCACGATTATAATATTAATTAAACGTGTAACATTATTATATAGTCGTAGGATATGACCCCTATCCTATTTCTGAGTTCAAAGAAGAATGTTCCAATGAGAACTAATATAAATAATAGTAGAAAGAAATAGTTAAAATTTGATATTTAATTACAAACGAATGTGTGGTGAAGGCAAATCATTTCCACGTGGAATGGTGCCAAAGAAGCTGCATTTTCGCAATGAATTTCTGATTTGATGCGCAAAAACGAGCCAACCAATCCAACAGAATATATTTAAATCTCATTGCTTCAACAAACTGATATACTTAATATATTTTTTACCTTATGTTGAAATAGCCTTCTGGCAAACACATTTGCGATGGATAAAGAGATAAGAAAAATCTTAGCATAACTAGAAACATTTTTCAAAATTATGCGGTTATTTATAATATCTGGACAAAATCCAATATAATTCTTTTAAACAAATCAAATAAGTATGTTTAGATGGCTAAATCCCAGAAAAACTAAATGAAATATGGCAAACTTCCTATCGAAAATTAAATTACTGAGATGAAAATTATGACCAAGTTCTTTGCTAGGCTTTGGTTAGCTAGGCAGGACTTAGGACTTAGGGCTGGACCCGCTGAAGGTGACTACTTGCCAGAAATTTTTAAAAGTCCATAATTATTATATCTCCCTAAATAGTGCACCAGTTTTGATGAAACAACGACATACCTATAACGGTATAGCTATGAATACCCGAAATACACTTTTATGAACAACATTAAAATCTGATAAGTAGTTATTGCGTAGTGCGGACCACACAGGCTAATTTACTTTCTAACCGAACCTATGTGGGTGGAGTTTACTTCAAATTTTTTACCTTTTTCGATTTTCCCCTTTATTTACACACGGAAACCCATTATTCTGCGAAATTTCAAGCTTCTACGTTCACGGGAAGTGCTTCATAATTTTGATGAGTAAGTGAGCAAGTCCCGTTTTATGTAATTTTTGAACGTTTGTATCTCAAGTACCATTTAACATAGATACTTGAAACGTATAGATTGTCATTATATATATGAGCTTAACGACTGTTCTAAATTTCGTTATGTTACTACGACGTGGACTAAATTTATGATGGGGGTAAAGACAGCGTGAAATGTTTCGTATTAATGAAGGAGCTAGAAGTTTCTTGATTCTGTAAAGCACAACAACATTATAATCGTTGGCTTTACAATCATGCATTGTCGAGGCAACATCTCCTGAAGATGCTCCGGTATCAGAGTAAATGTACGTTGAGAGTAGTTTGGAAGATTTCTGTGGTGTGGTGAATATCGCGGACTATAAGTGCGGGATACACACTATACCAAATAGGTTTACCTGTTGTCGCGCATTATAGCGAACTAGAGGACGCCCGCGACTTCGTTCGCGTGGCTTAAGTTTTTTAATTCCCACAGGCACGCCTTAATTTTCCAGGCTAAAAAGAAGCCTGTGCAGTTACTCTCCAAGTACCCAACTATACCAATGCAAAAATTCACGTCGATATGTTGCTCTTTTGCGGCGTGATTGAAGGCCAAACGTCCTTTGACGTATTTGACGTCCTTGGGGATAGAAATTTCAAAAACTGTAAAATTCGTATTTCATCATTAGCGAAAGCCCACATACCAAGTTTATCGGCTATAGCAGCTTGAAAAACGACGGACCTTAACACAAACTTTCAACCCCTATTTAACCCCATTGAGGGTGGAATTTTTAAAAATGTGACACACATTCTTCTGTATTTTATCAAAAGACAAAATACCAAGTTTAAGTCTTATTCAAATCAAGTCAAGCACACCGCTGCTCAAATTGCTTAACTCTTATCCTCTTATCTGGGCAGATGCTCGATGTTTGCTTAATTTATGTATAATTGTATCGTGAATTAGGTACTTACTTTCCTAAAAAGCTCCATCGAAAACTTTACAAAAAGTTACAGACTGTCTTTTTTAATTATTTACTATGTTTAATAGGAAAGATAAACAATTATTATATTAAAATCCAAATTAAATCTAAATTAATAACTAAAAACTAACCATTAAAAATACCATCTATGCCGCTGCAATGAGGCAGTGTGCCCAGAACGCTGGCTGCGTTAGCCCGCTGAATAGCCAAACTTATATGTTGGCCGAGGTAACTGCCAGCCCTCCGGTCACCTGTAGACTCTGTGAGACGAGAAGATAGATCCTTAAAAAAGGATCTAGCATCTTCGTCCCACGACCCCAGGGTTTCAACACCAAAAGGCACAAAAATTAAATTATTTTCTATAATTTCATACTTGCCCCTCTTGGCTCTTTCTGCATTAGTGGCCGCCGCCCCCGCTGTCATGGAGGACGCCTGCAAGTGGGATAACGCTAGCGTATTCACGCATGTGGCATCCCAAACAAGCGACCTTCAACTGTCTTTATATTTTAGGGAATAAATTATAATTGATGGAATGTAATTGAAGGCCTTTTCCATTAGAAAACATGATTTATCAAAATATAAATGAAATGTACAAGCAAAGTATAAAATTAATTAACGTAAGTGTCTACTTAGTTCTTCATTATGTTTACATAGTCTGTACATAAATATTAGCAACCAAAGTAAAAAGTGGAACAGATTTCGTTATTTTCCAATTGATTCCAGGCTAAGCGGTCTCAATACCAAAAGTACCTGAGGTAAGGAATTAGGATATCTCTATAGAAACTGACTTGTCGGTTTCGGAACTGCTGATGACGAAGTCCCGGGTTCGATACTTGGTCATCATTAAAGTATCGGGTTTTTCTGGAAAAAAGTCTCAGTACTAGCTTCAATTTAAGATATTGGCGGTGTTTCACCGCCCAGTTTCAGAGAGCATGTATAGTCGTCCTATCCGGTCGGCAGGACATTATTACTATTATTGAGAAAATAAGCGCCTATTTCTAAGAAGTCATCGTTTTAATCTTGTATTTTCTAGTACGAAGTCTGGGTAATATTAAAGTTATAAAAGCTTTCCGTTGCAATAATAATATTACCTCTACCTTATACCAAGTTTACGGAGAAAATACGAGAGGACTTATCTGAATAAACAAAATAAATGAAAACATATGCACAAAGTGGTATTAACTACGGCTAGTTGCGGGACGCTAAAAAGCTTTTACGAACCGTGTAGCACTGGTTTGTCGTAAGCTGGTTATTTAAATGGAATATAGGTTTGCCCAAGCGTTGAGTAGAACTGAGACCACTTTTAGTACTTATTCATCTAGCCTTCTTAAAAGTGCTCTTTTCAAATTGCAATAAGGTTAAAAGATAGTAATATGAATATGACAAATACCGTTCTAATATGCTACCTATTATAATATTGAATTCTTGTTTCGGACAAAAAAGAATTAATACTTAATAGCATAGTTTAGTAATTATCATATTAATGGCAATAGAAAACATATTTCAATTTTCATTCATTGCGTCAGCGGTTAGAGTCAGTAAAGCGAAATCCTGAAAGCTCAGGTTTTCGCTATGGAATATCAAATAAAGCTTCCAAAGTAATCTTCCGTTTTTACAAAATAAATATATCTTCATTGACGACTCCCAAATGTGAGTAGGTAGATTATATATTTTTGAAGTGAAAACTCCTTTAGGCGCGTTGAGCACTTTTTGGTAGGGGGTAAAAATGTAGATTCGCGTGACCGTGACCGACATGCTCGCGAACAGCGACATGCTCAAATTAAACTTTAATGCCTCAGTGTTAAGGTTTATATTTTAATAAATTTAATTAAAATTAAAAAAAAAAGAAAAAAAATCTTACAAAAATCTTACAAATTTAATACACCATTCGTTTAAGGAAAGCCTAGGAAAGTGCAAGATCTTTATAGATCAGCGGTCTAGAAGGTTAAAAATTGAAATTGCCCTGATGATTGCCAATCTTGTACCTAAACATTTGGCACTTAAAGAAGAGATACCTAACTACCTACCTGTAGTATATACTTTGGTTTGTAGAAAAATATCTGATTCAAGAATAAACCACAGCAGACGTTAACACAGCTTTACTCATAGGTAACTATAGACAGGGAGTGGGTGCAGCAAAGCTTTTAGCGAACGTGTATACGCTGGTCGACCATAAGCCGGTTATACAAATGGAATATTGGTTCGCAGAAGCGTAGTGGATAGAACAAGGAACCGAGTTGAGCCACCTTTTAACGTCTTGTAATGTAATTTCAAGCAACTTGACGCATTTGTGTTTATTGTTTAGAGGAGGTACAATTGGGAGTCCGGCAACTTTTTTCCAAACGTCAAAACGCGTCCTTCCACCAACACCACTATAGCCCAGTAACCAGTTAGATATTTTTTTAAAGCGTTTATTACAAGTGGTTGCAAATAAATGGCAGCTTTTGTAGATGTACCTACGTACATGTACATGTGCGTGACGTACCTACCCGTAGATCGGAACTCTGAAATTTCAAATGTTTGCAGATCAATATTGTCAATCTATCATGTTTGGTCATCCGGCGATAGTCATAGATTGGTATTTGAATTGGGTTTGTGCGCTCGTGGATTTAAAAAATTTGCATATATTTTGCATATGAGTTTTGATAAAATGTAACGTGTACAGTTCGCGCGCGAGTTGAATGCAGAGTAAATGTATGTGTCACCATACATTTACTCTGCATTCAAATCAAAATATACCTATAACGTTAATTCAGTCTGTGACTTCGCGTGAGTTAAGAATCCATACTAATATTATGAATGCGAAAGTGTGTCTGTTTGTCTGTCTGTCTGCTACGATTTCATGGCCCATCTGTTCAACCGATTTTGATGAAATTTGGTTAGAGATGGGTTGTATTCCCGGGAAGGATATAAGCTACTTTTTATCCCGGAAAATTCAAGAGTTCCCGCGGGAATCAAAAATATTTATCTCTTCAGCCGATTTTGATGAAATTTGGCATAGGTTTTTACAAAAAACCTTAATCCACGCGGACGAAGTCACGGGAATCATCTAGTTTTAATATAAATTCTTTGTAACAAGGATACAGAGTATTCTATATTAGCATACCTAGCTTTATTTCACTCATGGATACAATCTTGTTAATTTTCGTCAAAATGGACTGTCGATTGAAAAAGATGATATGTTATAAATAATTTAATAAGTACATATTAATAAATAAATAGGTGAACTTCATTCGGTTCAATTGATACGAAACTTATTAATTTACTTGTTCGCTAAAAGTTAATTAAGTATATCAGTACGTTTTAAAGAGATTCATTATGATTTATCAGAAGGAGAATTCGGTAGAAACTAGCAAAGTTACTTACTCTTTTAAATAAAGATTATACTTTAGATATTACGTTTGTGTAGGTATACCGTTCATTGTACTGATTCTATTAAACTTTTCAAGGTACCTAAAGCTTCAGTATAAAAATGCGTGGGTGTCTTTTAGCCTGATAAAAATAGCCGGCAATTTGGACATGAATTAGCAAATTTCAGGAAAAACCAATGGAAGCGTTTAAGGATTAAGTAGATGTTTCAGCGATGACAATAAATGGTTATCGTTGGCCGTGTGACGCACATCTATTACACTGGGAATTTCAAAAGTTCCATATTTCCCAAACCAAAGTTTTTCTGTCTGCATCGTATTACTCATTGATGGGAGTCGTGATTCTATTATCAACATTTAACGCAAGGAAGCAGGCTTTCTTGGATTACGATCCAAGAATGGAATCTAGCTTCTATTCTTCATATTCACGGTATCACCATTTTCTTTAAAACTACCATTCTGTTCTGAAATGAAATGATTTATTTCACGTAGGACAACTTGTGCCATTTATGAAATGTTATAATTCTACCACCGGTTCGGAAAACAGTTCTACTGAGAAGAACCGGCAAGCAACTCAGCAGCAGCTCTTTTTAAAAAGAAAAAAAGAATTTTACAACATGTAGATATTAATACACTAAACATACGTAATGTAACAAGAATTACATTGACTTGTGGGATGCCGAATGTGATGCCGAAAGGCCAATTTCTTTTTTGCCTGAATTTATGGTATTTTTGCTGCGTCAGTGGATTTTGGCCTATAGCGGAAGAGTGTTGACTTAGAGGGGATTGCGTTCGTTACACTGTGGCAATCATTTTTAAGCAATAAAGACCCTTGGTTACGTTTACGGCCTGAGGAGAATTTAGGTTGGTCATATAAATAAAGTTCCACATGGTTCCACAGGATATATTGGCAGCACTGATTTTATTTGACTGAAGCTTGACGAAGCTTTTGTCTACATGTAACGATTTTGGCGACTTCTCAAATTTCTTTTGTTTGAAATATTATACAACATAACGATATGGTTTTATCAGGCCAGACAAAGTATTCTCAAAGCAAAACAACAATGTTTTGGTTGTGTGAGCTTGTTTCTTTACTTGAATAGATACTTGACCTGTCTGATCAAGAATTTCAAATTCATGTTTACTAGAACTAAAAGGTACACAGGTTCGTTTCTTCAAAATATGGTTTATAAAGGTGATCGCGTAATAAAAGATGACTCGCAAGACTGCAGCCGGTGCATGCAATATATTTTTCAATACTTAATCGGCCGCAGAGGCGTTGAACCTCTATTCATGTATGTATATATAATTTACGGCGCACCTTTACTTTAAATTTAACTCGCATTGCCAATACTGAATAATATGCCTGATAGCAGCTCTAACAGTGGATCCTGAATAACTTGGATCCAATGATTCTTTTTCCTTTCGGATTGTGTATAGACCCTAATGACCGTTACGACGTCACCGGAGTTGAACGAGCGCCTAGAAGCTTTGCCAAGAGTAGGGCTTGACGAAATCGAGAAGGCAACGTCTTCCTAAGGGCGCCTTCTATGACGCCCGGACTTCAGCTTAGGATTAGGGGCGCATGGGTTTATTGTTAGATCTGATAGTCTGTACGTCCCCGAGGCCGTGGTAAGAAGCGACGTCCTTCCGGACACCCGTTTTCTTAACGGGTACCTCGTCTTCGTCGGCGAAGACGTTGAGGAGGTCGTTAGCGATCTCTTTTATAGATCCCTACTTCAAATGGTTCATAAAAAATATCTCGTCTCTTTGATAAATGTTAGGGGTGCTAACAGTGAGCCGTAGACCGTAATAAAAGTTGGGGAATTTCATCTATGTAGAGTCTCGTAGTCGATCATAACGAAGATAATGAATTACTTGCTCAATTTTAATACAAAACTGGCTGTTTATTTTGAAGCGCTTTTAGTCATTAACATTAACTAAACTCAATTACTTAAAGTTATCTGACTGAAAATTTAGTTTCCCAATCAACCCCGACGCATGGTTTTCGTCTAACAAAGTTACCGACAACTTTATTCTAATAATTTGTTCCCACTTACAAGCGAAAATTATGGAAAGTCTTCGAAGAGTTAATAATTCATGAGTTCACCTGCCTCTCAACTTGGTAACTCTCCATGAAAATAGCGGTTTAAGCTTCGAGCCCTCTGCTTAGAGGGATCCTTTGTACTGCATTTGGACATTAATGGGCAGCT
The DNA here is from genome assembly GCA_963932025.1 of Erebia epiphron. Lineage (NCBI taxonomy): Eukaryota > Metazoa > Arthropoda > Insecta > Lepidoptera > Nymphalidae > Erebia > Erebia epiphron. Next base: position 13,071,349 of record OZ009956.1, on the reverse strand, counting down.
TATAAAAATTTATAAGCTATCACGGCAACTTCTTTTAACAGAATTTAGTTGTTCTTTTTTGAAACGCATGGGCTCTTGGCGCCCTACGTATCCTAGTAGTTAATACAAAAGGTAAGTAAAGTACCTACCTTTTGTAATTTTTTACAATTTACAAAGAGGTTTGTTGGCCAGTGACTATTGCCAGTGAGTCTCAGGGACGCTTTGTTGGTCTGTACCTGGTCCTGGATTGGATGCCATGCAGGCGTACCTACATTGTATATACCTAATACACCGAGTGATTCATACTTCGGAAAGAAGCGTTTAAGTTGTTATTTGGTCAAATTTATCTGCCGCAAGGCCCTTCTGTTTAGTGCTAATTTATAGCGGCTATGCCTTTATTTTCCTGTAAGATTTACAAAATTATATATCAAACTCAATTTTTTTTACAGACTTATTACCTACCTAGAAACTATGCGGCTTTCTTAAATAAAATAAAATTGTAGTAAAAAGTATTTAGAAGAAGCTCTTTCATAATATTATGATATGCCACTTGAACTGACAGGAGTATCCCCATTCCCCACATTAAAATTTCGGCATCTTTTACAACGAAAATAAAAATATTGTACTTAAAAATTTCAATAAGGCAAGAATTATTTCCCTAATTGAGAATTGACATGGACAAAGTTGTACGCAACGCAGACCAATTTTTTTTTAAAAACAACTCAAAGCCTTCATAGAATATTGTGACAAGCGTCCAAGCGCCCCACGCTTCCTCCGTATTTTGTTTTCAGTACCTATAATAATTATGTCAATGTAATGTTATAGTACGTATCAAAAAGACTCATCTCCATTCCTTTTGAACCTAAGTGTGCCATTTTTAGGGTTCCGTGGCCAAATTTGGCAAAAACGGAACCCTTATATATTCGTCATGTCTGTCTGTCTGTCTGTCCGTCCGTATGTCACAGCCACTTTTTTCCGAAACTATAAGAACTATACTGTTGAAACTTGGTAAGTAGATGTATTCTGTGAACCGCATTAAGATTTTCTCACAAAAATTGGAAAAAAGAACAATAAATTTTGGGGGTTCCCCATACTTAGAACTGAAACTCAAAAATTATTTTTTCATCTAACCCATAGGAATCTATGGATAGGTATTCAAAAATGATATTGAGGTTTGTAATATCATTTTTTTCTAAACTGAATAGTTTGCGCGAGAGACACTTCCAAAGTGGTAAAATGTGTGCCCCCCCCCCCCCGTAACTTCTAAAATAAGAGAATGATAAAACTAAAAAAAATATATGATGTACATTACCATGCAAACTTCCACCGAAAATTGGTTTGAACGAGATCTAGTAAGTAGTTTTTTTTAATACGTCATAAATCGTAAACCGCAATTTACTTTTCATTCAATCAACTCAAATATTTAAAAAAAACATTTCATTTAAAACTTACTACAGGTTTGTACGGAACCCTCGGTGCGCGAGTCCGACTCGCACTTGGCCGGTTTTTATCATTTTAGTACGGAACTATCAAAAGAAGACGACGTATAATATCACCAAATGTTATGAACACGGAGAGAGGGTGGGTTCATATCGCGTCGTGCCGCCTTTAAAACGTCAGGCGAATATTTCGCATGGGTCGAAAGTACCTAACCGCGTCTTTTTAGACTGGCCGACAGTTTTGGCTCTGTCCACTCCATGGAGCTGGAATTGCTGAAATATTTTTAATGTTCGTGCCTCCGTTGCGAAATGCTCCTCGTTACATTTTATCTTACACTAAATGATGCCCGCGACTTCGTCCGCGTGGATTGATGTTTTTTGATTCCCGCGGGAACTCTTCAATTTTCCGGGATAAAAAGTAGCCTATGTCCTTCCCCGGGATGTAACCTATCTCTGTACCAAATTTCATCAAAATTGGTTGAGAAGTTGGGGCGTGAAAGCGTAGCAGACAGACAGACAGACAGACACACTTTTGCATTTATAATATGTATTAGTAAGGATTTTTTAAAATACAAAACAAACATACTGCTATAATTTTTGCCTGCGTATTTTCCAATTCAGCAACTTGGTGCAGGAAAATGTTCTCTTGCCCAATGATTTCTACAGGGTATCGTACTAGAACTATTAATTAACATAGTGTTTGGAACGTCTTACTGACGCCTTTTAAAAAACCCTCGGCTATTTTTAAAGTATCTACGAGTAGCAACATGTTTGAAATTTTTCAGAGAGCGCATTAAAATGTAAGTTCACGTAGAACTTAATCTAACGGGAAATCGTATTCGGTATCTTTCGCATCGTGAATTTGTGAAAAAAACCAATTTAAGATACAGTTCTAAATTATAAATAGCGAGGATATGTTGTGGACAGCGACAGAGTAATAATAAATATATATCGACCGGGCTGCGGCATACTGCTCCCATTTTAGCGTCGGTTTATATCCCGCAGAGTGCGCCGCTATTCTTGACCGACTAAGAATATAATGTGTACGTAACGCTTTGATATGGCACAGCTTAATATTATCTTGAACTTTGAGATTTTATCATTATGTGTTTTATTTCGAGTCTGCGTACTTATAGCTAAAAAAAACAATATTTTTACTCAATTCTGCTACGAAAGGTTTACTTACCATTAGGTAGGTATGCTATCGGTTTTTTTTAAATTTCCAAGTACTTACATCATTCGACTCGCTTATGTGAAGTATTTGGCTTCGTTGTAGCGTTTTCTACAGGAGAGAAATGTATTGAGTTTGGTATTAAATGAAAGGGGTCTAATTATAGCTCCTATAATTTCCTAGGATAGCGGTCCCGCTGTAAAGCTTCGAATGAAGTCACTGAAAATGCCTTTTGAAACAAGATGAAGATGAGGTTTAATTATTGAGGTAATTTTCCGCTGCCGGTGTCAAAAGATGCCCTTTTGGTGGTATGGTGACATAGTAAGACTTCTGCAGTAATTTTGAAAATAATAGTTTATGAAATTAAGTACCTACTGGACGGTTCATAACGTGATTAGTTCATTTTTCTTTTGTTGCTATCGTTAGCAAAAGCGATAGAGTTCCTTGCTTGTAAAAGCACCGCCAAATTACTGACCCGCCACTTTTAAGCGACAATTATGGGAAGTCTTAGAAGTGTAATAAGTAATTCATGAGATCCACCTTCCTCTCCACTTACGTAACTATCCATAAAACTGGAGATTTAAGCTTCGAGTCCTATCCCCTATTGATGGAAACTTTGTAGTGCATTTGGATAGCATTTTTGAAAAATTTTAAAAGCTCTCATTATAAGCTTATAAATGTCACCGTAAGATTGCAAAAACCGTTAGATTGTATTCTAACTAGCGATATTGTAAACTGTCGACAGACGGTGACTTATATAAATACCCCATAACAAAAATGTATTTTGAACAGTAATATTTTCTTTTTTTTTAGTACGCATGAATAGTAGGTACTAGGTAGGTCCTTGGGCTCTACTTATCTCAAGAGTATTTTTTTCGATTCTGAAAGGTATTGTAATTCTTTTAAAATTACATAAACAGGTGCGCTTTGTAGGTCTGTGGTTGGCCTATCACGGAAATCGCGCCCTAATAGCTAGCCCTATGAGGCAGTCAATGAGAGTAACCTAACCTAAAAGGCTAATGTTTGGCGCAGGCGCAGGGCGGTGAGTGGAGGCGCGCGCGGGAGAGATGGCTGCGCCGGCCAGCTGATAGCATGCGGGCGGCGGCGCGCCGGCCCGCCCCGACCTAGCCGATCACACCACGGGCGCCACATACACGGGTAAGTACTTTTTTAAATCCAGTAGGTACTAATACTTACAAAATCAGTGTATCTATATCATCATCATCACTACAGCCTATTAACGTCCCACTGCTGGGCACAGGCCTCCACTCTCATAGGAGAGCGGGAATTAGAGCTTAGACCAACCACGCTGCTCCAATGCGGGTTGGCGGGCTTTAACGATTATTATCATGTTAGTGATAATAACCGGGACCGACGGCTTAACGTGCTCTCCGAGGCACGGGGGTGAAACACCACCAACTTCCAACTCCGGGCTGGCACTGAGAATTTCTTAATTGAAAAACCCAATACCTAACTTTTATGCCCGACCGGGAATCGAACCCAGGACCTCGATGACCAACTAGAACCACTAGACCAACGAGGCAGTCATATCTATATAGTCTATACTAATATTATGAATGCGAAAGTTTGGATAGATGGATAGATGGATGGATGTTTTATTTTTCCACTACAAGTAAACCCTTGACTGCGATCTCACCCGATGGTTAGTGATGATAGCGGGCTAACCTGTTAGGGGCATGGTATTTTTAATAAAACCCATACCCCTATTCGGTTACTATCCTATCGTACCGGAACGCTAAATCGCTTGGCGGCACGTTTTTGCTGGATGGATATTTGTTAATCAATCACGCCAGAACGGCTGAACGGATCTGCATGAAATTTGGCATAGAGATAGATTATAGTCTAGAATAGCACATAGGCTACTTTTTATCCCGGAAAATTAAGAAGTTCCCGCGGGAACCAAAAACCTTAATCCACGTGGACGAAGTCGTGGGCATCAGCTAGTTCAAAATATGTCTAAAATCAACAGGTGTGACGTATATGATGATATACGTCACACCTATTTCACACGACTCAGTCGATTGCGATTGTTAAGTGACGTTGAGCCAAGCCGGTAACTAATGGGTGACCGAATTTGGATGTTTAAATTTTTCCTTTTCGATTCCTTCTGAGATAAGACTCGTGCTCGGTAATGAGACGCTAATGGGTTGTAAATGAAATGATGAGGATGGTATTTGTTTCTATCCTGTTTGTTAGTTGTTTACCGTCAAACATGACCTATTTTTTCGATGAAAATGAGACCACATCCGTAATATGATATGAATTTTCCGATATGGATACACCCAAATCTTATAATAATAATAGAACAAAATCGGGGCTGAGTAAATACTTGTATAGCTGATTAAACCCATCGCAGCTGCACCCTTTGATAATTTATTCATAGAAATTCCTGCTAAAGCTTTTGTCACTGCGCACCTCAGCTTATTAGTCGTATAATTAAACGGTGGTATTCTAATTAGGCTTGGGCTCGACAGTATAGTAAAACTACCTTTCACAAAAGTTAAGAACGGTCCCCCGCGTGCGATAGTGTGAACAATTTAAATCAGGAATCATACTTAATATTATAAATGCGAAATTGTGTTTGTTTGTTGGTTTATTGGTTTGTTGGTTTGTCCTTCAATCACGCCGCAACGGAGCAACGGATCGACGTGATTTTTGACATGGGTTTAGTAGAGGACGTGGAGATCGACATAGGTTAGTTTTTATCCTAGAAAATTAGGGAGTTCCTACTTCGCGGCAATCAAAAAACTTTAACCACGCGGAGTCACGGGCAACAGCTAGTAATAGAATTATATGGAGTTTGAATCGGTAGGGAGTCGACAGGAAGAACATGCAAGAAATTCGGTGGTTGCTATTTTGAAACAAAAAAATATTTTAAAGTTTTTAATATTTATTTAGGTTGAATCTCAGAAATAAATAGAATTTCGGCGTAGTTAAATCATATATAATTGGATTTGATAGTTCTATTTAATAACTTAACGAGTGGGTAATACCTGCTATAAATCGCGTAATTTTATTTCATGCTTATTCTTCAGTACTTTCTCGAGATTACTTATAAAACGTATTACAAAAAGCGAAAAATTTGCCAAACAGCAAACTTATTTACTGCCCAATTTTTAAATAATGAACGGTATTGTACTTTATGTATATCAAACAGAAAGTTAATCTTTGAATTCGCTGAAAATTGGCGTAGCAACTGAGGATTCCCACCCCTGTATGCATGAATAAGTAAAGGCCTTGAACAGGGCGCAAGAAAATGGGCGATTTGCAGGCTATTTCGTAAAAAGAGTTCCGCTGTGCATGACAGGCGGTCGCGTTTGCACACCAGTGCCCCCTCAAACCGTTCATAAAAGGCTCATTTTTAGAGTTGACCTATTCTGTTGCGGTCAAAGAAATGCATGCTATAAGGGAACTACTTTCATTGGTTACAGTGCCTTTAACGGAAATGAGTTTAAATAAAGATTTCAAATCTAAATAGTTTCTCTTTCGGTCGGTCCGATATAAGCAGACAGCCTATCGCGGCTAATCTTCAAAATGGCAGGATCTTTTATGCCAGGGCTTTCACAAGAACTATACCAACAAATAATATGGTCGTATTTACTTTTATATCCCGAGAAACCAAAGGGGTCCTATAGGGGTTTTTTAAAAACCTTAATCCACGCGGATGAAGTCGCGGGCAATTGCTTGTACATCTTAATTTGTGTTGTCTCGCCGCAACGTGCTTATGTGTTTTGGTAAATCAATTCCTACGCTCCTAGAAATTTGGCATAGATGCCGCCAACTCCCGCACTTTCATGGATAAATGCCAAAAAGGCCTTGAGCAGGGCTCAAGAAAATAGGGGATTTGCAGACTATTTCGTTAAAAGGGCCCGTTTTGTGCGCCAATTGGCCGTGTATTTGTACAGGACTGAATGTTCCGCTGAAAATTCATAGTAAATTACACGCTTCAATGCCGATGCAATTAACTATAATGAATATTCTTATTTACTTTTCTGTGTGCGTGTGTACGTGCTCCTTTTTTTGCTGTGACTTCATTTTTATTAACTGCTGCTGTGTCGTGTATGTGGTTTGAGTATCAAATTATGTGTAGTATAGTAGGTACGTATTATAACTATTAGTTAGGTAGGTGTATAGGTTAGGTTAGGATACAAGATATAATATCATGTCCCAAACATTAAACGTACGTACTAATTGTTATAGTTACGTAAAGTAACTATAAAAATAAAGGTATATAATGTTTTATTCAATTTATTTGTGTAATGTAAATATTCAAACGTCCAATACATTAAAATTCTACATCAATGGTCCAATATGTTGAAATACCACAATATTGTTGTATATCGAGAACATGATCAGCTGGCACATGACGTGACAGGTGCCAGCTAAAATGTTATTTACTTAGGTACAACATTACATTGGTATAACATTTTCCTATTATATTGCTGCCATTTTTTTTTCGTTTTTCACTGCTAGCACAGTGAGTTTACGATTATTTTAAATTCATTAGGATAAAGATTGGATACGGAAATCTATTTGTTCATTCGATTTCACGGATTTAAAAAAAAGCAGTTATCGTGTGCTGTTGTCCTTGTTCATTAAGAAGTTCCATACTTAATTTCTGGAAATGTTTATCAGATCTTCTCCTAAGGAACATAACATTTTGGTACTTCGAAGGTGATATTCTAAACCAGTAGTAGATTAAATTGACGATTTAAAGATTCGATTGTAACAGCTTATTTAAATGAAAAATCTTCTGACTTTATCACAGACTAGAGAACGCCCGCGACTTCGTTAGCGTGGCTAAAGTTTTTGAATTTCCACAGGCATGCCTTAATTTTCCGGGCTTAAATAAAGCCTGTGTCACTCTCCAATTATCCAACTATACCCATGCAAAAAATCACGTCGATCCGATGCTCCATTGCGGCGTGATTGAAGGACAAACTCTCTATTTGACGTCCTAGGGGAAAGAAATGTCAAAACCTGTAAAATCCGTATTTCATAATTAGCAGAAGTCCAAATACCAAGTTTCATGGCTATAACAGCTTGAAAAACGACGGACTTTCATACAAACTTTCAACCCCAATTTAACCCTACTGAGGGTGGAATTTTTAAAAATGTGACACATCTTTATGTGACAAAAGCCAGAATACCAAGTTTCGTAGATTTAACTTGAAAAATACCATATCTTGTTAAATAAAGGAATTTCATACAAACTTTCATCCCCTATTTCAACTCTTTGGAAGTAGAATTTTCATGCAAATGGCGAATCACGTATTTCTTTATTTTAAACCAGAAGCCCAAATACCAACTTTCATGGCTATTACTTGAAAAATAAAGGACTTTCATCCAGTATTTCACCCCTCTGGGGGTTGAATTTTCAAAAACTGAAACGTGAAACACGTAATATTTCTTCATTTTTAACCCGCAGCTCATATATCAAGTTTCATGGCTATAACTTGAGAAATGAAGGACATTCATACAAACTTTCAACCCCTATTTACCCCTTTGGGGGTAGAGTTTTGAAAAACGGTGACAAACTAACTTCTTTATTTTTTACCGAAAACCAAAATACCAAGTTTCGTTGATATAACTTGAAAAATATCTTGAGAAATGAAGGCCTTTCATATCAAGTTTCATCCCCTATTTCACCCCTTTGGGGGTCTAATTTTCAAAAACTGTGAAACACGTGTTTCTTCATTTTCAACTCGCAACTCAAACATATATATACCAAGTTTTATGGCTATAAGTTGAAAAACGACGGACTTTCATACAAACTTTCAACCCCTATTTTACCCCTTTGGAGGTGGAATTTCGCAAAATCCTTTCTTAGTGGCTACTTGGTCTTCACAAAAAACACATTCTCCAAATTTCATGTCTCTAGGACCAGCGGTTTAGGCTCAGTGCGTTGATATATAAGTCAGTCAGTCAGGCCTTTGAATTTTATATATATAGATTGGAGAGGTATGGAGCTCCTTTTTTTGAAGTTTTTTAAAAACATATTGAAAAACGAAACTAAACATAAATAAATATTTTTAGAACATCGACCATATTCGATTCGGATTTGTTGCGGCGCGTCGGTTGCGTAGACCGTCGACGACGCCAGGGAACTTGTCCCGCAAAAGTTGACGGAAACGCTCGGGCCACGGAGTGAGCGGGCGGGCAAAAATCGGGACCCATCTGCCGGTACTCGTCGATGTTGCGCTGGTAGGCGTCCCGTCCTGTGCACCCCGGTCGTGCACCTCTACTGTGACAGTAGAGTAGATAGTAGTGTGAAGACTTGAGGTACTAGACTAGGTACTGAGAAATAAAAGAGTTATTTTCCGTACTAGTGCTGAGGGTTGACTGACTAGCATTCGTTCTATCGGGAATATTTATACCAAATCATTACGTCAACGGAATATTCCCGAACGCTAATGAGTGCAACCACTTCGAGACCCTTTATTTCGTAAATTTCTAGTAACTCATTATCTTAAAAACAAAGTTGACAAAAAAAAAAACAATAAATTTTACCTATTTCTAAAGTCAACACATAAAAACATATTTCTAGTAAGATCTTAACTCTCGAAAGCTGTTGAACAAAGACCATATCCCTTTTGTAATTGTTTTTTGCCGCCGGGCGCCTATGGCCATTTGTAAAAAATCCAACCCGGTGCGACGTCCGCCACTTGAAATTCCCTGAATGAATTCTTTTGATTGCACATTTGGTCTTCATCTAGAACGTCCAACGCATTCGAGAAATAATTTTAATCTAGTCGCCAACATTCTCCCCCTTGTGCGCAGCACCAATCTTCTGACATGGCGATGCTATCAGCTAGACTGAAAAGGGGTCGTGTCAGCACTCCTCCTCCTTCGTCTTCCTCATATTTTGCTGTGTGAGTTGCTTTACGTCCACACGACCATTCCTGCTTGTCTGTTAGTGCATAAGCTCCACTCTTGTCTAGTTGCTTGTTGAGGAATGGCGTCATCAAGATAAGATCAGCTGATTCTTCATTTTCCCTTGCATCAGCGTAGTCATGCCAACGGAACTTCAGGTACGCTGGTAACATCTCAAAAAAATTTCTCATTGTTACTGTATAGCACAAGTACTGAGATTTCTGAAGATCTTGTCTGTTTGAGTTCCAATTGTATATCCCACTCGCAAAGGTACAATTGTCTTGAGCCGTTGCTGCAATCTGAAGGAGTGCCTTATTTCTGACTTGTTCTTTCATCAAAAGTAAATCTGGCCTTTCATAGAGACGCTGAAGAGCTTTCCTTACTTGGACTGGAGTGGCGTCTGAATATAAAAAGTTCTTGACAGCTTTTCCCGCCACTCTTTCTATGGCTCTTCGAAATCTTGTCGTATTCTGTGTCTCTTCTAATGGACGCGTCTTGATATAGTTCTGAACTTGCAATTTCCTGTCTGCAAATTCATTTTCCAAATTGTACTCCGAAACTGAATCTTCAGTTCTTTGCTCTTCAAGTACAGCACCTTCAAGCTTCTGGACCTGGATCGTATTCATCAGGGACTGTTCGGTCTTCACGATCCTTTCCATTTCTTTCTTTCCGTCCTTTTCTTGAAGGTCTAATTCTGGAAGGATGTTATGTTTCATATCTTCCATGGGTGACGTCTGGATGCAGTTCTGAACATGTGATGTTCTATCTTGTTGTTCGTTTTCCAGATCGTCTTCTGAAGCTAAAGCTTCCATTTTCCGTTTCTCGAGTCTGATTCGTACCAGATTAGCTTCTGCTTCGATGCGCTGCAGCTCCAATCGAGCCAGCTTTTCCTTTATTTCTAACTCGCGCAGTCTGGCAGATCTCGAGATTCGAACTGAATTGACTGTTGCACGAGTAGAACCCCCTGGTATTAGAGTCGCCAGAGAACTATTCCGGTTCTTCTGCTCAGCCATCTTCAGTGGGTTGAGTCGATCACCCGTTTCTATCGACCTCGTCTTCGTCTCGGTGGTTCCTGGAGATTCTCTTATTGAAGTCTTCGGAGAAATATTCAGTGCTGTAGCTTCCAAATTCATCTCTGAGGCGGACCCCTGTGATCTGGTTCGCTCGCTCAACTGTTCCGTGTGCTGCGATGCACTTGAGCTTGCGCCTAAGGGCACACCTTTTTCCTTCTGGGACCTGGTGAGAGGCATGTCTCTTGATCCCCGTTCGTAGATACAGCTTTCAGAATTCTTCAATAGTTCCAGAAATCCGTGTCCGGGATCCGGCTCGAAGGACCATCTGTTGAGGCGCGTCGGTTGCGTAGACCGTCGACGACGCCAGGGAACTTGTCCCGCAAAAAAGGTGACGGAAACGCTCGGGCCACGGAGTGAGCGGGCGGGGAAAAATCGGGACCCGTCCGCCGGTACTCGTCGATGTTGCGCTGGTAGGCGTCCCGTCCTGTGCACCCCGGTCGTGCACCTCTACCGTGACAGTAGAGTAGTAGTAGTATGAAGACTTGAGGTACTAGACTAGGTACTGAGAAATAAAAGAGTTATTTTCCGTACTAGTGCTGAGGGTTGACTGACTAGCATTCGTTCTATCGGGAATATTTATACCAAATCATTACGTCAACGGAATATTCCCGAACGCTAATGAGTGCAACCACTTCGAGACCCTTTATTTCGTAAATTTCTAGTAACTCATTATCTTAAAAACAAAGTTGACAAAAAAAAAAACAATAAATTTTACCTATTTCTAAAGTCAACACATAAAAACATATTTCTAGTAAGATCTTAACTCTCGAAAGCTGTTGAACAAAGACCATATCCCTTTTGTAATTGTTTTTTGCCGCCGGGCGCCTATGGCCATTTGTAAAAAATCCAACCCGGTGCGACGTCCGCCACTTGAAATTCCCTGAATGAATTCTTTTGATTGCACATTTGGTCTTCATCTAGAACGTTCAACGCATTCGAGAAATAATTTTAATCTAGTCGCCAACAGGATTTGTACACAAACTTCCAATATGTGCCATTGGAATGGTAGGGAAATGTACACGTGTGACAGGTAGCGGCTAAATTGCTATTTACATAATATGCTTTTGCCGGTGTATTACATAACAATTCCCTCTTATATTTATGGTATTTTTATATTACATTTTATTTTTTAACCGCAAATAAACCTATTTAAATACATTTTTTTTTAAATTTGAAAGCGTATTTCATTAATATGGTTCTTAGCTATGAATTGTGAACATTTGTTTAGCAATTTGAAGATTATCAACTTAGAACCTAAGTCGTACCTATGTGAACTAAGTTTGCAATTGCGAATATTTAATCATTTAATTTCAGCCAAGCTTATTTAACTAGGAAATCTTAATAAGCTAAGACGTTATGTAAAAAATCATGACATTTTACTCAGCCAGCTCAGCTCAGTCAGCTAGGACCGAGTTAACTAAGGCCTAAGAATACCACTCTTACTGCACGCGCAAACTTTGTGTTGAGACAACCTGACTTCTCATGGCCATCACGAATTGAATTTATTATGAGTAGGCTTTAATAATGTCCAAAATGCAACACTTCAAGAGAAAAAGGGTACATAAGGTACACGCCGGCCCTCATAAAGTACATATGTTTACGACCGACGCCTTCACGTGGTGCTTTCCTCTCGTAAAATGGAAATAGGCTCGGCGCGTTCGTACTCCGTACGCTTCACTTGTAATTTGACGTGTTAGGGAATTTTACATTGATTAAAGTGTCCACATGCGACCTAATTTTTCACCTTAAGATGTTTAATGTAAGGTACAAAATTAGACGTCGATGGATTTTTATATTGCTCGTCCGGTTTTGGAGGTACCTAGATTCTTGAAAGCAATGGTAATTTTTTGAGTTTGCCAGCGAATCCTTCCGTCATGTCTGGCGTTGCATCGGAGCGTCAATGCTATTTTCGCTAGGTATTTCAAATCGATCCAATTCAATTAGTAAAATTATTTTAAAAGTGGAAAGTCGGCCACGATCCTCTATCCTAAGTCTTTTCTTTTCATAATACTTTCATAAAACTTAAATCGCATTCTAAGTTTAAGTAACATAACTTTCGCCTTGGATCATTGAGGGTATAAGCATATGAATTCGGAACGGAACAAAACTTTGCGGAATTAAAACTTTTTATACTTCATCAACTCAACTTATCGGCTTTCCGAGTAAAGAAGCACTTTAGCTTATTATGCAGACTGTAGAGTCTAATCTATTGGCATAAATTTAATCTTCCTAGTAGTTGAGAAAATCGGAGTTCGGCCTTCTTTTCAGGTGGTCGGGGTTCGGTCCTCGGGCACGCCCCTTTACATTTTATGTGCGAGTAGGTAATGCGTTTCAAGCAATTAAATAACAATGATGGATGAAAATATAGATTGACCATGGACCTAATAAGTCACGCACGACGGGCACCTGTGCTTAAGTGCGGAAAAGCCCAGAGAAAGAACAAGGAGGTCCATGAGATTGCTTTATATTTTTATTGAATTCTACTCGTATTTTGTATGTGTGGCTTCTTCCATCGTGAATCTCTGTCATTTATATTGCCAGCTTTATCATTATCACTGATTTATCACTGAAGATGAAGTTGTTAAAATTACATTGTAAAACATGAAATTAATTGGTACTAAATAATTCCATGTTATAAATATACTCTGTGAAAGGTAATCTTAACTGATAGGGTAGGTGATATGAATGCGGCAATATCCAAATTTGCATATTACGTTCCATGTACCTCTCCCAAGTGTTTCAGAGAGCGCACTATTAATGCGAGTATCTCACAATAATCGTTTATGTGCGGAGGCATATGGTTAACCCTCGGTAATGTGTTAGTAGTTTATTCGTATAATAGGTTGCGGTGAAGTACCACTAGTTCTCGTTGATAACTTTAATTGGCAATAATATCGGGTAACATTAATAAAGCTGAGGAACTACCCTCTGTAAAGGCAATAGGATGCAGCGTGATAAAATATATCAATGCTCACGGTGTATCATCGTTATAGATGCCCGGGTCGAACGTAAACTGGCTTGCTTAGGTATATCTATCTTAATCTATCGCTGGTTGCCGTAATTCTGATTATAATTAAAATTATTATCAAGATGGTAGTTTGTTTATCCAATAGGTATTTATAGTGGACTATATAGGACTTTTTCGTTGAGTATAATATAATTAACAAGGACAAGGAAGCTTGGCGATAATTTGCTCTAATGGCTCTGATAGTTCCTTAGTTAAGATTATTTGTGAGATGGTGATAATGAAAAAAATACCCCGGCTGAGTTTGTTGTGGGCTCTTCTCAGACCAGGGCGCGTTTGGAACCCTCGTAGCTTTAGTTTTAAGATACCGTAACCGATTATCACCATCATGTTTTTTTAAGTAAGTAATTTTTAACGTCAATAAGTGCACCTACAGTGTACCTATATATTGAATAATAAATGATATTGACTATTGACTATAACTTTGCATTGTAAGTATGTAGGCACAATTTAGTTGTGCAACTGTTTTAAAATCATATTTTGTACTTGTGGCACTTCAAGCGGGTGTTAAAATGTGTTTTATATGCTCTAAATTATTTTTAGCAATGTTACAAGGGTAATTATGAACGTGTTACACATTTATGCAACTCATTCAATTTAATGTTTATTTTGTTGTGGGCGCGTACTTGTGATTTAAACGTATATAATTTGTTAAATACTTACTTGTAACTATGATTTCGTTGAGCGATTACATAATATTATCCTCGTTCATATAAAGCCTTCTATATTTTGAATCACAAAGGGAAATACAATATATAAAAAAACCTTTAAGGTACGAAATTAATTTCAAGGAACAAATAAAGTGCCTAATGCGTAATACCAAGGCATACGATTCATTAATCTTACGCCTACGAAAGGTTCCTTGCTAATAAGTCGCGGTAATTGACTTAAATTGAATATGCATAATGCATATATGTTTGTAACAAAATCTGGACTATAAATGCGAAAGTTTGGATGGATGTATGGATGGATGTATGGATGGATGGATGTATGGATGTTTGTTACTCAATCACGCCCCAACGGCTGAACGTATCTGGCTGAAATTTGGCACAGGCATAGATTATAGCCTAATTGCTATCCACCTACGGACCTGGTATCAGCCTGCCGGACTGGACAGCAATACAAGCTAAGGCCCTGAACCAAAAATATCGCCGAAAGACCTTTTGGAGGTTTCCGCGAGTCGCGACAAGTGATCTAAGTAGACTATCTTATTTATTTTGTGAGAATAGTAAAATTTTCTCCACTAATTAACTTCAGTTCGAGTACTCGTGTTGTTTACTTTATAACCACCGAGTGCTTGGGACTAACATTTGGAATAGCACATAGGCTACTTTTTATCCCGGAAAATTAAAGAGTTCCCGCGGGAACCAAAAAACCTCAAACCACGCAGACGAAGTCGCGGGCATTCGCTAGTAATGCATATGTTTGTAACATAATCTGGGCGAGGTTAATACTGGAATGTGCTTGAGTGGTTCTATCCGCTTGATGCCGTTGGTTACGCTGCGATTGAGATAGGGGGGATGGTAAATTTAAATCCATACTTAATATTATAAATGCGAAAGTGTGTCTGTCTGTCTGTCTGCTACGCTTTCACGGCCCAACTACTCAACCGATTTTGATGAAATTTGGTACAGAGATAGGTTACATCCCCGGGAAGGACAAAAGCTACTCTTTTTATCCCGGAAAATTGAAGAGTTCCCGCGGGAATCAAAAAACATCAGTCCACGCGGACGAAGTCACGGGAATCATCTAGTTACACTATATAAGCTTTTAGCTCAGATTTAGTTCCTTGCTTACCGAGAAAGTTCTAAGATACGCCGCTACACCGATTGAAACAATTTATATTTTGAAAATTTCATCAAATACATATATTTTGATATTTTTAGAATAAATTATAATTTATTATACCTAATCTAAGCCTATTATGGCGGCATATTTTAACTCCACTAAACTAGACACCCACCTACGGATTATGTATTTTTCTAATATTCGGAGATCTTAGCTATCTTTCGGAATATAATCAAGACGTAACACCCGTTTTAGTTATAGGAATGTATAGAAAAGGTCTGTAAAAACTAATAACTGAAGAAAAGTTATTAAAGAAAACGCGACCGAGGTGTCTGTGAAATATCTCAAGTGTCATCACTTCTTTTGTGAACAAGAAGCAGATATTACATTAATCTTATGCTAAATTTACCACTGAAGGTTGAAAGAAAATTTGAATTGAAAAACGGAAATGCCAATAATCTGAGTTCAATATAAATCAGTTCTGGTGAAAAGGGCGCTTCCGAAGATTAAAATTGCACCTGTTTATTATAGAAGCTAAGTATATATTATGTAGGCAGAGGCACGTCGAGAGTGGCCTGAAAACTTTGCCAAAAGCCGAAGCATTTGGACCAAGCACTATGCCCATTTCTGACCTTTGCCTGGGCCAATAGCGACGTGCCCACATTTCGCCTTTGGACTATGACAAGCGTACGTCTCTTTAATGAGATTCCTTGAAGATGACGTCAAAGCTCAGTGAATTCTGAACTTCATTTTATTCTTTTAATTTAGTTAACAAGCCGGAATAGGTCAGTACCATTTTTTACCATGTTCATAATTGATTATATTTGATTTACGGACAGGACAGGACAATATATCCGTGCCAAATGTCGGTTCCGTACGGGAAACACATTTTCTCAAGTTTCGCTAGTTTTTGCAGCTCCATAATATCAAAGTGCGTTTGCGTGCGAACTTTTGAACTTTTTGTCAGCCAGCTATTTTTGTCCGTAGTGTGTTTTCACCCTAATCTGAGCAGCAAGCGCGAAAAAAGTGCTTTGGTCGAGGTAGCGTAACACCGCGCTGATGGGCTAAGTTAAACCTTGCATAGCTGCCGTCCTTAGTAGGTACTCTGTTTTTTTCTCATCGAAGATTTATAAAAAAGAGGGAGCTCAAAGTTATTGCTGGTTAGGAAGAACTTTTATTCTGTAAAGGTGATCCTATATTTTTTACTATCTATACTAATATTATAAATGCGAAAGTTTGGATGGATGGATGGATGTTTGTTACTCAATCACACCTGAACGGCTGAACGGATCAGCAAAAAATTTGGAACAGAGATAGATTATAGTCTGGATTAGCCTATAGGTTTTTATCTTGGAAAATTACGGAGTTCCCGCGGGAACCAAAAAACCTCAATCCACGCGGACAAAGTCGCGGGCATCAGTTAGTAAAATAATATGACTAAGTTTCCGCCGGCGCTTTACCAAATCAGAAGTGGCAATTTGAAGACGTTCATCTGTCCTTAATTTATATTTTAATCAAGACGGCCATGCTGCTCGGACATGATGGATGCTCGACTCGGATTTGCTAACGATTTAATTATGAACGATTAATTATAAAATATTGGCACCTGGTCATCTTCTACCTTCGACTAAACCTATCACACACACATTCGTCAGAGTTAATTCCGCCACTTTGGGTTGAGAACTGGCGTGATGAATAAAAAAAGAACGCTAAGAAACCAGCATAATAATGTAATTGCTAGTTGAGCTTTTATTATTATGTTAACTTATTTCTTTGCTAAAAGATACCTGTATCCACAAGATATAATTGACTTATAATAATTATGAATTTGAAGCTTTAAAGCAGAGGTTCCTAAACTTTTTTTGCTCATAGACCCCTTTCAAAAGTTTGCTGGTTCCGGTGGACCCCCTGCAGCTAAATTTCTATCATATTTCCAGTCGACAAAAAATGTGAAGATAAATTATGGAAATTGGCGTTGCGAGTGAGTTCCAACCACGAAAAAAACATTCTTTGAAAAAAAAAAGAGAATTGATTGGTAAATTAATTAATTGATTGTGCTGTGAGTGGATGTCAAAAGTAAAGTTGACCATTCAAAAAGAAGTGATTCCATCTCAAACTTACATTTTTGACATCTACTCACAGCACAAAAACCAATCAATTCTCACTTATTTTATTTAGAAAACTCGGAGTGGTAAAAATAAAAAAAATAGTATATTTTCTTGTGTTGTATTTATTCAAATACTATGTAAGTAACTATTAATTATTATTATTGTTATCATATTTTACAATATAATATTAAGTAAGTATAGTAAATCAAAATATAATTGTACCTACAATCAAAATTAAACATTAATAACGTAGGTAACGTAACTTAATGGGAGGGATGTACTTGATGTATTGACAGCAAATTATCAATATTTGGCTTTAGTTTTGTTAGGAATAACCGCAAATCTCCCCGTTCTGTGATATTCAATCTGGTCCTTTTTTTTGTTAAAAGGTTTGTTACGGCACTAAAACTTTTTTCGACAAGATACGACGAGGGAAACGCTATCAAAAGCTTTCTCGCAATTCCCCACAGTCCAGGATATTTTTCGGGTATTTCTGCCTGCAGCCAAAATGTTTGATACCCTCTTTTAAATTTCACCTTCAGCTCCTCATTAGTGCTAAGCTCGACTAGCTCCTCTTGTAATATCACATTCTCCACTTCCGTTTCATCAAATGGATTTATGATCCATGGTGGTATTTCCATTAACAGAATATCTTCAAATCTTATTTTGAAGTCATCATGCAGGGCGATTAAATGTTGAACGTATGTCTGAATATTCTCATCGAGGCATTCTACCTGTGACAAGTTTGGAAACTGGGAAAATTCGCGCCGACTAATATTTTGCTTCATAAATTTCAATTTTCCAATAAAAGCTGAAATTACACCCTTTGTTTTTATTAAATTGAGGCTGTCCCCTTGTAGTTGTAAGTTAATATCATTAAATTTTTTGAACAAATCCGTCAAATACGCGATGTCTGCTTTGAATTTGATCAGGTAACCTTTTAAATTTGGATCTTTACTTTCCAGAAATTCTAAAACTGATTCAAAGAGTGCATTGCTTTTTATTTTGTTAACTGCATTAATCACAAATTGAAGTGATTGGTGCAATCTATCACTCAAATTTTTCGCTACTAGGTGTTGTCGGTGGATGACACAGTGAATTGCAGTTACCTCTGGTATAATTTTTTTAAGATGGCTTATAAACCCGCGATATCGCCCGACCATGGCAGGAGCTCCATCTGTTGCCACCGAAATAACATTTGTGAATGGAATTGATTTTTCCTTAAAAAAATCACTCAGGACATTAAATATTGATTCACCTTTAGTGTCCGTCTTCAAAGTTTTCGCAAATAGTAGCTCTTCATGAATTTCTTCGTCCATAACAAATCGAACATAAGCCAATAATAATGCTTCATTACCAGGTAAAGTCGACTCGTCCAGTTGAATAGAAAAAAGAGTTTTTTGCAGATAACTACACAAGAAACTTTCAATATCAGAGCTCATTTCATCAATACGTCTTTGTACGGTGTTGTTACTCAAAGGAATTTTTTTGAGTATGTCAAATGGAGATTTGTGCAGAACAGTTTTTAAAACCTCTTCAACAGCGGGTAAAATTAACTGTTCTCCAATAGTGTGTGGTTTTCCAGATTTCGCTATAAGTAATGAGATATTGTAAGACGCTCGCAAACCATCATCGTTACTTTCAGACGTTGAAGCGAACAGACTTTGCATGGTGGGTCTCTTTTCATATTTATCCTTCAATGTTTGAAAATATTTCAAATCTTTACCTATTTTATCAGGATGACACCTTCTTAGATGATCTTCGAGCTTAGATGGTTTCATAGAGTCATTGCTCAAAACTTTGTTGCATAAAAGGCATATGGGCAATCACTTGTCTGCCTTTGATGGAATAAATCCAAATTTTAAATATTCAACACTGTATTGTCGACATTTCTTCTTCGATTCAGTCATGATTCCTATCAGTTACCTGTAATTAAAAAAACTTTGTAAATCTTGAGGCGGTCTTACTTAACGGGATATCGCTATTTTAACAGAATAGGATTAATTAATTATTGCAATGAATGAATGAAATAAACCTGACCTACCTAACGGCGGCAAACTGATTTTAATTATTATTAAAAGCATTGAATCGCTAATATCTATAATATTTTTATGAAAACGGCTGAACCGATTTTAATGTAATGTAAAAATGTTTTTTTTAAATTATATTTTCATTTAATTCTGTAAATTAAATAATATTTTGACATCAAAACTCCGCGATTTTAATAATTTTATTAAGTAATTTATTTACGATACGAGTATGAAAGACACGTACAATTTATAAAAATACTAGCTGATGCCCGCGACTTCGTCCGCGTGGATTTAGGTTTTTCGGTTCCCGCGGGAACTCTTTAATTTTCCGGGATAAAAAGTAGCCTATGTTCTAAGTCAGGCTATAAGCTATCTCCATTCCAAATTTCATCCAAATCGGTTCAGTAGTTACGGCGTGAAAGCGGAACAAACATACAAACAAACTCACTTTCCCATTTATAATAGTAAAAGGAAGGATACTATTATATTAGCAAAACTAAAGCAGTAATAGCCTAGTCACCTAGTGGTTACGACTGTGGTCTCCTATTCGGGGGGTCGCAGGTTCGAGCCTGGGTACGCACCTCTGACTTTTCGAAGTTAAGTGCGTTTTAAGAAATTAAATATCACAATAATAATAATTAATGGTGAAGGAAAACATCGTGAGGAAACCTGCACACCTGAGAGTTCTCCATAATGTTCTCGAAGGTGTGTGAAGTCCACCAATTCGCATTGGGCCAGCATGGTGGACTATGGCCTGTAACCCTTCTCTTAGAGGAGACCTCGCTGGGTTGATAATAAAGATGACTTATATTAGTGAAACACCACACAGTCGGGAAATAAACAATTACTAATAAATTAGGGACAAAAAGTTCTACCTTTCTCTGCTTTCTGTTCTAAATAAATAAATAAGTAATAAATAAAATAAAAGTATGTATAGCAAAAGGCAGCCTACTTACTTTTTCCGTCACAGGCAATCACTAAGATCGATTCACTTTAGGTACTTTTCTCTCCGAAATTCAGGGAACAAACGAGTAACGTTTATTCTTGGCATTCGTATTTATATTGGTGAAGAATCAAACAAGTTCATGCAAGATTGCAAGCACACACACCACCCACAAGTCGTATTTGGTCCCTTTGCACGTCTGAACAAGCGTTGCGGACGGCGCGTCGGCGGGCGGCTTTGAGTATAAGGCGGGCGGCCGCGGCGGGGCTTTGCAAGTCTCGACACGTTGTACTGATTATGGAATATTACAAGTTTTTACAAGTAACAGTCGCTGAGCTTCTTAAAATATTATCTGCCTACATTGATAGGTGAAGTCAAGCCAACATTTTAGTTCTTCACTATCGAAACCAGATAAATTTTCGTGGACCCCCGCTTACGAATTGTGGACCCCCATTTTTCTGTCACGCCAACGTAGACCCCCGTCGAGTCTCCCGTGGACACCTGGGGGTCCACCTGGACCACTTTGGGAATTACTGCTTTAAAGCATGGAGCGTAATCATTACGTACTTAAAATCGTTTTACGGTCTATTCTCAAAATGGGATGGGAAGCGGAATACCATTCCATCAACATTGTTTAAAATTATTTTAAGATCTTAAACTATGTAACAGTCAAACGATTGAATAAATGAAATGAAATGAAGCATGGGTTTACTGCGGCGTAACTAGCATGATTCGCGTCATTATTTTGACTCGTAGAAATAATACAGCGCTCAGTGTAAATAAACCCTTATTTCAACTGATGTACGTTCCATATTAACTTATTTCCCTATATGGCCCGGTGGATTGCCAGGCGAGGAGCTCATCAGAAAACTTGCCCTCTGTATTTCTGTAGTCACTAATCATACAGTTTCTTGGTTCTTATTTTATAACATTTGGTTTAGCTAAAAAATATAATAATATAGAACTGCATTCACTTTTCTTAATATAATATACTAGCTGATGCCCGCGACTTCGTCCGCGTGGTTTAAGTTTTTGATTACCGCGGGAACTCTTTAATTTTCCGGGATAAAAAGTAGCCTATGTCACTCTCCAGGTCCTTAACTATACCCATGCCAAAAATCACGTTGATCCGTTGCTTCGTTGCGGCGTGATTGAAGGACAAACCAACAAACCAACAAACAAACACACTTTCGCATTTATAAGATTAAGTATGATATTCGGTAATAAATTTAAATATTTTTTAGTGTTTGTGGTTATTGAAGTCGGTTTTAATTTTTTTAGTTTAAAAAAAAACATATCTACTAGCGACATTGTCACCGGGTCCGATAAGTTTGTGGGACTATAACGCTGTCACGATCGAAAACGTAAAAAAACTCCCACTCGACCCTCGGTTTACGTTAACTTCAAAAGTTAAATAAGCTAAAGCCACAAGTAAACATAACAATAGGTAAACAAATTGGAGTCGATCATGTGGCCTCTGTGGTTTGTGAACAACATTTTACTCAATTTAAGTTTTAATTGCGCACCTAATCCGATCGGAGGCAACTGTAAAAGATAATTTATAGAATAACTATAGGGAATATTATTATTGTTAAACTTTTTTTTGAACATTTGATTTTTTTGAACGTTTTATTGTTAAATATTTGTTAGTACACAGCATTGGAGCAGCGTGGTGGGTCTAAGCTCTAATTCCCTCTCTCCTATGAGAGTGGAGGTCTGTGCCCAGCAGTGGGACGTTAATCTGCTGTTATGGTAGTAAGTACGTATTATTTTAAAAACTATAACCCGACTACGGAAAAATTTCAGAGACCCCCGCTTTTCAACCGACTTCAAAAAAAGGAGGAGGTTCTCAATTCGACTGTATATTTTTTTTTTTTTATGTTTGTTACCTCAGAACTTTTGACTGGGTCGACCGATTTGGATGATTCTTTTTTTATTTGAAAGGGCATACACCCAAGTGGTCCCATATAAATTTTATCGAAATCGGTCGAGCGGTTTTTAAAATATCAACAATAAAATGCATAATATGTGCTATTCCAGGCTATAATCTATCTCTGTGCCAAATTTTATCCAGATCCGTTCAGCCGTTGTGGCGTGAATGAGTAACAAAAATCCATCCATCCATCCATCCATCCATCCATCCATCCATCCAAACATCCATCCATCCATCCAACATCATCCATCCAAACTTTCGCATTTGTAATATGAGTATACATAGCCTGTGTTATCCGGACTAGGAATCGATTGACACCTCATTAAACAAAATCGGTTCAGTATTTCAGGCGCTACGGTGGAACACACGTAAATACAAACATACAAAGGTACATACTTAGACTGCTGGCTGAAATTATAAACCTTCCTTTTCCTAATATTCACATAATAACTTGTCGAAGTTAAAACCTTTTCAAAGTTCTTGGCAGAAAATATAGGTGTGGTTTATAGTATTTTTTTAAAATCCGTCTTTTTGATAGACTGCGAGCAAAGCAAGTACTTTTAAACATTTGCTCGCCTTCACATCAGATCGATAGAAAGAAGCCGACAGAGATACGCTAGTGCAATTGAAAAAGCTATTTATTTGCATAAAAAAGTTTCACGTGCTTTGCAGCGTTTTTCTTTCAATAGCTATGCTTGTACGTGTATACTAAGTTCTAAATAAACTCTGATTTTAGCAGGTGTTTTGATAGGCCCTTATATTCGCGGAATAGTGGAGCACTTTCATATTTGGAAGCATACATTTAATATACCCAACATTTCATGCTGAAGCCTACGTTACATTTGCACATTTGCGCTAAATTTAAATAAATCTCAGAAAAGACTTGTTGGTTCTTTAATCAAACTGATACTTACTATTATGGCTTGCTAATCAGGCAAACATACCTATACCATAAATACCATCAAGACAAGTAGGCTAAGGTTCTAAATTTAATAGCCTATCTAATATATTTTTAATTAATATTACAAATAATAATTAAAAAAAGCCTTTGATATCGAATGGATGTTAAAATATGTCGTTAAAAGGTGAATAGCTACTATCGTAAGAACTTATCAAAGAGTACAAACTGTTGTTAAAACTTGATTCATGTCGTATGTTTAAATGTGAATAGCTACCTACTATCGTAAGAACTTAAAAAGAGTACAGACTGGTAGCAGTATAATATTTAACCTAAGGACTAAAAATATATTATAGTAGGTTTAAGGTACTTAGGGCAAGAGTGAATAGACATCTTCTAGGCAAGCACGTTCCAACGTAGACCTCATCATTGCTTTGCACTAAGCATGATTGTTGTCAAGCGCAAGCCTATCTCACTATTTAAAAAAAATCAAATTAGATTAGCAAAAAATCAGGATATCAACCAACCGTGGTTTTATCATTTTGCAAACGTTTTTCCTCTTGACCGTTATTATGCATACGTTGACAAAGATGGCAATATCAGCTTCATTCTTTTTTATTATCAAATACGAAGTCTCATTTCCAAATCAAGTGAAGTCGCTAAGAGGATAAAAGTGGAAGTAGGCTATTTCAACTTCTCTCGGCATCTGCTATTAACTCATAAATTCGTTGAATCGCATTACTGACGGCTCGGATTCCAGGCCTGGATATTTAAAGTCTGCAATATTCTTCCTTGCCTATATGTAATAGACTTTTCTGCTGTCGATTGCGGAAATAGTATATATAAAATAATAGCGATTATATAATTGACAATAGGAAGAAACCGTGCATAGCTCTTGCTTTTATCTTCTATGTTCTTGCTGCGCAGTAAAATCTATTATAGTACATAAACAATAAAATTCCGAAAGCAATTAGAGAACTCACATTCGATAAAACTTTGGTTTGAATGAATTTTGATTATAATTTTTCATTTCATATAATTATATGGAATTTAAGGAATCCATATCTACTACAAACAAACAGATAAGATAAGAAAATACCTAATTATGTACAATGTACATAAGAATCGCATTGATTCATTCATTTATTAAATTTTTCGTTGGAATTAATCATATGTTCTGAAAATTTTAAAATATAGGATTGTGGGCACATTTTTGGATGCATGCCCAAAGATGTCACTGTCATTATACTTGTAGCCAAGTTATGAAGATGAGAATAGAGTTGAGCGCGGACGATTCTATTTAAAAGACGTCTCTATCTAAAATTTGTTTTTGATATAATTGTCTGATATTGCGATTTTTCATTAGTTTTCCTTAAAACAAAACTATTATTTTTAGAAATCATGAGAAAAACTCCTTTTATGTAGTAACTAGTTTGTTGTAGACGTTACATGACATGGTCGCATCATATTCTACTACCCACCCCTCCTTCGCTCGTAAGGATATTTTTTTAAAATTCCGAATATTTTATGTATCACTTCATTTTTAACCAAGAGCTTAAAAATCATTTTTATGAGGCCTGAAAATGAATGTCTTTTATCTCCTATCTGACACCCTTAGAGGTGGAATTCTTACAAATCCTGAAACTCTTCAATAACAATTCTTTATTTTATTATTGCTAACCTATTTAAAAATAGTTATTGGATATAACTTGTAAAATGGCGGACTTTCATGCAAATTTTCAGTTCCTTAGGAGTTTATTTTCAAAAATTAAAATACTAGTCTTAAAAGGAAAAATGTTACCGTTAATTAGTACCTAATTGTTGTGCGCTCAAAAAAAAGTGACTAGACTTTGATTGAATACATACTCCATAATTATATATATTTATTAACTTCTCTCCCTGCATGCGTACTGCAGTGCAGGTCTATTATTTAAAATTATGTAAGTGAATGAAATGAATGTTTAAGTATGTAAAATAATATAATCGTTACTATTTCTATCTTTAGTTAATAGTTATTATCTTGACCTAGTATGTAAGAGCTTGTTTATCAATGAAGTTTCTCTGGAATAAAAAATACACAGTAAAATTACAATCTTTATACATTCGGTAAAAACGAGGTGATAGTGATATAAATAAAACAAAACCCATTGCTACCATATGCCCCCAAAGTACTGACGTCACAATGTCCATAAAAAACTTGCTCTACTTTGAAACAATGCGTAGGTATAGTAAAATGGAAAAATTACAGCTATAAATTTACTTAACATACCCCATAAAAAGAGAGGATGGACTTTAGGAAATAAGCCTCGTGATATTTTTGTTCGTTATATTTGTGTGCATTATCCTGGCTCAGGAGCTATAAATTTTTTTTTTCTTAGCATCATTTACGTTGTATTTCACAAAAATCAGTAAATTTACTTAATATTGATTGCCTCATTATAAAGAATTACGACAAAAATATAATACGCCTACCTAATACTACTGGTGTGCTAAGGGTGGGAGTACATCTCAACCCCAAGTAACGTTCTGATCATGTTCTGATGAGTTTTGATGTTAGGAATTCTGCCAATTTTTTTTTTTTTACGTCAGTTATGATTTACTTGGCGAATGTGAAATGAGGAAGCGTTAGCGATACGTAAGTACCTAAATATTAATCGAATATTCATAATATTTGAATACTGAACAAATTAGTTAGTAGCACCTTATCTAATGAGTGAAGTCAACTTCTTGTTTGCAGCAATTTTGGGCATAAGGGAGATGAAATTATTTATATACTAGAGGACGCCCGCGACTTCGTTCGCGTGGCTTAAGTTTCTTAATTCCCACAGGCACGCCTTAATTTTCCGGGCTAAAAAGAAGCCTGTGTCTCTCTCCAAATACCTAATTATACCCATGCAAAAAATCACGTCGATCCATTGCTCTGTTACGGTGTTATTGAAGGACAAACTCTCTATTTGACGTCCTTGGGTATAGGAAATTCAAAAACTGTAAAATCCGTATTTCATCAGTAGCGGAAGCCCAAATACCAAGTTTCATGGCTATAAGTATAGCAGCTTGAAAAACGACGGAATTTCATACAAACTTTCAACCCCTATTTTACCCCTTTGGGGGTAGAATTTTGAAAAAAACTGTGACAAACGTTCTTCTTTATTTTTTACCGTTAGCCAAAATACCAAATTTCGTTGATATAACTTGAAAAATATATTGAGAAATGAAGGCCTTTCATATCAAATTATCATCCCCTATTTTACCCCTTTGAGGGTTGAATTTTCAAAAACTGTGAAACATGCCTTTCTTCATTTTCAATCCGCAGCTCATATATCAAGTTTCATGGCTATAACTTGAAAAGCAACGGACTTTCATACAAACTTTCAACCCCTATTTTACCCCTTTGGGGATGGAATTTTGAAAAACCCTTTCTTAATGGATACCTAGTCTTCAAAAAGAACACACTCTCCAAATTTCATGTCTCTAGGACCAGCGGTTCAGGTTGTGCGTTGATATATAAGTCAGTCAGTCACTCAGTCAGTCAGGACTTTGAATTTTATATATATAGATTTATTTCACGTAGGGCAAGAAGAACCGGCAAGAAATTGATCAGTGTGCTGCTGAGTTGTGGGCTGCTGGGGTATGGCCAAACCCAGACTGAGGGCAAAAACGGAACATGAACAAAAACTATTTTCTCCACGATTTTATGGAGATTCTATTCTTGTCACAGACTATCGTGACAAGAATAAACGAAAATTCCATTGCGAAGAGGGCGCTTCGCCCCTTTTGATTTTTGCCCTGTCCTCTCCGGAGGAAGTTTTCGCCTTGAAGAAATTGCTCAAGGCGTAGCCGGACAAAGAAAAGTCTTACAAGAATCACAGAAGTAATAGTACGTTGTACAAGAATGCTGCGATTAGTGAGCATCCTGCTTCACAAAACGTGTTACAAAAATTTGTTCCTTCTAATAAAAAATAATAGACTGTAAATAATTTTCCTCCTCTGTGGAGAATAGTGAAAATTTATGTTCGTGTTAGCAATTATTATATTACAGTTGAGACCGGCACATTGAGACGGCGGGATATAAAAGATGACGGCTCCCTTGCGTGTCGTTCAGTAGCCCGTTGTATTCTGTGCCGCTGTCAATGAAGCTTTATTGGGAACTGAAAGGGCCAATCAATTTCCTGTCCTATTTTCCTCCTTAAATATTTGATAGCATTTCTTTAGAAATTAGAATTTACGTTAGACAGCGTGACACGGAGCAATTCTTTTGATACAAAATATAAGTAGGTACTCAGGAGGTTTTGTAAATAATAATATGTTCTTTTAACACATTCACAGTCATTTTGTTCAATACAATTTCTATGATAATAAAAGGTATTGGCATGTAGTTGCAACTGGACCACAGTCCACCACAATAAGTAACTAAAAATTGTATCAACTCGTACGAGCTGATTTGGAAGTGAACTTTGGCCCAGTGTTCCGTAAACGTAAAATAAACATATCAGTAGATATTGTGTTTAATTGATATAGATACTGTCTATCCAAATTTCTATTTTTTGCCCTCGTTTTATCAATTGCATGCATGGAAAATAGATTAATAATGGAAAATAATAACATACAACAAAGTTGTTCTATTTTTTTGCCTGAAATATGAAACTTTTATTGAAAATATTCGGTCAAATGATTTTTAATAATTGATCCACATGTGTAAACTAACTATTGCCCGCGGCTAACAGTCCTAATATCGAGGTATGATCCGACTCCCTATCCCATTCCACGTCCCGAGTAACGTCACGAGTATTAGCAAATATCGTTCTCGATACCAGCGCATATCTATTTCAGTTTTCGTTCATCGATTTTATAGACTATTATATTACCTCCTCCTGTTTTAAAGCTGAGCTTTGTGCTTTTAAATAGTGCATAATAATAAATTGCAGTAAATTTTCACGTCCTCCACTAGATCAATTGCCAATAATTCACGCCATAACGGAGCAACGGATTGACGTGATTTGTGGCATGGGTATAGTTGAGGACTTGGAGAGTGACATAGGCTTTTTATCCCGAAAAATTAAGGAGTTCCCGCGGGAATCAAAATAACTTTAACCACGTGGACGAAGTCGTGAGTATCAGCTAGTTTCTACATAAAAAAATAATGAATGAGTGTCGAAAGAAATACTATGCATTATTAAGATTATGTTATAATTTTTTTTATTTAGATGTAGACCAACTTTATAGAACTTTGTGCTAAAACTACAACCGGTTAAAACAGATGCTACTGAGAAGAACTGTAAATTTTATTTATTAATTAAATACGTTATACTTAATTAATCTTAGCTTAATCTAATGACTATATCTTCTTTCAAATTGGCCGTGTGGAATGGTGGCAAGATCAGCCAGGCTGATCCTTTGCACAAAAAATGAACTAGTCCGCATGTTGCATGTTGTATCTCCGCGATAGAATAATAATTGCCGAGTTCGATGATTTTTTTTTTCAGCATGTAACATAAAATATTAATGCCAATATCGATGTAACATACCAAATGAAAAAATAAATTATCAACTGAATATCTCGCAGTTACGTATAAATATACTCAGAGGTTACAATTACAAGAGAAATCACCATCTGAGTAACGAGCTGGCCACATTATAATTATAGTGTGAGATCATAGTGTACTCCCAGTATGGAATCATTATTAAATTGGCATTGCATGGTAATGTCAGCCATTTTTATCACACTCTCCATTGTTACCAACTTTTATATTAAGCTTCTATTCCACTCTTGTTCAGTACGCCAATGAGGTGAAAGGCATTCTTGAAATTTTAGCTTAACTGTTCCAGTATAATTCTACCTTATTGGTTCTTTGAACTTACATATCATGTTTGTAGTTTATTGGAGTTCGGATTTCAACGTCCATATTTGTTACATAAGCTGTTCGTACGCGGTTCTGAATATCCGAATGGCAATAAACAAGCCCCTTTTTTAGCGCGTATTTTATTTTAATGTATGTCGGTGCGTATCTCCATGGTTTCTGAACCGATTTGAAAAAAAAATCTATCAGTCGTTAGAGGTCTCGAGGTGGTCCCATAAAAAATTCTGACTCCAAATCCTCAACCCTGACACTAAAAAGTCAAAAATAAAAATTCTTTACAAAAAACCGACTTCCAACGCCACTGTAAAGTACAAAATAATTTTGATTTCTACTCACTATGTTGAAGTCACTATGTTCAACATAGTGGTTAGAAATCAAAATTATTTTGTACTTTACAGTGGCATTGGAAGTCAGTTTTTTGGAAAGAATTTTTATTAGTTCACTTGAAGCTAAAGATACCGTTTCTATATGGCTGGAATATAAGTGGATTACTATCACGGATCTTAAACTAAACTTAATTTACGAGACTTTATTTCTTGCTTACTTACTTACTTTATTTTCTTCTCCAACCACGGTTCGTTATGGGCTATGGTGAAATTTCGATTTCGATAGTTGATTTGACAATCCAAATTTAACCATTGTCTATTCTTTATGAAAGTCGCTTTTTCTTGACCTTGTTTTTTCGGGATCTAACTCAAAACTTACACGAAGAACTCTAATTTATAGTTTCATTTTACTTTTACGTTCGCTTACACTTGGCCTGGTGAGCTCTCACGTCGATGAATCGTATTTGCAATGTTAAAACTCAGAGTAAGCGTAATAATTCATTGAAAACATTATATTGTTGTTCCAGGCGCGCTGGAGGGCGGTTCACTGGGCGGCGGTGGCGGCGGCGGCGCGTTCGGCGCGCTGCGGTCGGCCGGCTCGCCGCCCGCGCCCAGCCTCGGCGCCAGTCGACACAGCCTCATAGGTACTGTGTTTTTTTTTTGAATTAGCATTGAAATTTTTTATTATTATTATTATTAACAAATTTAATTATTATTATGTTAACTGATGCCCGCGACTTCGTCCGCCTGGTTTAAGTTTTTTGTTAATCCCGCGGGAACTCCTTAATTTTCCGGGATAAAAAGTAGCCTATGTCACTCTCCAGGTCCTCAACTATACCCATTAAACATGCCAAAAATCACGTCGATCCCTTGCGCTGTTGAAACGTGATTAAAGGACAAACCAAAAAACAAACTGACTTTCGCATTTATAATATTAGTATGGATTTGTCAATAATAATAATGCATACTATACGCTTAGTCTAAGTTTTTACATAGCAAATGCGATTGATCGTATTAGCATTAGATCACAATAGCGTCAAAGTACAATTAACCTTAAATGCATTGTTTTTTTTCTTTTTTCCCAACTGCCCCGCTAGCGCAAAGCCAGCGGGGCAGATGGGACCAAGTCATTGATTTGACTGCCTCGTTGGTCTAGTGGTTAACATGTTTGACTGCGGCTGACGAGGTCCCGGGTTCGAGTCCCGGGTCGGGCCATAATAAGTATTGGGTTTTTCTGACTATACAAATTCTCAGTAATAGCCCGGAGTTAGGAAGTTGGCGGTACTACACCCCCGTGCCTCGGAGAGCACGTTAAGCCGTCGGTCCCGGTTATTATCACTAACATGATAATAGTCGTTAAAGCCCGCCAACACGCATTGGAGCAGCGTGGTGGGTCTAAGCTCTAATTCCCTCTCTCCTATGAGAGTGGAGGCCTGTGCCCAGCAGTGGGACGTTAATGGGCTGTAGTGGTGGTGGTGGTGGTTGTGGCGGCATTGTTTTAGAGCTCAATTACGTATTTTGGAAGTAAAATAGGTTGTACTGAATTTATGACTTTTAATCGACATCTTCTGAGTCCATTTTACTTTGACGCTAATATGATCGGACGCTTGAGTTTGAAATGTAAACTTGGACTAAGCGTACTGTTGAGTTTGAATTAAATCCGGTGAAATGATGAACCCGAATAGTCCTTCGTAGGATTCGTAGACAGCCGTAGCTTGAAAATTAAAATTGTGCACTTAGCTGGTCGCGTAGCACGTCTACGCGTTACGTAGACCATGTCTACGACGTTACAATTTCCGCTCCTCCTTTATAATATGGGGCGAAAATTTGACAACATACTAGCGAGTAGGGCCCAGTACGCTTACTCTGAGTTTTTACATAGCAAATTCGATTGCCCATAGTGAGCATTCGATCACATTAGCGTTAAAGTAAAATGAACCTTAACTGCATTGGTTTAGAGCTCATTATTTCGTGTGTTTATTCACATACCTACTGAATTTGTGCCTTTAAAGCAAGAGCTTTCGGATCCATTTTAATTTGACGCTAATTTGATCGAAAGTTCAATACGATCAATCGAATTTGCAACGTGAAAACTCAGAGTAAGCACACAGATAGGATAAATCGTCCACTTTTTTGTCCTGTGGTCTAGTGAGCGCGTTCCATAGTAAAGAAATGATATCTCGTCCGCCAGACAAAATAATCTTGTTCCTAGGATGTTATTCTTTTTTTTTTTTTTTTTTAATTGAAAATAATACAATAGAACTTAATGCTAGCTAGCCTAACCTAATTACTTTATAAGTCATGCCCGCGTGGAATGGTGGCAAGAATGCTGGCTGCATTTCCGCGCTGGACAGCCAGGCTGATCCTTTGCGCAAAAAATGAGCCAGCCCTTCTGTCACAGGATGTTATAATATTATTATCGCTCTTACAATTTTGATTGGTACGCTTGTGAACGATAATAGTGCTAGGAGAGTGATACAAATTGGAAAAGTGTTACATAACCGATACCACAGAATATATAATCCGAGACACTTACTGACACGTTGGGTTGTAACTGAAAATAAAAGGAAATATACGTACTTAAATGTTATGTAATGGAACGTGAAATTGAATCACATTTACTGTTGCTATGGGAATCCCAACTACAGTCGGTGAATCACGTTTAACTCTACGGTTTTCTTTTATCTGATATAATATAATGATTATTCGACTTCCAATAGAAGGAGGAAGGATTTTTTTCTTTTATCTACCTGCCTTGGTCCGCATTGAAAGTAAAATATACTATTTTGGAATTATGTTAAAAAATCTTGTACCTAAGTTAGTCAATTTTAATTTAGTTACGGATATTGTAAGATACTTTTGTAGATTGCGTAGATTTATTCGGCAGCATACTTTAATTAACAGGATTCCGGGCCGTGTGTCCCGGCTGTGCTAATTGATGACTTGTGTGGTCGGTAGACGAGGACAAGGTTACTCGTAAATCTACGTTACGTGGCTTGGTCGAACTGATTAATTTATTTAAGAGAACACTCATTTTATATTCATCGTAAAAGTTTAATTAAGGAAAGCTTAAATTACTGATTAATTATGTATGGGAAGGACTTTCGTCTTCTTCCTTCTAATTGTTCTGACTTACATCCGCCGTATATGCATAAATAGTCCGCTATTCTCCCTTAGAAAATCAACCGATTACATGGGTTTGTACCAAAGGTCAATCCAACGTTGGTCACTTTCGGCCTTGTTACTTTAGTAGGTGTCAGCGACTGGCATGATAATGTGCCTATTAACCAAGATGATGGTTCGATAGAGCTAAACAACCGCAACGAAGGGAAACGTCGTTTCGTCCTGTCGCGCTATTGTTTGTGTAGCTCAATGACATTGACAGATGACAGCGACTTCTTCTGCGTGGTTTAAGTTTTATTTGTTTCCCGCGGGAACTCCTTAATTTCCCGGGATAAAAAGTAGCCTGTGTCCAGGTCCTCAATTATATCCATGCCAAAAATCACGTCGATCCATTTCTCCGTTGCGGCGCGTTTGAAGGACATTCCAACAAACAAACACACTTTCGCATTTATAATATTAGTATGATGTGATTATTAGACCGGAGTCACGAAGTTGGCGGTGTTTCACCCCCGTGCCTCGGAGAGCACGTTAAGCCGTCGGTCCCGGTTATTATCACTAACATGATAATAGTCGTTAAAGCCCGCCAACCCGCATTGGAGCAGCGTGGTGGGTCTAAGCTCTAATTCCCTCGCTCCTATGAGAGGGGAGGCCTGTGCCCAGCAGTGGGACGTTAATGGGCTGTAGTGGTGGTGGTGGTGGATTATTAGAACCAAGTCACTTCATTAAAAGATACATAGAAATCGGAATTAGTGAGTAAGTTGGAACTATTTATGTGAAATACGTCCAATGAGGAGTCGGAAACGATTCATATAAATACTGGAGAGATAACCTAACTTCGTTCATTATCACAACATTCCTACATGGCGACGTGAATGTAATTAATGGGAGACGGAAATGAGTTCCCGTAACAGCCCGCTAATTGGAAATCATTGTTAATAACAACGTAACAGGTATTGGCAGATTTAGATTGTTGGGCAGCAGGGCGGCTAAACTTTGATTAGAGTGTCTGAAGTTTACAGTTATAATAGAACAATTGATTTAGTAACGGTAAACCTTCACAGTGTTGAATTATTAAGAAAATCAAAACGAGGTTAGAATTTATACAAGTTATTTGGGCAGAGCTTATATTTTAGTGTACGAAAAAAGTATTAAAATGCGTAAAATAAGTTGATTCCTGTCTTTAAATTATTAATGTTTATTATTTACTAGCTGATGCCCGCGACTTCGTCCGCGTGGTTTAAGTTTTTCAGTGGCAGTGAAAACCGTGGGAACTCCTTAATTTTCCGGGATAAAAAAAGCATACGTCACTCTCCGGGTCCTGAAAAAAAACCCATGCCAAAAATCACGTGGATCCGTTGGCTCCGTTGCGGCGTGATTGAAGGACAAACCAACAAACAAACACACTTTCGCATTTATAATATTAGAAGTATGATGTTAAATTATTTATGTTTACAAAGAAATATATAAATACTACTATAAGTATATACGTAGATCATCATCATCATCATCACTACAGCCTATTAACGTCCCACTGCTGGGCACAGGTCTCCACTCTCATAGGAGAGCGGGAATTAGAGCTTAGACCCACCACGCTGCTCCAATGCGGGTTGGCGGGCTTTAACGACTATTATCATGTTAGTGAAAATAACCGCGACCGACGGCTTAACGTGCTCTTCGAGGCACGGGGGTGAAACACCGCCAACTTCCAACTCCGGGCTGGCACTGAGAATAGGCATGATAACTGATTTTGAAAAATGGTCAGATTATGTTCGGAAGTATCTACTATTTCGAAAAAATATCTTATTTCAGCAGAAAAATAAAGTTTGGTAGATAAAATTAGCATTTGAAATTTAAATTTTAAAATTCACGCCAAAACGTTCGGCGGTGTCATGGCGTCGTTGTGACGTCACTATTATTATTACCAATGTACTGTGCAGTGTGCAGCAAGCAATAGTGTGATTTTCAAAGCTCGAAAACAAACAATTGTGACGTCATTCGCTTATTTGTGTTTTATGCAATATGGCGGATTGCTGTATTTTATAGTTTTATTTTATCAAAATAAATAGCAATCTCACTCGATATTGAAAAATAAATACGTTTTTTATAATCCATGAATCCTATTTCATTAGATAAATTCATAATTTCATTGATTCTTGGTTACTGTCATCATGCCTATTTCTTAATTGAAAAACCCAATACCTAACTTTTTATGCCCGACCGGGAATCGAACCCAGGACCTCGTGATCCGCAGTCGACTATGCTAACCACTAGACCAACGAGGCAGTTACGTAGATACCTACATAATATTAAACATCAACCGTTCCTAATTGTATGCTAATACTAATTAGTGTAAATCAACATTAATTGTGTTAAGCATTCAACATGCGAGTACTAATTTTCATCCATCAGTAATCAAGCCGTGAAAAACTGGATAATAGGATCATCTAGAATGAGCCTGATGATCGTTTACCTATCCGTATGAAAGGTGCGTGGGAATACTCATCATTTCATTATTTATTATTTTAGTGATTTTAATATTATTATTTTGATTATAATTATATTATATAGATTTTTTTATATTATATTTTTTTATTGATTGTGATTTTATATATATTTATATTTATTCACCGCACCACAGAATTCCCCCAAAAACTACCCTCAATACTACTACTCATCATTATCTGATCCTGGTAAACCTGATCATCATTTTTCTGCAAAGATATTTGAAACTAATTGAACATGCAAAATACAAACCTAATAAGGGCGAAAACAAACCAAAAAAAACCGGGCAAGTGCGAGTCGGACTCGCGCACGAAGGGTTCCGTACCATTATTAATAAATAATTACCTTTGTTAATGAACCGCAAGACTAACTTTGTTTGTAGAGGTTTATTGTTAATATCAAAAAAACTATGCTAGTTAGAGCATTGGCTATAGTTTTCCTGTAAAATATACGTAAATTCCTATTGACCATAATTATTTCAAATTTTTCGATTGGTAAACTCCGGAGATAAGGGGGGGGGAACGGTATTTTTTTAGACATTTTCCCCAATAAATCAAAAACTATCATAACTAAAAATAATTAAAAATCTGTTTTAGAATGTACAAAGTAAACCCTTTCGTATGATACCCCAAACAGTACAGTTATCTCACTTTTAAATTTCAACCCTCAGATTTTCCCCCCTTTTTAAATAAGAACAAAAATAATTTCCAATTTTTTTTAATTCCAGTGTCTTTGGGCCACTAATATACACAACTATTCCAAATTTCATGTCGATAGCTTCGGTAGTTACTGAAATAATCGAGTGTGACGGACGGACAGACGGACAGACGGACAGACGGACAGACGGGCAGACAGACGGAGAAAGTCGCACCATAAGGGTTCCATTTTACCATTTTGGTACGGAACCCAAAAAAAATGTTGTTGGGCGGACAAAAATTCCGTGTCACTCCGAGGAAACGATAAGAGTCCGAATTATATTTTTTCCCATATTTGAAAATTAAAATGACGCAGATTAAGCACGTGCTTATTTTTGTGGAATATCAAAGAAAATATGCTGTATATTTTTTTATTTCATTAGTTAGGCTCAGTATTTTGCTGATTTTGACAATGTAATTTAACAAACACAATTTTTTCCCTATATTCCACTGTGATCAAAGGGCTTTTGTGTAAAATCTCGTTACCGGAATTTGATTACAGTATAGTAATTTCCCTGTGTCGCAGTTCGAGGTTTGACAGTGGGATAAAGTGGGGCTTCGGGATAGATAGATACAATTAAGTTTGATTAATGCGATATATTATGTGATTAACATTACCAATTAATTCCAATTGATGTTAAGCACCTTCAGGCATCAATATATTGTTTTCATTTGTGAAGCATTTACAAACATTTCTGTTGAAACATTTGACAAGGTTCTTACTATAATTTGAGATACTAATATGTTATTTTTTTTATTTAAAATTAATTGGGGATAAAGTATTCAGTTGTATGCAACATTTGTTACGACGCGACTGTTTTTCGCGTGGGGACAATGACAAAAAATTGAGTGGAACTATCTCGCCATAAAATAATCTCCCTTTTTTACCCTAAAATGAACTATTTTTAAAATTAAATTTAAAAGTTCTACCTATGCAATATGTGAGTAGTTACGGAAGTTAATATAATAAGGTTTCCGTACTCATAGGGTGCCGAATTGTCTGTCAGGCGCTATCAGTTTAGCGCTATATGTAAGCCAGTTATTTCACAACTAACTACTTGTTATGAGATCTGGTACGGAATCCTACGTGCGCGTGCGTGTCTCGCACTTGACCGGTTTTTTTTAATAATGTCCTATTAGCTATTCTTATTATGTGGCGAATTGTAAGAAATCAACCCGTATTGCTACGATCGTGCGCTGTACTCGACATTGAGCGTAGGTACGTGTTTCTTATATTGCTTTGGGGATCAGCATAATGGTGTAGCGGATCGCTGACGTGTGACTACGTGACGAAGCTCCCAAAGACACGAATACGGGCTCGTTTCCTCGCACTCTCGCCAGTAAATCGTATGTTGACTCAATTTCATTTTTCTGCAACTCTTTTATTAAACATGGTAGGCCGTAGGGCAATGAGAAATATATACGAGGAAGATGATTAAAATTTTGTGATTTACAATTATTTACAGTTAAATATTTGACATCCGTTTACCTCTTGTGTATATAACATCATTGCATCCATGCCATAATTTTTTGTAATAAATGTGCAATTTAAAAGATAATAAAACTCAATCATAACAAACTTGGGATATAGCTTATAGGGGTAAGTTTCTTTTGGGTCAGTTTTGACGACCTCCGTGGCGCAGTGTGTAGCGCTGTTGTCTTAACGTGCGGAGGTCCTGGGTTCGATCCCCGCCAAGGTCAATATGGGAATTTATAATTTCTGAATTTTCCCTGGTCTGGCCTGCTGGGAGGCTTCGACCGTGGCTAGTTACCAGGGTTCCCGGCAAATACGTGCCACCAGGTGTATTAGCGTTCCGGCACGATGCCGTGTAGAAACCGTATAGGGGTATGGGTTTAATATAACTGCCATGCCCATAACAGGTTAGCCCGCTACCATCTTAGACTGCATCATCACTTACCATCAGGTGAGATCGCAGTCAAGGGTTAACTTGTAGTGGACAAAAATATGAGCCCAGCAGAGATGGTAAGTACAATCGGTGGCTTTATCGCTAAGATATAAGCCAATCCAGGTAACGACCTGACAGGCATTTATACCAAACAGAAATCAGATAAGTATAAACTTGTAGAATCTATAGGAAATGGGAAGATAGTGTGGCCAATTCTATTTACCACAATCTCTAACTAAACTAAAATGACAGCTTTAAATCTAGTTATGTCCCTTTCCGCAGGGAGTATTATGAAAGGTTCAGCAATATTTTTAATGATGTACCTAATTTTAGTTTAGTTTAGAGATTGTGATAGGCAGCAAAAAATTCTTTCCAAAAAAACCGACTTCCGCCACTGTAAAGTACAAAATAATTTTGATTTCTACCCACTATGTTGATGTCGGGCGGGTATAACGAAGATAAGCAAAATTGACGCATCAGACTCGCCCGACTTCAACATAGTCTGTAGAAATCAAAATTATTTTGTACTTTACAGTGGTGTTGGAAGTCGGTTTTTTGAAAGAAGTTTTATTTTTATCTAACTTTTTAGTGTCAGGATGAGGATTTGGAGTCAGAATTTTTTATGTCACAATCTCTAACTAAACTAAAATGACAGCTTTAAATCTAGTTATGTCCCTTTCCGCAGGGAGTATTATGAAAGGTTCAGCAATATTTTTAATGATGTACCTAATTTTAGTTTAGTTTAGAGATTGTGATAGGCAGCAAAAAATTCTTTCCAAAAAAACCGACTTCCGCCACTGTAAAGTACAAAATAATTTTGATTTCTACCCACTATGTTGATGTCGGGCGGGTATAACGAAGATAAGCAAAATTGACGCATCAGACTCGCCCGACTTCAACATAGTCTGTAGACATCAAAATTATTTTGTACTTTCCAGTGGTGTTGGAAGTCGGTTTTTTGAAAGAAGTTTTATTTTTATCTAACTTTTTAGTGTCAGGATGAGGATTTGGAGTCAGAATTTTTTATGTGACCACCTCGAGAGTTTCCTCTAACGACTGATAGAAAAAAAAAATCAAATCGGTTCAGAAACCACGTAGATATGCACCGACATACATTTAAAAAAAAACGCTGAATTGAGAACCTCCTCCTTTTTTCGTCGGTTTAAAAATCAGCCCCATAGCCCATCAATTTAAAAGTATCGATATAAATCCAAAGGGTAAAGCAAGTAAGGGTAAGGGTAATAAATAACAGTCTTCAATAATCACAAATTTAATTAAAACCAGATTACCTTTCAATTTTATTTAGAGTAGAAAATGTTTCTTTTCGGCGACGAATACGCGTGAAAAAACTCCTAAATTAATGTGAGTTGGACTCATAAGTTATTATTATTCTACCCAGCTAGTACCAGCTAGTAGTAGTAGTAGTAGTATGCTTACATAAACGCGGTTTCAAGAACTTTTCGGTTCCAAGCCTCCAATGATCCACCCATTGCTATTTAAGCTTGCGAAACCAGCTTACACCTATTTTAAACCAATGAGTTGCAGCTGGTTTCTCATTACAAATTGAAATTAATTCAAATGTAAAATTTCTGTTCATGCTGGTCGTTTTTGGCTTTGGTAACAAAGTGTGAATAGTAATTACGTTTAAATTAAACCACGCTGTAGGTAAATTAAAACACGCAAACCCTGTAGATTATGATATCTGTTTTCGTCAAACAAAAATGCATTCGGATCACGTTTCGTTCGTGCTTTCTAAATATTACGCAGACCTTTATTTTTAAATCATTTATTTTGATTTCTAAATGTATAAAGCTTTTGAAAGCTACAGATTTAAAAGCTTCGGACTTTGTGGATTGTTGCTTAAATAGACAATTGAAAAAAGTAAATATTTATTTGCAGTAAGTCGGTTTACATATAATTTTACCATAAAATACAAGTATTAGTTTTAGGGTTGTTACGTTGCAGTATTTTAATTTATAAGTTACAAATGATGTTGCTATGAATAAATTAATTATTAAAATAGAGATTTAAGCGTTAGTTTATCATTAACTTGCCAGCAAGTTTGATTGCAGCCTATAGCAATCTGCAAGC
Organism: Erebia epiphron; assembly: GCA_963932025.1. NCBI lineage: Eukaryota > Metazoa > Arthropoda > Insecta > Lepidoptera > Nymphalidae > Erebia > Erebia epiphron. The sequence goes on along the minus strand of OZ009956.1, from coordinate 13,031,566 downwards.
TGTACCTAGTCTATAATTTAAATAGTGAAACCGATCCCTTATATGAAAGATAGGAATAACTAGACTTGAAATATATATTACTAGATGATGCCCGTGACTTCGTCCGCGTGGATTGATGATTTTTGATTTCCGCGGGAACTCTTCAATTTTCCGGGATAAAAAGTAGCCTATGTCCTTCCCCGGGATGTAACCTATCATCAAAATCGGTGGAGTAGTTAGGCCGTGAAAGCGTAGCAGACAGACAGACACACTTTCGCATTTATAATATTAGTATGGATTTTATATAGAATAACAGAATGCTATTTACGCTACGTCGGTAAACGTACGTTTATATGTTATATTTAACCGTCGAGTTTTACTATGCATATCAATTTAAACGATCGCTGCACGTGTTTTGAAAAGCAATATTAGAAAATTGAGTTTTTAACCAAGAGCAAAGACAGTATTGAAGTCTCTTTTCACACAGCGATATAAACTCGCAATAGACGGATATGAATTTTAAGTTCGTGAATCAATTTAGATTTTATGGATATCTTTTTACCAAGATTTGAGAAATATATCGATGGGTATATGAAAATCTAATAGTTTCTTCGTGGTATTTGATATACGACGTCCGCGGCGCACGGGCGAGACAGTAAAAATTTCATGACATTTTACTGCACAACTTGGAATGCTTTACAATTTTCTCGCAGGTCGTACAGGTGCACTTTACTGTGCTGTCGTTAGGATCAGAATCGCTCACCGATATGGCAAAGCTGCTGCAGAAATTTAGTATATTTCATTATAGCTTTATTATTAAATGCCGGTTTTAAAAATTAGAACTTGACGGTAAACGTGAACTTGTCGTTCGTTTGAACGTTTGGATTGCGCGTTTCGTTGCGGGGTTGCCACTTCAGTATCTTGGGACCCCAACGGCTTGCGGCTATCGTTAATAATAAAAAAATATAAATGCGAAAGTTAGGATGGATGTATGGATGTTTGTTACTCAATCAAGCCCCAACGGCTGAACGGATCTGACTGAAATTTTGCACAGAGATAGACTATAGTCTGGAATAGCACATAGGCTACTTTTTATCCCGGAAAATTAAAGAGCTCCCGCGGCAACCAAAAAACCTGAAACCACGCAGATGAAGTCGTGGGCATTCGCTAGTCGTTAAAGAATATACTCGTATATATATATTTATTGCCAATACATAAGTTACAGTCCTTTTAACTTTGGTCTCCGCACTAGGGAACCTGTATGGCGGTGTATCGTTTCCCCGAATTTTGAAATTATATCAAATGAGTTACAGGAAGCTGCTAGAAATAAGCAGCATAAGATTATACAAGTCTTTCAAGAGATATATTACGTAAAGAATTGGACGTACTTCGTTTGAGATACATATCTGTGAGGATCACGAACTGAAAAAAACGTAATAATATTCATTCTAAGCACTTTACAAGGTCCTGAAATATTACCCGACGTAACAGGTATAACAGTTACAGACCAAACTAGTTCAACTTTTTATGCCCTTCGGCTTTCATTTGTCAACATAAAGTTCATTCGATTTCCGAACTTTTCCCCTAGTGTCGAGTAAATGCGAATCGATATACCATCGATATACCGATTTGTCAGTTCTTTGTTTTATAAAATAATTATTTATTATTTATTACAACTACTTAAAATATAGTTGTCCCCAACTATATTTGTGATACTAATTTTGTCTTAATTTTGTAAAAGAGGGTAGAACTCTTAGGAAAATATAAAAAATATATGTTTGGCGATTTAAGCCTGTTTATCTTGGTTTTTGCCAAGAGAGTATAATTTTTGTTAACCTCTCCAACTTGTTACATGCTTGTTACACGACCTCCCAAAAAAAGGAGTGTAATATTTTCAGGCTTCACGTATTTATATTTGTGTTATATGTGGGTTTCTTAACTTCACCATAACTTCTAAATGCTTGAACAGATATGGATGCATTTGGCATTAAAAGCTTTTATCATCCCGAGTGACACTGGCTATATTGTTTAGAATAAAAATCAATATGGCGGCTGTATAGCGCCATTTGCAAAACGGCACCATACAATGGCAATGCAGCCGTTTATTTAATTTTTTAATTGTGCTTACTTGTTAAGTTGACCAGTAAGTTGATTGAAATAATATTTTCCACAGATATAGAAACAAATAAAATTAACAACTTCCGACGAATAGCGCTGAGCCAACTAAATAATTTGCTTTGCTAATGTTTGCTAATCTTTGTAACACACGCCTCGCTGCCGAAACAAGGGTAGATAACGATTTACAAACACAACGTGTTCTGTGATTTATTCCTAACATCCTGACCTGTTCTTGTTTGTTAGTCAAGAGCTGGGCCATAGTATCTCTTTTGATCGGCTTAAGCATTTGTGATCGTATAGTGTTGACTCTACCTATGCTTGCAAAAAATGTAAACGTTTGACGTCCTCAAATTTTTAACTGTGTTGTTAATAGTCTAGCGTTTTAAAGAAACTTACCATAGAACATTACGAACTTTGTCAGATTTTCGAGGAAAAGATGCATTATGCTAACTTAATTACGAGGATAGTAATAATTTAATATAAAAAATACTTTTTAAACAACCGACTTCAAACTCCCGCGCCAACTTTACAACAACAAGCACACGCTATACAAAGTACTTATTTTATTGTTGATATTTTAAAACCGCTCGACCAATTTTGATAAAATTTATATGGGACCACATGGAAAGTATGCTCTTTCAAATAAAAAAGAATCATCCAAATCGGTCCACCCCGTCAAAAGTTCTGAGGTAACAAACATAAAAATAAAAAAAATACAGTCGAATTGAGACACCTATTTTGAAAATAGAAAACATCGACTGAGTATTAAAAATTGGACGAATTCTTTTAAAATAATTAATTTAAATACTTTGACGGGTACCTGATGTTATGTGACCTACTGCTGAAAACAGTAATTGATAGTTACTTAAGTTAAAGCTTTTATCTTTATTTCCGCAAAGGTAAAATCTGCAATTAAATAGCGTGCAGAAATTATGGAAAACCGATAAAAACCATCATTATTGGAGACCTTCCAATAATCACCGATGGAAACGGACAGACTTAATTTATTACAGGGAAGATCAAAGATATCCTATTCCATTGAATTGTTATATAGGTATTAAATTTGAAGTGAAATTAAATCGTCGCTGGGATGCTTTTGTAATGTAACTACCATCGCCTTAATTGCATAGAGTTCTCAATTCGCACTTTGGAATCCGTGAAGTTGAATAATTGGCTCAATATGCGATCTGAAGTTTGAACTAGAATATTCGCACAGTAGTTTTGAAGACAAAAAGGCAAACCGAATTCCAAAAGGTAATTGCAATTATTATAGTTTGATACGGTGAACCAGGGAACCTTGGTATCAAACAGGTAAATATTAGTTACTTTAAGTCTCGAAATAAGTCGACTACCTCTTTGGTGCATTTGTCTTAAAAGTGGGAGGTCCGCGTTAGTTTCTCAGCAGAGGCTATGAAGGAATTTATATTTTCTAAAATTGACTCTGTTCTGGGTTAATACGATGCTTCGGCCTACCGAAAAAGGCGCACCCCCAAACGATTTTTACCGCTCCGGTATGATACCGCGTAGACATCAAATCGATACCTGTACTATTCCCTACCTACCTATTCTGTGTCGGCCATACCCCAACCAGGTAAGCTCTTAAAATGCGTCATCATTCATCACTTATACCTACCAGCTGGTGGGATCGCAGTCAAGGGCTAACATGTAGTACATTAAAAAAGACCGTATCAAAAACATGAGTATATTTAGAGCCTGATTAGGGTTAGGGTGTAGGAAACTGAACATTACAAGTTATAATAATATAATACACCATTTACCTACTAAATAATGTAATATTAAACTTGAGTATCAAGTAAATGTAACGAGTATGATATCAGTTTCTGTTTATTTATTATTATAACGTCGATCCGGAATATAGGTCGAAGAGGTCCGGAAGTCTTGATACACGAGGAGCCATTGATCGAGATGTTATTATTTTTATAAATACTAGCTAACCGCCCCTGCTTGGTTCTGGTGTTTCTGTTATTAATCCTGAAACACGTACCTTTTCTATGGACAAACACATTTTCAAGCATACTTAGCTTGAAAAATTGCGGATATTCATACAAACGTTCATGCTCTATATAGCCTCTTGGGGGAGGGGACAAGACGTTGCTTGTGTTACTCCTTGCAATTTCCTACATATCCAGCTGTAAAGGTTCCATCAAACATGTCGTTGCAAAGTTAGCCAGGACATAATATTCAGATTTCCCGAAATATTGGTGTTAAGGGTTATATAACTATTTATTTATTTATTAGGACGACCAAGAAATTGATACATTCAAGGAATACATAAAAAACTAAAATACTAATTACACACGTTGTTAAATGTACAATCTATGACAGGTGTCACATCATGCGCTTTAAATGACTAAAAGTAAAAAAAAAAAAAGCTTACACTGGGATAAAATCAAAAAAGCGTAAAATAAACACAAAAAATGCAAAAATTACAAAAATTATAGAAAAATTAGAAATGAAATTTTAATAAGATAAAATAAAAATAAGTAAAATTCTTCAAAGAGAAAAAAATATCTTATTATACTTAATACTAATAATTGTAGTATTAAGACGACCTTAACAAAACTATACTACTATAACGGTCTATCGAGTACTAAACCGTGCAAATAGTACTCGATTGAGCTGACCTAGCGATATTAGACGTATTACATGCACACCTAGATGTTCCACAGAAGTAATAGTATGTTATAAGGAATAATTTTCACATTAACCTGAAATAGCGCATTATGTACTCATGTCAGGTGCAGTAAAGTCCCTCTAGGTGCACATTACCAGCCCTCTCGAGGATAACATATTGCCGTTCTGACCATGCTGCACATACCATTATTGGTTCAGTTTTGTAGGTTATTACTATTCATTCGATATTAGTTATTACAGTTTTCTTATTTATTAATTTTTGTTGGTGAGTTTGTTTTTGAATGTTTTACAATATTATATGTTTTTTTAAACTAATGAAATAAATTATAATTATTCAGTTTAATTACATAATAATATTTCTTATCATTACAGCTCTTTCTATATTTTACAATTACATAATATAAAAAAAAACATGTGATGGAACATTACTGACAATAATGAGTTAGTTTCTTCTGCCTAAAATATTAATGTGCCTAGAACACTTAGGTTGCAATAGTGAGAAAGTTTGTTAATAATTTTTGTTTAACATTATTATCATGTTAAAACTTCACGTATGTTGACTTTGTATTATGAGACTCAGAAAAGATAAACGTAGATTCTATATAGCTTACAAATATATAAATAACATAGATTTCCTGTTTAAGGAATGAAGTGCCTAAGTTGTGAGATAAAGTTTAACAAATAAAAATCAATATAGGTTCGTGAAACCCCGTCATAGGCGATAACTCAGACTTATTCTATTAAAGTTGTCCAGAGCGTCCCCGTTCTGTTGGCACCGATGCTATTTTTAACGCGGTTAGAGGCGCTTGGGGGTAATTAATACATTTACTCGACACTTATATTATGGATACTACGCCAATTTAAAATGATAATGTAGGGTCTATAGTCTCGTTGCTCTAGTATTATTTGAAGAGTAACAACTTCTATTTATCTATTTAAGTTAGTTTTGTAAATTTTGATTCCACTAAGCTACGATATTATCATCAGGTTATGACTCATAATATATATTAATTAAGCTTGTAGAATCAAATAATATTATTGTTCGAAATTACCTTTCTCTCTAATCATTCAAAATATTATACATCTGTCTTTAAAGCTGCACCGAATAATTGTATTATATAATTAGTTAATATTAAACAGGATAACAAATTAACATTATAAATAATTTATTGTATCGTCCGATAAACCACATGTTAATACCTATATATTACTAGTGGTTCGCCCCGAACTGAGACCTCGCGGCGCCATCTATTGACATAATTGCGAAGTTCTGTTGTAAATACTAAGGCTCATTGAAAATTAAATAATTTCGTTTTCATATAATATTTATCTTATTTTAGTATTTGTTATTTAAGTACAGGATATAAGTCAAATAATTGATCAAGTTTCAGGCTCAGCATTTCAGTAAATTTTGAGTTCTGAGGTCAACTTTGGACGTTAGAAAATCTCCACTTTGAAAGCCCCCCATTTCGTCAATTTTAGGGGAAAAATTTAAAAAAATATATTTTTGGACTCTATTACTAATTATCTTTAAAATGATATACCGCAACCCTATGTAACGCCATAAAAATATTTTTTCTTCATATTCGCTTCTATGAAATAAAGATTTTTATTGCTTTTTAAGCCATATTCGGCTGGAGGCCATCGGTTTATATGTGTAATATTTAAATTTGAAGTAATTATGTTCAGTAATTCAGAAGTTATAAGGCTCTGACAGACGGACGGACGGACGGACGGACGGACAAGTACAAATTCACTCAAGTAGACTCAGAGACCTTCGCTTCGCTCGGTCAAAAAGAAATATACTGTTAGAGATAATACGTTTATCCATACTAATAATATAAATGCGAAAGTGTCTGTCTGTTTGCTACGCTTTCACGGCTCATCTATTCAACCGTGTTTGACGAAATTAGGTACAGAGATAGTTTTCATCTCAAGGAAGGACATCTCAGACTCCCGGGAAATGAAAGAGTTCCCGCGGAAATCAAAGAACTACGCGGACGAAGTCGCGGGCATCATCTAGTATACTATTTTTCGTAGTCCACAGATGCATTAGCCAGAAAGCGCACACTGCACTGTTCCGATTTATAAACTACTAGATGATTCCCGCGACTTCGTCCGCGTGGACCAAGTTTTTTCGAGTCCCGCGGGAATCTTAGAATTTTCCGGGATAAAAGTAGCCTATGTCCTTCCCCGGGATACAACCTATCCCTGTACCAAATTTCATCAAAATCGGTTGAACAGATGGGCCGTGAAAGCGTAGCAGACAGACAGACAGACACACTTTCACATTTATAATATTAGTATGGATATGGACTAGAGTGTATAACACTAATTCTATCAACAACTGCCTAGTACCACTTTGTTCACACAGTTATCAACTCCATTAAGAGTGTATCTTGGGAAAATCGTTCCGTTGTTGGAAAGTTACTGACCATAACTTTAGGTAATGGAACACGATTTATTTACGGCAAGCCTGCGTAATTAATAACTTGGTCGTGTAGAATCATTTTCGCTTAAGTTAGTTGACTTAAGTTCACACTTCCGTATCTATTACCATATTTATCAACCTACAGATTATTCATTAGAATCGTTTAAGTTCAAGTTTAAAGACAAAAGGAAGTCGAGGAAGCGTGCCAGAAAGTGTTATCGGACTTATCGCGTTGATTGTGATTGGTTTGCTGGTTTAAGTAAATTACACCTCAAAGCATACTAAATATAATGTGTCGTAAAGTAGTTTAAACCATAAAGGTCTAGCCCCACGATGCACGGCGCGGCGCGGCGCGGCAAATATTCTTTGTATGAGTTTGTATGGGATTGGGCCCACTTAGGCGACGTGGCGAGCAGATAAACTGTGCGACGAGGCCCCTTATAAACTCATACAACTAATATTTGGCGCTACGTGTGGCGTCGTTCCGTGCATCACTAATGGGGCTAGACCTTAAATGGTGTATTATTTTAGTGCCGTATTCATCATGTATGTCACAACAAACGCAACACAGTGTCTGTAGACGTAGCGGTGTAGGCTACGGTGTATCTGTTAATTGAATTGGAGAACTCGAGGAGAACTTTCTCGAACTTGCGCGCAATTCGATAAGCTCCTCATCTTTCCGCGAGTTATGAATTCTTATATGTATCACGAATAATAATGTTCATTTAGCCTAGTAGGGTACATAAGTCGTAATAGAATTATGTAGGTAGCCCTAATGGCATTAATCAGGTAGAAGTTTTCTTGGGACTTTTATATTAGATGTTACTTCCTATCAGATGTTAGAGCGATCACTTCGGATGAGACAGGACTCAACGTTTGCGTGAAACGCGTCTGTATCGAAGGAGAAATATGTTTTGTCAGGTTGCTTAGTATGCGCGCTCCATATACCTATTATAGTGAAAGACGCGGACTTTATAACTGACTTCCACAAAGGATGAGGTTTCAATTCGGTGCATGTTTTTCAACCGACTTCAAAAAAAGGAGGAGGTTCTCAATTCGACTGTATTTTTTTTTTTTAAATATTTGTTACCTCAGAACTTTTGACTGGGTGCACCGATTTGGATGATTCTTTTTTTATTTGAAAGGGCATACTTCCCAAGTGGTCCCATATAAATTTTATCAAAATCGGTCGAGCGGTTTTTAAAATATCGACAGTAAAATTAGTACTTTGTATAGCGTATGCTTGGTTGTTGTAAAGTTGGCGCGGGAGTTTGAAGTCGGTTGTTTAAAAAGAATTTTTTATATTAAATTATATTACTGTAGGGACTCCGATTTCTTCGAGGTATCTGAACCGTTTTGGATATTTTTTTTTGTGTCTTCCGGTCCATAGTGTGTTTTTGCCCTTTGCGTGCTCTCCGAGGTACGGTAGGGGGTGTACTTATCATTATGCGATATTTAAGTAAATATTTGTACTATATTGTAATAATTCTAAGCATGCAGTGAATTTGAAGAATAATGGTGGGCATGGGCTGTTCGTTACGTGCAGCGGGAAGCCAAGACACGTACGAACCGAAACAGAACTTTGCACGTAAATTACATTTAAGCATGGCGCATTATTGCCTCTACGTAATAATCACTAGACGTGCTATTTGCTTCTAATTTATTATCTTGTAACATTTCTACAATGAGCAATTAATATAATTTGTGTTCTAACCTTAAACAAAGTACCTACCATCGCCAGAACAGAATAAATTTGTGAATTTATTAATTAAATCATTGTTGATATATAATGTTAAGCGTTTTAAGGATCTCGTTTTCTTTTACTTTCTTGGGGGGTTTAGATGACATTGTTTTATTTAATTTTTGACGATTTAAAAAAATACGCATTGAACTGAAAACCTCCTATTTTTTGTAAATTCGTCGAAAAAAAATCGCAATTAGCCTTAGAGCGGCTTATTTTCTTGAATTAAACAGTTTATGTTTAATTTCTGCAAATTATTTATTACTTACTTATAAAACAAGGAGCAAAAATAAATGATTTACATAAAATACTACTACTATTCCATGCAAATTATTGATTTTTCTAGAATGTGGCGTAATACTGCTGGGCTAAAACTTTTTTTTTTGCACTGGGGTTAAGTTTGAAGGGCAAATGCGTGTGAAAATCCTCTATGCGGTCTGTTTTCGAAGGCATTAAATTCCCGTAAATTTTCAAACAGGGCACGTTTAGATGTTCCTGTCGATTATTTATTTCCATTTCGTTATTTCCCGGCGCAAAGTAGCAGAACTCATTAAAAATACGATCTCGCGCTTTAAGGGCTCTCAAAAATTCTACATCAATGGCTCTCATGAACCAGTTAACGTCTTTGTTTCGTCTTTCTGTCATTTCGAAATAAGAGCATTTTATTAAATAAGCTATTTGTCAAAACCGAAAAACCAATTGATAAATAAAAACCGGCCAAGTGCGAGTCGGACTCGCGCACCGAGGGTTCCGTACAAACCTGTAGTAAGTTTTAAATTAAATGTTTTTTTTAAATATTTGAGTCGATTGAATGAAAGGTAAATTGCGGTTTACGACTTATGACGTATTAAAAAAAAAACTACTTACTTGATCTCGTTCAAACCAATTTTCGGTGGTAGTTTGCATGGTAATGTACAACATATATTTTTTTTAGTTTTATCATTCTCTTATTTTAGAAGTTACGGGGGGGGGACACACATTTTACCACTTTGGAAGTGTCTCTCGCGCAAACTATTCAGTTTAGAAAAAAATGATATTACAAACCTCAATATCATTTTTGAAGACCTATCCATAGATACCCCACACCTATGGGTTAGATGAAAAAAAAATTTTTGAGTTTCAGTTCTAAGTATGGGGAACCCCAAAATTTATTGTTTTTTTTTCTATTTTTGTAAGAAAATCTTAATGCGGTTTACAGAATACATCTACTTACCAAGTTTCAACAGTATAGCTCTTATAGTTTCGGAAAAAAGTGGCTGTGACATACGGACGGACAGACAGACAGACATGACGAATCTATAAGGGTTCCGTTTTTGCCAAATTTGGCTACGGAACCCTAAACACTTACTGATTGTTAATACAAACTAATACATGATACCTACATGCCGGATCCGGCATTCGGATCGAATGAAATAATAAGCACTAAGAAATTACAGTACAGTATTTTCTTCAGCTATTTTTGTCTCTAGAAAATATTGGTATATTTTGAAAACAGGGCACGTTTTGATATTACAGTCGATAACAATTGTTTTCATTTCGTTATTAGCCAGCGCAATTGTCAGAATTAATTAAAAGCTACATCTCACGCTACAAGAGTATACGAACATTGTACGTCTTCGATTCTTGGAAACAGCTCATATGGAATTTTAAAAAGTGGTGTGATATTGCAGAATATTCGAGTTCTAGTAGATTGCTACTTGAAAAGCAGTTTCAATGCCTTTAAATGATTACTTTATGCCCGATTATGTACCTACTTTGGGAGGTGGCATGCGGGTTATGACGATATGAAATTTGGTTTTAGAACACAATGTAATAGTAACCATTGAACCACTATCTATCCCAAAGTTGCATCATCAGATTCTAGTCACCAAGAATGAGCCCAAACTCAAGGGGTTTACTAGTAACCATTGATGAGTTCCACTATCTATCCGAAAGTTGCATCATCAGATTCTAGTCACCAAGAATGAGCCCAAACTCAAGGGGTTTACTAGTAACCATTGATGAGCTCCACTATCTATCCGAAAGTTGCATCATCAGATTCTCGTCACCAAGAATGAGCCCAAACTCAAGGGGTTTACTAGTAACCATTGATGAGTTCCACTATCTATCCGAAAGTTGCATCATCAGATGCTCGTCACCAAGAATGAGCCCATACTCAAGGGGTTTACTAGTAACCATTGATGAGTTCCACTATCTATCCGAAATTGCATCATCAGATTCTCGTCACCAAGAATGTGCTCAAACTTAAGGGGCTTACTAGTAACCATTGATGAGTTCCACTATCTATCCGAAAGTTGCATCATCAGATTCTAGTCACCAAGAATGAGCCCAAACTCAAAGGGCTTACTCGTAACCATTGATGAGTTCCACTATCTATCCGAAAGTTGCATCATCAGATTCTCGTCACCAAGAATGAGCCCATACTCAAGGGGTTTACTAGTAACCATTGATGAGTTCCACTATCTATCCAAAATTGCATCATCAGATTCTCGTCACCAAAAATGAGCCCAAACTCAAGGGGCTTACTAGTAACCATTGATGAGTTCCACTATCTATCCGAAAGTTGCATCATCAGATTCTCGTCACCAAGAATGAGCCCAAACTCAAGGGGTTTACTAGTAACCATTGAAAAGTTACACTACCCACCTCCAGGATTCAGCATCCGATCAGCTCGACGGAATCAAATTATTGTATTGTTATTGGTTTTTGGTACATTATATTTGCAAAGTTTCAAATCAATACGAAAAAAATTGAATTTAGTTAAATTCGACGATTTTTTTCAGGTGAAGTTAATAAAAGCGTGTTAAAATAGTGTGCCTTTATGCAGTCCATTGTGTTGGTGGCAAGACTGCTTTAAAAGTCTAGACAATCTATTAATACCTAAGCAGACCCTTCGATGTTGATCATTTTTCTGTATAACGTTGATCAAAGAACTTGAGGTAAACATTATTCAAGAGTGTTGACGTTAGCCTTTGTTCTAAAACAGTTGTTTAATACTTGAATGTCTAGAAACTTTGATCTGAACTGGAAGGTTTTTTCCTTAATTTCAGTTAACACCAACTTATCGCGAAATTAAATGTTTAATAATACTGCTCTGGCTAATCATTAAATTTTGTAAAGAAAGTAGGTTAGGCATAATGATCTATTATTGCGAATGTTTAATCTATGTTTCTACCTATCTTTTTTTACTAAAAAGAATAGTAAGAATCGCAAAATGAGAACATTAACTGATTCAAGCAAACGCTAAGAAAGATTTAGATAAAATAACTCTTAGGTCAGACAATGCTTTCGTTAAAGGGTTATAAAGGAGAAAATGTTTCAGCACTGCAAAGGAAACGTAAATTCGACGTAACAAAATATGCTTTTATAAACCTAATGATGAAAGTAACCATTTGCCGTTCTGAAAATAGTATAAGAAACTGCGCGGATAAAAATGTTCATCTAATGGGCCTTCAGATTCCGAATGATGTCAAATGAATCGTACATAACTCATGTAAAGTTATCGAAGGCAAGTTACATCGGCTGTAACAGTGCACTTCTATTACCTAGAGTAAAATCTATTATGGGATAGAATAATAATTATAATATAGGCGAGCTTCCCCTAGTCAGGCGGCTGGATCTACTTTATTTTCAGAGTTGTGCCAAATAATCTTACTAATATTGAAAGTGTTAAAGTGCGTTTGCTTGTTGGTTTGTTGGTTTGTCCTTCAATCACACCGCAACAGAACAACGGATCGACGTGATATTTTTCATGGGTAATAATATAGTTGAGAACGAACGAAGTTGCGAGCATCTGCTAGTAATTATTAATTTATAATTTTCCGATTACAAGATCTGTAATGTTGTCTTTTTGATATTGAATAGGTAGATCGTTTCAGTGCACTTCAATGCATCTTGGATTCTACCACAAGCATAAATATTTTGTTTCAGTGCTACCAGGGCTACAATATTTCAATTATTTTGTGCTTAGAGTCATAAAGAAAAATATCCCGCAAAAAGTAGATTTCCTGGCGTCCCTACCACCAGCTGTGAGGAAAAGCAGCGTCGGTTAACGCGCGATTGGCCACAAAGCGAGTAGGTAGGTACGAACGTACGAGTATGGTTCACTGCTCGACCTCGCTTGATTCGTGAGTAATGAGTACATATTCAAAAAATAATTGTACAGAGGCCTTGTTCGCACAAACGACAAAATAATTGGCGGCTTGATACAATTAACCGACCGTGATGTGTACGACGCGTTGTCTGAAAAGCTTACAAACGGCACATTATTTGTTCACAGTTAATTTGCAGATATTTCCATTACGGCCATTTACTTTTCCGTTTTTTTTAAATGTTGTATTTCCATTGGACTAAACATCAATTAAAAGCCCGTTTCCACGGCAAAATTTTGTTTCGTGTACCTAAAAGCGGTTTCGTCTATGGTATTTCGTAGGATGCTATGGAAATTGTTGGAGTAGTTTAATTTTAATAAAAAAGGCCCATAAATTTTTATTACTGTCTGCTTTACTTTTAAAATTGAATAGAATTTTTAGAAAGGATAAAAGATTGTTAGTTTATTTATTGATGAAGGTTTAATTAGGTTGATATTTGACTCATTCGATGTATTTCACTCGGTTCGTTCTTGGCGGGGCATATTGGAATTTATTAACATAAATACGAGTATTTTGACGTTTGAAATTCAGTCTCCTAACGGCAGACTCAGCGATTATTGAATACTTTTGTGTTTAGATCGCAATTTGATTTATAGCTTAGCAGTAGCAACTGCAGTCTGATCAAATGATTAATTTATTTTTGTTGTGATGCTTTGGCCAAGTTTTATACTTTTGTTTACATTAAATCTCTCGTGAAACCGCTACACGTTATGACCATTCGCTCGTGCAAGTCTTAAAGAGAGTACAAACATACATTATGTATTTTAAAAGTAATTTTAATTATTTTCCCACTTCTGGAATTATGCTTACACTTATGACCATGTTCTCAAATCGTTAAAAATAATGAAACGGAAGAAAAAATCGTTATTCATTAGACAAATCAGCTCAAATGCCCCAAAAAGTTGATAGCATCAATTGTTTGAGTGAACAGATCGTTAAGCTTATTGTACCTAACCGAAACATTATAATTTAAAGTGAGAGTTAAATTTTGTAAAAAAAATGAAACTTACGATCCAGTAACATAAAAATGAGATGTCAAGCTTGATTAACACCACTTTGGTAACTCATATATCATAATATAAGAAATAATTAATTAGTTTGCGGTCGCTGAGACACAAATCTTAACAAGGCAAAAGCACGTCTAAGTAATTAGCGAAAATGGGATAGACCACCGACATAAATCATCCCGCAGGCAGCATCTTCGCTAACAAGCTCCTTCTAAAATATATTTGCTACAAGTTATATTATGACTAGCTGATGCCCGCGACTACGTCCGCGTGGTTTGAGGTTTTTTGGTTCCCGCGGGAACTCCTTAATTTTACGGGATAAAAAGTAGCCTACGTCCTTCCCCGGGATAGAACCTATTCCTGTACCAAATTTTATCAAAATCAGTTGAACAGATACATTTGTTTGATTCCCGCGGGAACTCTTCAATTTTCCGGGCCTATGTGCTATTCCAGACTATAATCTATCTCTGTGCCAAATTTCATCCAGATCCGTTCAGCCGTTCTGGCGTGATTGAGTAACAAACATCCATTTGAGGTTTTTTTGGTTCCCGCGGGAACTCTTTAATTTTCTGGGATAAAAAGTAGCCTATGTGCTATTCCAGACTATAGTCTATCCCTATGCCAAATTTCAGCCAGATCCGTTCAGACTTTGGGGCGTGATTGAGTAACAAACATCCATACATCCAGACATCCATCCAAACTTTCGCATTTATAATATAATTTATAAATTTATATTATTATTATTATTATTATGATACATACTAGATTCCGTCTGCGGTTTCGTTCGGGCATGTTTTTCGGATAAATTATTTTCAGCTAAAGTAAAAATAAACTGCTGCCTGTAATATACTTTTGTAATCAATCACAGAAAGCTAAATATTATATTATTTTATTCTTCATCACTATCATCTCAAATTCTCAACCCTTCGCCGGTTCTTTGTCTTTCACTGTATATCCTCTCAGAATGAGAAGGCTATAAGGCACAGTCAATCACGCTGACAAAACGAGTTTGCACACTTCAGACACCTTTGAGAACATTGATGATCTTTCATGCAGGTATCTTCACGATGATTTCGTTAACCGTTAAAGCAACTGATATTTTATTTTTTTAAAGGCACATAAATCTGAAAAAGTGGGGACGAGTGGAAGAGTGGCCTAGTTGTGACAACGCACGCATATCAGTCGATTGCCGAATGTTAAGCAACGCTGACCTGAGTCGGTGACCAGATGGGTGACCGAATTTGGATGTTCAAAGGCCTTTTCGTGACCTCCGTGCCCCGGAGAGCAAGTTAAGCCGTCGATCTCAGTTATTATCACTAATATCTGATAATAATTGTTACAAATCTATGAGTTGAAAAACTCTTAGTCGTGTCGTATGCGGAAGGACCTCGAAACCCACCGCATTATTATCCCAAGACATTTTTTACCATTATGTGATGAGTGGTCACGACCCCCAAAAGTGAGTAATATGACGCACAGAGAGAGAGAGAGAAAGATCTGAAAAGTGCGAGCGGTAGTATCGAATCCCCGACCACCCGGATAGGAGATATGATAGGACTCAATCACTAAAACTATTACCGCTTTTATTAATCATCATTTAATAATTGGAGGATAATTCTCGCAACAACCGGATCCATAATGCATGGTCTGTTATCTTCTCAAAGACGTATACCTACGTCTATAGACCACAAAAGGCAGGTTTATTTATTTAAGAAACTAATATTGTAAATGGAGTGGATAGTCTTTTTGTGTGTTATCCGCGTAACAGCAGAGACTGATTTTTCTTGGAGCTATTTGTATTTCTATTGTTCGTTTATGTTTCTTAAAATAACCTATAATCTCTAATTTACGAAAGAAACAATATTATAAATAATATTTAGTTGCATTGCATTACATGTAACTCTTGATCGCGTATAGTTGAGATAATTAATTTCAACTAGTTAACTCGTCCCGGCTACGCACGGGTGGAATTTAATTACCCATATATATAAATAATAGCTTTTATCTAAATTTTTATTTAGTATGGTTAAAAATATACCTTTTAATAAGTTATATAATAATAATTAAAAAATATAACTAGCATAGATATAGATAGATTTTCTCAGCTAAGGTAGACACTTTTTTTTTTTTTTATCCACTACAAGTTAGCCCTTGACTGCGATCTCACCTGATGGTAAGTGATGATGCAGTCTAAGATGGTAGCGCCCATCGGCATCGGCCCAGCGGCATACCCCTATTCGGCTTCTACACGGCATCGTACCGGAACGCTTAAACGCTTGGCGGCACGTCTTTGCCGGTAGGGTGGTAACTAGCCACGGCCGAAGCCTCCCACCAGGCCAGACCAGGGAAAATTCAGAAATTATAAATTCCCAAATTGACCCTGCCGGGGATCGAACCCGGGACCTCCGTACGTTAAGGCAACAGCGCTACACACTGCGCCACGGAGGTCGTCAACACTCTGTGGAATTAAAAAATAAACATCGCGCTTGCAACTTTGCGCAAATGCCTACGTCGAGATTCTGGATATTATATAGGTACTTTGGTGAAACTACTTTTGCAGAAATGTAACGGTTGTTTTAATACAGTTCCCATAGTATGCATTGCAAAATTAAATTTCGTGTGTTTAATTATTTTTTGTTTATATTAAAATGTGTAGCTTGTTCCAATAAAATTCTGAACAAAGTAAATCCCGTCAGGCCCGCGAGTGTGGTATTGTTGGCTTTAAAAACCGAGGCTATAATTTTTTCTTTTTTGTATCGATTCAGTTACGCGTAGTGAGTTTTCACCAGAGTATCAGGTTCTGTTCGGTCTTTGTTTTCACTGTGTAAGCCTTTGCTTTGTGAAAAAAAGCACATAGAACATTTTTTGAACGAGATTATGTAGAGCTGAGCACCTACTTAAATTCTTCTAAAATCTTATCTTTTTCTTTGTTTTAAGTAGTAGGTCATTAGTCCTTCGGAAGTTTTCTATTTTTAAGCGACTGCGTTCCTGTTCGATGCCGTGTAAAATGGGGTATAAGTTTAATATAACTGCCATACCCTTAACAGGTTAGCCCACTAACATCTTAGTAAAGGGCTATCTTGTAATGGATTAAAAAATACTTTTAACGTCTATATGTATGCATTTGTCGACGTAGAGCTCAAAGAAATAAACTGATTTTAGTTTTTTATCATGTAAGAATGTTATCTTATCGATTAATTTACCAATGCATTTTATAAAAGGAGCAACTGCTGAGTTTGAGTTTGAATTGAGGTTATAGTAGTTTTATGATGTAATGACACAAGTCACATTGTCTTCGGTTCAACAGTTGCCTAACACGATGTTTCCACTCCATTTCACATAAATTTCCTTAGGGGTGGAAGTAACACAATACTTATACGAACCTCCTATATTTGTAACATCACCTTTAATATAGCTTTTGGCATTGCCAGTTGATAACGATGAAGTGTTTCTCCTTACGCAAAGTTTTGCTATGTAGGTATACCCAATTTATATTGTTATTATTTATTTGTGCTTTTTAGTGTTGAAACCCTGCTCTAAACCAATGCAGTCAAGGTTCATTTTACTTTAACGCTAATGTGATTGAACGCTCACTACGATAAATCAAATTTGCAATGTAAAGACTCAGAGTAAGCGTACTGCGCATGAAATAAAGTTAATGCCTATTTCCATCACTTATTTCCATTCAGCGATACGTCAACGCTCGGTCGCCAACTTATGTTATAGTTTCCAATAGACATGTACATAATTAATATCTGTTGCTGAACTTAAAATTGAAGTATTACTCCTGCATATTTACTGGAGATACCTTATTGAAACTCTGCAGTATTAGGGCGTAGGCACTACGGATCGAAAACGAGGAAAGATTCAAGAGAAACCAGAAGAATATCTTCAGAAATATCAAATCTACAAAAAACCTAAATCCTAGTGTACGAAGTCGTGGTGTGGAAATTATATTGCCTAAGTTAGCTTAATAACAAGTCCATCCAGGATAGATGTTTCTTTTGGACTACTTATCAAATGGAAATTGGATAATACAGTTGCATCAAAGCAACAAAATCCAAAGCGAAGCCTAATAAGCTCTTAGAATAAACCACGGCTGCTATAGCCTATAGTAGTCATGGTTTTATTTGCAAAGCCGGCGAAATTGGTTGATTGCATCGGGCTTTCATTTATCCCAGTTTTTTTAACATCTCAGTGCGGAGCGGCGGAGTTTCTTTCGAGCTTGTAATTGGGACCGGAACTTTGGGGGAGTGAGCGCTTCAATGAACAAAATTGTGGACGACAGTTTACAAAAAGAGCCAAGAATAGGCTTTATTCGATTTATTCATTTTATTTGCTTCGCAAGATGGTTTGCTTTCATTGTCTCCATTGTTTTCCTTTTACTTGACCTTCATCCTTACGAGTCATAAAAAGGTTTCGGAATTTCTCGTTTGTTTTGACGTTTAAGATATTTTATTCGTTTTGAGTGAATCAACCTTTTATTCTGACGAGTGGTAGATAAAGATTTTTCCTCGTTAAAGAATCAAAAGAAGTCAATTTTGAGACATTATCATTTATGTGTAAAAAGAACTGAAGACTTTCAACCTCTTCGTGCAGAAAGTCTGTACTTCAAAGAAAATTATATATCTTTATGAGAGATTATTTTAGTTTTTTTTGAGAGTTTAGTGCTTTGGGTTTAGGTAATAAGTAATTATTTCCTGGATGACGCCCACGACTTCGTCCGTGTGTTTTGAAAAATTCCGTGGGAACTCCTTGATTTTCTGAGATAAAAAGAGGCCTATATTGTTCCCGGAATCAGTTGAAAGTGTAGCAGACAGACAGATGGACAACCGGACGCACTTTAGCATTTATAATATTAAAAATTAAAGTAAGGATTCTTACATTGGACCGACGCGACGCCCATACAAAATGCAGACCATTTCCATGCCTACACCACAGAGTAGGTAATAGTTGCCTACACCCTTTTTTGCCGGTTTTTTATGCTTGAAAATAATGAAGTGTCCGCGAGAATTAAAAAAACCTTATCCCGTGCGAAGTCGCGGGCCTGATTTAGTAATTACCATAATGTGGTTATACTATGTCATTGGTGATTTTTTACAGAAATGATGACGTCTCAATACTATGTCATTGGTGATTTGTTACAGAAATGATGACGTGTCGGCTGGGCTCGCGGCGGCTGGGCGGTTCTCGTGGCTCGCTGCAGGCTGGCACGGCGTGCTCCGCCGCCAGCGAGCTCGACCTCTCCTCGCGCTCGAGACGCTCACACAAAGCTCGGTACGTAATTTTGAAGTACAGCTTTAATGCAACAGTACCCTTATCCTTAGTTTTATTTCGATTGATCGTATAAGAATTCGACGGCATTGACGGCAAAGTAAAATGAACCTTTTTCAGAGCAAACAATGCACTTTAAAGCTTAATATTTCGCAAACTGATTCCAGCATCGAAAAATGCTTTGCCTGTAGGGGATTTTTTCTATATACCCATGTCAAATTAGAGCCTCCTTAAGGGCCTCCGAGCAAAGCTGCGGACATACAGGCAGACAGACGGACGGACATGGCGAAACTATTATGGGTTAACTACGGAACCCTAAAAATGTAGAGAAAGGTTTGAAAAAATATATTTATTACTAACTAGCTGTTGCCGGTGACTTCGTCTGCGTGGATTGAGGTTTTTTGGTTCCCGCGGAAACTCTTATTTTACGGGATAAAAAGTAGCCTGTCTGCTATTCCTTATAATCTATCACTGTGCCAAATTTCATCCAGATCCGTTTAGCCGTTCTGGCTTGATTGAGTGACAAACATTCATCCATCCATACATCCATCCATGCATCCAAATTTTCGCAATTATAATATTAGTATAGATCCATACTATCCATACTAATATTATAAAATTTAATGCCCGTTTGTAGTAACATAATTGCGAGTTAGCGTAGTTTAGCTCTCAATAATACTTCCGGTTGACAATATATTTTTTACCGCTGTACGTATGCATCCTTCTTTGATAAAACTTTGGCACTTCAGTGATTCGAAAATTGAAAAGACTCATTGAACTCAAGTCGCTCGCTAAAGAAATAATGATGGCGGATAAGCGAAATAAAAATAACATCGCGTTTTCCTCCTTTCAGTATATTTTCAGAAAACAAGAGGCTTCGGAATATTTAAATATCTGAAGCCTCCGTTTAACTAACTTCTTAAGCCTATGCGTCTTTATTTAAGAATTTTAGCTCAGAAAATCTATTAACGATGAGGCGATAACTATAGAGCAGTAATGATAATCTTCTAAGAGCGAATAAACAAATTTCCCTAAAGCCGGCAACGCATTGGCGGTTCCTCTGGTGATGCAAATGTTCATGGGCGGCGGTAATCACCTAACATCAAGTGCTTGGCAGCCTGCTCGTTTGCTCACTATATAAAAAATAACCTCCCTATAGCGCAGCGGTGAGCGCTGTGGTAGGTATTAAAAGGAGGGCCCGGGTTCGATCTCATAGCAATCAGACTTAGAATATAGTGATATTCGGTACACTCTTTGAACGTAAATAAAATAAAGTACCTTACTAGATGATTTCCGCGAAGAAGGATTTTTTTATTCCCGCAAAGGAAACTAAAGGACTAATGTAACTTAACAAGCTTGAACGACTTCAAAATATTGCTATTCGGTTAGTATTAATTGGCTCATGCAAATATGACCACGTTTCCGAATTTCGTCAAAAGCTCAAGTGGCTCCCTCCGCCGGCGCCGGGATATGCATGTTCTTCTGTTATGTACCTTCTGTTAGTACCTACCTACTGTGTTTTGTTTCACCTAAAAACTCCTTCTTATCTTAAGGAGAAGTTTAGGTTTTTTGGGGTGCTTTTTATAACCCGCTTCTATCGTAGACTGCATCATACATAACTTATCACCAGGTTAGATCGCAGCAAAAAGCTAGCTTGTATATGCGAAATATACAAGCAATAAATATAAATAACTGGATGATGCCCGCGACTTCATCCGCGTTGATTGAGTTTTTTTTGTATTCCCGCGGGAACTCCTTAATTTTCCGGGATAAAAGTAGCCTATGTCCTTCCCCGGGATACAAACTATCCATGTACGAAATTTCATCAAAATCGGTTGAATAGATGGGCCGTGGACTGCCTCGTTGGTCTAGCGGTTAGCGTAGTCGACTGCGGATCACGAGGTCCTGGGTTCGATTCCCGGTCGGGCATAAAAAAATTGTTAGGTATTGGGTTTTTCAACTAAGAAATTCTCAGTGCCAGCCCGGAGTTGGAAGTTGGCGGTGTTTCACCCCCGTGCCTCGGAGAGCACGTTAAGCCGTCGGTCCCGGTTATTATCACTAACATGATAATAGTCGTTAGAGCCCGCCAACCCGCATTGGAGCAGCGTGGTGGGTCTAAGCTCTAATTCCCTCTCTCCTATGAGAGTGGAGGCCTGTGTCCAGCAGTGGGACGCTAATAGGCTGTAGTGGTGGTGGTGGGGAGATGGGCCGTGAAAGCGTAGCAGACAGACAGACACACTTTCGCATTTATAATATTAGTATGGATTTTTGTAAAAATTTTAAATGTTCTAAAACTTTACCGGAATATTCTACCCCATCAAATACAAACTTTGTTGTCCAGTAAAATTTTAGTTTGGAACTGAAAATAAACACGGAGTTAGATTTATGTTGTAGAGTAGGAACATAATGTTAACTTTTGGTATGTTATTGCTGTATAATTTGTACAAAAACATCTGTTTAGAAATATAGCATTTTACGTTCACACTGCAAATCATTATGTACTAGATGATGCCCGCGAGTTTACCCGTGTGGATTAGGTTTCTTTTTAAATCCCTCGGGAACTCTTCCGAGATAAAATTATCCTGTAGGGGTAGGAATGCGCACATCGAGTAAAATTATGTGTACCTATTTTCTCCATTTGTCTACTGATGCTAACATAGTTTCTTGTCTCGTTACGTCAAAAGTAGAGATAAAAGTAATACATATTTCATATTATCTGTGGTTTGTTTTTAGACGAACCCTTACATGCGGATCATTTTTCTCATAATCTCTCTCCCTCGACGCGAGATATCTCGTTGTGCGGGTGCTAAGCCTGCTGAGATCGTGGTCGTGGTCTGATGAGTACATAGTACTTTTTATTTCTTTACTAGAGGTCGCCCGCGACTTCGTCCGCGTACAATTGTTGATTTCCTATGAGATTATGAAATTTTCCCGCTGCAAACAGCCTATCTATAGAGGTTTTATATAGCTTATGCAGGTTTTTCTATTATTTAAAACTGATAACTTAAATGCTAATTTTCATGTCCATACTTCAAAGTCATACAATTTTTATGTAACCTTTCACCCCCATTTCACCCCTTTTGGTGAGTTTCACCCCTTTGGGTGGGTGTTCGTAAAATTGCTTATACAGGTTATTATTATTTAAAGCTAATAACCTAAATCCCGATTTTCAAGTCTCTTACTTCAAAAACTTGGAACCCTTATGTAAGCTTCCAACCCCCATTTTACCCCTATTGGGGTACATTTTCGTAAAATTGCTTAAACAGGTTTTTATTATTTATAACTAATAATTTAATTGCCAATTTTCATGTCTCTAACTTCAAAAACAAAGGACTTTCATACAAACTTCCAACCCCTATTTTAACCCCTTAGGGGTGGATTTTCTCAAACCCCTTTCTTAACTGGCGTCTACATCATAGAAGGAATCTACCTTCCAAATTTCTAGTCTGTACACTTTATAGTTCCTGAGATATCGTGATTAGTCAGTGAGTGAGTGAGTGAGTGAGTGAGTGAGTGGTATTTCGCTTTTATATATATAGATTATGTCTGTGTTTTTATCTCAACCTAAGCTCCAATAAACACAGAGTCTGTTCATTTAAACAGAGAACTGTTTTCCGTTGCAGAAATCAGGTTGATTTGTTGAGCGAAGTTTCTGGAAGCAATATTACTGCCTCTGGTACACTAATTAACTGAGAGGATTTAAACGAAGTTAGTTGCCTGGAGCAAATGCGTAATTGGAGAGTTTATTTTATCAACTGTTCGGGAAATCAAATTTAGTCTATATATGACGAAATCCTTGGCGCAGTGATAGCGCTGTTGTCTTAATGTGTTGAGGTCCGGGTTCGATCCTCGGCAGGTCAATTTAGGAATTTATAATTTCTGAATTTTCTTGGTCTGGTGGGAGGCTTCGGCCGTGGCTAGTTACCATCCTACCGGAAAAGACGTGCAGCCAAGCGATTAAGCGTTCTACACGATGCCGTGTAGAAACCGAATAGGTGTACCTACGGCTGCCATGCTATAAACAGGTTAGCCCGCTACCATCTTAGACTGCATCGTCACTTACCATCAGGTGAGATCGCAGTCAAGGGCTAGCTTATAGTGGATTAAAAAATAATTGAACCATAGGCCATAATCACTCTACTAAGTTTTACTCACTTATGTCGCCTATATGAAATGACTAGTCTTGTAAGTCCCAATTCATATATCCAAATAAAAAAAAATACAAATGAATTCGTGACCTAAAGTGATAATTATGTTCACTTATTACGCTGTCCTTTAAGTATCTTTTGTAGAACATCAATCATACTAATATTATACGTAAATGCGAAAGTGTGTTTGATTGTTGGTTTGTTGGTTTTTTGGTTTGTTGGTTTGTTGGTTTGTTGGTTTGTTGGTTTGTCCTTCAATCACGCTGCAACAGAGCAACGGATTGACGTGGATTTTTGCATGAGTATAGTTGAGGACCTGGAGAGTGACATAGACTTTTTATCCCGGAAAATTAAGGAGTTCCCGTGGGAATTAAAAAAACTTATTCCACGCGGACGAAGTCGCGGGCATCAGCTAGTTCACTATATATCTTAGAACAACGGTTTCCAAAAGTTCAAATCTCTTTAAGGAAGCATCTCCCATTATGTCGGCTCAGATATTCGAGAGTTTGTTTCTTGTTGGAGAAAGGCAACGGCACTCTTATCAAGAGCGCCCTAAGACACGATCGCCCTTGTCTTATAAAGGTTTAACGCAAAACGCCACTTCAATATTTATTGATTGAAAACAACTTCCTTCGTTTGAATTGTACTTATCAGATTGTATTCATAATTATCTTATGGATATAATCTCATAAGTACATTATTTTAATAAGAGATCGCGATGGTCTAGTCTCTACAAATAATATATTTATTTAAATTACGCAGATGTTTGTTAAGATGAGATAAATTTATAATTCGTTAAAAAGGCTAAGTGAAAGATAAATTTTATATTATTTTACAAGGCTAAGCTTGTGAAGGGGTTTGACCACCTTCTAGACACAAAACTCAGAGGTTAATTTTCTGTAATAACTTTAATTTAAGGTATTTACCACTATTCTTGCCTGGTGGGATGCTTAGGCCGTGACTAGATACCGCCCTACCGGATAAGACGTACCGCCAAGCTATTAAGAGTTTCAGTACGATGCCGTGTAGAAATCGATTAGGGATGTGGGTTTAATATAACTGCCCTAACCCCTAATATACATAACAAGTTAGCCCGATAGCCCGCTGCCATCTTAAACTGCATCAGCATTTAAGTATCACCAGGTGTGAGATCGCAGTCAAGGGCTTGAATAACTACATGAATAACTTACGAAATGTAAACGGTATTGTAAGTCGTGTATCCTATGCAAATGGTATTTATGTGAGTCACTTATGTATGCTTACTACGTAAAAACTTACATGACGTGTAATTGCGGCCTAATCCATAGCAATATTATAAATGCGAAAGTGTGTCTGTCTGTCTGCTACGCTTTCACGGCCTATCGGTTCAACCGATTTGGATGAAATTTGGTACATCGATAAGTTAAATCCCGGGTAAGGACATAGGCTATTTAATTCCAGGAAATTAAAGCGGGCGGGAAGTAAAATATAAAATTCGCTATAAGATTTTCAGCATATAACAAAAAGTTTATACGACTATCCGACTTCAACGAGCATGTATTTCGTTTGCTGAAAATATTTTACGTTTCTTGAACATTTCAATTCGCCAATAAATCTTGTGCAATGTAGCCTTTCCCCTCAGGTATATTAAGCCGATAATATTGGTATAGGTTCGAGTATGAGCTAGCGTGGCAACATCGCACCAATAGAACGGAATCACATTTTCAGAGCAGTTTATATCTCATTTTACGGTACGACAGTTCACAGCGAATGAGGTTCCCTCATCCCTGGCCTTTGGTCGCTCGAAGCATTCCAGAAATCCAATTTGTTATAGTAGCAGATCGCGCGTCTTAAATCGGTTTGAATTTTTAAAAATGACAAAAAAAAATATGTTTTCAAGCGGTTTTCAAACTCGAGAGCTTCTAACGAAATTCCTGAAAAGTGCTTATTTGTTATTTATCAAAGCATTTGCGGTGTGGAAATATTTGTACGAAAACGTGCATATGTTGTCTGACAAGATAAATGTTCTTATGTAATTTTGAGGTAATGTGCTTTTTTATTTATTTTCTATAGTTTCGCAATTTTAAACAGTACACTATACTCATATACTGTATTCATACATACGTACGTACGTAATATACGTATTAGTTGCAAATAAAGCAATTTTTTTATTGGAAATGTTTCTATGTACTGTACAAACTATTATTAAATTTTTCTAATGTATTTTATGTCTAACTTAAAGGGCGAGTTTTTCTTTCAATGAAGTCAATCTATTAGTTTTTATCGTAATAATTTCGTTTGTTTATTTCCATCGGGTTTCCTTAAGTTTTCCGTCTGGTTTGTCGGGTTTGTTTTAGCAAGTTAAAGGGAACTTTTTATCGATAAAAGTGAAAGGCGAGTCAACACTCATGATTAGGGCGCACTCGCTAGAAGGACCCTTGTCTTCTACAAACAAAAGGCGTACACTTCAATCTTCGGCCGAGTTAATGGAAGTAGGTACGAAAGCTAAATAATACGGCCCGAACATTGATGCCTTCCAAAAGTGGTGCTCTTTGAGTTCTGACTTGGTAACATGACATGCAATGTATGAATATTTTATCCATTTGCTTTATTTAGAGGACGTTTCTCTTCTTATTCATAAATTAATGGTTGTGTCAATCGTTACCTAAGCGGTTGTGCATATTTCATATTATTATTATGATCGAGTTGAAACTATTTTCGTTCGTTGTTACAGGGTATGGGCCTCAAGGCCTTAATGCTTAGAATTGTTAAAGCAGAAAGTTATTTAATGGAGAACTTTACCGTTTTTTTTAAAATTTATTATGAAAATTAAGACAATAAATCAAAAATATGAAAGAATCATTAAAATAGCTCAACAAATCAAAAAAATTTGGACCTATAAAGTTGCGCTTGCAAGACGGGAGACGTGACGTCATAATTCCCTATCAACCGACTTTATAAAGCCGAATAAAATAAATAAATGGACCTAACGTGACTTAATTGAATTAAAAGCATTTAATTTGAGTGTGAAGATAATTTTGTAGTTTTAAATCTCGGCTAGGTATCGGCTCACTCACAAAATTTCTCACTCTTGTAAGATACATCAATTGGTGTACATTAAATAATTAAACTTTTAAATCGTCATTTCTCAGTCATTTATTGATGGATTTAAAAACCGGCCAAGTGCGAGTCGGACTCGCGCACCGAGGGTTCCGTATTCAAGAAGTAGGTATAATTACCTTTGTTAATGAACCGCAAAACTAACTTTGTTTGTAGAGGTTTACTGTTAATATCAAAAAATTACGTTTGTTGTATGGGAGCCCCCCTTTAATATTTACTTTATTGATATTTAATTATTTATTTTGAAAGGTAATATACAAGTTAATATTCTGTGAAAATTTGAACCGTCTACCTGTTACCGTTTTTAATATTGAGCAAAAAAATACGAAAAAAACACGTTTATTGTATGGGGACCCGCCTTAATATATATATTTTTTTAATTTTTAGTATTTGTTGTTATAGCGGCAACGGAAATACATCATTTGTGAAAATTTCAGCTTTCTAGCTATCACGGTCTATGAGATACAGCCTGGAGACAGACAGACAGACAGACAGACAGCGGAGTCTTAGTAATAGGGTCCCGTTTTTACCCTTTGGGTACGGAACCCTAAAAAAAAGACGTGTGGCACTCGGAGATTGCCGCGGTAAAGCTATTGCAATTTGCATAGCCTGCAGTCCTGGTAGTCAGGGGGCGGTGCGGGTAGGGCTAAGCTAAGCTTAGCCCGCTTGTCCTCCTGATTTCCGGACGAGCCTGAGGAGGAGGAGCTCGGACGTGCGCGCTTGGCCAATTCGAAGCCAGGCGTAGGTACAACTACGCGGGCTATGATGGCAGGCGTATCGTCGTCGCTGTCTTCGCTTGTTTCCGATTCTATCGGCGAGGTGGTGGCGGCGGTAGTAGTAGTGGTCGGAGGACGACTGACGAACTCGGCGGCAGGGAACGGGGTAATGGATTGGTCCATTATATTCCAGCGTACCACTGCGCGCGGAATCCCTGTTCGTCCTCTTCCCTGTTTCGGCGGTCTCTGGTCGAGCGGTTGCTTGTCGGCCATGGCGATGCGATTGAAGTACGTTTAAAATGTATTTAAAAACGATGAAACGATAAAACGATAAAAATAATGATTTAAAAACGGGTTAAAACTATTAACACTTAAATTTTTTTTGGTAAATCAATTTAAATTAAATTAAAATTTAATAAAAATAAAAATAATAATAATCGAAAAATAAAATAAAAATAATAATAACGGCAAAAAAAAAATCGGACTGGAGACATCTGGATCCGAACCGGGGTCTTCTGGTATCGTGACCGCCCATTTCCCACCTGAGCTACTTTAACCTTGTAGATGGTGGCGAAATTTACCTTCGTATTGACAAATTGTAATATTTTTTTCGTTACGGAATTTCTGGATTCGGTCTCCCCGCTCAAGGCCCGCGATAGAAGCTATGCGATAGCTTAAAAACCTTTATTAGTTTTTATCTATATTTTACTTCCGTTGTGTTAAAAATGATATTCACAACATCATGAAACTTCTCCACAAGTAAAATTATTTATCAAAAAAAGAAAAACCGTGACTTGACACGATAAAGACCTACTTGATTCGAGAGCCCTTAATTGTATTCCGAAAACACGAGATAAGACACTTTTAGCTCTCAGCTGAGTAAATGAAAGGGCGCAGTTAAGACACCTTGAGAACAAGTGAATATAATTAAAATTATAATCAAAAAATACGCCTGCTCTGCCGTAGCCCGTAACTCTCTACTACGTAACGATACCACAGTCATTAATAGCCTTTGGAATCTTATTCACATTTTTATTAAATGAAATGTTTTTGTGAATCACTAGATATTGAACTATAGTGTTATATATTTTTGGAATATACTCATCATATTCTAGATGATGATCTAACCTTATTTTCGAATATTTTTTTTCAACTTTAGTCTTTAATGCGGGACCATGGTCACCCCATCAATTTTTTTTAAATTTTACTAGCCTATGTCACCCGGAATAAGCTAGGGATTCTAACGATACCTCATTTATCAAAATCGGTTCAGGCGTATAGAAGTTATGGTGGAATATACAAACTCACATACATATATACGTACATACATACATACATACATATATATATACATACATACATACATACATACATACATACATACATACATACATACATACATACATACATACATACATACATACATACATACATACATACATACATACATACATACATACCAAAGACAATATATAAACCAGTATAAGACTGTTCTCTTCATACATTAAATCAAAGCTCGCTAAATGCGCATTAAAGTCGCCGGTACCTTGTAGTTCTTCGCATTATCTGAGATGGCGTAACTGTGCAAGCTGAAAAATAATTAATAACGAACGTAACTATTGCCATCTAACGAGTAGTAGTTGAATCATCAACTCGATCAAACTTACATAGTGCCATCTAACGTATAGTTATATATCCATGACTGCCTCGTTGGTTTAGTGGTTAACATGTTGGACTGCGACCATAGATTAATTATAATACAGGTTTATATATTGTCTTTGACTGCGACCGACGAGGTCCCGGGTTCGAGTCCCGGGTCGGGCCATAACAAGTATTGGGTTTTTCTGGCAAGAAATTCTCAATACTAGCCCGGAGTTAGGAAGTTGGCGGTGTTTCAACCCCGTGCCTCGGAGAGCACGTAAACGTGTCCAATTATATTTTTTTTTCTAAAAACAATCTTGATCACTTGTTTTTGTGTTTTTTAAAAGAATTTCTTATATATATTAGTTATTCTTGTTTTTTGATTCTTTCACAAGTCAGCCCTTGACTGCGATTCAACCTGATGGTATTTGATAATACGAAGGCTAATAAGAAGGGGTATAACGGCTTGGTACTTATAATAAACCCCAAATCAATTTCTAGGTACGCTAAATCGCTTGGCAGCACTTGGCTTCGCCGGTAGGGTTATAGCTAGCCATGACCGAAGGCTCTAAGCAGATCAGAACTAATGTGCCTATAGTTCTGAAGTAGGTAGACTCTAGAGTAATGGTAAATTTAGTTTTTTTATCAAGTATTTCTTGAATAATGCACAATACCTACTGTAAATATTTTTTCTTGATTATTACCTAAGTACCTACCTAAATTATATCGCCATCAACCAGACTTCTACTGTAATTAGCTAGCTATAAATAAAATAATTATCTATATTATATTTATTTACTAGATGATTCCCGCGACTACGTCCGCGTGGACCAAATTTTTTCGATTCCCGCGGGAACTCTTAAATTTTCCGGGATTAAAAGTAGCCTATGTGCTACCTATTCAAGACTATAATCTATTTCTGTGCCAAATTTCAGCCAGATACGTTATGCTGTTGGGGCGTGATTGAGTAACAAACATCCATACATCCATACATCCATCCAACAACAAAGAAAACTCGATCCACGCATACGAAGTCGCGGGCATCAGCTAGTTAATTATAATACCAAGTACCAACCTGGTTTATAAGTATATCGTCTTTGGCCGGCACCAAAACAAGAGGAAAAAATTATTTTAGTGTATCGTCAGTTTGTGACGCCATCTATAGGAATGCAGCATAACTGCATGGTCCACTAGCTGATTATAACATAAGAATACACAGAACTTGTTTCAAATCGAATTACTTCTGCAAGTTAATTTTGTTAAAATTAATTGAATGTAAATTTGCTATTTGCTTAAGTGATTTTATCAAATTTTTGTATTTTGATGATTTTATATAAATAATTAATACAAACTGAACCAAGAAAATACGATATTTCACCGATTTTACTATAATCATTTGTCGAGCGAGCCTGGTAGCGCCACCTATCGATAGTATTAACCTAGAAAAAAATTTATATGGGAGTTATCAATCTATACTTGGTTTATAATTAATCTATGATACATACATACATACATACGTACATACATACATACATGAACCCTGAAACAATATACTCCTTTTTTCAGGCAGTCGTATGAAAATGATACCTACTTTCCGACAGATGCCTATTTTGGGTGTCCGAGCTGTGTAGCACTACCAGCAAAATTGTAAGGCTTCTATTTTTAACCGACTTCAAACAAGGAGGAGGTTCTTAATTGGACTGTATGTTTTTTTTTGTATGTATGTTACGCGATCATTCCGCCAATTATGAATCAATTTTGATGATTTTTTTTTTGTTTGGTAGAACATACTTCAGAGGTATAAATTTTATCAAAATTGACTAAGCGCTTTTTGATTAAATCAACAAAAAATAAATATATACCCAGATATTTTTTTTTACTTTTTAGTTTAAGTTAGTATTTATAGGTATAGTTTTGAAGTCGGTTTTTGTTTTAGGTGAAAGCAAATAATACCATATGCGAAGGATGGATAAAATAGCTAAGCCGCAGGCAGTCTTGGTTAGAGTAACATGGTAGCTAGGGACTTATAATTTATCTATATCATAATAATATATTAAAGTAAGTAAGTATATCTAATTTTTTAAATCCGAATTAATTTTATAAATGCGAAAGTGTTTCCGGATAGTAAAGATTTTTTTACAAGGGCCTTTATCATGCCAAATCAAAAAGTTTACCCGAGATTTTTGAAACCTAAATCCATGTGGACGAAGTAGCGGGCATTATCTAGTACCTAAGCTATAAATAGTATTATACAATAGGAATATAAACAATTATACCTAAGCTCAATATGGTTTTTACTTTACACAGAAATAACACATTGCAAATATATTTTTCATCCCACCATCTCGGAAAGAGTATTTTTACTCTTCGATATCTGAATGCAAAAGCCGTTATTATCCTCTTGAGGATAAAGTAAATTGAATTTAGAACATCGTGTGCACGTTAGTAAATATAACTCGTCTATGAAGTTTGTGAATTCAAAACATCATTAAAACCTATTTACTTCTACCTCTATGGGTGCCGAATTTCCGTACAACCGTTTTTTTCCTCGTTGAGGTGGGATGAAAAGTTACGTGTTGCACTCGAGTGAAAATATTTTTCACCTCGTGCTCTTTTGATTCCCTCGCTTACGCTCAGGATTCTAATTTTAGAATTTTAGAATTTCAATCAATTTAAGAAACCTTCGCTTGTTCGGTCATCAAAATTGAGCACGCGGTTAAAAAAACAACTTTTCACTCTTGTATAACAAATAACTATTGACTTGCATTCCTGTAACGGGTTTTTCATTTTTCATAAAGCGGAATCACGGAATTATTGAAAAAAAGCTAAGGTATATAGAGACAACGGACTAATGAGCGTTAGGTAATCACTTGAAGAGCACTCGGAATGAAAGCATGTCACGAACTGTCGATACCATGATCATTTCGTTACGCTAATGATGATTAGCATAGACTTCAATGGGACAGTATTCCAACGCGACCGAGAGAGATCGGGCACAGGACCGAGGTCTTTACGGCCCCCCGGGGATGAAAGTCCGCCAATTTTATAGCTCTGGGTCAGTGCTGAGAATTCATTCATTATCAAAAAAAACCTTTCACCTTACTATTTCTCAAACTCTGCACCTCCGCTATTAACGTCCCACTGCTGGGCACAGGCCTCCACTTTCATATAAGAGAAGGAATTAGAGGTTAGACCCACCACGCTGCTCCAATGCGGGTTGGCGGGCTTTGACGACTATTATCATGTTATAACCGGGACCGACGTGCTTTCCGAGGCACGGGTGTGGAGCACCGCCTACTTCCTAACTCCGGGCTAGTACTGAGAAATTGTAGTTAGAAAAACCCAATACATAATTATGGCTCGACCCGGGACTCGAACCCGGGACCTCGTCGGCCGCAGTCGTAAATTCTAACCAAAAGACCAACGAGGCAGTTCTACACTTTGCCATACGCATTATCTCTTCGCTGAGATAGGGGGGGTAAAACACCACCAATCTCTTCACTCAGTCAGAAACTGAGATTTTTTTGACAGAAAACTTGACTCGTGACTTTTTTGCGCTGACGCAAGAATCGAACCCAGGACCTCGGTATCCGCTCAAACAGGCTCAAAACTAGATTGAAATAATTTCCACTGATACTATGGTATATATATGGTATAGATGGTGACTGCCTCGTTGGTCTAGTGGTTAGCATAGTCGACTGCGGATCACGAGGTCCTGGGTTCGATTCCCGGTCGGGCATAAAAGTTAGGTATTGGGTTTTTCAATTAAGAAATTCTCAGTGCCAGCCCGGAGTTGGAAGTTGGCGGTGTTTCACCCCCGTGCCTCGGAGAGCACGTTAAGCCGTCGGTCCCGGTTGTTATCACTAACATGATAATAATCGTTAAAGCCCGCCAACCCGCATTGGAGCAGCGTGGTGGGTCTAAGCTCTAATTCCCGCTCTCCTATGAGAGTGGAGGCCTGTGCCCAGCAGTGGGACGTTAATAGGCTGTAGTGATGATGATGATGATGATGATGACTATGGTATAACCGATATTTTTGTTTCTCAGATTAAAATTACTGGGCGCTAGTGGAGAGGCGCCTCTCCTTAGTGGGTGGCGCAGCACGCCGCACACACCCGCCACGCCCGCGCCACATCAATCCCATAACCACCTCGCTACACCGCACTGCAACGGCACTGATAGGTAATTGAACAACATACTATACCATATACTTATTATATTACTAGCTGATGCCCGCGACTTCGTCTGCGTGGTTTAAGTTTTTTGTTATTCCCGCGGGAACTCCTTAATTTTCCGAGGTAAAAAGTGGCCCATGTCACTCTCCAGGTCCTCACCTATACAAAAAAAAAAGAATTAGCGAAATTGGTGCAGCCATTCACGCGTGATGCCATGACCAAGGGAAATAGGGATTCATTTTTATATTTTTATATATATAGATACCATTCTAAACTGTCGACTGCCTCGTTGGTCTAGTGGTTAGCACCTTCAACTGAGGCCGGCGAGGTCCCGGGTTCGAGTCCTGGGTCAGGCCATTTAAATTAAGTATTGGGTTTTTCTGACTAGAAATTCTCAGTACTAGCCCGGAGTTATGAAGTTGGCATTGTTTCACCCCCGTGCCTCGGAGAGCACGTTAAGCCGTCGGTCCCGGTTATTATCGCTAACATGATAATAGTCGTTAAAGCCTGCCAACCCGCTTTGGAGCAACGTGGTGGGTCTAAGCTCTAATTTCCTCTCTCCTACGAGAGTGGAGGCCTGTGCCCAGCAATGGGAGGTTTATGGGCTGTGGATTCTAAACTTTTATTATAAATGTGTTTGTTTGTTTGTCCCTAAACTACACCGCAACAGAGCGGCTGGATCGCTGTGATTTTTTGAATGGGCGTAGTTGTGTTCCTGGAGAGTGACAGGCTTTTATCCCGAAAAATTACATACTTTCTATCCCGAAAAATTAAGGAGTTCCCGTAAAAATTAAAAAACTTATGTCTCTCGGACGAAGTCGCGGGCATCAGCTATTTTTTTTTTTTTTTTAAATCATTTATTAAAAGGCTTTTACATTATTAGATGTATGCCAGCCTTATCGTACCCAATTATAATACAAATTACAAAATTGTATTAAAAACAACAAAAAGCATTACTTATTAATTATGAACAATCTGAACAGACTGCACGCTGCGTCAGAATTTGGCTTACTTAATAAACCATGGAAGGCACCAACTTGCAATCTGCTCAGACGTAAATCTTCAATCAATTTGTCTCTACCTGATTGATATCGGGCACATTCCTCCAACAAATGATACACATCGTCTGTGACGCCACAGACGTCACAGTTTGGGGAAGGTGTTATTTATACTCCTATTATTGTACTGTAATTCGTTAGAACCATGTACGTGTGCAAGGAAAATAAAGAAAATTTCACACGACGAGAAAATTTTCCATCCATGTCTCCAATTATCGTACTTCGATGGTGACGAAATATTAATTGCTTCATGTACATGAAGCCTAAAGGTCTCTGAAGATCTTAATAAGGAACTTCTTTCCTATCTGTTAGGTCAAAATATTAACAACTAGCTAATGCCCGCGACTTCGCCCGCGTGGATTGAGGTTTTTTGGTTCCCGCGGGAACTCTTCAATTTTCCGGGATAAAAAGTAGCCTATGTGTCATTCCAGACTATAATCTATCTCTGTGCTAAATTTCAACCAGATCCGTTCAGCCGTTGGGGCGCGATTGAGTAACAAACATCCATTCATACATCCATACATCCATCCATATAATATTTATTTGATATCGCCATCCAATAGAGCGCACGAGTTTAGTCAAAATGTTCGAAAGCCTACTGCTACCTCGATTACTCAATATTATCGACAAACAATAACAAAACACTCATATTGTACGTGCTGTTTTCATTTTCGTGAAGATAATGTGTTTTAGGACCACAGTTCAGGACTTGGAACACTATTTGCAAACAATAAAATCACTCAGTGCGTAGTAGTACACTTTGCTTTAGAGCAGTATCAGCAATAGGAATTCTGTCTAAAATTTATTATTTCTTACTAACGGCTTGTTTCTGAATTTAGAATTTCATGTTGAGTCTGTCTCAAAGACTAAGTACTTAAGGACTAATTAAGCAAATTTTTGTTTCTGAATTTATATTGTGTAAGGTTTGAGAGTTGGAGTTTGCTGTTTTTGCTTGAATGCTTAATTCAGAAACCGGCCCAATATCATTTCAGAAACAAACATTTGCTTAATTAGTCCTTAAGTAGTCTTTGAGACAGACACAACATGAAATTTTCAATTCAGAAACCGGCCATGATACTCGTAAATAGAAGGTCTTCCAAAAGACCTAAAATTGGCATCTTCTGTTAGTTTTAAGTTTGATATTAACGATTTTAAACTATCTGTTAAATAAAAAAAAAGTGTGTTTAAATTTGATGACGTCACAACTTGCCGTTGTTGCTGTTGTGACGTTTGTATATCATACAAACTTTCATACTATGATAAGTTTAAGTTTGATAAAGAGTTGCTGATTTGATTGAGTTTTCATCATTTCTACTGAATTCCGTCCGTAAGATCTTTGATTGCTGTAAATACTTAAGTTCTAACCACAACTAACTGGTGTCTCCATACTTTACTTTCAACCAATAGATTTAAATAAAAATTCTTACCAACAAACCGCCTTCGAACGCCACTGTAAAGTACCGCCAGTAGAAATCAAAATAATTTTGATTTCTACCCACTATGTTGAAGTAGGGCGGGTATAACAAGGATAAGCAAAGTTGACGCATCAGACTCGCCAGACTTTATAGCATAGCATTTTTTATGAACTTGCTATGACTACTTGTGTTGTTGACTTCAAGTTGTTGAAAATATAAAGGCGAAATAATTTTAAAGAATTTTGTTTTCAATAGTCCGGGTGTCCAAGGGGAATCAAAAAACCTCTTTGCATTGAGGTTTTTTTTCGTTACGGAATTTCTGGATTCGGTCTCCACGCTCAAGGCCCGCGATAGAAGCTATGCAGTAGCTTAAAAAAAAATACGCGCCGAATTGAGAACCTCCTCCTTTTTTGGAAGTCTGTTAATAAAGCGTGAATTTCTGGAATGGAACAGTTTAGCTAGTCCCAGTGAATTAAATTTAGTTTACAATAGTTTCAAATTAATTTGTGCACTGAATGTATTATTGTAACTACATTCGCGAATCCCTTGGCACAAAAACCGTTTTATCTCTTGACACAGGTAATTATAAATTGCATATATTGTAATTTATTACAATTTCATGAATATGGGTATTCGTGGTAGGTATTATTTAAAATTAATGGGATACTTAACTATAGCTTCTATTTACAATTCCATCCACGTAGAGCGGGGCATTCCATCGCACCTGTAGCAACTCTCGGAGCGGGTCACGAAGTGTTTTTCTGGTGTACAGAATTATATTAATTGTCCTGTATGATTTTCTTTGATTAATTGTTCCTTAATTAGGGTATTCACAATTGATTCCATAATTATTAATATTCTGTTTTAATAAAAAA
This sequence comes from Erebia epiphron, assembly GCA_963932025.1. NCBI lineage: Eukaryota > Metazoa > Arthropoda > Insecta > Lepidoptera > Nymphalidae > Erebia > Erebia epiphron. Next base: position 12,995,083 of record OZ009956.1, on the reverse strand, counting down.
TATAGTAGATTGGACGCTGTCGGATTTTACACTCAAAATAAAACAGAGAAGTAACATACATTAAACTAATTGCAGCGGCTTCAGGTGATATATATTATTATTATAGGTACAATCACATGTTAGTTGTATCCTCCATTGATGAAGAATTTTAGTACTTACCTATTGAAATTGTGTCAGTCAATGATAATGAATACGCTATTACCGCTAGTGCCGCAACTCGGGCCAGGCTTTCCGGCGTTCGTCCCAGATTAATTGGAAACACTCTTGATATCCTTGCGGCTTACTCCCAAGAGGTAGGCGTGAGTGATATTCAATTATACAAACCTGGAATTATAATACGAGTACATATAGTTGGCTCCGAACAAACAGTTAATGTAAATATTTGGGTCTTCATATTGATGTATTGTACTCAGAGCTGTTTAATTTTGAGATGTTTGATAAAAGCGGATTTTCTTAGTTTATAGCAATTGAGATCCGTTTTGACTAATTATGGCTAGTATACAGTATTGATGTGGTGAATATATTATAATATAAATTCTTCAAAGCCCCAAATCCTCTATCTGGTGACACTTCTTGAAATATCAGTCATTGAGTAGGTAAAACTACTTGAAATGATAAATATTATGTTCATAAAATGTTGGCCAATTTAACCATAGCTTTTAACGTTAACTTTGTCATAATGATTTGAGGCTCTATAATGTACCTACACTGTGCACTGATGCATTCGGCGCGTGCCGGCTAACGTGAAAATCTGATTAACAAATTATCGGTAGAGCGTATGTTCTTACCTAGATATTGTTTTTGATAACGGCAATCGTTACCAAAATATGTAGAAAGTTAAAAATCATAATATCCGCTTATAATATTGGTATCTTCAAATCAATAGTGAAAAGGCATCTTCTAGGAAAGTGAGCTCAACCTTAGGCTGCATCACTACTTCCAGAAAGTCTGATTGCAGCCAAGCGCTAGTCTATAAATTTAAAAAAAATGATGAATTCAAATTTAAAAAAAAAGTGTGTGTTAAATTCACACACGGCAGAAGTGAAACTTCAGAAAAGTAATCCACGAGAGAATGAGTTAAATATAACTTGTCTCATTCTCTTGCATATGAAGTCGCTTTTACGTTTCATCGAATTTTCAAATCACAACGATTCTAAAGAAGTTTCACTTCAAAAATATTTTAAGTAGGTGTACTAAGTACTTATTATACCTTTGTCTCGGTTTCCATAAAGATGCTTTACTAACATACCTATATCATATATGCCTAGTCGTCTTCAAATTATCACTATAGGATATGTATCACATATCTTAACGCTCCAAATTACAGGACATTGTTTGCACTAACGGCGCCATTGATTGGTGTTAATATTCAGTATCAACAGCTGTAGTACAATTGGCATAAATTTGGTTGAATGGTCAATTGCGTATGGTCCCTATTAAATGAAGTATCAATAACAAGAGAACAAAGATATGGGTGAATAATAAACGTTGAGATAATTATCCCTCACGCAACGTAAAATACAGGCAACGTTATATCAATATTGTTTCGGCTCAGTAAAAGGACATGGTACGATAGGTGTATAGCTAATTTACACATGATGTGAATATTAATTTTAGCCTAACAATAACAGTAGGTACGGTACACAGATAGTGACAGCAAAAACAGTTATTGTTATTATGAATTTTACAGTCTAATTTTGGAATCTAAATGAATTGCCTAAAACAACCGGTACTAATATTGTGCGAAGTGAGCTTATTTGTTGGTTTGTCCTTCAATCATACCACAATAGAGCAACGGATCCTGGTGAAGGGTGATTTTTAACATGAGTGTCGATAAGCTGGAGTGAAAAGGGTACTTTTCATCCTTTTACCCCAAAATCAAATATCAGAATTTCTGAACCTAAATTCTCGCACATGAAGCTGTGGGCAGGGCAACATCTAATATTTTTAAGCAATTTTATTTTAATTAAAAACTTCTAGGGCAATTATATTATGAAGTCTCATGATAATAATTGACCGAGCGAAGCGAAGGTCTCTGAGTTTACTTGAGTGAATTTTCACTTGTCCGTCCGTCCGTCCGTCCGTCCGTCTGTCAGAGCATTATAACTTCTGAATTACTGAACGTAATTACTTCAAATTTAAATATAATATGTAAACCGATGGCCTCAAGCCGAATATGGCTTAAAAAGTTATAAAATTCTTTATTTCGGGGGCTCTCATAGAAGCGAATGCGAAGTAAAATTTTTATTTTTTATAGCGTTACATAGGGTTGCGGTATATAATTTTAAAGATAATTAAGAATAGAGTCCAAAAATATATATTTTTTATTTTTTCCCCTAACACTGAAGAAATGGGGGGCTTTAAAAGTAGAGATTTTTTAACGTCCAAAGTTGAACTCAGAACTCTCAATTTTCTGAAAGGCTGAGCCTGAAACTTGATCAATTATTTGAATTATATCCTGCACATGAACAACAAATACCTACTAAAATTAGATAAACATTATGAGGAAACGAAATTATTTAATTTTTAATGAGCTTCAGTATTTTTAACAGAACTTCACAATGATGTCAATAGATGGCGCTCTGTTATGGCGATACCGCGAGGTCTCAGTTCGGGGCGAATCACTAGTTATAGTAGTACCAGAGTATAAGATGATAATAACCAAACGACGGTGGGGTCTAGACAGAGCAACGCTGCGGGGTGACATGGACGTGACGGAGGTATATAAAGCGGCACGCGATTTAGAGCGTAATAGCGACTCGCGCGCCATATGAAAACGTCCATACGAGTAATTGATGCAATAGGTGCGAGCGATTCCCGTCCCGCACGGAATTCGCCTCTGTTTGACCGAAGCTTAACTTGTAGCATTTTCAGTACAAAATTCTATCACTCTAATGTAAGTTTTATGCAGTTCCCGACCTCTTTTAGCCATAGGGAGTGCCGTAACTTAGGTACTACAACTGATATGATAGCTGGGTCTGCCATTTGTATGGGCATCGATCCTTTGTATGAATATATTATACTTACATTGGTGTATTCACATAGCATGTTTGACTGCGGCCGACGAGGTCCCGGGTTCGAGTACCGGGTTGGGCCATAATTAAGTACCTATTGGGTTTTTCTGACTAGAGATTCGCAGTTCTAGCCCGGAGTTATGAAGTTGGTGGTGTTTTACCCCCGTGCCTCGGAGAGCACGTTAAGCCGTCGGTCCCGGTTATTATCACTAATATTATAATAGTCGTTAATGTTCGCCAACCCGCATTGGAGCAGCGTGGTGGGTCTAAGCTCTAATTCCCTCTCTCCCATGAGAGTGGAGGCCTGTGCCCAGCAGTGGGACGTCAATAGGCTGTAGTGGTGGTGATGATGGTGTATTCACATGTATACATTGTTTCTAGTGGAAGCAGAGGAGGTCTACGCCGGCGATCGACGTACACGAGCGGGCGATTGCGCTCGGGCCCGCACTGGTCCTTTGTGTTCGACCCCGCTGGACGCTTGTGCTACTACTGGTCCATGGTCGTCTCTCTCGCCTTCCTTTATAACCTTTGGGTCATCGTGTATAGGTTCGCTTTCCAAGAGATAAATGGTAAGTTGGCAAAACTATTGACATTTTTTTTTAATTCCACTTCAAGTTAGCCCTTGACTGCGATCTCACCTCAAGTGATGATGCATTTTAAGATGGTAGCGGGCTAACCTGTTAGGGGCATGGCATTTATAATTAACCCATACCCCTAGTCGGCTTCTACACGACATCGTACCAGAACGCTAAATCGCTTGGCAGCACGTCTTTGCCGGTAGGGTGTTAACTAGCCACCGCCGCAGCTTCCCACCAGGCCAGACCGGGGAAAATTCAGAAATTATAAATTCCCAAATTGACCCTGCCGGGAATCAAACCCGGGACCTCCTACGTTGAGGCAACAGCGCTCAACACTGCGTTAGGGGGGTCGTCATTTTAAATTAGAGCCAATGAACTCGTTGCGGCGCAGCAACGCAATGCGGCAAAAGTAACGCTAACTAACGCTGCCTCCTATAGAAATCGTGTTACGTAGTTTTAGCATAATAAAGAAACGCAGTGAGATATTTTTTTGACTCATTGTAGCGCTGCGACACTTTACGGAGAGCTTTATAGACGCTTATTATAACTGTGTTAAAGACTGTAGGTATATTTTATATCGTACAGTATTCCTATGTTTAATTGGGTTTCCGGTTAATAACCACGGTTATAAGTATAGTATTTTAATACGCGTTTTTTAATTCGAAAAGTATTTTGTATCGTTATTTTATGAATATGAGTTCAATCTAGCAACAGTGGAGGGGCGATGGCACGAATTATTGACAAATATTGCAATGTGCAAACCCGACGATCGAACTCTCCGTGTTTCTGATAGATAACCCACGTAAAATGTATTTTATATTTAAAAAAATTTGTAATTTGCAATGTACTTTGTATTTTTGTGAGGTATCTTTTGATAAATACCTTTGTTTATGAGTAACTCTAGCGAAAGGTAGACCGGTCTTTGAGATCCACGTCATAAAAGAATGAATTTCATGCAACGTCTTCATTCATTTCGACAGACGGATAGACTTGAATGAATGGATAAAAATCCAATCCAGATTCCCGTTCTTATGCAAAAGACGATTCAATTTTAGATAGCGAGCAAGATTACTGATAAGCGTACGATCTTAGTTGCAGACATAAGCGCACAGTTTCCACAACTAGTTTCAGGGAGAAATTAAATTACTTACCTAAATAGCTTTACCGAGTTAAATGTTTCTCGCGAAGACAATGTGATACTTTGAAACGTACCTCCTGATGTTTCCCTGTTGGAGTTTTCCATTGTTTTATTACATCGCTGCTACGATGAGTTCATGATTCGTAACGCAAAGTTCCTTCCTATTAAAATGTCCGGAAAATTTTATCATTAATCTAAAGATATAACTTTTAAGATGTTTTTTGAAGTGAAACTTCTTTAGAATCGTTGTGATTTGAAAATTCGTTGAAACGAAAAACGAAACGAAAAAAACGACACCAAAAAGAAATAAACATATTCATAATAGGATTTAGTCTGCGAGAGAATGACATAGAATACAAGTTAAATTTATCTCATTATGTCGTAGGCTACTTTTCTGAAGTTTCACTTCTGCCGTGTGTGAATTGCACACACACACTTTTTTTTTCATCATTTTTTCAAGCAATCGCCGCTGACTTATTTCTAATATTATTTTTAACAGTTTGTACTGAAATAACCTGTCTTTATACCTGAGATAGTTCAGTTGAGGTAATAAAAATAAATGTTACAGTTTATTTCATTCTACCAGTGTGGTACTAAATATTATACAAAATTTTACTAAGCTAATACAGCTCACATACATAAGCTCAGACAGTAGTAAGTTAACAGTAATGTCGCGCACACATTATTATGTAGGTACTCCGGAACATTTACAAATCTTTTTCTGATTCTCACGTACTGATCTTCAGATTCCCTCTGGAATTATTGTTTCATTGATATTTTTTATTCAAACTTAACTTTTGATAGGGAAAACGAGTATACCTAGAACTAAGAAGAGTAGTTATAAGAGAACTTACTAATAGGGTCGATAATTAATAATCTGTATGCATAAATATTAAGTAAGTCCTTACTTCAATTACTTTTTTTTGACAATGTATTTATATTAATTTTCTTTGTTTCAGGGGAGACGCTCATAGTGTGGTTTTGTTTGGATTACTTCTCGGACTTCCTTTATTTGGCGGACATTTTGTTTCACTTCCGGACTGGATACTTAGAAGACGGGGTGCTACAGACTGACGCGGCGAAGCTAAGAGCGCACTATATGAACTCAACAACGTTTTATATAGACTGCCTTTGCCTGTTGCCGCTGGACTTCCTATATTTGTCCATCGGCTTCAACTCCATCTTGCGCTCCTTTAGACTAGTGAAAATATATCGGTTTTGGGCGTTCATGGACCGCACGGAACGGCACACGAACTATCCTAATTTGTTTAGATCGACAAGTTTAATACATTATTTATTAGTGATATTCCATTGGAATGGGTGCTTGTACCATATAATATATAAAAACAATGGGTTCGGTAGTAAAAACTGGGTGTATCACGACACAGAGACTGCGGACGTAGTGAAACAGTATCTGCAAAGTTATTATTGGTGCACACTGGCGTTGACAACGATAGGTGAGTTTTTATTTGATATTTTTGAACGCAACGTGCGTTCAAAAATATCAAGGTTTTTTTAACTTTTTTCCGTTGTTAAAATGTTTTTCCCGTATGTTTTTTTCAGCTGTACAGTAACTTACTAGAGTGCGTGTATAGTTATAATTTTATGGCATCGGATATTGCTACTAATATCTACCTATAATTTGCACAATGTTTAAAAGCTTACGATTCATCTGAGCACTTAATAACGAATCCAGCAAAAATATTAGATAGGCAAATCAAAATAATCCTAGTCTTTACTCTATCACAGAGCGTACCTACTGTTTGAGATATTCACTTTGCCTTTTATAGTAAGAAGAGAAGAGAAAAAACTATATGAGAAAAACACAACTGCTTGAACTAAACTTACTTTAGAAGCACATAGAAGTGTGACGTCAGCAACTGTTCAAATTCTCATCATAAGGTTACAGCCTCTTTACTATTATATCCAGATTATATTAGGATGACAGTTAGCATTCTATCCTTATCTCTCAAGTGACTGTATTTTATAAAGGAAAAGAGTAAAAAAGGAAAAGAGATTTTTTTTATTATCCTAGAAGCATCTGGATCGGGTTATATACGAAAATAATTATTTGTTATACAAGAGTGAAAAGTTGTTTTTTAACCGTGTGCTCAATTTTGATGACCGAGCAAGCGAAGGATTCTAAAATTGAATCACGAGCGCAGCGAGTGGTTCAATGCACGAGGAGAAAAATCTTTTCACTCGAGTGCAACACGTAACTTTTCATCCCACCTCAGCGAGGAAATGAAATTCTTCTCACGTGATTGTTGAGGGAGAAAGCTCATTTCGGCATTTTTAACAGTTTCAGTCAATTCTGTTGGCGTCAAATTAACTTCTTCGTCACTAGAATCACTCATTTTAGGTTTTTCACTCATTTTCAATTTTCTTGTTTTTAATCGAAGGTTTTAACTTTAAACAATATGACGTGAAAGAAAATGGTGCGCGCAAAGCAAATTAAAAAAGTACACCGAGAAGGTTACGAGTGTGAGTTTTTAACAAATTAAAAACGGTTGTATGGAAATTCGGCACCATATAGGTAGAAGTAAATAGGTTTTAATGATGTTTTCAATTCACAAACTTCATAGACGAGTGATATTTACTAACGTGCACACGATGTTCTAAATTCAATTTACTTTATCCTCAAGAGGATAAAGTATCGAATTCAGATATCGAATAGTAAAAATACTCTTTCCGAGATGGTGGGATGAAAAAAAATTTTAAAACCTTATGTTATCTAATTATTTATTATAAATCCTCACCTACTTATTACATTTTTTCACAAATTATGCTTTATTAGGTGTTGGGTACTCGTTAATTATAATTCGCACTCACCCTTCAGAACCCTTAATTTACCTTCAATCGTATCACTATCCCGGCTTACTGGTGTGTAGCTTAACAAGCGCCTCGAATAGTTAAGAAGGGTCCTTAATTTGAGATGCGTATTCATATTATTAGTGCGTTGTGAAACTGATTCCATACAGCAGCCTTCGTAATAAAACATCTCTCATAGTTCCCGCTTTACCTCTAAATTATATAAAGTAGTAATATTTATCTGTGGATAAATTAATTATTATTAGCATACTAGCTGATGCCTGCGACTTCGTGGATGCGTCCGCATGGAATAAGTTTTTCTGATCCCACGGGAACTCCTTAATTTTCCGGCATTAAAAGTATACCATCTCCTCAAATATACTCATGCATAAAATCACATGGATCCGTTGCTTTATTGTGGCGTGATTGAAGGACCAACACACTTTCGCATTTATAATATAAGTACTTATGATATTATTAAGAACTTCTAAGAAGATTTCATTGTGAATTCCACCAACTTTTAGATGTAAAAGGTTCACCTTTAATTAATATATATATAGCTGCTCGTGCTGATTCATTGATTGATCACCTCTCCTGAACAATTTTGTATGAAAAAAATTTTTTTCACTGACCATTTCGTATAGACGGGAAAAATTCATGAAGAGGAAAAATACGGAGAGAGCTGATGATTGAGGATTTCGAAGACGGATGAAGAGCACAGCCAGGGTATTGAAGATAGGTGGGGTGTGCTCGACCAAATGTCACTCGAAACTTCAACCAATTGACAGTGAGCTGAAAAAAAATTCAAAATGGCGGATTTAAGATGGCCGCCATACAAATTTCGTCGGTGTCTATCTCGGAGAGTATAAAAGATGAAAGGGTGGTTTCTTAGCAAAAGATGATCAGGACATGAAGGTCTACTTGATGAACAGGAAAAAATTCAAGATGGCGGAATCTATTTTTCCATAGAAAATGTATGGCGAATGTTGACTAGGATTTGGAAATTATGCAAGACCTTTTCAAAGTTTGTATCTTCGTACTGTCATTCTGACAAATGATTCGGAGAAAACATATGGAGATCGAGGGTTTGCAAAATGGGTGAAGAGCTAGCTAGAGAGCAGGGTATTAAAGATAGGTAATAGGGTATTAAAGCAGGGGCAGGGTATTAAAGATAGGTAGATAGGGTTGGGGAATTAGGTTTTTTTTATTGGTACTCTGTTATTACAACATTGTAATTACAATTTGACAACAAAAAATTAAAACTAAAAACCTAATCTAAAAGACCGCTACCAGTGGGCAGCGTGCCCAGAATGCTGGCAGCATTGCCGCATTGGATTGCTATGCTCACTCGCTGAGCGAAATATATACCAGCACTCTGGTCACGTGTTGCCTCGAACCAGGCGCGCAGAAAGTTCCTTATAGATTCTGCGCGCCCCAGCCCCCCAAGGCCCTAGCGTCTCGACCCCAAAAGGCGCAAACATATAGCCACTATCCAGTGTGCTATATTTACGCACCTTGAGGCCCTCCGCTGATTCCGCCGCCGCACCAGCCCTAACGGTGGAAGCCTGGAAGGTGGGAAGGAGCCAAGGTGTCTACACATGTGGCATCCCACACCAAGGGCCGCCCCAAACTCCAAGGAACCAGAGTCATACCATCGGGCCTCTTGCCATCGTCTCGCATGAGCCCAACTGGCTCCAGAATAGCCGCATATCCGGCAGTGGCAAAGGCCCGACGGATTATATCATTCAGGCTGGCGTGACGGGGGATACGCCCTGCGCTGCTGACGCAGGAGAGACCATGGTGACCGAGTCGGCCGACGGCAGAGCCACAATGGCAGCGGTGTGGAGCGCAGCACGATGCGCCCAGGCGAAGCGCTGCAGCTATCCGAAAAGCGGAAGAGTCAATTAAGGTTCCTGTGTTGGGCGACGGGAGGGCCTGCAGCCACAGATCGGATTCCCACTCCCCCACGGCCAGAAGGCGGGCACGATCTGCAGAGCTTGAGCACGTGTCAATAAGCTTTTTCCGCGCTAGCTCGCAGATCGGCCCATCCCATTGCCGTTGTGACGAGAGGGATATCGGGAATTCGCGGTTTGGGCAGGCGTGTGTCCACGCGTACTTGGCATCATCCATGAAACTAATGACGAAATCATCTAGAGAGGACGCAAGAATCTTTTGGGATAAATTTAGGGTGCCATGGACTGAGGACAAGAAAGCGGGGAGAGCGGCACCAGAGATAGATCTGATGCCCAGGCCCCCAGTCGCACAGGAAGCGACGCCTGCATCCATACTCGATCTTCCAAATTAATATTTAAAATAGATGCTAAACAATTTTTGACCATATTGTCAAGGCTGTTAAATTTAATAGGTTTTTTTAAAATTCCACTACAAGTTAGCCCTTGACTGCGATCTCATCTGATGTTAAGTGATGATGCAGTCTAAGATGGTAGCGGGCTAACCTGTTAGGGGTACGGCAGTTATATTAAACCCATACCCCTAATCAGTTTCTACACGGCAAAGACGTACCTACCGCCAAGTGATTTAGCGTTCCGGTACGATGCCGTACGCGGTCCGCTTCAGCGGGCCGCGCATCCACGCGCCAAACTAGTAATTATATAGGACCGTTTATTTTTATTCCACTGATCCTCTGAATATTCAGAGCAATATTAATTGAGCTATGAATATTTAATATTGCTAATGAATAGTTCCATAGTATTATTGCCTTCTCAAAACTCCGGTTGCTAAGTCGAATATAATATTCTGTTTATTTAGACAGTATCAATCCCTTAAAGACCTAGAGAGTAGAGACTATCGTAGATTTTAATTTTAATCATTTCATTTTTTTTTTAACCACTACAAGTTAGCCCTTGACTGCGATCTCACCTGATGGTAAGTGAAGATGCAGTCTAAGATGGTAGCGGGCTAATCTGTTAGGGGCATGGCAGATTAAACCCATACCTACCCTACCTATTCGGTTTCTACACGGCATCGTACCGGAACGCTTAATCGCTTGGCGGCACATCTTTGCCGGTAGGGTGGTAACTAGCCACGGCCGAAGCCTCCCACCAGGCCAGACCAGGGAAAATTCAGAAATTATAAATTCCCACATTGACCCTGCCGGGGATTGAACCCGGGACCTCCGCACGTTAAGACAACAGCACTACACACTGCGCCACGGAGGTCGTCAATGGTCGTCATTTCATTTATTTGTTAATTGCATTCATGTACATACATATTTATTATAATTATAATGGCATGGAGCCCATCAGCATTGCAATTGGTTACATTTTAATGGTTTGAAAATATAATCAAATAAGTGTCCTGGTTTTGTCATGATAACTGCCAAATATTATAGGTGCTGTCAGTTACATAGTCAAATAAGACGTGTGGCACTCGGAGACTGCCGCGGTAAAGCTATTGCATAGCATTTTCTATCAACTTGCTATGACTACTTGTGCTGTTGACTTCAAGTTATTGAAAATATAAAGGCGAAATATTTTTATTTTCAACAACTTGAAGTCAACAATACAAGTAGTCATAGCAACCAAAGTGTTAGGTATTTTTTCGTTACGGAATTTCTGGATTCGGTCTCCACGCTCAAGGCCCGCGATAGAAGCTATGCAATAGCTTAAAATTAAACATAAAATAGTTAGTAAAGTAAAATCTAAGATACAATTCAATCTGCTTAGAAATAACCAGATTCCTAGTTCCATTAATCGAGTCTAGAGAGAAGCAAATAGTTTGTATCTTGCAATATAGTCTATCATTCCTATATTAAAATCATGGTATAGCTGTAAAGAAAAGGTAATGAAAAAGAAAACCTTAAATTAATTAATCTCAACGGATTTTTTAATTTGATTATAATATTATGTATAAAGACTTATTTTAATATAAGGTCCAAGTTTACAATTAAAATAATTGTTAATATAAATAATATTTACTTATTAATCAGAATTAATCATTGTTAATTCTCAATTCTAGTTTGCAATTAAATATGAATATAAATATTTACTTATTTATCAGCTTTTAATAATCATCATTGCATTACTGTTCCCAGACGATTTACCTATGAGCTGTCTAGGGCCTAGGATATAACAGAAATTTTCCTACTCAGTGGGCCTAGGCAACATTTTTTGCTGTCACTATGCCAATACAAGACCATAGGTCATATTAGACCAATACAAGACTGACATTTACTACCACAAATAGACAGCAGAAATAAATAATCAGCCATACTTGAATTAGAATTAAGTACTAAAATTATTCATCAATGCTAGAAATAAAAACAGCCAGCTTTCACAAATTATAATATCATTATTTCTATATTTTATACATTATATATAATTCTTTTATTTCCTTATACTATTTTGTAACTTAACCAAATCAACCTGTATAATATTATTTTTTATTTATCATAATACACACCCGCTAAGACATAACAGTTTCCTAATTCGTCGTATAAGGGATCAATATTATTTAATTACTATTAGAATTACACATATAAACAGAAAATTAAATAATTTACAACTTAAACTCTTCACTACTAATTTAATTTTAATACTTAAATTAACAAATTTAATTAAAACTACCTATTTTATTTTAATTGTACATACGCTAAGTTAGTAATTGAGTTTGGTATGATTATTATTGGTTATTCTTTCCGGCACAGGCTCGCGGCGCGTTGGAGCTGACGTCATTAAACTCGATTGCTGTTCTGACATTATGTACGCGCTACAATTTTATATAGCACAAAAATATAGCATTAAATTTTCATTGCTTTGGCGAGATTGCGCTTGATTAAGGGCCGGACTAACGGAATCGGAAATCTCTATCTCGGTATAACGTATAATAAACTGACGAATGTTTTCACAGCTGTTGTATGGTATGGCCAAAAATTTCATTCGGTACTTAGAATGGCATCTATAATTATGACTATTATTTCCACAAAATGCACGAACGGTGGATTTTTAATATCTTTTAAATATTCACAGTTTACAACATCCTTTGTACAGTAATTTTTTTATGAAAGAGTTAAGTTAACATAGGTGTTACTACGTCGGTGTTAAGGGCGGTTTCAGTGGTGCGATTGTGTAAAAATTGCCGATCAAATTGTATGGTAAGTATGAAAAAGGTATGTACGATACCCTAAACGGATGAGAATGGATACACGAAATTGAGCTCTAATTCAATGCTGTTATGGTTTATTTTACTTTGACGCCGAACTTTGTCGATTTGATCGGCATTTTTTAGACAATCGGGGGGCAGATTAGCGTTTTTCGGCGCGTATAAGCTCGTATTGGCTTACGCGCTTATACCCGTGCTTACACGCACCCACGGGGCCACGACCGTGCTTGCACGAACTGCAGTCGAACATGCTAACCGATCAACTACTAGGTAGGTACTATATTTGATTAGGTTAACCGTGAGCGTTCTCTGGAGAAAATAACATGTACCACTGTTATTACCGCCGTGAATTTAAATTCTATAGCTACTTACATAATATTTTTACATAGCGGACTGAATATTATGTGCTCTAGTTCTTTGAAGTCAAAAATATGCTTTAGAAGTCTTCTTTTCCTCGGAAAACATAAGTGCCTTCTTTCAAACGTTGGTAGTTAAGGTTTTCACGATTCGCTGTTTTTCTATGCAATGAGTGAAGTAAGATTACTAAGTGAATAACTCAACTATTATGCCGTGCTAAAAAAGCACTAAACGTTTGCGTTTTCATAAAATACTGTAACACAAACTTTGTACCCGAAACGAACAATTTATAACTCGAGATCTTATCTTACCTACTAATATTATAAATGCGAAAGTTTGGATGGATGTATGGATGGATGGATGGATGGATGGATGTATGGTGTTTGTTACTCAATCACGCCCCAACGGCTGAACGGATCTGGCTGAAATTTGGCACAGGGATAGATTATAGTCTGGAATAGCACATAGGCCTGGAAAATTAAAGAGTTCCCGCGGGAACCAAAAACCTCAAAACACGCAGACGAAGTCGCGGGCATTTGCTAGTATTTAATAAAAATAATTAAATTATTATTTGCTGGTGTTGTTGAATACATCAAAAAAAAAATCCGTAGCAGCGTATAACAATCATGGTTAGGTTTACCTATACCATAGGTATTTAGTACTAGATTCATTTAAATAATTTAGTAGAGCACCATTTTGTGTTAATAGTTGAACTTTGTAAGGCAAGAGCAACTTGAATTAAATCAAATTTTTGAACGAAGGTAAAAAAGCTGGTTCTTTTGAGAAAGAGTCTATTTATCTCGTAGCTATTAGAAAAGACTGATTTGAAATTACAAGGGTGCGGTTGCAAGGCACTGAATAGCCGTATTGCTAGATTGAACGATGTTTCGTCTCGGCGAATCTGAAACGAGATCCAAGAATAAGTTATTCTTGTGGAAAAAAACAAGTGAAAGCACAATATTGTAAGAAGCTCCCTCGAGTCGAGCGCCATCGACTTGAAGTGTCTGCCGATATCACCTTGTTTATTGACATCTGCAACAGTCCCTTTGTTCGCGCTGTCTAGAATGAAGGATATTGATTCTTTATTTTTTTAAATAATTATTACTTTTTATGGTAAATTCCTTATTAATAGGAAAGATAAACAATTATAATATAAAAATCTAAATTAAATCTAAATTAAAAACTAAAAACTAACCATTAAAAATATCATCTATACCGCTGCAATGAGGCAGTGTGCCCAGAACGCTGGCTGCGTTACCCCGCTGAATAGCCAAACTTATAATATGTAGGCCGAGGTAACTGCCAGCCTTCCGGTCACCTGTGGACTCTGTGTGACAAGAAGATAGATCCTTAAAAAAGGAACTAGCATTTTGATTTATTCCACACTGACTACAGTATAATGCTCAAGATTTCGGTTTAGGTTTTGAAATTTGATTGAAAATTACTTGATTTTCTCGGAAAAGTAGCCTAGATGCCTATCCGTACACGGGGCGCAAGCTATCTGTACCAAATTTTGTCGTGAAAAGAAAAACAAACTGACAGAAATACTTACGCATTTATTATATTAGTATCTATGGATTTGATGCTCTTTTTTATTTGATTAATGTGAAGTACTATTTAGTTAGACAGTATGATCTTTCTATCTTTATTAGCTACTAAATGTCTGGCATTTGGTTGATTCTTATTTATACAAAGTACTCTGTGGTTGATACTTAGTCAATGTAGAAACCAAATTGCTTTAGAAGATAAGTATACCTTGAATTTGCATTATATAGGTACGATAGCTGATATCCGAACCTTTAATATTACAGTCATGTTATCATTGTTACAGACCATGTAACCTCGACGACAATGTAGATGTGCGCGAACGTGGAATTCAAATGACGGTCATTATATGAAATGGAGCATAGACATTTAAACACTTTTGCCATTTTCCGGGGCCATTATCGTGGCCACATCTATAAGTTCTACGTTTATATTAAATCTATATATATAAAATTCAAAGTCCTGACAGTCTGACTTATACATCAATGCATAGCCTAAACCGCTGGGGCTAGAAACTTGAAATTTTGACAGTAGGTTCCTTTTGTGACGTAGGCGCTCACTAAGGAAGGATTTTTCAAAATTCCACCCCTAAATGGGTGAAATAGGGGTTGAAGTTTGTATGAAAGTCCGCCATTACTGAAGTTATATCCATGAAACTTGGTTTACAAACTAACGGTAAAAAATTAAGAAATACGTGTTTCACAGATTTTGAAAACTCCACTCGCAAAGGGGTAAAATAGGGGTTGAAAGTTTGTATGAAAGTCCTTCATTTCTCAAGTTACAGCCATGAAACTTAGCATTTGGGATTTAAGTTAGTTAAGCAGAAGTACGTGTTTCACCATTTTTGTGAAATTCGACCTCCAAAGAGGTGAAATAGGGGATGAAAGATTCTATGAAAGTCCTTCATTACTCAAGATATTTTTCAATTTATATCAACGAAACTTGGTATTTTGGCTTTCAGTAAAAAATAAAGAAGTACCTACGTGTGTCACAGTTTTTCAAAATTCCACCCCCAAACGGGTAAAATAGGGGATGAAAGTTGGTATGAAAATCATTCATTTTTCAAGTTAAAGCCATGAAACTTGGTATTTGAGTATTTCACCATTTTTGAAAATTCGATCCTCAAGGACGTTATATAGAGAGTTTGTCCTTCAATCACGCCGCAACAGAGCAACGGGTCAACGTGATTTTTTGCATGAATATAGTTGAGGACCAGGGAGAGGAAAAACTTAAACCACGCAGACGAAGTCGCGGGCATCAGCTAGTCCTAAATAAAACTTCTCTGTGTGTTTAGGATTTTTGGTAAATCCACCTCCCAGAGTTTTCAGATATTTCATCAAAGTGAAGCAATGGCGCAAAGCTAGTTTTGTTATCATGCCAAATCATTAAAAGCTTTAGCAACTATTTGAAACAAACTTTTATGAAAATGTTTATTACCCTCGACGAAGCGGAGACGGTTGTTTGCCCTAAGAGGTTGTGTGTTTGTTTGTTTGTTTGTGCACTTTTTTGTCACCATTTTTCTCAAAAAGTACTGGGCCGATTGAGATGCGGTTTTTTGCATTAGATACGTATAGCTTGTGAGAAGGTTTTTAGATATATTTTAGGACCATAGACAACCAAGCTGAGCTGTAGTCTATGATTTTAATATTTCAACATGTTACCATTTTTCACAAAAACTACTGGGCCGATTGAGATGCGGTTTTTTGCATTAGATGTGTATAGCTTGTGTGAAGGTTCTTAGATATATTTTAGGACCATAGACAACAAAGCTGAGCTGCAGTCTATGATCTTAATTTATGATCTTAATTTTTCTATGTGTTGAAAATTTTCACAAAAAGTACTGGGCCGATTGAGATGCGGTTTTTTGCATTAGATATGTTTAGCTTGTGAGAAGGTTCTTAGATATATTTTAGGACCATAGACAACAAAGCTGAGCTGTAGTCTATGATTTTATTTTTTCAATATGTTACCATTTTTCACAAAAAGTACTGGGCCGATTGAGATGCGGTTTTTTGCATTAGATGTGTATAGCTTGTGAGAAGGTTCTTAAATATATTTTAGGACCATAGACAACAAAGCTGAGCTGTAGTCTATGATCTTAATTTTTCAACCACTGTTACAATTTTTCACAAAAAGTACTGGGCCGATTGAGATGCGGTTTATTGCATTTAGGACTTCGTGCGATTACAAAACAGGAAACTGGTACCAAAATTTTAAAAAATCAGCGCCATTTTGAAATTCTTTGTTAATTGACCGATTTCGTTCAAAATCTATATTTAGGGCTCCCTGGGGTCACAAAACAGGAAACTGGTACCAAAATTAAAAAAAATCAGTGCCATTTTGAAATTCTTTGTTAATAATTGATCGATTTCGTTCAAAATCGATATTTAGGACTCCCTGGGGTTACAAAACAGGAAACTGTTACCAAACTTTAAAAAAACAGCGCCATTTTGAAATTCTTTGTTAATTAACCGATTTTGTTCAAAATCGATATTTAGGGCTCCCTGGGGTCACAAAACAGGAAACTGGTACCAAAATTTTAAAAAATCAGCGCCATTTTGAAATTCTGTGTTAATTGACCGATTTCGTTCAAAATCGATAGTTAGGGCTCCCTGGGGTCACAAAACAGGAAACTGTTACCAAAATTTTAGAAAATCAGCGCCATTTTGAAATTCTTTGTTAATTAACCGATTTCGTTCAAAATCTATATTTAGGGCTCCCTGGCGTCACAAAACAGTAAACTGGTACCAAAATTTAAAAAAAATCAGCGCTATTTTGAAATTCTTTGTTAATTGATCGATTTCGTTCAAAATCGATATTTAGGACTCCCTGGGGTTACAAAACAGGAAACTGTTACCAAACTTTAAAAAAACAGCGCCATTTTGAAATTCTTTGTTATTTAACCGATTTTGTTCAAAATCGATATTTAGGGCTTCGTGGGATTACAAAACAGGAAACTGGTACCAAAATTTTAAAAAAATCAGCGCCATTTTGAAATTCTTTGTTAATTGACCGATTTCGTTCAAAATCGATATTTAGGGCTCCCTGGGGTCACAAAACAGGAAACTGGTACCAAAATTTTTAAAAATCAGCGCCATTTTGAAATTCTGTGTTAATTGACCGATTTCGTTCAAAATCGATATTTAGGTCTCCCTGGGGTCACAAAACAGGAAACTGTTACCAAAATTTTAGAAAATCAGCGCCATTTTGAAATTCTTTGTTAATTGACCAATTTCGTTCAAAATCGATATTTAGGACTCCCTGGGGTTACGAAACAGGAAACTGTTACCAAAGTTTTAAAAAATCAGCGCCATTTTTATTTATTTTGTTATCACCATAATAATTGACCATAAATCATCTACTATAGAAGAAGTAAATACAACCAAATTTTTGGGAATAACTATAGACAGAATGTGCAATTGGAAAAAACACATATTTCAGTTATGTACAAAAATTAATAAATTTATATTTGTGCTTTCTAGGTTAAGAAAAACTGTTTCTATAGAGGCAGCATTAGCTGCCTATCATGGATACGTCTCCTCATTATTGAGGTATGGTATAATTATATGGGGCAACTCAAGCGAGATGATTACAGCATTTAGAACCCAAAAAAAATGTATAAGAATCTTATGCAATGCTTACTATCTTCAAACCTGCAAACCGTTATTTAAATCTAAAAAGATATTACCGCTTCCGTGCCTATACATTTATGAATCTGCATTATTTGTGTTTAAAAACCTCAATTTATTTATAAGTACATACTCACAACCATACACAAGCAAACGATACAAAAATAACATTTCGTTGCCCCAACAAAGATTAAGTCTCTTTAGTAAAATCTGTTATTGTATGGTCATAAAAATCTACAATAAATTACCGAATAAACTAAAACAACTCAATCTACCATTATTTAAAAAAGAACTTTTCGAGTATCTTTTAGATCATTGTTTTTATTCGATACAAGAATTCTTCAATTCTTAAATAAGAATATTAATTCAATATTTGGACGTCGGTAACGACAAAATATGTTTGTACCTAATTATTAACCTAATAACATCTTGTCTGTACCATATTTTACCAAATAAATATTTACTTTACTTTACTTTACTTTTATAAATGAATTCAGTTTAGTACAGTAAAATCTGTTACTACTTGTAAGTCTAACCACAACCCGTGAGCTGCTTTAGCAGCTCGCGCACAGGGCGAAATACTAGTTAGATATATATAGCTTGAGAGAAGGTTCTTAGATATATTTTAGGACCATAGACAACTAAGCTGAGCTGTCTCTATGATTTTAATATTTCGATATGTTACCATTTTTTACAAAAAGTACTGGGCCGATTGAAATGCGGTTTTTTTCATTAGATGTGTATAGCTTTTGAGAAGGTTCTTAGATATATTTTAGGACCATAGACAACAAAGCTGAGCTGTAGTCTATGATTTTATTTTTTCAATATGTTACCATTTTTCTCAAAAACTACTGTGCTGATTTAGATGCGGGCTTTTTGTTTTAGATATATTTAGCTTGTACCTAGATGCTGCCCAGGGTATCATGATGGAGTCAGGAGGCGATCATGGGAACTCCTTAAATTCTCATCGTATACCCGTCGCGTTTGGACTCTTTTGATTTGTCCATTTGAAAAGGGTTTGGCCATAGTCCACCACACTGGTCAAAAAAACTACTGAGCTGTCAAAGATGCAGTTTTGTGTTTTAGATATTATGTAATATATACGTTTGCTACGTTCTAATTGTTGTTTCAAAGTTATACAGGTCAAAGGTATAATGGAGCTCTGCAGTTCGTCGTGGGTTTTTTTAAATTTTTTAATGTTATTACTTGTAAGTAACGAGATTATATATTTTTAAGTGTATTATAAATACCCAATTATCATTAGGTACCCTTATAAGCTATTCAAAATGAATACAAAATCCATACTAATATTATAAATGCGAAAGTGTGTCTGTCTGTCTGTCTGCTACGCTTACACGGCCCATCTGTTCAACCGATTTTGATGAAATTTGGTATAGGGATAGGTTGTATCCCGGGGAAGGACATAATTAGGCTACTTTTATCCCGGAAAATTTAAGAGTTCCCGCGGGAATCCAAAAAAATTATCTCTTCAACCGATTTTGATGAAATTTGGTATAGGGATAGTTTGTACCCGGTGAAGGACAAAGACTACTTTTTATCCCGGAAAATTAAGGAGTACCCTCGGGAATCAAAAACCTTAATCCACGCGGACTAAGTCGCGGGCATTAGTTAACGTTTAATAAAACGGTTAATAAAATAACGTCAATGAATTTCAACTAAACCCAAAGTAGGTACTTAACAATGCCACTTCATTAAAAAAACTGCATTGCCGAGTGAAAAAGATCGTCTTCCACTCGAGAAATTTCCTATTTGTACGGTTATATAAGCCCTATAAATAATCGCTATCTTTCCTGCAATTATCTCCCTATTTATGAGAGGAAAACGTCGACCTCCGGTTGAATCGTTCACTTTGGCGCACCCGATACAGTGTTTATTAAATACAATGGATGTTTTGTACGATAAGGTACGAGTACATTTAAAATTGTTTTATTCGGTATTATTTACTGGTGTTTATCATACTTTTGGTTTACCAGACCAAATTTTAAATCCACACTAATATCTCCTATTGAGAGTGGAGGCCTGTGCCCAGCTGTGGGCTGTAGTGGTACACTAATATCTGAAATAATCTCAAAGTAACTCTGTTTGTTAGTTTTTCACGGCTCACGAAATTTAGCAGATATTATTATAGCTTTTATTCTGGGGGCGGACCTTGATTTATTATTCTTCATTACGAAAAATTAACGAGTTCCTACATAAACATGATTTCCAAAAAACCTAAACCCACGCAAAGAAGTCGTGAGCATCAGCTAATATTATATCATCATTTATACCTATCACCGGCTCACTACTGAGTACGAGTCTTCTTTCAGAATGAGAAGAGTTAACCCATAGTCCATCACGCTAGCCAAGTGCGAACTGACAGACTTCACGAACCTTTCAGAACTCCAACTCCAACATCCATTTTTTGAAAACAAAGAAAAACTCCTTATTTTATTTAATTCAAAAGTTCTATGCACAATCTGTAGATTCTTACTCTGTTTTGTAGGGTTATTTTGAACATTTATATGCCAGTATTGAGACATCCACATAAATGTTTGCAAATAGCTTTTCCCCTTCTTTTTCTAAAAAATATAAGCAAGGATCTGCTGTGGAATTCTTACATCCGATTTCCATCAATTTATTATGTAACTTCAAGAACCATTGTCGTCCAGCTTGTTTCAATCCATAAATAGCTTTATTTAATTTACATATCCCATTATTTTTATATCTATTTACATCTAATAACATTTCTTTTGCTTTTCTTATTAACTCTTTCTTCTCTCTTTCTTCTTATAAACTTCATATCTGTCACGGTAATAATTTACCGTGGATCTCTTATCATATGAAATTCATAAAATTCTAATCAACATGAGGGTGTCAATAAAACGATCACGTTTATATTATAACACTAGCGAATGTCTGCGACTTCGTCTGCGTGGTTTGAGGTTTTTGGTTCCCGCGGGAACTCCTTAATTTTCCGGGTTAAGAAGTAGCATATGTGCTATTCCAGACTATAATCTATCTCTGTGCCAAATTTCAGCCAGATCCGTTCAGCCGTTGGGGCGTGATTGAGTAACAAACATCCATCCATACATCCATCCATCCAAACTTTCGTATTTATAATATTTATTTGATCCCATATTATATAATAGCAATAGATATATATTTTAGCAAACTGAATTCTCCCGCTGTAAAGGAAAACTGGCGAAAATCGATCACCCCTGTTATCCGGCAGTCTGATATAATGGGACCACAACGGAACACTATCTTCAAACGAGATTTCTTTTACTCAATTCTGAACCATAATTTAACGTCAACGTATTGGATATTCCGAAGAATAAACTCTTGTACAGCTCAATATATTTGTGTACAAAATCTTGTTTTGAAGTGGTAAATTGCTCAGCAAGCTCACGGCAGTCGTTTGCTCGTTGTCGTAGAGCTACGAAAGCGACGAGACACATCTACACGACAACGTAAGCCATGTGAATGGTCAGATACTATGGTCAGTTAATAAATTAAATTAACTAATTCGATAATCACAAAATAATTGAAAATAAACAAAGAAGTGTATTTTTTAGGGTTCCGTACCCAAAGGGTAAAAACGGGACCCTATTACTAAGACTCCGCTGTCTGTCTGTCTGTCTGTCTGTCTGTCTGTCTCCAGGCTGTATCTCATAGACCGTGATAGCTAGAAAGCTGAAATTTTCACAAATGATGTATTTCCGTTGCCGCTATAACAACAAATACTAAAAATTAAAAAAATATATATATTAAGGGGGGTCCCCATACAATAAACGTGTTTTTTTCGTATTTTTTTGCTCAATATTAAAAACGGTAACAGGTAGACGGTTCAAATTTTCACAGAATATTAACTTGTATATTACCTTTCAAAATAAATAATTAAATATCAATAAAGTAAATATTAAAGGGGGGCTCCCATACAACAAACGTAATTTTTAGGGTTCCGTACCCAAAGGGTAAAAACGGGACCCTATTACTAAGACTCCGCTGTCTGTCTGTCTGTCTGTCTGTCTGTCTGTCTCCAGGCTGTATCTCATAGACCGTGATAGCTAGAAAGCTGAAATTTTCACAAATGATGTATTTCCGTTGCCGCTATAACAACAAATACTAAAAACTAAAAAAATATATATATTAAGGGGGGTCCCCATACAATAAACGTGTTTTTTTCGTATTTTTTTGCTCAATATTAAAAACGGTAACAGGTAGACGGTTCAAATTTTCACAGAATATTAACTTGTATATTACCTTTCAAAATAAATAATTAAATATCAATAAAGTAAATATAAAAGGGGGGCTCCCATACAACAAACGAAATTTTTTGATATTAACAGTTAACCTCTACAAACAAAGTTAGTTTTGCGGTTCATTAACAAAGGTAATTATACCTACTTCTTGAGTACGGAACCCTCGGTGCGCGAGTCCGACTCGCACTTGGCCGATTTTTGATATTAACAGTAAACCTCTACAAACAAAGTTAGTTTTGCGGTTCATTAACAAAGGTAATTATACCTACTTCTTGAGTACGGAACCCTCGGTGCGCGAGTCCGACTCGCACTTGGCCGGTTTTTTTTATTAAAATATGAAAACAGCACTTATTTTATGGTACTTAATTTCTCTATGGTTCCGTAGTTTTTTAATTTTATGCCGCTATTGTTTCAAGGAGTCATCTACAGGCTTGCACTTCTTTTCTCTTACAAATTGCAATTTACTTTATTCACAAGAAATAAAATCCAGTAACGTTTTATTTAAATCTTCTTAGTTTTTTACAAAACTACATTTTGCCCACGGCTTCTCTCACCTTTAGTTCTACCAACTTCAAACCCCTGTTCTTAAAGATTGGAATTTTCAAAATATCTTGTTAGCGGTTGCCTACTCCTATAACTATAATAGCCAAATCAATCCGTCTAGTGGTGTGAGCTGTACATTGATCATTCAGTCAACTTTTATATATTTAGATCGTACGATTTGTATAATACAAATACGAAGCAATTACAAATAGCCATCATATTGCATTTTGGATTTTTTATGGAGTAATCAAGCAACGCGATTCATGTCAGTTGGCGCGATTGATTTATAACCATTGAGGAGCTCTCCGCCCTCTAGCCCCGAACTTTTTCATCAGACCTTCACCTTTGCGTGGGACTAACCTGACAGTTTTACCTTGGCAAAAAAAAACCACCTCTTTAGCTCGAAAAACGTGCCTTAACTGCTTCAAAACAAGTGCAGCGTAAAACTTGTTTTTGCTCGCTTCGTGCGCGTGGAATTAGGTTCTTAAAAAT
The DNA here is from genome assembly GCA_963932025.1 of Erebia epiphron. Classification (NCBI taxonomy): domain Eukaryota; kingdom Metazoa; phylum Arthropoda; class Insecta; order Lepidoptera; family Nymphalidae; genus Erebia; species Erebia epiphron. Next base: position 12,971,590 of record OZ009956.1, on the reverse strand, counting down.
CCCAGACAGATATAACTTAAAAATGACGCAATTTCATAAAAACTTTCATCCTCAATTTACCCCTAGAAGCTGCGAGTAAAATTAATAAATTGTGAAACGCGTACTTTATATTGAACCAAAAACCAAGTTGTCAATTTTCACCAAGTTTCATGTACCTAAGATTAATTTTAATAAATCTTGAAAAATGAAAGGCTTCCATAGAGTCTGCTCAATAAGTCAGTTTACAAAGGTAACCATAAATATCATTATAATATGAATGATAATACGTACGAGACATATTTATATACTGTAGACGTTATTTACGTCCGCGTTGATACAACAGTTCATAATAACTTTAATAATAAGGGTAGGTATCCCTCGACGCGAAGTTTTCAAATAATTATCTGTTTATGATATTACTGGCGGGTAGAGTGGTCGAGTTTGGTCCCTTTCAAGCTAATCCATTATTCAAAAGTCCTAAGTACCTATTATAAAGTACCGAAATACCACAATCGATACTTTAGGAAGTCCTAGTTAGGCTAGAGATCTAATCCTTATTTAAAATGTAAAAATCCATATCATGCCACAGTTTGACTTAGTGATTCTTCTTGACTTGAGTGACTTTCTTCTTATTAGTTTAACGCTGTAGTAACATATAAAAATCATTTACGAGTTTATAGCACAAATATAATAACAAAACCAAAAAAATTGTCGTATTTATCGTAGTAGGCCCACGATAAATACGACGATAATTTTGTGTACCCGTTACTACTCGTATTTATTTGTCACAAATCATTTATATACTGACTAGATGATGCCCGCGACTTCGTCCGCGTGGATTTAGTTTTTGGATTCCCGCGGGAACTCCTTAATTTTCCGGGATAAAAAATAACCTTTGTCCTCCCCCGGGTATCAAACTATCCCTATACCAAATTGTATCAAAATCGGTTGAACACAATTTTTTTTAATCCCGCGAGAACTCTTAAATTTTCCTGGATAAAAAGTAGCCTATGTCCTTCCCCGGGATACAACCTATCCCTGTACCAAATTTCATCAAAATCGGTTGAACAGATGGGCCGTGAAAGCGTAGCAGACAGACAGACAGGCAGACACACTTTCGCATTTATAATATTAGTATTGATGGATATGGATTTACTGTATTTTTGACAAAAATTCATACTTTTACTATTTACTATAAAGAACATTACTTTTATAGCTTTTCAGCCTTGCTAAGATAGGTAAATATTCTTAGTACAGGTGATATAACTGGCATAAAAGACGCTTTACAGCATTTTGATATGCCTCTTATCTTTGCATAATGCTAACAGGTAATGCACTTTATGCGTGTCGTAAAAACATTTTTTAATGGCTTAACCCAAAGCAGTGACGAGATTTTCACGAGTTACATAAGCAAGGGAACAAATAAACAAACTGAAGTGAATGTACTATGAAAGTTTTGGTCAGTAAAAAAAAATACCTACAACTGTAAAGAACTTAGGTACAAGATGGGGATGTTGTGGCATAGGCACTGATACGTTTATCACACAGTATTATTTAATTGACTGCCTCGTTGGTCTAGTGGTTAGCATGTTCGACTGCGGCCGACGAGGTCCCGGGTTCGAGTCCCGGGTCGGGTCACAACAAGTGTTGGGTTTTTCTGACAAGAAATTCTCAGTACTAGCCCGGAGTTAGGAAGTTGGCGGTGTTTCACCCCCGTGCCTCGGAGAGCACGTTAAGCCGTCGGTCCTGCGCCTGATCTCTCACCGGTCGTGTCGGATTTTCCGTCCCATCGGGCTATGAGAGTAGAAGGAACAGAGAGTGCACCTGTGTATGCGCACACACTTGTGCACTATAATATCTCCCGCGCAGATGGCTAATCTCTCAGGAGATTGGCCGCCGTGGCCGAAATTCGGTCGGGAGGACATTATTATTTAATACTAGATGATGCCCGCGACTTCGTCCGCGTGGATTAAGGTTTTTTAATTCCTGCGAGAACTCTTTTATTTTCCGGGTTAAATAGCCTATGTCCTTCCCCGGAATATAACCAACCACTACACAGAATTTCAATCAAATCGGTTGAACAGATGGGCCGTAAAAGCGTAGCAGACATACAGACACACTTTCGCATTTATAATATTACTAGATGATTCCCGCGACTTCGTCCGCGTGGATTTATGTTTTTTGATTCCCGCGGGAACTCTTCAATTTTCCGGGATAAAAAGTAGCCTATGTACATCCCGGGGATGTAAACTATCTCTGTACCAAATTTCATCAAAATCGGTTGAGTAGTTAGGCCGTGAAAGCGTAGCAGACAGACAGACAGACAGACAGACAGACAGACAGACACACTTTCGCATTTATAATATTAGTATGGATAGTATGGAATTAGAAAGGATTCACCATACCAATATTATAATCAGTCTGCAATTTAAATATAATTAATGTCACATTGGTGCCATTGTATCTAGTACTAGCGGACGCCCGCGACTTCGTTCGCATGGCATAAGTTTTTTAATTCCCATAGGCATTCCTTAATTTTCCGGGATAAAAAGAACCCCTAAAAACAAATACGTCGATCCGTTGCTCTGTTGCGGCGTGATTGGAGGACTATTTAACTTCCTTTGGTAAAGAATTTATAAAAACTCTGAATTATGTATTTCATAATTTAAGTCGTTAGCCCAAATATCAAGTTTCATGGCTAAGTATAACTTGAAAAACGCCGGTCTTTTACACCAACTGACAACCCCTATTACCCGTTTGGGGGTAGAATTTTGAAAAACTGTTACACACGTACTTCTTTACATTATACCGAAAGCCAATTCGATTCGTTCGAGATTCGTTGTTATTACTTGAAAAATATCATGATAAATGAAGGATATTCATCCCCTATTTCACCCCTTTGGGGGTCGAATTTTCAAAAATGGTGAAACACGTACGTCTGCATATCTAACTGAAAGCCCAAATGCTAAGTTTCATGGCTATAACTTGAGAAATGAAGAACTTTCATACAAATTTTCAACCCCTAATCTACCCCTTTGGGGTGGAATTTTGAAAAACTGTGCCATACGTACTTCTCTATTTATTACCTAAAGCCAAAGTACCAAGTTTTGTTGATACAACTTGAGAAATGAAGGACTTTCATATAAACTTTCATCCCCTATTTCACCCCTTTGGGGGTCGAATTTTCAAAAATGGTGAAACTCGCACTTCTGCATATCTAACTGAAAGCCCAAATGCTAAGTTTCATGGCTATAACTTAAGAAATGAAGGCCTTTTATACAAACTTTCAACCCCTATTTTACCCCCTTAGGGGTGGAATTTTGAAAAACTGTGCCACACACACTTCTTTATTTATTACCTAAAGCCAAAATACCAAGTTTCGTTGATACAACTTGAGAAATATTTTGAATATTTTACTTTCATATTATAAACTTTCATCTCCTATTTCACCCCTTCGGGGGTAAAATTTTCAAAAACTGTGAAACACGTATTTCTTTATTTTCAACCCGTACCACATATACCAAGTTTCATGGATATAACTTGAGAAATGACGGACTTTCATACAAACTTTCAACCCCTATTTCACCCCCTTAGGGGTGGAATTTTGAAGAATCCTTCCTTAGTGAGCGCCTGCATCACAAAAGCAAGCTACTGTCAAAATTTCAAGTCTCTAACCCTAGCGGTTTAGGCTGTGCGTTGATATATAAGTCAGTCAGTCAGTCAGTCAGTCAGGACTTTGAATTTTATATATATAGATTATAAAAACCTATAAAATGTGACTTTACAGTCTTCATAATAACATGCCACTTATCACCGCATAAAGCTTGCAGGTTATTAAAAGTGTAAGAAGTAAGCACGTCACCAGGCAAACATTTTCATAAAAAGAAGTTACACCGCTGATTACAGTTTAATTGATAAGCTTAGAATTATGACATTCTCGAAATATTACGAGTATACTGTATACTCTCAGCCTTTTTTGTTCGTAACTCTTACTCGAACAGGTATATTTTATAGTAAATTATCAATGTGGAACATTGGTCATATTATATAACTTCGTCGATTATTTTGTCAGCCCTAACGCAGACTACGGTCTATTTGGGCTGCAAATTACAAACGCCAGTCTGTGTTTTTAGTTTAGTCTGCAAAATTGTGGTGTAATTTTAGATAGGTATTATTAAACGCATGAAATAAAATAAAAAAAATACAAATCTATATAATATTCCTATTTGTATTATTCTAAAAAAAGTAACAGGTACTTATTGAAGTAACTAACTTAAATAAATCTGATCAGTTATGGATTCCATTATGGCTGCTCTATTATGGATGGCTAAAATAGGCTTCCTTTATTTGACCTCGCCGGTGTCATCACATGAAGCGTTCTATTTTAATAATACCCTCTTATCGATTCGAGTGGATTATACTTTGAGCTTTTATAATAGTACCGAAAATATATTCAGTACAGAAGTAGCAGTACCTGGGGCCTTATTACGTAAAAATGATTGCTATAGTGCTAACGATCGCTCTCACTTTTGATTGGTTAGTACGAGCTTCCGCTATATTGGCTAAAATCCAGTGTCGCATCAAGAACTGAAATAAGTTTTAGTTATTAAGAGATTAGATTTCTTTCTAAACGCGACTGGCTCACCGGATTTATCTCCGAGAATGTATTTTGTTGAGCTGAATACTCTGAGATTAATAATTTTACCTACCGGAAATGGAATTCAAGAACTCTTCTAAAAATGACATTATATTGGCGCCCTTGCGCCATCTGCAAGCGCCAAACAACTGAACTACTTAACCTTACATAATATATATAATAAAAATTGAGGCGCATCTATGGCGTTTGATATTACCTATTTTATTTATTTATTTTATATTATGTGTATGATAATTTTTAATAAACAATAAGATTTTTTTTTAATTCTTTTGCTACAAAATTATTTCCTGTCTATCGGAGGTCGAAGTCTAGCGACGTTTTGTGGCGCATGGAAGTTGCACAATGACAGGACAGGAAAATATAGAGTTGAGAAAGTTATCGTTTTAGTTTGTTTTCTAGTTCTTGTTGCAATAAGTATTAATTTATTTATTTATTGCACACAGGACCCGGAGTTAGGAAGTTGGTAGTGTATCACCCCGTGCCGCGGAGAGCACGTTACGCGTCGTTTCGGTTTTTGTCACTAACATGATAATAGTCATTAAAGCAAGCCAACCCGCATTGGGCAGCTTGGTGGGTCTAAGCTCTAATTCCCTCTTTTCTATGAGAATGGAGGCCTGTGCCCAGCAGCGAGACGTTAATTGGCTGTAGTGGTAATATATTAGATAGTTTTTATTATAATCAACATCTCCACCCGCTAAGTATATAACAGTACAGCGTATTAGTATGTGCTACATCGACCACTGTGGACGAATCCTATCGTGTTGAACGACATCGTACCTACTGTGTTTTCGAGCATTTAGAAATTAAATGCTGGAAGTACTGCGTGCACTTACCTTATTATGAAAACATTTTGTTCGACGACACGTCCCTGGTGTGAGCGCACTTTTATATTATTAAAGGATGGCTAAAAATGGTCCGCAGTTGACCTCGTCATGTCACCCTTGATAAGCGATCTGTCTTCTTGCTCTTGTTGTCTATTGTGACGGCTTATCCCCGCAATATCCTCTTAACGGTTGGGGATGAATTATATCATTGACTCTACGGGTTGGCGTTAACATTCAATATTTGGTGGATATAAATAAAAGTTCTATCAATCATAATATCAATTAAATGCTTGAAGTACTGAGTTTATTTACCTTATTATGAAAACATTTTGTTCGACGACACATTCCTGATGTGAGCGAACTTTTATACATATTAAAGGAGGGCTAAAAATGGTCTGCAGTTGACCTTGTCATGTCACCCTTGAGAAGCGATCTCTCTTCTTCTTGTCTATTGTGTCGGCTTAGCCCCTTAATATCCCCTTAACGGTTGGGGCTGAGTTATATCGTTGACGCTCTACGGGTTGCCGGTTACATTTAATATTCGATGTTTAATAAATAAAAGTTCTATCAATCATAAACAACTTGAACCCAGACTGAAACAAGGAATTGCTAAAAAAATAAATTCTATCGGGTATTTTACATTTTCCTGAAACGAGACAGATATTTGTTGCTACCATTGAAATCGAATGTTAAAATTCTACATCAATGGTCACCACAGACTCTATTTCGTGTCACTGACACAAGCTCATTTCGTTTTAACTCAAAGTACGTCATAAAGATTTCAAAGTAAGGGTAAAATTATACGCAAAGATATGCAGAGTAAAGTCAATCCCATCAAAAACATAAATGTAAAATGAGAGCCAAAATCCAAAATTGTGATAAGTATATAATATATCCCATCAAAAACATAAATGTAAAATGAGAGCCAAAATCCAAAATTGTGATAAGTATATAATATATGCATTGGTTGTTGACTTCAGCGACAAAAGAAGTGAGATCTAAATGGGTGACAAAGTTCAATGGTCAGTCCTGCAATTTATTTATAACAACATAAAATATTTTATAACAACTTAAAATATCATTTCTTCTTATAACTTAGGATAATATGTTGAAGACTAAGGCTTTGGCTTGGCTAGTTTCCATATAGGTACGAATTATTATTAAGTAGGTACCTAAAAGTACAGTTTTTACTAGCAAGCCAAATTTTCGGAAGAATAAAATAAGAACTTACAGCTTTACAACTTGCGAAGGCTATAATTCGTATATGAAAACTAGCCAAGCCAAAGCCTTAGTCTTCAACATATTATCCTAAGTTATAAGAAGAAATGATATTTTAAGTTGTTATAAAAATATTTTATGTTGTTATAAATAAATTGCAGGACTGACCATTGAACTTTGGCACCCATTTAGATCTCACTTCTTTTGTCGCTGAAGTCAACAACCAATGCATATATTATATACTTATCACAATTTTGGATTTTGGCTCTCATTTTACATTTATGTTTTTGATGGGATATCATTTCTTTTTGTACAGAAATTATTGAACACAATCTCAAACTCAAAACATATTTATTCAAAATAGGTACCTACAAAGTACACCTTCTGAACGTCATGCTTACAGAGCATAAGACGTGATGGTGATAACTAACTACGGTATCTTAAAACTAAAGCTACGAGGGTTCCAAACGTGCCCTGGTCTGAGAAGAGCCCGCAACAAACTCAACTGTGTTTGTTTTATTATCACCATCTCACAAATATTTGAAATTATATATACAATATAACAGTTACATAATCAGCCGCTGTAACAATTCATACCCATGCCTTGCTATCATTCAAATAATCCTTTACACTGTAATAGGACTTTTCTATTAGTTCATTGATTTATTCATCTTCATATTAAATAGGTAATCACTGTCGTTACATTATCAAGAAAGCTGCCGGTGCAACAATATCATTTCGATGGTGAGCCCACCCATGGTAACAACAGGTCTTAGCATCCTGTTTACACTCAGGTGACAATTTATGCACCTCAACGTAACGTACCCAAATTGCAAACAATGGTCATCCATGGAATATAGCGCGAAGTCGGCGAGATCGAATACATATTAAAGTATAGCAAAAGTTTTTAGTGAAACATTGAAAACAAGCACGGTAAACAGTCGATATCACTAAAACCACTATAAACAATGATTAAAAATCACAATGACTGACAACTTGAACTGACGACTTCAAATACGTTTCTTCTTCTTTTCTGTCAATGACGTTTCGTTGCACAAAATGCGTGAATACGAAGGTAAGGTTTTAATGCAACTATATTATTATTCATTATTATTTACATTAAAATAATAATTATGTGTCATTTTCAATAGTTAACAACACAAAATAACGAATTTAAACAAAGACCTGCAGTATGATTTATGTAATAGGAGTTTTTTTTTTACTTAACAACTCATGTTTTATTTAGTTGTGCATGCACTATGCGTAGAATGTAATGCAAGTTGCCGCAGGAAGTGGACGAGGGAGTTACTACCAAAGGCGGCTCGCTCAAAGGAGCGCTGGTGCAGTGAACTCCCACAAAATTTTAAAAAATACATAGGTACTAAGTAGGTATAATAATCAAATAAACTTTGCTATAAACGTTTTAAATATTTTTATATAAATCTATTCCCATTGTCATTTTAATCATGAATATCCTTATGTACCTACCTACCTACTTTACTACTTATTTCATCAATCAACACAAATTTAATACATGGTATTTTTGTTAAGTGGAGCGCTTAGAACAACGCTCCTATAGACGAAAGTTTAGTACAACGTTCCTATTGAAATGTAATGAGAGTAAAAGAGAGCATTCGATGCGAGCGGCGCGTGAGACAAAAGATTTGTATGAGATATTTGGTAAATATGGAGCGGCGCTCCTGACACGAAGTACGCATGCGCGATATTACCCGATTATATGACATGGCCTGTTGTCACGAAGAAAGAGTTAAAACTAACCATGGGTAACTCACCAAAAATTCGTGCGCTGACTCAGTAACTCTAACTCAGCGCACGGAGTCAGCTCACTGAGTCAACTCACTGAGTTAGCGCAATATTGCGCCATGGCGCACCGAGCAGCATAGCGCATAGCCGCACAGCGCACACTCGTGACTCGTCACTCAGTGCGTACTGCGTACCTACTGAGTTGGCAGCTAGTTGGCAGTTGGTAAATGTTACTGCCGCAGTAACTCGCGCAATACGCAATTACGCAGTAATACTACGTAATTGCGTATTGCGCGAGTGTGCAATGTGGATGTGCCCATTTAAGAAGAGGCCAGAGATTTGGATTTTGGCTTATAGATGGCGCTAATCCATCACCTACCTAGTACCTAGCCACGTTTCAATTTTGAACAGGTTCCTAAGTAAGAAACTATCATCAATCAGCGCGAGCGAACTGCGAAGTCGTAGGATTACATACTACATAGTACTCACCTACCTACCTACACTACGACTTACGAGTACGCGGGTCTCGAAAATACCTACAGTTTATTCTACAAACGATCCGATGGATCGTACTTAAAGTTATAACTAGAAGAATCTAATAGTTATAACTTTAAATACGATCCATCGGATCGTGTAGTTAGTATTCGATCACATTGGCGTCAAATTCAAAAGCAAAATACTAAAACAGACCCAATAGCCAAAACTTCAAGGACAACCGGCTTTTATTTGGAATCGCATCGAATTGAATCGAAATTGAGCTCTAAATCAATAGAAATATGGTGCATTGTGCCGGCTAAGACTTGAGTCTTGATGATACTTTTTAAGTAAGTGCCTAGGTAAATATAAATAAATATTTTCTTATCTTTACTAAAAAACAAAATGATCTTCACAATATGAACATAATTGAGATGTTTATTAAGACACAGAGTCCGAATAAAGTACCTACCCAGCGCAGACACCCGGCCCAGCCAAACCACAGACTCCACAGAGACAGAGTCAGAGTACTTTTCTTTATAGCGCTCAGCAGTCAGCTCAATTTGTAACTCAGCGCTTGCTACATTGCACAGCGCCCGGCAGCGCTAAGCTGCGCTACCACTGAGTCGTGCGCCATGACTCTTTTGCAAAAGGAGTCAGAGCACCCAACTCAGTAAAGTGAGTTAACTCAATTGAGCGGCGTAACTCAGAGTTACCCATGTTTAGTTAAAACTCGCGAGTATTTTTTTTATTCGTATTATGCCGGTAAGATGTAAACAAAACACAAAATATGAAAGTAAATTTATTTTGATTTCTTCGCGAGTGCGTTGGATCATTGTACAGTGGCTGGAAAATCTGTATTGTTGTTTTAAATAGTGTACATATTGTGTTGTGTATTTATGTGAAAAAGACTGTGATTTATGTAAATAGTGTAGGTAGGCGATTAAAATGGAACAATATAACGTAATGACCGCCGAATGGACTTCATTTACAAATAATTGGTAAGCATTTTTTTTTTTTTTAGTGAACTCCCAATATGATCTTTCACGAGCCGCCTCTGGTTACTACCACCGCTTAAAGCAGTATTATTTCAAAGTAACGGTTGAATGTCACGTACTTTGACGTCCTTAAAATAATGATTATAACACTACAACATGAACGTCAACAATATTAAAATAATACGGCTTTAAGCGATGGTAGTATGCCCCGTGTCAGAGTTTTGATCTATCCGTAGGTAGATCATAAAAATGACGATTTTTGGACGTTTATATCTTTTTTTTTTTTTTATTGTCAGATAGGCTTGCGCTTGACGACAATCATGCTTAGTGCAAAGCAATGATGAGGTCTAGGTTGGAGCGCGCTTGCCTAGAAGATGCCTATTCACTCTCGCCTTGAAGGTACCTAAATTATACGTGGTAGGAAACACGTGCGCCGGGAGGGTGTTCCAGATCCTAGCGGTTCGGATCAGAAACGTTGAGCAAAAACGTTTCGTGCGGCCAAACTGGACATCGACCACATAAGGATGCCAACGCAAACGGTTTCTCGCTGTTCTGTGGTAGAACGGAGAAGGAGGAACAAGGTTAACATCTAAATAACCATTTGAGGTGTGCTTATGAAATTTGGAGCACATACGTATCTCGCGGGTCTCAATATATGAGCCAAATTTGACATGTTTAAGTGTAATAGTTTTTGAGTTATGAGGGGGTTAAAAGTGGCTCCAAATGGTTCGTGTAATATTACACACGGTGCTGCCAGTTCTTTCTTTTTTGGACTTTGGCTGGACACGCTTCCGCGTGTCTTGATAGGTAATATACATTTCAGCCTATATCCATACTAATATTTTAAATGCGAAAGTGTGTCTGTCTGTCTATCTGTCTGTCTGTCTGTCTATCTGTCTGTCTGTCTGCTACGCTTTCACGGCCCATCTATTCAACCGATTTTGATGAAATTTGGTATAGGAATAGTTTGTATGCAGGGGAAGGACATAGGCTACTTTTTATCCCGGAAAATTAAAGCGTTCCCGCAGGAATCAAAAAACCTTAATCCACGTGGACGAAGTCGCGGGTATCATCTAGTATATAAAAAAAACTTTAAATGGGAAAGTGTGTCTGCCCATCTGTTCAACCAATTTTGGTAAATCGGTTAAACAGATGGGCCGATGGTGATTTTGGTTTTGGCTGAAATTTGGTAAAGGGATAGGTTGTAACCCGGGGAAGGACATAGGCTTTTTGTCCCGGAAAATACAAGAGTTCCCGCGGGAATCAAAAAACTTAATCCGCGCGGACGAAGTCGCGGGCATCATCTAGTAATAAATAATACACGAATAGAAGTGTGCCCATTAGTAAGTATTTGATATTTTACTCAATATCTTTATGTTTGTTGGGATATGTTTGGATATCCATTACGGATTGTAGAGGTCGAATGGTTATGCCAATATACACAGCTTTACAGTAGAGTTTAGCTTATCGGTAAGAGGTCTCAACTTCTCAAGTGCTTAAATTTGAGAGTCACACTTGTTGATCATCTAACACGAAATAAAATTGCGTAACAAGTGGCTCTATTATTGTCATTTAATTGTAAGAACAAAATGACAAAAAGCAGACATAAAAAGCTCTTAAGCATAAGAAGGTGTTATACTAAGCCTATGTTTTATTCACGTGCAGTATCACATGATTTAAAAGAAATGTACGAAAATAAGAGGTAAACTTATTATCCCTACAAGTCAATCACAGGACGTGTCGGATAAAGTACTTATGTGAAGCTTAGACCTGACATTGATTCAAGCGAGACAAGGGGATAAAAGAGTAAAACAATTCATATTTATCTTTATTCTTGTAGTCGGGCGTAAACAATGAAAGAAATGAAAGTAGATACTAATTAGCTCCCACAAAAGTATCTAATTAGGTATGCCTTTTAAATTGCAGTATTCAAAATGTAATTTCCCGCAGGGTTGCATGTTGTACTTACCAACTAAAAAAAAAAAAAATTGATTCCATGGTGATATACGAGTACTTACGTACCTTAAGGTAAAACAGTCTTCAGCAGCTATATTTTCTATAGTGGTCTTCAGTTAATAGATCATTTAATATAAAAAAATCTTTATAAACAACCGACTTCAAACTCCCACGCCAACTTTACAACAACAAGCACACGCTATACAAAGTACTTATTTTATTGTTGATATTTTAAAAACCGCTCGACCGATTTCGATATAATTTATATGGGACTACTTGGGAAGTATGCCCTTTCAAATAAAAAAAGAATCATCGAAATCGGTTCACCCAGTCATAAGTTCTGAGATAACAAACATAAAAAAAATAAAAAAAATACAGTCGAATTGAGAACCTCCTCCTTTTTTTGAAGTCGGTTGAAAAGATGTATGGATACATAATAATATACTTACGCATATATACGAGTACGATATCCGGTGCTCGTCTATCGCCTTGCGTTCCCCGAAACGCACTTCTATAAATTATTCGGCTTAGCAATCTTACAGTTAACTAAGTATGCATCAGTGTCTTTGACCTTCATCTTGGCTGAGAGCTTGCTTTTACCTTGAGGTACAATAATAAATGAGAGGCGTTCATTTGAAAGTGCTTTGAATAAATGATTTATTCTATATCCCTTAGACTATTGGCGTGTAGTTCTGCTTAGCTGCAATGGTCCTTTGGGGTCATTACACGAATAAAGTGTCATTACTTTGGGGTAATTGTGGTCATTACGAGAACGTGTTTCATTGTAACTTTCAAATTCGTCAGTAAAATGTTGAAAATACTTTACAATTGCTACTCATATCTAGTTATTATTTCAATTGAAATAATGTATCGCAAATGTGAACGTAATTAAATCTTCTCGTATTTCGCCATATTAAAATACTAATTATATTTTTTGTCAACACATAATAAATGGTAGTTTCGTATTTATTCAATTGATGTGCTTGTAGAGTTATAATTTAATATTATTATATACCTACAGTGAAATCATCATAATAAGTTCTTTTTAATGATTTTAAGCTTATTTCGTGGTTTAACGACATATTTTAATGTATATAACGGGTACATACCACGATTATAATTTTTGTTTTTATTTGTCGATATTTCAATCCAATTGCACGGGTCGTGGTCACGACGGGACCACGACCCGTGCAATTGGGTTGAAATATCGACAAATAAAAACAAATATTAATCGTGGTATGTACCCGTTATATACATTAAAATAAGTTCTTTTTACCATAAAATATAGCTAACTCTACAGTAGATTGGATAAAAGGCTATAGCAGCACTGTCTAGTAGCAAGTGTTTTAAAGCAAAGAATACTATAGTTAGTATTCTGTGAAAAAAGAACTTATTATGACGGTTTTACAGCAATAGTTTGCTGTATAAGCATGAGTATTTCCCACTTGTGCTTGAAATACATTTTGCTACTTCTCCCTGATTTTATCGTTCTTGTAGTTTTCAAAACCTTTGTAGCCCTGAGAGGCTAAACTACTGATAGCTATTACCTTTGGATTCTAAGCCATTTTGAAACATTTTCACGCTTATTACAATATTCCAATGTGAAGAAAATATTTTCCCACTCACAAATATAGTTGCCAAATCAATGGCTATCTTACAAAATGATCACGAGTTGATGCAGTGGACCGTTGTAGAGAAAAGTCAGTCTTTGCGAACAAATACTTGCCTTTGAGAGCATCTATAGTAGATAATACGTCCATGTCACTAGATTAACTAAAATAATATGCTTTCATTATCATAATTTATTATATTATGCTATCTTTAAAAGCACGCATATTTTTAGCTAGTACCGAAACATGAAATATCGACAAAATATACCTCGATATCTTCGGTCAACCACAAGGCGGTGTGGGGTCGGTTCCAGTGGTCACGTCGGCAAACCGCGCAACTGGTCGTTGAAAAATGAGTTAAATTATTTCTTCCTGTTGCAGGCCAACGAATTATTGGTATGCCAATAGGTAAATTTCGAAAACGATAACCTAGATCTTGGTATTCGTGTCAAATGATCTTGTAGTTTGTTTCCGTATGAAATCTTATTTTGCCTCACACCATGTGATTGTGATAGCATTGCAGATATACTAGGAAAACAAAGCTAAACTAGAAAAAATATATCAATTATCTGCCTTTACACAAGTTGTAATTAATTTAGTCACGATTCGCTTCGCTTCTGTTTTGTTATTTGTTTTATTTACCTACTGACTTACCTAGTGATGAATTTAAGAAAGCGTGTATATTATAAGTAACTAAGTATTAGTAGTAAGTAGATGTCTGTGGGAGTACTTGCAATATACCTATGTCTAGCTGCATTGGACGTCTATATGTTGACGACGACGAGGTCTAATGGCTGTGACTTCATCCGCGTGGGTATAGGTTTTTGATTTGATTTTCCGGGACAAAAAGTCCTAAGCCTTTCCCTGGGAGCGGGGAGGCAATATATCTCTGAACAAAATTTCGCCAAATCTGGTTGAACATTGGCTGTGAAATTATAGCTTACATGACAGACGGACACCATTTCGCATTTATAATTAGTTTTTTAATCAAACTTGGTTTATACAAGGAACATTCAATCTCGAAGCTTTAGACAGCTACAAAAAAAAAAAAATTATGCTTATATATCCAAGAAATATGTAAATACACTCTTGGTTATATCTATAAGTGTGTATCCTTTTTAAAATATTTCTTTAGGAATAAGGGTCCTTGTCATTTAGAACCGTCACAAACAGGCAGCGATGGCTCGGTCCTGCTTAATATTCCGATAATGATCCAAGTTTTTGGAAGGTCCTAACGGTAATAAGGCACTTTGGTATACATGAAATATTTGTGACAATGCCCAAGAGCCAGCGAAATTTGGTCGTCATGAGTTTTTGTTGCATTGAACTTTTTTAATTATTTCTTTTTTAAGTTCAAAACAAGAGTGATTCTCACTGCTTGGTAACTTCTTTTTTTATTCGATGGTAAGTTATACTAGGTACACCTGTATCTGAGGGAAGTAAGGGCGCGGTCTGGGATAGAAGCAGCCTAGTTTGAAAATTCCGTTGTTGTTTTCAAATATTCTTTAGTCAAACAAAATAACAATGAAATTAAATAACTACGCGCCAAATTAAGAACCTCCATCTTTTGGAAGTCTGTTCAAAAATAAACAAACGCCTTTTTACATGTATGCTTACGATTTATTGTGGGTACTATAAAAAAAACTTGTTAGTAAGTAAATTGATACTTTTCCCTTCCAAAAAACGTTTCCGGTATTTCAGTTCCGGTCGGGTACGTACGACCGTTGTTAGCACGCATCGCCAAAAAAATTTTATAAAATGGTCGATATTTTTTACTATTATTAGTACGTACCTCGTACCTTTAGCCACGAAACGAAAGACTTATTGAATCAGTCTGTCAAAGGCATTTTCCGGGATAAGTATTGATAAAGAAAGTGGAAATTTCTTATATTTTGAAGGGTGTGTTTCGAAGGGAAAGAGGTAAACGTAGACTAGATATTTGGTTCAAATGAAATTTTCTTTTGAGATACAGCACTTTAAGAAAATTCATAAAGGCTGTTATTTTATGAGCTGCAGAAAAACAAACAGCTACTGGAAAAAATATTATCTTTAATTAAGTCAGAAGCTGGTTACTAGTTACCACCCTTTCTCCAAACCCTTAATACCAAGTATATTTTTTTAAATGTATTATCTTTTTGTTACATATAAAAACCCACAAGAACATTTTGTTTTAGTAGAGTACTTTGTACCTTGCTAAGTAGAGTGGAAGAAGTATGAAATTTTTTGTTGAAATCATTTTAATCAGGAAAAAAAGACGCACTTTCGTATTTATAGTATTAGTATTTCTATTCAGTATGGATTTTCATAAAAATGAAAATTTTCTTAACTATTTTCACTATGGAAGTATGGTCCTAATAAGTTTAATAAAAATATTATACATAGGTATCAAGGTCTGTTAATTCAACTACCCAATTTGGTACATGATTTGGTTTGTTCACAAACGATCTTGGAGGCGAATTGACGGGTACCCGCTAACGTCACGACACTATTACCATGCTTGGCACATTGGTTTTTTTAACATAAAACACGTGAACAGGCCATTTGTATGCCGAAAACGTTCGCATATAGCAGGTTAAATAGCTATGCGTACATCAGTGCGGTAAAACGGAAAATAGTCGACAAGTGTGCGTGCAGTTCGAGATCACGATTTTGAGTTGAATGGACAATTATTTGCGTACAATAAAGCTATTGTAGCTTTGTTATTAAGCTTCTTGCATTGCAATTAATATATTATGAAACACTGAGCTCGTTTAAAAATGGCACTGGTGAAAAATGATTTTGTTTTGAGCTTTTTGGCAAATACAATATGTATTTGCCAAAAAGGGACAGCATTACAAAATTTAACTAAATCAGTTTAAATGTCTTTGTTCAAGCGACCCTAGGTATCAAAGTTAAATATATAGTACGATGAAATTCCAAATAAGCAATTACAAAACTTTGGACACGATTTTCAATTAGAAAAAGCAGGGGTCTGTTACCTACGTAATGAAATAATGTACCGTCACAATAAAAGACTATTTTCCGGAACAAAGAAAGTGCATTTCGTAGAAAATCCCTATTGCAGGGAACACCGTCCTTTGTTATTCATACAACATCAGTTCCGATAGTAGAAAAAGGCTTTAGACTAAGAAATGATCTCTGTAAAGAAATGGAAACAAGCCTCTATATTGTGTTAGTCTTTATGCAACTCCTATTTCATACTATACAATTATTTTTTTCAACAATATGTATAACATTAACAACACTTTTTTATTTGCCTATTTTTCTGATTAAAAAAACGCGTAGATTGTTAATCTACTATTTACTAACATTGGGTATCGATATTCAATCTCTATAATCTAAACTAATATTATAAAGAGGAAAGATTTGTTTGTTTGTTTGTTTGTTTGTTTGTAATGGATAAACTAAAAAACTACTGGACCGATTTTAAAAATTCTTTCACATATAGAAAGCTACTTTATCAGCGAGTAACATAGGCTGCATTTTATTTTAAAATAAATTAGAGATCCCTTCGAAAATTGCAATAATGTAAATTAAGTCGGAAAAATTCACCTAATTTAACTTTTTACGTTAAACCTCTATTCGTCTATTAATTCAGACTGTCTTTTATCAAAAGACATAAAAATCGGTCAAGCCGTTTCGGAGGAGTGTAAACACTAAAACTGTGACACGAGAATTTTATATATTAGATTAGTCAAGACAAACATAATAAATACAAGAGAACTTACTAACATTTTTTTAAACATTTTAATATCTAACTGTTGTAGACAGACTGCGAAATACCTAAAAAAGCCAGGTCTCAACTTTGTTGTTACTTCTAAACATAGTTCCCAGGTGAGTGCAGCGAAAATACGTCGTATTGGAGACTCAAGTGCCAAGCGTTCACAGCGGTTTGCTGAACAAAATTTGAGAACGTATGGTGGAGTTGTTCGTCTCAGTGCCGACTGACCATTATTGGGTATGGACTATTTTGATCAACTGCTACCCGTGCGAAGCCGGGGCGGACCGCTAGTCTCTCAATATAGATGCTTAGTAACGTTGGTATTTTTGTCAAAAAAGATCATATGAGTATCATATTATTCTATGTAGATATATTTGTTGCAGCCAGATCGTAGAATCCACCGTATAACGTATTACAAAACGGCGCCGTTTCTTTATACGGTTAACCATGACGCAATACGTACTTTTACTTATTCTGTAATACGGCGAATTCTACGATTTAGCAGCGATATTTTTATTTTATGATGGAGGTGTCAGAATAATTAATGTAGATATAATGTCATAGGTGATCTACCTCGGCCGCGAAGTAAAGGAGAGTACGTGTTCGTGATAGCGCAGCTGCTGTTCGGACTGCTACTCTTTGCGACGGTGCTGGGCCACGTCGCAAACATCGTCACCTCAGTCAGTACAGCCAGAAAAGAGTTTCAAGGTGAGGGCCAATCAAACATTTCAACTTTGGTGCGAAAGTGTATTTTGTTTGTTGGTTTGTCCTTCAATCACGCTGCAACGTATAGTTGAGAGCCTGGAGAGTGACAAAGGCTACTTTTTATCCCGGAAAATTAAAGAGTTCCCTTGGGAAGCAAAAAACTTATTCCACGCGTACGAAGTCGCGGGCATCAGCTAGTAAAATATAAGACGTGATGGTGTTACTTACGTGCGGTAGGTAGGTAAGTATAAAGGTATTAAAATGAGCATCTGCTGAGTTTCTTGCCGGTTCTTCTCAGTAGAATATTTCCGAACCAGTTGTAGTCTTGACAAATCATATAAAGTAACAAGTGGTCCTACGTGAAATAAATTATTTCATCATTTCACTACGCTCATAAAAATTATTTAATATATTGATAATAATTATTGAAATATGTAGGCATGCGATGCAATAAGCCGCGCGCAACCATTTTACGTAACGTTGATCTAGTATCGTGATGGAGATCTTCACGTAGGTAATTTCTACAGAGTTTTTCTTGGTTTAATTCATTACAGTCGGAATAAATAATGCGCAACACATAATGAACGAACAAGCACGGGTATCGAATCATTGAATCGTTCAATGATAAACAATCGGCTAAATTACACCAGCTTCAAATAAATCCATATTATTATGGTTCTAACATGCGGGAACATTTTATGACGGTTGTAAAAGACCTTTATTTTGGGCACAATAATTCACCCTACGTCGGGGTTCAACGCGTTCAATTATGAGCGTGATTGAATGTTAACGTATTTATCCGAATGAAAATTGATGTAATCATATGTATTGGTCCTGCACGATTCAATTTGGCTCCAAGCTGACTTGTAATTAACAACATGGAACTGTAAATGAAGTGAATTCCGCTGAACAGCGATGAATATATAATACTACATAGATGATCTCCGCAACTTCGTAAGCATGAATTAAAGATTTCGCGCGGGAACTCTTCAATTTCCCGTAATGGAACGACGTATCCTATATGCCCTTTCGAGATACAACCTATTTTCAGGAACCAAATGTCGTCAAAGCTGGTTGAAAAGATAATAATATATATTTTATTTTATTTATTTTTTTATTTTATCTGTCTGCTACGCTTTAACGGCGCATCTTTTCAACCAATTTGATGAAATTTGGTAACTATAGTGACATGTTGCAGCCCGGAAAAGGCTATTTTTCACTCCGGAAAATTATGGAGGAATTATGGAGCATAAAAAAATTTATCAACGCATGTGAAGTCGCGGGCATAATCTAGTATTTTATCATATTAAGTATGGATTTGATCAAACTTTTCCCTGGCCTAAAATTGAAAGTAACGATCATAGGTTATAGTCTCCATGAATTGATAGATATAGGTACTAAAATTCTACATAAATGGATAGCTGCGTCAACTAGTTATTATTCTGTGGCTGCGTCCAAACTGAGAGCGGAATACATATGAGTCTTCGGTGTATGATGCCCGAGCACTGCAGCCTGCATCATATTTCAACAAGAGCAACTTTGTGAAACAAAGAGACTTGCGTACAATGAAGACGTACAATATAAACGAAAGCCCTCTTTGATTTGTTTACTAAACTTTCATCGTTAATGTGGCTTTGGCAATCAACTAATAAATTTTGTCTAGGTAATATAGTACGACTGTTCATAAGTACTGTACTGTTCACACCCAGGGTGATTTTTTAAGATGAATCTTGGTATCAATTTACCAAAATTGTATGGAGATGTCAATCATGAAGTTTTGTAAGTATCCAGTATTTTTAAACCGTTTACGCACAATTACCCTACACAGTAATCATACAAATAATATATTTTTGGACCTAAAATGGTCCAACATATATATGGATGGCTTGGGTTTGCTAAAAGCAAACAGTGCCAAAATAAACTATTGGTCGCAAATTCTCTCTAATTTTCGGTTTGTTATCATAACAATGCAAACGGACCATCAAATCACAGATAATTATATCCTTGCTGGCTTACTAATTCGGCACTAGCTTGGAACTTTCGCTCTTTGTTGTTACGCTAATAATAGCTTGTGAAAGTTTCATATTGCATATTATGTACCTACAAAGATTATGAAACCATTGTCGATGCACATAAAGGCAGGCTAAAACTGTAGACTTCCAGGATTATGGGTATAAACTTTAACTCTTGAAACGTAAACGAAACTTTATTGCAACCAGCGATGAGCAGTATCCTATGGTTCTCCTGAAGAATAATTATATACTAGAAAAAAATTGCTTTATCTCTAAAGCTTTTTTAATGTTACCTAAAGTCATGCCGCACCACTAAGCGATGTAGCATTCCGTTAAATTAAGCTGTTAAAGGTAATAATTATAGTTAATTATTGGGCAAAAGCACGTGTGATGCGCAGTAATTCGTTAGGGGTATTTTTGAGGGCAGCATAGATTATATTCTATTTCAAAGGGCTGCATTATTGCTGTGTCATTTTCTGCGCCGCCGGTTCGTCTAATGACGGTGCAAGACAATCCTGGCTTCACTTCTCCTAATTTAGTACTCTATTGAAACTTTGAATGCATTAATTACATACGGCATATAGATTAACAAAAAGAGCAACCGCTGAATTCCTTGCTGACTCTTCTCGGTAGGTATGGCATTCCGAACCAGTGATTCCCTCGACGTTTTAAAAGTTTATTTGAATAAAAAAACATTTTAGTTTTAGTTAATTTTAGTAATTTCAAATGACCATTCCAACTAAAGAAAATTCTCTCGTACGTAGGTACTTAACTTTATCGGATACCTTCCAAACTTCACCGGTGCCCAATAACGCAGATATATGCAGGTTATGAAACCTCAACAATCCCGATCCGCCAAAAATCCCCTAACACTACCCAACCCAAAACCTTTTGCGAATTGCGGATTTTATTACTGCGTCGGAACTTGCAGACCACGCATTTTTATTCCCATTAACTTTTGCATTTTAAAACGAATCTATGTACGATTATATTTTTTACACATGCACATTTCTTGCCTTAACTACGTAGGTATTGTAATTTTTTGTTTTCTGGTTAGCTACTACGTAGACACATTTATAATCTTAAGATATGTAACAAGTTCTCAAGTTTTTCGATACAGCAGTTTGAGTTTTTTCATATAATTGTTAAGTCTATCTATATAGTATTTATGTATGTTTCTCTTTTAATTTGTTAATATTCCACGTCCAAAGGATAAAAGTCATCTGTCTTCACAACTTCTTAACAGCTCTAGTCGGATTACTGGCACCCCTATTCGTGGCAGGCATACTAGCGCTAAGCAGGTGGACGTGCGGACACGTGCGACTAGGTGTAGTCTGCACCGGAGGGAGGGTCGAGGGTACAGACGGGCTGTACCCTCGACCCTCCCGTCTCCCGCACCGACAAAACAATCTCTGCTACCGCAATTACCTTCCACTATTGCCAAACCTTACCCCAATATAGAAATTCAATTTTAACCCCAATTTTACTACACGACATTTACAGTAAGGTAAATAAAATTCCCCCAAATATAAGGAAAACTTTTACCTTTGTTACAGTTCAACATAAAGGTATAATATAAAAATTCATTGAAGTAACGTGAACATATTACATCAGTGATATTTTTTCAGAGTACCTGTTCTATCCTTTAATACGCGCAGCCAGTTCAAAGCCCGATATAAATAGTCAGTTAAAATAAAATTAAAAGAGTACAGCGCCACATATAACTTCCACGATCAACGCTAAGCAAGGATAGGATGAGCATTTTATATACAGAAAGCGGCGAAGTGTCAACAACTTTAATTAGCACTGCAGCTCGGTTGAAAAGACAATGGCGCCGCGACGACAGAGAGCAGGCTGAATCCGTGACCTTCCTCGGTGGCGCTGCAGCGAAATAGGTCAGCGGCTTGAATGTTATAAATAGCTCGGCGAAAGTCGGCGCCGCGCCCCATCCCATTGGGTGCGGAGCGTCCCGCGCGTCCGCCTGCAATCGATCCGCACGCCTCTCTGTGCGCTATGTTCCCCGAAGGCCGCAACTTCCGTGCGTCAGCCGCGCCGCAAAAGCCTACCAGTTCGACAATACCTAATTGATCTATGCTAGATGCTCTAAACTGACGTTCAAAGCTTCACGCGCCAAGCTCTTCGCTCATCCACCACTCCCTGGCCGGTGACTTCCTCATGCGGCCATGCTTCCATCGCCATAACAATAAACAAACGTCACCGACTCAACAGTGCCATTGAAATCACAATGAGATCGTTAACCGTGATTCGAATTTTTCGAAAAATTACTCTCGAACGGATTTTACTTCATTCTAGATCTCAATTTGTCGGAATACGCATGGACCAAAGTTACAAAATAATATACCGAGGAGGACACGTCAATTTCCTTAAAGTTGTATAAAATTCCGTACTAATATAATAAATGCGAGAGTGTGTCTGTCTGTCTGCTACGCTTTAACGCCCATCTTTTCAAACAATTTTGACAATATTTGGTTGAGACATAGGTTGTGTCCCGGAGAAGGGCTAGAATAACAAACAATCCACGTGGACGAATTCGTGAACATCGTCTAGTCACAATATATGTGATACCGATGTTTAGAAAATATCCAAACTTTTTCATTTTACGTTTTTTGCCCCTAAGGGATAAATAACCCTAACAAATCAGCAAAGGGACATCTCTATTAAAAATAACGCAAACTTTTCATACAACGAGTTCGAAATTGAGTTAGTTGGTAAAATCTTTGTCCTACCTGTAGATAAATCAAGTAGAGAATTGTTGAAACAGATAGCAACTAGTAAGTACATACAAACAGACATTGTAAACAGCATATGATCGTTCTAGGCAGTGACATGCTGTATAGTAGCTTTTAGACAACGTCGACTCTAGACATGTGTATGTACCTAGTCATGTAGAACGGTCAACTGTTGCAGCTCTACTTCAATTGTGGTCTTTATGGTAAAACACAGTGAGTTTCTCTATTTGGAAGGCATTGTACAAGGTTTGTTTGTTGCTCGGAATAGAACTGTTCAGAGTGCAGTCACTCTTGCAATAAGAACCTAGTTTATATTCAAATTGTTTGACTAGTCTTGACTTCGAATCTACGCAATTACCTCTCTTCGTATTTTGCTCACTGTAGAGTTTAAAAATTTCAAATAAGATCAAGACGCGCTTTTTAGGTAAATACTTTGTGTACAAAGAGTATTTTCCTTACTAATGTTTGTGTTTGTTTCTAAAAATATAAAAACTTTCTGTATTTGAAATTAAGACCCTAACTTTTTAATGTCTGTATACAGTTGTAAACCCTCACAATCTGTAAAACTTTTAAAGATTTCCTTCACTGTCGAATGCAGTGCCAGGTGTAAAGTTTTACTGAAAACTATAATGAATGAACGTCGGAAATGAAGTAGAGAAACAAATAAAAAATTTATTGGTGGTTTTCAAGATACTTACGTACTGTGAACGTGGTTTATTTTCGGAACGGTCCGCGTTAGAAGAAAATTAAATTACTACAAATGTGTGCACGCTACACCGCGCTTAACAGAGTTAGCTATTAATTTTCTAATTCCATTAAAACAGAGTGTTGTGTTGTCATTTATGTATAATTTTAGTTGTGGAGGATCTGATTATGACATAACACTATACATAGTTTAGGGTAGGTATATTTTGCTTCATTTTCACATGAGTTGATATTGAATTTTCCGTTGTTTAAAGTCTAATTTTCTATTAAGTTTGTGGTTGCTAGCAAATTAGGTATTCGATATTTGCAGGACCTATTTAATTTTAAGTTCGCTTAATGCCCGCAATTTTGTAGGCTTGAAAGCCCGGATGAATAGTGCTTTGTTTTCACGGTAAATCGATGTCGTAAAGATCCTTAACAATATAGGAAGACAGAAAATTTCTGTGATGAGGTTTTGAGACCCATAAAAAGATTTTTTTGAACACATTAAAACACAGCGAAATTTAAAACTAACACAGTGCATGTGTTAAGATGGAAAGCTATAGATACTAGCATTTCACACATTTTTTGGTATTTTATGCATAAAATTAGTGTGCTTATTTCTTAGATAGCTAAAGAGCTGCAGAAAGTGTAAAATCCACCAGCTGCTAGCTTTTAAAGATGCGATGACGTAACTGGAGGTCGGTCGTTGGCCGCATCAGAGGGTAATGACGTTTTCCCGTTCGCCTACTCTTCGTGCATTCATATACAAGTCAGTTACGCGAATTTTTCGCGCGGAGTTTTTGTCTTTTCTGGTCCACGGTGTGCAACGCGACGCGATACGATAAAGTAATATCTACGCAAAAACATAGGTCACGTGAAGTTTCTTTTTTTTTATCCACTATAAGTTAGCTCTTGACTGCGATGTGACCTGATGGTAAGTGATGATGCAGTCTAAGATGGTAGCGGGCTAACCTCTTAGGGGCATGGCAGTTACCCATACCCCGATTTGGTTTCTACACGGCATCGTACCGGAACGCTAAATCGCTTGGCGGCACGTCTTTGCCGGTAGGGTGGTAACTAGCGACGGCCGAAACCTCCCACCAGTCCAGACCAGCGAAAATTCAGATATTATAAATTCCCAAATTGACCCTGCCGGGGATCGAACTCGTGACCTCCGCACATTAAAACAACAGCGTTCAACACTGCGCCACGGAGGTCGTCAAGCTACTGTTTGATACTGTCGCGTTGCATCCAATTAAGTGGCGTTGTCACGTTTGTCGCTCACGTAGAAAAATGCCTTACGCCTCCTCGTACCAGTTGGTAAGCCATTTAAGAATAACGCATGGCGAATTTCAGCTATTCAGCTCTGGCGGTCTTTTACGCTTCCTGCGGGTTATGTCTCCCTTTTTTGGGCAAAAGTTAGCAAAGAGAACTGGAGATCGTAATTGTTTCTTGCAAACTCAAACTTCCTGTGTCCGATACACGAAACCCTACTTCCAGTTTAACTCGACTAACTTTCCGAACGTTAACTGATTAGAATTGGGAAATCCGAAACGCTACAATTTAACTTGTCTAACTTTGTAAGCAAAACGATTTGTCTTAGAATGTATACAGATGAGAATGTTGTGTTAGAGAAGTTTTTAAGTGAATCACTGAAGGTCAGCTACACCCGAAAAGGTCCAAAAAATGACCGTTTCATGATAGTAACGTCAATGACCATTTCATGATAGTTTCATAACTTTGTTAATCTAAGTTAATGTTTATCTAGGGAATTAATCAGAGGCGGTTGATTTATTCAGGGAAATATCTCTTAATTAAATTAGTTTAGAAGGTAAGAGGTTTAAAATCATATACTAATATTATAAATGCGAAAGTGTGTGTTTGTTGATTTATCGGTTTGTCCTTACTCCTTCAATCACGCCGCAACAGAACAGCGGATCGACGTGATTTTTTGCATAGGTATAGTTGAGGATCTGGAGAGTGCCATAAGCTACTTACCTCGGAAAATTGAATAAAAAAACTTATTCCACGCGGGCATCAGCTAGTAATTAATAATTTTGTGTGGTTTTTGTAGCAAAACTGGACGGGGTCAAGACGTATATGAGAATGCGACGTGTTCCAACACACTTGCAAGTGAAGGTGATCAAATGGTTCGACTACCTGTGGCTCACCCAGAAGTGTTCTGATGAAGAGAAAGCGGTGTCTTGCCTACCCGACAAACTGAAAGCGGAAATTGCTATCAACGTCCATCTTGACACGCTGAAGAGGTATTTTTTACTATTTTTTTCTCAGCTTTTATTCAATTTTTTTTATACCACTATAAGTTAGCCCTTGACTGCGATTTCACCTGATGGTAAGTGATTATGCAGATGATGATGCAGGCTAAGATGGTAGCATGCTAACCTATGGTATGGCAGTTATATTAAACCCCATACCCCTAGTCGGTTTCTACATGGCATCGAACCCGAACGCTTTAAATCGCTTGGCGGTACGTTTTTGCTAGTAGGGTGGTAACTAGCCACGATCAAAGCCTCCCACCGCAATTTTATCTATCAAACCGTATTTCATAGTGCTGCTTGATCAATCAAAGTTCTTTATTTTATTAGGTTGTATTAGGTTATCCTTAACACAGGCCTAAAAAATCTAGCTAGGATAGCCAGTTCTTGATCTTGCAACATTTTATGTAAATTTTTTGATATAGCACAATAATTATTGTTAATTTCAAACAGTCACAAGATCTATGATCATGTAACACAAAATGATTGAAAATAAACGATTTATTTATTTATTTATCTGTCTTAACTTGATCATACTGTAGATTTTTGAATCTAATAATTTCAAACTTTTGAGCTTGAAATTCTTGAAGTTTTATAGTACCACAGCGTTTATCACTGCGCCAGGGAGGTTGTCAAAAAAAATCTAATAAAATGTATGGTGGATTTAATTTTTTGGGCTATACACGCACTGATTGCTGCTTTTTGTTCTCACTAGTGAACCTAATAATGTTGGTATTATTCAGAGTGCATTTGGCTATTATTTTTCATCAACGCTACTATTTAAAGGGGCTAAAATAATATTAAAACCAGAAAACGTTACATGAAGTGTAAAAAGTCCAGCGAGATGTTGTTCTACCATCCATCAGGCTGTCCGCCTTCCCTTGCTCTCAACAAAATAAAAATAACAAACACATTATTTTGGCTAATCCATGCAAAACAAGTCACGAGGAAGAGCTTGTTATGAAAATGTAAAGGTATTAAGTCCGGAGAAGCATTCAGTGTTTAATATTCCGTCTCGTATAATTAAAAAACAGAAACATTCGCTTTAACGTCCATGAATAATTCAAGAGCGTTCCTTCATACGATCCGTAAATTTTTGTCGCCAAACGGCTCTCTCACGTATTTTTTTGTTTTTCATCTAAACACCGACCATTATTTTCAGGGTTCCGATCCAAAATTTTTAAAGGTCTAGCCCTACTTGAGATGCATGGTGCGGCGCGGCACGTAGCGGCAAATAATATTATTTGTATGAGTTTGAATGGGCCCGCGTCCCGCAGTGCATCTCCCTGCCGCGTCGCTTATGTGGGCCCAGCTTCATGCAACCTCATACAAATAATACTTTGCCATCACCCTAAGCCAGTTAATTCATGGCTGATTGCGTATTGTTTTGATATCTTTCTTGTTATTTACTAAAATAATTTATTTTGTGTGGTACGGAACCCTTTGTGCGCGAGTTTGACTCGCACTTCACCCGCACCCGTT
Organism: Erebia epiphron; assembly: GCA_963932025.1. Taxonomy (NCBI): domain Eukaryota; kingdom Metazoa; phylum Arthropoda; class Insecta; order Lepidoptera; family Nymphalidae; genus Erebia; species Erebia epiphron. Next base: position 12,944,477 of record OZ009956.1, on the reverse strand, counting down.
TTTTAGGGTTCCGTACCAAAATGGTAAAATGGAACCCTTATGGTGCGACTTTCTCCGTCTGTCTGTCCATCTGTCCGTCTGTCCGTCCGTCACACTCGATTATTTCAGTAACTACCGAAGCTATTGACATGAAATTTGGAATAGTTGTGTATATTAGTGGCCCAAAGACACTGGAATTAAAAAAAATTGGAAATTATTTTTGTTCTTATTTAAAAAGGGGGGAAAATCTGAGGGTTGAAATTTAAAAGTGAGATAACTGTACTGTGTGGGGTATCATATGAAAGGGTTTACTTTGTACATTCTAAAACAGATTTTTAATTATTTTTAGTTATGATAGTTTTTGATTTTTCAGGGAAAATGTCTAAAAAAATACCGTTCCCCCCCCTTATCTCCGGAGTTTACCAATCGAAAAATTTGAAATAATTATGGTCAATAGGAATTTACGTATACTTTACAGGAAAACTATAGCCAATGCTCTAACTAGCATAGTTTTTTTGATATTAACAATAAACCTCTACAAACAAAGTTAGTCTTGCGGTTCATTAACAAAGGTAATTATTTATTAATAATGGTACGGAACCCTTCGTGCGCGAGTCCGACTCGCACTTGCCCGGTTTTTTTTATTATTACTCTACAATCTACATGCACTACATTGCTTGGATATTTATTTCATGACGCTATCGATATCTTAACGAAAATGCAATGTCGTTTTTCCTCAAGTGCATCTAAGCAAAGTTAATCCGTGTACATTACGTATTCGTTTCATTGTAAAGCACTGACACGTGCACCGTGTGAATGTAAATTTTCTATTATTAGTACGTGACGAGGTACCTTTCAGATGTTACTTACTCGTAGTACTGAGTGCATTGTTCGGATCTGAAGTTCATGCAGGTCCTTTTCACAGGGTTCTACATGATCTCTCTCTGCGTCGTCTTCCTCATTGCTGAGAGTCGTGACCCCTTTCCAATAATCACATAACGGCAGGGGTTTTCTTGGGATAATAATGCGGTGGGTTCCCAGGTCCTTTCGCATACCTACAACTCGACTGAGAGTAGGTACTATTTCAACTCTTAGGTTGCTAACGATTATTACCAGATGTTAGTGATAATAACCGGGACCGACAGCTATAACGTTCTCTCCGAGGCGCGGATGAACCGAAAAGGCCAAAATCGGGCTTCCAATTTCGGTCACCCATCCAGTTACCGACTTTGCTTAACAATCGCAAGCGACTGATATGCGTTGTTGCAACTAGGCCACTCCTCCCTCAACATGATATCGGTGTTATTTAGAAAGAATGTAGGTGCAATACACACTTCTTTTAATACCACGGCTGCTATTAATAGTTATTTGTTATACAAGAGTGAAAAGTTGTTTTTTAATCGCGTGCTCAATTTTGATGACCGAGCAAGCGAAGGATTCAAAAATTAGAATCCTGAGCGTCAGCGAGGGAATCAAAAGAGCACGAGGTGAAAAATCTTTTCACTCACTCGAGTGAAAAGATTTTTCACCTCGTGCTCGTGCTCGTGCGCTCGTTGCAACACGTAACTTTTCATCCCACCTCAGCGAGGAAATGACTAAATTTCTAAATTCAATTTACTTTATCCTCAAGAGGATAATAACGGCTTTTGCATTCAGATATCGAAGAGTAAATATACTCTTTCCGAGATGGTGGGATGAAAATATAATATAATCTCATAGTATTTATTATAATTATTTCCTTACTTAAATGTATTCATTATTTTCTTGTCATTGATCAGGGTGGAGATTTTCCAAAACACCGAAGCCGGGTTTCTCTGCGAGCTTGTGTTGAGACTACGACCTGTTTTGTTCTCACCTGGCGACTACATCTGTAGGAAAGGTCAGTAATTATATAGTACCTACCTTTTTTTTAATTTAACTTTTTGGAGTCGTTAGCTAATTTTTGCACTTTCTCTAGGTGAAGTCGGCAAAGAGATGTACATAGTCAACCGGGGCAAGCTACAGGTAGTCGGTGACAACGGAAAGACAGTGTTAGCAACACTCAAGGCGGGTTCTTATTTTGGCGAAATTTCCATTCTGAACATGGGCACGGCAGGTAAACAACTTGGTAAATATCGCCACGGCCCGAGACGCCACGCCATTATTCTATTCTTATTATTCTTTCAAAAGTTTTCAAAAGCAAAAGCAAACGATTCGAGGAGACGCTGCAATCAGGCCGAGGGAGCGGCCGTGAAGCTACCAACAGGTTCTGGGACATCGTTCATGAACGCACATTAACGCTCTTCGGACACTTTTTGGCCCCTAAGATACGGGTCCTCCTAGTTTAGTAGGGGCCAGGAATTTGTTGTATTTTTTTGTACTTTATTTAAAGTTATTAATAAAGATTTCTATTTCTATTTCGTAAAAGATAACAATAGCTAAAATAAATAAAAGGGCTAAACTGTAGCAATCGAATAGCGTTAACGTCGTTCATTGATAAACTGAAAATAGGAATCGCTTTACATTTTTATTATTTCTTTAACACATTTTTATGCATTTTTAATTATCCATTTCGCATTTCAATGCAATATGTTATTATTATGCCAGCCGTTTTTTTCAATTTTACTTCTCAACAATAAATCTATTATAATGTATGCAGGTCAGATAAGTTATTACCTGCTGTTTTAATTTTGTTTTGTTGCTTCTGACTTTGCTTTTCATATTGGTGATTGGTAGGCACCGAGCTTCATGTTTTGGTTTGTTTGCTTTTAGATTCATCTCCTTTGGTTGTAATGAAGGCAGTGTCCCCGACCGCTTTGCATCTTCCCTGAATTCTTCATATATTTGGCGTGACTTCTTGGTGCATGAAACCCCCTAACGGTATTTTAATGTTCTTTAATTACCGATAAAAAGATTTTTTGTCATTTGATCCGGCTATTTAAAAGTATATTTTTAATTTATTTAAACTATCATTGCCGTAAACATAGGAATTATAAAACTTGTAGACGTGCTTAGTTATTTTTAGTATTAAATATTCATTCTAATTTACCTCTTATTTAACTAATTTCTTAAACCCTAAACGCTTGGTCTTGAAGCACTAATCAACTTCGATAGAACCAGCTTCTTACAATTATTTTTAAATTGGTATGACTCTTAAAATCATATCTTCATTCCGACTTTTACTCGTTTGAATGATGAAGTTTTATTTTTATTTCCTTTTTAAAATCGACTTCCGGCTCCTCGAGTTTTCTTTACCTCCAGTATGTTTAATTTTCTACGTTTTTCCTGTTACTGAACTTTTTTGGCTTTGAGATTGTCACGTGTAACGAAGCCGAAAGAGTTCATGAGACTGGTGATACGAGCACCTTTTGGCACGGAGTGTGTGGATGACACGTCGACAGGCAACCGACGGACAGCGTCTGTGCGATCCGTTGGCTACTCGGACCTGTTCGTGCTGAGCAAGAAGGACATGTGGGATGTTCTCAAGGAGTATCCCGCCGCCAGGGTCCGCCTTGAAGCCATAGCCGTCAAGAGACTTGAGAAATATAAGAAAGCACCTCTTGAAAAAGGTAATCAAAGAACTATAATTACGTTTAATTCGCTATAATCCGCCACAGTAGGTAAATCATGTGGTACAGTGTGTATCTTGCACTTGTAGCTTGCGATATTCCAAATTATTCTCAACGTACGTTTCACTCCGACACCGGAGCATCTTCAGAAGATGTTGACTCGACATCATTCATTAGGGTGTAACCGTTTAGTTTCTAGAAAGGTAATCAATCAATCGAGGTCTTTAATCAAATTTGGTATACGCTGTACACTTTTTGAACGCCAATAAAATATAAAATGCGATGGTGATAATTAATTACGGTATCTTAAAACTAAAGCTACGAGATTATGCTACGAGTTAATTATTTACTCGCACATTTGAATGAAAATGAACATGCTGAATTCATTAAGTTGTTTTAGATAAGCCTTAAGTACCTAGTTTCTGAAGCCTAAGCAAACGAATGCAACTTAACCAAAACTTTTAACAGAAATTTCGAATCATCATCATTATGTTGTACAGCGCTGAAAATAATCGATCGATAAAAAATTACTGTTTAAAAAATTGATGGCAAATCTGTGGCTTATTATGGTGACAAGATATGGTAAGCCAGTGAACTGTAGGCTCTGCCATCCACCAAGTTATTAATCTATTCCAATCTATGCCTCAAGATTGTCATAAATATTGAAGGCCATAACCCACAAGCGCGGCACGTCGCGTGCTGCAGGCCGCGCACATTTATTACGAGGTGCGTCAGCAGGCGCGTGTCGCGACAGACGCGGCAAAAAAAGAGTCGGTCTCAAAATGGCGGTCGAAGAGATTGCAGCGCTATTGCTTTTTTTCAACCGCCGCCATCGGAAAAAAAAGTAGACGTACATACAGACATCTTACAAAAAAGTTTTTTAGAACGGTCTACCGGCGGCCTACGGCGACCGTACCGTGGCAATGAGGGTTGCGGCGAGAGTTTTCACAGAATATAATAATTTAATATAAAAAAATCTTTTTAAACAACCGACTTCAAACTCCCGCGCCAACTTTACAACAACAAGCACACGCTATACAAAGTACTTATTTTATTGTTGATATTTTAAAAACCGCTCGACCGATTTCGATAAAATTTATATGGGACCACTTGGGAAGTATGCCCTTTCAAACAAAAAAAATAATTTTTGAAATCGGTTCAGAAGTTTTGAGTAATCGGTGAACACACATAAAAAAAAAGATTCCTACGAATTTTGAAGTCGGTTAAAAATATGCAATGCCTGGTTATAAACCTACTGTTTACTAAGCTATTAACACTGATCGCGAGCAATGTACTCTTATCCGTTGAGGAGTTCCATTACCTGTCTATCTTCATCAGATCTTCACCAAATTTATATGGGACCACCTTTGAAGTATATCCTTTCAAACAAAAAAGAATTTTCAAAATCGGTCCAGGCGTCTTCGAGTAATCGGGGAACATACATAAAAAATAAAAATAAAAAAGATTCCGACGAATTGAGAACCTCCTCCTTTTTTGAAGTCGGTTAAAAACACGCGCGACGCTTCGCGAAGTGCCGTGCTAGTGGTTTATGGCACTAAAAACGGCATTCAACGTGTTAATGTATCATTAATGTGCATAGTGGCCATGGGTCGGTGCCAGTCTACGCCAGGGCTGGTGGAAACGAGCGGGCGCGTGCCCATAGAGGAGATGCAGCTCCCGCCCGCGCCGATCCTACCGCCGTTGCACTCCTCACACCCGCCTTCTTACCGGGACCAGCTATTTAGGTAAGCTTTTGTATTAGCTTGCGCCGGACGACAGTAATTAAATATTATATATATAACCTTAATAATATAAATGCGAAAGTGTGTTTGTTTGTTGGTTTGTCCTTCAATCACGCCGCAATGGAGCAACCGATCGACGTGATTTTTGGCATGGACATAGTTGAAGACCTGGTGAATGGTATAGGCTACTTTTTGTCTCGGAAAATCAAGGAGTTCCCGCGGGAATAAAAAAAAATTAAAACCACACCGACGAAGTCCCAGGCATCAGCTAGTACCTTATAAAAAGCAAACACATATACATATATTGTACGTAAGTATTTTATTATCTGCTGGTTTTATGCTGCGAACGATGCTGCGAACATTCAACCGATTTTAATGACGTTTGGCACAAAAACAACTTCATTCTTGTTGAAACAGGTATCTTATGATCGGTTTGCTTAATTATTTCAGGTATTCGTAGGTACTTAAAAATGCAAAAAATGAAGCTGTTAAATTAAAAAAGAATATATTTTACTAGTAGATAATTATATCTGAAGATAGCTCAATCGTATTTATAACAATGATAAAATTAATTTAATTAATTGAAGTTTAAGCTTGTTCTTGATTGTGATGTAAATGGCAAAAAGTGTAACCAAGGAGCGAACATCTCATAAGCCCTTTTGTTGGGCGTCTCATGTCACGCCTTTTTCCTCCACCACAGCCGCCTGCTGGGCACAGGTTTCCACTGTCAAAGGAGAGAGGGAATCACAGCTAAGACCCACCATGCTGCTCCAATGCGGGTTGGCGGGCTTTGACGACTTCTTTATCATGTTATTGATAATAACCGGGACCGACAGCTTAACGTGCTCTCCGAGGCACGGCGGTGGAACACCGCCAACTTTGTAACTCCGGGCTAGAACTGAGAACTTCTAGTCAGAAAAACCCAATACTTAATTATGGTCCGACCCAGGACTCGAACCCGGAACTTTGCCGGCCGCTGTAGAACTTGCTAACCATTGAGGCAGGCCTTTTCCGTTAATTGCCCAAAAATTTTAAGATGTCTAATGGAACCGTTTCATTTCACAGTTCTTCTGTAAGCCCTCTTCGTGTAGCATCACCAGTGGTGTCGTGTGCGTCTAGTGCCCACAGCAGCGCGGCGGGCGGCGGGAGCGTGGCAGCCAGCAGCGTAGCCCCTAGGGTCATGCTAGACTCCCACGACGCTCTGGAGTGCGAGATCAAACGATTGCGCGAACGCCTTTACACGGTCGAAGCGGAAAACGCCGCGATGTCAGTCGAATTGAGTCAGCAGCGATGGGAAGTACATCACAGGTATCTTTCTCTCTAAGGCTTAGGCTTATTGAGCAGTGGATCACATTCGCCATTATTAAGCTGCAAAGCTTAGAACATCGGCGCAAAGTCGCCTGTCTGTCGGTATTCTACAGGATATATTTCGGAGAGTGTGCCCAAGAACTATTCGATTTGGTTCCTCCGTCACCTTTTTATTATCGCAGACCCTTACGCAGTCGAAATTCCGCGGGCTCGTACGAAGCGATTGGTTCCTCGTTTCTAATTCGAACCGCTAGGATATGGAATGCCCTTCCGGCTTCTGTTTTCCCCTCCTCTTTTAATATAGGTACCTTTAAATCAAGAGTGAATAGGCATCTTCTAGGCAAGCGCGCTCCACCTTAGGCTGCATCACTACTTGCATGCAAGTCTGATTGCAGTCAAGCGCTAGCCTATATATTTAAAAAAAAAAAACATCCGGTTAGTACGTATCTCATACAATAAAAGGTAAAGTCCGGACGCACCCACTCACTGACCGACTCATTAACGCTCAGCCTACCCCAAACTTTGCACAGTTTCCCTTTATAATGTACTTAAACAAGGAGAAAGAATGGATTTTTTAAATTCCTAAACGAGCACTTGGACGTTCAAATATTTACTGTTATTAATATAAAAATTGCAACTCAAGAGCATTGTTGATCGCTGTTTTGGTATGCTTGATCCTTTTCAAAGGCTTATTAATTATTAAGTGTACAAGTCAGTCGTCAGAGCTTCAATTTTGTTGCAGGTTGCAAGAAATCGAGATGCAGATCTGTGGTGCCAGTTCGCTGAGCTCTCAAGAGGAGAACGAGCGGAATCGAGAGAGCATCATTTAACGGCGCGCCTCCGCCCTGAGCGTGCCCGTGCCGCCGCGGCCGCGTCTGTCCGTGTGTTAACCACCTCTGAGCCCATTGTAAACAATCCTAAAGTTTCCAATCCTGCGAACATACGTACGTGGACTTTATCGAAGTGTTTTTATGGTAATTAATATTTAAATACGAATTAACTTTATCAAATTTATATACATATACTTAGTATATACGACTCGCTGTTACTGACGAGTGTTCGTGGAGTGAGATTTTGCCAAGACAATATTATCTTTAATGTTGTATATGTTTGTGGGAATGTTATGTGGAAGTGCGTGACATGCGGTGCGCCGCCGCACCGCCCTTCGAGACACACTGCATCAGCCCTATAGGGCCGCCCGTCATTGTATTTTTAACAATTGTATGTTGTACATACTATGTACGTACATGATTGTCTATGTTAATGAGTATAATTATGTGTAAACAGTTATTACATTAAAATTGTAAGGTGAATTATATTGTTTTAAATGATTTCCCAATTGTAATCTTTTACTGTTATCAGATACTTTTAAAATTTAAACAGTTTACCTACCTTTCATCTATTTAAACAAGCCAAAAATAATGTGCCAAATTGAATTTATAATAACAGATTATTAAAATACTAACGATGGGAACTATCAATATCATAATTTAATAATTGAAGCTTTAATTATTATAGAAACATGGAGGATTTGATATGCGATTGCTTTATTATTATTATATAATCATATAATTTTACTTTCTTTCAAGGGTACACATCAGTAGGATTGACTGTCAGTAAATTGGATAAAATCAAAATTATTATTGCATTCATAAACAAAGTCCGGTGCATAATTTACAATAGAATATTGTTTAAATAAAAATATATATATGTTAAGATACGTAGCTTATAAGTTTAGGGCATACATACGGATTTAATAAATTAAAATCACAACTGCCAAGTAATATAAGTAGTTAAAATGTTTTAAATGTAAAAAATTATAAACAAGTGAAGACGTTTTGTACTTAAATTATTTAGGTATTTATATCCAAAATTCGTTAAAAGAATGTCATTATCATTGATTGGTCTTCATAAAATGTAAGTTTTATTGTTGGATTTTAATTTGGAGTCTTTTTTATTGATTAGATATTAATAATATGGTCGTAACTTATTTCGAAACGTACCAACAACCTATTAATTATTCTTTAATGTACTCGTAAGTTATTGTAATGTTAACTGAATATGTAAATATTTACCTACAGTACGTATTTTTAAGCTGCTGTTTTTCAAAGGGAAAGGTTTATTTAAGCCACGAGCTGCAAGTTTGATGTCGGATGAGGATGAGCTACGTTGTGAGGAACAAATTTTGTTTAAGTACTTAATAACTTATGTAATAAGTGAAATTATTATGTGTATAAAATTTATGGCCACACTATGTAAAAGAACGTTTGAAGAATATGATTTTTTGTAATGCATTAAAATAGGATTTAATAGGTTAAAACATGGTAATGTTTAATTGTATGTCACCTGTAGCATAGAATACATAATAGCCTGTAGTAATAAGCATTGTTTTGTCTACTATACAGGTTAACGTCTCTCATAATTGTGTATCAAATAATTGCCTTTAGTGACATAATGTTTTAAGAACGATCATTATAGCTTCCATACATAAATTTATATATTTTTTTTTTCATAAAATATTTAACAGCTCGCATTGTAATTCATTAACACCTACTTCTGAGCGTTACTTAGAGCAAAAGTATCGAAATGCGGAAATTGTTATCTAATTTGAAATTCAAACTTTGTTGAAATATGAATAAATGGACGAATTAATTTATACTCGTATACCTAGGTACAGATTTAGGTAGTAAGTGTTAAAGCGTCTATATTCTAGACTGATCTACTGTGAAAAGTAAAAATCTTGGAATGGCAGCTGTTTTTTCAGCGCTAGTTTATTTATTTTTATTTTTATTAAAACTATAAATGATAAATGGAAAATGGCTTTAATATTGCCGGTGACATACAATAACATATTGTTGGAAAAAAATAAATTTGTTATTTCAAATTTCACTGTAAGTGTGGCCAGAGTAAAAATTACGAAGTTTTTCCCAAATAGTTTATAAAAAAATCTATCTTAACGACGATGAAATCAGCGAAGTTACGTACATTAATGAAATCATAGTTTAATCAGTGGCTTCATTTTCTAACTAACCAAGAATAATATAATAGATAGGATACAAATTTTAACATGTAAATAGAAAATTTATTTATTGTTATTATATTCCTTATAAATTTTTCTTCTTATATTTCTCGATTATAAATTGGTAAGATGCGTTATGCGATTGAATACGAAGAGTGCTTTTCACCATGTAACATAATTAGTATCCGACCATATGTATTTGAAACTTTTTTGTGCATTGAAAATATCTGTGAGTTATGAGAAAATAGTTTCTTGACGCAGCGTCATATCACATCTCCCACGCTGAAGCACGATCTATGCGACAGCGCTTTCTTGCATCTTAAATATAGATTTTGCGGAACATGATCGCGACACTCGATAGCAAATTGTTGCGACACGCGACGCCCACTGCTTTGTATAGAAATGTATGAAGAGTATTTGAGGTGACCGTCGTCGCAGTCGTGGACCGACAAAGTATCGCATAAACCGCAACAAAGATTACGTGTCGCACTGATTGTGCTGTTGCCTATAGCTTTAAAAAAATCAAATGAACGCGCCTCTCTGGCTAAGTAGGTGTACCTATAGCAAAACATTTAATCCTTCACTGGCTATAGAGATAGATGGTTTTGTATAGTTGGATCCAATTAGAGCAAAAATTATGCAAACGATTAGTGAGGCGTGTTTATTCTTATGTGATTTTCACTAACACATTTTAATATAAAATAAGTGAGAACAAAAGAAAAAGTAAAATCCTTTTTTGATAAACAGTTGTGTCCTGTTTCACAGATGTTTTTAGCAATCGGTACTGAATTTGTTTACTTAATTAATCGTTACGTAATTAATTTGTCTTCACTTTGAAAAAAAAGTTTTATTAAGCGGCGAGAAGTGTAATTAAAGGAGGTGGGAATGTGATTCAGTAATATTTCGCAGTTAACAGGCTTGTGGAATTAAAATTGGGAATTCAATTATGTATGCACTCGATTCATTTTATTGTTAATAAAAAGATTACGGTAATCTTATGAGACTTTTATTTTTGCACTCATCTATAGATTTAGTAGTACTTAGTTACTTATTTAGTATACTTAAAGCGCGATACTAAAGCGCGTAGCCAAAAAGTCAATTTTTCTGGCGTAGCCCATTTATTTCGTTAGGAAGGTAGGTACTCTGCAATGCAACTTGGTTAAAATGTACAATGGCAATCTACGATTTGTCAGTGACATTTGCATAACACTCGCACTTTGCACAATTCAACTCGTCGAAAGTATAATTAAAACAAACAAATTTACATCAATAACCAATGTAACGGTCTAATGTTAACGGAAGTTCAAGTAAACGGAAGTTAAGAAAAAATTTAATGTTTTATTATATTTTTTAAATTTTGTTAACTTCGTTAATTAACGATTAACAGGTTAACGACTTTCTGCCCAGATTTGCTATTAGGTAGTAGGTATATAGAAAATGTAATTGAAAGCAAATTATTTTATGGTATACGTTCAAATTAGTCTATATACATTAAGTAAGTAAACATAAACATCCACAGCCGGGCCGAATCAGCAAGTTTTTGATAATACCAATTTACAAAACTGCGCTGCAAGCGTAATTTGCATTGCTTGGAATGCAAATACAAAGGCCAAACTGTCTAAAAATTTAATCATTTGAGAGATTATTTGAATTGTTTATGGAGTTTTTAGTTTTACACATGCTGTTTATATTTGCAAGCTAATTAGTTAACCGTTTGAGAAACTTAACGATTACGAATTTATAAATTTTACACAGTCGCACTAGGTACAGATATATAGGTAGGTATAGTCATTATCTCTCCTTAGGGCGAAAACACTACGGACCGAGGAAGAGGAAACACGGATGTTTAGTCCTGTCGCTATAGTCTATGCAGTACCCATATAATACTAGCGAATGCCCGCGACTTCGTCTGCGTGGCTTGAGGTTTTTTGGTTCACGCGGGAACTCTAATTATCCGGGATAAAAAGTAGCCTAGTTCTATTCCAGACTATAATCTATCTCTGTGCCAAATTTCAGCCAGATTCGTTCAGCCGTTGGGGCGTGATTGAGTAACAAACGTCCACACATCCATCCATACATCTATAGATCCATACATCCATCCATACATCCATACATCCATCCAAACTTTCGCATTTATAATATTAGTAAGAAGTAAGATGTCACCGTTACATTGCAAAAACCGTTAGATTGTAATCTAACTAGCGAAATTGTAAACTGTCGACAGATTGCGAACCGTTCAATGTTCTGAGCGGCAATTTTTGAAATATTCATTTACGTTTTCTTGTCTATTTCTTGTAGGTTAGGTTATGGTTCGACATAAATAAGCAGTTAGGGCCCGGCCTGCCGGGTTAATATACCTAACAGATTACAATCTACCGAAAAATAATGCGTTAAATTGTAATCTATCCACAGTTTACAATTTCGCTTGTTAGATTACAATCTAACGGTTTTAGCAATCTTACGGTGACAAGTGTAAAGTTTAAGTGTGTAGTATAAAAGTGCGCGCGCGAATTTTTGGAGTTTACTCCTTAAGAATCGATTTTCATATATAAGGCGCCCGGTATGGCTTACGTCACAACCAAATTAGAAAGGTATGGTGCGCACCTTTCTAATTTGGTTGTGACGTAAGAGTGAGACGTACATAGTGTATGCTGCAAGGCGACTATACCTATATGTTATTGGGCTTGTTTGTTTCTATCAGTGTCAATGTACTTATATTGCTGTTTTTGTTATACATATCAATATAGCTATTTACGCAACTGTATCGTAATGAAGGTCATTTTAATTCGAGTGCTGTTTTTTGATACGAGGCTTGCCGAGTATCAAAATGGGATAGTACAAGTAAACTCCAGTCGTGCGTCGGAACTCGGAGCTGACACACACAATTTTTTTTTTTGTCTGCGTAGAAAAAATAAATTAAAGGAATTGTTATATTTTTCAAAGAGTCTCATTTAAAAATGTAAACTTGAAGGAAAAAGAACAATGTACGTAACTGTTTACACGGAAAACAATCCTTTCTAAAGCAGAGCTCTGCGAAGATTTCACTCGGCGTGAGTTGAATTAGCTCTTTTAATATTTTAGTGGTGTAGGCATGCCTACCTAGGAACGCGTGACCCCTATCGGCCATGTTGTTTGTTGTTTTCAGGTTCTATTTAAATTTCATTTAAACTGTAAATTAAAGTAAACGAATGTTGAAATCAGGCTACTATTTATCCCGGAAAATTAAAGAGTTCCCACGGGAATGACAAAAACTTAATCCACGCGGACGAAGCCACGGGCATCATCTAGTGATAAATAAATCGGTGAGAAAAAAAAGTGAGTGTCTGCAATTCCCATACGGCAGGAGTGAAACTTCAGAAAAGTAGCCTACTAGAGAATGAGATAAATGTAACTTGTATTTTACCTCATTCTCTCGCTGGCTAAATCCTATTATGAATATGTTTGTCTCTTTTTGGTGTCACTTTTTCGTTTCGTTTATCGTTTTATCTACCATAGGCGACTTAAAATAAAACAATTAACGAATCTGACTTTCTAATACAACATTTAAATAATCAAACAGAAAATTACAGAAATAGAACGCTATGTATACACGTTCATCCGGTGGCGCCACTTGTATGGTGGCGACAACATTCGTTTCATCGAATTTTCAAATCACAACGATTCTAAAGAAGTTTCACTTCAATAATGTGCTGGAATGGTGATATCATACTGGAAAGCGCTACGCTGGCAGACCTCTAGTGGACCCGTGGACCGGTGGCGTCAAGCGAGTTGCATGGAGCCACTGGATACAGGTGTCCGCGGCATGTAAAAGGCCCTAGTACAAGATCTATGGTAATCTCGAACATAAACATGTTAAGATAATATTAATAGTTATTTGTGTTATATGGGGCCAAAGAAAATTTTTGTTCCCCGAGGGCGCTATTTAGAATCCCTCGCTAAGCTCGGGATTCTACTTTAGAATCCTGAGCGTAGCGAGGAATTCAATATACGCCGCCCGAGAACAAAAAATTGGGCCCCGAATGACACACACTATTTTTCATCATTCGTATGAGAAAAAGCTAGGAGTATCAACCTACTATGTATGGACATTACCTATACGTTTAAGCACCAATCGGTGCGCTGCCTGGCGGTGGGCGGCCGCTTCCTCGAGATCGGCAAGCTGGACCTGTCCAACAACACCGCGCTCGGCATGAGCGTGTTCCTCAAGAACACCACGTTCCACGGCATCCTGCTGGACGCGCTGTTCGGCGCGGCGGGCGAGGGCGACGACAAGGCGGCCGCTGCCCGCCACCGTGTTCGGCGAGCGCGAGCTGAAGCCCGCCTTCCGCTACATGGCAGCCGGCAAGCACATCGGCAAGGTGCTGCTGCGCGTGCACGAACGCGGACCAATCAGAACAGAGAAATGAAAAGTTCCATGGGCCTAAAAATTACATTTTGCTCCCGCTATCCTCTGAAGCCAATATTCGTTTTTCGAATAGGTATGATGAAAAAGCACATTTCGCTGCTACGGATCTTGCTGCGATCCCATTTCTACTCCATGTAGCCCGTCTTATCAATTCCGGTATATTCGTATGTCGTGTTTTGAATGCATTTTGCTCTTCATTCCTTTCTTCGTGCACCCAAATCTGCGCCGAACCGCAACACTTGCATATAAGATAATGCTATCCGTACATTAAGCATTGCATGCGTGCATCAGTTCGTGCGTAGATCGATTTTTTTTATCACATAAAAATTAAGTAAAGGACGTCCGCGTAGAATAAGTTTTTTTTTAATTTACGTAGGAACTCCTTAATTTTTCGAGATAAAAATTAAGTATAGATATTACTCGGATGTCCCCTCCTGGTACACAATGTCTGTACCAATTTTTATTAAAATCTGTTGAAAAGATGAGCCGTGAAAGCGTAATAACAAACAAAATAAACAATGCGGATGCGGCAGGCGTGGAACCCACCACCGCATTGTTATCCCAAGAAAACTGCTACCATTATTTGATTAATGGAAAGGGGTCACGACCCTCAGTAATGAGGAATGAGCAGAGAGAGAGAGAGAGATATATATATATATACCTATTTGTAAATACATGCATAACGAGTTGAATTAGTGATCTCTTCCCGTAGACATTTCATTTTTCATAGCTTTGAACTCCATGCCTTTAAAATTCGTTAATAATTCGATACCTAATGATTAGAGAATGGGTAAATTGTGGGTTGCTTATGTGCCAAACAAACTAATTAAACGCCATGCAACCTGAAGCCATCCGACGCGTGTTGCGTCGAACGAAATCGATTTAACCAACTTAAAAAACCGGGCAAGTGCGAGTCGGACTCGCGCACGAAGGGTTCCGTACCATTATTAATAAATAATTACCTTTGTTAATGAACCGCAAGACTAACTTTGTTTGTAGAGGTTTATTGTTAATATCAAAAAAACTATGCTAGTTAGAGCATTGGCTATAGTTTTCCTGTAAAATATACGTAAATTCCTATTGACCATAATTATTTCAAATTTTTCGATTGGTAAACTCCGGAGATAAGGGGGGGGGAACGGTATTTTTTTAGACATTTTCCCCGATAAACCAAAAACTATCATAAGTAAAAATAATTAAAAATCTGTTTTAGAATGTACAAAGTAAACCCTTTCATATGATACCCCACACAGTACAGTTATTTCACTTTTAAATTTCAACCCTCAGATTTTCCCCCTTTTTTAAATAAGAACAAAAATAATTTCCAATTTTTTTTAATTCCAGTGTCTTTGGGCCACTAATATACACAACTATTCCAAATTTCAAGTCGATAGCTTCGGTAGTTACTGAAATAATCGAGTGTGACGGACGGACAGACGGACAGACGGACAGACGGACAGACGGACAGACGGACAGACGGACAGACGGACAGACAGACGGAGAAAGTCGCACCATAAGGGTTCCATTTTACCATTTTGGTACGGAACCCTAATTACCATTTTGGTACGGAACCCTAAAAATGGAGATGATATTAATTTAGAGGCGTGTATTTTTTTCTATACAACGTCTAACGTATACCGATTTTGGGAGCTTTTTGGGATTTCGATAGTGGGGAGTTGAACGCGAAACTTTGAAGTGATAAGTCAAACTGTGAGCAGACTTCGATCACTTGAATGTTTGAAGTATACGTACACTACTCCTACGTACCTTAGTCCTAAGTAGTAAGACGAAGTAATAATTTCAATCAGCACTGGTCTGTTCCTACTGGTTCAGTAATTTCAGTAACTGGTCTTAAAAACTTGGGGTGATGAGTCTAGTTATAAAGTAGACTATACAATATGCAAAATCTACCAGCGGTTTGAACTGTAAATAGTCATATTTTTCATACGTATAGATTTTTAATAGGCCGAGTAAAGAAACAGGCGCGAGCGGCTTTGGGTCAATATATATGAAGATAAGATTAAGGATTGAACGCATATTTATTTTCATATAACCTGCATTGAAAATGCGAGTTTCAATGCCTGTTGTGCCGCCTGAAACTAGTCAATTTCAGACGAATATGTCATGCAGCGGGTATAAAACTATCACTTTCTGTCCTAGGGCAGCAGCTGAATGACGTGACAGCCCTCCCTTCAATCCTGTCAGAGTATCTTTTGTTTATTTCAAACCTTTTTAGTTGTCATTTTACCCATCTACTAAACTGGCAGATATGATATTTGTAATCAACAACCTTGCAACTATAATAAAAATAAGAAATACAATTTTAATAAGACTCGCACTTTTAATGCAGATTATATTATGAAAACGGGATTGCGCCACGGGGTGAAACACGATTTCAGATTTCGGGTGATGCCAGCCCTCGCTTCGCTCAGGCAGGCAACTTCACCCTCGTCTGAAATCGTCTTGTTTCACCCCTAAGCACACAATATTCTATTGCCTTGAAAAGTGTAAACACATTTAGGGACGGACTGGACAAACCTGCGTGAAAATTTCGCTGTGGAGGGGAACTACGTTTTGCCCTGTTGTGCAGGAGGTGTGTTGTGTTGTACGATTAAATAAGTATGTTCAGCTCCATATAAAAGTGAGTTACACGAAACTTTAAAAAGCCAGACTTTTTTGTGTTCGCCCTAATGAAGTCTAATATTATTATAACCCACTGGCCCAATTTTGGAAACTCATTGTTTTAAAAAACTCAGAATAATATAGAAAATATTTTCCTCCTTACACTTCGTGAACATTAAAAAACAAAATATTTGCATTAACACGTAGAACGATTGCGTTAGTCTACGACGGTCGTAGCGGCCGCGTAGCAAAATGGCGGGTAATATTTAAACGAACCTCAAAAACCATTTTACCCGACTACGGATGTCGTAAGCTTTGCCATAGGATAAATGACGTCATGACAAATTCAATATGGCGGTTTGATAACGGCGAGTTACGCGAATAGAATCAGCCGACTTCTAAACATGAGGGGGAGCTCGCTAAAATCATTATTTTCATTTCTTCGATTTGTCATTTTCGGGTAATATATTCCATGCGGTTTCAGTTTTGCTATATGTACGGCTTTTGAAGTGAATCTAGTGCAACTTAACTACAGTTTTATTAAATAAACACAGTGTAAAAAGACGTTTAATATTAACTGCCATAGCCTTGACAGATTAGTCCGTTTACATCTTAAACTGCATCATCACTTACCATCAGGTGAGATCGCAGTCAAGGCCTAACTTGTAGAGGAATAAAAAAAATTGCTGCCGGCTTTATATATATATTTTTTTTAATTATTTTTTAATTTTTTGCGGGCTGCGGATTTTTTTTGCGGGCGGGCCTGCATATTTGATATTCTATAGATAATGCCCGCGACTACGTCCGCTTAGAGTTAGGTTTATAAACTCGAGGTAACTGTTACATTTTCCGGGATAGTAATCCGAAAGACCTAGAGAGTCTCCGGGTCTTCATCCGATGCGCTGTTGTAGCGTGATTGAACAAACAAATATACTTTAGTTTATAACACCAGTATTGATATGTACGAGTACATCCTAGATCTATATTAAGAGATCACTTTTCTGAGAAATAGCTGTGTATCGTCGTTGGGCGTCATGCCAAGAAAGTAATCTATCAAGGAAACTTATGGAAATTCTAAAGGATCCTTACAAGAAAGCGAGTATTGCATTTGTCTGACGTTTTCATAATAAATTGCAATAGCTTCTTCTTCGTTCATGAAAAGAAAAAATCTTTCTGTATCGGTTTGTTACGATAACCTCTTAAAATCAGATTTCTTAAACCAGTGAAAAAATTTGTGAAAATACCACTTTGATTCTTCGACTTTGCTACAAAGTAAGTTATAGTTCTAGTAAGTAAAAGATGCTGAAATTCCTGACCTACGCGGACCTCACATATTATGTTACTTGTAATGTGACACTCGGTACGACTTGCGCCTGTTGTAAACTAGATGATGCCAGCGACTTCGTCAGCGTGGATTTAGATTTTCTGAAAACCCTTTGGATACTCCTTGATATTCTGGGACAATAGATAGCCTATGCCATCTCTGGCATGCAACCAATGTCTGTAACTTATTTCTTCATAGGGTTGAACAAGTTGACCGTACAGACGTAGAAAGACAGAAACACATATTTTCACATTTTTAACAGCTATACGAGTAAGTATAGACCAACAATCTTGCTCTTAGATCCTTCCGTGATAAGTCTGCACTACTTAAACATAATTAAAGAGCAAAGTAGTTTTGACCAAAGTATCACGCCAGTTCTGATCCAATAGTCGCCTTAATTAAATTTATGGCCAAGTTAATTACGTTATCCGGACTTGGCAAGACCATACAGTAGGATGTACTTATTGTACAGAGTACAGAGTCAGGCATTATATGCCAGCTAATTTCCCACCGAGCTATGTGCAATAATTTATTGAGATCTCAGCTTTGTAAATTATACTAACTATAAAATCTGAAGAAAATATATTTATTTTATTTTGTAGGAAACTTACTTAACCAACTTGCTTAACTACCACTATATTAATTTTAAAGTATATAAGTACATAATACATCAACAACAACAAAACACATGATCACCATCGTGTGCCTTCTAGAAAATGATGAAGTTTGGTGGTCATCACGCGAAAAGGGTCTATAACTTTTTTAGTAACCGTAAACCCCGTTATTTATTATATATTTTAAGCTTTTCCACCCCGTTAGATCATCCAACCACATGCGTCATTGTCAATCTAAAGATCTCTTGCTTGCAATCCTTGCAACAGTTGCTTTGGGAATGAGAAAAAAAAAACAGAAAATTCAAGCAAGAAACTGGGCCATACCACCAAAATATACAATGTTTGATTTAGCAAACGAAATGGTCTGTATATTTGCATCATTAGGATAAAGTTGGGGCCGTGGGTGGGTGTTGGATAAATCGGCGACATTTACATGAGCCCTGCGGCGGCTCGCGGCCCGCGGCTAATGGAGCGTTTCTACAGCAAATTGACGGACTGAATACACTTCCAAATAATATATTACCATCTGTAATAACAGCCACCATTATTTTTGTGTAGCTGCCGAATTAAGGTCTATACTTAAATAATCTTAGCGGAATCTGATTTTTCAAGAACTGTGAACATTACCTTAATAAATCTTTCATTTCATTAGTTTCTGAATATCAATTTATTATCTGACCATTTAAAAACCATCAATAAACTAACAAAATTAATTAAATTAATGTTCTTATTAATTGTATTACTTTCGAATAAAGCTAATAGCCGTAGCCCATGTGTCACCAGCAAAGATTTTCAGCCTGAAAATAGGGAACATCTGAATATTATATTCAACGCTTGCAAGTTATGTACCATGGAGCTAGAATCTGTTTAAGTATGTTACACCGATAGCATCGATCACATTTTGCAGTATTAAAAAGCAATAACGAAGATTCAATATCTTTTGACTCGTGGCCTCCTCTAAGTGTGGCCTCTACAACAACCTCCTAAAATTCACGGCTTCATAGGCTCTAGGTTACCATAGTACTTCAATCGGGACAGCGCCCACGAAAATCTGGATGCCGCTCCGTTTATCCTGAAGATAACGTCTCTGCAAGAGAACTAGCGATAAAAGGGATGTTCGTGAAGTGTTACGAAATTGTATTTTTTTGGTACGATGCCAAAAAAGACACGCTTCTACGTCAGTAAATCGCAAGCTGCAGCCTGTAACAACAGAAATCTCTTATATATATATAAATCAATTGCTGTTCGTTTGTCTCGCTAAAACTCGAGAACGGCTTGACCGATTTAAGATGGAATTTTTAAGCTATTGCTAGCTTATTAGCTTAAACAATTATGACCGAAAACAAATACCGCTAATAAATAAAAAACAGCATTCTTTTCAAACTTATGTAAAACCTACTATGATAGAAGAGGACACAGTAGGAATTTTTCTAGGGCCCTACTCCATGAAATAAATCTATGGGCAGAAATTTCGTGCGAGGAGGACACGAACTGTAATTAAGCTATTGCATAGCTTCTATCACGGGCCTTGAGCGTGGAGATCGAATCCAGAAATTCCGTAACGAAAAAAAACAACTTGAAGTCAAGAACACAAAGCAACCAAAATCATCTTTTCATAAAAATATTTCGCCTTTATATTTTCAACAACTTGCAACAACACAAGTAGTCATAGCATAGATAAAAAATGCTATGCAATAGCTTTACCGCGGCAGTCTCCGAGTGCCACACGTCTTTTTTTTGTGTGTGTTTGGACCAAACCAACTTTGGACTAAACCATCCCTGGACCCACTGTCCAGAGATGGTTTATATTCATAATTGGACCCGGTAGGCTGCAATCGGGTTTAAGGTTCAGGGTAGGACAACGTCTGCCGGGCCCACTAGTGTTAATATAAAAATAGTATTAATGGTATGGTGTGCTATTGATTTAAACACACATTTCTTGAAAACTATTAATAACTACTATTAGTTTCTGAATGTCTGCTATTGATGGTATTAAAATATACAGTCATAGGTACCAAGGCAAATAACATTAAACTCCTCAGCCTCCTCAGCTCCTCAGCTCAGGAGCCTCAGCTGAAAAAGCTGTAGTTTTTTCACACTAATTCATGCATCGATATATAATATGTAGGTACTAGATGGGCCCTTTCATAGAAAAAGGTCTGGCGACCGACTATGAGAACGCGTTCCTAATCTGTCTTTGTCCCCATCGTAGCGCTGTCACGGTCGCTCGTCGTGTAGATAACTTGTTATTCTTAAGTTAATTATTATTATTATTATTACTTATTAGTTTGGCACTGTACAATTTTTATTTTACGGCAAGTGTTTCAATTCACAATCATACATTTCCAAAAAAAACGTTATTTAATCTACTATTTAATGTTTTTATCCATTACGCAATCATTTAATTTCCCCGGCAAACTGTATGATATTTTTTTTTTTACTAACTGGCCTTACGGCTTCTATGGCCATGACCTATATTATCTATGACCGAGTCATACGTTTTCAATATATGTTGCAAGCAAGTTCGCGCTTTTCAGACTAGATGGTGTTGATGGCGTTGCTAAAAATACGCCCACATTCTTTATTCGACAGGGCCCGTCTATGTAAATCGAGGTCGTTGAATTCATGTGATAAAATTAGGTTAGTAACTAAAAACACTTTATTACACACAAACAAATAACAAAGCAGAGGTAACAAACAAAAGTTTATGTATCGTGACAAAATTTACAACTTGTAAAGGCGGCCTTATCACTAGTTTAGTTTCGCTATAAGCTTGTATTTGTTAAAAGACTATGTTGTTCCTTGTTCCATCAAACTTTTTCAAGTCAATTAGCAATTAAGTAAGAGCAATGAATGCGAGTGCAAATTCTCTTATAACCAATTCCAATAATTATGCTACTGGAAAATTAAAAGTTTGGTCTTCGTAGCAGGAACACCGAACAGTAAATGTGACAAAACTTTGAGCTGTCCAATTAAAAATAAACGCTTCGTTGGATTCCAGTTCAAAAGTTTGTATTGCCCAACCAATACCGTTTCACTTTGTGGCCTTATTAACGGAATAAGCCGAAATATTTGCTATTTTTAAACTATTGCCTTTGACAACATTCGCGAAGATAATATCAATGCAAAGTAAGACAGTATCGACTTCCGGTTCCCCTTCCACTTTCAACAGAATAGGCATCTTCTAGGCAAGTGCGCTCTACATTAGACAGCATCACCACTTGCAAGCAGGTCTAATTTATTGCAGTCAAGCACTAGTGTATATGGGCGCAAACCATTATTTGAATTATGTATTTATTTTAATTATTGTAATTTTAAATAAGTTTTGATTTTCGAATGTTATTTCCGGTGTGATTGATTTATTAGTTTTTGTATTTATTTTTGATATTTCATTCACATCCGTTAAATAGTTCTAAGCGCTTATTTTGACACTTCCGTTTGACTTGTATTAAGAGTTTTGTTGACTGCCTCGTTGGTCTAGTGGTTAGCATAGTCGACTGCGGATCACGAGGTCCTGGGTTCGATTCCCGGTCGGCACAAAAGTTGGGTATTGGGTTTTTCAATTAAAAAATTCTCAGTGCCAGCCCGGAGTTGGAAGTTGGCGGTGTTTCACCCCCGTGCCTCGGAGAGCACGTTAAGCCGTCAGTCCCGGTTATTATCACTTACATGATAATAGTCGTTAAAGCCCGCCAACCCGCATTGGAGCAGCGTGGTGGGTCTAAGCTCTGATTTCCGCTCTCCTATGAGAGTGGAGGCCTGTGCCCAGCAGTGGGACGTTAATAGGCTGTAGTGATGAAGAGTTTTGTTATTGACTTCAGTTTATTTTTATATTTATTTGGCATAAAAGGTTCTGTTTTTGACTTCCGGCAGAATAACTTAATAAATATTAAGATTTGTTTTGACTGGGGGGTATAAATACCATTGTAATGGAGATGCGAGGTTCATTATTACGTATTCTCTTTAGAAGATTAAACATTACAATCAACTAAGAGGTTTTTCTACGAGATCATTCTACCTTACCTACGCTCGTGTGCAACAACATGTCTGACTTCGGTGCCAACGGTGATGATGCGCCGACATATATATTGCCTATCTTTGTTTATATACCCGCCCGACTTAAACATAGTGTGTAGAAATCAAAATTATTTTTTACTTTACAGTGGTTTTGGAAGTCGGTTTTTGAAAAGAATTTTTCTTTTTAACTTTTTAGTGTACTCATTAGTTCAAACTTCAATGATGAAGTCCATGTTCGGTGCCTTTAATATCAATTCACAATCAACAGTTTCTAAATCCCCACGGCTTAGGAGTGCAGTACCCTGCAGCATCAGGGTTGAGGAGTTGGAGTCAGAACTTTTTATGGGACCACCTCGCGAGCTTCTTCTAACCACTGAAACAAAAATTCAAATTGGTTCAGAAACCACGGAGATAATATAATCTACCGACATACATCAAAAAAATCTATATGAGGTTCTCAAACCTCCCCCTGTTTTGGAAGTCGGTTAATAAGATAATTGATAAGTGATGGATTTATACATAGGGTGGCTGGCATCTAAGTACTGAAACAGTATCCGAAATAAGTGTTTCAAACAATGTTTTTTAAAACTGTTATAAACCAAACACACTTATAACAGAAACAGAAACAGAAATGATACTGTAACCCAATCAATCTGTAACCGTACTTTATTTCTGTTAATAAGTGTTTTTATCTGTAACCCTAATAAGAACAAGCACTAACAAATTGCACGGTGTGACAACGCGGTCTTCTCACTTCATTGGACTTTACACACTCTGACACAACATTGGTCATGTTTTTCTTAAAACAATTGCAACCATCGGTGCTTTCGCCTTAGTTTCAAATTTGAATACGCGTAAACAGTAAATATGGCAACGCCGCTATTCCGGTTACACTTTAAAATAGTGTTAAACACTTTCATTTCTGTTACAGAAATACCTACAAGTGTTTTGAGATTACAGATTTAAAAACACATTGAAAACGCTTACAGATTTGATGCTGTTATCAATTCAACCTGTAAAACTTATAATTCTGTAACCTTTATGAATCTAGTTTTCAGTCCCTGCTGGCATTGATTGGATGCGAACACAGACCATGGGTTTACTACTCGGTGGATGCGAACAATGGGGGGCTGATGATCATAATGGCTGATGATAATGAATTTATTTATTGTTTATTACGTGTACAAACATGTTATTGGACTTATAGGTAATTATAATAAGTTTTAACGAATCAGTTCACGTAACACATACACTAAACAGAAATTCCAATGTAATCTCCGCAACATTTGAGCTCACTTTTACATATAACAAAGTAAACTATATAACTTTGAAAGCGTATCTACTATCTAGCAAATCGATTTTCACCCACTTAATACCTACTCGGATTAGTTTGTAACTTTGATAACTTGTTTTATATGTTCAATTGTTTACTTATGTAATAACATGTGGTCTGTGTAACTTATTTCAGGGTCTGATTACCTAAACTGATTCTAAAATGATTTGACAATCTAATAAATACGTGTCTTCTATTTTATAACTAAACGCCAAAACTGTTAAGAATTAACGAGTATATAGATTGGAGTTCCCTGAGACCCTTTGACGGTCCCGGACTCATGTCTCCCCTGATTGCCCCCCTCGGGGAGACATTAGGATTTTTCAGTCCTGGTGTCTTCCCTAGGCCGGGGGAGATAACAGGATATATTTTAATATAATATTTTAAGTATTCATGGATCCCCTGTCAAGTTTATACATATTGGCCACTCGAAAATAAAGTGTTAATGTCTCCCCGAGGGGGGCAATCAGGGGAGACACGAGTCCGGGACCACTTTGACGACCTCCGTAGCGCAGTGTTGAGCACTCTTGTCTTAACGTGCGGAGGTGCTGGGATCGATCCCCGGCAGGGTCAATTTGTGAATTAATAATTTCTAAATTTTCAGGCCTGGTGGGCCAGACCAAGGAAAATTCAGAAATAGACCAGGCTTCGGCCGTGGCTAGTTACCACCATACCTTTAAAAAAAATAGGGATATGGTTTTAATATAACTGACATGCCCCTAGCAGGTAAGCCCGCTACCATCTTAGACTGCATCATCACTTACCATCAGGTGAGATCGCAGTCAAGGGCTAACTTGTGGTGGATAAAAATAAAAGGTTTAGAGTAATTCATAATTTATTTAATTAAGACTTAATAATTTAGATATAATCACCAGATACTAGATAATAAACAGGATCGGTGGCGAGTGGTAGAGGCCAAACTTGGACCTCCGATGTAGATTAATACACAAAAAATATCATCCAGCAGTTATGATAATTATTATATAGTGATATTTAGCAAGCTCACGAATACCTTACTGTCTTACTGTTGTTACTTACTCAATTACTATCGTATTATAACGGTTCGTTTAAGGTAAATAAATACGTTGAGCTAACAGAATGTGTATTGTTTGCGAAGGGCTGTGATTCTTTCGCGATTAGAAGGGCTAAAGGGGTGGGCACGTAACAGATTGATGCTATTTATATCATTACCGCGATCTGTCGTGCATTTTCCATCGGATTGTCTTTATGAGCTGGGTTTTTGTGGTTTTCTTCTATATTTTCTGTATGTCCAGCAAAAAACATGAAAGAAGATCATAAACCTCACCATGATGGTGATTACAATCTTAAGATAGTAATAAAAGCCACTGATAACCCAATTAAGTAAAAATATTTATTTAACATTTATATAACTACAAAAACATCACGTTACAACCATTTTTGCTACAGAGAGTGACAACTAGAAACATCAGTACTCAGTAGGTACAAAAAGCGAACATTAAATTTTTCTCTCCAGCCTGTTGTCTTGATGGAATGAGATTAAATACTATTTCCAACAGATATGAGAGTCCGACCACATGGCCTCCTCCTTGACATGATTGACGACCTCCGTGGCGCAGTCTTGAGCGCTGTTGTCTCAACGTGCGGAGGTTCCGGGTTCTATCACCGGCAGGGTCAATTTGGGAATTTATAATTTTTCCTGGTCTGGCCTGGTGGGAGGCTTCGGTCGTGGCTAGTTACTACCCTACCGGCCAAGCGATTTACCGTTCCGGGACGATGCCATGTAGAAACCGAACAGAGGTATAACTGACATGCCCCAAACGGTTAGCCCGCTACCATCTTAGACTGCATCATCAGGTGAGATTGCAGTCAAGGGGGAACTCGTAGTGGATTTAAAAAAATGAGGTGGTCCGACTTCGCAATTGCACTTTGTATTTACGCGTTGTAGAGCTAGCATCTCCTGGATCGGTGTAGAGTGCAACGTATACATAGAGTGTTTTAAAAGATTTGTGTGGTGGTGCGTAGGTATTGCTGGCTTGGTTTATTTTTCTTGAAAGCTTCCTGAAATAACTAGAGGGCAGACGCACCGTAGATTTGTTGGATGCTTGATTTAATATAGCGAAATGAGCTCGTTGATTCATGCGCCCTGTTGTGCAATTTCCATTGCGCATTGTGCATCTTTCTACAACATTGTCATTCAATTTTAATTGTTATATTAAGCAATCATCATAAAGAAAGAAAAAGGAAACGATATAAAAATAAAATCATAACGCTCCTATTCCAGGTCCAACCTTTTACAGCGTTCTACGAAGATTGACCAGATATTTCTCCCCTTTTATTACTACCTATTATTTTTCAGCGTCTCGACAATCTCTCTTAAACTTGAAGCAGACAGAAAAATATTTATACGGTGCTCTTAATAAACGGTGTTTACTTTATCCTAACATTATGTTTGAAACACAAGATACCTTCGCAATTATTTTTTCAGGGTAAAAAGTTTAAAGTTTTTTTTATTCCCACGGGCACTCTTTATTTTACAGGATTAAAAAGGCTATACGGCCTCCCCGAAATGCAACCTATCTCTTCAGCAAATGTCGTCAAAATCGTTTGAATGCTGAACAGTTGGACCGTAAAAGCTTAGTAGATAGAAAGCCAGGCAGACACACGCTTTCGATTTATTAGTAAGGATTTAGGTAGGTGTAAGTGTAGGTGTAGATTAAAGCGCAAAATACACAAGGAGCGGGCGCGGGTCGGGTCGGATGCGCGGTGGGTTGAATTCCTTGTGTATTTATATGGACGACATCATACAGAACGTGGCCGCGGGTCGGGTGCGTGGCGGGTGACACTGTGTGATGTCGTTCATATAAATACAAGGAATTCAACCAGCCGCGCACCCGACCCGGCCCGCACCCGTTAAAAGGTAACAAATAAGTATAGTACGCGCACGAGTTGAATGCAGAGCTTTTGTATGTGTCACCATACATTTGCTCTGCATTGAACTCGCGCGCGAACTGTAAACATTTTTTGAGTTTAGGAGTAGTAGTTTTGTACATTACCATATTTTGGAATAAAATAAGTAAAAGACAAGAAAGAACTGACATTTTAAGATTCAAAACTAATTCAAATACTTGGAACTAGACATGACGGCCTTTTCAAGTGATTCATCTGAAAACTTGGATACCTGTCTAGTGTCTATTACTTGTCAGTTCTCAGAATTTTCATGAGCAGCAAATTTTAGTTCGATGAATTCTGCACAATTTTCCCTATTCATCTAGTAAAGTGAAATTAATAAGCACTGTCCAGAACTCATTTAGAAATCAATTTGACTTTAATGTCTCTCAAGTGGTAAAGTAATCAAGAAAGCAGCGACTAATGTAGGTACATGGCAAATCATCTTTGTTCAGTGTTTCAATTTCAAAAAGATCAATTACCTGATTATTCACATCGGAGAACTTTATAAATGTCTTGTCCCAATGGTTCCCAAAACACTTTGGATTATTAGTAACTATTTTTTATAAACGCTTTTAGTGGTTGTTTTATTTATATTATTTTACCCATCCTTTCTTGAAAAAAAGGTCCTTAAAGGAACTTCCAGGAACATTGTGCATCCTATTAACAATAGATAGATAGATAGATGAACACTTTATTGCACACACTTAAAAATAACAATAAACAAAAGCTTACAATACAAGACAGAAGGGTGCAAAGGCGGTCTTATTGCTAAAGCAATCTCTTCCAGACAACCTTTGGGTAGAGGAGATTATAAAACAAGAGCGCGGGATAGTGCAACAACTAATACATTAAAATATATACCTAATATATATATACATACACGCATACATACAAACATACATATTATACATACATACATACATTCATACATACATACATACATACATACATACATACATACATACAAAGATACATATAAACATAAATACTAAATAATTCTAAATAAAAAGATAAAATATAGGACCAAAGTGAATTTAATAGCTACCTGATAAGAAATGTTTATGCAAGCGACTTCTGAAGATAGGGAGCGACTTAGACTGTCGTACATCCGCTGGTAGGCTGTTCCACAGTAATACGGATTTACGGGTAAAAGATTTATCATAATATCCTGTGCGACTGGCAGGAATGTGCAAGCGATTATCCGTACATGACCGTAGGTGTTGTCGTTCGTTGTTAGAGCCAAGGAAGGAGAAACGTTGTTTGAGGTAAGAAGGAGTATGAGGATTGTATAGAATCGAGTAGAGGAGTGTCAGCATGTGCAGATTGCGACGGAGTCTGATTGGGAGCCACTTCAGACGAGCTCTGTACTCGGACACGTGATCGAACTTACGCAACCCGAAGATAAATCTTATGCATAAGTTTTGAAGACGCTCGAGCTTATTCATCTGTTCTTCGGTTAGATCGGGGTAGGACGAGTCAGCATAGTCTAGGAGTGGCAAAAGAAGAGAGTTAGCTAGAGAAATTTTGGTTTTAATTGGAAGAAAGTTTTTCCAGCGTCTCAGGCCACCAATTGACGCAAACAACTTCCGGCTAACCTCAGCTATTTGCGGGACCCAGGATAAAGAGCTGTCGATATAAATGCCAAGGTTTTTAACCGAAGGGCTAATGTCCAGGGTAGTTGGGCCGAGGCGGATGGGAGGTAAATTACTTCGTATGATCTTTTCAAGCTGCTTGGAGCCACCTAATAGAGCTACTTGAGATTTTTGTGGGTTAACAGACAGTCCATAGGATTCGCTCCAAGTACTTATTTGGTTCAAATCCCGGTTGAGGTTTTCTATGGCAATGTGGATGTCATGGACAGGTGCAGCTGTATACACTTGAAGATCATCAGCATAGAGGTGATAGGAAGAGGAGAGAAGATAAGTGACAGTGTTAATATAAATAGCGAAAAGAAGAGGAGATAGGACGCCACCTTGCGGCACGCCAGCAGTAATAGGACTATAAGAGGAAATTTTCTTATCGGTTTTAACACGCTGCCGACGACCGTGCAGGTAGCTATCAAACCAGTTCACAGTTTCAGGAGAGATATTTATTGATCTTAGGACGCCCAAAAGAATATCGAAATCAACTGTGTTGAAAGCGTTACTAAAGTCAAGTAGTGCTATAATACTAACTAGTTTGTTGTCCATGTTTGATCTAACATCGTCACAGACCTTGATAAGGGCAGTGACAGTACTATGACCAGTCCGAAAACCGGATTGATACGGGCTAAGGACGACAACGACAATAAAAATTTAGGTTCTATACAAAATGAAAATGTTTAAGTGTAGGTAAGCATAGATTCGATAATGTAAATCACATAGTATTCTTGTGATTGAATTAATGTAACATTCACTTCAGAATTTTAGTAACAACTACGGTATTGAGATTCTCAAGTTTCATACATAGTTTCGTCGTTGAAATAAAACATGAAGGTCATTGAGTTTTATACGGCAACTATTATCTTTTTGAATCGGAAATGGATAGTAATAGAATGGCCCTGAGACGAAACGGCAACGCTGGGGTTCATTTCTATTTTTAGAACTCAGTTGTAGCATTGTCGTCAGTGTCAAGCTATGACGTAACGGAACGGCCTTGTGCCAACGAAATTGGACCTTGCCCAGCTATGGGATGCTTATAGACTAAGAGATAGCTGCACATTTTGTAACCATCCCCAGAAAAGCTGATTCAGTAATAGCTGGGTACTACACTCTCCACTGATGATGGTAGTGAAAGTCTGACCGCATACTGTTGGGCCTTTCGCTAGATATGGCCGGTCAAAGACGTGTTATCGTTACCAAAAATGAACCATAATTAGAAAAGCTGATTCTTGTACAGTATTCAAGTATACGCAATACCTATATAAACAGTATGAGAACTGACGCTATACATCGGGCCTTTCAGTAGATATCACCTCTCAAAGACGTTATGAACATACATACTGTAAAAAAATATTAGCAATTATTATGTCGTCACGTTGATTGCTGTTAAATAAATTCATACGCCTTCATAATTTGTAATAGCAATCAACGTGACGTGAATAATTGCTAATATTTTTTTCCAGTATGTATGTTCATAACGTCTTTGAGAGGTCATATCTACTGAAAGGCCCGATGTATAGCGTCAGTTCTCATACTGTTTATATAGTTATTGCGTATACTTGAATACTGTACAAGAATCAGCTTTTCTAATTATGGTTCATTTTTGGTAACGATAACACGTCTTTGACCGGCCATATCTAGCGAAAGGCCCAACAGTATGCGGTCAGACTTTCACTACCATTATCAGTCGAGAGTGTAGTACCCAGCTATTACTGAATCAGCTTATCTGGGGATGGTTACAAAAAGTGCAGCTATCTCTTATAATATTACGGTTTATGTCCATCCGTATGATATAAGTTCAGATAAACATTTTTATGACTCCCGTTTTACGCTGTTTCAAATGCTAGAAGATTTTGACAATACCTAAAAGATACTCATACTGTCCCTTAGATACAAATATTGAAAGCTGCGAAAGAGTTTTTTTCTGAATTGAATTTCAGTCTCACAGCAAATTTAGTTTTAAGACCCTAAAAAGCATATTGAAATGCCATAGTTATCGTATTTATAGTTTTTAATTAAAAAACTTGCAAAACTCGCAGAACTTTGCACATGACCCGTTAAAGTTAAGTGAAATAGAAATTAATTGCAGTTTTAAGAGAAACCTACAGTTAAAATAATATTTGAACCACCACAATACTCCATTACAGACGGAAATGGGTTAAAACGGGGTACTTGGAATAGTTAATTCTGAACACACGTCATAGTGACGTAGTTTTCTCTGGCTAAAGTTGGCAAGAACCAGAACGCTTCATTAACTTCCCTGCAAAATGTAAACTACATTTACATGAGAAGATATACAATAAAGTTCTCGGAAAACTGTTTAATTTAAAGTTGCATAATGAAAACCGATGCATACCACGTTTTTCAGTCCATAGAATGCTAGTCGAGAACTTGGAATGATTATTAATTTAAATTAGGTGGTGGTAATAATAAAGTTAATAAAATAAGAAGGAAAATGTAGACTTCATATTATAATACCTATGTGTTTATAAACTGCCTCGTTGGTCTTGACTCAGGCTGACGAAGTCCCGGACTCGGGTCCCGGAGTGGGCCATAATTAAGTACTTTTTGGGTTTTTCTGACTTGAAATTCTCAGTAATAAGCCAGAAGCACAGAATAGATACTAGTACCCCGAAGTTGGCAAGTTGGCGCGGTCAGCGTGGTTTAAGTTTTTCTTCCAGCGGGATCTGCCAGCCTATGTCATTCTCCAGGTCCTCACCAATACCCATGCAAAAATCACGTCGATCCGTTTCTCTTTTGTGGCGTGGTTGAAGAACAAACCAACAAACCAACAAACCGATAAGGTTTCTGATCGGCATCATGCTGGAACGCAAATCGCTTTGCGGCACGGCATAATAAACTCCTAAATTGCCCCGGTCGGGAACTGAATCCACGAACTACCAGTTACCACAAAAACGCAACACTTTACATTTTTGATATATTATATGATACCTACTGTGTGAGTTGGGTCTTTAAGTCGCGCCAAATATTACGTTTACTGCAGCAAAGTTATCTGCAAAACTTAAACAGGAGTAAAGCACCGTTGGTCCCCTCTTTATATTCCACACTGGATGATTAATAGCCGACGGCGTCAGCTCCAGCTCCTAGGGCCTGATTAATTACTTTCCCCGTGAGAAAACTATCACCTCATCTTTGTGGCTTGGTTTTTTATACACTATTTATCGATGTCCATGCATATGCGATTTGACATTTCATCATTGCCAGCTCACACGTCTCCTCTCAGAATGACAAGGCTTTGGCCGTAGTCCACCATGCTGGCCAAGTGCGAATTGGCAGACTTTGAAAACATTATACAAAATAATTCACACGAGATTTTATTTTTAAAAAAAGTCCACGTGGATGGAGACGCAGGCATCATCTAGCTATCACAATAATATGGGATTGTATCTCGTACTAATATTATACCAGAACATCGTCGAAATACGAAAAAACAATGTTAAAGTATTGAACGAACGCTTGCTTCGCCTTCATCAGTACTTGATACAATTTCCTTTGTAATAATGACATATTATTTTGTCGGTGAAACTTGAAACTAAGCTACCTATATAAATCCTTTAATTCCCTCGTGACCTCTAAAGTCCGTATGAAATGATTAATATAGCCATCAACTACAGCTCTAATTCAAACCTCTGGCGAATTTATATCCCCGTGAGAAGCCTTCAACTTGTCACTAGTCTACAATTCGATAGATCTTGTTTAGGTAAGTCTAAAATGTTTCTTTGTTTTATAAGAAACATTTGAGGTACTTAGACTTACCTAAATACTACTATATATTAATTCTTAATCTTTTCTGTCATTCAAATAATCTTTCACATCATTTAATTTTAAAGGTTCACCACACAGTCGTAATCGGAACTTGTTTAGTATTTTAAAACTAAACAAGTTCAAAAAAAAATACGACTGTGTGGTGAGGTGAACCTTTAAAATTAAATGATGTGAAAGATTATTTGAATGACAAAAAAGATTAAGAATTAATATATATTGCCTTAAAGTTTCATTCAATATTGTAAAGACTACGTGGATAAAATGGTTTTCGTCTCAGATCAACGCGCATCAGGATTCTCGTAGCTTTAGTTTATTATCATCATGATAAAAAGTTCCTTCAAAAGTTCATTCAAACTTACTTCTAATTCAATATGGAACTTTGATTAATATAACCCTTTTAATACCAACATTGCAACCCATGGGTCTACGGATGAATCGTCAATCGCCTTAATCTATACTCGTAGATATCCACCGCTGTACGAAGGTCTTCTACAAGGATCTCCACAAAACCCGGTGTTTTACCGCTTGATTCCAGCGGCTCACAGTTAGTCGCTTTAGATCGTTCTTCCACCTAGTCACCTAGTGGGGGGTCGTCTAGGCTTTCGGTGCGATGCCGCCATTCAAGCACTTTACGACCTCAACGCCTATCGGTATCGAGCTTTACTATAATATGCTTGAATCATGCTTCTTACACAATAATCTAACTTTTACCTATATACCATTATACACACATAGCCTCCCACACATTTCGTATGTTTCTAACCTACGTACGAATGGTAACTAAAATGTTTATAAATGTACGGGAGCAGGTGATATGGCAGGTGTAGTGTCCCGCTGTGCGTACTGATGATACTGTCCTCTTATATATATATATATATATAAGAGGACAGTATCATCAATATATATATATATATATATATATATATATATATATATATATATATATATATATATATTGTGATGTGCGATGATGCTAAAGTCTGCCGAGTGAGAGCGTGACGTCGGCTTGATGTGCGTCGGCGGCGGCTTGGACGTCGGCTTGTTGATCGTCGGCGGCGGCTTGGAGATCACGTCGGCTTGTTGATTGTTGGCGGCAGCTTGTAAATCACGTCAGCGGTGGCTGGAGATCACGTCGGGATCACCAATGTACGGGAGCAGCTGATATGCCTCGATCGTAACACAGGATGATCATCCTCCGAGCGGGTGTTGTGCTCGGGGACCACTGATCCGACCGTTCATCTTTGGAGGTCGAATATATAGCGTAATTCCGAGAACACTTCGTAATCGTAACTTGGGCTCTTCGTGGTCGCGTGCATCGTACTAGTAATGCCATCTATTGGATTATGTGCGGACTGCGAAGACCGCCACTTAAGTAAAGGATGTAATTTTTAGGTAAAATCTAAGATATAGTGGCTCTCAAATATAATACCCACAAAAACAAAGCACTTAATGTGATAATCTACCTAAATCAATGTGTTCGTACAGAACCTGTTATCACTTCAGCAGAGTCATCAAAGTTAACTACAGTGGCAGCTGAAATAATGAAGGCAAAATGAGACAATCTAGAAGGTCTAATAGCACCCTAGAAAATACTTGAGGGAAATGGAGGCAAGTTGTCCCACTAATGTAGGGAAATTTAGTTGAAACACTTTAAATTCGGGGTATAAGGACGATTAAGGGTCACTATAATGACACCCATGATTTTTCCTTAGAATAGGCGTTACAGACAAACCATCTCATAGGTAAATTCTCTTGTATTATATATTTTTCACTACTTTGTTTCAATAGTATTATTTTCAATGAATATGTCATGTTGGTTTGTTGTAAAATAACGTAGATGGCACTTATAGGACAAGTACATAATTATTACCATTATATACATAAGCTTGTAGAAAAATATATTAATATATTTTTAATCTTAGGAAAACAAAAGGTTCCCATGTGGTAATTTCTAAAAAAATATTCCAAGCGAATTATTTTTTATAACAGAGCCCAGCCCCGGGCGTAAGGTAGGTACTTTGTCATGCTCTTGGTAAGTAATTATGCCTCGTTCCTTTGGTTTGTTTTAGCATACATGAAGATACCTACGGAATATGCAAAATGTCTTAGTCAGATTGCTAGAATGTATTATTAAAATCGTGTAATAATAGCTCATTTTACGCAATTACGAAAACGCTTTTACGAATTTCCTCAGGCCGTGAAAGACGTGTGTAATAATTCTTTTTGTAAATTTCGTAGGTAATTCCTAGGAAATGTATACAATGACTGAAAAACATCTGCTGCAGGCTGCAACCTGTCGTCATTATGCGCCTCAAATTGCCATGCTTCATACAGTTTTACCACGCATGCGCGCGCGTTTTGTCTGCACACGTCTACCCTGCAATTGCCGCGCTGCTGGCCGTATCTGGTTGTGTGTATTTCAGACTACCGGCAGCATTTGTGAAATTGGATAACAAAAGGCAAATCATTAGAAGATTTTTAATGATTTGCCTTTAGGTACATGGCATTAACTAAAATATTAGTGCTATTGCAATTGTCCCCTAAGTTGTCGGAAAAATATAAATACCCCTGAGGTATACGTTTCGTATGTCTCCTTCTCAATACACACAGTTACATATTATAATATAAAAAATTCTTTTTAAACAACCGACTTCAAACTCCCGCGCCAACTTTACAACAACAAGCACACGCTATACAAAGTACTTATTTTATTGTTGATATTTTAAAACCCGCTCGACCGATTTCGATAAAATTTATATGGGACCACATGGGAAGTATGCCCCTTCAACTAAAAAAAGAATCATCCAAATCGGTCCACCCAGTCAAAAGTTCTGAGGTAACCAACATAAAAAAAAATAAAAAAAAATACAGTCGAATTGAGAACCTCCTCCTTTTTTTTAAGTCGGTTGAAAATAAAACATAGACAAGATATGCTTCGTTTTGTATTAGACATAGCAATGATAGAGCTGAATCTTTGAGGGCAATTCATCTTACGGCTCTTCCATCAACATCGCTTTTCGTTTCAACTGCAGACAAAATGATGGCACATATTTCCCGCATTGTCGATATTCATCGGAGTGTATCATCGCAGTATGTGGTCTCATATTCATTGGAAGAAAAGTTTTTATTCTGTTTCCGCATCACTTTTAATGACAAAGTAGGTATTTGTAATGTAAAAACATAACGTTTTATCGCCAGCTACGAGTACAGCTATAGTACTCTCTACCAATATACAATATAGGATATGGAATTCCATAAATGGTTACGGTGCATCTGAGTTTTATAACACTACATGCTGTAAATCCATGTCATGTTTCATGGTAGGTAATCTTCAATGCAGTCACCCAGTTAACAACTTTCTACACACACGGTGGACGTTTTCGTTGGGTTGATGAGAACGAGTGCTTATTTTTATAAAATACTAGCCGATGCCCGTGACTTCGCCCGCGTGTATAAGCTTTGTCAATTCCCACAGGAACTCCTTAATTTTCCGGGATAAAAAGTAGCCCATGTCACTCTCCAGGTCCTGAACTAGGTATACCCTTCAACAATTCACGTCAATCCGTTCCTCTGTTTTGGACAAATCAACGAACAAACCAACTTTCGCATATATAATATATGAGGTATGATTTTCGAATATAGAGTTTCGATGGTTACTGAGTATTTGAGGTAGGATCGTGTTTGATAGGTAGGTCTAAAATAACAGGTCATAATCCAGGAAAATCCAAACGACTTGCTACCCTACTTTTATATAAGAGGCAGAGTCTGTAACCGAACAAGGGCTTACCATAACATTCAATTAAATGTAAGCGTGTTAAGCATCCCCCGATGAATAAAAGGTTTCGTTGGACTTTAAAAACGGGATTGTTTTTGCTGTCACGTATTTTCCCCATAGACAATACTCATACAGATAAACCGCTCATATATAAATAACAACACTTGACAAGCTTGCCGCAATAAATAATAAAAAGTCTTCACCAAGGAAATCTAAAGCAAAAATTATACGAAAACAGTACCTCACGAGTATAAATACAGTACACGCAGCCAAGTTTTACGTAAGTTCAGAGCAATGTCAAAGTAAATTCTTGTAGATCTCATGATGCGGATGCGTCCTCGTCAATATAAATTATTACAGATATGTGCTTATGTCACCGAAAGATTGCAAAAACCGTTAGATTGTCATCTAACTATAGCGATATTGTAAACTGTCGACAGATTGTGAACCGTTCAATGTTCCGAGTGTCAATTTTTGAAATATTCACTATATTTACGTTTTCTTGTCTCTTTCTTGTAGGTTAGGTTAGGGTCCGACAAAAATAAGCAGGTAGTGCGCGGCCTGCCGGGTTAATATACCTAACAGATAACAATCTACCGAAAAATAATGCGTTAAATTGTTCTCAGTCGAAAGTTTACAATATCGCTAGTTAGATTACAATCCAACGGCCTTTGCAATCTTACGGTGACACTTATACTAAACTGCCGTACTAAAATTATACATCAATGGCTGATTAACAATTAAATAGTATAATTAAGTAAATAAATAATTTAATGTTAGTAGCTTAATTTTAATCACATACTTAGTATTTTATAAGGTATAATAGTTGTTGTGTAAATACTATAATAAGTGCACGGTATATAATTGTAAGTTGAGCGCGAATTCGCCAACAAACTACATGTGTAGTTTGGCGAATAACATAGGTAATTTCTGTATATTTTGTGCAATTTATAAATTAAATAAATTAAAAAAAAAATGGAATTGATTTTTAGAAGGCTTGCCTTTACACAAATTTAAGAAATTGCTTAAACCATGCTCTTGAAAAGACCTTATTATTACATTATGTGAAATGATAAGTACAATGCTTATATACCTATATACATATACGTTAC
This sequence comes from Erebia epiphron, assembly GCA_963932025.1. Classification (NCBI taxonomy): domain Eukaryota; kingdom Metazoa; phylum Arthropoda; class Insecta; order Lepidoptera; family Nymphalidae; genus Erebia; species Erebia epiphron. The sequence continues at coordinate 12,907,325 of OZ009956.1, read as the reverse complement.
CGTAAAATTGCAAAAACCGTTAGATTGTAATCTAACTAGTGAAACTGTAAACTTTCGACAGATTAAAATTGAACGCAATAGTTTTCGGTAGATTGTAATCTGTTAGGTAAATTAACCCGATAAAAGTGCACGGCCTAATTATTTATGTCGAACCCTAACCTAACCTACAAGAAAGAGACAAGAAAACGTAAATATAATGAATATTTCAAAAATTGACACTCAGAACATTGAACAGTTCACAATCTGTCGACAGTTTACAATTTCGCTAGTAAGATTACAATCTTACGGTTTTTGCAATCTTACGGTGACATAATATATAGTTTTAAAATGATAAACCAGCGTTGGTTTGGCTCGCTCTATTAATGTTTGGTACTGCGGGTACTTCATGTAGGTATCTAAACTTTAGGTAAATGCTGGCTCTTCTGAGAAGGAATGGCATAGTACAGATTCACTTTGGCGGTTCAAAAGCACTTGAAAAGTTTATTTGAAAAAAATAAATGAATTTAAAACACTTCTGCTTGTCCGTATCAACTAGTAGAGACGTGCTGGTGGTCATTAATCGGTATCTCAAAACTAAAGCCATGAGTGTTCCAAACAGACCTTGGCCTGAGGAGAAGCCCACAAACAACTCAGCCGCGTTTATATAACGCATTATTTTTCGGTAGATTGTAATCTGTTAGGTACTCGTAGGTATATTAAGCCGATAGAATCATAGAACCTGAGTGCCCGGCCCGCAGGCCTATCTGATTATTTATGTCGAACCCTAACCTAACCTAGAAGAAAGAGACAAGAAATCGTAAATACAAAGAAAATTTCAAATATTGACACTCAGAACATTGAACGGTTCACAATCTATCGAGAAATAGATTACAATCTAGCGGCTTTTGCAATCTTACGGTGTCATATACAACGTAAACTTTGTATAACGTTTGTACGGGGTCCACATAAATCTCTCGTATTTCCAGCAATGCCGCTCGTGCGAAGCCGCCCAACATTTTTAAAGTTAACATAGTTTTAAAGTACAACCAATAGCACAACTGTATAACATTACAATCTGTAGTTTGTGTCACGTCTAGGAAGTGTTTCCGTCTGTTCCGGAATTTAATAAATATTTGAGCGAACCTGTCACACCACATTCACACGTAGTGACGTGTCAGTTTCGCAAAATTTTCAGCAATGAAATTTTTTTTTAAAAAACCGACTTCCAAAGCCACTGTAAAGTAAAAAAATTTGATTTCTACCGACTAAGTATGTTTTAGTTGGGCGAGCCTGATGCGTTTTTTGCTTATCCTTGTTATACCTTGTTATAATATGGACCCGATAATATGGATTATCGAGTCCATATTAAATATGAAATAATAACAGTTAAGTAAAAAAGAAATTTTAATGTTTATTTTTAAGTAAATCTGAGTAAAATTTTCCTATTTCTATGGACTGCTTTATCATGAACGAGTTTGAACTAGTTTAAAGCGACGACTGGTTAAACCACGTTACATTTAGATTCGCTGAACGTTGGTTAAAATAGATCGATCCAGCTCAGCCTTTTTCGTCTCATGGTCATTTACTTTTATAGCCTTTCTCGATTCAGAATTGAACGGCTGCAGTGTGAAGAGACAGCATTGTGAAAGATCTAGATTTCATCGCGTTTTCATTTCAATATGTTTTACTATAGAAAGAGGTAATAATATTATTATGCCCCGGTTTCCGCGATTTCGTCCGCGTCGATATATTATTATAATTTTTTTTATGTTCTGCAGGAACTGTTTAATTTTTCGGGTTAAAAAGTAACCGATTTTGGCTCCAGAACCCCAACTATCTCTGTACCAAGTTTCGTCAGAATCGGTGTGAAGACGTAACTAATTTACATTTTATGGAATTACATTATTTTCTGCTTTATTCGTGTACCGTAATATAACTCTACTCGTATTCTAACTCTATGATTCTATAAGCTTGCTTTAAAAGGAGCAACAACAAAGAAAACACATTATTATTATTAAGTTAAGTCCAAAATTTTAAATTCTTGAGCATAACAACACGGGTTTTCCATTAAAATTCAATTCAACGCCAGCGTTGTTTGTTCCTCCCGCTACGTTGTGGCCCACAATATGCCCCCATGGCCAGAAGTTTCATTAAACTTTGACAAGCGAAAATATTTTTGCCTTCATGGAATTTCCCCATGGACAAATCGCTGGCACACTGACAAAAAACTCCAATGTATCGCGATAAGAAGCCTAACACAAATTGAGCATAGCTGATACGAGTGTATTTTATAGTTCAAATATAGTAATTTATTAAAATACGAAAGTTTGTCTGTCTGCTACCCATTTACCCATCTGTTCAAACAAAACAAACTGATTTTGACCAAATATGTTACAGAGGTTGCACCCCAGGGGCATATTACATTTTACCCCGAAATTTTAAGAGTTCAAACGGGAATAAAAAAACCTTAATCCAAACGATGAAGTAGCGGGCATCACCACACATATAATAAAACACACGTACACCATTCAAATCAATGAATGAAACCATGCATTTTATTTATTGAATTCTGGGAGATCTAAAAATAAATTTTTTTTTCATGAGTACAAATCTTAGTACAAATTTAGCCTTATAAAATGACTGATGTGCACCTAATTCCTCTTTCTCTACGTACCCATTATATTCATCACTCTAAGAAGTATTTAAGAACAATTAATGGATTAAACAATTAATCAGGATTAATTAAACATTACTTTTAACCAGCCGGCGTGCCAGCTACTTTATGAAATTCAAAATATGTAAATTAAGTATGGCATTCGAAACATTTCCGTTATTACGTTTGATCATATAAATTTAATTAAGGTTTGTTATAATTCAGTATACCTGACAATCAACATATTTAATTAAATGCTCTCAATTCATAACTCATTCCAGGTTCTTTGTTCTAGCTTTTGCGTTTTATATCTCAGGTTCTTTGTTTTAGGTTTTTATTCGACTAGAAGTTATCCCTTGACTGCGATCTCACCTGGGTGGTAAGTGTTGATGCGTAAGACGGTAGCGGGCCTGTTAAGGATATGACATTTATACCCCTTAGTTATTGCCCTAATCGGTTTTTACCCAGCTTTGTACCTGAACGCTAAATCGATTGAGCAGAGAAAACTTAGAAATCATCATACATATACTATAAAATCTAAAAATATAAAAGGTGACTGACTGATTGACTGACCAACCGATGGACTGATCTATCAACGCACAGCTCAAACTACTAGACGGATCGGGCTGATAGCTTTTATGACGAACTCAGAACGCATACGCTAAGAAAGGATTTTTGAAAATTCAACCCTAAGGGGTGAAAACCCCTATGGGTTTGAAATTTGTAAGAAAATCGAACTTAAAGTGAGCGAAGCTGCGGGCAAAGCGAGAGTAGTATTAAGTATAAATGCGAAAGTGTCTGTCTGTCTGCTACGCTTTCACGGCCCATCTTTTCAACCGATTATAATGGTGGATATATAGGTCACATTTTATCCTGGAGAAGGACATAAGCTACATTTTATCCAAATTTAAGTTGGATTTTGTATCTATTTAAATTTAAAATTAAGGAGTTTCCTTGGGAATTAAAAACTTAACCACATGGACGAAGCGGACATCATCTATTTTTAAAAATGTTAGCCAATAAGTTAGTTATTCAAACAATTTTGATATTGCTATTTCCGTATTTTGTACCTAAGGATATCGTGAATGCGCTAAGGTGATATAGAGGTTGTGGCATTACTCAATTGGCACTTAATACTAAAGCCAGCGCCGGAAAAACGGCCATATTGTACTTACAAAACAACATGAGGCAAAATGTATCGAACCATGCGTTCTTCAGTTTTCCGCTTTCATTTCCGTACCGACGTAATGTTGTTTCTGGTGCCGACCAATGGAAAATTGTTCAATTATAGTAAGGCATTTGCATTTTACTAAAGTTCTTGATGATAATAATGATCTTATTCATCATTTTCACTTAATCACATTGCCGAATCTCGTTTCAGAATGAGAAGGGTTAGGCAATAGTCCACAACGCGGGCCACCTATGGATTGGCACATCACATACATTTGAGCCTCTCAACACAACTGCCTCGTTGGTCTATTGGTTAGCATGTCCGACTGCGGCCGACGAGGTCCTGGGTTCGAGTCCCGGGTCGGGCCATAATAAAGTATTGAGTTTTTCTGACTACAAATTCTCAGTACTAGCCCGGAGTTAGGAAGTTGGCGGTGTTTCACCCCCGTGCCTCGGAGAGCACGTTAAGCCGTCGGTCCCGGTTATTATTACTAACATGATAATAGTCGTTAAAGCCCGCCAACCCGCATTGGAGCAGCGTGGTGGGTCTAAGCTCTAATTCCCTCACTCTCAAGAGAGTGGAGGCCTGTGCCCAATGGGACGTTAATTGGCTGTAGTGGTGGTGGTGGGGGATACTTTTGAGAATATCATGAAGAACTCTTGCCTGAGAGTTCTTCACAACACACAAAGAAACCTGTTCAGGTTTCCTCACGATGTTTTCCTTCACCGTTATATACCTAAGCATAGTGATCTCTTAAAAGTTAGATGTGCGTGCCCGGGGATCGAGCCCCCGACCACCCGAATAGGAAGCCGGGCATCCAAACCATTAGGCTATCTCCACTTTTTATAATACTACCACAGAATAGGTAATAGTACAGAAACTACGTACTGTTACTAAGTTTATGATAAAGACCCAGTTTAGTGTTAACAAGCACGTAAATGTAAAATGGAATAAAAGGTGGGATACGCGGTGGTGCAGCGGATACAAATCGGATCAATTTGTTACGTGTCCCGCCATTATCGTGGAAGAATCAAATCCCTTACCCAGAATCGTTAACGTAAGTTAGGTAGAACATTTGCAGTGGCCCAAGACAACGAAACGAATTTCTTTTTCACTACAGTAATGTTTGCAGATTATTAACATTCCGTACCCCTTAAGTACTTACCCCTCCGCTGTCCGTCCGTCCGTCCGTGACACTTCAATATTATTTATTCAAATAAACTTTTTAAAGTGCTTTCGTCAAGTGAATCTTCCGCTGGTTCGGAATGCCATTCCTACCGCGAAGAGCCAGCAAGAAACTCGGTGGTTGCTCTAATTTCTTTAAATTACAGTCATTATAAGGATACACGAGTCCCAAGCATGCTTATCGTTTAACAGCACATTTTAAGGAGCATACTTTGAATGTCCGTCTTTCAGTGAGCTGTATCTTTTGAACTGAAATAGTGTTGAAATTTTCACATGTGAATTTCTATGGCCGCTGTAACAATAAATGATAAAAATGAAAACAAAGAGGGGTCTCCATACAAGAAACGTTATTTTTAGCGCCTCTTTAGTTTCTTTAGCGAAAGTATTTAAAATTAAGTACCTACGTACATAATAGAAGTGTGAAATCTTGTGTGAGTAATGCTTGCACTTGACCGGTTATTTAAAATTTCTACTGATTTTCACCTAATAACCAGAAAATTGCTTAACAAAAACTGTAATCAATTTTACTTTGTATAATCATACTTATATTACAAATGCGAAAGTCAGTTTATTTGTTGGTTTGTCCTTCAATCACGCTGCAACGGAGCAACGGATTGACGTGATTTTTGGCATGGGTATAGTTGAGGACCTGGAGAGTGACATAGGCTACTTTTTACCCCGGAAAATTGAGGAGTTCCCGGACCACGCGGACGAAGTCGCGGGCATCAGCTAGTAATTAAAATAATTCAATAAAAAGGCGTGGCCTGAATTTTCAGTCTTGTTCTGAAGTTGTAACGAATGGACGAACCATACCAAGGAAAGCAATCAGTTATCGGAACACGTAATCAGTCAAGGGTATGAAGCAGCTGCTGAAAGCGAATCAACTCGTCAGCAGCATCTGCAGACGGCATTTTATCCTGTTTTAAAGGAATATTCTTAAATTTACTAAATCATACTAATATTATAAATGCGAAAGTGTGTTTGTTTGTTGGTTTATTGGTTTGTTGGTTTGTCCTTCAATCACGCCGCAACGGAGCAACGGATTGATTTGATTTTAGGTATGGGTATAGTTGAGGACCTGGAGAGTGACATAGGCTTATTCCAGTCTATAATCTATCTCTGTGCCAAAATTCATCCAGATCCGTTCAGCCGTTCTGGCGTGATTGAGTAACAAACATCTTATCCATGCATTCATGCATCCAAAATTTTCGCATTTATAATATAAAAAAATATATTAGTATTAGTATAGATAGTATAGATTAGTATAGATCTGTAGATAAAAGTGAAAATACACATTTCTTACCCAGAAATAGAGCTTTACGATACTCGTTAGAGGCTTGTTTGGATGATTTATACCTAGTCTCAGAGGCACCTTCCTTCCTTTTGATTAATTACTTTGCTCGTGAGAAAACTATCGCCCCGTATTCGCCAAGTCATGTGTAGGTACATTGTTCTCGGATGTACGATAAGGGCACATTATCTTAGGTTTTGAATAGACTACTTAAACCTCTTCCAAGCTCTGTGAGGCGTGCGATCGCAATGACTGGCATTATCAAACGTGTACCTGTGGAAAATACATTGGGTAATCAGAAAAGTAGCCTACGAGAGAATAAGATAAATATAACTTGTATTCTATCTCATTTTCTCGCAGTCTAAATCCTATTGTGAATATGTTGGTCTCTTTTTCGTTTCATCCAATTTAAAAAATCACGATTCTAAAGAAAATATTCTTGTAGAAAATACATTGGGTAATCAGAGAAGTAGCCTACGAGAGAATGAGATAAATATGCTTAACTTGTATTCCATATCATTCTCTCGCAGGCTAAATACTATTTATGAATATGTTTGTCTCTTTTTGGTGTAGCTTTTTCGTTTCGTAAAATTTTCAATTCGTAAAATTTTCAAATCACAGCGATTCTAAAGAAGTTCACTTCAAAATGATGAAACGAATCGACATTATAAAACCAAACTAACCTAACCTATCGTATTGAAATTTTCAACGTGTTCAGAGACGTCGTTACTCGTTATACTTGACAGCCTCCCGCTCGGTTCTTGAGCAAAATAAAATTGTATTACAAATAACGTGGTGTGGAACCGCAGCAATACTGCAGTTGTCACAATGAACTAAAGGAAATAAGTGAATATCTGAATTTTACCAGCCTTGACGCCATCCAGTACAACCTTTGTAAGTATACCTAGGAATTCAGTTAGGACGAAAACGCATTATAGACAGGACAGGACAAAATTTCCGCGAGAAAGTTTCGTGGGACGTTTTGTCGTGTTGCGTTAGACTGTGCAGCTTCATATAAAAGTGCGCGCGCGGACTTAGGGGGGTTTCCACCCGGGGGTGCGCAACTGTGCCGTCTCCTTACGAAGATTGGCAATCATTTGGGCAATTTCAAATTTAGATACCGCTGCTCTAAACAAGGACCTTGTGCTCTTCCCGAACCACTGGCGCGAGTTTTAAAGTCACGATATCCTTCTGCGGCCCGGCCTTCTCCTGCCAGCCACTTTTCCTTGCGTAATCAGTGAAGGAGTTCATGTTTCCTGGTGTTCCGCATCACGTGTCTAAAATATTCCAGCTTCCTTTTTTTTGGACGCGAATGCCTCTGTACTTTTCCGCATGTGTTTTCTAAGCTACGGATGTGACTAAATCCACCAACAAGTAGGAGCGTTTGATGGAACATCTAGCGATCCAAGCTATACCTATTAGCGCAAATTAAGCGCTAAACAAATTGTAGGTTTGACACACATGAGTAGCTTTGTAACGTACAACTTTGGTAGAAACGCTCTCTTATTTTCCGGAAGTGTTTTAACCCCCGACGCAAAAAGAGAGGGGTGTAATAAGTTTATATCTGCTTGTGTATCAGTGGTATTAGTTTTTGGTATTAGAATGGAATAACTCTCTGTCTGTGGTATCGTAGAGCGCAAACGGATGGACCGATTATCGTTTAGTTTTTTTTGTGTCATAGATAATTTTATCCCGAGTGTTTCAAGAAAATGTGTTCAGCCGATTGAAGATCATCAGCTCTTTAATAGTTGATGAGGGGATCTGACTCGAAATTTGGTACCGTATTACTTCAATGATATTGAAAGAACATGGCAAGGTAACCAAGACTTTAAATATGACATGCTTGTGTATCTGTCTGTGGTATCATAGCTCCCAGACGGATGAACCGATTTTCGATTAGTTTTTTTTGTGTCATAGATAATTTTATCCCGAGTGTTCTTAGCCATGTTTCATGAAAACTTAAAAATAATTTATACTTGTATATTTTTATTTCCGTAGTGTGCTTTTGCTCTAAGCTCTTTGTCCCTGTTCAGTTCACCCTATTTGTTATTTTTAATTAATTTTATTCGTTTTGTTCTTGAAAAAAATACTTGGGTATTCAAATTGAAGAATTGTATTCATTTTAATTAAACATAAATGAAGACAATATTGGCAGACATAAAAAACTACTACCAATTATTTACCAGATAAGTGATGATAATATTAAAGGTAAGTAATGATTTGATTACTTACCTTTAATATTATCATCACTTATCGGCCCATGCCCATCATTATTTGACCATGCAAAAAATCAGCTCGATCCGTTGCTCTGTTGCAGCGTTATTAAAGGACAAACCATCAAACAAACACACTTTCGCATTTATAATATTAGTATATTACTTATTAGATAGCAATATAGACGAATAAATACCAATAATAATTATGATACCCTTTTCCTGAAGTTATAGTAACCAAAGAACAATTTGTTTACATAGTACATTATTACATACTACCCATACAAACATTTTACATTACCTATTAGTAAGTGCCTCTGAGGTAAGACCGTAAGGAGATTTCCCTTGAGAGCTGAAAATAAACCGCCTTGATATCCCGAAAAACAATTTAATATTGTTCTAGGTAAATTCAATTTTTGTTATTCGTCTTTAAAAATATTAAAAATCTACAATCTTCTTTTTCTCTAGTTACCTGTTTTATCATACTAATATTATAAATGCGAAAGTGTGTTTGTTCGTTGGTTTATTGGTTTGTTGGTTTGTCCTTCAATCACGCCGCAACGGAGCAACGGATCGACCTGATTTTTGGCATGGGTATAGTTGAGGACCTGGAGAGTGACATGAGGTACTTTTTATCCTGGAAAATTAAGGATTTCCCGCTGAAATCAAAAAAACTTTAACTACGCGGACGACGTCGAACTTTTGACGTGTAAGTAAAACGTGTAAGTTGCTTATAAATAAATATTATCTTATTTTATCTTACAAATATTTTAGATATCGTAGCATAAATCAAGTATATGAGCTATAATATGTCTGCGTGAAAGCAGCCTCTCAAGAAAATTGCTATTTCAATATGCGCTAAATAAATTCTATACGATCTTGGGTATAGGCACTTAAAAAATATTGTATTGCAAATTTCCTAGCACTTCCAAGCATACTTGTACAGCCATGTAGGCATTTACTGTGTGAAATTAAACTATAACAGTACAATAAAGAAGATATCTATAGCACAATCTTGAAATTCTCCATTCCAATAATTGAAATCAATTTGCCGTAAGTATCAAAAAAATGTAGCTTGATAATTTTTTTATGTTAAATGTCAATGTTTTGATTATTTTTTCACCACGGATTAATTTTGTCAAAAAACATCCGAATTTGTTTTTTTGGTATTGAGAAAATCTCGAAAATACATACGGAATGCAGATTTTCTTTTTTTGAATTCGAACTAGCGAGGGCCCGCTGATTCACTCCCGAATAAAGTGATGCACAGTATCCTCGTAAATTATCATCTTATATTATTATGTTGTTGTAATGGATAAGCTATTTTATTTCAAAGCTTCATCAAAATCCGTTCAGTATAGGCCGTACGTGAAAGAGTAAAAAATATCCACCCAACATTCGCACTATTATTCGGTATTAGTAAAATGAAATTTTTCATTTAATAAAAGAGTTATTTCTGATTTAATAACAATGTAATCCGCACGTAAACCGATTAATTTTAATCAATTTTTTATTTTGTTGTCCGTGGAAAATTTAGAAGTTTCGTGTTTGTATAAATTTGTATATACCTACTCGTAGCTCCAATTATTATTGTAGGTAAGTCGGGACTCGGGACATAACTTCAAAGCATCATTAAAAATAAACGCTCCGCTGGATTCAACTTTAGTGTTAAAAGTTATTGTTACCCAACCAATATTGTTTTACTGTGACCTAATTAAAATTATATGCCCGCAATTCTGCCACAGAACTTACTACTTAGTTTTGGAAGAACTATAGAACTTTAGAATAATGTTGTTAGTTCTGAAAATCTTGTATACGTCATAGCGCGGTTTAAGCTTTCTCTTTGCGGCTTAATTTCTAAGAGCCATGTAGGAGTAGTTTTTATTACATAGTTTTAGGTAAAAATCCTGATTATACACGTTTCTTCATTTTAAATCAGCAGCCGAAATCCCTATTAGGGTTCCGTACCTAAAAAGGAAAAAAACGGAACCCTTATAGGATCACTTCGTTGTCCGTCCGTCTGTGTGTCAAGACCCTTTTTCTCAGGAACGCATGGAGGTATCAAAATGAAATTCATATCAAATACTCAGGTCTACGGTCCCTTGGAGCTGTGAAAAAATTAAACTTCAAAGCCAACGCAATCAAAAGATACAGCCGTTTATGCTGCAAATTTTCGAATTTTCTTGCACTCGCAAGCGAATCTAAACCTACAGGGTACTTCCCGTGAACTCAGAATCTTGATACTTGGTACGAAGCAACGTCTTATAGCACAGATATAGGAAGAATTGCGAAAAGCATAAATTTTTAGTTACATCATATAATAAAAATATTTTTATGCAAATTTTCGACACTCGCAAGGGAATCAAAACCTACAGGGTACTTCCCGTGAACTCAGAATCTTGAAACTTGGTACGAAGCAACGTCTTATAGCACAGATATAGGAAGAATTGCGAAAAGCATAAATTTTTAGTTACATCATATAATAAAAATATTTTTATGCAAATTTTCGACACTCGCAAGGGAATCAAAACCTACAGGGTACTTCCCGTGAACTCAGAATCTTGAAACTTGGTACGAAGCAACGTCTTATAGCACAGATATAGGAAGAATTGCGAAAAGCATAAATTTTTAGTTACATCATATAATAAAAATATTTTTATGCTAATTTTCGACACTCGCAAGGGAATCAAAACCTACAGGGTACTTCCCGTGAACTCAGAATCTTGAAACTTGGTATGAAGCAACGTCTTATAGCACAAATATAGGAAGAATTACGAAAAACATAAATTTCTAGTTACATCATATAATAAAAATATTTTTAATAATTTTGAACTTACTATCCCTTTCCTCATGAACGCGTAGAGGTATTATATTGAAATTCATATCAAATACTCAGGTCTATAATACCTTTAAGCTGTAACGAACTACTGTCCCTTGGAGCTGTGAAAAAATCAAACTTCTGAGCCAACGCAATCAAAAGATACAGCCGTTTATGCTGCAAATTTTCGACACTCGCAAGGGAATCAAAACCTACAGGGTACTTCCCGTGAACTCGGAATCTTGAAATTTGATACGAAACAATGCATAGCATAGATAAAGGAAAAATTGCGAAAAGCATAAATTTTTAGTTACCTACATCATATAATAAAAATATTTTTAATAATTTTAAACTTACTAGTTACTACCCCTTTCCGCATGAACGCGTAGAGGTATTAAATTGAAATTAAAATAGATAAGTGGAATAAAAATACCATAACTTTTACTTATATACCTACAGGCTTGTACGGAACCCTCGATGCACGAGTCCGACTCGCACTTGGCCGGTTTTTTTTTAAATGACGGTCTTTCATGCCTAATTTATCCCCCTCAAATTTCAAAATTCGAATGGTTTTTATTCAAATAGACATTTACAAGTACTTTTGAATCGTCGAGTGAATCTACCACTGGTTCGGAATACCATTCCTACCGAGAAGAACCAGCAAGAAACTCCTCAGGGGAAGAATTCTCAAAATTCCTTTGTTAGCTTGCTAAAGAACATAAGTACTGTAAAATTGACAAGTTCTAAATAGGTTTGGGGTGTGCATTGATTTAAGATCAGTCAATTATTCAGTTAGTTAGGACAAGCCAATTTTAATAACGCGCAGGAGCTTAAGTTTACCTAACGTGCTATTTAAAAGGCTGAGTATCCAGGTATCTCCTCTTATTACACGAGATTGCTTCAGAAGTGATTGGATCCAGAGTAAGGCCGATTGGATTCGCTGACTATGCAATTTTCTCTTTCATTATATTAATGAATACCCTTACTTTCTTGGATCGAACCCACCTCTGGGCTCTGGGCTAATAGAAAACTATTTCGTGTTAATACTGAGATCTAATGACCGAGCGAAGCGAAGGTCTCTGAGTGTAAGATCTATAGAGCGAACTTTGACTTTGCTTACACTTAAGACATGGTTAAAACGAGACAGATTTATGTTACTCACATAAGTCCATCTCATTTTAACTCAGAGTAAAGTCTGAACCAAGTCAAAGTACGCTCTGTAGATCTCAGCATGAGTCTACTTGGGCGAATTGGCACTTGTCCGTCTGTTCGTCCGTCTGTATCAGAGCTTTATAACTTCTGAATTAATAAATGTAATTACTTGAAACTCTCAAATGTCACGTAAATCGATGGTATAAAAACGGAAATTTCATAAAAAGTTATAACAATCTATAATTTAGAGAGGCGCTCATAAAAGCAAATGGGAAGTTTTTTTTTTTTTGCTTTACCAAGGCCTGTTTGGTATCCTGGAATGATTTGGGGGGGGGGGGCCATATTAATTAAATATTAATAATAATTAATTAATATGGCTACCAAAGTAAGCAACTCTGGTAGCCCCCCAAATCATCAGTTTCTTACACCAACTGTCGCGGGTGTTATCTCAAAATCTACTTTACATCAAAAGCTGTAACTTACGTATAATTTCAGGCATATCATTTAGTTTAACGTTAAATACTAATATTGGTCAAATAACAAGCAGAAATGAAATTAACACAATTTTTCCTCTGGCCAATCAATTTTGTTCAGTCAAGGCCAATCTTTACAATTGTGTTCATCAGCATTTTCATAAGTTATAAATTTCTAACTAGTTATTTGACGTATAAACGTTTAGCTTGCTTATAATTGTTTTCTCCCTAATATCCAGCGATAAGGGAAGGTGGCTCATGTATTATTTAAATCGTTCAATGATTGGGAACGGTGCGGCTTAGAGCTTTCCCTACGATGCGCGGCGGAAGGGTCCTGATACGTATCCGGCTTTATTGATATCATTAAGCAAGATCGTGCCACGATTTGTGAGGTGCCCAATATATCAACACGTCAAACACTTCTAAACATATATACTTACTTACAACGTACAGTATTATCATACTTAATATTATAAATGCAAAAGTGCATTTTTTTGTTGGTTTGTCCTTCAATCACGCCGCAACAGAGCAACGGATCGACGTGATTTTTGGCATGGGTATAGTTGAGGATCTGGAGAGTGATATAAGCTTTTTATCCCGGAAAATTAAGTTCGCGCGGGAATTGAAAAAACTTAAACCACGCGTACGAAGTCGCGGGCATCAGCTAGTAATATTAAATATCTTTTGATTAAAATAATTTAAGGCCCGATATACAATCAGGCGGCAACCAACTGTAGGTATAAAACTCGCCACACTACAGCATATATCTGTACGCATATTATATAGCACTACGCTCTACGCTCGATTTTACAGCCAACTAACCAATTTTGTTACTTGAAATATTTGATTATTATTTATTTACTACATTACATACCTAATATCTATGCCTCCGCGCCACATTATTACAGTAAATACTAGCGGACGCGCCCCTGCTTCGCTCGGGTGAAATTTTTAAAAATTCCTTGGGGGTGAAATATCAAAAAATCCTGTAACACGTGTTTCTTTATATTTAATCGAAAGCCCAAATACCAATTTTCATGAATGTAAACCGAAAAATAAAGAACTTTCATACAAACTTTCCTCCTATATTTCACCACTTTGCGGGTCGAATTTTCAAAAATGGTAACACACGTACTTCTTCATATTTAACCGAAAGCCCAAATGCCAAGTTTCATGGCTACCTAAAACTTGAAAAATGAAGGACTTTCATACAAGCTTTCAACCACTATTTTACCCCTTTGGGGGTGGAATTCCCAAAAACAGTACACACACGTACACACGTACCCACTACAGCCCATTAACGTCCCACTGCTGGGCACAGGCCTCCACTCTCATAGGAGAGAGGGAATTAGAGCTTTGACCCACCACGCTGCTCCAATGTGGGTTGGCGGGCTTTAACGACTATTATCATGTTAGTCATAATAACCGGGACCGACGGCTTAACGTGCTCTCCGAGGCACGGGGGTGAAACACCGCCAACTTCCTAATTCCGGGCTAGTGCTGAGAATTTCTAGTCAGAAAACCCCAACACTTATTATGGCCCGACCCGGTACTCGAACCCGGGACCTCGTCAGCCGCAGTCAAACATGCTAACCACTAGACCAACGAGGCAGTCATGTACACACACGTACTTCTTTATTTTTTACCAAAAGCTCAAACCCCAAGTTTCATGGATATAACTTGAAAGATGACGGACTTTCATACAAACTTTCACCCCTATTTCAACCCCTTAGGGGTGGAATTTTGAAAAATCCTTCCGTAGTGAGCGCCTACATCATAGAAGGAACCTACTGTCAAAATTTCAAGTTTCTAACCCCAGCGGTTTAGGCTGTGCGTTGATAGCCAGTCAGGACAAACGATATTTTTATATATATAGAATACATAGAAAAAAGATTGACATCCTACCTACTTACTAATATAGATAGATTAGGTATGTATGCGCCCGATCATTCACAAACGCTAGGTACAGTGTTCTTCTATGTACCTATAGTACGCGCGCGAGTTGAATGCAGAGCTAATATTGTACGGTGACACACGATGCATTCAACTCGCGCGCATACTATAGGTACATAGAAGAACACTGTACCTAGCGTTTGTGAATGATCGGGCGTGTCATACATGTCAAATGTAAAACTAAATGGTACGGAACCCTTCGTGTCCAACTCACACATGACAGGTTTTCATTGTGGTGTATTTTTTTTTTTTGGTGTATTTTTATGTGGTTTACCTACAATGAAAGTGTAATTTCATTCATTCTCATTCATACGATTCATGTGATACCTACTGCCCGCTGACAGACAGACGGACAGAGAGCGCAGGCTTAGTAATAGGGTCCCGGTGGCACACTCTGGGTACGGTACCCTAAAAAAGAATAATCTTAAAATATAAAAATAGAAAAGTCCGCCGGAGTGACCGCGGCACGGCCAGGGTTGCCAAATTTGGTTTTGAAATCTACCGAACAAGGACGAGACCGTTGATAGGAACCAACACAACTGATAATAATTATTTTACACAATACTAGCAGATGCCCGCGACTTCGTCCGCGTGAAATAAGTTTTTTAAATTCCCACGGGAACTCCCAAATTTTTCGGGTTAATATATAGCCTATGACACTCACAAACTTTACCTCTTTATAATATAAGTATAGATTTATTTTATAAAATTACACATATTATGGCAGTAGGCATTAAAAGTTACAGGTGTGCATAATTTAGGCTTCACCATGTCTACGCTTGATTTGAAATCAAAAATCACAAATGACTGACCTTAGCTCACGTTTCGACACGATTCGAAAGAAAGAAATGGAAAACGTCACGATCTGCGCGTGTACGAACCAGCAACGTCACTTATTATATTGCGGCAAATCTTATACTTCATTATGTATGAAACTGAATAAACCGAACCACTCATACTTCGGCATTTTTGTTATACTTGCTAAAATACCGAACACCTGGCAACCCTGGGCGCACCACTGGCGACGACGCGCTAAGTAGGTAAGTTGGTAACTTAGCGCGTCGCTGCCAGCGTCGCCGAATCAGAGATCCCGCCCCGCGCCCCCGCGCCCCCGTGGCTCTCGTACACAATTCATATTTGCATTTTTCGATACAGTCCATTAGTAAATAATCAAAGCTGTCTCTAGGCATCCATACTAATATTATAAATGCGAAAGTGTGTCTGTCTGTCTGCCACGCTTTCACGGCCCATCTACTCAACCGATTTTGATGAAATTTCGTAAAAGGTTAGGTTGTATGTATAGGTGTAAGGACATAAGCTAGGTACCTACTTTTTACCCTGGAAAATTAAAGAGTTCCTGCGGTAATCAAAAAACCGTAATCCACGTGGACGAAATCGCGGGCATCATCTAGTACGGAAATAATTGAAAAACTTATCCGGGTCACACACAGTTTTTCACATAAAATTGTATAATACACGCCATCTAAATACCTGTTTCTTTTAGGAAAACCTAAAACCGTTTACCTATACCTACTTCTTTTTTGCGTTTCAAATATTATATAATAAACTAGATGATGCCCGCGACTTCGTCCGCGTGGTTTAAGTTTTTTGTTATTCCCGAGGGAACTACTTAATTTTCCGGGATAAAAAGTAGATTATGTCACTCTCCAGGTCTTCAACTATACCCATGCCAAAAATCACGTCGATCCGTTGCGCCGTTGAAGCGTGATTGAAGGACAAACCAACAAACCAACTGACTTTCGCATTTATAATATTAGTATGATTTTATTTATCATCATGTGACGTGATTTTTGGCATGGGTATAGTCGAAGACCTGGAGAGTGACATAATCTACTTTTTATCCCGGAAAATTAAGTAGTTCCCTCGGGAATAACAAAAAACTTAAACCACGCGGACGAAGTCGCGGGCATCAGCTAGTATGCTATAAAAGTTCTTATCTGTATGAAATAGAGCTGAAATTTTAAGAAACGGTCGAACGAAAACGTTTCTTACGAAAAGCATTCCACGCGGACAAAGTCACGGGCATTAGCTAGCGAGATACAAATAGTAATAATGATAACATGTGTATGTGTGAGTTTAGCAATACTTGTTCCCACAGAAAATTATCTTTTATGTGTTCGCCTTCTATATTCTTCCTTTTGCGCGTTGGCCGCAACCTATACCTAGTAGGTAACTATAGTAACATAATCATACTAATAAAATAAATGCGAGTGTTTTTGTTTTTTGGTTTGTTGATTTGTTGGTTTGTCTTTCAATCACGCCGCAACGGAGCAAGGGATCGACGTGATTTTTGGTATTGGTATAGTTGAGGACCTGGAGAGTGACATAGGCTACGTTTTATCCCGGAAAATTAAGGAGTTCCTGCGGGAATCAAAAAAGCTAAAACCACGCGGACGAACTTGCCGGCATTAGCTAGTCTTACTAATCAAATAATATAATAATATAATAATATAATATATAATAATAATCAAATAAATATTATAAATGCGAAAGTTTGGATGTATGGATGGATGTTTGTTAATCACGCCCGAACGGCTGAACGGATCTGGATGAAACTTGTCACAGAGATAGATTATAGTCTGGAATAACACATAGGCTACTTTTTATCCCGGAAAACTAAGGAGTTCCCGCGGGAACCAAAAAACCTCAATCCACGCGGACGAAGTCGCGGGCATCAGCTAGTAATAATATTATAATTACTATGAATGTGAAAGGAATTTTTCAAGAATTTAACTTGAAGAGTTCAACCGATTTAGCTGATATTTGAAATATGAACACATGACCAACTTCACGGGTGAACTCATGGTGGAGAACTCCTCAAATACTCATCGTAACTCCTTCGTGTTTGAGCTCATTGGATTTGTCTTATCGTGTAGGTACTAAAGACCAAGAATGTACATGGCGTCCAGGGTATCATGATGGAATCGGGAGGTCGTCACAGGACCTCTTCAAATACTCATCTTAACTCCTTCGTGTTTGGGCTCATTGGATTTGTCTTGCCAAGTAGGTACTAAAGACCTAGAAAGTAGTTGGTGTCCAGGGTCTCATGATGGAATGGGGAGTTGGTCAGAGAAACTCGGTTGATTAAGTACTTTGGTTCAGAAATATTTATGAAACATTTCGTGAACCTCGATCTTTTACGAAAACTGGTTTAGAAATCTCGTAGAAATCGGTATACCTACCTACTTGCTTTGAAAAAAGAAAAAACTCGTCGAATTCAGGATCTCCTACTTTTTTGAAGTCGGTCAAAAATAGTTGTTAAATTGTATATAGCTTTTCCAAATAAATTTTGGTGTTGTAATTACTTTTATTTCGGTTCCAAATAAAAATATCAATTTTTTCCATCCGCAGTATACAAACACTGCACTCGCAAAATCGTAATAAAAATTTTGACAAAAAGTGATACACCCGTCCGTTCACGAGCGCGTTTCAGCGCAAACTGAGGCGAAAAATCAAGTTCTCGGATATTTTCCTTAGAACAAGTATGAAAAAAATATGGTGGGACGCATAAATGACTACGTACTTCACTTGGACGCACAATGTGGCATAGTTTAGATAGAGGACTATATATGCCATCATTTTTTTATAAATTACTAATTAAAATATGCAGCGGATACATAATTAATGAGGGTTTCTAAACAGACACCATTTTTCGTCATTTTAAGCGATTCTTGCGTTCGATATTACGTATTTATGCAGAAAATTTGTATGGAGTGTGCATTTTTTATATGGTCAAACGAACGCTGAATACATGACCTTTAATTTGATACCATGATATCCCCACAGCTAGAATTCCTATTTCTTTAAAGTGTACCTGGAAAAGTATGAAATTTGTATAAGGCGCCTTAAAGGAATCAATAATTTCTGAATTTTCTCTGTTCGTGCCTGGTAAGGGGCTTCGGCCGTGGCTAGTTACCACCCTACCGGAAAACGTAGACGTTTAGTGTTCCGGTACGATGCCATGGAGAAACCTATTTAATATACCTAACTGCCATGCCCCCGACAAGTAAGCCCGCTACCATCTTACACAGCTTATCATCACTTACCATCTTGTGTGATTGCAGTCAAGGGCTAACTTGTAGCAGCGTTAGGCGTTTTTTCAAGCTATTACGCCTTTTACTGTAACGAGAGTAGTTATTTTTTCATTTAATTTCATATATTTATTTGTGAATACAGTAGGTACAAAAAAACCGGCCAAGTGCGAGTCGGACTCGCGCACCGAGGTTTCCGTACTCAAGAAGTAGGTATAATTACCTTTGTTAATGAACCGCAAAACTAACTGTGTTTGTAAAGGTTTACTGTTAATATCAAAAAATTACGTTTGTTGTATGGGAGCCCCCCTTTAATATTTACTTTATTGATATTTAATTATTTATTTTGAAAGGTAATATACAAGTTAATATTCTGTGAAAATTTTAACCGTCTACCTGTTACCGTTTTTAATATTGAGCAAAAAAATACGAAAAAAACACGTTTATTGTATGGGGACCCCCCTTAATATATATATTTTTTTAATTTTTAGTATTTGTTGTTATAGCGGCAACGGAAATACATCATTTGTGAAAATTTCAGCTTTCTAGCTATCACGGTCTATGAGATACAGCCTGGAGACAGACAGACAGACAGACAGACAGACAGACAGCGGAGTCTTAGTAATAGGGTCCCGTTTTAACCCTTTGGGTACGGAACCCTAAAAAGGTGTACAATTATACAAGTTTCATGTATCCTACCACAGTGTGACGTACAAATAATATGTGTAACATGCTTTAACATAATACAATGTTAAAATTAAGTATTTATAATAAAGAACTTTCACAAACAGACTACAGCTTATTCAACAATACAATAGTAGTTATTCAATAATATAATATTATAATTGTAATCATACAATAATAGTTATTTCTGCAGTAGGTATCTATATCATTGAGAGGATCGCGGTCGGGCGTGTCTCAAGGCATTCGTTAAGTCGACTGACGGAATTCGCATCTTCCTAATTAATGTCAATTGCTGAATACGTAGATTTCAGGTGTCCCATTAGGTACACCTACTATCTTACCCTCTCTACGAAGTGTACTTCATTTCTTAGTGTTAATATTAATTACATAGTGGCAGGAATTCCTTAATATTATATGATATTTAATGTGTTGCGCTAAGATCTCTTCACATACCACTCGACCAAAGGTATGATTTGATTTCGTATGATTTAATGATTGATAAAAGAGGTTCGAGACCAAAAGGTAATTTTTCACTCTGAGGCACGAAGGAACAAAGAATATATGTACCTATTATATATATCAAACTATACCATTACCAACAACTTAAATTTGAAATCATATAAATTGCACTCATTTTGGAATTTCTACTTTCTATATGTCACCGTGAGATCATAATAACCGTTTGATTATAATATACCTCGCAAGATTGTGAACCGAACATACGGCTTACAACTTAACGCATTATTTTTCGGTAGATTATAATCCATCGAAGTGAAACTGTTATATCACAATCTGCCGCGCGTTAAATTGTCAGCTGTCCGAAGGCCGTCCCTGATTGGTC
The DNA here is from genome assembly GCA_963932025.1 of Erebia epiphron. Lineage (NCBI taxonomy): Eukaryota > Metazoa > Arthropoda > Insecta > Lepidoptera > Nymphalidae > Erebia > Erebia epiphron. Next base: position 12,886,860 of record OZ009956.1, on the reverse strand, counting down.
GGTGTTGATAGATAGGCTCAATATCTGACATTGTAAATTGTATCAAATGAGATCACATATGTTCACGCGCATAAAGAATATTAAAACACGCAAAATTTCTGTAATTTAAGGCTATGTTCAGTGACGAATACTAACTTATCTATCATTCAAACTGCACTTCTTTGGTTAATCATAGAGTCATTTTACTTCCACAACAATTTTATGTAACGAATTCTAAAGCTGTGAGTTATTTTCAACAAGAAATCAATTTACAATCACCAAAACACTGTTTGTTTACATTCAACAACAAATGAATTATCAAACAAATATGGCGACGCATGGCATATGCTGTTCAACCAATCAGCGCGCTAGGTGTGTTCCGTCGCACGGTATTTCACAATTTGACGGTTTTACTTCGATGGATTATAATCTACCGAAAAATAATGCGTTAAATTGTAATCAGTATGTTCAGTTCACAATCTTTCGATAGTTCACAATCTTGCGAGGTATATTATAATCAAACGGTTTTTACGATCTTACGGTGACATAATATATACTGCAATCAACACATGGTGATTATTAAAGCTATGAATTTATTTATCTCTGTATGAAAATTTCTACATGGTGGTCTACGGGATGTAATGTAACCTACCTCTATACGAAATTTCATCAACATCGGTTGAAAAGATGGGCCGTTAGAGCGTAAGTTCATTGCCTTGCATATGATCTCTATGCTTGCACTTTATTCTTCACACTGCACCCCTGTATTCTTAAATCATTGATATTCGACGTCAGTGTCTATAAAACACTTCACGAGCATCAACATAAATCCAAAGATCCCTGAGTAAGTGTTTCGTGCTTCAGAGGCCCTGCAAATGATTTATTACCTTATTTATTGTGATATCAATGACTTATAGAACATAGAGCAGACTTAGGGCATTAGGGAAGCTTCCTCACAAAAATTATAGGAAATGGGACTATATTTTTTTTTACTTGTTAATGCGATAAGAGTGATATAAACGCTAACTTACAAACCCAACGACCAATTATTTATAAATTAGAATTTTGGTAATTATGTGGAAACCGATAAACTGACTAGCATAAAATATTAAGATTCAAAAATCTTTAGAACGACCAAAGTTTCCCAATACTTTTATTATTTAAAAGGCTACCAGAAAATTGCTTTAGTTTCTAGCGCTATCGCTCCTTTATAATATCTCTAAAATGTCTTACGGGAAGAGCATGAAGCTACATTTTTGTGGCAGTAAACTTCCTTTATGCTTGTCCATTACAAACCGGCAAAAGTTATTTATGTTAGTCGACATTTAGACCGATGAAACCTCGAAGCGAAATTTTCCCCATAGCTCTACTTATATTCCATTGTTTTACACCAATATAGTATTTTATTCATATTTTTTTGTTACTAAATTTTTATTTCATCAAAATAAAACGTTATCATTCAAAATAATTTGTATAGCCCCACCAACTTATCTGGCCCGATGCCTATTTAGATTTTGTTTTTATTTTATCCATACCAATATTATAAATGCGAAAGTGTGTCTGTTTGTCTGTCCGTATGTCTGTCTGTCTGTCTGCTACGCTTTCACGGCCCAACTACTCAACCGATTTTGATGAAAATTGGTTCAGAGATAGTTTACTTCCCGGGGAAGGATATAGGCTACTGTTGAAAATTGAAGAGTTCCCGCGGGAATCAAAAAAACAGCAATCCACGCGGACGAAGTCGCGGGCATCATCTAGTTTAAAATATTTACTAACGACGCTATCACCGGGTTAGTTAAGTTTGTGGAAATATGAGTTATGTACTTCGTTTTGTAATGTATAAAAATATAAATAGATAAAAAGAAAGTTCATCGCTAAGATTTAAAGACATACCTACCTAAAGGAGAATTTATTCGCTCATTTTTAGGGTTCCGTACCAAAATGGTAAAATGGAACCCTTATGGTGCGACTTTCTCCGTCTGTCTGTCCGTCTATCCGTCTGTCCGTCTGTCCGTCCGTCACACTCGATTATTTCAGTAACTACCGAAGCTATCGACATGAAATTTGGAATAGTTGTGTATATTAGTGGCCCAAAGTCACTGGAATAAAAAAAAAATTGGAAATTATTTTTGTTCTTATTTAAAAAGGGGGAAAAATCTAAGGGTTGAAATTTAAAAGTGAGATAACTATACTGTGTGGGGTATCATATGAAAGGGTTTACTTTGTACATTCTAAAACAGATTTTTAATTATTTTTAGTTATGATAGTTTTTGATTTATCGGGGAAAATGTCTTAAAAAATACCGTTCCCCCCCCCCTTATCTCCGGAGTTTACCAATCGAAAAATTTGAAATAATTATGGTCAATAGGAATTTACGTATATTTTACAGGAAAATTATAGCCAATGCTCTAACTAGCATAGTTTTTTGGATATTAACAATAAACCTCTACAAACAAAGTTAGTCTTGCGGTTCATTAACAAAGGTAATTATTTATTAATAATGGTACGGAACCCTGCGTGCGCGAGTCCGACTCGCACTTGCCCGGTTTTTTTTAATTATTTAAACCCCAAATGGGACTCACCTGGAAATCAACTCTGTATTTTACAATTAAGATTAAATGAAATAAGCTTTCCCCGCAACAATTCCATATCGATTTCATGGAAAAAGCAATTAAGTAAGTTAATGAAAGATCTCCATATATATTACCTTGCATAAGAACAACGTTTAATTTGAATTAGTTGTAACCTGTACCTACCTAGTGTAATTAGCTAAGAGTTTCAATCTATCTTCTTCTTCGACTCAGGTATTAAAAGCGTTTAACCCCTGTTATGCATATTTTTATTATTTAGGACGATTAATTGAAAATATTTACAAAATGTTACAATAATATTAACTTTGGAATCAAAAATTTTGTCTAGACAGAGTTTGGATATTCTAAAACAAAAATAAATCTTCAGAATTCATGATTATACTAACAAAAACGGTACCACATTTTATAACTCAATATCTATAATATTTTTACTAGTTTTGTAAATACATTTTGGGAAAAACCTCTGTATATAGGCACTTGAAATCTATACTTGCAGAATCATCGTTAACAACATTAAACTTCAGGTTTTATTTTAACAACGCAACTTTTGTAGAGCTCTATGGCATACAAAAATTAAATCAAAATGCACAAGATATTGCCTTTGTTCAGTTTTTTATATACACAATATCAAGCTATAGCTAGCCTATTTCTTTCTATGCTGGGATTATACCCGATACGAGCATACCCAGCTTTTCTCGTTTTTCATAAGTTTTCGTGATAGTGGGAGTCGACACCGTGTCATGTCGTATATTATGAACTAGCTGTTGCCCGCGACTTCGTCTGCGTCAATTTCGGCTATTATGATCGCAGCGTAATATTATATAGCCTAAGGCCTTCCTCGATAAATGGACTATTCAACACAAAAATAATTTTTCGAACCAGTAGTTACTGAGATTAGCGCGTTCAAACAAACAAACTCTTCAGCTTTATAATATTAGTAAGTATAGATTTCGCATAAGCGTGATTTATTATGGCTTTTATAAATATTGGCTTTCTATAAAATCTGAAATACTATTTTTAGGGTTCCGAACCTCAAAAGGAAAAAAACAGAACCCTTATGGGATCACATCGTTGTCCGTCCGTCAGTGTGTCAAGACCCTTTTTCTCAGGAACGCATGGAGGTATCAACCTGAAATTCATATCAAATACTCAGGTCTACTGTCCCTTAGAGCTGTGAAAAAATCAAACTTCAAAGCCAACGCAATCAAAAGATACAGCCGTTTATGCTGCAAATTTTCGAATTTTCTTGCACTCGTAAGGGAATCAAAACCTACAGGGTACTTCCCGTGAACTCAGAATCTTGAAACTTGGTACGAAGCAACGTCTTATAGCACAGATATAGGAAGAATTGCGAAAAACATAAATTTTTAGTTATATCATATAATAAAAATATTTTTATGCAAATTTTCGACACTCGCAAGGGAATCAAAACCTACAGGGTACTTCCCGTGAACTCAGAATCTTGAAACTTGGTATGAAGCAACGTCTTATAGCATAAATATAGGAAGAATTATGAAAAACATAAATTTTTTGTTGCATCATATAATAAAAATATTTTTAATAATTTTAAACTTACTATCCCTTTCCGCATGAACGCGTAGAGGTTTTTAAATTGAAATTAAAATAGGTAAGTGGAATAAAAATACCATAACTTTTACTTATATACCTACTGGTTTGTACGGAACCCTCAGAGCGCGAGTCCGACTCGCACTTGGCCGGTTTTTTTTACTTTCAATAATATATTTCAGAGGAGTTCGCAAGAGGCAAATCAACGATTTTAAGCGTAGATGTTTTTGCTTTCCCATACGTGATGACGAAATTTTTTTCGTTCCACTAGAAGTTAGCCCTCGAATTCGATCGACCCGTGATCTAACTTTGCAACGTTCCCGTGACGGCGCTTGCGGGTAATTAGTTTTGTTTAAGATCGTCGGCATTTTACTGCCACTTGAATTGTTAATGCAAAAACTGGACGCTCGCGTCGTCGCTTGGTACAGAAAACAGGTAAAGTGCATAATAAGGCTGTGTTATATAAATTATTTTGTGGTAAATAATAAATTCAAAACACACCTGAGTTACTCATCAAAAGACTTTATTAGATATGACTATACTCGTTTCATACAACGAAGAACAATCCTTAATGTTTTTTGTTCCAGTCAATCGAAAATTACAGGCGACAAACATAAAATTAATGTTTAACTACAATATTATTGCATACCATTAGATTTATACTTTCCTCTACAAGATTTTTACTACAAGTAAGTATGTATAGATGTAATTAATAGGCTTCTTAAAAGTCAGGACTGTCTATTTACTGAGACTCTACTTAGATACCAATCTCACCACAAGAAAAATGGTTAAAGGGGTGGTGTGTTGCTTCATAGTTTAGATTAACCTTTGTATCCTTAATTGTACCCCCTTAAGTTTATTAATTATCTATGTAACTTTTGACGCGACCCTTAAAGTTGCAACTGTTACAAATTTTGTGTAAACCCTAAAGCCACTTTAATGTACAGAAATTGCAAAAGCACCGCTGTCTGGTAATCTATTTTGTATAAAATCGTCGGTGCTCGCTGCCACTTGAATTAGCGGAAGCGGTTCTTCAGGACTTGAAAGTGGTTAAGAAAAATATTATGACGTAATTTTAATTTCATATTTTTATCCAACCCATAGCGCCGAGGTAAAAAGAATGAGATTAAAAAAGTTTGCGCATTTAAAGCACGCTTTTAGTTTTCGACTGTAATTATGAAAATGATTTTCCAAATGTTCTTTTTATGTTAAATTTATACAATATGACACTGGGTTCTTTTATTATTTTTAAAAAAGAATGTCTGGATTATCTTTTATGTGAACAAGGAACAAGTAGGTATTTCTCGTACGTACCTGTTCTAGTATTATATTATTGAATTTGACGTAAATTCAGCGAAATATATCCATCAATAAATATTCAATAAACGTCAAGATTCGTGTGGAATTTGTAGTTTACCACAAAATATATTTTTTTTTACCTTTTTTTAAAAGTCTTATGGTAGCGTTTTTGAATAGCTACTAATAGCTAGTGTATATAAGTATATTATGTAGTTTGCTATAAGATTATAATAGAAGTTGATGAAATAAGAAATACAATAAAATACTCAAAGGAATTTATATTTTCGTCGTTTTTAGGGAAAAGAGAGACTCTGACAACAAACGTATTGTATTTTACTGTATTTAAAAGGGACTCGAGGGGGTTACATGATTGTAGAGTCTTAAGGGGTGAAGAAGCCTCTCTCTTGATTGAAACGAGTTCTTACGAAATCCTATAAAAGTTTAGTGTCAACGAAAATTGGAACAGCTGAGAATCCATACTTAATATTATAAATGCGAAAGGGTGTCTGTCTGTCTGTCTATCTGTCTGTCTGTCTGCTACGCTTTCACGGCCCATCTGTTCAACCGATTTTGCTGAAATTTGGCACAGGGATAGTTTGTAACCCGGGGAAAGACATAGGATACTTTTTATCCCGAAAAATTCAAGAGTTCCCGCGGGAATAAAGAAATATATCTGTGCAACCGATTTTGATGAAATTTGGTACAGGGACAGGTCGTATCCCGGAAAAAGACGTAAGCCTCTTTTTACCCCGGAAAATTCGAGAATTTCCGCGGGAATCGGAAAACTTTAATTCACGCGGACGAAGTCGCACGGGCATCATCTAGTACTCAAATATTTATTTAATTTGTGACACTCAAAGGGCTGCGCAATATCAAGTGGTTGGCGAATATTCGCGAAGCAAAATGAGTTTTACTTTTTTATCCAACATTTTCCATTAGGTACATATTTTGCTCGATTACATCTTCGGCGTACCTTTTCGTCATAATAATAAGTACGGCTTCAGGTGGGTGTTTCTCCACTCTAGAAGTATTAAAGGATCTTATTAACATCAATCAAGATTTTAAGCTTAATAAGAGTAGGATATTACTGCAGTAATATAGGCGCACAAATTACCTTCTCTTGCAAGAGGTTATTTTGGTTTTACTGCTCAAAATTATAATAGACTAGCTGATGCCCGCGACTCCGTCCGCGTGGTTTAAGTTTTTTTGATCCCGTGGGAACTCCTTAATTTTCCGGGATAAAAAGTAGCCTACGTCACTCTCCAGGTCCTCAACTATAAAATCACGTCGATCCGTTGCTCCGTTGCGGCGTGATTGAAGGACAAACCAACAAACAAACTGACTTTCGCATTTATAATATTGGTATGATATCCCCCATCCTATGCTTCAGGCAGTTTTAAGATTTTTGCATCGATTGGCTACAACAAGCTAAACAAGCTTAAACAACAACAAACAGCAACTTTAAATTTTTTAGCTTTAACAAGTTTAAATCATACTTAATATTATAAATGCGAAAGTCACTTTGTTTGTTGGTTTGTTGGTTTGTTGGTTTGTTGGTTTGTTGGTTTGTCCTTCAATCACGCCGCAACGGAGCAACGGATTGACGTGATTTTTGGCATGGATATAGTTGAGGACCTGGAGAGTGACATAGGCTACTTTTTATCTCGGAAAATTAAGGAGTTCCCGCGGGAATAACAAAAACTTAAACATAAACCACGTGAACGAAGTCGCGGGCATCAGCTAGTATATTCATACATGACATATCATGAGATTATCTTCTTCTTCTTGCTTCGTTCCCTCCATTTTGAGGATCGTGACACCCCTTCGATAACACTTTTTTGACGATGTTCTTCCTTTTCTCTCTGTATTCCTGTTCGGTGTGTTAACTGCTTCCTTAATTTGGTCTGACCAACGTCTCTGTCTACGTCCGCGGGGCCTCTTTCCTCCGATTTTACCAGTGACCATAAGTTTTTCGATTGCACTGGCACTCTTTCGTGCAATGTGGCCGAAGTATCTTACTAGTACTTATATTGAAATTAAAAGAAAAATACACCTAAATGATAGTAACATTATTAAGCCAACGACTATAAGATAATGAAGTCTCGTCGTGAAGCACATCATTTGCAAAATTACTATAATACATAAAGGTATTTTATACCTACCTTTTTCCTGTTAAGGTTGGTGCAGCCGAGCTGAATGAGCTGTTACCGTAGCAACGGCCCTTTGTTGCTTTTATGATTTTGTGTTAAAGGTGATAGGTCATAGAATTTCTCGCAGTTCTTCCCATTTCAATCAGGGCATTTGAAACTTCAAAATGCATCTGCCTTTTTGACGGGGAGACCTACCTATTATAATTTATACCTATGAGTTTTCTGTTAAATATCCAAGAGCTTACTTATAATAGATAAAAATCGGCCAAGTGCGAGTCGGACTCGCGCACCGAGGGTTCCGTACTCAAGAAGTAGGTATAATTACCTTTGTTAATGAACCGCAAAACTAACTTTGTTTGTAGAGGTTTACTGTTAATATCAAAAAATTACGTTTGTTGTATGGGAGCCCCCCTTTAATATTTACTTTATTGATATTTAATTATTTATTTCGAAAGGTAATATACAAGTTAATATTCTGTGAAAATTTGAACCGTCTACCTGTTACCGTTTTTAATATTGAGCAAAAAAATACGAAAAAAACACGTTTATTGTATGGGGACCCCCCTTAATATATATTTTTTTTTAATTTTTAGTATTTGTTGTTATAGCGGCAACGGAAATACATCATTTGTGAAAATTTCAGCTTTCTAGCTATCACGGTCTATGAGATACAGCCTGGAGACAGACAGACAGACAGACAGACAGACAGACAGACAGACAGACAGACAGACAGACAGACAGACAGCGGAGTCTTAGTAATAGGGTCCCGTTTTTACCCTTTGGGTACGGAACCCTAAAAAAACTAACAATAATCTGATTGGTCTGTTGAATACATCTCTGCTCCGCTACTTCAAGTCAAGTTTTTATAAAACTACTTATATATTTTTATTGAACAAGTATAAATTACAAATTAAAAAAAACCCCGAGAAAAAAGCTGATGACCTTCAGACGGATGAACAGATTTTACATGAACCATGGCTAAGAACACTCGGGATAAAATTATCTATGACACAAAAAATACTAAACGAAAATCGGTTCATCCGTTTGGGAGCTACGATACCACAGACAGATACACAGATACACAAACAGACACGTTAAACTTATAACACCCCTCTCTTTTTGCGTCGGGGGTTAAAAATCACAATAAAGAGGTCAACATTATTGAAGTTAAAGTACTGTCAGTAGCTCTACTTACAGTAGGTAGTTTAAACCTTTCTTACGGAATTTAAACTTCAATTTTGAGCTCTTTATTCCCTGCGAAGCTTCATTAAGGGTGTATTAATTTCACGTTCTTTCACTGCCTTTGTTCTCTGGCTGAGCATTGCAATCGCCCATAATAACTGGACTCTCACTAGTCAGGTTGTATACAAAGTCTTCGAGTCGTAATGGACGCAAAAGGAGCACGTAACGCCTTTTGACAGTATGACATGACGTCAGCCGCATCGGGCGCTGATAATACCCACAAAGGTTGGAACTGGCGTGACTGAACACGCATTCTTGGTCACTTCATGCTTGCTGTTCTAACTTCAAATCTCTCTCGCGGTTTTCTCAACGCTGAACGAAAAACATGTAAGCTGTTGCGCTTGGGCTGTAAATTAAAATAAAACAGGATAAAAAACACAAAAACTACAGCAAAGGGCTTGTCCAAGATTGGGCCTTGAACATGAACCAAGATGATTTTAATACACGTGAATAGAGATCCTAAAATATGGCCTAAAGAATAATTTACACATTTTTAAAGGGCTCCATTTTGGAGAAAAATATAATTTTATTTTGTGGCTTTTTTAGATCTTTGCCTGAATCTTATCAACAGTTAAAAAAAACTTGATTGTCTTTGTCACGCATGTCATAGAATGATTGTCAAATGTCAATGTCAGTTTTTTATGACATTAAAGTGACAGTAACAGGTGCCAGATTTGATAGATCTATACATCTAGGGTGCGTTCCACTAAGCGTTCACAACGATCACGCTCACGACCGCAGTTTTTCCCGTTCTTCTTGCGTTACTGTCGTAAACTCAACTGGTATGGATTATATTAGAGCGTTTTGAGCGAGGAGGTAAATAATACAAACGGCGAGTTAGTAAAAAGAAAGCAAAAGATTTAAGAGGTTAGGTTATAATCTGTATAAGCCTTGAAAATAAACTAAAATAATTATTGTTTAAATCGATTTAGTATATTGAAAAAAATTATAATTTAATTTTTTCAATAAGAATTCTAACTTAAAGAAGGCTAACTTAATTTTCATTTCTAAAGTTAGTTTATATTATTGGCAATCAAGGAAAAATGTATGTACATATATGTTAATTATAAACTACAATTAATTTTTCTAAACTTGTTTTACATTTACCTGTGGAGGCACGTTGAGCATCAGCTGCAGAAACATTCACTTCTACTAAAATATCTCTTTCCGCATGAAATAACGTAAGTTTCACGGTCGCCATCTTTGATGCTTTGAGTTTTGAAAATGGCGCTAATTTTCTCAACGATCACGACGACCTTTTTAGATGGGGTGTCGCGAGCTTCGCGTGAGCGTAAGTCATGACGTCACAAGTGACGTTTTCGCCGCGACCACAACGACCGCGGTCGTTATGTGGAACGACTAAAGGAGCATTTTGATCGTTGTGGGCGCTTAGTGGAACGCACTGTAGAAAATGTTTTAGTGTTGCCATCCATCGAAAAATATTTTCTACAAACGATATTAAACCGGGTTTTCTAAAATTATTATTTAAATGGAGTTTAATGTTATATTTTTTTCTCTTTCTCGTGATGGCAGTTTGGTTCTTTGGTTCATTAACACTCAGAATAAAAAACCACCCTCTATACTGAACTGGGACATGTCATTTCTTTGGTTTTTTTTAATTTTTCGGATTGAGTAGGTATGCTGCGTAGACCCTATTGGTCGCTACAGCGTCATCGGGGGGTTGGGCCAAGCGCTAGGCATCGCCGAGAATATTATTATCTGTGAGCCCTAAGGCTCGAAGATTATCGAGGGGTAACGTCTTTCTAAAGCTGTGTCCTGTGAGCAAAGAATATACTACTCTCTACCTGTGAGGCTCGGGCCTTGACTTACGATGACGTTTGGTCGGTTAGACTAGGGATATAGTTTTAGATAGATAATATATAATTACTGTAATCAAATACTATGACTACACACACATAACGAGAAAGCAAAAACGGGCATCTATTTTCTAACATGGAACCTGGAACTTGAGCTTGGAAATAAAGCAAAAAAATATATTTTCCAGTAGAGGAATGAAAAATGTTGCAACAAGACGGTTAATGTCGTGGCGGGGAGAGCGCCTTCGCCGCTTTGTGCCTCGGATAAGCTGTCGCGGCATTTTAAAATTTCTTGCCCACTCTTTCTTTCTTACCACGGGCATCATATATTTTGCTGTGACATCAACTTAATTCTTAAGTTATAAATTATTGCCAAGTTTGTTTTCTTACCATAATAAACCGTAATAGTTCTCTTGGCATTATAGATTTAAATCTCGCCTCGTATTTCGTAGTGGAATGATTAATTTCACTAGCAGATTAATATTTGTCTGTTGGTTTATAACAACAAGATCTCTCTTTTTTTTGGAATTGGGAGAGAAAAATCTCTCCCAATTTATTTTTCGTTTATTTTCTCCATTGAATATACAATATGATGAAGTAAGAATGAATTATTCTTAATTAATATTGCAATTTTTTTTCTTCATTAATTGATATTTTCTTTTGTATGTTATGTTAATGCCAAAATGTGCCAGGTTGCATTGAAATCTGTCCATCAATTTCAGCATGATTCCGTAAGTAACAGACAGGCAGATAAAAATTAAAAAAAAAGGTTTTGGAATATGTATTGATCAAGGTGAAATTGCAAGGCTAACTTGGAGTACTTTATTCACTACAATTAATCTACTTACAACAAAAATTTACGATTGCCCTCATACAAAAATTCTACATAAATGATTGCTCTCAAGCATTGATGTAGAATTTTAGACTCTATTCTATTTCAATGATCGCAAGTAATTAATTATTATTTATATGGCGTGCATTTGTGAGCTTATAAATATTAACAGGAGCTTCCGGCACTTAACTCAAGAGTTTAAAGTCTCGACGATCTTATACAAAATCCATTACCCACAAACGTTGTTAAGATTTTCGCATACTAATGTAGCGCTAGTTTGTTTTAGACTTCAAAATAGTTATAAACTCATTATCGCTCATCGAGAAAATCTAACTTTGCAGTAGGTTATTAAAATGTATTTTATTAATATCGATCAAATTTTTCGCATCTCATGGATACGAGTCTGGCAGGATCATCTTTACGAAATAATGTGGAGAAATTATAGTACCTACAGTGTTATTGTTGTTGTTATGTACCAAATAATAATATTACAAAACTGTGCTATTAGTACTTAGTTCTATAGTTTTAGTTCCACTTTTTCTTTGTCTCAGCATGTTGCCCCCATTTAGTCTCCTTTCCCTACTAAATCAATTAAACAGGTTCCAAGACGACATCCATCTCAACCTTCTACTGTATGAATGAATGAATGAATGAATGAATAGAGTTTTATTTAATTCCATACAAAGTTCAGTAGTAGTTAATTACACATCATTAATAATAAAATTAGAATTTAAAAAAAATAATTATGATTAGTAAAAGTTGTAAAGTGTCCTATAATGTTAAATAGAATTTGTGTTTGTATTTTGTATGGACCCCTTTCGGGTAAAAGCCTCCTTCTACTGTAGCCCACAATAAAATAAAAAACCGGCCAAGTCCGAGTCGGACTCGCGCACCGAGGGTTCCGTACAAACCTGTAGTAAGTTTTAAATTAAATGTTTTTTTTAAATATTTGAGTTGATTGAATGAAAGGTAAATTGCGGTTTACGATTTATGACGTATTAAAAAAAACTACTTACTAGATCTCGTTCAAACCAATTTTCGGTGGAAGTTTGCATGGTAATGTACATCATATATTTTTTTTAGTTTTATCATTCTCTTATTTTAGAAGTTACGGGGGGGGACACACATTTTACCACTTTGGAAGTGTCTCTCGCGCAAACTATTCAGTTTAGAAAAAGATGATACTATACAAACCTCAATATCATTTTTGAAGACCTATCCATAGATACTCCACACCTATGGGTTAGATGAAAAAAAAATTTTTGAGTGTCAGTTCTAAGTATGGGGAACCCCCAAAATTTATTGTTTTTTTTCTATTTTTGTAAAAAATCTTAATGCGGTTCACAGAATACATCTACTTACCAAGTTTCAACAGTATAGTTCTTATGGTTTCGGAAAAAAGTGGCTGTGACATACGGACGGACAGACAGACAGACAGACAGACAGACAGACAGACAGACAGACAGACAGACAGACAGACAGACATGACGAATCTATAAGGGTTCCGTTTTTGCCAAATTTGGCTACGGAGCCCTAAAAAGGTAATAAAATTAAGAATGCTCCTACGATGAGTACGAGCATGCCAAGTCTGAGAAAGTCCCCCTAAGCCTCTAAATTCACAGCAGCGCCACAGATTTCATTCAATCTCAGGAAATGTTTGCCATTAGGAAAATGCGTCACCGCCGAGCGTCGCCCGGGGCTTGGTCTTGAGGCGACCCCGAATCATTGAACAATTTGAATAATACATGAAACCCTTGCTACCGGCCTATACACAGACATGACAAGATTCAGCTTCGGTTCCAGTACTACGGAGACTGGAATAAGAGAAAAAAACATGTAACAAACCCGAAAATAAATAAAGAACGAAAAATTTGCGGCGATAGCCTAGTGGTTTAGACGCCCGGCTGCCTAATGGGGTGGTTGGGAGCTCGATTTCCCGGCATGCATTTCTGGCTTTTCGGATTACTTTTTCCTTTTACTCTAGCGGTGCAGGAAAACACTGTGAGGAAACCTGCATGCCCGAGAGTTCTTCGTAATGTTCGCAAAGGTGTGTGAAGCCTGCCAATCCACACTTGGCCAGCTTGGTGAACTACGGTCAAACCATTCTCATTCTGAGAGGAGGCTCGTGCAACTTCTTTGGAAAAATATCATACACTATGTTTAAAAAATGTTACTATTATAATGAATAATTATATCAGTTGGATGTTTTATTTTCTACCCTAATCATCTTAATGATACTTCTGGCGTTCATAATTTTCATAATTCATAATTTTTATTTTGCCAAATTGTGGGTAACAACAGTTGTTATCTTATAATTCTAAGTCCCGTTCACAATTTACTGCTAGTGGCAGTGTGCAAAAATATAGGTACATGTACAGCCTTAAATGAAGTTATATTTTTTAACTCAATTATTTATAATATATATCCAACCTAATTCCTTTGAGTCCAACAATTTAAAATGTGTCAATATATGTATGTTGAAATAAATCATTTTCATCTTTTTCATTTTCAATGTCAATTTTTATTATTAAATAAATTAGAAAAATTTGATTAATAAATTATGTAAGAGTAAATGTCAGAATTATGTCAAGTCAAATATTAAGTAAATTAATAATTCGTACATCAGCTATGACACCTTTTAAATTTACATAATTAGTTATTTAAAATTTTACAGTTTATCCAGTTAAACAATCATTAAGGTATTCACCAACACTATAGTAACTCTTCCTACTTAGAATGTCAAAAATTACTCTTTTAAACCTTATCAGTGGCAGATCCTTATGGCTATTAGGTAGTTTATTGAACAAAGCCACAGCCATACAATGTGAATTCTTTGCGTATAGGGCCAGCCTTCTTGGTGGCACCCAGAGTCTATTTTGTGGCCTACCTCTTCTGTTTGGACACTTTTCACTCAGTGTGGGGAACAGGTTGGGATGTTTTTTTACGAAAAGCAATGCTTCATATATATAAAGACTTGGCAGTGGCAAAATTTTATTTTTCCTAAACAGTGGTTTGCAGCTGTCTAAAGGTTCGGCCCGGAAAATAGACCTCATGCAAGCCTTTTGCTTAATAAACACCTTTATCGCATCTGTTGAGTTTCCCCACAAAACCAAGCCATAACGCATTATTGACGAAACATAACCGTGGTAAGCTAGTAAAGCAGTTTTTATATTTGAAACTAGTGTAAGTCTCTTTAGGACGTATATAAATCGATCTATTTTTTGGCACAGAAATTCAATGTGGGACTTCCAATTGCAATATTTATCTAGGGTTATTCCAAGAAAAGATATCGTTTCTGTTTCTTTTATGGTACACGAATCATATACGACGTTTAAATCGCTTGGATTAGATTTGTAGGTTTGAAATTGCATGTAGTGTGTTTTAGTCATATTTATACTAAGATTATTTTCATTTAACCAATTGATAACTGATATGAGCGATTCATTTACTTCTTTCTCAAGCGTTTGCTTATCTTTAGATTTGATAATTATCGTTGTATCATCGGCGTATAAGATACATTTATGGGTAATGACATTTGGAAGATCATTGATATAAAGTAGGAAAAGCAGAGGACCAAGGACGCTTCCTTGGGGCACTCCATATGGGTTTTGTGTATAAAATGTTGAACGATAGGAGTTTGTGTGGGCTCCTTGTGTTTTAGAAACTTCCACACATTGCTTACGTTCAAAAAGGTAGCTCGTTATCCATTCTAGTGCTTTGCCTCTTATTCCATATTTTTCTAATTTATCAAGTAATATTTTGTGACTTATTAAATCAAAAGCCTTGGTCATGTCAAGAAAAATTGAAACAACGCTATGACCAGTATCCATATTTTCTAATATGTATTTCATTAAACTAAAGCAAGCGAGAGTTGTGCTGCTTTGTTTTCTAAAACCAAATTGCTCCGTTTTTAGTATATTAAATGTTGTTAGAAAGCTGTAAATTTTGTCAAACATTATTTTTTCAAAAACTTTTGATAATATAGGGATAAGCGTTATTGGGCGATAGTTACTTTTTTCGTCTTTATTATTCTTTTTATGTAAGGGTTTCACTATTGACTTTTTCAAGTTTTCGGGATATATTCCATCCGTAAAAGATAAGTTAATAATATGACAAAGAGGTGACGCTAAATAATTTGCACATGATTTAATAATCTTAGTGTTAAGTTCATCATATCCCGTTGAGTTCGTGTCTTTCAGTTTAGCTATAACCTTATATACGTCATATGGACTCACTGGGGTAAGAAATAAGGAATGAATGTTCCAGGATAACGTGTTTACAATAGAGATTTTATTATTAATATCCCCATTGGAGTCACTTATATTTATAAAATATTTATTGAACTCTTCTGCGATCTCAATAGGGCTAGTCAAAGTTGAAGTTTCATTAATTTTTAATTCTTTTATTTCATTACATATATATTTTGCGTTTAAATTTGAATTAATGACGTCCCAAGATGCCTTGCATTTATTTTTAGAGTTTATTATGTAATTAGTATTCGATATGCTTTGAGATTTAGCTATACAAGTTTTTAGTAAGCGTGAATATTTCATATACTTTATTTTATTTAAACGCTTGTTTGAATGAGATAGTCTGTATTTTAAATATAATTTTCTTTTAACAATACATGATTTTTTAAGTCCCTTGGAAATCCATTTATTTTTAATATTTTTATTTTCAATTTTAACTACGATGATCGGGAAGCACAAATTGTAGAAAAGAATTAAATCACTATGAAAACTATTAAAAGCTTCATTTGTATTCGTCTGTGTCAGTACATTATCAAATGATAGTGCTGCCATGCATTCCTTAAATTTACGTTTATTACTTTGAGAAAAATCTCTTTTTTTCATAAATAATTTCGTTTGCTTTTTAACCGTATTTGCGTTGGTCGTTACCTCTGTACGAATCTGCATACAATAATATCATGGTCCATTTCTTCTTGTGATGATACCTACAGAAGCTAATGTGGTATAGAAACATATAAAAATAGAAATAGGTTGTATTTTTCCGTAGCGTCTATGGCCGTTCCATAGCGACAGTTTACCGCTTGGTTCTCTAAGCGAATCACGTAGCTTTGAGTGGACGACAACGTGCCCCCAGAATGTCTAAGAAGTCAGAGAAAAGCCTTCTTACTACGTGAATCACTCTGAAAGATCCAAGGACTTCTCCGTTAAGATCCAGGTGCCTGAAGTGAAATATAAACAAGCATGCCTACTATATATAGGCCATATGCCTACTACCTACATCTACGGATCAAACTATTGTTAGCATTATTACTATTTATCATTATATCTCATGAAACAGGGAGCATAATATCTATAAATTTGACTCGTTTCATGTCATTCGATTTAATCTGCGGATACGGACGCTATATTGAAAATAGTTATTGTTATTAATAAATACGAGTGTTTGAACGATGGTAATTCAGTCTCCTGCCGGCAGACTCAGCGATTATTGAATACTTTTGTGTTTAGATCGCATTTTAATTTAGAGCTTAACGATAGCAATCGTGGCCGGGTCAAATGAATATTATCTTTAAGTGTAGCCATCTTTGGTCAAATTACATTAAATCTCTCGTGGAACCTCTATACGTTTAACCATTTACTCGTGCAAGTTCCAAATGAGAGTACAAATATATAATAAAAGTGTCTCATAAATACCTACTTCTGGATTGTCTCTTACACTATAATGAGAAATCTTAAATTGAAATCAGTTCAATAATGCTTGCTACAAAGAAGGAATGCCTAGATCTAGTGTATGATAGAAACTATGTCGCTAGCATAGATTAATAATTTATAATACTGGTTTATATATTGTCTTTGGTCGCTAGAGAACTAAGTAAGTACTCAATAAGTAGCCATATTATCATTTTGTATTGAAAATTACTACAATCCTCGATATAGAATGTACTCACTAAATTATATTTCAATGAATTTAATCGGTACCATCACTGGATCAAGGCAGCGCAAGACCGCGTCTTGTGGAAGTCCCTACAAGTGATCTAGGTATGTCCAGTTGTGGGCATCTATCGTTTGACAAAATAGAAGAGAGTTACAATACTATTTACCTTTTTGTGTCTACTTATCTATCGAAACATTCTAACTATTTCCGATCATCTCTTGCGTGATGTGATTTCTTGAGATAAACCAATTTTTCATGCTATGCGGAACTTGGTACACGACACGAAAATACCACACGAGTGGAGATGTAAGGTGCAAAGCACTCGTTCCGTTAACCTGACGCTAAGGAATTCTATTTTTCATTTACTGTACAGTTTTCCTTTGAATGTACTTATCACAAATTCACTTTGTTTAGAACCGCTACTTCCGATTTTCTTTTCAAAAATTACTCTCTTAAGTCCGTACTAAATTGTTCACACACTCATCATCATCACTACAGCCTATTAACGTCCCACTGCTGGGCACAGGCCTCCACTCTCATAGGAGAGCGGGAATTAGAGCTTAGACCCACCACGCTGCTCCAATGCGGGTTGGCGGGCTTTAACGATTATTATCATGTTAGTGATAATAAGCGAGACCGACGGCTTAACGTGCTCTCCGAGGCACGGGGGTGAAACACCGCCAACTTCCAACTCCGGGCTGGCACTGAGAATTTCTTAATTGAAAAACCCAATACCTAACTTTTATGCCCGACCGGGAATCGAACCCAGGACCTCGTGATCCGCAGTCGACTATGCTAACCACTAGACCAACGAGGCAGTTGTTAAAAACTAAATTGTTAAAAGCGTGAATCTGTAAGTATTTCGTTTAATTTACATATTTGGTATAATCTTCTGTGTAAATAAGATCCAATATGTTACATATACGCGTTTAGGTAAATTGAATACTTCAAAAACCGTAATCAATTAGACATCTCGTAGTTATTTCGCCTTCAAGGTCGTAGTTTTGTCCAATACTTGCCTACTTTGTCAATCGCTCTTCGGTGTTAATGATTTTATTTTAGTTACTGCTGAAAACTTAGCAATTATTCTTGGAAGTACATACATATTGATCGGTACCATATAAGCTAATTTCTAAAAGGCAACGATCCCTCTCCTACCTACTATTGGAAATAATATTGCAAATAGCGGACAATTTTCAGGCTTCAACGGTCAACGTCACAGGTCAAACAAATTAGTACCTTAGTCAGATTTTTTCAGATGTTACGAACCATTTATCGGAGCCTCTTTCGGACCAACACGTAAAAACTGCACCTGCGTCCGTAGGCCAAATGTTGTCGTCGTCTGCTCATCCATTCAAATTTATTCACGAGTTAGGTGATTCTCCGACCAGCGGATCCCATCGCTTGACTTGAATCACGTTACCCATATATTAGAATTTTATAGCGGTCGTATATTTTTTTTTCGGCCAGACCAAAAGAAATTTGAATTCGCTTTACATATTTACTGAGCAAATATTAAATAGGCACGGTAAAAGTCAATGTTACAATTATAATACATTACAATGATTTAGTATTACATTTTATTAAAATTCACTGTATAAACTCATAAATTTCCCACGAGTATGACTTTGACTTTTTTAGAAAGTAACCATTTTTATAATTAAATTTTTACATAGGTTGTCGGTACATATCGTTTTTGTAATATGATTCAATTCATGTGTCGGATTTTTCAGCAAGTGACTGTTTCTGTACCCATAAAAAGTTGTGGATTGATGGTTTCAACCTCTCAGTACTGATGCTCGAGCGGTTCTTTGCGTCAGTCGTAAGGTTTTATTGAGATTGGAGACCGCGTCTGGGTAAACGGAGTATAGGGCACCCCCCAGCTAGGTGGAATGACGACATCCTGAGAGTGGCTGGCATCAAATGGATGCAAACAGCCAAGGATAGGCAACGTCACGTTGGCGCAATCTATAAAAAGGGGCCTATGTCCAACAGTGAATGCATACTAGCTGATGATGATGATAATGACATATCATCATATAAACTCGAAAAAAGTAAATTCCAAGATAAAAACTACTTAAACTAATATACATAAATAATTTAACTGACGGAGCACTCATTGGCTGCTGGAGATAGACCTCACTCACGATCACACACATTTATACACAAAAAAAAACACGCATACACACCTGCTAAGATGATGATAATGACATATTTTAACTCGAAAAAAGTAAATTCCGAGATAAAAACTACTTATACTAATATACATAAATAATTTAATTGACGGAGCACTCATTGGCTGCTGGAGATAGACCTCACTCACGATCACACACATTTGTACACAAAAAAAAAAAAAACACGCATACACACCTGCTACACGACCATCGTGAGTTGGCACCTTCTTTCAGAGCAAAACTCGCAGCAAAAAGGTCTCTGACACCTTGTCAGAGGATAATTTGAGTGCGAAACAAAAAAAAACTACAAGAAAACTAACATTAACTCGAAAGTTATCGAGCAAATTAGCAGTCTGTCATAAAAGCTGAATGTTGACACATTCTACTAGTTCACGCATTTTAAACAAGTAAATCCCAATATTAAAACTATTAGAAAAGTAACGTTAAGTCGAAGGTTTTCAAGCAAATCAGCAGTTATAGCCATCTGTCCTATCCGCTGAATGTTGACATATTCATGCAAATTTATTCACGAGCTGGATTACTCAGCATATCCTTCGCTCCATGACTGGTTGTACTATTCGACTTGTATCACTTGAACCATATGAAATATCAATTTGCTCACATATAGTCAGACTGACTTAATTTGTTCATTTGTAGAATTCATCAGCGAACAAGCAAATTTGGGGCTCAAACGCTCAACTCCCGTAAATACTTACCCCAATACAAGGATTAGGTAGGTGTTTGTGGTATTGTGTTCTGAACTCGGAATTTGTGGCCGATGGATATTTAATGCGATAACACGCTAGGGACTGGACATGACAAAACGACTGTCTGACTGCGCGAAACATTCACGTCTGATACAAGCGACATTTTAACAAATCCATGTTATGTTATCGCCAATCTGTATAATCCAATATTGTATAGGATACTAAGACATTCTAAAACATTCAGGCAATCTATAAAATATTATTTCCTACATACTAAACCCAGTCATTCTATACAAAACCGAATGTTTAACCGGCCAAGTATGGAATACGACTATAGAACCCTTACTTGTTTAGAAAGTTAGGCTATTCTTTACGATTGTACATATAATGGGTTAACAATATTGTATACAAATGTGAATCTGTCCCAAAACCGAATCAGCACACCCCAAGTCCACGTAGTCTTGTCTGCCCCACTCTTAGAGTGTTTTTGTAACGCCAGAAGCTCGTGAATGAGGTCCTGAATGAAGCGAAGGACCGCCGTCCAATTTACATCGCGTGAGAGACGCAGTGAACTAGTTAACTGACGTTAATACTTCAAAAGGACCAAAAAAAAATCAGGTGCTTCTGCACGAGCTACAATGGCTACACGTGCTCTCCGAAGCATGGAGGTAAAACATCTTCCTACCTCCGTGCTAGTCAAATTTTTACTATGAAAAGCCCCATCTAGTACCTACATCTTATCTTACTAATATTATAAATGCGAAAGTTTGGATGGATGTATGGATGTATGGATGTTTGTTACTCAATCACGCCCCAACGACTGAACGGATCTGGCTGAAATTTAATACAGAGATAGGTTATAGTCTGGAATAGCACATAGGCTACTTTTTATCCCGGAAAATTAAAGAGTTCCCGCGGGAACCAAAAAACCTCAAATGGATGTTTGTTACTCAATCACGCCAGAACGGCTGAACGAATCTGGATGAAATTTGGCACAGAGGTATATTATAGTCTGGACTAACACATAGGCTACTTTTTAATAATTTGAAAATTAAGGTGTTCCCGCGTGAACCTCAAAACCTCGATCCACGCGTACGAAGTCGCGGGCATCAGCTAGTAATATGATATATCGATGGAACTAGTACAAAAAACTCCTTGACTGAATACCTAAAAATTTATTGATGCCCCAGGAATCGTACCCATTATAAACCACAGTCGAATCTGCCAACCAATTGATCAATGAAACAATAATTAATTTAACATTGAGCACAAGTTAAATTAAAAGGTAATGAGGAAGTGTTGAGCTTGGACAAAAGCTCAGTCAGCGAGCCTCTAACTTTTCAAAGTTACGTGCGTTTTAAGCAATTAAATACCTACTTATCACGGTGTTTAACGGCGACGGACATAACATCGTGAGGAAACTTAGCGTTTTCCATAATATTCTTAAAGGTAAAAACCCTTCTCATTCTTAGACGATACCTGTGCTCAGCGATAGGTTGATGACGATGATGATGACAAATTATACCTACCTAACATATTATATTTTAGGAGAACAATAACTGAACTGTACAAGTATTACTTAGCAAATTGTAACGGACCGCTTTACAAACGTTACGTCGGAATATACTATAGTATTTCCGGACAATGCCTTGGAATGCGAACAAATAAGTATACATCTGCAATGAATACTTCAAATGAACACGGGATGCCGTGTGACAGGCAGTTCCACCGGTATTATCCCACACCTTGAAGCAATTTACCAGCATTACAGAGCCCCATTGAAAATCGTAATCAACTGCAAGACACCATATGGCCGCTGTGGCCGCCAACCATGTCCAAAGACATAAATGGGCAGGTTGTCGTCACAGATGGAATGCCATTGCGTCGGGGCAGCCTTGCCTCGCGGGGAGGCGGGAGGGCGACACTCCCGCGCAACCTGCGCCTCCGTCACACCTCGCACAGTGCCTCGCCTGCGCATGCCGAGCGACCATACGCGCGCGCGACGAAACTATATTATTTAAAAACTCTCGATTCCGATACAAGTAAAAGTGTAAACAGAACCAAGTGACACAAAAATTCTAGTGATGTTCGCTTAGACGTTAAATAATAAGGTAAACAGTGGATATATTTGCTATAACAGTTTTGCGACCACTTGGTCTGCAAGGGCATTTACAAGTCAGTACAATTCATAACAGTTATCTATCGAGTTATATTATACTATTTTGAGTGACAATACTGTGTTTATCACTCACATCTTCATGAATGGGATTGTAAGTACGAACCGCTCGTGCACATTGCTTGCATAATATATATAGAGCAGTGTATCAATAGAACCTTTGTAAAGTTAAGAGCCTTTTCGAGTAAAGGGTGACAAAGATAGTGAAGTGGCGAGTTACTTAATGACATCATCCTGTGATATGTTCACACTCCGCCCACATAGCACGTGTATTAAGGTTGCAATGATTGCGTGAAAAATATACTTAAGCTTTTTTTAATGAGCAATCGTGTTCTATTTTAGAAACAACTTTATCGTGCTGTGATAAAATGGTTTACAAGTTTTATTTTCTACAAGACTAAAATATACTTTAATAAAACTTTAGAAAGATATTGATCATAGGCAGCTTAGGCTAAACGCTCACACCTTTTATTTATATGTGCCCTCTAATAGTTTTCCAAAAGTAAAGATTATTCATGAAAAATGTAGAGCTGAAAAATCTAAAAACATCTGCAAACAAATCTAAGTCTTTTAGGTTTTTTTAGGGTTCCGTACCTCAAAAGGAAAAAACGGAACCCTTATAGGATCACTTTGTTGTCTGTCTGTCTGTCTGTCAAGACCCTTCTTCTCCGGAACACATGGAGGTATCAAGCTGAAATTTATATCGAATACTCAGGTCTACTGTCCCTTGGAGCTGTGAAAAAAACAAACTTCTAAGCTAACGCAGTCAAAAGATACAGCCGTTTATGCTGCAAATTTTCGACACTCGCAAGGGAATCAAAACCTACAGGGTACTTCTCGTGAACTCAGAATCTTGAAATTTGGTACGAAGCAACGTCTTATAGCACAGATAGAGGAAAAATTGCGAAAAGCATACATTTTTAGTTACATCATATAAAAAATATTTTTAATCTTACTAATGTTATGGATTTCATTTAGCAATAAAAATACCATACCTAACTTTTACTTATATACCTACAGGTTTGTACGGAACCCTGGGTGCGCGAGTCTGACTCGCACTTGGCCGGTTTTTTATATAAAACATTGCTACATAATGTGGTTGTTACTTACGAATTTGATATCGTCATTTATTATGGCATGGAAAAAATCTATAAGATACCTGCGATTTCAAAATCCTTTGGGAACTCATACATTTAGTAGCCTATGGCCGTTCCTGAGATGTAAACGATCTTCACATTTGTACCAATATTCGCTGAAATCTGTGAAACAGATGGGCCGAAATACCAGGGGTATTTCGGCCCAACTGTCAGGACTGACATCAGACTATTTTCTTCATAGTAGAAAATCTAAAAGTTCAACGAGATTTTTAAATAACCGGACAAAATCGCGAGCGTCATCTAGTAATGATATAAAAACAATTTCTCTTCCATAAAATAGACGTCAGTCTTTCGCCTTTAATAGTTTCGTTACCCGAAAACGGTGAACCTAACTCATCTACGACAAAGGACCCTAGAGATTGGAATGCCAATAAATAACTTCCTTTCAACCCGCCACTTTGGTTCAAAGATAAATGATACCAAAAGTGAGATTAAACGTTTTCCGATTAACAACTAGATTTAATATAATATAAAAAATTCTTTTTAAACAACCGACTTCAAACTCCCGCGCCAACTTTACAACAACAAGCACACGCTATACAAAGTACTTATTTTATTGTTGATATTTTAAAAACCGCTCGATCGATTTCGATAAAATTTATATGGGACCACTTGGGAAGTATGCCCTTTCAAATAAAAAAGAATAATCCAAATCGGTCCACCCAGTCAAAAGTTCTGAGGTAACAGTCGAATTGAGAACCTCCTCCTTTTTTTGAAGTCGGTTGAAAAATAAAAAAAACGCTTATCATAATTTGCTTGTGGGTAAGACGATCGAGTCTGTTGGGACTATATTATACTTTGAAAAAAAAAACAACCAATTGATTTTCCTTGCAATGAAAACAATATGTGATGCTATCATCACAGGTATTTTCCTTAAGTATCTTTAACTACCTGATCTATAAAACTATTTGAGTGTTTTATTGTTATAATGTGTTGTTGTTGCTATTTTTAAATTAAACTAGCCGATGCCCGCGACTTCGTACGCGTGGATTGAGGTTTTTTGGTTCCCGCGGCAACTCTTTTATTTCATTTTACGGGATTAAAAGTAGCCTATGTGCTATTCCAGACTATAATCTATCTCTGTGCCAAATTTCATCCAGATCCGTTCAGCCGTTGGGGCGTGATTGAGTAACAAACATCCATCCACACATCCATCCACACAAACTTTCGCATTTATAATATTTATATATATGATTGCTTGATTTGATTGATTTGATATTTGATCAATTGTAGTTATACAACTACAATTAAATTTTTAAAAACCATTTCGGCTAGCTGATTCGCCGCAGGGGCTTATCTCTAACTAGATGATGTCCGCAATTTCATTGGCGTGGATTTACGTCACTGAAAACTCTGGAATAAACTCTTTGATTTTCCAGAATAAAAAGTAGCCTATGTCACTCCTCAGGTTCTCAACTATACCCAAATAAATAAATAAATAAATATAAATAATCATTTATTTGCCAGAATGTTTGTACATAATGTTGGTGAAATAATTATAGCCTGTTCATAAACATCCAACTAACTTAATAGTGTGCAAATATTAGTAGGTAGGTAAATTAAAAAAAATATTAGGATTTAAGCTCAACAATATTAAACAATCCAAACGCAAAAAATCACGTCGATTCGTTGCTCTGTTACGGCGTGATTGAAGGACAAGCAGACAAACAACCACACTTTCGCATTTATAATATTAGGTAATGGAAAAGGGCTGTGACCCACGTTCTGGTTCCTACCTGGTTCAAAGGTTATCCAGCGCCATTCAGCGTGGCAATGCTGCAAGTTTGATGGGTAGCTTTGGTCCAGGGGCAACCAGGGGTGGTTTTTTTGATTAGGTTTTTATTTTTATCTTTTGTTAGTAGGTATATTTAAGGATTAGTTTAAAAATTTATTTTATAGTTTTTAAATTGAATTCTTACATTAAACAATAAAAAAATAGCAAATACAGCCAGCAAAAAAAAAATTAATTAATAAGCATGATTAAAATAGTAGTTAAAGTAAATTTAGACGAATTGTATTTAATAGAAACGAAGAAATACCGGTAAGTATAACTACCTCGCAGTTTATTACACTGACTGTAATATAATTATATTCATAGGTATACTTACCTACAAACATTAATAGTTTAATAACATGCATAAGATATATTTATCCGAAGTTGTGGCGGAAACTTTTTTATTAGTTTATGAACTAGTATCCATTGTTCTAAGTAACGCTTAATGATTTTGTACGAATTGTTGCACATGGGTTGTAATAGCGTAATAAGTCATTTATATGATGAATCATTATGGCCAAGAGATATGAGTTATGAATTATTCCTTAGGTGGGTATCTTTTATGTTTTGCCGCTAAGTTGTACCTACCTAACTGCATTTGTCATGATGTAGTCATTTCTGTTTATTTATATCTGGCTAAAATCGTTTGCCATCATTCGTGGACTAAGCTCAAGACATATTTTAGAATCAAATTATCAAAACATCAAAGAGACAATCATATTAAGAGTAACGACGAAAACAGTCCTTTTTGTCGAGAGACGCTCTTCTAAGATATTATTAGGCGCCTATACTCTTTAATCATCTATTTGTCTTGTTCTTTTAAAAATAATCTTCAATAGGTACTAAACATTATAGAAAACACCACAGAATCATACTAATATTATAAATGCGAAAGTGTGTTTGTTTGTTGGTTTGTTGGTTTGACCTTCAATCACGCCGCAACGGAGCAACGGATCGACGTGATTTTTGGCATGGTTATAGTTGAGAACATGGAGAGTGACATAGGCTACTTTTTATCCTGGAAAATTAAGGAGTTCCCGCGGAAATCAAAAAACTTAAACCACGCAGACGAAGTCGCGGGCATCAGCTAGTAGGTAATAAAAACACTCAAGATAGAGCAAATCTGAGTGGTTTTTATGTAAATTTGGAAGCACTTACCTACTAATGTAGATATTATTTTGAATGTATTTTTTTGTTAACGTCTACTCTAAACTGATGGGATTTCTGTTGGATTTGGTTGATATAATTTTTTATAGTCTCCTGTTTTGTGTCAATGCCATTACTATTTAAGTATGTTAACGTAACAATAATACGTTACTTATGAAAGTATGTTGACATGGATGGTTTCACACATATAGGCAGCGGAGCACAAATATCTACCGTCTTTACTATAAGGGCTGTCAACCGTTCAAGATTTTCCGGATTGTCCCGGTTCAGGGGAAAATATTAAGCCATCCCGCCAAAAACCCCTTGAGTGTCAGACGCTATTGTCCCTCGAAAACAATGTAACTGGATTAAATTATTTAATTCGGTTACAGCGGTTGGAAGGCCTAACATTTGAGTTGAAATTTATTTAGCCAATTTTATCAGTAAGAACATAAACATTCCATCTAAGGAAAATATCGTACCATTAAAATAAATAAGAAATTTATTTCCCCTAACACACATCCAACTCACGGATATCGAACAATAAATCCCGGAACTAACTTACCTATTTGGCGGTCTGGTCGCTAGGAAACATAAAGCCTATCTTACCTACAGTAAATAGATACAGCGATGGTTTCCAATAGGGATTTCATTTTCTTATTTCATCGTACTAATATTATAAATGCGATAGTGTGTTTGTTTGTTGGTCTGTCCTTCAATCACGCCGCAACAGAGCAACGGATCGACGTTATTTTTTGCATGAGGTGAGGACCTGGAATTTGAAACAGGCTACTTTTTATCAAAAAATTAAGAATTGAAAATTAAGAAGTTCTCTGAGGGGATTAAAAATCAATATCTGTATGATAATTATGATGATTTTAATCATTGAATTTCGTCGACTAATAAAAAGATTTCGAGAGAATACTTGTAGTTTGCGCACCATCCCGTTTGTATTCTCTTCTCCTGTCTCCAAAGGTTGTCTGGAAGAGATCGCCTTAGGCGATAAGACCGCCTTTGCATACTGTTTAGTCCTAGTTCGTAGTTTTAATGTCTTTTTTATTTCCGTTCTGTTGTGTGCAATAAAGATTTAAATAAATAAAGATGCTCTACGCTTACGATAGGTACATCTAAGCATAATATTATTAGCTCCAGGCTTTCAGGCAAAATACTGTATAGCTACACCGTTCTACCGTCTTTCAAGTATCTACCTTTGGAAGCCACGTTATACAATTACTTTAAGAAAATTGCAATCCTTGAACAGACTAGGTGAACATCTTCGCTTTATGATATTATAATCTTCGGACAATATTATAATATCAGTGATAAATTGTCAATTTGGTAGAGAACCGTATACAATTTGAATGCACACAGTGTAATGCCCACAGGTAATGCCAGTTGCCAAAGATCTTAGATACAATTGCATTTGGCGTCGATTTATGTATTTCTGTCGAAACACAGTTAAATCGATCTTCTCTTTTAAATATATTGCTAGCCTAACTTTCATAATACTCTCTTCGGAAAGGGATAGAACTAGATTTAGAGCTGTCGTTTTAGTTTCGTTTAAAGATTGTGATTTAGGTACCTAAAGAATTGGCCTCAAAAATTATTGCACTGTATAAAAAATATCGTATCGGAATCACCTGTAAAATCGTATTTTATCTATCAACGAATAACTTAAAACATATTACTATAGTTGGAACAATAAATTCTCATGCAAACAATGTAAGTATTTAGAATGCATGTACGCAAATGCCGTATTTTGTATGCGCGTGAGTAGATAATATAATTATTGGCATACGATATGCATGAAGCCACATCGCTTCCTTCCTGCCATTTTTGTTAAGAGTATTAAAATTATGGGTGAAATGAATGGAACTAACCCGACAGCATAAACTTGGTAAAGAAAAAGAAATCACAGAATAAGTTCAGGTTTGGTGGAATTATATTAGCATGGATATCAGATCAATAATTAATTTATGTCAATTATTTCTGTTTTCTGTCCTATACTTAAAAATATCAATGTACTTACTAGCTCAAAGTAATGAAATGCTGTGTCAAGAAAATTTTCTTTGCCGCGTACCAACAAATTTTTAGTAAAATTACTAAGTAAGCTTTAATAAATTACAACGTATCTTAGCTTTCGCAGAAAATAAATCTATAGATTTATTTCTCTATGTTAGAACATAGAGAAATCGGAAATAGCAGTAATATAAATTTTCAGTACAACAACGTACAACATAGCCTGAGAATAACTCGGAAGCTTTTCCCCATGGAATTCACCTTTCGTGAATTCGGCCCTCAGTACCTACTGCAGTCTGTAATTGGTATATTTTTTTCTACATCGTCGGCTCGTTTACAACAGGTTTCGGGGAACTGGAAAAATAAGTAATAAGGGTCAGCCAGGTACAGCGGTGGAAAAAGAACAATAGCCTCTTTCGCCTTAAGCCACCGATGACGCATTGATATTTTTAATGCTGACAAAATTATAAGCTGCATATGTAATAAAATCCCTTATGATAGTTTGATTAAGTAATTTTTTAAATTATAATTTATGTTACAATGGCGCTGGCGTGTCCGTGTTGGACAAAAGTCCCTAATAAATTAAGATTTAAAAAAAAAACACACGGAGTTGAAACAATGAGAATAAAAATGAGCAACAACTGAAAAAAAATACTTGTATCTCGAGCATAGTTAAAAGCAGAGAATTAAGACGTACAATATGGAGCTAATATTATATCCAATTTACTATTGTATATATTATAATGTGAACTTTCGTAGACGATCTCCTTTCTTGAAAGGCCGCCTATGCAGTTTGCACTCTTCAGTACAATATTTTTGTTCCTTTTATGTTGTTTATTTGTTAAGGTTGTGCAACAAAGAGGTTAAGCCCGTCTTGATCCAAGTTAATCTACTTATCTAGTCCTTTATTTTTTTGTTTAGTTAGGCATCTTTTCAAAGTAGCGCGATTTTCGCCATTCTTTTCGCCAATTATTATAATAATATCATTAGCATTCGGCCATAAATTAACTTAGTAATATTATTAAATTCTATTTAACAATCCATCTCTTCATTCGTGAAAACCTTATGAAAATCCATCTGACGAGCACGAGTCTCCTCTCGGAAAGAGAAGGGTCGGGCCATAGTCCACGCAAGTCATTATGAAGAACTCTCGGGCGCGCAGGTTTCCTCACAGGCCCCGTTTAGGAGGCCGGATGTCTTAATGACTAGGTTATCACCAAGTAGTCAATTACTACCTACTAATGTAAGCATAATTCCAGAAGTGGGCAAATAATTAAAATTACTTTTAAAATATGTGTTTGTACTCTCTTTATAACTTCCACGAGCGAATGGTCACAACGTGTAGCGATTTCACGAGAGACTCAATGTAAACAGTTAATTATAACAACATGGTTAAACATAAAGATAACACTCACCCGGTCCGGCCATGATTGCCATCGCCAATCACCGAATCAAACTGCGATCCAAACACAAAAGCACTCAATAATCACTGAGACTGCCGGGTCTGCCGGCAGGAGACTGCTTTACCAAACTCAAAATACTCGTATTTATGCAAATTATTCCAATATGGTGTATCCCCGCCAAAGAACGAACCGAGTGTTACGTCCGCAAGTTCGCGGAGCTAATAAATAATCAAAAACCTAATAGAAAGAAACAGATATTAAATATAATGGGAAGGGAAATGTTACCTTGTGGAGTGTCCTCGCCGGTATATCGGGCCCGATTCTTCTTTCTTGAATTTGCACTTCACTTTGTTGGTGTATAAGTAGGTGGTGAATGGTGTAATGTGGTATGTATTTAATATGATAAATAATCCGAAAATATGCCAAAACGGGGAGCCGAAAAAATGATATTCGAATCAAACCGAAGGACGGAAGCGGAATGAAATCAAAAGACAGGCAACGTCATCTGTCAGAAAATGAGTGACATTTGACGTTTGGGGTTGCCGTTCAACAATTATACTAATAAGTAAACTAAACATAAATACTAAATACTAAACATCCCCCAGCCCAAGCAGTCTCCAACTGCTTCCGAAAACTTAGTAAACTAACAACCAATTAACCTAAGGTCCTAAGCCTAACCGAAAACAAATCTATATTAACCTAATCTAAAGGCAAACGAGACAACTTGGAAATTGCCCGTTGCAGAACCGTTCCCTGCGCCACCCGCACATCTGCGAGCCTGACCACGCCGTCCTTTCCCGGATACAACGCTACAATCCGACCACGACGCCATTGAAGAGGCGGAGCATTGTCCTCTTTTAGTAAAACCAAATCTCCAACTTTAGGTGGGACGGCTGGGTCAGTCCACTTCAACCGCTGCTGTAAGGTGTGAAGATATTCTAATTGCCACCGATGCCAAATTCTTTGAGAAAGTTGCTGTAGCAACTGAAACCGAGACAATTTATAAGTCTTCACATCCTGAAAGGGATACTCTGGGAGTGCAGTTAACGGTTGACCGATAAGAAAATGACCTGGGGTCAGAACCTCCAGGTCGTTCGGGTCCGAAGATAGAGGGCACAAGGGGCGTGAATTCAAGACTGCTTCGATTTTGCAGAAAACAGTACTGAGTTCCTCGAATGTCAGGGT
This sequence comes from Erebia epiphron, assembly GCA_963932025.1. Classification (NCBI taxonomy): domain Eukaryota; kingdom Metazoa; phylum Arthropoda; class Insecta; order Lepidoptera; family Nymphalidae; genus Erebia; species Erebia epiphron. The sequence goes on along the minus strand of OZ009956.1, from coordinate 12,855,739 downwards.
TGTTTCCCCAATAGTGCGTTTCAAATGCGTTTTTGCTGACTTAACCGCAGCCTCGAATAAACCACCCCAGGCTGGGCAAGCCGGTGGATCGAAGATCCAAGTAATACCGCGCCGTGCTAAATCATGACCGATTTGTGATTGATTTTGTTCCAAGAATTTGGTAACTTCCTTTAAATATGTGTCACTGCCCCTAAAATTGGTGCCACAGTCTGACCTAATCACCGCTGGTAATCCACGTCTCGAGGTCATTCTAGAAAGGCAGGCAACGAAGGCCTCCGAAGTTAAATCCGAAACTAATTCTAAGTGGACGGACTTAGTGGCCAGGCACACGAATACACATAAATAAGCCTTGGTGATTTTTGGACTCCGTAACGTGTGCGACTTCACATAAAATGGACCTGCAAAGTCGGTTCCAACGCCTTGGAAAGGCCTAGCAGCTAAAACCCTGTCCCTAGGGAGATCGCCCATCAACGGTTGGGCTGTAAGTCCCTTTAGTCTATAACATGAAATGCATTTGAAAGTGATCTTTCTTACCGCTCTTCTAGCTGAAAGAATCCAATAATCGCGTTGTAATATAGCCAAAAGTGCATTCGGTCCTGCATGCGAATTTTTTAAGTGACAATCCGAAATTAAAAGGTCAACAAAATGTCCCGCTTTAGGAAGCAACAATGGATGTCTTGCTCCGTAGGGTAAGTCCGAGTGTTTGAGGCGACCTCCAACACGCAAAAGGCCGTCCGAATCAATGAAAGGGTTAAGACGCTTGAGATGTCCCTTTAAAGGTTGACCGTTTCGAATACGTTCAATGTCAGAACCGAAATTATTTTTCTGTAGAAGCGAAATCCACATAATTAACGCTTCCTTCCGATCTTGTGGGGTTAAGTAAGCCGTATTATTCCGATTATCTTTCCGACGACAATTATAATAGAATCTCCGAATCCAAGCGGTCACTGAAATAAGCCGATCTAAAGAGCTATAGCGCTCTAAGAGAAAACCGAAATCTGGAGGGGGTTCCGAAGTTGTAGCTACCGAACACCGAATGCCAGGTAATTCCGCAGGTAATACCTGTGTAGCCTTAGACGTAGGCCAACGCGATTCCGAATACGTCAACCATCGCGGACCCCACCACAACGGATGAGATACCAAACCTGAAGCTGTTAAGCCCCGTGAAGCGCAATCAGCAGGGTTCAATTCGCCCGAAATATGTCGCCACGTGATTGGCACTGTAGAATTTTGTATTTGTGAAACTCTATTAGCCTCGAATACTTGAAGAGTATGAGGCGGCGTTTTAAGCCAGGCTAAAACGATAGAACTATCAGTCCAACCGAATACTTCATTAACATCAATGGTCCTTTGCAAACAAAGGCAAACATGATGCAGAAGCTTAAGTAGAAGCACGGCTCCGCACAACTCCAATTTAGGAATCGTCAGACGTGATCTAATTGGGGCAACCTTACTTTTGGCCATTACTAAATGAACCGAGACATTATCCATGTTATCAACTGCGCGTAAATAAACGACAGCCGCGTATCCGGCTTCCGAAGCATCCGAAAAACCGTGAATAGTAATATTTTTAACCGATGGAGGAAGCATGCATCGCGAAATCCGAACATCCTCAATCCGAATGAGGTCATCGTTAAAATTAATCCAATCTCTTTCTAAATCCCCAGTAATAGGTTCATCCCAAGTAACATCAGCAAGCCACAAACGTTGCAAAAAACATTTAGCCCGAAATAAAACAGGAGTGATCCATCCGCTCGGATCATACATCCTAGCAATTGTTGATAATATTTTCCGTTTAGTAACCGAATGTCCATGAGTCAAATCTGTCCGAAAAGAAAAAACATCCTCTATAGGATTGTACTGTACTCCCAAAACCGAAGTTAAACTTTGCATGTCCGGATTATCGAACAGGTGAGGAACCTGTTGATGATCAGCAGGCAAATTCCGAAGTAAAACAGGATCATTCGAGATCCACTTCCGTAATTCATAACCCCCAGATTGCATAAGCCGAATTAACTCTTGCTGAAGTTCGAGGGCTTCCGATTGTGAGCCGCATCCTGTCAAAATGTCGTCAACATAAATGTCGTTTTCTAAAACCGAAGCCGCATGAGGATACCGATCACGTTCCCGATCAGCCAACTCCAATAGCGTCCGAATTGCTAGGTAAGGGCTGGATTTTAACCCGTATGTATTGGTACCGAGCTCATAAGTAATAAGGGGCTCATCAGGAGACTCTCTCCAAAATATGAGCTGATACATTCGGTCCGATTTGTCGATAATGGTCTGCCGAAACATCATCCTAATGTCCGTGACAAAGACGATCTGATGACGTCTGAAATTCATTAAAATCTCCCCAATATCACTCTGTAATTTAGGTCCCGAATGTAGGCACTGGTTTAAAGAAACCCCCGAATTTGTGACGCAACTTCCGTCAAATACGACGCGTACTTTAGCGTTTTCATCTTTTATAACCGCATGATGAGGAATAACAAAATATTCTTGTCCACCTTTAAAATCAAAATCCGAAACCGACATATGACCGAGATCTAAATATTCACGCATAAAATTAGTATATTTCTCCCGTAAAACCGAATTTTTCATAAGTTTCCGTTCCAAAGCTAAAAATCTTTTTTCCGCAATAGTTTTCGAATCCCCAAGCAGGGGTCGATTTCGTAAAAACGGCAACCTGGTGACAAACCGACCATTTTCCAACCGAAACGTATTATCCTTATAAAACTGTTCACACTCTTCGTCAAGTGGAGCAGACCGAGAAGCTACTTCTGGTGGTTCCTCAACCTCCCAGAATTTTTGTAGCGTATCCGAAACCGAAATACCGACAATTTCCGAATCATCAATCAAGTCTGATTGTTTAGTGAGTTCTACACGACCGAGTAGAACATAACCGAAAATAGTGTTATAAGCCGTAAGACCGATAGAATTTAAGACAATTTTGTCTCCTCCCATGAGAGACCCTAAAACATCCGAACCGAGTAACAGTTCCACTGGTGTGGACTCATAAAAGTGAGGGTCTGCTAGACTTAAGCCCGTGGCTAAGTCTTTCACCGATTTATCCAACGTCATAGTTGGTAGATTTCCGATAACCGTTTGCATACAGACAACGGGAGTGGTAATTCTAGGAAACCGTTTGTTTATGGGAGAAAATGTAACCGAAGACCGACCGATAATATTTGAGGTAGTTTCAACACCCCCAACACCCATGATCCGTTCGTTGCTCGGATCTAAATTTATTCCCAACCTGCCCACCAAATCCGTAGTTATTAAGGACCCCTGAGACCCACTGTCGAGTAAAGCTCTAGCCGAAATTCCCATTTCCGAATTATTTTCCGAATTAAAATAAACCTTGACTAGAGCAGTGGGCAAAAGAACCGTCACTAAGGGGCAGGTGGGCGCCGTATCCTAGCGTCGTTCGGGGGAATAAAGGAGAGAACGGTTCTCCTCACGCCCGCCATTATCGTTCCGTTCATCAGAACGCCCGTACTGAACTCTCGCAATCCGATTATTATTATAACGTGGCTCATCACGCTGTTCCTGACGTCGTCGTGGAGGAGGTGAGGAACACCGAAGTGGCGAAAGGTTGCGGGGTGACCTGACCCTACCGACATTAGCTTGCTGGCGAAAGCCCCCGCCCGTGCGTGGGCCTAACCGCTCAGCCAAACCCCGATTATCGTCACGCCTCTGTTGTAAACCCGACCGATTAAAGCACAGCATCGGGTGATGTTTATTACTTCCACAGTTGCACTGAGGCGGCGCCCGACGGCAATCGCGGTAACTGTGATTTCCCAAGCATTGGAAACAAAGACGTTCCCTATCTACAAAATCTTTCCGTACAAAGGGTGACATGGATTTAAATTCGGGGCAATTAGTTAAAACCGAATGTTTTGAATCCCCACAACAAAAACATGGCTGCTTTACTTCAGCAGCGGCATAATGAACAGATTTCCGAGGAGGCTTCCCGTGTCTCGAATTATTATTATATTCATTTTGATAATTTGACGATTCCGAACTCGTACATTCAATTAATCGACATTCCGTTTCTAAAAATTCAACTAAGTCCGAATATTTTGGTATAGTATCAGTTTCACATCCGAATTTTTGTTCAAACCGAGATTTAAGTGACGTAGGTAATTTTGATAAAACTATGTGTAAAAGTATAAATGACCATGCCGATACAGGAAACCCGAGACGCTCCAATTGATTAACAGCCATAATCAATGGATTTAAAAATTGAGACCGAAGACCGTTAAGTCGGCCTGAAACTGTAGGTAATTTCAAAATTTGGTCAATATGTACGTCACCTAAACGACGAGTATTCTGATACCGCTTCATCAAAAGATCGCGGGCAATACTATAACCTTCATCCGCAATCTTAAGGTGTTGGACCAACCCACGGGGTTCACCGGATAAACAAGACATCAAATAAGCTAATTTCTGTGCCGGTGACAAGTCTACACGTTTATCGACAAGACTGTCAAAAAGGTTGTTAAACCCCACCCATTGGTCCATCTCCCCTGCAAATGACGGAAGCCGAAGTGCTGGCAAACGTGACAGCAGCGCATCTAGATCCACACCCTCCGATTTAGTATTTACCGTAGCACTGCTCGAATTCGTAGGAGCTTCGTCCAACTTAATCGTCATTAGTCTATCAAAAGCCTCTAAAGCGCGTATGTAGTCCGCGCGGGCCCCCAAAATTATTTCCCTATCGGCCGGTACAGTGTCATCTGCTAACTCAAGAATGCGTTGATAAGAATTTTCCAAATTCATAAACTCTGAATTCGCTGTCATGAGTCGTATAGATAAGCGGCTTGTATGATCGGGTCTATCTATAAGGTCCGCGCTGTCCAACAACCACTGTAGCTTAACCCTAAATTGGGACCAACTAGTTCTAATAGACATCTTTAATTAATTAATATAACCGAAAATAAAAACTTGAAATATCCGAAAATCCCGAAATAATAAGAAAAATAACCGAAATTATAAAATACCACATTCACCTTTAATCCGAAAATAACAACAAATTAAATTACACACACTAATTACCATCGATTCCAAGAATCACCAAGTGTAAATTGGGTCAATATTGTTGACCCAACAATATCGGCACGTGTATAGTCGGCTTAACATGTTTACGTGACCAAGGAAAAATAAGTTACCGAAATGAGGGTTGGCGCGTAAAATTATGTGAACACGTAAGCTAACCTATGAATGTCGTGTTTTAATCACGAAGAAGACCGAAAAACACCAAGCTCTGCTACCATTAATGTTACGTCCGCAAGTTCGCGGAGCTAATAAATAATCAAAAACCTAATAGAAAGAAACAGATATTAAATATAATGGGAAGGGAAATGTTACCTTGTGGAGTGTCCTCGCCGGTATATCGGGCCCGATTCTTCTTTCTTGAATTTGCACTTCACTTTGTTGGTGTATAAGTAGGTGGTGAATGGTGTAATGTGGTATGTATTTAATATGATAAATAATCCGAAAATATGCCAAAACGGGGAGCCGAAAAAATGATATTCGAATCAAACCGAAGGACGGAAGCGGAATGAAATCAAAAGACAGGCAACGTCATCTGTCAGAAAATGAGTGACATTTGACGTTTGGGGTTGCCGTTCAACAATTATACTAATAAGTAAACTAAACATAAATACTAAATACTAAACACCGAGTGAAATACATCGAATGAGTCAAATATCAGCCTAATTAAACATTCATCACTAAACAAATACACAATCTTTTATCTTTTCCAAAATATCAATTCAATTTTAAACGCAAAGCTGACACTAATGAATACATATCCATACTAATTCCATACTATATTATAAATGAGAAAGTGTGTCTGTCTGTCTGTCTGCTACGCTTTCACGGCCCATCTATTCAACCGATTTTGATGAAATTTGGTACAGGGATAGGTTGTATCCCGGGGAAGGACATAGGCTACTTTATATCCCGGAAAATTAAAGAATTCCCGCGGGAACCAAAAAACCTCAATCCACGCGTACGAAGTCGCGGGCATCAGCTAGTACAATCTATGATGATTTTTAGGAATTCCTGTTTATATAAGTTATTATCTTGTCATTATTATATGAGCAGATATTCACATGATTGTAACTGGAAGTTGTAGGTACTTTTCCATAATTGATTCCTGAGTGGGTGCCCTGGTCTGTATCGACACCCAATAGCAATGAGTTAACAAACAATAATACTCGTATCTATTATTTTTAGCACTCAGTAAAGGTTGTGATCAATCAAATTATTATTATTATTGCGTCATAAAGGAAAGAGCTACATAATATTATTTTAATTTCTCATAATATTTTACCCACGGATATATGTAGGCCGGCAATTATTATGAGCATCCTATAAAACCTACATAAGGCGAAAACAGGACAGGACAAAACCGGCGTCATATGAGAATCACGTTTCGTCCTATCGCGGTATGTGCAGCTCCATATAAAAGTGCAACAAAAGATTATAAAACTTTTAAATCTCTTTATCCACGACGAAACGGAAACGGTATATGTGTTCGCCCTAAGTCTCTAAGAGGTTGGGCGTTTGTTTGTATTAGCAATATGAAGCAAGCCCTAAAATACCATCTTTTTTCCGAGTCATCCATCCAACTTAAGCGCTAGTTTCGTGAGAGTAAGTAGGTACGATGTAACGGACAAGTTTTTTAGTTTACATACTTACTTAGTTATACTTACCTATTCTGTGTTCAAGTTATACAATTAAAATAAACAAATAAAACTAATTCTTTATTACATTATAACATAATTTAATTAAGTATAATAATGGTAATATACATAATATTATTAATCACGCCGACAAATAGGTAGTACTTAAACTAAAATCTATACAATACATTTTTTATCTACATAATAAGAAAATTTTGCTAAAATGCATCAAAGAATTCCTCCGCATCGCCGTCATCGGGCAACGTGCCCAGAAGACTGGCAGCATTGCCACGCTGGATGGCAATGCTTAACCTCTGGCCAAGGAATAGGCCAGCCCTCTGGTCACGTGTAGCGTCGACTAGTTTTCGGGAAATTTCTCTGAAAAGGAAATGTGCATTCGGACCCCATGGCCCCAACGTTATTAATTCTTTATTTAATTTTAATTACTTGTTTATTTTAAAACTAATCTTTTTGTAGTTGTGAACCTTTATTTGCTTCTACTTCGAACTCTACGAGAGGTACTTACTTCAAACTCTACGAAAAATTAAAGTAATTTTTATAGTCTGCTAAATATAACGGACGAAAGAATTCTCGTTAATATTTAACTCACGTTGAGGGAACTACAACGTCAGTGAACAAAGAAAAGTGTGAAAAAATGCACTATCGTAGGCGAGAGAAATTATTTTACTGCACTATAAATTCTTAAACAGGAAAGTGTTAACTCAAAGTGCTACAGGCTGACACTTGTAAACTGGGTATCTGACTACTATTCAAATAAATAATTTTTTAGTGATTATTAAATAAGGATCTCCCAAAAGTCGTAATATTCACGTCGCTTGATAGTTTTATGTAGATTAAAGTGTGAAAAGTGCGTTGAACTTTGATGACGTCACATTTCAGAATTTCATATAACTCCCATACTTGGGGTGCGTTTTGACTTTTGACGTTTGAATTGGGTATCTGACTACTATTCAAATAAATAATTTTTTAGTGATTATTAAATAGAGGATCTCCCAAAAGTCGTAATATTCACGTCGCTTGATAGTTTTATGTAGATTAAAGTGTGAAAAGTGCGTTGAACTTTAATGACGTCACATTTCAGAATTTCATATAATTCCCATGCTTAGGATGCGTTTTGAAGTTTGAAAAAAGTTTCTGATTTGACTATTTGTCAAATACCCAGTTATCTAGATAATATGAGTATAAGTATCATAGCATATAATAGGTAATATTATCATACCATAAGAACGAACGCTATCAAAAGTGTCTCTTTGAAGACTTGTTTTATTTTTTAGTACTGTAATCAGAAAAAAAATTAGCTAATAGTCATTTGTTGTGTGGATTTAATATACCCTTAACAGGTTAGCCCGCCACCATCTTTGAGTGCATCATCACTTACCATCAAGTGAGATCGCATTCAAGGGCTAACTCGTAGTGAAGAATAGATCGCAATGCCGGGTACTTACCAATCTATACATATAATAAAACTGTAACAGGTCCAATTCTGTACATTGAAGATATTTTGAAATTTTTTTTTTGGAGGGCACTCATTATTCGATACTGAAGCCAAATCTGTAATTTTTTCATTTCTGTCTGTCTGTCTGTCTGTATCTTGGCCGCGCATCACGCCGAAACTACTGAATGAATTCAAACGAAACTTGGCACGATTTGAGCCCATACTACGAGGTAGGACATAGGATACTTTTTATCCCGAAATTCTACCCTCGAAGGGGTGAAATAGGGGTTGAAAGTTTGTATGAAAGTCCTTAATTTCTCAAGTTATAGCCATGAAACTTGATATATGAGCTGCGGGTTGAAAAAGAAAACATATATGTTTCACAGTTTTTCAAAATTCCTCCCCCGAAGGGGTGAAATAGGGGTTGAGAGTTTCTATGAAAATCCTTAATTTCTCAAGTTATAGCCATGAAACAGCATTTGGGATTTCGTTAAAATATGAAGAAGTACGTGTTTCACCATCGTAGTGAGTAATACAATTACTCTGCTAATGTTTCAATCGGTTAGATGTAAGTTACAATTGCAAGTTATTAGTTCTAAACCTCTACGAAGACAACCTTAGGCACCTACATTGCCTATTACATAAATAATTAACAACTACACCTCCACACCGATGAAATGTAAACAGGGCTCGCCCGGGGCCTCCAAACGTTACTACGTCGTGTAGAAGACGCATAAGTACTTAATAATTACGTATTCAATGCTTACTTTGAACACAGACTTTATCTGAACGTAATAACTAAATCAGGCCGGGCCTAGTGGGAGATTTTTACTATACGTTCGCGTTCGTTAAAGTTAAGTACGAAATGTATAGAATTATTGTCAATATGAGCATGATGATGATGAGTGGTTACAAATGACAGACGAGTGACGATGCTTGTTCAATTCCATACCAAATACAGTCCTTAAACGTGATCGAATAGGTAAATAATCTCCCAATGAAAAAACTAGAAGTTTAAGTCGCTATAATCTGCCAAAAAAGTCAAATATATGTCGTACAGTGCGTATCTCGAACCTGATGCCCGCGACATTCACTACACCACATAAACCCTCAAAAATACCCTCAGCTACGTTTCACTCCGATACCGGAGCATCTTCAGGAGATGTTGCCTTTACAATCGTGTATTGTAAAGGCAACATCAACAACAACAACAGGTGGTGAATGTCGCGGGCATCAGGTTCGAGATACGCACTACACCACATAGATTTGACTTCTGTGGCGGATTATAGCGAATTAAACTTCTAGTTTTTTCATTGTCATGGACTTCCACAAAGTAACGCCTACTTGTATCCAATAAATAATCTCCCACTAGGACCGCCGATTTTGATCCGAGAAACTGACTTTAGATACTAAATTGCAGTGTTAGTTGTATACAGTTTACTATTGTACAATTTTCTATTTTCGCCGACTTTCGTCGGATTGACCTGTATCGGTTGTCTGACAGGTTTACTATAAATTATGTTATAGTAACATTGACTTAATATTAAGTCAATGTATAGTAACATGATTATTATTATTAAGTGTAGAGTAGGTACCTACTGTTCATATATTTTGCTCAATCTTGTTTGCAAACTACGTAAATTGTTTAATAGTAGCTATGTCGCTCTCAGAGGATGTTTCAAATATGGTATTGCACGTTTATGTCACGTAGTTAACTAAGTTTACATCTTAGTTTGGCGTCTCGATTCTTCATGGAAATTCTTACTAAATACTTAGTTGAAATTTGATACTTCATACTTTAGAATAAGTATGCCTAAAAATCGAAAAAAGTAAAGTTTAGGAGAAATCATATGTTATTAAGGTACAACATGGCGAAACATACAATGATTTTAGTAACAGATTTTATGTTGTACGTTACCAAGTACCAACACTGCGGCGTGTATGCAGTTTAGGAATTCATATAAAATGTGATAAAATAATTAAAAAGTCATGAAAATAACATATTTTATTTGTCTCACATAATATATGACCACAAAATAGGTAATAGTAGGTATGACTTTGTTCTGCTGTAATATTTGGAATTATCCTCATCATAGTCAATCTATGCCAGGCTGCTGGAGAAGGCATGTTCAGAAACATTGCTACTACTATCTTGAGGTGGTACAAGTGCCTTAATTGTTGTTATAAACACTTTTCTGGTGTATAAAAAATAGCTTTTGTATTACTAAAATTCTACATTAATGTTTGTATAATATCAAACTAATAATATAAAGGCGAAGGTGTGTTTGTTTGTTGGTTTGTACTTCAATCACGCCGCAACGGAGCAACGGATGGACGTGATTTTGGCATGGGCATAGTTGAGGACCCGGAGTGTGACGTGACATAGGCTACTTTTTATCCCGGAAAATTATGAAGTTCCCGATAGAATCAAAAAAATTAAGCCACGCGGACGGAGTCGCGGGCATCTGCTAGTTTATTATAATGTACCTACTTCCCATTTATGTAAAATGCAACATTAGTGATTAGGTATAATGCGTTTTAAAAAAACAAGATTTATTTTTGATTTCTAATAATGGACTTACGAGTAGTAATACAAAGCGAAGTTCATGAATAAACATAATATGCTCTTCGCAATGGACATGCATGTATTGTCATATGAGTCAATGTTTACTGATGCGTGGCGACTACATAACCATATAAGATGAGGAATTACTATTTTTCGCATAAATTCCTGCGTTTAACTATCGTGCCTTTTATGGTAACATCATACTGTACCGTGCGTAGAATTAATTCAATTTTGATGTTTTCTTTTTACTATAAAACAGGTAATAATAGAATACTTTTTCATCGCGCTTTTATTAATGTTGTGAGAACAAATATAGGCCATGTTATGAAAACAATATTATTTAAGTACATATCCTTCCCTTTTTATACAGCTAAGCATAGAGTTGCAGCTAAGTTTTACTAATTTCTTAATATAGGTACGTACTTATTTTGTCTGTATTATTAATATAGTGATTTATGGGTTTGTTTTTTTTTTTTTTTTTAGATTTTATTAATTTACTCAAATTCAATATATTAATATTAGGAACTAGAATATTGTATACAGTAAGTAAAATAACATATGATAGATATATATAAATAAGTACAAATCGATACAATACATTTTTTACCTATATAATAAGAAAATTTTGCTAAAATGCATCAAAGAATTCCTCCGCATCACCGTCATCGGGCAACGTGCCCAGAAGACTGGCAGCATTGCCACGCTGGATGGCAATGCTTAACCTCTGGCCAAGGAATAGGCCAGCCCTCTGGTCACGTGTAGCGTCGACTAGTTTTCGGGAAATTTCTCTGAAAAGGAAATGTGCATTCGGACCCCATGGCCCCAAAGTTTCGACCCCAAACGGCGCAAACTCATAGTTACCTATGAGGTTGGTATATTTGCGCCGCTTGCTTGGGTTTGTTGCTTTGGACTTGAATAAATGTAACTAACCCAACTAGCTCATTCAGTAAAATAAACCGACCCACCGACACAAATTCGATCACCCATCCAGTTATCGACTTGGTTAACAATCGCAATCGACTAACCACTAAGCCACTCGTCCCTCAAAGCTACAACTAACAACATGTTATAATATTCTGGGCCCTGTATAGAACGTTATACCTTGATAGGTACATTCAGTACATAACGGACGGCCCGTAATTCAACAATTCCATAGAAAGGCAGCTGTCACTTCGTTGACTTGAAAACTTATACTAGTGCTTAGGACCTCGAAAGTCAAAGTTAATACTGTTTATTCAACTATTCCATATAAAGGCAGCTGTCACTTCGTTGACTTGAAAACTTGCACTAGTTACTTTTACTAATTACTTGGGCTAACTCAATGTTGTCTAGAAATAATTGTATAAATTTTGTATTATGTTAATAACTTAACGATTCATAAATTGTATTACCTAGTTACTTTGTAAATTTGCATGTCAGCACTGGCGAAACATGTTTGTTCTTTTTATTAGTTTGTCATCTTAATTTTACAATGTTTCTTGCAAATAAATGTATTGAATTGAATTGAATTGAATTGAATAGTGCTTCAAAAGTCAAAGTTAATACTGTTTAATGCCTATGGAGGAGACAGGTGTTGCCGCCTCTAGCCATTTCTGGAGGTACATATATAAGCCGCTTTACCAAGCCCGGCAGTATGTTTTATCACATTACAATAGGGAATATGCATAAAATTTAAATTTGTCTCAAATATTTTTTTCTAGATTCTTTACTTTATAGGTACTTAATAAGTGTATCAATAAGTGTACCTACAGTGTACCTATATTGAATAAATGATTGAGTATTGAGTACTTACGTTAAAATGATCTTCACAACAAAATACAACCGATAATGGAGCTAGATTATCCCTACTCATCATCTTGCACCATTTTTCTCGTAATTTCGCATCGCGTGGAATACGAAAAAACACTTTATCAGGTGTACTAAGAGTAGTATTTTTGCACTTCGGTACCATACAATACTTGTAAGAAGGTTTTTTAACTTCTTCCATAATTTGTGTACTTAGCAATTAAAACTGAAAATAATAATTATGAAGTAACTGAACTGAATCGCTTTAGTAAACAAACACGGGACATAACCAATGACGTCATCAAAAGCGCGCGATTAATGGTGGCGTTTGAACGGCTCAAATTTATACTTAACTTTGAAACACCAATTAACGTAATTATTTGACTATTTTCAAACCTATTTATATTTTTTACTATGTTATAAAGATGTAAATGATTGATTTAAGAAATAAAAATAAATCATGCATATTCCCTATTGACAGATGATGATCATGACCAACTAAAATAGAGATGACGCCGACACCTGAGCCTTCGTCGCAGCATACCTACTCTGCCCACAGCGGTTTTTATTAATACCTACAATATTAACACATAACGTCATCGACGACGCGCGACACTCCAATTTAAACGTAGTATTACCCACGCGGACATATTTAAAATTAATTATCGGAATGTACCTATAAAATTAATTTACGATCAAAGTCACGGCGATTTAATTATGAGGCGAGTCGTCTCATAATTATAGAGGGACTCTCAGTCGCAGTGCGGTTATTTACCCTCCAAAACTCAAATCTTTTTTATTAAAGTTGACTTCGACAAGTGCTTTTGAATAGTCGAGTGAATCTACCGCTGGTTCGGAATGCCATTCCTACCGAGAAGAACTAGAATGAAACTCGGTGGTTGCTCTTTTGAGAAAATAATTTACAATTGAATTTCAATCAATGTGTAATGTGTAAGTACAAAAAAAGTCCCATAATATTCGTTCCGTAATATCATAACAAATGGAACTGTATGATTGATGCAGGTTCTACTAGAGCTGTTACTATCGTGCTTTACAGCAAAACAGCAAAGACTTCAAAAGAGACAATCTTCAAATATTTTTCAAACATTATTTTGCAAAAACGAAGCTGCACCTAAACTAGCGAGTCAGGAAAACTAAAATCAACGGAGCATCGTTAGACGCTATTCAATAAAAAATGTAGTTGTGCTTACAAAACACCGGTAGGTATTTACTTTAGAGTTTAGACCAACTGGCTCGTTCATTTCGTACATAAAATATCCGAAAGCAACTGAAATATTTATTATTGAAGTGAAACTTTATCGTTGTGTTAAAAATTCGATAAAACGAAAAAGCGGCACCAAAAAGAGACAAACATAATATATTCAAACATAATTACAAGAATTAAAAAACACGACTGCCCTGCCATATTGATTTCTTTTAAAAAATGAAATCTTTAAGAGTTGTAACGTCGAAATCTGGCATATAAATACTTACCTTATAAAAAATCCCCCTCGAATGGAAGTACGGCTACCACTGCTAGCTACTACGTAACGATATCACAGCCATTAGTTACCTTTGGAATCTTATTCACATTTTTATTAAATGATATTTTTTTGCGAATCACTGGATATATTGAACTATAGTCCATACTAATATTATAAATGCGAAAGTGTGTCTGTCTGTCTACTACGCTTTCACGGCCCAACTACTAAACCAATTTTGATGAATTTTGGTACAGAGATAGGTTACATCCCAGGGAAGGACATAGGCTACTTTTTATCCCGGAAAATTGAAGAGTTCCCGCGGGAATCAAAAAAATGTATCTGTTCAACCGATTTTGATGAAATTTGGTACAATGACAGGTTGTATCCCGGGGAAGGACATATATATATATATAAATATATATATATATATATATATATATATATATTTATATTTGCTCAACTCACCACAGAATACCTCCAAAAATAACCTCGACGTACGTTTCACTCCGAAACCGGAGCATCTTCAGGAGATGTTGCCTCCACAACGCACCATTGTGAAGCTTCACAATGGTGCGTTGAGTGAAACGTACGTCGAGGTTATTTTTGGAGGAATTCTGTGGTGAGGTGAGCAAATATATATATATATATATATATAATATTTTATAACATATATAATATTAAAAAAAAAAATTACATATAAAAATCACTGTACCACATAGATCTTCCTTTTGTCGCGGATTATAGCAAATTAAACTTTTGGTTCCTTCATTATGATGGACTTCCGCAAAGTAATGCCTGCCTCTATCCAATAAATATTTTTTAAATTTTACTAGCTTATGTCACCCGGAATAAGATAGGGATTCTAACGATACCTCATTTATCAGTGATTTTGATATTTTATTTCGTAATCGTAGCTACAAAAAGTTGGGGAAATTTGCAAGATGTGAATATAAAAATTCCATACATCAGCCTTAGCACAGAATAGGTAATGTACAGTTGCCTTAGTGCTGATTTTATCAACTCCGAGTAACGTTTAGCGTAGGAATAAATTTCAAATTTTGTCAGAATTCTCAAGCAACGTCGGTCAAAACACATTGATGTAGAATTTTAATGTCAAAACCTCGAAGCATCTACTATGCATCTAAATGTATCGCGGTAATAACGATACACCGTTGTGATTTGAAAATTCGATGAAACCAAAAAGCGACACGAAAAAGCGACACTACAAAGAGAATTGCAGACACACACTTTTTTTTCTATAATAATAACTAGTGCTTGGTAAAAAATTCTAACTCGAATAAGTTTACATAAGGACCTACGTATAGGACAAGTTTTGCCACCTATTAATAATTTATGTAAGTACTAAGTATAGTATACATAAATAATAAGTCTACTAATCTGCAATTGGCCAGCGTGGTGGACTATGGCAAGACCATTCTTATTAGCCGGCAATGGGTTGAAGTTACAGTATGTGATGATACTATACATGTACTTACATCGTTTAATAAGTTCTTATGACTTCACCCGTTGGTTCAGATATTTTTAGATTTAATTAAGCCTCCTTATGTACGAGTCCAATATTACTTCTAGGTATACCTCCTTATTCAATTTTATTAAATACCAATTTAATTATAATCAAAGGTAAATAAGTAGGTAAGTAGATACTTAGGAGAACTAATTAGACAGAAATTACTTGCTACGTTAGTGAAAATTTCCGATATTTCAAGTTTGAGAGAAAATATAGCTACAAATTTAATTGTTTTATTTTATTACGAATTATAGCTTTAGTGAATGATTTTAATTAATAGATTTTATCTTACCTGTAAGTGAAAATTCATCAAACTTAAACTATAACTGGACTAAACTTAAATTTATGAAGACACTAAGTAGCTGATGCCCGCGATATCGTCCACGTGGATTGTGGATTTTTGTTCCCACGGAAACTCTTTAATTTTCCGGGATAAAGAGTAGCCTATGTATTATTCCAGACTAAAATCTATCTCTGTTCCAAATTTCATCCAGATCCGTTCAGCCGTTCTGGTGTGATTGAGTAACAACTTCCATATCTCCTATATATAAAATCAATCAAAGTTCCATATGAGGTTTTTTGGTTCCCACGGGAACTTTTTAATTATCTGGGATAAAAAGTGTTCATCATCATCATCATCATCAGCCACTACGCATCCACCGTTGGACATAGGCCTCTTTTAAGTAAAAAAAAAAGTCTAAAAAGTGTTATCTGACTATAATGTGTGTCAAATTTCATCCAGATCCATTCAGCCGATCTGCCGTGATTAAGTTTTAAACATCCATCCATTCATCCGTCCATCCATCCAAACTTTCCCATTTATAATATTAGTATAGATATAAATTATTGAGCTGGCTGTTATGAATACCAAAAATGTTCACCTAACAAAATATACTGCTCTAATACACAATTATTTTAGCCAAAGACTTTGCAGGCGCCTGCTTGATTATTTACAAGGATCCGCAATTACTGAAGGGAAAACTTATAGGGACTATATTGGTTTTGGCAAGAAGTCCTAAAAGTGGCAATTCAAAGAGTGCGTACCCACCTGTTTTAAGTATATGAGGGTTTTATGTAAGATTTTATGTCCTCTGTTTTATTTAACAGACAACAAAGCAATTGATTGCGTGGCTTACGGACTACACCCAATTTTGCCATCCGTCATCAAGAAACTTTCTCAATTTTAGGTAAACATTACACGATTTTAGGTCTGATTTTCTTTACACCATCCATAAATTAAACAATGCATAACAAATATTGAGGGACCAGTGGCCTAGTTGTGATAGCGCATATCAGCAGATTGCGAATGTTAAGCAATGTTGACCCAAGTCGGTAACTGGATGGGTGACCGAATTTGGAGGTTCAAATTTGGTCTCGATCCCTCCGTTTCCTCCAGAGCACGCTAAGCCGTCGGTCCCGGTTATTATCACAAACATCTGATAATAATCTTTACAAAGAACCTAAGAGTTTAAACACTATTAGTTAAGTCCTATGCGGAAGGACGTGGGAACTCACCGCATTATTATCCCAAGAAAACTCCTACCATTATTTGATTAATGAAAAGGGGTCACGACCCTCAGTAATGAGGAATACGACGCAGAGAGAGAGAAATTTAACAATAATATAATATTGGAGATTGAAATTGGGATCAGGATATAATGTGTCGCGATATTTATTTAATACATAATAGAAACCTCAATAATATCGATTTAAATAATTGTTATTTATTGAGTTCAATATTTTAAACACGGTTTAAGAAATTAGATTAATAGATGTCTATATTAAATGTCACTCAGAAATAAATGGATACAACGATCATTATCACGGAAAACTCTGCTAACTACGTAATATATCATTCTAGCTCCATTCATAATCTTTAGGACAAGTTGCAAACTCACTCTGTGACATCTATCTAGTGCAACAGCCTGAGTACCTCTTCTAAGACGACTTTCATTAATTATTCTTCATCTTAAAACGTCTAAAGTTTTAACAACTACTCTTAAAATAATCCTTTGTACGCTACCAAAATAAATATGCATCTAATTTTCTTAAAGAGTTGAAAAACCAACGTAACTATACATTCTTATTTGCATTATACATTACCTATATCAGTATAATTCATGGGAAAAGGGTATCACAAAAATACTTCTAATCGATTTTACAATAATTACGGAAAACATATTTCGTTAGTTATAGCAATAAAAGTGAATAAAAACCTATTCTTGGCACTACGAGTTTAATCATCAATTTCAAGTAAAGAAAAATTGTTGGATTGAAAAAAACGTTTAGGACATTTTTCACGTCAGGTCTACTGTAGTTTAAACATCGACTTGCTATGCTATACTTATTCCTATACATATATCTAAGAGGAGTTTAGGAGCTCCGTAAAAAAGCTCAGGTGGAGTCATCAATTACATCAGAGCAGGTAACATAGGTACGTGCGATCAATCTGCAAAGCTTTAGCGCTGCGACAGTGATTGACGTACATCACGATTCACACAATAACAAGGAAGGTCACTGCAAGGGCCATAATAGGGGTTTTCTATATAAATAGCAGAAACTGACTGACATAATAAATATACTTACCTACACGTATACCTAGATCAAACTGAGTGTAGAAACTAGAGATTTTCAATATAGATACACTTTATACATCGCAGATAAACTAAGAATAAAAAATATTATTTTGAGAAATTCCAAGTTTTAAAATTAAATTTAAAAAAATGCCCGTAACCGAGTTCGCGTCAGAAAACTCTCGTTTCATTATTCGTTTGCGTATACATCACAAAAAGCCACTCCATTTTACCAGAAATTTTCGCAGATTGTCAGTCTTTTAATAATGCTCCAACTGTGATCACAATAGAACCCGAAAAATGTTCCACTTTCAGGCGGCAGAAGCTGAAAAGCTAGAAAAATGACAATCCTTTCTAACGTACCCGTTTATCGTACCTTTGCTATGTCGCGAATCTAAAACCGAAGTAATGTTAGTTACTCACCAGAGCTTATCACAAGTGCATTAAAAAAATTGTGTTTTTCTTTTCCAGAAGATGAAGATCTGTACTATAATGAAAAACCTACACGCAAGGATAGTATCATCCAAGAATAACTGACGGATACTTAATGATGGAGGGTGTTAGAGTAACGCACCAGGGTTTAAAAGCGCACACGCCTGAAGGATCAGCTGGTAGGATAACCCAAGCTGGTCTAGCAGCGCGAAGTGCGGAGGGAACTGCTGCTAAAGCAATGGCCATAAAGGGCCATGAAGATCTGTGGGTGGAAATCCAAGCCAACACGTTCAGAAACTGGGTCAATGAGACCCTCAAACCCGTGAATATAAAGGTAAGGTTAGGTTAGGTTAGAACGGTACTGCTAAAAGTTATTTAGGTACTTTCTTATAATTATTTATACATCGAAATGTACCGTGCTGTAATGTTTCCTCCCTAAAACCAGTGAACATGAAAATAATAATAGGTTACTATTATATTAGGCACTCGTTCAACCTTCGACTTTACACTTTCCACGTCAGAAAACAAAACATTTAGCAATTCATAGTAACAACACAGAAGAAATAAATTCTACAGACTCGTGTTTCAATAGCGTGACTAAAATTAGATATCTTCGTTGAGCAAGATCTGTAGTTCAATATTATTCTTAAATATTATTAATAGTATTCTTTAGAATTCCTGACGTAATAAAAAAAATCGCGCTTTTCAATAAAATAAAACCTAAGTATTTTAGAGGAATTTCTAAGGTACGAGTTGAGTGTCACCTGCCCGTCTACGTCACGGTTCAAATTTTTCATTTCGTTATGGAGGTTACCTTTAGGTGTACCCAAATGCGTGAACATGTATTAGTGGTACTTTAATACATTTTACATACATTTATTGCATAAACATGCGACTACAGTGCTGCCTCTAGGAGACTTTTGACGACTTCCCTGGCGCAGTAGTGGCCGCTGTGGTCTTATTGGGGGAGGTCCTGGGGTCGATTCCCAAATTGGGTCAATTTGGGAATTTATAATATCTGAATTTTCTCTGGTCTGGTCTGGTGGGAGGCTTCAGCCGTGGCTAGTTACCACCCTACTGGGAAAGATGTACCTCCAAACTATTTAGCGTTCCGGGACGATCGCGTGTAGAATCCGATAGGGGTTTAATAGGTAGGTATAACTACCGTAGCCCGTACCCCTAACAAGTTAAATCGCTACCATCTTAGACTGCATCATCACCTAGCGTCAGGTAAGATCACACAAGGGCTATTACTTGTAGTGGCATAAATTTAAAAAAAACTTATTTCTTACACGGACTATATCTATGATATATTCGTGACTCGTGATTCATCACATATCGGTGGCGCTTTTTATTTAAACCATATTGCAGTGGGTTTCCACTTCCCAGATCCTTCCGCATATGACTCAACTATAACTAAGGTTACCATTTTGACTCCAATGTTGTCAGGTTACAGTATGTTATGTAAATGTTTTTATAATATTCAAGAATTTCTAACTACATAGACCTCAATAGCACGATACTGATAGATATATAAATAAATTGTGTACAAAAATTATAAATATTCAAATTATTATTATTATTATTATTATGTTTTTTTTTTCTTTTATATTTCTAAAGAATTAATTTTCGATTTGAAATTTTTTATATATTAAGTTGACATTGTTATTAAGTATATACGTTTAATTGATTGTATAAAATATTCAATATTGCAATGCCCTGACGGGGCCTCATGTCTATGTAATTGTATTATGAGCATTGTACATGAAAGCAATAAATAAATAAATAAATAAATAAATGATATAAGAAAATTCTTAGAAATGTTACTTACTCTCGGTTATGTACTTGCGCCACCGATGCTTATTGGATTGATATGTGTCGTCACAAGCTAGGTCATTTTAATTTATTTAGTCATACCAGAACAGTACTGTTAATATCCATACTTAATATTATAAATGTTAGTGTGTCTGTCTGCTACTCTTTAATGGACCATCTTTTCAACCGATTTTTATGAAATTTAGTATAGTATACTAAATTTAGGTAAAATTTAGGTAGGAGGTAGGGTTACATGATTACATCCCGGGGTAGGACATAGGCTACTTTTTATCGCGAAGTAATAAGGATTAAGATGCTCCGGGAATTAAAAAAAACCATGCGGCCGAAGTCGCGGGCATCATCTAGTAAAAAGATAATTACGTAATGAATTAAATTAAGTATGAACTTTAAAATATATCTCGTGTAATTATATAAAATTCTTGAGAATTACTTAATTGTTCTAGGTATTGGATCTAGTAGAAGACCTACGAGATGGTACGGTGTTGTGCGCCCTAGTGGAAGCACTGCAGGGCCGCAGACTTAAGGGATGGAGTTCCAACCCCACGAACCAGCATCATAGATTAGAAAACGTTACCACCGCGCTACAAGCCATTGAAGACGATGGTGTTAAGCTTGTTAATATTGGTAA
The DNA here is from genome assembly GCA_963932025.1 of Erebia epiphron. Lineage (NCBI taxonomy): Eukaryota > Metazoa > Arthropoda > Insecta > Lepidoptera > Nymphalidae > Erebia > Erebia epiphron. The sequence continues at coordinate 12,834,759 of OZ009956.1, read as the reverse complement.
GAATTTAAGAAACATTTATTATTATGGAGATTCACTCAATTGTAACAATAATTACAACAGTATTTTATTTACCTACTGAGTAATTAAGATGCAACACAAGGCCCTTATAAAAAATGAAAATAATCTTTTAAAGCACACACAAGGTACCATTTTTGCTAAATTCATTGGTTTGGGTTTTAAAATTAATTGGAGTGTGTGAAAAAGTTGTAGAGAATTAATCCTATCCCTCATAAATAATAATTTGAATATTTATTTTCAGGTAACGTGGATATTGTAAATGGAAATTTAAAACTGATACTAGGATTAATCTGGTCCCTCATTGTCCGCTATCAAATTGGCAAGAGCAAATTCCCACCCAGGTAGGAAATGAAAAAAATTAATTATTCAAATCGTAAAAGCTTTATTTACCAGGAAAACGCCAAAAAATCCTGATACCGAATGTATTTTTGTTCAATGAACATAAAAACACAATTTGAGAAAATATTATTTTATTCCAACACCACTGCGTTAAAAAGCAGATTCTACGAAGAAGAACCAGGAAGAAACTTAATTTTTATACCCGTTTAAGTAATTAGAAAATTAAAAGGTTAAGTTATCGTAGCGTTACATCTTGTCAGAAAAAACTCTAACTTTTAAAAAATAATTCTAGAACATAAAAATTGTTAGACATTTTACCGTTTCAAAATTACATTATCTTTCGTAATTATCAGAATCGTAGCTTGTACATATAATAGTTAACTGTATATAGAAGCCCCACGCTTAGACATAGTGATGTCAAATTTTGACTAAAATCATCGCACTCTAAGTCGAATAAGCTTAGATGAAAATAGGTACAGTATCAGCTCACATTCATCGTGCCTATAATTATTTATCCTCGGCCTAATAACTAAGTTTTATTATAAGCAGCGTTTGTATCTAAAAGCTTTTTAACATAAAGACGTAGATTAAAATATAAGTAGGTAACTGGATCGGAAACTGAAAAAAGATAATTAAAATATTTTGCAATGAATGCACTACAAAATGAACAAAAAGCTTCTAATGCTCTACTAAGTCTCTTTCGCATGCTAATTATTATCGGCTTCAACTGTTAATTTCAAAGATTTGAAATTATACTACAAAGTTACCCCGCTAGGTTAAAACTGCTTTAAAACTCGATTAAAACATTAACTTTCCCATCACTATTCACGACTATAATTATATGAAACTTGAACCAAGGCCGGGCAATTATCATGACGCGCAGACACACCTATTGCGTTATATCCTAAAAGGCAGCCTGTATACCTTATTCGTTCACTTTCATCACATATTTTTTACCATTGCAAAACGCGGATAGCGTTAGGCGTACCAATTCCATGTTGTAACGTAGTTTTTACTTTGATATGATGCAGAAGTGGGTCGACGTCCTATACGGTGTGGGGAGAACCAAAAAGTACTGAATAGTTTGGTGTAGGAATTCTTTTTGGACCAAAGTTTATTAACATGAGCTTAGACACAGAAGTTCAGAACACGCAAATTTAGAGACGTATTTTATTGTAGTACTAGCTGGTGCCCGCGACTACGTCCGCGTGGATTGAGGTTTTTTGGTTCCCGCGGGAACTCCTTAGTTTTCCGGGATAAAAAGTAGCCTTTGTGTTATTCCAGACTATAATCTATCTCTGTGCCAAATTTCATCCAGAACTGTTCAGCCGTTCGGGCGTGATTGAGTAACAAACATCTATCCTCGTAGATTTACTAAATACTCTTGTCAATTGCGAAAGCTATCAACTGATGTGATTTTAGGGGAATTAATAAGTAATTTCATTCCCATTAGATATCGCTTAAATAACGTTTTGATATGTAGGTAAAATAATATATATAATACTAGCTTATGCCCGCGACTACGTCCGCGTGGATTGAGGTTTTTTGGTTCCTGCGGGAACTCCTTAATTTTCCGGGATAAAAAGTAGCCTATGTGCTATTCCAGACTATATTCTATCTCTGTGCCAAATTTCAGCCAGATCCGTTCAGCCGTTGGCGCGTGATTGAGACAAACATCCATACATCCATACATCCATCCAAACTTTCGCATTTATAATATTTATTTGATAATAATCTTACTAATATTATAAATGCGAAAGTTTGGATGGATGAATGTATGGATGGATGTTTGTTACTCAATCACGCCCCAATGGCTGAACGGATCTGGCTGAAATTTGGCACAGAGATAGATTATAGTCTGGAATAGCACAGCTACTTTTTATCCCGGAAAATTAAGGAGTTCCCGCGGGAACCTAAAAACCTCAAACCACGCAGACGAAGTCGCGGGCATTCGCTGGTGTAGGTATGTTATGTTTACAAAAGATGATGCAAGTAGCAAAAGTAAGTAGTATAGGGATAGGGGTAGGTTTTTTTTAAGTTTTATCAATCAACGGTTGAGGCAACGTATATTCTACTCAAGCCGCCCGCTCGTGTCGCCCTAGGAATTCAGACCGCATTTTAACACCTAATAAATAATAATTCATTTCTAAAAAAACTAAGAAACATCGCAATGATTTTTAAATAGGTACTTACCAATCTGATAAGGCACGAGTATCATTCGGGATCATTATTAAATTTTAAATTAAAATAACTTTTAATTTAGATTTAAATGTATTTGTACACTGTGTTTATAATATAATTAAACGAATAATTATTAAAAAAAATTAATATGTTTCAAAATTTTAATATGCCTCTATGTAGATGTAGCGTTTAGATTTAAAGTGCTACAAATGCTTTGTACAAATTAGTAGCATTCATGAAACTCATTTCAGTCTTTCATTTCAGGAAATTGATGCTATCATGGCTTCAGGCTGCGCTGCCAGAGTGTCGCGTAGGAAACCTTACAACCGACTGGAACAGTGGAGTCTTACTGTCCGCACTTCTTGACTACTGCAAGCCTGGCATCTTCCCACATTGGAAAGAACTGAGTAAGTAACAAAATCGTTAAAATCAGTGTGGCTTTTGAAGCAAAACCACAAATTGCTAGCTTTTTTTAGATATTTTTTAACTATATTATTATTCTATCGTAGGATAGGCGTACTTAATATCGGCTCTACTATGGAACAGGACACTGATTAATAATGTAATTTAGCTACTAGGTACTACTCTACGGCTAAGGGACATAGTCGGGGAATTGAATACAAGTAATGCTCGACGTCTATGTTACAAATTATATGGAATAATATGGCTCAACCTACTGTTTATTTTGAAATCACTCTCGGTAACTTCCTATTTGAACTTGCTAGCTTTCGCATTATATCCAAAGAACGTTTGGCTATAACAATAACCCTAAATTTCCACTGTCCAGAAACAAAATTTTGGACTAAATTGAAAAATGAAGTGTTTATATTCCCGAGCGACGTCGTTCTAATTAAACGTCTTTATAATTTATAAGATTGAAGGATTTCTTTAAAAGGATTTTCTGATAAAGAGGCTTCGTCAGAATTTATATCCCGAGATAAGGACTTATTCCTTACCGCTTTTATATTAATTATTCCCCACGTAAATGCTTTTCAACCTCCCATCAAAGGAAGATTGATTATATTTCGATATTGCCGCTACATTATTATTGTACGCCTTCCTTATTCTATTTTATGCTTTGATCATGCCTAATTCATTATTCAATATGGGTAGGGATTGAATGTATCCATACTAATATTAGAAATGCTAAAGTGTGTCTGTCTGTTTGCAATGTAGCCACCATTCTTACCATAATTACACGCGGCCAAGGTTTATACCGTAATTTTATTGAAACATTTTCAGTAAAAAGTTACTTTATTTTTATTCAGATCGTCACGAAGCCATAGAAAACTGTCGAAGAGCAATGAAACTGGCTCACAGAGAGCTTGATGTGCCGATGGTACTGGAGCCGGAGTATTTGGCATCGCCCTGGCTCGACGAGCTGTCAGGCATGACTTACCTCTCCTATTTCATGAAACCAGATGCTACGGGAGTCAAATCCACTTTAGACTGGGTTAACTCTCGTTTGGAGAGACCTATCACTAATTTTACGGTAAGAATAATATAAAACAGAATGTACTCTTCTAACTCCCTTCACCATGAAATGCATAATTATTGTAGTATGTAAATTCCCTAAGACCCGTAGGTATCCATGTACATTTTATTTCAACAATGTAAGATAGTGAGAGGGTAAGATTTTCATTAAATAGAAAGTGCTTCAGAATAATATTATGAAGTTTGGAAGCGTAGGCATAATATGAGCAGTAGTAGTTACTGTGGAGTACCATTTTGAAGTTTAAATTAAGTATTGCTTAAGAAAATCTGTAGGGATCTCGGATAAATGTATGCCACTATTTAATACACATGTCGTAAAGTTGCAGGTATTTTTACTCCTTTATTATGTTAAGTATTGATAGCACGGAGAGGAAGAGATTTTCCGTCTTGTTTTGTTTTTTATTGACATGAATACTCAATGGAAATTTCGAAAAATCCAGCCTTATTCCCTGTCTACATCATGCGGGAACTTTGTTCAATTTTTCAACTTTCTATCCAACGGATTGTAATGGGTTTTGATGAAGCAGAGAGTGAGTGAGTGAGCCTTATCCATACCGGACATCCTTATAATAAAAAGTATACTTACTACGATCATCTCAATATGTTTTAGACGGACTGGAACGACGGTCGAGTGGCCAATGAATTGGTAAGATCTATGGGAGGACCGGCACCTCATCCAAGCAAATTACGTCGAGACCCTGCACGCTGGGAAGAGAACTGCCAGACCGCTATTGACGCAGGGAAAAAACTAGGTACTGAATAGACTTGTACGCGTTACTTTGCGGGAGTCAATGATAATGAAAAAATAAGAAGTTTAAATTGATATAATCCGCCACAGTAAGGAAATCTATGTGGTACAGTGTATCTCTCACTTGTAGCTTGCGATATTCACCACACCACAAACATCTTCAAATTTATTCTCAACGTACGTTCCACTCCGACACCGGAGCATCTACATGAGATGTTGACGTTGATATACAAGATACTTTGCAAGATACACACTGTACCACATAGATTAACTTACTGTGGCAGATTAAAGCAAATTAAACTTCTAGTTCTTTCATTAAAACTACAACGAAGCATTAATACTAGCAGTATTAACTATAGATGGCTTTCTATCTAGAGCATTGGATTCTATTCAAACAATTTCCAGTTCTATTCTAACATATCAAACTAAGTATGGACTTCAAAGCATTAATTTCATTTCGGGGAAATTTCAGTGCTCCCGAATATGCAACGAAATTTTAATACAAATACTATAAGAACACACACTGCAGAATATTATTCTAAAATCTAAATATAAATCGTTCATGTGGGAATGTCTGGATACTCGAAACTAACATGTCTGCAGGCAATGTTTCTAATTATTCCGCGAATTTCTAAATATAGTTATTAGATAAAACCACCTTTGCATACTGTGTAGTCCTATTCTTAGCTTTAATTTCTTCTGTTATACCTTGTATTTGTATGCAATCATCCTTCTCGGATTAATTGTGTGTTGCTTGAAACGGTACTAACAGAAGTCCCACCTATTATGTGTTGTCTATGTAAAGTTTAGATAATTACCTATCACATAAAAAATGCAATAGGCATAGCTACCTAGATGTAGTCACCACATTTTTATGAGCGCTCTACAAATAAAGTCGGGAGTGTAGAACGCGGTAACCGCGGTCAAACTTAATATTCCACAGTTCCAAACAGGCACTATGTCGTAGGATTTATGTTCCTATAAATTTTAAAGCGTAACACCGAACCACTGACACTAACACTGCCTGCGCTCACTTCAGTGCACCGTTCGATTTTATCTGTAGTGCCTAGGGTTCGGCTAAACTTAGATGCCTATCGAGAAAATATGGGGCACTGGCATCACGACACTCTAATAAAACCTCGAACAAGATACAAAATTACTTTTAGAATATAGCGCTTCTTTGCAAATATTTCTCTCAGTATCCGAGTTTGAGGACGCTTTGTTAAAGTTCGAGAGTAAATTCATGAAACTATTTTCATTATGTTTGTGCGACAAGCAAATTTATTGTTTGCAGTTGTTGTTTTCGCTAATCACTTTGGCGTCTTCTGGGATTTTCTTCTTATTATGTTCTGTTAACTGTAAGCTTCTTTTTACCGACTTCCAAAAAAGGAGGAGGTTCTCAATTCGGCGCGTATCTTTTTTTTTTTTAATGTATGGCATGTCTCCGTGGTTTCTAAACCGATTTGAACAAATTTTTTCATTGGTTAGAGGAAGCTCACGAAGTGGTCCCATAAAAAATTCTGACTCCAAATCCTCAATCCTGATGCTGTAGGTGTACCCGTACTAAAGTAAGGCCATTTTAAGCGCGGACAAAAGTTCATTGACGCACCTTCACTATGAAACCCTCACAAAACAAACTAACTACGCCAAAACTATAACTGTCTCTTTCGCGCATAGGGATAGACGCGCTTACGTGGTCGAGAGTGGATGTCATAATAAAAGTCAGGACGTCTCACCAGCAAAACATAGGTGTAAGTAACATTTTACGCGCTTTGTGAGGTATAAAGAGTGTAAAATTCAATTTACCACATGATTCATAATGTACTATAGTAGTACCTACTACCGTATGTAATTATATTATGTTATCAATTAATGTTGCGAATAATTACACAATTGCTATGTGAACCTTAAGAATTTGTGAAAAATAATAATAATAAAAAACATGAACTTCATTTGTTTATTTTCTTTGCCTTTGAATTAAATATAGTATAATAATCATATCTATCGACTCTCCAAATCACAAAGTTGCTCAGATTGTAAGCAAAACTAAACCGAATTCTGCTACTAATGACTGAAAAATACTGTTTGTGTTTACTAAACGACAACGGCTACTAGTGATTAGTTTCTAAGATCAAAAATTCCAGACTTTATCTTCACACATATTAATACGTAAACGTAGCCCTTGACGGAACCTCAATACATACACAGGTACATCTGGGTCAAATTGATTATACCTCCTCCTTTTTTTTAAGTAGGTTACAAATGAATAAATTACATTATAAGTATAAAAAGATAGACTCCGTACAAGGAGCCGATAGATTGTATTATTTTTTACAGAAGACTAAAGTGTTGTTTACCCCTTCATTAGGCGAACGACCTCTCGTTTGTTTGTTTACATTTTGTCCGCGCATATAATGGCCTTACTTTACATGAAATCATCAAAACTAGTGAGTTAGGAAATTTTAATGGTGAATTCATATAGTAGGTATCAAGTCACGTGTATACGATACAACTCTGAGTCCCAAATTCTCAACGCTGAGGCTGCAGGGTACAGAACTCCTTAAAAATAGCGATTTAGGATTTTTTTATGGCGAATTCATATTGTAGGTGTCAAGCAACGACTTTATACTTAAACCCAAGTCCCAACTCCTCAACTCTGATGGTGCAGGGTACTGGATTAAGAGTAGGTACACTAAAAAGTTAAAAATAAAAATTCTTTTCAAAAAACCGACTTCCAAAGCCACTGTAAAGTAAAAAATAATTTTGATTTCTACACACTATGTTGAAGTCGGGCGAGTATAACAAAAATAGGCAAAGTTGACGCGTCAGGCTCACCCGACTTCAACATAGTGTGTAGAAATCAAAATTATTTTTTACATTACCTACAGTGGCTTTGGAAGTCGGTTTTTTGGAAAGAGTTTTTTAAAGATAAGAAAACATATTATTGTCCTACTTTTTAATATGCTGAGATATTGAACGGTACTTTGACTTAAGTTTTTGTTCATATTAAAGGTGTCCAGCCAGTCCTCTCAGCAAAGGATATGAGTCAAAGCGACGTGGAGCACTTAGGTGTAATGGCATGGGCTGCACAATTTCGAAATATCCCTCCTCGACCGCCAGTTCACGATATGCTGCGAGTTGCTCTTGACTCTACCTCAGGAAGAGTTGGAGAACCAGTAAGTGTTACTAAACATGTGTGATTGGGTATAATTGACAACTAGTCAAATCAGCAACTTTTTTCCAAATGTCAAAAGCGTGCTTAGTTTGCGATGGGTTTTGTATAAAATTTTGAATTGTGACGTCATTAAAGTTAGTTCAAAATGGTTATTAACATAAAACTAGCAGGAGACGTGGATATTACGACTTTTGGGAGATCCTTTATTTAATAATCACTAAAAAATATAGCCTTTGCTGAAATTTAATAGGTTCTTTGAACAATATTTCACCACTTCTTTCTTTCATTTCAGACATTTATTAGAGTGGAAAGCATATCGAACGAATTGTCGATGTCTGATGTAAAAGTATCGATAGTTAATCCTTTAGAACAGGAATCTAGATTAAAGTTAGACTCAAGAGGTGCTGGTGAATTTATACCGGAACACGCTGGGATGCACGAAATCGTTCTCACCGCTGAAGATATCAGGTAAAGTCTTTGATTTTCTTAGCAACATGAAGAACTGCTAAAAATCTATACTTCCATAATAGTAAATGCGAAAGTGTGTCTGTCTGTCTGCTACGATCCTATCTGTTTAAACGTTTTTCGTACAGAGATAGGTTGCATCGGTTTGTTTCTCCGGAAAGCAAAGAGTTCCCACGGGATTTTTCAATAAGCCAAATACACGCGAACAAAGTTGCACGCATCGTCTAATCTATGATGAATTTCGACTGCATAGGTTTTTGTAATGAATAACTTAGAATAGTATGACAGCGAAGATAAGTATGCGTCAGCTTTTACGCTTCTGATGGCATCAGGTACTTGTACACAATAGTCTTGGATAATGCGATATGATGTTACAGACTGTTAAACTTGAACTGAGCAGTAACTACTTCTTTGTCGATATTGCTCCGGACGGTTATTATGCGAACGTTATGACCGTGACACTATTATATAATACTAGATGATTCCCGCGACTTCGTCCGCGTGGACCAAGTTTTTCCGATTCCCGCGGGAACTCTTAAATTTTCCGGGATAAAAAGTAGCCTTTGTCCTTCCCCGGGATACAACCTACCCCTGTACCAAACATTAAAATCGGTTGAACAGATAATTTTTAAGCTATTGCATAGCTTCTATCGCGGGCCTTGAGCGTGGAGACCGAATCCAGAAATTCCGTAACGAAAAAAAAACCTAACACTTTGGTTGCTATGACTACTTGTGTTGTTGACTTCAAGTTGTTGAAAATAAAAAGACTATTATTATGAAAAGATGATTTGGGCTGCTATGACTACTCGTGTTGTTGACTTCAATATGTTGAAGTCAACAACACATGTAGTCATAGCAAGTTGATAAAAAATGCTATGCAATAGCTTTACCGCGGCAGTCTCCGAGTGCCACACGTCTTTTTTTTTATTCCCGCGGGAACCTTTGAATTTTCCGGGATAAAAAGTAGCCTATGTCCTTTTCCGAGATACAACCTATCCCTGTAAGAAATTTCATCAAAATCGGTTGAACAGATGGGCCGTGAAAGCGTAGCAGCCAGACAGACACACTTTCGCATTTACAATATTAGTATGGATATGGATTAAAACAGTTTATTTGTATAACTTTTGCTTATCTGCATCCCATCAAACATTATGCAATACTAATAAGACTTCTTAATCATTTTATGTTACCAAAAATATTTGGTTAATTATTTTCTTTGTGATGAAGTTCGGCGGTAATCACGCGATAACTTAGCCGCTTCATTTAACCCTGTTCAACTCAATATATCGTTTAACTTGCACTTTTGATGACGGACGTTTCTTGTCTGTACCTAATTTTTCCTTCCAACTGAAATATTTGGAGAAAATAACACTAAGTATTCAATACACAATATATAATTTCCGACAACTGACCCGATACAAAAATATTATAACTAAACTTTGACTACCCACATTTACACATTATTACACTATACAAATTTATACATTATTGCACCAACAATAGTTTTGGGAGAATTGGGCTCCTCTCTGTAAAGCTAGTTTTTAGTTTAGATGTTGGTTAAAGTAATGTACGTCTAACATTTTTAACCGACTTCCAAAAAAGGAGGAGGTTCTCAATTCGGCGCGCATGTTTTTTTTTGACGAAACTTTCATTATTTAAGGGTGGATGGAAGATATTTCTTCAGAGTTCTGCCTCGGTTAGTATCAGTTCCGCCACCGGCTATGGCGCCATGTGCAGCGGGAAGCATCGTCGAAGTACTAGTCAGCGCCACAGGTATCCATCAGTTTTATTATACCTGTTACAGTGGGGTTGATTTTGTAGTGGACAATTTCTAAGCTAAACTAAAGTTAAATGAAAGAATTAAAAATATTGTTAACCCTTTCATAATACTCTCTGCGGAAAGGGACAGAACTAGATTTAAAGCCGTTATTTTAGTTTAGTTTAGAGATTGTGTTATACAGAATTAGCCACAGTCTTGGGTAAATTTTGGAGCTGTTTTATACGTTTATTTTTTTCAATTCGACGATTATATAATGATACCTAAGTAACGATATGCAGTCTAAAATGGAAGCACGTTAAAGGGCCAGTGCAATTTTATTAAACCCATTCTTCTAATCGATTACTACGCAGCGTTTTCTATAGGCAAGATTTTCCAGTAGATCAGACATGAATATTTTAGTTTCCCAAATAGATCCAGCCGGGTCAACCTCAGACCTCTGACATAGCGCCTTTTTTTCTTTTTTGTTTATACAAAAGGGGATATGCTCAGGGACACCCTGAAGCCTAGGTAGTGCCGGATTCTTCCTTCTAGGACCTTCTGTCTCCCTGTTGTCAGTGTACCTTTCAGCCTAAACACAGCAAAATTTTCGTCTAAAATACTTTTACATAGCGCCTAGATACAAAACTCACGGGATCTTATCCGCATAAAAAAAAACACTAAAATCTGTCTCAACATGGGCTTACTTATTTTTAGGCGCACCAAGACGTGAAGATATAGACGTGACGGCTCACTCGCCCAGCGGTAGAGCAGTGCCATTAGAACCTCGACATCCCCCACCTTCAGCACCTGGCACCACAGCTTCAAGCGCCACCTTCCAACCAGACGAAGCGGGAGTATGGACCATCGCTATCACATATAAAGGAGAGCATATTCAGGTACTCACTTAATCTTGGTCTTCGGCAAATTCAAGACGTACGACGTATCCAGTAAGTTATTAAAAAAAAAAAAAAGTCGTGTGGCACTCGGAGACTGCCGCGGTAAAGCTATTGCATAGCATTTTTATCAACTTATGTAATTATAATTATTTATTTATTTTATTTATGCAGTATTTTTTTTTCCTTTGTTTTTCTTTGATATTAAGTCAAGTTACTAAAAGTTCAAAGTTCAAAGTACAAGTCATTAAAAGTTCTGCTATTCATCGTTATATGGCAAAACTAAAAAGTATCATCGCCACAGATCACTCATATACTAGTCCCTGGGGACAGATCATCACTACAGCCTATTAACGTCCCACTGCTGGGCACAGGCCTCCACTCTCATAGGAGAGCGGGAATTAGAGCTTAGACCCACCACGCTGCTCCAATGCGGGTTGGCGGGCTTTAACGACTATTATCATGTTAGTGATAATAACCGGGACGGACGGCTTAACGTGCTCTCCGAGGCACGGGGGTGAAACACCGCCAACTTCCAACTCCGGGCTGGCACTGAGAATTTCTTAATTGAAAAAACCCTGGGGACAGATAGGACAGTGCAAAAGTTGATGGTTAGTTTCGGTGCATTCGCAAAGCGCTAGTGTCGCAAGAAGTGTTGGGACATAATTTATCTGGGTGGGTATTTTTTTTTGGTAAATCAATTTAAATTAAATTAAAATTTAATAAAAATAAAAATAATAATAATCGAAAAAAATATATAATCGGACTGGAAACATCTGGACTCGAACCGGGGTCTTCTGGTTCCCTATTTCCCACCTGAGCTACTTTAATCTTGTAGATGGCGGCGAAATTTACCTTCGTATTCTAATGATAGTGTTAGGTTATTTTCGTTACGGAATTTCTGGGTTCGGTCTCCACGCTCAAGGCCCGCGATAGAAGCTATGCAATAGCTTAAAAATCTTTGCTTTTCTTAGGGCTCGTACAGCGTGCTGGCGATATCGCGTGATTTCGCTGCAACAAGCATAAGCTTAGTTTATGCTTACGCATTATGTTACTCCTTAAGTATTAATGTCGATGGTAGTATACTAAGCCCTCTAATTCATCATAATGCTGTCAAAAATCGTTAATACTCTACACTATGTAAATAGATAAACTACTTAACTGAAGGTAGCTAACTACGTTACAGTATGTCAGTACATCCGCTTCAGAATATTATCAAGAATGTTCAGCGTTCAGGGAGCATACTACCATAGCATAAAGCCGTATTGTTTTAATATTGCTATCGTTCGTGTTTTAGAATTACAATCCTTATTTTAGGGACGTCAAGGTACGTGATATTTTTTATTTATTGATTTTTTTATTATACTTGAAATTTTCAAAACGTAGATCTTTTTGGCACGATAAAACGCCTGAAAAATTCGTACGTGACAAACAAGCGTAAAACTCTGCTTTTCTCCCTCTAGCGGAGATGGTGATCCCTCCCAAAGTACCTGTCTTACTATACTATACTATGCTTTATACTATACTATATACTATCAAATAAATATTATAAATGCTAAAGTTTGGATGGATGGATGTATGGATGTTTGTTACTCATTCACGCCCCAACGGCTGAACGGATCTGGCTGAAATTTGGCACAGAGATAGATTATAGTCTGGAATAGCACATATGCTACTTTTTATCCCGGAAAATTAAAGAGTTCCCGCGGGAACGAAAAAACCTCAAACCACGCAGACGTAGTCGCGGGCATCAGCTAGTATGTAATTATTGTAGTTAGTGTTGAACATTTTGAAGACTTCCAAGTAGCTTTCACTACAGTCGAAAGAGAGCCGCGTCACGCAAGATGTCACAGCTTCGAATCCCACTCAGGAAATTCCAGAATTTTGTTGCAAGGCTTGTTTGTATAATCCCCACTAAAAATGTTTTTTTTAACTTCCACTCTTGCGAAGTGCGGTTCATCACTAAGTATAGATGACCTACCTAATAAAATTGATCGTATTTTTAGGGTGGTCCATTTACTTGCGAAGTATTCGACCCAGCCGGAGTGCGCCTCAGTCAAGGTGCATTGGAAGGTGCTGAGCCTCTCAAACCGCACTCTTTCGAGCTGGACACAAGTGGATGTGGCGTTAAAGGCGACCTACAGCTGGACATCGTTCACGACAAAAGAAGTGTTATGTGCGCCTTAGAAAAATTGTCGTCGATCAAATATCGTGCAACGTTTATGCCCAAAGCTCCTGGAAAGCATAGAGTGAGTAGCTTTCAGAATTTCCTACTGGTTAATGTATCCAATCAAATCAAGTAGTTTGTGTTTAAGAGCTGTAAGTAGGTTTTTAAATACGTGTTGACTCATGTCAGCCTGATGCCGCTAGGTCAGGGCTCGTGACCATCGTCACGAGTTTATAAAAACCTTACCGTCCGTGTATCACACGTTTTTCAATATATTTGTGAGAAAACATGAAATGAAACTCTAGTGTCTATAGTTCGCGCGCGAGTTGAATGCAGAGCTTATGTATGTAAGCTTACTCTGAGTTTTTACATTGTAAATTCGATTGGCGTAGTGAGCGTTCACTCACATTAGCGTCAAAGTAAAATGGACCCAAAAGCTCTTGCTATAAAGTCACAAATTCAGTGTTTGGAGCGCTGGCTGTGAATAAATACACTAAATGATGAAATGAGCTCTAAACCAATGCAGTTAAGGTTCATTTTACTTTAACGCTAATTTGAGTGAACGCTCACTACGTCAAACGAATTTGCAATGTAAAAACTCAGAGTAAGCGTAATGGTGACACATACATAAGCAATTTTCATAAGCAATTTTCAAATTTTCTAGTGAGTAATTTGAAAAGATTTTTGGCGGCTATTAATTCGCACGATTTTTTCTCACATTTAAAATATCTAATAGTAGTATACAAGGCATTAAAGTTTAATTACGTAAGTACGTTCTTAAGACCTTTTGTCTTAAGAAGAACGGTGTCGGTCACGCGTCAACCGACACCGTTCCACATTTTTACCCCCTACCAAAAAGTGCTCAACGCGCCTAAAGAAATTCTCACTTCAAAAAAATAAGTAGATACAAAGAAAAATGGCACGAGGACAGTAAATTTAACTAACAAGCCCTGTTTAGCGGGCGGCTACAAAACTTTGGCCTTTATGATTATTTTATTTGTTCCAAATTGCCTTTCTCGCCCAGGCCTTCAAGGCCTTCCCTACCGGAGTCCTGTCTGCGGCCTCGGAGTGACAGTTATCGCACAACATAGAGACAGTAAAACTTTCATTGCTCCACCGTAATTAGTTTTATTTTTCCCATTTACCGCCACACAATTATTGCGGAAAGCCAACGTCGCATCGTAGATATCACGTAGCTCATATAACCTCGTTTAATACAATTCCATTTAATTGTACTAATTTGCCCGTAATTTACAGCTGTACATTTATTTTAACGGTTATGACGTCCATGGGTCGCCGCACGTGTTCAGGGTGGGGTCACGCTCCAAAAAGCCCCGCGACAGTTCGAGTCCCTCACCTGCGTTTGCAAGAATAGCTAGTCCAGGTACGTCTTTTCTTTAAAAAATTAGCCCTTTTGATCTTACTAGAGGGCTTACTACCACTACTACTTATTGCTTAGAGCCACATCATATACCAAGTACCAACGCTTTAAGCAGCATTATTTTAAAACTAGATGATGCCCGCACGGAAACTCATTAATTTTTAGGGATGTCAAGGTACGTCATAAAATACTGTAATCCATGCTAATATTATAAATGCGAAAGTGTGTCTGTCTGTCTGCTACGCTTTCACGACCCAACTTTAAACCGATTTTAGTAAAATTTTGTACAGAGATATGTTGCAACCCGGGGATGGATAAAGGCTGCTATTCTTTTTATGCCGGAAATTTAAGGAGTTTCCGCGGGAATCAAAAACCTTTATCCGCACGGACGTCATCATTTAGTTTTTTTAATATTTTAATAGGTTTTCCGCAGGAATAAGTCTTCCAATTTGAGAGTCCCTTTACTTGAATAAATTCATCATCTTTATCGATTTCCTTTCAGTCACAAGATTGAGATCGGAAAGTCCCCACAACAACTACAATTTATACGAATCAAACACAAAGCACACGAGTTCAATAGATCGACGTGAAGAGCGACGGAACTCAAACGACTATTACAAATCACCGTTTGGATCCGATATCAAAGAGAAGACGTACGATGTTACCGACTCATATTCCAATTCGAGGATGAACAAGCGCGAGAATTATATGACATACGATGACAGTCCTAGAAATAGAACAGCAAGTCCAATTACATCAAAACATCTGGGAAACGGATCGAGACTCGATTTCGGTCGGTCTAGTAGTCCATACAGAGCTGGGAGTCCGTATAGAGCGACGAGTCCAATTGGGCGCACAAGCCCTTTAACGAGAAAAGACAGCCCTTTGAACAGGACCGCTAGTCCAATTAATCGGTACGTGAATATGCCTGATTTTGAAAGCCAGCCTTCGTTAGTTATTGTGAATGTTTTTCGGATGTTTTTAATTGTCACTAGCTTTATACATGTTGTCATCATCATCACTACAGCCTATTAACGTCCCAGTGCTGGGCACAGGCCTCCACTCTCATAGGAGAGCGGGAATTAGAGCTTAGACCCACCACGCTGCTCCAATGCCGGTTGGCGGGCTTTAACGATTATTATCATGTTAGTGATAATAACCGGGACCGACGGCTTAACGTGCTCTCCGAGGCACGGGGGTGAAACACCGCCAACTTCCAACTCCGGGCTGGCACTGAGAATTTCTTAATTGAAAAACCTAATACCTAACTTTTTATGCCCGACCGGGAATCGAACCCAGGACCTCGATGATCCGCAGTCGACTATGCTAACCACTAGACCAACGAGACAGTTATACATGTTGTAGTAGGTAATAATTTAATATAAAAAATTCTTTTTAAACAACCGACTTCAAACTCCCGCGCCAACTTTACAACAACAAGCACACGCTATACAAAGTACTTATTTTATTGTTGATATTTTAAAAACCGCTCGACCGATTTCGATAAAATTTATATGAGACCACATGGGCAGTATGCCCTTTCAAATAAAAAAAGAATCATTCAAATCGGTCCACCCAGTCAAAAGTTCTGAGGTAAAATAAAAATACAGTCGAATTGAGAACCTCCTCCTTTTTTTGAAGTCCGTTGAAAAAGAGCTCATTCGATTTTACAACGATGATAATATTAGAAAGCGTACCTGCTTTTTTGAAGTGAAACTTCTTTAGAATCGTTGTGATTTGAAAATACGAAAAAGCGACACCAAAAAGAGACAAACATATATAGGATTTAGCCTACGAGAGAACGAGATAGAATACAAGTTATATTTATCTCATTCTCTCATAGGCTACTTTTCTGAAGTTTCACTTCTGCCGTGTGTGAATTGCACACATACTCTTCTTTTTCTCGTTTGCCATAATTGTCTTACTTTATGTATGTTTGGAACAGAGTGAGCAGTCCCACCGATAGGTATAGTCCAGTAACAACGACGAAGCGAGTAGTAGAAAAGCGGTCAAACTACAAACTGTACAGTTCATACAGCGGTTCCCAAGACAACCTTGATCAAAGCAGCCCATTATCTTCATTGGAAACAGATCGGATCAAACGTTATGGAAGTCCAAGTAAGTGATCTTTTAACCCATAAACTCTTATTTTTCTTGATTTAGTAATCCTTATTGCTGTACTAAATTTCATTTAAATTTTGACAGGCATGGCGGATACAGGCGATCCAGGTGGAAAAAATGAAGGATATGAAGCAAAAAATTCTTGGGATACAGTTGAAAAAACTAGACAGATGTTTAGTAATAATAGGTGAGCTGATTCTTATTTTAAAATATCAAAGTCAAAACAATTGAACAAACACCCTCACTATTCTTTTTATTTATACGTCCATGTATTTTGATGAAAATCTTTCTCAGCAAATAAGTGTAAGTATAAAAAATTCTAAAACATTTTCAATACACATTCCATGTTTTTCGCAGTCTGGATTCATCTGTTAACCGCTACGGAACAAACACCCTGGACCGAGAAACACAACGCAACACACAAATGAACAAGTTCAGCGATTTCACACACGACTCCTTCAACAAACACCTCGACCGGTTGGTCGACGAGCACGATTCGGATACTTACACGAGCCGTGTAAGTAAAAACCACCTTTACTGAAATATGGGCTCTTCTCATACCAGAGCACGTTAAGAGCCCTCGTAGCTTTAGTTTTAAGATACCATAGTTAATTATCACCATCACGTCTTACAGTTATAAACTTGAGGTTCAAAAGGTGTAATGTGTAGGTACCAATTTTTAATGAATATACTTTGTGTTTGAGTTTATGTTTCACCTATTAATAACATAAAGTCACATAGTTCGTTAGTGAAAATCTCTTGTGGTAATAATAATTAATTGATCATATAATCCAAGCTATATATCGAATAAACCTAGGCGTATGACAGTTGTGTTGTAAAAATCTAAAGGAAACATTTTGTTAGCATCCCATTTTATTAGTAGGACAACTTAATTCAGGTTCTAGTTTCTTTATCTCATTTAGTTCCTTTAGATGAATAGTGCTACAAACCGTGTGATCCTGCAACTACGACTAAACTGTTAACGAGGCCTTAGTAGATCATTTCAGCTTTAGCTTAACTAGTTAGTTACCTAATTATAAACTTTGGAGTACCTGTTATAAGAATAGAGTTGGGTCGTGAGCATTGGGGAAGACATCAAATATCAAATAAATATTATAAATGCGAAAGTTTGGATGGATGGATGTATGGATGGATGTTTGTTACTCAATCACGCCCCAACGGCTGAACGGATCTGGATGAAATTTGGCACAGAGATAGATTATAGTCTGGAATAGCACATAGGCTTTTTATCCCGGAAAATGAAAGAGTTCCCGCGGGAACCAATAAACCTCAATCCACGCGTCCGAGGTCGCGGGTATAAGCTAGTTACTTATAAACGTGCATAATATGTTCCAATCATAGAGCAAACGCGCAATCGAAAAAAAATATCCTGAACAATTTGATAGACTAATCGCTCGACAGTAATAATAAGTGGATCGACAAACCCTACCCCACAATCCGTGTGAGTAAACTCGGCTTTTTAATGAAGTTGTCCTCTGTAAAGGGAAATGTGGTCAGACATAAATTAGTTTACTCGCCGACGTCATGTACACAACCTTATTGGTTTTCCGTGTAAATACGCCGCTAAAATAAAATCGGTCTTTAGTGTCCAAAGTTACCCAATATAGTCCTTTTTTTTCAAATACAACTTACGATTTATAGCCAGGACTGACATTAAAGATGAAAACACACTTGGGACCAAACCTGAACTGGCTTTAATTTATTTTGAATGGATAATAATTTGCAATAGCCTCAATACTTATTCTTCTTTCATAATTTAAAGATTAATATTTTTATTTCAATAGGGAATATGCATGATTTATTTTTATTTCTTAAATCAATCATTTACATCTTTATAACATAGTAAAAAATATAAATAGGTTGGAAAATAGTCAAATAATTACGTTAATTGGTGTTTCAAAGTTAAGTATAAATTAGAGCCGTTCAAACGCCACCATTAATCGCGCGCTTTTGATGACGTCATTGGTTATGTCCCGTGTTTGTTTACTATAGCGATTCAGTTCAGTTACTTCATAATTATTATTATTTAACAAGTAATCACACAGGAATACAGTTTAAAACAATTTTTTCTCACAAGCACTACTAACACAGTATGAATATCGACGCCGATAAATCCACTGACGTGACCATTTACGTCACATTTCATTTCGACCAATGGTGACGCGTTTTGCAAGTTTGAATTTGCCTCCCTTATTTTTCACTTTCTATTTAATATTTTCTGGGTTTAAATAATAACTAAATAAAAAAAATACCTTTTAAGTATAATGTAAAGACAAATTTAAATTTTATGCATATTCCCTATTGTCCACAGCAAGAGATCACAAAACGTGAAGTTCGAGAGAGTTCATACGTGGTGCGAGACTCTTCATACAGCAGTGTGGAGGAGAAGCACCAACAACAACAGCAGTCTTTTTTATCCAATAGGCCCCCCCGCGACCCTACCGGGGGGGCCCTGACTGAGACGGACGCCGCACACGCCCGTTTCAGGTAAATACAGACACGACACACTAAGTACCGTGCTTTAGGATGCTAGGACCACCACCACTGTACTGTGATTCGGTCACGAAGTCACGTGATATCGCCTGAACGCTGCACGAGTCCTGCGAAAGCACACTACGGGCAAAAAAATTGCCTGGTCCACACGCGTACTTATATATTGTACTGAATTTTTAATGATACTTATGTATGGAGCTGCACAGGAAAAATCGACCCAGACAATACGCGTGGACGTTTTCATGTCCAATCCCTGTGAATCCAGGCTTATGAAATTTCGAAAGACGTTGTAATGAATGCCTCCAACTATCCAGCGCGATGGCATCAGCTTGACTTCTAAGCACTTCGCAATGTGAATGCTTCATATTATTGTAGTTTCTCATAATTAATTATTCTATCTTCCCACCCTAGACCTATTCAATATTTGGACGTTGGTAACTATAAAATATGCTTGTACTTTTTAATCTAATAACATCTTATCTGTACCATATTTCACCAAATAAATATTTACTTACTTTACTTTACTTTACTTTACTTTAGAGGTAGGTATTATACATGGTAAACATGTAATTCCTTTACGAGTTAAGAATCTATCCACGTAACTTTGATGATCAATATACTAAGTAGTTAAGTTCAAGAATATTTATTTATTTATAGACAAATTGAATAATTACATAATAGTATTTATCAAAAGTAAAATATATGTTTGACTTTAAATTCTCGAGCAGTGAAATGAACTCTGTAATTAGGTATTATAAATACGTTTTAGCTTTCGAAAAAAATAACTATGATCTAACCGTAATGTTATTTGTGTTGTCTTTACAAATAAATTGGTACTG
Source organism: Erebia epiphron (assembly GCA_963932025.1). Lineage (NCBI taxonomy): Eukaryota > Metazoa > Arthropoda > Insecta > Lepidoptera > Nymphalidae > Erebia > Erebia epiphron. Next base: position 12,814,665 of record OZ009956.1, on the reverse strand, counting down.
ATGCAAGATTGAAACTGCGGTCCGGAATAAAATAAGTAGTCTATAAAGAAAATATAAAACTCTCGAACGAAACGCGATCTCGATGTTATAAATTCTCCACAATCCCGACCTGCTGTTGGGGCTTAAGGTCTTGCATTGGTCTGCTCTCAAATCGATGTTATTTATGTCTTTGTTTTATTCAATTTATCAGAGTAACTGATGGAGTTTTAAACTATCGCCTGCTTTGTCGTTCGTTTTAATGTAAGCACAAATTACATTTTTATGCTTTGTTAGATAGTTTATAGTTTTGTAAAGGCCTTTTGACGTGAATTTTTTGATTATTATTGTTGATTATAGGTTTGGGGGTTGTACTTTTGGTAGTATAGTTTCAGTGAGCATAAAAATTAGAAAAGTTATAGCTGTACCATGGTAGAGATCGATCTGACGACAAAACGAAAATATATGATAGACACCCCACCCCCCCTCTAATCACTCTGATGATCGCTTTTTGTTATAATTTACACGAGTATCAACTCTTGATCAACTCCGATAAAAACTTCCGGACAAGTTCGTTCGTTAAAAGTTTAGCTTTTAAATATTGCGTTGCCTATTTCAACTCGGCCAATAAACATCTTATCAAGGCGAGAAATATTTCCCACTTTCCCGGAATGAATGTTCATTTCGAATAAAAGGTTAACTAAGAGAGCTTGTTTAGGCTTCGTTCAGATAATGAAAATCATTGGCGATTAAGTAGTGCGTTTCTACTAAATTGAGTAAGAGGTTTCGATGAACTCAACCTTGGTCAGGAATTGTTTCGTCATCGGTAAGGGCGAAAACACACCACGACCCGGACTGGACAAAACATGCGCGTCGAAGGGGAATGACGACGTTTGGTTTGATTTCCTAGTGTGCGCACTCCATATAATGGAATGGAGCGGACTTTTCCATCCTATCTAGTCCGTGTAGAGTGTTTTCTCCCTAACCAATTGAATGGACGGTGAGTTGAGGTTATTGTAAAGACTTTCATTTGCTCGCGAATTTGAAGGCGTGGTTTTATGTTTCAAAAAATGTACGAAAACTTTGTAACCCTGGGATATTAAGCTAAAACACCTTATGCCATCTCAAAATAGATATAGGGGCTCCTAGGGAATATTAGGTGCGAAGCCTTTCTCTAAGGTAATGCTCCTCAATATGCGTTTTATCAGAACGTAGCCTTATTTTTCAGCACCTTCATAACTTCTGTTGATAAATTAATGCTTTATTTGTTACAGACCAATTCAAAGGGATAACAATAGAGGCGCAAGAGGTATAGTCATAAAACCGACTTACAAAGGAGTGGTAGGACGGCCTGTCGAGTTTATAGGTGGGTCGATGTAAATTCTACACAGAATATTTTAATTATAATAAAATTATTAAGGCTAACGCAGTCGAAAGCTTTGTAACTGACCAATCCTTACCTCACTAGAAGTATTATAAATATTTCCCACTCAATTTACCTCGTCAGTTGATGAAATATAATAATGTCCTCCCGACCGAATTTCTTCCACGGCGGCCTATCTCCAGAGAGATTAGCCATCTGCGCGTGAGATATTATAGTGCACAAGTGTGTGCGCATACACAGGTGCACTCTCTGTTCCTTTACTCTCATAACCCGATGGGACGGAAAATCCGACACGACCGGAGAGAGATCAGGCGCAAGACCGACAGCTTTACGTACTCTCCGAGGCACGGGGGTGAAACACCGCCAACTTCCTAACTCCGATGAAATATACCCAGTAGGTATTTCATCAAACATTATGTTCGATTCTTCTCTTTATGGAAAATCGGTTTGGGTCGGCAACTTATTAATGAAAGCTTTTGTTACACTTTGGTTTTCCGCTTAGTGTCAGAATATGTTTGTAGTATCATCTTTGTCTTCGGTTTTCAAGATGTCCTGTTGGAGTCTTTGTTAAAAAATGTCATATGCATTGCCCTAGTTAAACAGTTTTTTCTAATTAGTAGATATAAGAAGAAAAGTCCTAAGTCCTGACACACTCACTGACTGATTATAGGGAACTCGGCTACTCACCTAAAGTTATAGGATTCTAGGGCTAATGTCACTATACGATTCATATAATACATACATACATACAATATGTATTTTCTAATACGATTACTGCACTTAAGATTCAAAATGTCCGTGCTCAGGGCTCGGGGCGTATATAGGTATAACGTTATCTCATTTCTCTGACGCATTCAGTGTGACGTGGGCATTGAAACTCGTGCTGCTGACGTCATGATATATATGTCACCGAAAGATTGCAAAAACCGTTAGATGGTAATCTAACTGGCGAAATTGTAAACTGTCGACAGATTGTGAACCGTTCAATGTTCTGAGTGTCAATTTTTGAAATATTCATTGTATTTACGTTTTCTTGTCTCTTTCTTGTAGGTTATTTTAGGGTTCGACATAAATAATTAGGTAGTGCCCGGCCTGCTTATCGGGTTAATATACCTAACAGATTACAATCTAACGGGTTTTGCAATCTTACGGTGACATATATGTTTGCATTCGGTTATGCAATTGCAATATTGGTATGTTTGTTTGTAGTCAATAGCATCACTTGCATAGTCAATAGCATAAGGTATGATAATTATGAAATAAATACTGACTGATTGACATTTTATTAACACCTTTAAATATGAAACGATGGGTTTAAACAAACTTAAAGGTATCAATTCATTCGGCTATGACTGACATGCAAAATAGTTATTAATACTCAGTTAAATACGAACTGGTATCTATCTATATTCCATACTAATATTTTAAATTCGAAAGTTTGGATGGATGGATGTATCGATGGATGGATGGTTGGATGTTACTCAATCGCGCCAGAACGGCTGACCGGATCTGCATAAAATTTGGCACAGAGATAGATTATTGTCTGCAATAATACATAGGTTACTATTTATACCGGAAAATTAAAGAGTTCCCGTGGGAACCAAAAAACTTCAATGGAAGTGGACGAAGTCGTGGGCATCAGCTAGTATTTATTAACTTTTAGCCATAAATTTTGGTTTGAAATGCCAAAGGAAAGTTTTATTTGTGTAGTGGACGCGAGCACAGCCGGCCCCGGTCAGCTAGAGCTGGAAGTATCCGGCGGGAATGGCACACTGGTGGCCAGTTCGGTGCGGCCACTAGGTGGTAACAAGTACATAGCCGCTTTCACCCCACGCGTGGCCCGACCGCATTCGGTGCGTGTCACGTTCAACGATGAACATGTTGCTGGTAAGTGCTTCTTATATTTGACTACTAGGTGATACAGTGGCGGACTCGAGGGGCCTCGAGTGGAGAAGGCCTCCAAATCTTAGAACAGTAAGTTCCTGTCGGGAATGTTCAAGCTCGGTGCAACCACTAGGTAACAACAAGTGTGGGTACATCGCCGCGTTCACTCAATGCGTGGTCCGACCACACTCCATGAGGTACTCCGTTCAACGATGAACGTGTACCGTACTTTCTTTGACTACTAGATGATGCCTGCAAATTCGTGCGTGGTGTTTTAAAATTTTTCTCTTTCCTCAACTATACTCAACAAACACGTCGATCCGTTGCTTTGTTACAGCGTGATTGAAACGATTTCAAACACGATTTCACGATTGCAAACCAATATAAATATACACTTTCGCATTATAATCTTAGGATAAATATATATCTCAAAAGCGAGGAAAGCATTGGCGGTTCCTCTGGTGCTGCTAATGTTCATGGGCGGCGGTATAATCACTTACCATCAGGTGAGCCGCCTGCTCGTTTGCTCGCTATAAATATTTAAAAAAAAAATTGCATACTGTAAGAAATCTTTAACTTTTCCGGGATAAAAGCAACGTAAGTATGTATATGTCACCGTAAGATTGTAAAATCCGTTAGATTATAATCTAACTCGCCAAATTGTAAACTGACGGATGATTACAATAGAACGGATTATTATTCGGTAGATTGTAATCTGTTAGGTTTATTAACCCGATAGAACCTAAGTGCCCGGCCTGAGGCCGGGCACTACTTGGTTATTTATGTCGAACCCTAACCTAACCTACAAGAAAGAGACAAGAAAACGTAAATACAATGAATATTTCAAAAATTGACACTTAAAACATTGAACGGTTCACAATCTTTCGACTGTTTACAATCTATCGAAAAAAAAAGCGTTAGATTACAATCTTACGGTTTTTACAATCTTACGGTGACATATATCTCTCTATTTAGAGATAAATAGACCCAACGATATGATTCAAAGTAATGGTCAAAGAAGTAAAATACCTAGGTTCCTTACTTCCTAGTGAAAAATAATGCAATCTCGCCAAAAGGCCAAAAATCTACTCATATCGGTTTCCAAAGTTCATGACGCTAAACTGTTTGTTTTGCGGTAGGTAGGGTACGTGTCTGATGGCGTAATACGAATATTTTGCATTGAAGATTGCGTTGCGTGCGTCTCTCACCAACCTTGCAGATCATCTTGTGCTTTGCTTTACGTACATTGCCTTTGCATGTCTACGCAACGCAATATTCTGTCATAACTCATAATACTTTTGGAAAACTTTAATAAGAAAGTAATTTTATTACGTTTTTTCGAAGCGTATGTATGTAATTTGATGCGGTTGCACGCATTCTAAAATGAAAGCACCGTTTAGTTACAAAGGTCCATGCAAAGCACATTGAAAGTGCTATAAAATTGTAACACGGTACAGTATATGCTACTTTCCAAATTTTTTCCATAGTTTTCAAATGATTACACAAGAAAAATAAAAAAGTTGGATGGCATGTCCAATTTTATCAATTATCAAATCAAATAAATATTATAAATGCGAAAGTTTGGATGGATGGATGTATGGATGGATGTTTGTTACTCAATCACGCACCAACGGCTGAACGGATCTGGATAAAATTTATCACAGAGATAGATTTTAGTCTGGAATAACACATAGGAAGGAACACATTTTTATCCCGGAAAATTAAAGATTTCCTGCGGGAACCGAAAAACCTCAATCCACGCGGACGAAGTCGCGGGCATTAGCTAGTAACATTATAATTGTAATTTAACTTCAGGTACCCATATGCCTGCCTACTTACTAGCATACAAATTACAATAATGGCAGTGCTAATAGGAATTAGGATAGACCAACGAACCACTAGATTACGGCCGGGTTTTGACTAGAATGCTAGGCAAACTTAGGTTGTGGCCGTGTTTGGGCTTTTAATCCTCAAATACATATCGTTGATAATAATATTATTATTTTTTATATATTACGTTTTTTTTTATATAATATATATTTTTATTTTTTGTGTAATTTGTATTGTATGTATTTTATAATATGGGCCTTGATGCCTGAAATATATAAATAATAATTAAATTAATTAAAAAATAATAATATACTATGTTCGCACGTACCACGTAGCTTGGATGAAACAAATTCGTCCAAGACACGTAGAGTGCGATCTAAATACATAACATATACTGTACTACACTGTACAGTATACTGGATTGCTATCTATAAGTACTCTTACGTCATACAATATCAGCATTATTACACACCATAAACTTTCTACAACAAATGAAACATAATTTTATATTAAGTACCTAATGTTAGATATCATTTGCTAAAGAACTTAAAGGGAATTAAACTATTAATATATTAATTAATTAACTAGATAATTGTTTTTACAGGGAATAGGGCTAATTTGAGAGAAATAATAGGTAGGTATTGATTACAATAGAAACAATGCTATTTCTAGGTAAAAAATATCTCTCATATAAATGTTTGTTCCAAGTTTACGCTGTTATGACTTGATCAACTATTATTTTCATCACATCATCATCACTACAGCCTATTAACGTCCCACTGCTGGGCACAGGCCTCCGCTCTCATAGGAGAGCGGGAATTAGAGCTTAGACCCACCACGCTGCTCCAATGCGGGTTGGCGGGCTTTAACGATTATTATCATGTTAGTGATAATAACCGGGACCGACGGCTTAACGTGCTCTCCGAGGCACGGGGGTGAAACACCGCCAACTTCCAACTCCGGGCTGGCACTGAGAATTTCTTAATTGAAAAACCCAATACCTAACTTTTATGCCCGGCCGGGAATCGAACCCAGGACCTCGTGATCCGCAGTCGACTATGCTAACCACTGGACCAACGAGGCAGTACTATTATTTTACATTACTATAATTTTATTATGCGTTTACGCGTGTGTTGATAAATAATTAAAATTAGGAACAATTTAATGGGATGGCGCACACACTAGGTACCTATAGCTTTTTAGTTATTTGTATTGTTTTACAGCTAGAACTTTTATTCTAGAACTTTTCAGATACTTAGGTACTTAGTTATTTCGATATAATAGTGGGAAATATAACACGCGTAATTATACCTTTATTTTTCTGCAATGATTTTTCGTACAATAATGCAGTAATTTGGTACAGGTAGTAACTAGTACCTAATTAACTTTTACGAAAAAACATTGCGTAGTATTTCCCGAAAGTTGTTAAAGTAAACTTGATACATATTTTCGAGATCAAACTCGAGGGAGTGATAATGTTTTTGAAGTTATACTTCTTTTGGTGCGTTGGGGAAAAAATACCTATCAGAGTGAATTTTTACGATGCGCGCGCACACCGACACCCAAATTCGACACCCTGACTTTTTTAAGTTGATCAACTTATAAAAGTCTTGCAGTCTTAGCAAAATAAAAATAAATACATTTACTGTATGTTGGGTGGGAACTGATAACTATATTCAAGATATTTATTAGTTGCTATCAAAAAGTATAACTTCTTGCGTGCATACATAAGTACACATACACTTTTTTTGTTTTGTGAACAACATATTACTATGTAACATATTATTATTATGTATTAAAATATATAAGTTTAGCTTTGCAACTTAAGGTATTAGTTTCTAGTTAAATCCATAGAGATCTCTGTAATTTTTCTTCCGCGTACTGAACGCTTTGAATTTAAGTTCTTGCAAAAATCATAGAAATACCATACCTATCTTTTGAATCAATATATTAAAATTGGCAGATGCCTGCAAAATGCTCTTCAAATAAAACTCTCAGAATCATTCTTTGATTCATTTTTTTTTAATTTAAAAGTATGTATATAATTACGCCAAAATCGATTGACGAGATGGGCCGCGAAAAGCAGACAGACAATATGTTATATTATGTAGCATAATATAATGTATATCCATTGTTACGGCAAACAGCGCCATTATCATATTACTATTATGTATTCGCTATTATTATTGTGTTGAATACCTCGGCCTTGTCGAGATATACCTAGTACCTACCTATCCATTACTCGTCAACAATAAGCAGTTGCAAATATTATACATGTTATAGTTATATGTACTAATGTATACCTACCCACCTACTCTGAAACGATCACCCACGCAAAATTAGATCATTTATTACGAACTAGATAATGCCCGCGACTTTATCCGCGTTGCTGCGGGAGCTCTTAAAGTTTCCGGGATAAAAATCAGCCTATTCTCCGGGATGCAACCTACCTCTATACCAAATTTCGTCTAAATCGGTTGAACAGATGGACCATAAGGACTAAAGGCGTATCAGACGCCTAGGCGTTAGTATGGATTACGTCACGCAAAAACCACTGGAAACATAAACCACATATTTCAACACTTTCTCATTTCGAATTCGCACCTCAGGAAAAAATCGGCTCTGTATACGCCGAAATAGGCCTTAGTGGACTTTAGAATCTGGCCTATCGGTATTCTATAGGATATATTTCGGTGAGTGTACTCAGGAGCTTTTCGATCTTGTACCTCCTTCACTTTTCTACCATCGTACCGCAAGACGCCGTGCGAGTTTCCACCCCTATGTCGTCAACGTGTTCCACCCACACGCACGTTCTGGAACACTCTAGCAAAAACTGTGTTTCCCACCAATTACAATCTGGGTATCTTTAAATCAAGAGTGAATAGGCATCTTCTAGGCAAGCGCTTCCCATCTTAGGCCGCATCATCACTTCCCATCAGGTGTGATTGTGGTCAAGCATAAGCCTATAATTATTTTTTAAAAAAATTAGGCTTACCGTTGGCCGTATTTAATCAAGTAACGTGTAAAATATAAGTCACACGGGCGAAACCGAGGTCAAAAGCTAATCAACATATTATAATTATCTACATAGTTATGTAAATCATACAGCATTTTATTATAATTTGAAGCTCGCTCAACCGTAAAGGGATTATATGTAGATACCTACTACCTACCTATGTGAAGACGGTAAGCACAAGTTCATAAGCTTCGAATAATATTAAAGCATTACCCTGAAATCACGGAACATAAATGAATACTAGCAGATTCCTATTTCTGTGCACGAAATCATTCAAATGTAGTACTTAGGAAATAGAAAACCTGAATCTTATTGTTTTTTAGTACATCTACAAAAAAATAATAATTTTTCTTTGAATTTCTAATGTAAAAATAAAATGGCTTATCTTGACTGACTGTTAACTGATCAAGTAGGTGCGAAATGGGGCTGCAGGTCTTATAAGTGGGAGGTCCCGGGTTCGATCCCGGGCAAAGACAATTAGGGGTATGGGTTGAATATAACTGCTATACACCTATCAGGTTAACTCGCTTCCATCTTACTAGTAGCAGTTGGAAGCGAGTTATCATCAGTTGAGATTGCAGTCAAGGGCGAACCATGTAGTGGCGTAAAAAAAATACAATACTGTATAGCATTTATATAGCTCTATTGAGTTCCAAAAACTGAAAGTTATTAAAATGAGAGCTACTGAGCTAAAACAGCTGCTCTGTGGAATAAGCAGATCAAGAATCCAAAATAAGTGCTGGAAATTACTTTAAGTAATTCCGCCCCGGTTCTCATGAGAATATTCTAGGGTAAAAGTGGGTATAATCGGCATTCAACTATATTTCGAAGGCTGTCCACATGATCTTTTCGCTTGTCCCTTTCTGTTCTGAACCATTCATTCATAGGAATGAACGCACATAAGACTATCTCATTCGTGTCAGTGAAAGGGGCTTAGGTACCGACTGCATATTAATGCGAATAGGTTTGTGTGTAGGCTTCATTGCACTTTTTCTCGTATATATACTTTATCTCATATATAATTTAATCATGAGTTTTGGTTATAAAAAAATAGGTAGGTAAATATAATAAGTACAATTAAAATAATGATAAAAGCTCTCGCAGAAAATGATACTGAAACGGAACTGAAACTTGGGCACCTATTCGTCACATAATTTTTGCAACTAAAGTAATTATATGAGCCTTTTTAGGATAGGTACACCTATTTACATAGATGGAAATGGAAAGAGCAGAAAGTACTCCAAGTGGACCTGTCTAAAAAGTACCTAGGACATTACTTTAAGTGTTACAAACCAACTTTAAATCAGTAGTTGTACAGTGGACAATTCTATCGTCGAAATAGCAATAAAATCGTAAGTTAGAGGTAAGCGCTGAAGTGCTGACGGTACGTAGGCTCTCGAATTCCACGCCGCCATTTTAAATACCTGAATGACGTCACGAGGCTGGGCGCGGGCGAGTCGGCGCCCGCGCACCGTCTGACATTCGGGCCCGCAGTCGCATTCGAACGAGGCGATGCCTCTCAACATACAAAATGCAGTTTCGCCGTTTAACCCTCTGTGTGCGAGATAAATCGTATTAACATTGCATCATTACCAAACGAGTGTCTCTCTGATCTTTATATCAAGAACAGTTGAGCGTGTATTATAAGTTAAAAGCTAGTGTTAAATTTTGTGGTACCCAAGTGAGTGTATGAAAGTGTTTGTTGTGATTTCTTTCCGGCATACGTCATTACGGTGCCCTAGATAGCTGTCGTCGGAGAAGCGTTCCCGTGTTTCGAAGGTCTAAAGTAAGTATTTGCATATAGTTAGCTCTTGTATCCGTCAGTATGTAGCTAGTGTGTGGGCGAGACACGTCATAGCCTTTTGTGAATTCTTTTCCTACACTCATCAACTGGTATGTACTACCCATGTATATGTAGGCGATACCTATAAGGATACGCTTTAACAATTATTAATAGGAAGTTACCTTAACCTATCCCATAGTAAATTATGTATTTATATCCGCATAAATTAACAAATAATTCTTTTACAATAATTATTTTTATTATAAGCATAAGCTAACATTCAATAGTGAAGCATTCTTGAATAATTAATTAAATAAATATTATAAATATAAAGCATGTCCATTGTGCACATTATCTGCACACTGGTGCACGTTTAATTATTTCTAATTTTAAAACAAAAACTTGTTCTTCTGTAAGTAATAAAGCGTGAGACATTTAAAAATCTCCGATAATTATTGCCGACCTACTTTAAAAACCTTAATAGAAAACCGGTACCACGATCGCTGTGACATTCGTTACGTTGCGAGGTTATATTCTCTATTCTAATTATAGTCTAGTCTATTATAATTATGGCTGTTATGTAAGATTATTGTCTCGTATACCTATTTGATTCTTATTTACCCATTGTATTTTGTAACTGTAAGCAATTAAAATGACCCAGACTGGAGGATATCCTGGCTTCGGTCGAATGCGCGAAGACAATACGGACACGAGCGTTGAACTCTTTTGTAGGGACTTCTCACGCACCCTTGTCTTAGTAATACATACAAAAAAATCCCTTATAACTATGCTGGTTAGTGGCCAGAATCGATTAATGGGATCGATTTATCATAACCGATGTAATGGTTGTTGTAACTTTTGTAACACCGTTGTAACACCCAATTGCTAGATTCAATGTTGCGTGACCAGTACATAGAGACGGTGAAATACCTATTAGGTATACCTATCAGGAAAATATTAAAGTATCTTCCTGTGTCTACTAGATATAAGTAACGGCTTTACCTGCTTGATTTACCTTTTTAAGTTCCTAGGTTCTTTTTCTAGGCAGAAAATATCTAAGATCAATTACAATTACTTACAGGTTTTCACTTTGGGCTTTTGACAGCAAGATTCCTAAGTTATACATTACTTTTGTATGTATGACTTCGTTAACAAAAATAAATTAAAAATTTCGCTCTAAATCATAATATTTTAATGAAAGCTACTTTCTTTGTAATCGATTATGTAAAGTCATGTAACAATTAGCGTTGATTCTATAATAAAATTCGTCATAACATTTTTACATAATGTCCATTAATTTAAATTAAGCAGTCGAAAGCAAATCTTTGCGTTGTAATTAATGTAAACGGGTCTAAAGATGATTTTACTTGCATAAGTAAAATAGGTATATTCTTCATAAACTTGTAGAAACTATCACTTTCTTTTTTCATTAGAGTGGTATGCGTTTATGGTCATTACTTTGATTTGATTGTAGGTGATTTGTACGTAGGTAGGTACCTACTTAATAGTGAAAAGAGATTGAGTGACTTTCGTATATATTTTTTAAATTGAATATATATTTAGAAAGAAAGGTTCTACGATATTATCAAGTCCATTTAACTCAAGCGACGATACTCTCGCTAAGGTCTCGTCCCTTCCAAGCTACGAACACTTTACGTTACTTTAAAAAAAACCGTAGCTAGCTACCTACATAAATAATCCCTAATGGCTGTCAATGCTGGTGTTCCTCAGGGGTCTGTTCTCTCCGCAACACTTTTCCTGCTGCACATCAACGATCTCCTAAAACCCGGTATCTTTGGGTACGCTGATGACAGCACTGTTACGGAGAGATACATGTCCAGTTCTCGAGCCAGTGCTTCTGAGATACTTGAGCAAAGAGAGGCCTTGGTGGATTGCGTTAACTCGACTCTTAATGAGGTATCGGATATACCATGGGGAGTGTGCTCTGGAACTTCACAACCTTGTTCCTCCTTCTCCGTTCTACCACGGGACAGCGAGAAATCGTGAGCGTTGGCACCCTTATGTGGTTGACGTATAATTTGCTCGCACGAAGCGTTTTTGCTCGACGTTTCTGATACGAACCGCTACGGTGTGGAACACCCTCCCAGCGCACGTGTTTCCTGCTACTTATAACTTAAGGCAAGAGTGAATAGGCATCTTCTAGGCAAGCGCGTTCCAACCTAGACCTCATCATTGCTATGCACTAAGCATGATTGTCGTCAAGCGCAAGCCTGTCACGCAACAAAAAAAAATATACCTAATATTAATATGTTTATGTGTAGGTACGTGGGTGCATAATACCTATGGCTTGTTACGTTAGATAATTCTTTATCCATTATTACCTATTGATAAAAACATGCCAGGGAAGATTTTACAGTCGCCCAATTCGTCTCCTCTGGCTACAAAAAGTCCATCCTAGAACTACTATAGGTAGATACCTAACTAAATGTTTACAAAAATTAATAATTCAATAAAATTACAATAGGTAACAAGACAAAATAAATTACCAGCAAAATTATTTCAACTCTAAAATGGTTGTATTTGTCGTACAGAGTTGAAAATGACAATGAACTGAATATTTTTGTTTAACTTACCTGTAAAGTTATTACATAGGTATTATATTTATTACTTATACATTTTTAGAGCGGTGCAGTGTGATAGCTTACCAGTTCCACATAAAAATAATAATTACGTTCCAAATAATAATTAAATAGGTATGTATATTGAATACAGAAACTAATTAAAAAATTTCGGTTTTCTCATTATTAGTTAGAACATTGTGTCGTGATCGTGTAGATTGGCAACATTTATTTATTATTTATAGAATGGCAATTCTGATTGTCATGATTTTATTTAAAAAAAGAATGTTGTATAATTTGTATAGGATCAGATAAATTTCAAGACACAGTATTTAATAATAATTATTTATTAGTGTGGCAATATTAAATAGCTGGTCACACCAAATACCGAACGAAAAGTGAGGTGACGCTGGTGGTGGGGCTGATAGCTAGGACCTCTCAAAAAATTAAGGATGAGTCAGATCATCGAGGCACGGACTGGAAGTAACACCTCTACAAAGTATTATTCCAACATCTCAGAAGTGTTCAACCTAATACCCACAAAGTGGATATAATACTATATCTCTGATAATAGGTGTTATAAATTTTTAAAATTATGGGTTTTGCAGAGTGAATCCTTTTGAGTGCTTTTAACGATGCCTTTGGTAAGATTGATGTAATATTATTATTTTTGAGTGAATTGTCATGGGGCGATCATTAATGTGGGGTCACACCTTATAATCGCGTAATATCGTATGAGGGTTTCGCCAGTATGAGAGTTGGCATACTGGAATAAGTTTCACTAGTACTGGCTGTCTGAGCAGCCATTTTAGATGATTAAATGCGATACCTTACAGCTTGGTTATCACTACTGGTTAACCTGAGATATTGTTCGCTATATGAAATAGGTAAATAATTATCAGTTCTAATAAACTTAAGTATTTGTGAAATACCCTCTGGACCATTACTTTGGATGAACGTTACCTAACGTTTCATTGAGTCTTACTCTTAATGTAGTTAAATGATTATTGAATTTAAAAGCGTCCTCGTGCCTTCAAATTAGTTTACTGAACGAGATTGTAGTTTTTTTTACGCACTGTATTTAGTTTCGAATTTGATTTTACAAAGATTTGATTTGAAATTTATATTAACCAGGCATAGATTAAATTACTGGTTATTCACAAAGAGAATTCATGGAGTGAATAATAGTAATAAATGAGAAGTGAATATGTCAAATGAGATACCCTCATATCAATACTAGGATGTAAAGCAATTTATTGAACTCTGATTAGTTTAATGGGTGTTATAAGAAATACGATAAAAGTTGGATCTAGTTTTAAATTCTCGATATACAGTGTATTTACTGGTATACTTATTCTATCTATGTCATCTAGATAGTTTACTCTGGTGGTAGTAGACTTGATCAAAACAGATGTATGAACAAGTTGTAGTGTTTAAAAAGTATTTTTTGTAGAATAGCGTAGAGTGGCAGGGCAACTATTTTTATTAGTGCCGCGAGTGAACTTACATTACATTAGTGAAGAGGGTTGAGGCTTTCTTCGGACATTTGAAAAGAGGAGCCCAATTCTCGCTTCCAAGACTAGTTTTGGAAAGAAGGATTGCAGGTAAGAGAGTTCCAGGTCGCCAAAGGCGCAAGTGGTTGGATGATATAAAGAGGTGGACAGGGCTTAGCTATTCAAAACTAAAAGATGCGACTCAAAATAGAAGATTTGAGAGAACTTCGTTTTGAAAAAGGCACACGCGATGATGGTGATGATGATGAATAAAACGTGAGCGTGCGTTTTATTTGATTTGTTTGGTAGACACGAGCGTGTGTCGTGATGGTAATAAAACGTGAGCGTGCGTTTTATTGATTTTGTGTAGACACGAGCGTGTGTCGTGATGGTAATAAAACGTGAGCGTGCGTTTTATTTGATTTGTTTGGTAGACACGAGCGTGTGTCGTGATGGTAATAAAACGTGAGCGTGCGTTTTATTGATTTTGTGTAGACACGAGCGTGTGTCGTGATGGTAATAAAACGTGAGCGTGCGTTTTATTTGATTTGTTTGGTAGACACGAGCGTGTGTCGTGATGGTAATAAAACGTGAGCGTGCGTTTTATTGATTTTGTGTAGACACGAGCGTGTGTCGTGATGGTAATAAAACGTGAGCGTGCGTTTTATTTGTTTTGTTTGGCAGACACGAGCGTGTGTCGTGATGGTAATAAAACGTGAGCGTGCGTTTTATTTGTGTTGAGATTTATGATAGACACGAGCGTGTGTCGCGATGGTTATAAAACGCGAGCGTGCGTTTTATTTGAGTTGATACCATCGCATGTACTGCGATACTGATTACACGTGAGAGTGCATTTTATCTGAATAAAGGTTTTTTTAGATGTTTGATAGACATGCGAGAGTGTTATGTTGTCAATAAAATGTAAGCGAGATGTTTGTTAAGTGTCATGGTGGAAAATGTGACATGCGTTGCATGAAATTTGAGATGTTATTGTTAATAATTTTAAATTTAGTAATGTTATATCGTTTTTGCACACTGTTTCTGACAGTGGATTGTGTACTGGAAGTTTCTACTTAAACAGCTGTTTTACCCACAAATTTGCAAAATAAATTATTTATGATTGTGATTTATGATTATGATTGTGATTATGTTAGTTACACCGAAGTGTTTAATGACGGTGACACAAAGTAATTGTGCGTCATGGTAGCGATATAACATATGAGGGCGTTAAATTACTGATGATAATAAAATATGCAAGTATGCGTCAATATGAGAATATATTTTATATAGACATGCTTACCTTTTCACGTAAAATAAGATGAAAGTAAATCGTGATGATGGCTAATGGCTAAAAAGCCGTCGAAAGTATGATAGTGTATCATGATTTATTTACCTGTATGGCAAAGGTATAAAATTAATGATTTATGAATTTAAAATGAGAATGTCGTTTAATTTATGAATGTCAAATAGAGTTATTGAAACGTTAATCTTTGAATGAGTGTCACTAGCTGTGTATTGTGCTAGACATCCAAGTGCGTTACTGTATTGGAACATGTGATTCCATGAGTTGTGAGTTGTGACCTAATGGGTCTAGGCTGTGAACAAGTGTGTTAGTATTTTGGACAGTATGTTATCTAACTGTTCGTGAAAGATTTAATGTATTTTATTAACTTAATTTTACGTTCACATAAAATTAAAGGGATGTACTGAAACGTAATGAAACGTCTCGATTGGAGGGATCATGAAAGAAAGTTTTCCAGTACAGAATTAAATATTACATAGCAGGTAGCTGCTTTAGTAGATTACTGTACAAGTAGCTCGTTCTATCCAGAATTACCATGGCATTTTATTCATTTCCATAGTTTCAAATGTGCCTTTAAATGTTTTTGATCAGAGGAAGTTGTAAATTCTTTGTTGAATGATTTTAGATTTAATGAATGAGTTTTATTTTGGTTATTTTAAACGACTTGGATCATTTTTTTTACAAGTAATATAATATTGTACCTACTGGTATAGCCGCAACATATTGGTATAGGTTATGAGATTGTTTGAAAGAAAAATTGATTGTATTTGTATGGACTTTTAAATGGATTAATTTGTGATCTCGATGTTACGTGACCGAGCCTCGTCATGTTTCTGATGTATATAATCTGCATGCGCCTAAATACGAATGAATTATAGTTATTTCAGTAAGAAAAATAAAACGCAGTCAGATAAAACTGGTGAATAATATTAAAGATATTATTTTAACTTTGATTAGTTTGGAGGGTTGAGGTTTCAACATAATTCCGACGTTCGGAATGATATTAGCATTAATAATTAAATAGGGAAGGAGACACATTACTTCAGCTTGCAAGAGCCAAAGGTTGCAGTATTTTTGAAATTTTAGATATGACATAAAAAAAAAATTAGTTCAAATGTGTTTCGTCAATGCTGATTAGCATTCAAGTGATTCAAGTTGACTAAATTAGTTCATTATATCGTAAACTGCATTCAATAACAAAAAAATTAAATGTTTGGAACGTTTATTAAGAATAGAAAATGATATTAATTACAGTCACGGCCCGCGAAGCCCGTTTAAATAAAATGTATTAAAAAAAAAAAAAATTGTAAAAACGCGCCATTCTGGAAGTCGCATTGAGTTTTCTTTCTTTATATTTATCTAAGTGATTTGAAGTAATGAAGTGGATGATAAAATTTAATAAACTATTATTTGAATTGAGAATGAAGGCGCGCAATCAATTATCTTTTGCCGACTAAAATTTCGAGAGTATATATAATACGATATAAAAATAATATACATTTACTAATGAGTGACTAGTGCCGGTCTGCTTACTATAGTTTTATCTCCATATTATTATTTTCTCTCAAATGTATTGAAGAATGTCGTGTGATGCACGGGCGTTGTGGATTTGCAAGTCCGTGACAATGGTATACCTTCACCTAGGGGCTCAGGCTTACAACTGTCAATTAAGTTGTAAAAACTTACCACTCTTATTATTAACTGACACAGAAAAATAAAGTGAAGAGTAGGTATTAAAATGCAAAATGAATAAAACATACTCAGTATTTGTATAAGTACTAAATTATTTTACTGAAGTTATATTTTATGCCTTGGTGTAGATCTCGAATATTAAATTCTGATTTCTGAATTTGGAGTTTTCGTTGATTTGGATATTAATTTGAAATTTCTATTGAGCAAACTTTATTAACAAAATATTATATGAAAGTGATTAAACATTGTACAAAAATTGCAAGTTGATTCTAGTTAAATTCATGCTAAAGTTTTGAATTTCGATGCAAGCTTTTGATGAAAAATTTGGTTGCTTTTGCACTATCGTTAAGTTTTTGTTTAGTTTCGATGATGATTGTCGTGAAAGTTCAGGTATTGGACCAAGTTCATAGTATTGGGTAATATTCTAAGTATTTTTGATTTAAAGACTGTCTTGAACAACATAACTGAGCTGATTCGGTGTAATTTTGTGCTGCTGTCTCTTTTTGATGGGTTTATTCCGAGGAAGGGAAAGATATAGGAACTGAAGGAAATAAACCAAAACAACTTGTTTTGTTCATTTATTAAAATCGTTGACCCTTACATAGTTGAAGATCTTAAAATAGTAATAATTTAACATAGTAGGAACAGTCTACCTCCAACAGGCATACGATGTCAGGAAGCTTAGGGCAGATAATTAACATAAAGTCTTAATTTGATTCAAACAATTAGTAAATGGTACAGCAGATCCAATTGAATTGAAGAATTGATAGATTAGTCATTCGTTATCCTGATCTATGTTTGCATTGGATACAGTTATAGATTTTATTATTAACTCTGTGACACTGTTCAATACTAATTTCAGTAAAGTCAAATTTTATTAAAATTAGCTTCCCTTTACGTTTTGATAAAGATTTCGATTTCAATAAAGTTAAAAAAAAAAAAAAAAAAAAGCAGGCGTCATACATGATAAGCGGAGCTTAGGAAAATGTTGTTCACCAAGTTGTAATCAAGATTTAGATTATACTAAATTTTAGATTCAGCGTCAGATTCTTTTAAAGTATAAATAAATGAAACGGTACAAGAAATAAAATAAATATTGAATACTTTATTAAATTTGAATTCAGTATTAGACTTCAACTTTTACTTACGGTGTAAGTAACATATTGTTTAGATTATGTTTGAGACTGTGACTATTCCAAATTTTGATTAAATTTCAGGTTAATTTTTTTTTGATTCAGCTTTAGATAATTAATCAATAGGTAATCTTTTCCCTGTATACTTGTACAAGGAGTGATATAAAAGTTTATTTATTATATATAAGTTTTAGATTTGGATTTCGATATTTATATTGAGAAATTTCGATTCAGCGATATCAATCAATTTAATACCCTTATGGTTGGATTTGTTACTCTTTGAAATCTCAAGATCAAAAGCTCTATAGTTTTGGATTTTAAATTGATTTAAGGTTTTAAGTTTGATATTACTAAATTGGAGTAAATTTAGATTTCCTTTTTATTAACCTTTTGATTCTGCCGAATGTCGTGATTTACTGAAAGTCTAATAATATGCTAAATGTAATAGTGCAAGTATGAATTAACCCTTAAATGCATGATTTTTTAAATTTCAAAAAAAATAAAAAACATAATGAATTTACAGAGTGAGAATACTGGGAAAAATGCAAAAATAAATGGCTTGTATATAATTATGTATTTATTATATAAAACATACTGTGTAGACAATAGGCATGATGACAGTAACCAAGAATCAATGAAATTATGAATTTATCTAATGAAATAGGATTCATGGATTATAAAAAACGTATTTATTTATCTATTTCGAGTGAGATTGCTATTTATATTGATAAAATAAAACTATAAAATACAACAATCCGCCATATTGGATAAAACACCAAGAAGCGAATGACGTCACAATTGTTTGTTTTCGAGCTTTGACAATCACACTATTGTTTACTGCACACTGCACAGAGTACATTGATAAAAACAATAGTGACGTCACAAACGACGCCATGACACCGCAGAACGTTTTGGCGTGAATTTTAAAATTTAAATTTCAAATGCCAATTTTATCTACTAAACCTTATTTTTCTGCTGAAATAAGATATTATTTCGAAATAGTAGATACTTCCGAACATAATCTGACCATTTTTCAAAATCAGTCATCATGCCTATTGGCAACATCATGCGTGTGTCTATTGTGGAAGGCAGTGAAATCGGGCAAAACAGTTTCTTTCTTTTGTATGGCATAAAGCCACTTTGCACTTCGTGCATTCTGTTCTGCTAAATCCTTTGCACCCTGGTAGTTTGCATCGGTTCTTTCTATCGCATCGCCTTTCATGATGGCCAACACCATCCATCCTTACATCCTTATTTGGGATTGGCTTCATAGGCCCCTTGCGTTTCTTCGCCTGTATCTCTCTTTCGATACTTTGCGTAGATGGTCTGCCTCTTCTTGATATCGCCAAGCTTTTGTAGAGACACAAGGTATTTGCCAGGTCGGACCTGAAATCTGGCAGGGACATGAGTGTCTGTGATCTGTTGTTGTTGGCCTTTTTGTAGAGCACCCAAGCATTGATCGCGGCCATATCGATCATGTGATAGAACAAACGAATGTACCATTTTCGGGACTTTATTCTAATGCGGTACCTTCCTAAAAAACTGTCCATTAGATCGACGCCACCCATGTGAGCATTATAATGTTTTATAATTTTAGGGCAAGGTAAATCAACCGTCCTCTTTTGTTTTTTGTCGTACCTGCTAACTGATTCAGCAGGTTCGGCTCCAACATACGTCGATGCGAGAACGACTTGCTTGTTGTCTTTCCAACAAGTCACTGAAATATCTACGCCTTCATAAGTCGCTACTTGTTCTTCGTAAGTTCCTCTGGGAACGGCCTCTTTATTATAATCTTTTTGGGTAGGTATTTTACAATTTTTACCTAATCGATTCCTTTGTATTGTACCCAAGGAATAAATACCTTGTTTGGCCAGGTAGTGCAAAAGAGGTATGGACGTGTAAAAATTATCGAAATAAATAATATGATTTATAAATCGAGGCACGATCCGACATAGCCGGATTACTGTGTTTCCTATAGGACCCAAATCTGGTTCATCATTTAGTCGTTCAAAATCAGTTTTTCCACTGTAAACTTCAAATTTGTGAGCAAATCCAGAAAGTGAGCATAAAACAAACAGCTTGAAACCCCATTTGTGGGGCTTGTTAGGCAAATACTGTTTCATGAAATGTCCGATCTTCGATGCGCACATTTGTTCATCGAGTGAGAGTCGTTGTTCTAAAGGAGCTCTAGTAGAAAACTCGTTATTCAAGTGATCTATTATGGGCCGAATTTTATGAAGACGATCGTGATCTACATGGTCTACAGGTTTATGTTGGTCATTATCATTGAAATGGATAGCTGATCTAATTTTTTCAAATCTATTCAAAGTCATAGTTTCCATAATGGGTGTGAAACCGAAGCGTGACCAATAGGATCTGACATTGGGATAATGATAAACAGACATAAATATAAGGATGCCAAAAAACTGACGAATCTCAAGAGCTGTGACAGGAGGACAGCTAGATATACCTTTTTGAACAATATATAAATTCGTTTCATAGACTATCTTATCAATGATCTCATCGTTCATAAACAAAGAAAAAAATTCATATGGGCTTTCTTTTCCGGCTATCTCTGAACTCAGCTCTTCATTCCCTAAGAATCGCACATTATCTTCATTTACATCTAAATTCTTCTTCTTCCAAATTAGGTCTCTGCTCTGGTTTCGCCAAACTTCTCTCCCAATAGGAACACTGCTCTGATGATGTATGGCAGCGCTGCTGTTGAGATTACCTTCAATTATCAATGGAGGATCCTCAAGCTGAGATGGGCCAGCTATAGCACTCACCTCATCTTCAAACGGGCCGGCTTCAGCAGTAGTCTCGTCTTCCCTGTCCTCCAAGTCTTGCTGCAAATCAGCAAGGCCTGGATAGTACGCAATATCATCTTCATCAAGTATATCTTCGTCATCTTCCGATAAATATCCATTTTCTAGGGCAGCCAGGTACTCTTCTATGCATTTTTCGCTCATCAATCCTCTTCTATTCATGCTGAAAAATGAAATGAAACACCAATATCGAACAGGCAAAATCAAGCTAATACCTACTTCTGAACAATATTCAAACGCATACTGTTGCCAATCGGCAACATACAGTTTTCCTGTGAAAATTCAAAATATATACAAAATTGATTGAAAATTTATATATATACTCAAAACTTACCCTTATAGTTATCAATATTCAATTTTTATTTCCAAAAATTACGACTAATTTTTCCAAAACAAGGAAAATAAACTGGACAAAAATCAAAAACACAAAGTTGATCGCCTATTACCGCTCAAACGAAAAAAAATCAAAAAAACGGCGCACAAATTGCTGTCACTGTCATTGACAGGCATTGACAATATATTTTGTAAACCAAAGACCAAGAAGTTTCGATACTGGTTTATCAATCCACAGATAATCACGAAAAAATCGGATCGTAGACTTTTGGCAACAAAATGCATTTAAGGGTTAATGAATATGTTTCATTATACACCACAGATTATTGCAAAGAATGAAACAAACTATGCTTAGCAAAGCGAATATTTGGCGGTTGTGCACCGGGAGGTTGCACAATGTCGGATGGCCGAATGTCGTGATCGTGTAGATTGGCAACATTTATTTATTATTTATAGAATGGCAATTCTGATTGTCATGATTTTATTTAAAAAAAGAATGTTGTATAATTTGTATAGGATCAGATAAATTTCAAGACACAGTATTTAATAATAATTATTTATTAGTGTGGCAATATTAAATAGCTGGTCACACCAAATACCGAACGAAAAGTGAGGTGACGCTGGTGGTGGGGCTGATAGCTACGGCCTCTCAAAAAATTAAGGATGAGTCAGATCATCGAGGCACGGACTGGAAGTAACACCTCTACAAAGTATTATTTCAACAATTGTAGGTAATAAAATGAAATCCTTCACCATACCTGCTACCTAATTGAGAAAAGAAAATTCTCACCAATTTTCTTCAGCACTTTGCAGACTAAACTTTGATAGGGGTTTATTCAAGAGACAGATAAAGATAAACAAACTAAAAAGCCAGCGACCGTTTCTCTGGTATCGAGCGCAAATGTGTGTTATCCGTATCATGTAACATCATGCTGGTTGTATAAGGTAAAATTACAGCTACAGTGCAGTGGTGATAGCTCTCACCTCTGATTGGCCGACACTTACTTTACTTGTCTGAAATGCATAGTTGCATCTCGAATATACATAAATTCAGCCAATGATGCTGGTTTTTTTTCCGGAACCGACTAAAAAAGGCTCTGCATTACTGGCATACATATTACGAAATAAAAAAAATCTAAAATAAATAAAAACCGACTTATATAACCACAAACACTAAAAAAAATATTTTAATTTATTACCTAACATATTATATTAGAAGAGTTAATCTATAACAATATTTTTGGAGCGCGTGCCAAAATTGATTCATAATTGGCGGAATAATCGCGTAACATACAAACAAAAAAGAAACATACAGTCGAATTGAGAACCTCCTCCTTTGTTTTGAAGTCGGTTAAAAATAAACCTCACGTACATATCTACTACCTACCTACCTATGGCTAAATAGACAAGTCACATAACGAGATGGCATGTAAAAGTTACACAGCCACGGAAACTAGTCAAGAACTGCATTGCGTCCGCTTTCGAAACAGCAAATGGAAAATCTGGTCTGGAAACTGCCATTTATTGCCGCCTTTAATTTGTCTCTGCATAGTGGAGGATTAATCACTCGGTGAATGCACTGCGCAAATTCTATTCAGAAGGATACCATATTTCATTAAAGGACAGGCAACTTATATAAATAATCTGCGACCGCGTTGGTGCACAAAGACTTTATACGTTTCAAAGGTACACAGATACTAACCGTAGAGATACCTATGTACAAAGAGAATGTAGGTAGATTAGATAAATAAACTCTATATTGCACACACTTAAAAAAAGAAACAAAACCTACACAAAAAGTTAAAAGATTATACAGAAGTTGCTCAAGCAATTTCTTACAGACAATTAACCTTTGGGGAAAAGAGATTATCTACAAGAGCGTGTATAATGTATATTACTTCCGTATATCTATACGTAATGTGTATATTTCTTAACTAGCGGTCCGCCCCGGCTTCGCACGGGTAGCACTTGATCAAAATAGTCCATACCCAATAATGGTCAGTCGGCACTGAGACGAACAACTCCACCACACGTTCTCAAATTTTGTTCAGCAAACCGCTGTGAGCACTTGGCACTTGAGTCTCCAATACGACGTATTTTCGCTGCTCTCACCTGGGAACTATGTTTAGAACTAACAACTAAGTTGAGACCTGGTTCTTTTAGACATTTCGCAGTCTATCTATAACAGTTAGTCTTAATATACATACATTCAACACTATCAAGAAAAGCACTGGTGGACCCACAATAAATATTTAAGTAGTGAGTTCTTTATAAACAACGAGCGTCAATTAACGCGAAAGTAGGGAATTCCACATTCGATTATTTTCCTGTTTGGCATTGTTTCCACAGTGTGGTCATTTTTGCTTGTTTTTCATGTTGATGTTGCGCAGGTGTACAAACAACCACACCACAATGCAAGTTTTTATTTTATTTCATTCCACTACAACTCTGCACTTGGCTGCAATCCCACCTGATGGTAAGTGATGATGCAGTCTAAGATGGTAGCGGGCCAACCCTTTAGGGGCATGACAGTATACCCAAGCCCAACCCATACCCCTGTTCGGTTTCTAGTATCTACATGTTATCGTACCGGAACGCTAAATCGCTTTGCGGCACGTCTTTGCCGGTAGGGTGGTAACTAGCCACGGTCGAAGCCTCCCAGCCCAGGGAAAATTCAGAAATTATAAATTATCAAATTGACCCTGCCGAGGATCGAACTCGAGGCCTCCGCGCGTAAAGTAAGACAACAGCGGTCAACACTGCGCCAGGGAGGTCAAAATACTTAGATTTTAATTATTTGTTGCTAGACCAGATGACACAAACAACTTTAAACGTATTTTAGTTTTTTTTAAAGTGTAGTCTAGCCTCGGTACCAGATTGCATCGAAATAAGATGAACAGATGGGCCGTGAAAGCGTAGCAGACAGACGGTCAGACCGACACAAGACATTAAAATAATATTGTCGACACACTTTCGCATTTATACATAATATTGGTTTATCAGACAATCTAATTTATTAGCTAATAATCGAATTGATTTCTTAGAAACAGCATTCTAGTTGAATGTTTAAATAAATAACCAAGTTAAGTATGACAAGTTTATTGCTTGCACATTATTGTACCTACGTATGGTGGCTAATGGTTTAATTATAATTAGGTAACTGTTCATTATAAAGATTCAGAAACGCAAGTTGCTTTACTAAGTTAGATATTATATTCTCTCCAAAGGCTATCTGGAAGATATTGGTTGAGGCAATAAGACCGCCTTTACATACAATATAGTCCTATTTGTAGTTTTAATGTCTTCTTTAATTCCGTGTACTTGTGTGCAATAAGGATTTAAATAATAATAATCAATGACGGAAATATTACTGAATAGATGATGCCCGCGTCTTCGTCCGCGTGGATTGATGTTTTTTTACTCCCGCGGGAACTCTTAAATTTTCCAGGATAAAAAGTAGCCTATGCCCTTCCCCGCGATACAACCTATCCCTGTACCAAATTTCATCAAAATCGCTTGAACAGATATATTTTTTTGATTCCCGCGGAAACTATTCAATTTTCCGGGATAAAAAGTAGCCTATGTCCTTTCCCGGGATGTAACCTATCTCTGTACCAAATTTCATCCAAATCGGTTGAGTAGTTGGCCGTGAAAGCGTAGCAGACATTAGACAGACAGACGGACACACAGACACACTTTCGCATTTATAATATTAGTATGGATTTAAATAGACAGAAGACAGCCTATCGTTATACAAATAGGCTAGCTGATCACGATTAAACTGATATTTTATAGTAGTTTGACGTAGGTAAAGATATGAAATGGCTGAGAATCAATGATTTTTATATGTTACTATCACCTGAGAATTGTCGCGTTGTATAATCTACGATGCAACTTCTATGCAATAACAAATCCATACTAATATTATAAATGCGAAAGTGTGTCTGTCTGCTACGATTTCATGGTCTATCTGTTCAACCAATTTTGATGAAATTAGGATCATGGATAGTTTGTATCCCGGGGAAGGACTACTTTTTTATCTCCTTCCCCGGAATATAAGCTATCCCTGTACCAAATTTCATCAAAATCGGTTGAATAGGTGGGCCGTGAAAGCGTAGCAGACAGACAGACAGACTTTCGCATTTATAGTATTAGTATGGATTTGAGGTTATTAATACTTTGTACTTACATAGGAACTAACATCTACACAAAATTTGTTTAGATTCGTATAAGTTGAAGTATGATTCGTAAAGTCGTAAAAGTTGAACCTTCAATTCTCTAAAGATTTCAAAGTTGGGTAATTCTATAATGGCCTTTCAAACCGGCGTACATCGACATTTGACCACTAAAGGTGTGTCACCTTGGGCATTGGGTAAGATTGAATGAAATGTTGTTAAACCAAACACGGCATGGAGCCGAATAAATGCCAAGTTACGTACCTACTTGGAAGCTAGGTATTATTTGAGAAGAGAACATGTTATACTAATAAACCACCAAATAACCAACCAACTAAATAACCAATATTATCCTACTATCTACGAGTTCTTTAGAATAAGATCTCTGCTCTAATTAAACAATATTATTGGTTAATTTTAACCCCAAGGAACATTAAAAATTATTTCTGCCATTTTTGGCAATATTATCCGTTCAAGAATCTCTATATTGTATTGTACTATTTACCTAGATATAATTATGCTAAGGTACTTGTTACCATAGGCCCTAAAAATGTTCAAAAGCTTTATGGACAACTTTAATAAATTGATAAGTGAACTTTACAGACCAAGATATCTATTTCTGTGAGCGAACTTAGTAAATAATATACATGTTGGGCTGTAATCATATGGCTAAGTCCTACGAAAATTGTACTATTTTTTTCATCGAATGCATACACGGACATACACTGACTTAAATAACAAAATCGCGGGTCAAAATTAGTAGTAATAATGAAATGGCCATGTTGTGATTAATGGAATAGGTACTGACCCTCAGCAATGAGAATAACGATACAATGAGAGAGAGATAACAAAGCGAAAATATTTTGCAACACAATATTCAGTGACGTGCTAACAAGTGGCTCCCGCACTTGTATCACATGTTGATAAGGTACGCAGAACCGTTGCTTTACGACTTGCGAGTGGAAGGAGGTCAAATACCGATCACCTCACTGAGCAGGGACGATTTAGCGGATGCATACCTACCTACTGAGGTTCAACTTACTACTGCATTCTTGGAATTTATCTGTATACTTAAGTAAATAGGTAGCAATACCAAATACTGATAGGCTCGGATAGAAATATAATGGATTAGTTACATTACGAGGTAACTATTGACTATTCGATTAAGTTTTTTAGATTCCCGGGGAAACTCTTTAATTTTCCGGGATAAGAAGCCTATGTCCTTCTCCGGGATATAAGTTACAACCTATCCCTGTACCAAAGTTCATCAAAATCGATTGAACAAGTGGGCCGTAGAAGCGTAGCAGAGCGACAGACAGACACACTTTAGCATAGTATAATATTAGTATGGATTTCAAATAGGCTGTATACCTTAGTCATACATTTATTACTTTATCACAGTCTTCTTTTCAATAGGATTATCTTAGTGGTTAAGTATTTATAAACTACGGAATACAAAAACTAAAAAACTTTTACGATTTATTACAAGACATATCGAATATCCTCATTATAGTTTTATGAAAAGTATGATTGCAATAACTATCCAAACTGTAATAAAACTTGAATTTAAGCAGGTTGGTCGGGTTTTTTTTTTCCTTAATCTAGTTGAGCCACACAATATTCTTTTCATCCCACCATCTCGGAAAGAGTATTTTTAATCTTCGATATCTGAATGCAAAAGCCGTTATTATCCTCTTGAGGATAAAGTAAATTGAATTTAGAACATCGTGTGCACGTTAGTAAATATCACTCGTCTATGAAGTTTGTGAATTCAAAACATCATTAAAACCTATTTACTTCTACCTCTATGGTGCCGAATTTCCATACAACCGTTTTTAATTTGTTAAAAACTCACACTGGTAACCTTCTTGGTGCACTTTTTTTATTTGCTTTGCGCGCACCATTTTCCTTCACGTCATATTGTTTAAAATTAAAACCTTCGATTAAAAACAAGAAAATTGAAAATAAGTGAAAAACCTAAAATGAGTGATTCTAGTGACGAAGAAGTTAATTTGACGCCAACAGAATTGACTGAAACTGTTAAAAAGCTTTCTCCCTCATCAATCACGCGAGAAGTATTTCATTTCCTCGCTGAGGTGGGATGAAAAGTTACGTGTTGCACTCGAGTGAAAAGATTTTTCACCTCGTGCTCTTTTGATTCCCTCGCTGACGCTCAGGATTCTAATTTTTGAACCACTCGCTGCGCTCGTGATTCAATTTTAGAATCCTTCGCTTGCTCGGTCATCAAAATTGAGCACGCGGTTAGAAAACAACTTTTCACTCTTGTTTAACAAATAACTATTATATCATACTTGCTCAGTAACTAGGGATTACTATGGTGGAAAGTCTCCTTGTAAGTTGGTGTTTGCAATTCAAGGCAACATTACGTCGCACTATGCTTGAATTGTAATGTTCACATTACAGTTCAAGCTATGCAAAACTCCTTGGTAAACAATCTCTTTTCTTATAAGATGGTAAGAAAACTTTTTACTGAAAAAAAAACACTGAACATGGCGGCATTTAATTTCCATACATTTCAAACTATGCAAAACTCCTTGGAACCCAGAGCCGTAAAAAAAAAATGGAAAACTATTTACGAAAAAAAAATGGAAATGGCGGCATTTCATTTGATCTGAAAGTTTGTGAAGTTTGTTTGTAAAAAGTGATTTAATTTCATTTTGCATTACCAATGTTTTATTTACCTCGCAAGAACGATATAAAGTAGAATGCTTACCTCGGTTGCAAGTAGCTATTACACCCTCGAACTATATTCACCCTCGCTCGCTGCGCTTGCTCGTGTGACTAAATATCTCGGGTGCACGCGATCCATTAGCGCCCTATGCGAGCTGCGCTCGCACTGGCGCCAAATTGGATCTTGTTCTGTAATAGCTTACTTACGTCCCTTGTGTAACAATCTACTATTATTCACATTTTTAAGAGAACGGGGATCTTCCGCTTTTAGATACGTCAGATCCCTGTTTCAATAGTTGTTCACATATTTACATTTTCGCTATGAAGGTTAGTCGGGTTATAAATGGAGATTCTTAGTTACCGTATTAAAGCACCGGACTAACCGTTAATTCACTAAATAATATTACCCCTTTTTTCCGGGTGAGACGATTATCTTTAACTAGAAGATGCTCGCGACTCTGTCCGCACGGGTTAAGTTTTAATTGATTCCCGTGGGAACACCTTTTTTCCGGGTATAAAAAGTATATGTTCCCCGGGATGCAACCTATCTTCGTACAAAATTTCATCAAAATCGTTTGAAAAGATGGGCCGTGAAAACGTAGCAGACAGACAGACACAATATCGCATTAATATTAGTATGGATTAATTAATCAACATTAAGAAGACCTGTTAATGTTGTTTTATGAGTAGTTATAAAACTTGTTATCATAAACAACTTCAAAATTAATTTTTAGCTTTATAATTATTGTTAATTAGTCAGCTTTAATTAACTCATCATCTTTAATAGTTTTATAGATTTATGTATTTTGAATGGCAGCGTTATTCACATCGTTAATTTACAAATTAAATCAGTCAGGTAAGTATATTATGATGATTTTTTTATAATAACGTGATGCCTTGCTTATTATTAGACTGATGTACCTATCTCTAAGCCTATAGGCCTGGCTTATTAAGTTATTTCACTTTGGTACAGTCACGTAGAGCTTTTCTCCACGTTTCTGTCTCTTCCAAAAATAGGTAAGGTTGACTTTCCTTTGTCGGAGCAAGGTTAACTGTAGTTAAATGAATCATATATTTTTTATTTATAATATGGTCTCCGCGATTCAGGTTCCCTAGTGCGGAGACCAAAGTTAAAATTACTGTAACCTGTGTATTGGCACACATACATATATATCTATATATAAACTCGCCGGCATATTTAGCGGAACATAAAAAAAAGGTCCATAATTAAAAAAATATGGTTTTATTTTAAAATCTACTTACTTAATACACTTCTTTTGTTATTTAATGTTTCATTTGTTTTACTTAAAATGAGATCATATTAAGAACAGATTTTGCGAGTAAAGGCTATTTGTGAAAAAAGGTACATTTTTGAACTTTTCATGTAACCGGGAAAAGTGAATTTTTTTTGAAGTGAAAAAGAAATTAATTAAATTAGAAAAATGGTGATTAATATCGCGTATTTCCTCCACGTGCTCTTATTAAAGTTTCTATCCGTCTAGGCATACTGAGAATGATGTTATCGATGGTCTCCTGGGATAGTCTCCGCTATTTCTCAACTACGGCGATTCGCAGTTCACCCACGTTGGCAGGAGCTGGAATTCTGGACTTAACTTTTCTTTTCAGCAAGTCCCAAACGTGCTCTATTGGGTTCATATCCGGTGATCTCGCCGGCCACTCCATAACAGTGATATTCATATCATTAAGATAAGCTTGAGTTACCCGAGCGGTATGCGGCCGAGCATTATCCTGCATAAAAACAGAATCGTCACCGATACATGGGGCAAATGGTACGACATTTTCTTCTAAAACTTCTCTGATATAGCTGTCTGCAGTCAGACTCCCTCTGTCAATCACTACCAAGTCTGTGCGAGCTCCCAAACAAATACCCGCCCAAACCATTATTGATCCACCACCGGTATGCAACTGTAGTTTCAAAATTTGTCTGAATGTATCGTTCTCCTTTGTGTCTGTATATTCTTTGCCTGCCGGCAATTTGATTTAAGAGAATTCTGCACTCATCACTAAACAATACCTTATTCCATTGGTCCGCGTTCCAAAGTCGATGTTCCTGAGCAAAAGTTAACCTGTTTCTACGATGATTTACCTCGAGCCTTGGAGCCTTGGCGGGCACAAATGAACCCAAACCAGCTTCTTCGAGCCTTCTTCGTACCGTACGCTCACTTACGGTTACACCCCGCACTGCTTCTAACTCATGTCGGGCTTGGACGGCCGTCAAACGGGGGTTACTACGTACACGAAGCCGAATGAAATGATCATCCCTACTCGAAGTGCGTCTTTTTCTGCCTTGTCCTGCTCTTCTCACATAAGTACCGGTCTCCCTTAACCGTTGGATACTGCTATGGATCATTGAAACTGGTCGACGAAGATCTCTGGATATCACTCTGTAGGTTTGACCATTTCTTCGCATTTCGAGTGCCCTGGCAATCTCCGTTGGGGCTAAGTCAGGCATAATTCAGTCATCAACTCCAGAAAGATACGCGATTTAAAAAAACTAACAAAAAACAGTATTTCAATGAAATTTTAAATCAAACTCAGAAGGAAGAAATACTTGAAGTTCGCTCCAGATAAGGTGTATTTGATTAAAATTAAAACAATTGCATAAAATGTGATGTTCAGTTGTTTTCTTAATTTGAAAATATTTCTTTTTAAATTAAATGACGTATAAACCAGCCAGCAACCATAAATGATACTGATATCAAACCTTTTTTTATGTTCCGCTAAATATGCCGGCGTGTATATATATGTATGTATATATTTTTTTATTTATTTAAATACCTATCCTTATATTCTCAAGATAAATAAAGTCTCACTGAAATCTGAAAGGTAAAAAGCTTTACACTAAAAGTGCGAAATTACTAAAATTTATCATGTCGAAAAACATACTTACGTAGCGGTAGTAACTTATTTATGGAAAGTACTTAGTAGGTACCTACGCGATTTTCAATTTTTATACAATAATATACATAATACCTACATATAAGGTTTTTATGCTAGACGTAATATTTTTATTTATGAGTTACGGTACGCACATGACTGTCTAGAGGACGATATATTACTTCAACGTTTACAACCCACGAATATAAGTTAGTATAATACATAATATATATGCCGCTCAGCTCTGTTTCTCATGTGAAGGTCAACGAGCAATTAAAAGTTGCTGTGACTCATTTAGATGCTATAACGATATAAAAAGATACTTAGCCAACATAATAAGTGATTGTTGTACCTAGCTACCAGTTATACACCAATACTATATCAAACTATTGGCTTAATCTTTTTAGCCACCATATTATGTGATTGAAGTACCTAGCTAGCTACCACACCAATATTTGTTATGTAATATGAATTCCACACAAACTATCTATCCCTATCTGTGAGCTATGCTTTCACGGCCCATCTATTCAACCGACTTTGTCGTTTGGTACAGAGATATGATGCATCCTGCGTAAGAAAATAGACAACTTTTATCCCAAAAATCACAGAGTTCCCACAAGAATTTCTAATACTTACTTAATTACATTCACGCGAACGGAGTCGCGGCCGTTATCTACAGTATTTTAGTTATGTAGTATTTCCAATACCTATCATTATTGTTTTTAGGGTTCCGTAGCCAAATTTGGCAAAAACGGAACCCTTATAGATTCGTCATGTCAGTCTGTCTGTCTGTCCGTCCGTATGTCACAGCCACTTTTTTCCGAAACTATAAGAACTATACTGTTGAAACTTGGTAAGTAGATGTATTATGTGAACCGCATTAAGATTTTCTTACAAAAATAGAAAAAAACAATAAATTTTGGGGGTTCCCCATACTTAGAACTGAAACTCAAAAATTTTTTTTTCATCTAACCCATACGTGTGGGGTATCTATGGATAGGTCTTCAAAAATGATATTGAGGTTTGTAATATCATTTTTTTCTAAACTGAATAGTTTGCGCGAGAGACACTTCCAAAGTGGTAAAATGTGTCCCCCCCCCCCCCCCCCCCTGTTACTTCTAAAATAAGAGAATGATAAAACTATGTAAACTTCCACCGAAAATTGGTTTGAACGAGATCTAGTAAGTAGTTTTTTTAATAATTTAAAACTTACTACATGTTTGTACGGAACCCTCGGTGCGCGAGTCCGACTCGCACTTGGCCGGTTTTTCAAATATGCACGCGACAGACTGAGGCGTCTTCTATGATATGAAGTAAAGAGTTTTATATAAATAAACAAGTAGACCGGGCAGCCTCTCGCTTGATAGCTAAACGTTGATGAGAGCAGACGTGTACCGGAGCCTACACCAAGATCTACAACAAGTTGATCCATAATAATTAATCAAACACCTAATCCAGTAGCATCCAGAAGGTGGACACCACATGAATGAAGTCGGAATTAGCTGATGGTCGTAAATCAGAATGTGAGGTTCATTATTCATTACGAAGGGACCGTGTTTTGCTATCTCACATTCCGTGCAGACACAACTCAGGCATCTGTGTACTCTATTGATTTATCATGAAAAATGCTGAGTTCTATCTTAATGACTATGTTTATGTTGGTTCACGGGAAAAACTACTGAACGTCAAGTTCGCGCGCAAGTTCACATAAGTACGATAATAAAATACGAGAGCCCAGAACTCTCAAGTTTTGGTCAATTTATTTTTATTATTTTTGTTCAAAATATAGTCTTAAAACTAATTTTAAAAAAAGTGGACAAAGGTAAAGCTTAACTCTAAAAAGAAATCTCTTTCAGCCTTCCTTGAAAGTGAGTAAGGTGAATTTGTTACTTGTTGTTGTCAATCTATGCTGAAGACCGGTTTTTACCATAGATTGACCTATCCTACTTGATAACTTCTTACCGGGTGTCAATTTGATAATACGGACTATAGGTACAATATAGGTATTTTAGGTGGTAATTCTTTATGTATGTACATACGAGTAGGTACATATTTTTTTTTATCCACTACAAGTTAGCCCTTGACTGCGATCTCACCTGATGGTAAGTGATGATGCAGTCTAAGATGGTAGCGGGCTAACCTGTTAGGGGCATGGCAGTTATATTAAACCCATACCCCTATTCGGTTTCTACACGGCATCGTACCGGAACGCTAAATCGCTTGGCGGCACGTCTTTGCTGGTAGGGTGGTAACTAGCCACGGCCGAAGCCTCCCACCAGGACAGATCAGGGAAATTTCAGAAATTATAAATTCCCTAATTGACCCTGCCGGGGATCAACCCGGGACCTCCGCACGTTAAGACAACAGCGCTACACACTGCGCCACGAAGGTCGTCAAAAATCAAGTCACTAGTGTGCGTTCTACAAACTAAGTTGCGTCTGACTTTGTTCTCTAGTGGCCCTAAACATGTTTTCTTGTAACCCTAACCAGTACCACATAATATATAAACAATAGCTCCTTCAGAAAGTGAACGTAGTCGTAACTCTCTAACTTCAAAAATGCGGAACCGCCGGTTCTTCAAACTTACGATTCTTGCGATACCTAACGCTACGCTATTGAGTTCTTTAGAGCATGAAGATTACGGATTACCTATATTCGGCTCTCGAGTATGTGTAATGTAGTGCTACCATCTCTTAATTTTACAAAAAAGGACATATAACTTCGAATTGCTATGGAAAAACGATTAAAAAATTTCGATTTCATTTGGAAGTAGCAAATCTTCCCAATATAAAAAGAGTTGATTAGTTAAACGAGTCAAAACGATTTACATTCAGTACAAGGATTCTACTATAGAATCCTTCACTTCGCTCTGAATTCAAAATAGCGCCCTCGGGGAACAAAAATTTTCTTTGGCCCCATATAACACAAATAACTATTTTATTCCCGCGGGAACTCCTTAATTTTCCGGGATAAAAAGTAGGATATGTCACTCTCCAGGTCCTCAACTATACCTACCCATCAAAAAATCACGTCGAACCGTTGCTCCGTTGCGGCGTGATTGAAGAACGAACCAACAAACCAACAAACAAACACACTTTCGCATTTATAATATTAGTATGATTACCTTAGAAAACAGGGTATTAAGAGTTCAGAAAACTTCATTTTACTTTGACGCTAATATTGTGATCGAACGCGCGAATATGATCAATCGAATTTTGGATAGAAGCAAGCGTTACTTTGCGGAAGTCGGAAGTATAATTTAAAAAAAAAATGCGTATTAAACTTCTAGTTTTTTCCTTGATCAATCGAATTTGCAATGTCAAAACGTAGACTACACGTAGACAGATCAATTTTTTTTAGTCTCGCGACCCTAATGTTTTGGATGACTTGCTTTTTCTTATGAAATAGCATGACGTAATGGAGTTTAAAATAAATCTCCATTCCATTGGTTCCCCAAAATAATCTAATTTAAAAAAAGTACCTTCTTAATTATCTAGTAGGTAGTCTTCGTACTGGATGATACATCATACATTGCAACAAAAACATTTAGTAGCAAGTTTTTTTCTATTTGGTTATGAGGCCGTTGATCTTTCATCTATGTAGTCTAGACTCTAGACGTTCCTGTCTTGGCATAAAAGGAAATGACTCGCGGGCATTACCGATAATATTATTATACTTAATTAGCTCTCTTACTTACTCAGAAGTGATCTTTGATCCTGTGTTACTTCTTATTCTAAGGTACCTACCTACGGAGTCCTAAAATAAAATAATGAATAAGGTATATAATACACGGACTTTGTTAAAATTTATTGTGTCAAGCAATTTCATAGAATAAGAAACGTTCTTTGAACAATTTTGTTAAGTATATTGCAATAACAATAAAGCACTTATTTCCGATACAAAAAACGTTGATCACTTTGTTATTGATAACTGAACATAAATATCGTTGGGATCCCTTATATTATATCTATGATTCAACGAAATGTAAGTAATAAGATTGATATAAGGAAAAGTACACGCAATAGGAAATAAAGCCGTATTGATACGAAAAATTGGCAATTAATTGGTAAGTAGTATATTATAACTTGTAATGTAATAACATTAACTTGAATTGTTTATGATTGATTTGATAAAAACGTACAATATTAATAATTACGATAATTTTATACATTTTCAGTTTTTTAATACACTAAATATATAGTTCTGGGTAGTAACTAATAATGTCCTCCCGACCGAATTTCGGCCACGGCGGCCAATCTCCTGAGAGATTAGCCATCTGCGCGGGAGATATTATAGTGCACAAGTGTGTGCGCATACACAGGTGCACTCTCTGTTCCTTCTACTCTCATAGCCCGATGGGACGGAAAATCCGACACGACCGGTGAGAGATCAGGCGCAGGACCGACGGCTTAACGTGCTCTCCGAGGCACGGGGGTGAAACACCGCCAACTTCCTAACTCCGGGCTAGTACTGAGAATTTCTTGTCAGAAAAACCCAATACTTGTTGTGACCCGACCCGGGACTCGAACCCGGGACCTCGTCGGCCGCAGTCGAACATGCTAACCACTAGACCAACGAGGCAGTCAAACA
Organism: Erebia epiphron; assembly: GCA_963932025.1. Classification (NCBI taxonomy): domain Eukaryota; kingdom Metazoa; phylum Arthropoda; class Insecta; order Lepidoptera; family Nymphalidae; genus Erebia; species Erebia epiphron. Next base: position 12,779,077 of record OZ009956.1, on the reverse strand, counting down.
AAGTCAAAGTCAGTCTGGTAGTAACTAATGACGGACTGACAGAGCAATCACTTATTAGATTATCGCGGTTGATTTAATTCTTAGGTGCCTAGTTAAATAATTTTTTTATAGAGATCGTTAGTATACCCATATCAGCAGATAGGTGTAGTATCAGGATATACCTATCTTACGATATTAATAATATCAATTGTTACTTTACTGTGCTTATTCCAATAATCACAGAACAGATGAGCTTAGTAGTAAGAAATCTCTATCTCTGTGGATATGTAATATACCTTCATTCATTGATAATATCTACTTATTTTTATTACCTGACCAAAAATCACAGAGCAGATGAGCTTAGTAATAAGAAATTACTATTTCTGTGGGTATGTAATACCTTCATTCATTGATAATATCTACTTATTTTTTAACCGACTTCCAAAAAAGGAGGAGGTTCTCAATTCGGCGCGTATCTTTTTTTTTTATTACCTGACCAAAAATCACAGAACAGATGAGCTTAGTAATAAGAAATTACTATTTCTGTGGGTATGTAATACCTTCATTCATTGATAATATCTACTTATTTTTATTACCTGACCAAAAATCTGTGCCAAAAAGCTACATTAGACTATACTGCCTGACTATATGACTCTTCTCGGAGTGTAAATTTTGTCAAAAGTTTCTGGATTTTCACTTTTCACCGTATCATAATTTAATTTAGTTTCGGTACTCTACAATTTAGACTCCAGTTTCTGGCTAAAACAGTTGAACAACTGAGACCAAATTGAAAAGATCGATTAATAAATCGATATTTGAGTTCGATTTATAATTATTGTCGAATAAACAGAATGATTATGATTCGATTAATTTCGTTAGTAGGTACAACCATTATGACCTTTACCACAGTAATTATCGAATTCTAAGGCGATAATGTAAAAATTATGCAATCGGAAACAGCTAAATCAATCAAGCCACAATTCAATTTCACTACTTATGCATGGGTTCCATTATTTTCGTTTGACTGATCCAGAAACTCATTAAGTAGGAAAAGTTCTTGGCCGATTTTTCTCTAAGTATAAAGAAGTAAGTAATTAAATTATCTCTAATCTATTAGTTAGGTATGCGTTTAAATTAATTCAGTTAATTAATTAGATAATTTATTTAACCATGATCAATTTACAATTAGATATTTGTTAGATACATATCCATACTATCCATACTAATTTTATAAATGCGAAAGTGTGTCTGTCTGTCTGTCTGCTACGCTTTCACAGCCCATCTGTTCAACCGATTTTTATGAAATTTGGTACAGCGATAGGTTGTATCCCGGGGAAGGACATAGGCTACTTTTTATCCCGGAAAATTCAAAGGTTCCCGTGGGAATCAAAAAATTTATCTGTTCAACCGATTTTAATGAAATTTGGTACAGGGGCAGGTTGTATCCCGGGAAAGGACATAGGCTACTTTTTATCCCGGAAAATTAAAGAGTTCCCGCGGGAATCGAAAAAATTTGGTCCACGCGGACGAAGTCGCGGGAATCATCTAGTTCTCTATATATTCTCAAACCTAGCTCAATCATAAAGCCATGGCGTTATATTTTTTAACCAACCTACTTATTTACAATCACTCATTCAGGCGAAGCAATAAATGACGATGAGAAAAAATTGCAAATTGCACGGCAGAACGGTATTAATAAGTTGTCACTTTACCTTTTACCTACCTAAATAAGAAGAGAGACGGTAATACCTACAAAATGTATGAAGCGCAAGACTTAAATAGTCAACTCGAAATTCCAGCAAAAGAGTCTTTGTGCTATGAATTAGGCTACTACTGTAATTAGTCCCGATGGTGCATTGAATAACGTGTACCGTTATCAAGCGAAACTAGCACTTAGAGCGTAACGCACACATACTCGCAAATGCAGTGCGAAGTTGTAATGTAACTAGAAGCACATATATAACGGCGTTTACAGTAAGGAAGTTGAGGAGGGAGGAAAGAGAAGAAAAGAAGAAGAGCGAGAATAGCTAGAGGGTCAGTACGAAGTAATGCAGTTGCGGTTCCGTGCTGAGCTGACCTCGAAGACTGGGGGAGGTTAATTTAGCACAGAATAGTTTAATCCGTGCACGCCGGACATGCCCTGCCATTAGGCAAAAGTCCGTAGGGATGGCTTCCTCCTCCGAAGGAAAAAAAAAGTAAGGAACGCGCGTTGGAGCTATGCGCTCTGGCCTCTGATATTATACTCCTTCCTTCCTTAGCGACTAGCGCTTGGCTGCGATCAGACTTGCTGGTAAGTGGTTTACAGCCTAAGGCGGAGCGCACTTGCCTAGAAGATGCCTATTCATTGATTTGAAGATACCAATATTAAAAGCGGAGTAAGAAACGGAATCCGATAGGGTATTCCATAATATATTCCATACCTATAGTTCGAATTAGAAACGAGAAAGCAAATCACTTCGTGCGCGTCCATGGAATGTCCCACATAAATCTTCTCTGAGATTAGCCATATTATGCGCGGGATATGCCGAAGTATTACAGTCCATAAGTCGTCCAACTTCCGAACTCCGGATCTGTGCTGAAAATTTTATGACAGAAATGTCATAAAACATGAAACACCAACTACCGATACCGACATTTTTGGATCCTCCACAGTCGAATATGCTGACCACTGGATCAACAAAGCAGTTGAAATAGTACCAACGTACGTGCGCGTTCAGTGTTGTTTTCGAGATCTACGGCCACGTGATTTCCGTCGCGCGTCAGTGTCATCACGCTTTTTGCTGCCGAAGCCATTAGACTGTTGTACCTACGTACAACGGAAGCCTCGAACGGGTTACTGCGTCACCTGCCGCAATTTATTCTGAACTTCGAACACTCTATATATCATTTTGCGGCACTCATTTATTACGCGTTTTTAATATCATACGAACGGGGCCCGTTGTGCTTCCATTTTTTTGTTGTTGTTGTATGAACTGCCGTGGAATCAGGGAATTGGGTAGGTATAAAAGCGTTTCTTAAATATGGCATGTAGGTATGAAATCCAGTTATTTACATCAGAGATCAGAATACTTAATAATTTGCCTACAGTTATTCCTTTTGTCCTACATAATACTTAAAAAAAAAAGAAAATCCATTTCCTATTTCCAAACCAGCAAACTTATTTAATCAGCAACTATAAAAGACATCTTAGAATATTCTCTAGTCTGCACAAATACAAGATGCAAACGGAACCTCAAACCTAATACAGGTTACTTGCAAAATGCTAGTGCACTAAAAATATTAACTCATACTTCGACTACATTTACCTACTAAGTCAATGCAAAGCTAATATAAACGATAGAGACGAGATGTTTGGGATTACAGCAATGCTTAGCATGTTCGTCGAAACACGATGTTCCGATGTAAATAAGTCATGCATTAATCTGTTTACGAATCCAACTACATTATATCAGCAGTGCACATGACCTAACTAGATTTGAATAGACGGACTTAACTATTTATCATTATCTTTTAATTATCCATAATCTGGTACCGCATAACTAAATCAAAATTAAGAAGAAGAAATCCACATCTATACCTACTCCTATATACTTATTATGTCCTCACCGCTGAAGCGGTTTCGCGGCTCAAAGACTGAAAAATAACTTAGTCCCACGAAAAAAAAACATTTTTAAAAACAAATCCCGGGCCGATGAAGTCTCAAGCAGCTGCTAGTTTTTTAACTGAGTATACGAGTATACAAGGAATAGTAATGTTCTCAAAGGTGAAGCCTGCTTATCTGCAGTTGGCCAGCATGGTGGATAGTGACCTAAACCCTTCTCATTCTAAGAGGGCAAAAGGTGAGTTGATGAAAATAGTATAAACTATCTACCAATTACGAGTAGTAGCATTTAAGGGGAATATACCTACTAAGAAGAAGAAGAACTTATGATTTCTTCAAATAGGTTTCAACAACCTCTTTTAACCGTTTTAGGTCAGTGAGTATGTGAAAACCATACCACCGGATCGGAAAATGATACCACCTGAGAAATCTCGACAAGAAACTTTATATTTACTACAGGTTGCTTTGTGTAGTACCTACCTGTAGGTGAGTACTATATACTTGAGCTCAGAGATACAGAAAACTTGTGCAAGTGAAACATAATTATATGGCATGCGTCGGTTAGAAAATTAATTAAAAAAAAACGATTTCAAAACTATACCTATACGTACCAACTTAAACTAAAAACAGAGATTGTAAGTCCTCATCAAAAATTTTGCTGAAGGGAACCACAAAGCAAAACATTAGAAAATCAACAAAAAACAAAATATACTTACCCAATATTTTGTTGATTTTCTCAAAAAGCGAAAGCGAATTTTTATCAATTTCGATAAAATTTATATGGGACAACCTCTGAAGTATGATCTACCAAACAAAAAAGAATCATCAAAATTGATTCATAATGGCGGAATGATCACGTAACATACATTTAAAAACATACAGCCGAATTGAGAACCTCCTCCTTTTTTGAAGTCGGTTAAAAAAAGCTTAAATCGATCAGGTGCACCATACCTTGTACCCTAAGATACCGATTACCCAGTTAAGCAACCAATCTATTGCTTTACTATAGGTAATTTCCTACTTAGGCACCGCTTTAATCATTAGTGCCATGATTGATTTTATGATCGATTGTTGTGTAATATTCCTGTGTTGTTCGATTAGCTGTAAAATTATGCAATCCATTTTATGACACAAATTCTTGTAATTGTCGAAATGGTAAAATATAATCCACTTAGAAAAGGGTTATTTTTATAAGACAATTTTATCTACACTTGCATAAGTTATACTTACTCGATATATTTAAGTAAGAGAATTACTGAGACTTACGTATTTAAAGTAACTTGGGCTGTGGCCTAAGGTGCAACTGAAAGATTAGTGCTTAACCATTTAGTTAATATATAATAGCTATTTATGCAACTGTATCGTAATGAGGGTCATTTTAATTCGAGTGCTGTTTTTTGATACGAGGCTTGCCGAGTATCAAAAAACAGCACTCGAATTAAACAGCTAAAACAGTTTAAAATAATCCTCGCCAAACCTTATTGCAAATGAAAGAATTCAAAAATAATTATTAGTACTATTATAATAAAATGGGGTTGGAATGGGAGATGTGAAAGAGTACTAATGGATCGAGTCACAGAAAAATACTTCATTTGAAATTATTTTATTTTATACATTTCTAAGTATGCTACTTGCCATCAAAAGAAATATTAAAAGTTATTTTGAGATAAATCACTTACACAGTGTGCATTTAAAAATACGATTAAGTAATAAACACTTGTAAGTAGGTAGCTGTACATAATAGGTACTGAACAACTTTTGTTCAACGAAATAATAAAGTTCTGAATTTTGAATTAACTATTTATTTTTCATCAAATATCAATCAATCAAATCAAAAATAATAATATATAATATCCATACTAATATTATAAATGCGAAAGTGTGTCTGTCTGTCTGTCCGTCTGTCTGTCTGTCTGTCTGTCTGCTACTCTTTCACGGCCCAACTACTCGACCGATTTTGATGAAATTTGGTACAGAGATAGGTAACATCCCGGGGAAGGACATAGGCTACTTTTTATCCCGGGAAATTGAGGAGTTCCCGCGGGAATCAAAAACATCAATCCACGCGGACGAAGTCGCGGGCATCATCTAGTATAATATAAATATTATAAATGCGAAAGTTTGGATGGATGGATGTATGGATGTATGGATGTTTGTTACTCAATCACGCCCCAACGGCTGAACGGATCGGGCTGAAATTTGGCACAGAGATAGATTATAGTCTGGAATAGCACATAGGCTTTTTATCCCGGAAAATTAAGGAGTTCCCGCGGGAATCAAAAATCCTCAAACCACGCAGACGATGTCGCGGGCATTCGCTAGTACAAAATAAAAATTATCAACTTTAATAAATAAAAACCCTTTATTTATTGGAGTTGGTTAAACATTAAACTCACGTCAATAACTAATTTTATCATATTATTACAATAGCATAATATTGCGTCTCGGAAGGTATTAATGCCTACTGTCCGTTCTGCCCATCTATGCATTAACTAATCTTGGTTGCATTTTTTTTATCGTACTGGACTGGACTATTCCAGGGCTGGAACCCAAAGCCGTAAGGCCAGTTAGTAAAAAAAAAATATCATACAGTTTGCCGCGGAAATTAAATGATTGCTAAATGGATAAAAATATTAAATAGGAAGATTAAATAACGTTTTCTTGGAAATGTATAATTGTGAATTGAAACACTTACCTTAAAATAAAAATAATACAGTGCCAAACTAATAAGACTTTAGATGTTAACTTAATAACAAATTATCTACACGATGAGCGACCGTGATCGCGCTACGACGGGGACAAAGATAGGCTTATGACAGTTTATAGGAGCGCGCTCTCATAGTTGGTCGCCCGCCATTTTTCTATGAAAGGGCCCATCTAGTACTTACATATATATCGATGACGACAAGGACGTCTTTATAATTTTTTACTTTATAAATTAATAAAAACCAAAAGTGCCAGAACCCAGAGCCGCTAAGCTATAGGTATCCTATTTATGAAGATAACCTTAACGATACAGCTACGACTCATAACGATACAGCTCCCATACAACGAACTGTATCGTTATGAGAAGCAAACACGAAAGAGGGTTCAATTCGATATAGTTGTCAAATTCGAAATTGGAACTTTTCGATGCTGGAGTAGATAAATTAAATTACGAGAGATTAATTATGTTTTAACCGACTTCCAAAAAAGGAGGAGGATCTAAATTAGGCGCGTATTTTATTTTTTTGCCGTACCGTGACATATGTACAGAATTTACACAGGGTTATTTGAAAAATACTAACTGTTATACAGGTAAGTATACATACAGTTCCTTATTGTTCCAGCTCCACGAGTTAGTGTACTTACATCTTATGTTTTCCGACACTAATTAGTCCAAGTTTCGCCGCTGTCCCAATGATGAAGGCCCGGGGAAGGCGAGATTGAAAAACGTAAATTACAAAGCGAGCCTCGTTCCAACGTGTTTTGACTGCTACAGAGTTGTTTGCTATTTACCAATAAATCTCGCGAATGTTTTTGTAAATACCCTTTGACGATCTTCCTATTACTAACAGCAACGTTTGTGTACTCAGTTGCCTAAAAATTGCGATACTGGACTTGGTTTTATTCTGTTGAACTCAGAAATTCGTAATGTACGAGTATGAATTGGCTAATAGTTGACTAATGTTAATAATTATTAATTTCTGAATTGGATATTATGATCTTGTTGGCTTTGACCGCGGCTACTTTACCCTTCAGAGTACAGAAATGTACAGCAATTTGGCGTTCATCACCAACAAATCTCTCTTAGTCTTAGTCTTCAGACTACATCATCTTTATACCTGGAGCCATAAATGCCAGTTTGGTAGTTCAGCTTTTTTGATCTTTAAACTCATGTTTTAACTCCATGTTTTTAATTATTTATTTAAAGAATAGAATACTAGCTGATGCCCGATTTTGATTCCCACGGGAACTCCTTAATTTTCCGGGATAAAAAGTAGCCTATGTCACTCTCGTCCTCAACTATATCTACCCATGCCAAAAATCACGTCGATCCGTTGCTCCGTTACAGCGTTTTTGAAGGACAAACAGACACACTTTCGCATTTTAAAAATTAGTATGATAGATGTCGGTTTTCTATTTCTCAGTTCTATTTTCTTTTTTGACCTAGTTTTAAAAACTAATTGATTCAATACTTCTATATTAATACTTAATTATGTTTATGGCTATTTAACCTGTTTACTAGGTAGGTACTAATAACTAAATTCAGCTATTCAATTAATCTAAAAAATCATTATGATAGTATAATTATTGTTGGCTTGTGTAGTGTTATATTATTGCAAAGTTAGGTTATAATATGTGAGGTTATAAAATTAGATTTGGTCGTATAATTAAATTGGGCCATGTCGATAGGTCAGGTTAGGTGTCGAGGTTTAAAATATAGTCGCAACAGCATTATAAACACAATCTAGAAACGTGTATCTCGTTTTTTATTATTCCTCTACCAGTTAAGTACCCCTTGACTGCGACTTCACCTTTTGATTAGTGATGATGCAGTTTTAAATGGTATTGGGCTAACCTACTAGGGGTAACACGACATTCTCGTCTTCGGCGGCACGTCTTCGCCGGTAGGGTAGTAGGTAGGCAGGTAGCCACGGCCGAAGCCTCCCATTAGACGATACCAGATATTATAAATCGAAATCGGGAGGCTCTTGTACGACCACTGCACAAGGGATGTCAAAAGTTTCAATACTTACTCGTTTCTAGTACGAAGAGTCCTTGAGCTCAGCGGCGGACAGACGGTCTCTCTCTTTGAGTCGTGACCCCTTACTATTAATCACATGATGGTAGGAGTTTTATGGGAAGATATAATGCGGTGGGTTCCCACTTCCCACGTCCTTTTGCATATGACTCGACTATAAGAGTATTAAACTCTTAGGTTTTTGTAACGATTATTATCAGATATCAGTGATAACAACCGGGACCGACGACGGCTTAATGTGCTCTCCGAGGCACGGAGGTAACGAAAAAGCCAAATTTGAAACCCCAAATTCGGTCACCTATCTAGTTACCGACTTGGGCCAACGTTGCATTACAATCGCAATCGACTGATCTGCGTTGTCACAACTACAAACGTCCTTTTTGACTACGGAACCCTAAAAATACTGAAAATATTAATATGTAATATAAGTGGTCCAAATTACCTACTTTAAGCACCCAACAGTTTATTTCGAAGCAATTTGCTAAGACCATTTGCATAAAACCATTTTCTCATTCTCTCGTCAAACTAAAAACAATTTGACAGAGTGATGGATAGCAGTCCATTTTGTTTTGTTGTCGAAGAACAATTGTTTTCCGGCAATTACACCTCAATGGACTATGGCTGCCATGAAGTATTTTTTCTGGGACATTCTCTGACTCGCACACCGAATATTAAGAAATCTGAATAAGCCCTAAACTAGAAATCAAACTCCGGCGCAAACAGAGGGGTGTCATAAGTTTGACTTGTGTACTTATCATGTTTTTGTGTATCTATCTGTGGCAACGTAGCTTCCAAACCGGTGAACCGAGTTTTTTGTTTGAACGGTGAGTTGATCGAGAATGTTCTAAGCTGTGGTTCAAGAAAATCTGTTTAGCCGTTTGCAGACCACTTTTCCAGTCGTTATAAGGATGTGAGCAAATTCCACAGTTCTGTGGCATCCTGTTACTTATAATGACTGCAGGTTGCTTGCTAGCCTTTTGAAGTGAAACTTCTTTAGAGAGTGATTTGAAAATTTGATGAAACGAAAAAGCGACACCAAAAAGAGACAAACATATTCACAACTAGCAGATGCCCGCGACTTCGTCCGCGTGGTTTAAGTTTTTTTCCTCACAGGTACTCCTTAATTTTCTGGTATAAAAAGTAGCCTATACCACTCTTCAGATCCTTAACTACCCGTGCAAAATACCCGTTGCTCTGATGCGGCGTGATTGAAGGACCAACTCTCTATTTCACCCCTTTGGGGGTAGAATTTTCAAAAACTGTGAAACACATATTTCTTTGTTTACAATCGGTAGCGCACATACCAAGTTTCATGGCTATAACTTGGGAAATGAAGGACTTTCATACAAATTTCCGACCCCTATTTTACCCCTTCGGGGGTGATAATGTTAAAAACTGTCACATACGTACTTCATTATTTTTACCGAAAGCCAAAATACCAAGATTCGTTTAAAATATCTTGAAAAATGAAGGCATTTTATACCAACTTTTATCCCCTATTCCACCCATTTGAGGGTAGAATTTTGAAAAACTGTGAAACACGTATTTCTTCATTTTCAATTCACAGCTCATATACTAAGTTTCATGGCTATAACTTGAGAAATGAAGGACTTTCATACAAACTTTCGACCCCTATTTTACCCCTAGGGGGATGGAATTTTGAAAACTGTGAAACACGTACTTCTTTATTTTCAATTCGCAGCTCAAATACCAAGTTTCATGGCTATATCTTGAGAAATGAAGGACTTTCATACAAACTTTTATCCCCTATTACACCCCTTCGGGGGTGGAATATTAAAAAACTGTGAAACACATATGTTTTCATTTTCAACCCGCAGCTCATATATCAAGTTTCATGGCTATAACTTGAGAAATTAAGGACTTTCATACAAACTTTCAACCCCTATTTCACCTCTTCCGGGGTAGAATTTCGGGATAAAAAGTATCCTATATCCTACCTCGTAGTATGGGCTCAAATCGTGCCAAGTTTCGTTTGAATTCATTCAGTAGTTTCGGCGTGATGCGCGGCCAAGATACAGACAGACAGACAGACAGACAGACAGACAGACAGACAGACAGACAGACAGACAGACAGACAAAAATGAAAAAAATTACAGATTTGGCTTCAGTATCGAATAATGAGTGCCCTGCAAAAAAATTTTTCAAAATATCTTCAATGTACAGAATTGGACCTGTTACAGTTTTATTATAAGTATAGATAGGATTTAGCCTACGAGAGATAGAATACAAGTTATATTTATCTCATTCTCTCGTAGGCTACTTTTCTGAAGTTTCACTTCTGCCGTGTGTGACGCACACACTTTTTTTATATAGAGCATCATTGATGCTATTTTCCGGATGTTTCACGAAGTTCTCTTTGTAAAAATTCTAATTATGAATTTTGTCTCACAGGATCTCCGTGGAAGGTAGAGGTGATGGCAGGGCCGGCGGGCGGCGGCGGAGGAGAGCCCACGAGGCTCATACCTGCGCGGGTGCCGGCCGTCTTTGAGATCTCCACCTCGCCAGGCGCACCTGCCTTCAGCAAAAATGAGGTACTTACTTACCCTACGAAAGCGACACGACAAAATAGAAAACAAACTAATCTACGCGAAAACGGCCAGCTACTATTTGGTATCGCATTACGTCGTATCAATACTCAATATTCAATTTATTTACCCCATGTATAACATACAAGTGTCTCTTATGTTACGTCATGTTTTGACTCTACCATCGAGTATATAGAGTTGCCTTTGTCGCTAACATTGGGAAGGGCTATGCACTTTATCGCGTTGAGCACATCGTCGTATTCATACGCAATTGCGAAAATGCCTTATAGTGCTTCGGTACTCATTCCCCGCTCTACAGATAGAATTTTAGAGTGTCATTAGGAGCTGAATAAGGTTTTTAGTTCCAGTTTTTAGGAATGTTGACAAGAAAAAACCAACGATTGTTTTTACATTTATTTTAATGGTAGGTACCTGCTTTTCGTGTCGTAATTAGGGTCCATGAACCAATTTCATTAAATAAAATTACATTTCATTACATAATTATTATATATAAAATCACCTATAGACTACCTATTTTTGTACAAATGTAAAGAAAAATCAATAATTTTCAATAATAATTTCCCAGTGGCGCATGACAACATTTTCTAAAGGCACCTTATTAAAACAGGTAAAACGATTTGTATACCCAGTACCCACCTCACGTCTTAAATACTTATTTACTTTAAGTTCCACTTTCTAAGTAAATAAGTCATACGTAATTGCTTAAACAACTATGCAAACTTTACATAGCTTCATACAGCTGTTACGTTTTCATAGATGTAGTGTAGTGTAACCCTACAACCATGTAGAGAATGAAATAAGTCTTTGGCTATAAAGAATAATAATTATATATTTTGTGTGAAGGACAAAAAAAATATGTGTGTCAGCTCCGACGCACGACTGGAGATAACTCATAACGAACGAAAAGTGTTATCATGGAAACATAAACAAGTGTTACTATGGAAACGTAGTAAATAACGTAACGAAGAAAGTTTGATTTTACCTACTCCCCATAAATTTTCATACCACGGGCTTTTATATGAAATCGATTCTTAAGAAGGTAAACTCCAAAACTCCAAAAATAGTCGGAAAATCTATTTAAATTTTATAATAGAACAGTTTGCAATACGAACACAGCACTTTTCTAGAATATAACGCTCTTCGATATATCACAAACAGAACAAAAGAAGGACGAATATAATGGGCTCTCTGATAACATTCCCGCATTGTAAAGTAACGACATAATGATACGTTGATAGATGATGATGCTTCGTGTATGGAGACATGAATTTCCAATTTTCATTTAGAATCCTCGCCATATTCACATGTAAAATATTGCCTATACACGTATTTCTAAACATCAGTATATTATTACTAGATGATGACCATGACTACCACTACGTGACCACTGCTAGTTTATAAATACCACGTGGATTTTGGTATTATAAAAATCCGCGGGAACTCTTAGATTTTCCAACCCCGAATTTATGCAACCTGTACCTCAGAATCGGTTTAACAGATAGACCGTGAAAACAAAGAAATAGCAGAGACACTTTCGAATTTATAACATTCATTACATACAGACGTATCGATTTTCACGTAATATTTCGCTTATATACTCGTAGCTTCAAGCATTCATAAATGCTCGGCGTTATAGCTGTATACGTGATACGTCAAGACGGGAAACCAATGGGTTCCGGTGGTTCAAACTTCAAAACCCTCTTGTTGAATTTTCTAAATTCCACGCAAACACAAATCTAACACAAACAGTATGCCTACAAGCATAATTCTTTTAACCCGGCTTCAGAAAATCCAAAAGGGTAACATGATTTTAGTCAATGTATGTTGTAGGTCTACCTTTGCATTTATATGTACCTATGTTCCACCGTAGCGCCTTAATTACAGAGCCGATTTTGATGAATGAGGTGTCATTCGATTCTTTATTATGGTCCGGGTTACGTAGGCCATATTTTACACGAACAAAATCGGTATGAAGGATTTAACATCCAAGAAAGTGAGTCTCTGTTTTTCCGTAGTGAGGTTATACCGCTTTCATTCATAAGTACTTAATGTTTGTAAATTTCTTATATTATATAGTGTGTTTGTATTGCAGGTTGGAGTTACAGTGACAGCTCCATCGCGGAGGCCTGTCACGGCACGAGTGCTAGACGTTTCGGAGAGACCTGGCGTGTACCGCATCGAATTCACGCCCGAGGAAGTTGGCACGCACTTGATTGATGTAAGTAGTTTTACTAAATGCTCACTAACTAACCTACAGTGGCGTAGTTAGGGGAGGTGGGTACCGCAGACGGAGTCACCCGTTACACCCACCGTGACCCCGACTGACCCCGACCCCAGGCTGTATGAGTTTACAGACTATGGACAGACAGAAAAAGAAAATTTAAATTGGAGGAAGCTTTATCATATCATGTTATCAACTAGATGACCCGATACCGCACCGGGTGCCACCAAAGCTACGCTACGCCAATGTTAACATAATATTATGCCTATAATAGTATCAACGGATAACGATAAATTAAATAAACGGCAACAAACCGAATTTATCATCGCTTGGTTAGTGTAGAGTGTATCCAAAAGGGAATCATAATGTCGGGGCACGAACTGTATTTAATAGATACGAGCAGGTATTGAAGGTAATAGAGATCTGTGTGGAAAATTGTCCATAAATACTATAGGTAGTACACATTGCATATACTCGTGTGACATTGCTTTTAAAGTGGCACGGAACTTTGCTGATATACCTACCCTTGTATATGATAATATGTTATTTAGGTATTATAATAGGTTGGTATGCTCATTCCTCTTAATTGTATTTTTGTTACGAATCATTTCATAATTATAATGATAAAATAGGTACCTATAGGTATGGCTGATTATAAAATATGATAGAATTTTTTGAATTCAATTTACCTATGTGAAAGTTTACCCCTCGGCTTACTATATTGCAATATTATTATGACGTGTTTAAAATCTATGAATAAATGACCTTCACCTTCATAGCTCGAACGTGTTCCTACTTATTTGAAGTTTACGTGCAATATACGAAAGGGCAATGAATGGCATTAAAATCGCTAAAAAACGTAAACTAGGTAGGTACGTAAGCAAGCTGCTCCTATCTCATAACTATAGGCCTTTTTTTACCTACCACAAAAATTGTTTTCTAACAAAACCTTAACCATAGATAACCTTAACCATAGCTTAACTAGAATAGTGTAGAAGACCTACACACATCTACTTGAACCTCATTTTGCTATAAATAAATTCAAATAGGAGACATGTTCATAGGTTTTTTACCGGCCAATGATATTTTTCTAATTTTATGATACCGGTCTTATTCGTCAGGCATCGAATGTTATTTTCAGATTTGCAGATATTATGATTTGATACTGAGTAAGTATATAAGACTTAGGAGTAGGTAGGTACCTATTACTTACCTCAATCTGACATGAACCGAACGTATTTGTTTTTTGTTTGTTATTATGCGTTTATTGCCCCGACATAGGTATGAAATTTTTCTCGTGGTGCATTTACATGTGTTTGCAATAGGTATGTAACTATTTCTTTATTTTTAACTAAAATACCTAATTAGTACTTAGGTATACCTATTATGGGCTTTTAATTCGAATATTTTTGAAAAATGCTTTCCTGCTATTCCTTTGCCTAGGGGTGGAATTGCCAATTTTTTTGACTAGACGTAAACGCCTTCGTCAACAGGAACCTACAGTCAAAATTTCACGGCGTAATCAGTGCGTTGGTAGATCAGTCATTCAGTAGGTATTTCTTTAAAAATGTACCCAAAGATGTAATAGTTATTTGTTACACAAGAGTGAAAAGTTGTTTTTTAACCGCGTGCTCAGTTTTGATGACCGAGCAAGCGAAGGATTCTAAAATTGAATCACGAGCGCAGGGAGTGGTTCAAAAATTAGAATCCTGAGCGTTAGCGAGGGAATCAAAAGAGCACGAAGTGAAAAATCTTTCACTCGAGTGCAACACGTAACTTTTCATCCCACCTCAGCGAAGAAATGACATGACGTGAAAGAAAATGGTGCGCGCAAAGCAAATTAAAAAAAAACCGGGCAAGTGCGAGTCGGTCTCGCGCACGAAGGGTTCCGTACCATTATTAATAAATAATAACCTTTGTTAATGAACCGCAAGACTAACTTTGTTTGTAGAGATTTATTGTTAATATCAAAAAAACTATGCTAGTTAGAGCATTGGCTATAGTTTGCCTGTAAAATATACGTAAATTCCTATTGACCATAATTATTTCAAATTTTTCGATTATTAAACTCCGGAGATAAGGGTGGGAACGGTATTTTTTTAGACATTTTCTCCGATAAATCATAAACTATCATAACTAAAAATAATTAAAAATCTGTTTTAGAATGTACAAAGTAAACCCTTTCATATGATACCCCACACAGTACAGTTATCTCACTTTTAAATTTCAACCCTCATAATATTTTCCCCCCTTTTTAAATAAGAACAAAAATAATTTCCAATTTTTTTTAATTCCAGTGTCTTTGGGCCACTAATATACACAACTATTCCAAATTTCATGTCGATAGCTTAGGTAGTTACTGAAATAATCGAGTGTGACGGACGGACAGACGGACAGACGGACAGACGGACAGACAGACGGAGAAAGTCGCACCATAAGGGTTCCATTTTACCATTTTGGTACGGAACCCTAAAAAGTACACCAAGAAGGTTACGAGTGTGAGTTTTTAACAAATTAAAAAAGGTTGTATGGAAATTCGGCACCATAGAGGTAGAAGTAAATAGGTTTTAATGATGTTTTGAATTCACAAACTTCATAGACGAGTGATATTTACTAACGTGCACACGATGTTCTAAATTCAATTTACTTAGAGGATAATAACGGCTTTTGCATTCAGATATCGAAGATTTAAAATACTCTTTCCGAGATAATGGGATGAAAAAAATATTGTAAACTCTGTTAACAACTTCATTTATTTAGTATTTAGTTGATAAAATTAAAATCTAAATTAAATCTAAATTAAAAACTAAATTAAAAACTAAAAACTAAACATTAAAAATATCATCTATCCCGCTGAATTAATAAGTCCATGACATTCATTTACAGGTTTCCATTGGCGAAGATAAATTGGCCGCCGGACCACTGGTCGCCAAAGTTTACGACGCAAGCTTAATAAAAGTGACGGACGTGGGCAACGCTCTTGTCGGACAACAATGCCAGTTCAGAGGTGCGTGTACTTCATAAGATTTTAATGAACGAGTACTGTTTGCACTTTTTTTACTTTTCTATGCTCGGGTCGCCGCCTGACTATTTAGATGAACTTGCACTTGGTCGCGCACATTGATGTAGAATTTTATTACCTATTTCGATGGTCGCGCATCGGTCCATCAGTTAGCCTGTGCCTACCATAGAGTTGGGATACGTCTTACTGACAACAGCTGCAATCTTTGTTCTGTACATTGTTATTTGTGCCTACTGTACCCATTTAATATAGAATTTTAGTAAGTATACCTATACTGTACCAATTTCATGCAATTTGACAAAGCAAAAGACCGGGCAATGCCCGTGCCCGGAAAAGAGATATCTTTAGAGCTAATCTTGCGTCGGCTTTTTTGAATAAAATATTATCTGGAGGCACGGTAGTGCCCCCGCCATGACGAACCAAAGGAACGGAGGAAGAATTTCTAAAATGCTACGTACCTATATATTTGGTAAATTGTGGCATAGGATGGAGCCAGTGCGCAATAAAGCGTTAGACCGATAACTATCTATTTTAATCAGGCTTTCAACATTTCTACAGGCACTTCAATGTGAATAATGCACCCATTGAAATTTAATTTGATCAGGTAGCTACATTATTCGAGAAATATTGTCGTATTTGCATAATGATTGTTCAATTTACAACAATGCACAATTGAAGCGATTCAGATAGAATCTGAAATATTTGGCGGGCATGACTAGGTATAATACATGTAAGTATAATAAGTATACTTAATGCGATTTTAGATACCAGATAAGTAAATAAAAGACAAAAAGGTATGCCTGCATAAGGCAAGGTAAAGTTCAAATGAAGGCCTGGCCCACAACTGATTTAGCAACCTTCGCCAGAACAAGGTCCAGTTAAGTAGCCTGGTTGCCAACCTGCTATAGGAAATGGCATTAGAAGAAGACCTACCTAAACACTAGAGTATGGCGTGATTTAGATAGATGAATACAAGTCTTAAATTACTTCATTACCAACTCAACTTAAGCTTTTTTATTCAAGTAGACTTTGACATGTGCTTTTGAATCCTCCAGTGAATGTACTATTAACCGACAGACGTCCACTGCTGGACATAGGTATGTTCACTCAAGGATATCCACATGCCGCGTTATTACGCTGCCTGGATCCAGAGGCTCCCTGCGACTCGTCTGATGTCGTCAAACTCACTAAACTACACAATATATTTCGCATTTATAATAATATAAATGCGAAAGTTTGCTTGTTTGTTGGTTTGGCATGGGTAGGTACCTATACCTAGTTGAGTACCTGGAGAGTGACATATAGATTACTTTTTATCCCGGATAATTAAAGAGTTCCCGCGGGAATTAAAAAAACTTAAACCACGCGGACGAAATCGCGGGCATCAGCCAGGGAATTATAATTCAGTAATCTGAGGCACATACAACTAAACACAAGTTTAAGCTGCACATTTTTTTTACAGTGAATTGTGTTCAATGGAATTAAGTATGAAACTTTTATTGAAACTGACTTCATACGAGAACCACGAAATGGAATATCCCACACACAAGGCACGGATTATAAAGCAAAAAATGTCGGTCAAAGCCTACCCATTTCGATTCCCAATATATCCAGTTAGGTACCTATTATATTTCCGGTTAACGCGTTTTCGTTGTTTCCAACAAAAACTTTTATTTAATTTAAAAATAAAAATCTGTTTTACCTTTTATACGGAGATAAACCTGCATAGTATCTAATAAAACTTGTTTTTAAAGCGGTTGTTTGTGTTTATTTTCTAAATGGAATTGTATGTCAATAGGTGGGTAGGTATAGTAGGTATTTCGTTCAAACTGACCTGGATTATTTTGTTTAAAAATTTTTAGATAGCGAGACCTAGGATTTACTGAAATTCTTTAAAAAGCATAAAGGTACCTAAGGCAGATCCAGATGGGTGGATCTAGGTCTGGCATACTTACCTACAGATTACTACCTACTCAATTTATTGATTATTTTTGTCTTAACGTACCTACGGAGGTCCCGGGATCGATCCCCGATTGGGTCTATGTGGAAATTTATAATTTCTGAATTTTCCCTTATCTGGCCTGGGGGGAGGCTTCGGCCGTTGCTAGTTTCCACCCTACCGGCAAAGATGTGCCGCCAAGCAATTTACCGTTCCGGTACGATGCTGTGTAGAAACCGATTAGGGGGAAGGGTTTATTATAATTGCCATGCCCCTAACAGGTTAGCCTGCTACCATTTTAGACTACATCATCACCTACCATCAGGTTAGATCGCAGTCAAGGGCTAACTTGTATTCAATAAACAACGCAGGCAGAAAGGATTATTGGAAATTAAGGGGGTAAAATAGGGGTTAGAAACTTACCAATCAAATTCAAACTTTGCCGACACCCAATATTTTTTTAAATATTGATTGATGTACCTAAGTAACGATATAATATACCTGTAGAACCCTAAAAATGTACGGAAAACAGCGTAAGTAAATTGTTAATAAGTAGTATAATTGAAAACCATGTTTCTGTTTACAGTGGACGCGAGCGCTGCGGGTGAAGGGCAATTAGAAATTTCAATCAATGAGGGCGAAGTCCCTAATCACGTACAAGTAAGTACAACGATAACCTAAGCAAACTTCCGTTAAGTAAACCCTACAGGTCGCTGCTATTGACAGTGCCTAGACTTGCCATATTAATAAGCTGAACTTTCCTAACTAGGTAAATGAAATACCTACCTCGAAGGTATTGAATTTTGCTAAACTGTTAAAGTTACCGAAGCAAATAAAGACGCGATCTACTATTGTTGCTGTTGCTGTATCTACATAATAAACTTTATTCAAGATGTTGAAGTGAAAACTTCTTTAGAATCTTTGTGATTTGAAAATTCGATGAAGCGAAAAAGCGACACTTAAGAAGAGTCAAACATATTCTTAATAGGATTTAGCCTGCGAGAGAATGAGATCCAATACAAGTTATATTTACTTATCTCATTCTCTTGTAGGCTACTTTTCAAAAGTTTCACTTCTTTCATACCTAATAGGTAACATCTTAGGCGTATTGTTAGGAAAACCGAAAAAGGTCATTAAGCAGACTTTCAACGGAAGTAAATCTGTTGAGGCAGAGTTCAATGAGACAACACCCGCTACACCTCAAATTATCTCATCTCATCTCATCTATATATTATATAAAATTCAAAGTCCTGACTGACTGACTGACTGACTAACTGACTGACTTATATATCAACGCACAGTCTAAACCGCTAGGGTTAGAGACTTGAAATTCTGACAGTAGCTTCCTTTTGTGACGTAGGCGCTCACTAAGGAAGGAATTTTCAAAATGCCACCCCTAAGGGTGTGAAATAGGGGTTGAAAGTTTGTATGAAAGTCCGTCATTTCTCAAGTTATATCCATGAAACTTGGTATATGAGCTATCGGTAAAAAATAAAGAAATACCTACGTGTTTCACAGTTTTTGAAAATTCTATCCCCGAAGGGGCGAACTAGGGTATGACAGTTAATATGAAAGTCCTTCATTTCTCAAGTTGTATCAACGAAACTTGGTATTTTGGCTTTAGGTAATAAATAAAGAAGGACGTGTGGCACAGTTTTTCAAAATTCCACCCCCAAAGGGGTTAAAATAGGAGTTGATAGTTTGTATGAAAGTCCTTCATTTCTCAAGCTATACCCATGAAACATAGCATTTGGGCTTTCAGTTAGAGCAGATATGTTTCACCATTTTTGAAAATTCGACCCCCAAAGGGATGAAATAGAGAGTTGGTCCTTCAATCACGCCGCAACAGAGTAACGGGTATTTGGACCGGGTAGTCGAGGACCTGGAGAGTGATATAGGTATAGGTACTTTTTTCCCCGGAAAATTAAGGAGTGCATGTGGTAGAACAAACTTATACCACGCGAACGAAGTCGCGAGCATCCGCTAGTCGACCGATAAATTAATTTATAGTTTAAAACACGAGCTTTGTCGCCCATTCGCTGGTCCATGTATGACGCGAATAGAGAATGAAGATTGGTGTACTGATGCGATTCCTAGGTATATCGTCATCCTGGATTACAATCCAAATATCGCAAAAAATAATATTATTATCAAGCTTAAACTAACCTTAAACCATTGTCCATCGCCATTAAAGTTTGTTTGATCGTTTTGCATCCTATCCGCTACGAAACTTCGCTTGAAAAGGAACGTAATCTAATTTATTGGTTGTCAGGTGGTTGGTGGAGGTCGCTGCCTTGTGTTCTGGAGACCCGAAACACCAACGCCCCATCGAGTAGACATTAAGTTCAATGGCGAACCCGTGCCTTCGTCGCCTTTCATCTTCCATGTAGCACCCGCGCAGCGAGTGACGATAGACACATCACAAGTTGGTAAGGTTTTATTTCTGTAAGTAGCTAAAAATCGTGAAGGTTGCGAATTTTAAACTTAAACCAGGCATTGGGGCTGATTCTGTAGTGCACAATCTCTAAACAAACTAAAATTAGAGCATTACAAATATTGCTAACCCTTTCATAATACTTCTTACGGAAAGGGACAGAACTAGATTTAAAGCTGCCATTTTAGTTTAGTTTAGAGATTGTGTTATACAGAATCAGCCCATTCATCATCACTTGATTTATGAATAGTATTAATTTTAAAAAACCCCTGGTTTTTTTATCTCACTGTTATATTATCAATTTCCGAACTAACATGTCGCTTCAACTTGACTTTGCACTGCTACTGACAGTGACAGCCTTCAACTGTGAACTGACGTAAGTGACGTTTTAAAATACAAATTACAAAGTTAAAATCAAAACAAACAAAACAGCAATCAAAAAATTATGCTTATTTTGAATATTTTGTACTGAAATATTGTATGAAATTTTTAGAACTCATACCGGTTGGCGAAGTAGCATCATGTTCGGTGCGAGTGGAAGGTTCTGGAGGCGGCGAGCTGACTGTGACGGTGCGCGGCCCGAGAGGCGAAGTCCCAGTGCGCCTAACCGGTGAGGCTCTGACGGGGCTCGTGGCCAGTTTTACGCCAAAGCATGTCGGACCTCACACGCTCACCGCACATTATAATAATCAGCCTGTGCCTGTGAGTATACTAAAAAAAGTTGTCAAACTTAATTTAAAATGAACTGCACTTTGGGCCTTATATAAATATCTTAAAACATCTATTAAACTGATCGATCTGAAACTAAATGGATCTGATAAAATCAACGATAAACAATTAAATTGTTGTAGAGCTGCAAATTAAATTGAAGGATAAACCAACCAACAAATACACTTTAGTATTTATAATAATTAGTATGATATGAGTGTTCCTCTATAAAACCTGATAGAAATATCTAGGTAAATATTATTAAGCATTAAGTTTTAAATAATCAATTATTTGATTATTTAAAACTCTATCTCTCCAGTTTGCAACTGTGGATTGCCATGTAAAAGGTATTTCCAACAATTTGGTATTTGTTTCAGGGCACTCCATTTGTCTGTAAAGCATATGACAGTAAACTAGTCAGTGTAACGGGTGGATCATCAGCTCGCATTGGTGTGCCAGTGCAGCTCGCGGTGGACGCAGCTCAAGCTGGCGAGGGAAACCTTGAAATCACAGTGGCTGCAAGAGGACTTAATATACCAACACAAGTTCATCCACAAGTAAGAAAATAATCTGTTTAATGACTTTACAGAATTCAAATTTCCATTCAAAAAGCCAATTAAATTAAAAAGGCGAATAATCTCTTATTTTCTTTAAAGTGAACAGTGTAGTTGAAAAATTATTCTTGTAAATTAAGTTAATAAAAAATTGCTGAAATCATAAGTTCAACAAATCAATAAAATAATACAACATAAGTAATAATAATAAAATATAAATAAAAATAATAATAAATAATAAAATTAATTATCTACATTCATTTTTACAGGGAAATGCCAGGTTTACAGTGTCATTCACACCAACAGAAGCTTGTGAACATATAGTGAATGTTTCTTTTAATAAGGTGAGATATCTATGGTAAAGGCACCTTAATGCTATGCAGTAACTTACACTTATAGTTTAAGAGCATAATATTAAAAGCAATAACAACTTTTTTTATAGATGCGTGTGCCAGGATGTCCTTTAATAATAGATGTCTCAGAAGGTGGAGGAATCGCCGCCAGAGTCACACTGCCAGGCCCAGTTCCACTCCACCAGCCTGCCTCGCTCACATTACATCACTCAACAGCCACTCTGGACCAGATAGAGGTCAATGTTGAGGGTAAGACATCAACAAGACAATTGCTTGTTTTTTGAGAACGATTTTTTAATTACAATACTTAGTGGCATCCAATTTTATGCTCACTTTTCAATCTTCGTACTATTTTCGTCGACTTTTCGCATGGTGCTTATTGTATAAGGATTACACACCACTTAGTACGCCTTAAAACCTTGAAAACTTTCATGGTGTATGCTTTAACCGTTCTTTCATATTGCTTATAGTCTTTCGAGGTAGAAAAACTATTTTTATTCTGAAAAAACTTGATTTTTATTTTACTAACACTTATTGTTATCACATTGTCTTGCAACCTCATGGTGTTTGGCTTGCATCTGTATTGAAATTCACAAGTCATTTTTTCATACATAATTTGGTTCTTTTACAGGCTGGCATAAAAGACAGAATAGATAATAATTTTGAACAATGACATGAAAAAAGAGTCAAAATCAAAAAAACACTCATCCTCTTTTATAAGGGAAGAAGTTTTGAAGGAATGACTGAAGTAGAAAATGTAGTTAGGTGTAAAAAATTAAAAACAAAAAGAACAAAAAAACGCTTAGCAATACTAACCATCACCTTTTAACTCATGCTTTTTATCATTTTATTTTTTAATCAACTGTCAATTTATTTTTAAATTGATGTACTTAACTAACTTAGGCTAAGATATTTTTCTGCTCACAATACCAAAAGAAAATACTAACATAATATTAGAAGTGTATATGTTCGATTTTAAAATAAAGACATTAACTATTATTATTTAGGCATCTTTAACATACATTTTTACTCGTTTACAAAGCTCATCCGCTTCGCCCTAACTCCTAACAATTGTAGGACAATAAGACAAAATATCATAAAACTAGTATATGCTACTATGAGAAAGAAATAGAGACTATGAATATGAGAAAGAGATGGAGAATATAAAATTAGATAGAGATAAAAGAGAAAGATAGTAAGAGTTGGAGTGAGGGCGTAGCGGAGAGTTGAAGAGATCGCGGGGCGTAGGTCCCAATGGAGCATCGGTGCCGGCGGCGGTGGCAGCCGCGGGGGCAGGCACATTTCGAGCGGAGTTCGTGCCACGCGCTGTGGGCGAACATCGACTGAACGTGCTTGTGGACTCCGTGCCTATACCTGCCA
This sequence comes from Erebia epiphron, assembly GCA_963932025.1. Classification (NCBI taxonomy): domain Eukaryota; kingdom Metazoa; phylum Arthropoda; class Insecta; order Lepidoptera; family Nymphalidae; genus Erebia; species Erebia epiphron. The sequence continues at coordinate 12,755,575 of OZ009956.1, read as the reverse complement.
GCCCATTTCATTTGAAAGTTAGTATTATTATCATTTTCCTTTTAATATTATAATCTACTAAGATCTACTAAATGTGGTTAACCAAATTTTAATTTTGCTGTGGCATTTAAATGATCAAAACGTGCTTTTGCTTGAAAAGACAATGCTTTAGTGAATACGTGGCTGATTCTTCTGTACACTTCGATCTCTAAACCAAACTAAGTTGACTGTACTTAATCTAGTGCTGTCCGTTTCCATAGGGAGTTTTATAAAAAGAATAGCAATAAAATATACTGTTGTCATTTTATTCTATTTCAGAGATTGTGTACTACTAAATTAGCCACAAAAACTTTATTTAAGTGTACTGTTTACAACTGAATTAAATTATATAATCACACTATACACTAATCGCTTACAAAAAGTTCTTATATCTAACTGTCATGAAGAAGTACAAGATTCGTAACCTTTTTGTTTTTAATCAGGTGTACGACGTCACCGCCATTAGAGTCAAAGATGTAGCACACGGCACCGTCGGAAAACCTGTTACGTTTCTGGGTAAGTGTTAATAATACTTTGCAAAAACAAACGCCACTTAAGACCCCCTATTATCATATCATAAAAGTTACGTAATCAATATTTTTGGCCAGTGGAAACAATGGCAGCTGGGCCTGGCAACTTGGAGGTGACAGTGAATGGTGGGCGAGTGCCAACCGCCGCTGCGGCTCAGGGCGCCCATACATACGCTATCAGCTTCACGCCCAGAGATCCGCGGCCACACACTGTCGAGCTGCGATTCAATGGAGACCACGTCCCGGGTAAATTACATACAAAAGCTCTGCTATAAAGCATTTGCGATAGTTTCTAATTTCGATAGTTCATTCACATCAATTGAAAAGTTCAATTATTAAAAATATTAATTATTTGGGTCAAATTGGAGGGCTATCCTAACAATTCAAAAGAACTCTTGCCTTGAACATTTTATACAATGATTGATTTATTTATCTATTGATAATTGGTGATAGGAAATAAGGTGAAGATGAGAGTGCTGTGGTACAATGGTTTTACAACTTATAAAATAGTATCATTCAGATGCCATAATATTACCTGACGCCTCCAAACCAAGAAACTAAAGATTTTCTTTTATTTTCGTCGAATATTTACTTATTTATGTTAATGTCCTTACACCTGAATCCTGATATATATCTAATTGATCGTTATAGAATCACTTCAGATATAAATCTCTTTCAGGCAGTCCATTTGTATGCCACGTCTCTGCGCCTGCGCGGGTCATAGGGGCGGGATCCGGGGAATCCCCGGATAAAGTCTCCGTGGGCGATGCGTATACGTTCAGCGTGGATTCACCCACTTCCCCACATGTGGAGGTTTTGGGACCAGCTAGAAGGCCAGTTCCTGTACAGGTAAATTTGGTTTCAAGAAACCCAAACTATCATATTTCAATGAATCTCCATAGAATGCAAACTTATTGAGCTAATATATAAACACAAAATTCGTTTAAATTAACTAAAAATTTTCAGTATCAACTAAAAATAAAAGTTTGAAAAATCTATAATTTACATCTTTTTGCGTTTTCTCTTCAAAACTTCAGGTACAAAACGAGATTTTCAACTTTTGTTGCAGGTATCTGCTGAAGAGACAGTAGGTGAAAATGAACCAAGCAAAAGATACACAATCTCCTTCGTACCTGTAGACGTGGGAGATCACAGTATTGAGGTAAAGTTGTACCTTACTACTACAGTACTATTACCTTACTTATGTTCCTTTCACACGGGTGCGCGTTAGGTACATTAATGTGTATGAACTTATGAAGTCTTACAGGCAAATGCAAGATTGCCAACTGGCACTTTCTAAAGTTATCAGGTCAATTTCTTCACTTTTATCATCTACTAGCTAATGCCCGCGACTTCGTACGCGTGGATCGAGGTTTTGTGGATCCCGGGGGAACTCTTTAATTTTCCGGGATAAAAAGTAGCCTTTGTGCTATTCCAGACTATAATCTATCTCTGTGCCAAATTTCAGCCAGATCCGTTCAGCCGTTGGGGCGTGATTGAGTAACAAACATCCATCCATACATCCATCCATCCAAACTTTCGCATTTATAATATTTATATTTATTTGATTAACATTATGCCACCTGAAATATCGCTCTTCTTTTAGAAAACCTTATATTTATCTGAAATTCTAATCCACCTGTTGGCTTTTTTGGTTTGTCAAATATAAAACGGAATATTTCAAATAAATAGTGTCCGACCGAAGCTTCGGCTTCAGCCATAAAACCCACCCTCAGCCACACCTTCGGCTTCGGCCAAAATGGGCCGAAGTGTTGGCCGAACCGAAGGTTGTGGCGACAGCCTTTGGATCAGCATCAGCCAGAAATCGACCGGCAGTTGGACACTACAAATAAATTGTTGTTTTTCTAATGTATAGGTACGGGCTGGAGCAATGGGCGGTCACGTAGAAGGCAGCCCCTTTTTGGTGAAAGCCTACAGTGCATCGCGTGTATCTGTCACCGATATCTCTCCTGGAGTCGTCGGTAGACCTGTGGCCTTCACCATCAACGCTTCTCATGCCGGTAAGCACTATTCCCAACATATACTGCATAAACATATTACGGAAAATATACATACGATGCTTAAGGGTCCTACTCTTGGCCGACATCTAGGCGTAGCTGTCAGCCGCTGTCAATTGTTTCTATACACATACAACCACAGTCTACGCAGGCACACATAGAAGGATTCAGCCCCTACCACGGGAGCACACAATATGTGATCAACATATCTCACTATGGCACAAATAATATTATTTATTGATTGATAGCTAGATGATACTTACGGCTTCGTCTGCGTTCGTTAATTTTTTTTTATTTCTGCGGGAATTTCTCAATTTTTCGGGATAAAGGTAACTTATGTCCTTCCTCGGGATGTAACCTTACTCTATACCAACTTGGTTGAAATAATGGGCCGTTCAATTACACGTCTTTGGCATTTTTAATATCATAGTATGGATTGTAGAGGTGCTTCTTGATAATATACCAACCGGCTGATTCCTGCTAACTGATTTATAACTATGAGTAGGTATAGGTAAAGATAGGTGTTTATTTGATAAAGGTTGTATGCTTAGGTAGAAAAATAAATTAAATTAATAATGGCGCTTAGTATTAGTAGTAGTTCTGCATGAATAGTATAAAAACGGTGTAAGACAGCACTAGGAGATTCCATTTCCATCTGAGATGTGCGATGTAGATGAAGTGGTTTGAGAAGTAACTAGTCAGCTTCTGTGTTCCATACTTCAACTAGTATAATGTGTAATGTAGGGAACATTATGGACGTAAGTAAGCTGCGTGACTGTCATGCTGTCATTCCCTCTCTCGTAATAAATACTTAGAAGGACGTGTTTCCTTTCCTCATTATTTGAAAAACTTCGTTGCTTAGTTGAACCCCTTTCCCCTAGAGCTAAGCTATGAAAATCAATTGATGCTGGTGGGTTTGAGACATACCTATCCGTAACAACTAACATAGCATCAACTGATGATTTTCCTAATGTTGCATGGAAACTATCCACTAACACCCCACTAAATCAGAGTAATACTTGATACATTATGTATGTACATATATTTATGTAGCTCCTTATATATTGTGTATTATTTTCTAGGTACATTATTGCAATTTTTTTTCTTTTTATAAACTGCTGAGTTATTGTCATCTCTCCTCAGTAGAATCTCCTTTTCAAGCTGGGTAAAGTCCCGTTGATTCATCATAAATGACACAACTCATCCTAAAAAACCTATTTCCATTATTTATTTAGTTTTTGATGTGAAACTTTTATAGCACTTTGAAATGGAAAATAAAACCGCAATTTATTACTACAATATAAAGTTTATTAGTATAAAGTACCTAATATAATTGATATAAATAAAAATTATCCTTGTCACATTTTGACAAACCGAAGTTTTATGACAGCAAAAAAACGTTTATAATATCATGTAGGTACTGACTATGAGATAGCTGCACTTTTGGTAACTATCGCCAGGAAGGCTGATTCAGTATTAGGTGGGTGTAGGGCTCTCCACAGATGACGATAGTGAAGGTCTGCCTGCATGCAGACCAGCCTTTCACTAGATATGGCCGCTCAAACACGTACTATGGTTACCAAAAATGAACCATAACTAGGAAGGCTGATTCTTGTACAGTATTAAAGTATGCGCAGTACCTATGTAAACAGTATAAAAACTGACGCTATTCATCGGGCCGTTCACTAGACATGGCCGCTCAAAGATGTGTTAGCCTTCCTAGTCATTGTTAATTTTAGGCAACCATAAGACGTCTTTGAGAGGCGATAAGTAGTCAGACCCCATCAGCATGCGGGCAGTCCTTCACTATCGTCATAAGAGGAGAGCCTACACCTACCTAATACTGAATCAGCCTTCCTGGCGATAGTTACCAATAGTGCAGCTAGTTTTAAATAAATAAAAGGTACTCTTTAATTTATTTCAAACCTTTATAATTGTAATTTTACCCATCAACTAAACCGACAGATATAATTTGGAAACAACAACAAAAAATGAGGTTTTTTGGTTCCCTTAATTTTCCGGGATAAAAAGTAGCTGTTTTAATAAGTAGTAAGTAGTATGTGTTATTTCAGACTATAATCTATCTCTGTGCCAAATTTCATCCAGATCCGTTCAGCCGTTCAGGCGTGAAAGAGTAACAAACATACATACATACATGCATACATCCACTCATCCATACTCACAAGCTTTCGCATTTATAATATTAGTAAGGATAAGGATTTATACCTAGTTTTGTAATTTACCTACCTTTTAGTTATTTTTGCCGAATGCTTTTTACCTTGCTGTTCAGAGCTCTCCAATTTATATTCTATAACTTGATCATCGTTTAGAATTTCAAAGCTGCAATACGTAAATAACCAAAATGTTTAGATAGGAAAGATGAATGTCTTTTGTTGGTATAGTCTACTAATTATAAATTAATATTTTTTTACTAGTGTACAGACTATGGTGAGAGTAGGTACATGAAATGGTATAACTCTGATGCTATGATAATTAGCGGAAAAGTGTTGTAGGTACAATGTAATGAAAATTTAGTTGATTTGTATTGAGAAACGAATAATTGCATTTTGCGATAAAGCGCGAAACTTGTACAGAAATTATGTAGGTAACTAATGCATTTATTTGCTTCTTCTCTGCAATCTGCATGTGATATTATGTGGAAGTGATATGGGATGACAGCTTTCAAGATTTCAGGAAATAAGAGTATACTTTTTGTTTGTTTTTTTCCAATGCAACGGCTTATTTTCTTTTTTTATAATAGGCAGACCTTCTTTTATGTTTTCCCATCTGCAAAAATAATGAATCACAATAAATCATTCTAGATCATGTCTAGATAATTTAAAAAATACATGGACTGATGAACTTTGCTGAGCTTTGATAAAAGCCTCAGGTATGTTTACGTCATTATGTCAAAAAATTAAAGTGTTGGTACATGGGTTTTACTGGCGTTGCACTCTCCATTATATTATGCGCTGGCTGTAAAAGTACGTGGTCACGTGTCTGTAAAAGTTTTACTTCAACAAACGTCAAATTTGAAATCACACAATGATACAAAACCCAACAATCAGCGCAACAATACGAAAATCACCGCGGCCGACGCCATATTAATTTTTTTTTGAAGGGATCTTTTATTTCAAATATTACAAATAATCACACTGACTATTACTGTAGGTAACTAATAAAACAAATTATACTTACTTTTTTACAATAGTCACACACTGCAGAAGTAAATTGTTTTTGTACTCGACAGAAAGCAAGATTATCACTTCAGATCAGACGAAGCTATTTTGCCTACGTGCGACTGAAAACTGCGAAGCAAGTTCTGCGCGTTCAGTAAAATATTGGATGAAGCTAGGCGGCGTGCGCACGTTTCTTTGTTTTATACAAAACAATAGAGAGGATTGGAAAAATTGTGCCTTTATGAGGACTTTTGTTTTGTTTAAGTTATGTTTCATCCTATCTATCCATATAGGTACTTATGATAAATCTTTGGAGTAATGTTTATTATGTATACAGACCCCAAAAATATTTATATAGAACTAGATGATTCCCGCGACTTCGTCTGCGTGGATTCATATTTTTGGATTCCCGCGGGAATTCTTCAATTTTCCGGGATAAAAAGTAGCCTATGTCCTTCCCTGGGATGTAACCTATCTCTGTACCAAATTTCATCAAAATCGAATGAGTAGTTGGGCCGTGAAAGCGTAGCAGACAGACAGACAGACACACTTTCGCATTTATAATATTAGTATGGACTGAATGATGCTAGCGACTTCGTCCGCGTGGATTAAGGTTTTTGATTTCCGCAGAAACTCTCATTTTCCGGGATAAAATAACCTATGTCCGTCCCCGGAATACAACCTACTCCTGTACCAAATTTCATCAAAATCGGTTGAACGGATGAGTCGTGAAAGCATACAACCAAACAAGCAACCAACAGACACACGTTTATAATATTAGTATGGATTATGGATATTATGGATTAAGTATAATATGTGTGTAGTAGGTCTGACGACCTCCGTGCGGCGCAGTGCTCTGCGCAGCCTTAACGTGCGGAGGTCCCGGGTTCGATCCCCGGCAGGGTTTGTAAATTTATAATTTCTGAATTTCCCTGGTCTGGCCTGGTGGGAGGCTTCGGCCGTGGCTAGTTACCACCCTATACCTATCTGTTCAACCGATTTTGATGTAATTTGGTACAGGGATAGGTTATAGTCTGGAATAACACATAGGGTACCCGGGGAAGGATAAAGGGTACTTTTTATCCTGGAAAATTAAAGAGTTCCCGCAGGAATCAAAAATCCACGCGGACGAAGTCGCGGGCATCATCCAGTTTTCAATTATGTATTGGTCGTGGACCGTCATAATTTCAACTTCTTTGAATTTAGTTTTGTATATGGCACGAACAGCCCTTTTCTGCGAGACCAAAACAGAATGAACATCAGCATTAGGTACCCCATAGACCCGAAATTGATATTTCGCCAGTTTCCCCCTTCGGACGACTGTTATAAAAGAAAAAAATCTACTTAGACTGAGCTATAAGAACCAAAATACCCATTCAAAGTTAGTTTTAGTGGAGTTCGTGCACAAAACAGGCAAAATAAGACAGAGAATAAAATAACGTTCTGGGCTCAGTGAATTATAAAATAACCACCAATTAAATTTTCAAAATAAATATTTTATATACAGAAATCGTCCAGTTACATTTTTTTTATACGTATAAATATCGATGATTAGTTTTGTTCAATGGTAGTGGATGCATTGACGTTTGTGTACGGATACTAACAGTGACAAACGTCAGTTCAGGAGCAACGGGACGCAACCTCACGCCTTGAGAGCCCGCAGGCGTATGGGAAATGACTGCCGTATTTCATGAATATATAACGAAATTTTGTGATGCGCGCGCCCGTACTAAATTTGTATGAAAAATTCGTGCTGTAAAAATGAGGGATGTTTGGAACCAGATTGTAAAAAAACTATAAGTTTTATTGAAAATATTATTTATTTAAAGTGTTTTTTGATCTTTTACGATCAATTTAAAATAACTTTTGTCTAAATAATGTCTCAAATTAAATCACAATAGTCGGAACGCGATAAGACCTTTTTTGAGATTTCCATGAATTTCCCAATAATTTTCTGCCGTTACTATACGATTTTTTGACCACTTTTTTTAATTACATCATACTATATCTCAATGAGTAGCGAATGGTATTTATTCGATAATGAAATTTTAATTTTTGCTATACTAAAATGTCGGAACAGAAAAGGATGTTTCCCCCTATTACAGTACATCCGTCCTTAAATATAGCAGGTTATTAAATCTTAATTTTTGAGATAATGCTTTGATTCATTTTTGTTATTTTGGTGTTGTTTTCTAGGTGCCGGAAACTTGGAAATCATTGTGGCTGTGAATGGCAGAAATGTACCCAATTATGTACAGAGTGAAGGAAATGCTCGGTTTAAGGTATATTTGCTCATGAAAACATATTCCATAACTATTTGGCCCCACTGTTTAATGCAATTTTAAAGAATTAAACAAGCCTCATACCCGCATTTTGGCGCAAAATTTCAGATTTGAAAATAATAAATTATTCTTAATTCAAATATTTTTTATTCATAGAAATTTTAATAAGTTTCTTTGAATCTCAAGTGAATCTACCACTGGTTCGGAATGGTTCGGAATTCCTACCAAGAAGAACCAGCAAAATACTCGGCGAAGAAAACTTTGAGCGATTCGCTTGCTCGCGATTCATATGTATATTAAAAATAAACTATTTCTTTTATAATTTATAAGTACAAAATATGTTTCTACTCAAAAATTACAATCATATTAATTAGTTTTACAATAGGAATTATGACAACTCAATCAAATCAGCAACTCTTCACCAAAACGCACTTCTAGTATGGAAGTTGTATGAAATTCACAATTATGACGTCATAAAATTTCAACGCACTTTTTTTCTTTAATCTATATTTTAAAATGGTTGTCAAACTCAAAACTAACCGAGGATGAGAATCTTAGGTCTTTTGGAAGACACTATTTAATAATCAGTTAGAAATAATTAATTTTTGACTAGATGATTCCCGCGACTTAGTCCGCGTGGACCAAATTTTTTCGATTCCCGCGGGAACTCTTAAATTTTCCGGGATAAAAAGTAGCCTATGTCCTTCCCCGGGATACAACCTATCCCTGTACCAAATTTCATCAAAATCGGTTGAACAGATGGGCCGTGAAAGCGTAGCAGACAGACAGACAGACGCACTTTCGCATTTATAATATTAGTATGGATATAGGCATCATCCCTGTTGTTCAAGTACAATTAACTAACACCATATCCCTATCACAGGTGAACTTCAAGCCAACTGAAGCAGCCCCCCACACGTTATCGGTCAGGTTCAACGGTCACGCAGTACCTGGGTCACCGTTCACGTGTATAGTGTCAGCGCCGGCTGCCGCCGCGGATGCTAGGGCCGCGGGACCTGGTCTCAGCTCAGCCCCTAGGGGCGAACCCGCTGAGATCCACCTCACTGGCTTTCATAGTAAGTTACGTGATGATTCTTTCTTATGTCTATAATCTTAATTTTTTTGTAAATTATTTAAGAACAATACCAAATACATTGGCCCTTTTCTGACCGTTAATACAGTCTTGAATCCATACTAATGTTATAAATGCGAAAGTCTGTCTGTCTGCTACGCTTTCACGGCCCATCTGCTCAACCGATTTTGTTGAAATTTGGTACTGGGATAGATTGTATCCCAGGGAAGGACATAAGCTATTTATCCCGGGAAATTAAAGAGTACCCGCGTGAATCATAAAAATCTTAATCCACGCGGACGAAGTCGCGGGAATCAACTAATTATTTCCATACAACACAAGGTTTTTAGTGTGAGCGTTTGCGTTGAGCGTTTTTTCTATACACAGTATTTTATTTCTCAAAAAAACTTTTTTTTTATCCGATCAATTTCAAAACAGAATGTTTAATCTTTTATAGCTGGTGAACCGACAATATTCGTCACCGGTCCCGGTGGCAGTAGCGTGCGCACACGCGTGACTCCTACTGGAGACGGTCGGTACACGGGCTCTTACACGCCCGAGGCGGTGGGGAGGCACAGTGTGCAAGTGCAATGCGCCGGGAGACACGTTCCTGGCTCGCCTTTCACTTGCAACGTGTATGACGTACGACGTGTCAGGGTTACGGGACTTGGAGCTGGTGGTAAGTGTGTCCATCAGTCCATTTTAATTACTTTAAGTTACAGTAACTTGCAGCACCCACAATATTCGTCACCAACCCTATTGATATAATTAAATGTCTGATAAATGCCTATAAACAAAGCTATTTATTCCCATTCCCTTACAACTAATATACAGTTCGAAAGTTGTTAGTTTAGTTAGACATGTAGATTTATTAAAAAGTAATTCGTTCTTAAAATGCTAAGTTATTAGTATTGTAAGTACATACAGTAACACAAACAAGGAATTATTACTTCAAGTATTTTTACGCCTATGTACATTTATAATTTCAAAGTGTAGATTTCTTTGTCAACGATAATCTCTTTTCTACAGAACTGGAAGGCACGCTAGAAGGTCTAAGTCTAGACGAGAGCGGTGACGAGGAGCGTGGCGTGGAGGTAGGCAAGCCTGTCACGTTCAGCGTAGACGCGGCAGGCGCTGGCGAGGGCACCCTCGAACTTGTTGTGTCTACACCTACAACTACTGTTAAAGCTGAGGTAAGGTATATGTGAACTGAAGAAAAAAAAACTTTGGGGGTGTAAAATATGGTGTAGAAACTTTTGCTTATAATTGTAGACTCTAAACACCATAAAATTGTGTGATAAAGATGTATTTGGGAATACAACTTTTGACCAATATTTTCGACAAAAATTCCAATGTTTCAGTGTTTGATCTAAACTACGAATCAAGATGCACGCAGTTTAAAAAAATGAACGGAGCCTAAGTTACTAAAAACCCTTTTAGTTTTTCACCCTTTTAACATTTATTATATATCATCAGCCCTTTTTATGTCTTAAAATGCGTTTATTTCAATAGGCATGATGACTGATTTTGAAAAATGGTCAGATTATGTTCGGAAGTATCTACTATATCCATAGATTAATTATAAACCAAGTATAGATTGCTAACTCCCATATAAAATTTTTTCTAGGTTAATACTATCGATAGGTGGCGCTACCAGGCTCGCTCGACAAATGATTATAGTAAAATCGGTGAAATATCGTATTTTCTTGGTTCAGTTTGTATTAATTATTAAATAAAATTATCAAAATACAAAAATTTGATAAAATCACTTAAGCAAATAGCAAATTTACATTCAATTAATTTTAACAAAATTAACTTGCAGAAGTAATTCGATTTGAAACAAGTTCTGTGTATTCTTATGTTATAATCAGCTAGTGGACCATGCAGTTATGCTGCATTCCTATAGATGGCGTCACAAACTGACGATACACTAAAATAATTTTTTCCTCTTGTTTTGGTGCCGGCCAAAGACGATATACTTATAAACCAGGTTGGTACTTGGTATTATAATTAACTAGCTGATGCCCGCGACTTCGTATGCGTGGATCGAGGTTTTTTTGTTCCCGCGGGAACTCTTTAATTTTCCGGGATTAAAAGTAGCCTATGTGCTACCTATTCAAGACTATAATCTATTTCTGTGCCAAATTTCAGCCAGATACGTTATGCTGTTGGGGCGTGATTGAGTAACAAACATCCATACATCCATACATCCATCCAAATTTCGCATTTATAATATTAGTAAGAGTAAGATCTATGGTGCCGGCTCAGTGAATTGTGCGTTTCTTGTGTTTTTAGGGTTCCGTACCTCAAAAGGAAAAAACGGAACCCTTATAGGATCACTTCGTTGTCCGTCCGTCTGTGTGTCAAGACCCTTTTTCTCAGGAACGTATGGAGGTATCAAGCTGAAATTCATATCAATCAGGTCTACGGTCCCTTAGAGCTGTGAAAAAATCAAACTTAAAAGCCTACACAATCAAAAGATACAGCCGTTTATGCTGCAAATTTTCGATTTTTCTTGCACTCGCGAGGGAATCAAAACCTACAGGGTACTTCCCGTGAACTTAGAATCTTGAAACTTGGTACGAAGCAACGTCTTATAACACAGATATATAGGAAGAATTGCGAAAAGCATAAATTTTTAGTTATATCATTTAAATAAAATATTTTTAATAATTAGGGTTCCGTACCTCAAAAGGAAAAAAACTGAACCCTAGGATCACTTTGTTGTCCGTCCGTCTGTGTGTCCAGACCCTTTTTCTCAGGAACACATGGAGGTAGGTACCAAGCTGGAATTCATATCAAATACCTACTCAGGTCTACTGTCCCTTGGAGCTGTGAAAAAATCAAACTTCTAAGCTAAAACAATCAAAAGATCTACAGCCGTTTTTGCTTTGCCGTCTTTCTACACGTGCAGTCTGTGTATAGACTATACGCAGCGGACCTACAATGCTCTGCGTGTTCAATATAACAATGTGCTGAGGGCGGTGCTGAGGAGGCCTCGACACTGCAGCGCGTCGGCCATGTTCGCGGACGCTCGCGTGGATGATTTCTACGCGATCGTGCGCAAGCGTGCTGCGTCTATGATGTGCAGGCTAGTGAGCAGCACCAACACCCTCCTCAGTACGTTGGCTACTAAGCTGGACAGCCCTCTCTGGAGGCGCTGGAATGGTGCACACATTCTCATGAGGAGGCCTCAAAGAGACCTGTAAATGTGTCGAGGCTTAGGTTTGAGAGTAGGGTAGGTTAGTTTAGGTATTTTATGTTGTTTTTTTACTAACATAGGTTAAGTGATTGTTACTAACAAGTTATGGGTGTTGAAGCCTGAAATAAAAAGTTATTATTATTATTATTATTTGCTGCAAATTTCGACACTCGCAAGGGAATCAAATCCTACAGGGCACTTCACGTGAACCCAGAATCTTGAAATTTGGTACGAAGCAACGTCTTATAGCACAGATAAAGGAAAAATTGCGAAAAGCATAAATTTTTAGTTACATCCATACTTCCATACTATATCCATACTCCATACTATATATACTTACTATATAATATTATAAATGCGAAAGTGTGTCTGTCTGTCTGTCTGTCTATCTGTCTGTCTGTCTGCTACGCTTTCACGGCCCATCTGTTCAACCGATTTGGATGAAATTTGGTACAGAGATAGGTTACATCCCGGGGAAGGACATAGGCTTCCGCGTTCAAGAGTTCCCGCGGGAATAAAAAAAAACATCAATCCAAGCGGACGAAGTCGCGGGCATCATCTAGTCATATAAGAAAAAAAAATATCATACTTATCATATCATACTTAATATTATAAATGCGAAAGTCACTTTGTTTGTTGGTTTGTTGGTTTGTTGGTTTGTCCTTCAATCACGCCGCAACGGAGCAACGGATTGACGTGATTTTTGGCATGGGTATAGTTGAGGACCTGGAGAGTGACATAGGCTACTTTTTATCCCGGAAAATTAAGAAGTTCCCGCGGGAATAAAAAAAACTTAAACCACGCGGACGAAGTCGCGGGCATCAGCTAGTTTTTAATAATTTTAAACTTACTTCCCCTTTCCGCATGAACGCGTAGAGGTATTAAATTGAAATTAAAATATTAGATAAGTTGAATAAAAATACTATAACTTTTACTTATAGGATATACCTACATGTTTGTACGGAACCCTCGGTGCGCGAGTCCGACTCGCACTTAACCGGGTTTTTTTTTGTTTGTGACCGTGATAAGACTAATGGACTCCGAGATCCTGCTACTTAACTGCTGACCTACGCTTGTTCTGGACTCTGAGATTCTGCTGCTATACGATAAATCTTTGAGGTTAAGTTTGGCAATTGTTAGGTATTCTTTAGCCATTTAGCTAATAATAATATATTTATCGACATGCAGGGTTCCGAAATATGTAAATCCATCCATACTAATATTATAAATGCGAAAGTGTGTCTGTCTGTCTGTCTATCTGTCTGTCTGTCTGCTACGCTTTCACGGCCCATCTGTTCAACCGATTTGGATGAAATTTGGTACAGAGATAGGTTACATCCCGGGGAAGGACATAGGCTTCCGCGTTCAAGAGTTCCCGCGGGAATAAAAAAAAACATCAATCCACGCGGACGAAGTCGCGGGCATCATCTAGTCATATAAGAAAAAAAATATCATACTTATCATATCATACTTAATATTATAAATGCGAAAGTCACTTTGTTTGTTGGTTTGTTGGTTTGTTGGTTTGTTGGTTTGTTGGTTTGTTGGTTTGTTGGTTTGTCCTTCAATCACGCCGCAACGGAGCAACGGATTGACGTGATTTTTGGCATGGGTATAGTTGAGGACCTGGAGAGTGACATAGGCTACTTTTTATCCCGGAAAATTAAGAAGTTCCCGCGGGAATAAAAAAAACTTAAACCACGCGGACGAAGTCGCGGGCATCAGCTAGTTTTTAATAATTTTAAACTTACTTCCCCTTTCCGCATGAACGCGTAGAGGTATTAAATTGAAATTAAAATATTAGATAAGTTGAATAAAAATACTATAACTTTTACTTATAGGATATACCTACATGTTTGTACGGAACCCTCGGTGCGCGAGTCCGACTCGCACTTAACCGGGTTTTTTTTTGTTTGTGACCGTGATAAGACTAATGGACTCCGAGATCCTGCTACTTAACTGCTGACCTACGCTTGTTCTGGACTCTGAGATTCTGCTGCTATACGATAAATCTTTGAGGTTAAGTTTGGCAATTGTTAGGTATTCTTTAGCCATTTAGCTAATAATAATATATTTATCGACATGCAGGGTTCCGAAATATGTAAATCCATCCATACTAATATTATAAATGCGAAAGTGTGTCTGTCTGTCTGTCTGTCTATCTGTCTGTCTGTCTGCTACGCTTTCACGGCCCATCTGTTCAACCGATTTGGATGAAATTTGGTACAGAGATAGGTTACATCCCGGGGAAGGACATAGGCTTCCGCGTTCAAGAGTTCCCGCGGGAATAAAAAAAAACATCAATCCACGCGGACGAAGTCGCGGGCATCATCTAGTCATATAAGAAAAAAAATATCATACTTATCATATCATACTTAATATTATAAATGCGAAAGTCACTTTGTTTGTTGGTTTGTTGGTTTGTTGGTTTGTTGGTTTGTCCTTCAATCACGCCGCAACGGAGCAACGGATTGACGTGATTTTTGGCATGGGTATAGTTGAGGACCTGGAGAGTGACATAGGCTACTTTTTATCCCGGAAAATTAAGAAGTTCCCGCGGGAATAAAAAAAACTTAAACCACGCGGACGAAGTCGCGGGCATCAGCTAGTTTTTAATAATTTTAAACTTACTTCCCCTTTCCGCATGAACGCGTAGAGGTATTAAATTGAAATTAAAATATTAGATAAGTTGAATAAAAATACTATAACTTTTACTTATAGGATATACCTACATGTTTGTACGGAACCCTCGGTGCGCGAGTCCGACTCGCACTTAACCGGGTTTTTTTTTGTTTGTGACCGTGATAAGACTAATGGACTCCGAGATCCTGCTACTTAACTGCTGACCTACGCTTGTTCTGGACTCCGAGATTCTGCTGCTATACGATAAATCTTTGAGGTTAAGTTTGGCAATTGTTAGGTATTCTTTAGCCATTTAGCTAATACTATTATATTTATCGACATGCAGGGTTCCGAAATATGTAAATCCATCCATACTAATATTATAAATGCGAAAGTGTGTCTGTCTGTCTGTCCGTCTGTCTGTCTGTCTGTCTGTCTGCTACGCTTTCACGGCCCATCTATTCAACCGATTTTGATGAAATTTGGTACAGGGATAGATTGTATCCCGCGGAAGGACATAGGCTACTTTTTATCCCGGAAAATTTAAGAGTTCCCGCGGGAATCGAAAAAATTTGGTCCACGCGGACGCAGTCGCGGGAATCATCTAGTAAATAAATATAATATAGATAATTATTTTATTTATAGCTAGCTAATTACAGTAGAAGTCTGGTTGATGGCGATATAATTTAGGCAGGTACTTAGGTAATAATCAAGAAAAAATATTTACAGTAGGTATTGTGCATTATTCAAGAAATACTTGATAAAAAAACTAAATTTACCATTACTCTAGAGTCTACCTACTTCAGAACTATAGGCACATTAGTTTTGATCTGCTTAGAGTCTTCGGTCATGGCTAGCTATAACCCTACCGGCGAAGCCAAGTGCTGCCAAGTGATTTAGCGTACCTAGAAATTGATTTGGGGTTTATTATAAGTACCAAGCCGTTATACCCCTTCTTATTAGCCCACTACTATCTTAGGCTACATCATCAAATACCATCAGGTTGAATCGCAGTCAAGGGCTGACTTGTGAAAGAATCAAAAAACAAGACTAACATATATAAGAAATACTTTTAAAAAACACAAAAACAAGTGATCAAGATTGTTTAAAAAAAAAATATATAATTAGACACGTTTACGTGCTCTCCGAGGCACGGGGTTGAAACACCGCCAACTTCCTAACTCCGGGCTAGTATTGAGAATTTCTTGCCAGAAAAACCCAATACTTGTTATGGCCCGACCCGGGACTCGAACCCGGGACCTCGTCGGTCGCAGTCAAAGACAATATATAAACCTGTATTATAATTATGGTCGCAGTCCAACATGCTAACCACTATACCAACGAGGCAGTCATGGATATATAACTATACGTTAGATGGCACTAGGTAAGTTTGATCGAGTTGATGATTCAACTACTACTCGTTAGATGGCAATAGCTATGTTCGTTATTAATTATTTTTCAGCTTGCACAGTTACGCCATCTCAGATAATGCGAAGAACTACAAGGTACCGGCGACAATAATGCGCATTTAGCGAGCTTTGATTTAATGTATGAAGAGAACAGTCTTATACTGGTTTATATATCGTCTTTGACTATTTCGAAAAAATATCTTATTTCAGCAGAAAAATAAAGTTTGGTAGATAAAATTAGCATTTGAAATTTAAATTTTAAAATTCACGCCAAAACGTTCGGCGGTGTCATGGCGTCGTTTGTGACGTCACTATTGTTTTTACCAATGTACTCTGTGCAGTGTGCAGTAAACAATAGAGTGATTGTCAAAGCTCGAAAACAAACAATTGTGACGTCATTCGCTTCTTGGTGTTTTATCCAATATGGCGGATTGCTGTATTTTATAGTTTTATTATATCAAAATAAATAGCAATCTCACTCGAAATAGAAAAATAAATACGTTTTTTATAATCCATGAATCCTATTTCATTAGATAAATTCATAATTTCATTGATTCTTGGTTACTGTCATCATGCCTATTATTACTATGTATTTTGGCGTCTATTTATCTTTATTTCTCCTGGTGTTAGGTGGTGGCAGTCGCCCGCGGTCTCTACGACGTGACATTCGTGCCGGTGTCACGCGAGCCACATCGCGTGTCCGTCACTTTCAATGAGCAGGCCGTGCCTGGCAGCCCATTTGTGTGTCGAGTTAGTGAACCGCACACTTACGTACAAATAGGTAAGGCACAAAAACCGTTTGAGCTTTAACATTCTGTTTTCTGTATCGAAAAAAGATAGCGCTTGACAACGATATAGTGATTATGCGGTCTAGTTTGGAAGAAGTTTAGACCAATCTAAGACCAAGTGCCCAAGCCCTTAAAGTATCCTTAACTTGTGTCTTATAGTACTTTCAGTTTTGGATTCGAAATCAGATCTGAAAGAAGCATTTTTTAATTTGGAGGCATGCTTTGTAGAAAGTTAGTCCCTTATTTCATATATTTTATTAGACTGAACGATTTATTAAACTAAGGTTATTACGGAAATTAAAGTTATTACGGATAGCGTCCAACTTATCGTGTCTTTCTCATCTTTTACCATAGGAGGTGTAGCGGCAATAGAAGTAGACGAAAGTCTATCTGACGTGGAAGTAATATCACCCACCGGCAGCCGTATATCTGAAGCGAACCTTGAAGACACTGGTCTTCTCACGTTCCCCGCTACCCGAGTAGGAAGATACCTTGTGAGGAGTCCTAGAGGACCTATAGCTGAAGTTGAAGCACTTGATGCTTCGGCGGTCAAAGTACTCTCTATTGGGGACGCAGTGGCGCATAGACCGGCAATACTTACTGGTGAGTTCACTTATAGATAAACAGCACTTAATATTGAACAGACAATAAATTGATTTCAAATATTGTCTAGGGATTACCTTGTCATAACGATCTCTATAGACCAAGCTCTGGATTGGTCATTACTTACAACTTAACACAGATATACTTCTGTAAGTGGGATGGAATGATTAACGTCGTCATTTCAGATTCATTCCTTCATTGTGCTCTTTTATAATTTCTAACGTGACGATATTACCGTGCATACCCACGGCATCACGATAACACAGGAAAAGAAAATTTAGAGATATAATATATAGACGCTTTATTAAATTGATATCCTTTCATTTCCAAGTTGTAACGTGCACGTTGACGTCAGCGATAATATCGAAGTTGACGTCCACGATAACGTGACGTGCAGAATTATAAAAGCACTCAAGGAATACCTTGTTTCCTATAGTGAGTACAGCTGGGGCGGGTGCCGGTAGACTATCAGCTCGAGTATGGTGCGGAGGATCAGCCGTGGCACATTCAGTGCGAAGACGCGGCGGGGCTAGGATGGAGCTAGTGTGGCATCCCTCGCGAGCGGCCACGCACCGACTGGCGTTGCTGTGGAGCGGCGTTCCAATTTCAAAAGAGCCGTTACTTGTTGATGTTCTACCCGCACATCATGGTCAAGAGGTTTGTGCTATTTAATTATTTATTTATTGGGTCCGTACATTTGCTAGTTTAAATGTCATGTCAAATGTCAATGGTCATGTCTAGCATTAAAAAAATATGAAACTGTTTGCAATACAGCGCTTGGAAGTGGTAAGGCCGCCATTTGTACCGTATTTTTGGTGTACAATAAAGAAACTTTCATTCATTCATTCACAAACAAAGATTTTGCAGAAGTCAATAATCCAAATCTTGAAAGAAAAATAAGGTTTATTTGATCAAAAAATGGCTTTGGGCTGAACACACTCGACCATTGGATAAATGCACAGGTAATTCTAAATTAAGACTATAGGAGTGAAAAATTATTGCGTAAAGTAGCAAACGTTTTGTTAGAAAAAAAACTCCAATGATGCCATTTAAGACAAATCTAACGACGCGAAACCGGCTTGAGCTGGTCAAAAAAGCTTTATGTATACGGTATTAAGGGTGAAAATAATGGGCGATTTGCTTCGTTCTCACCCTTGGGGGAGACTAGTTCTGTTAAATACTATTACTACTAGGCCAGGTTTTATGACAGATCCTTCTTTTCAGGTAGCAGCATCAGGTCTGGGTCTTTACCAAGCCCAAGTGGGCAAAGTAGCTTCGTTCAGTATCGACACATTAGGTCGCCCAGCCAGAGAATTCGACGTTGTGGTCTCAGGTCCTGGTTCCAGAGCTTTACCCGTCAGATGTTACCAGACCAAATCGGGGCTGTTACAAGCCGAATTTAGCATCAATGAAGTCGGCCAAAGCACTATAGGTAAAAAGAGATATTTACTGTTGTTTTTATAATGTTTAATATTTATGTCTGTTTATATAACTTAACACCAAATCTCAGAAACTTCTAAATCTAGTAGTTCTTCTAATAATCTTTAAAATAATATTTTTTTATAATTTTGCAGAAGTACTACACCTTTCGAAACCCGTCACTGGAAGTCCTTTTACGTGCGAATCTTTTGATCCCCATAAAGTCATACTATCTGGTTTGCCAACTGGGAATATAATCGCGCAGACTCCTATCAATTTTACAGGTAATTTAAACTATCATTATTGGAATACATCAATATAATGTATTAGAATAATTGGCCTGGAACGCCAGGTATTCCAGGCCAATTATGCCTTGTTGGGTCAGGGTTTGATTCCCATGAATGATTATGAGATTTTATAAATTGTCTGAAGTCTACTACAGCTAAAGTCCGGACGCGAAGCAGGAAGAATTTCGTACAATGAACTGTTATTACCTGTCTCTGTCACTCTCGCGTAAATATAATGCGTCTCGTTCGCACAGATATAATGGCATTGCTTCTGTGCGAACGAAACGCATTATATTTACGCGAGAGTGACAGTGACAGGTAATAACAGTTCATTGTACGAAATTCTTCCTGCTTCGCGTCCGGACTTTAGTTATACCACTCTATTGGCAAAGTACCGTCCAAGTGTGATGCCGCAAAGTAACTGAAAGAAATAAACTGCAATCTACCATACTTTTTAACTGCGCGTCCTTTTTAGATTGTCTCTTACCATCAATCGTATCGCAGTGAAGTAAAATTGTCATCAAAGCAAAGTCAGTATTTAATGCTTTTTAATTAACAATAAATTTATTGTAGTTGATACAAAGGACGCAGGTCTTGGAGAATTAGAAGTGGTCTGCGAAGCAATGGGCGACAGGAGAGTGAGATTACCTATCGATATACGGGAAGATGGACACACGCACAAAGTTCGGCTGCGGCCTTCTGTGCCGGCGCACTACCGCATTTATATTACTTACGGGGGTAAGTTTGAACATATTGTAACTAGTTTTTTTTTTTTTTTTGAATATAAAGGTGAAACCAAAAAGAGACCATATTCTATATGAATAAATAGGATTTAGCCAGCGAAAGAATAAGATAGAATACAAGTTATATGTTCACGACCAATAGATGGCGCTGTACGGTATTGAGTCGCGCTCCATTGTGCTCTAAAGGATATATTTATTTCATTCTCTCGTAGGATACTTTTCTGAAGTTTCACTTCTGTCGTAAGTGGATTGCACTTTTTTTTATTTAGACCTAATAGGTCTCATAAGGGAGTGTTTAAAAAAGGTCCCCAATTCTTATTTTGCAAGTTTACGTGTTTTTGTCCTGTGCGAACATTCCTGCTACGTGTTGTTGTTTATACCACTGTACCAAATATATAACCTGTAGAATAATTTTGAAGTAATGAATACATACAAAATCGGCAAATAATAAACTAAAAATTCATCTTTTTTTTCTAGAAAATTTTCAATTATGGATTGGAGCCCTTTTAATGAGTTTTGATTTTAAAGTAACATATTATATCTTACCGATGAATAAATACATCACGTACATCAAAAATATCAGCATAATATTGATCGATATTTCTTTTGTCTTCATAGGTGCTCCGGTAGTTGGAAGCCCGGTATCACTCGGCGTTCTGAGCGGAAAAGCAAGTAATGCAGCAAAATGCTTTGGCACAGGACTCGCGCATGCGCACGTGGGCAAAGAAGCCGCTTTCACGATAAACTGTGTGGAAGATACTGCACCCACTGTTCAGGTATTAACTATATAATATGGTAACCAAAACCAAATCTTGTTATCAAATAGAACTAAATTTAATTCAGTTCATTTCTTCTACCCGCTCCTGAAGCGGAGTACAACAAACTTGAACAGGGAAGATGTTCTCCATTTTAGACTTTTTAAAATTAATTATAGACAATGAGTTTTTGAGATTCAGCGCTGAATCGCCATTACTATATTATTCCATAGCCCCTCATACTCAAAAAGTCTCCTAGGCGCATAGATTTCGAAAAATTTCCAATAAAGTTATTTCTCAATAACTAATGTTACAATATAATAAAGTAACAATTTTTATTCTTTAAAATAATTCAAGGGCCCATTCCCGTATCTTTGTTTATATTAACTGTACTAATCCGAATGCAAGTGTTATGGGATTTCCGTTAGGACTTCAATAAAGTTCTAACAAATGCACATCACTAACGTGCTCACTGTTTTAGGTTGAAAAGCTGACAGATCTCAAGGAAGATAACACAGATTCAGGTCTCCTGGAGTGCCGAGTGGTGGCGGGAGCGCCGCGGGAGTGGCTCTGTGCGTACATCCCGCTAGTGGTGGGCCCGTACGAAGTGCGGATATTCACGACTTCCGGCCCGCTGCCTGGCAGCCCATTCTCTGTTAAAGTGAGTATATCTGTATAAAATACTGATTTCCTATGAATTATTCGTCCATCCGAACTAAATTTGTTTAGGAAGCGAAGGAAGATATGACAAAATGGTACTGGTACCTAGGTAACACTGAAAATGTTTAGAAAATGAAACACGGCTTAATGTAGAAAGTTGGCAATACTTTTATTGTTTTTCGAAGTAATCTCCGTTCCTTTCTACACATCGTCGCATTCGATGGAACCACTGAGAAAAGCAGTGGGCCCATTCTTCCTTAGGGGTCCCTTCCATGTCATTTTTTTACGCTTTCACCGCATCTTCAGGGCTCGTAAAGCGATAATACCTCGAATTTTATCTTTAGTTCTTGGAAATAAATAAAAGTCGCAGGGCACCAGGTCAGGACTGTATGGCGGATGACTCATTATCTCGACACCTGCCATAGTCAAATATTTAACAGTCCGTTTTGCGGAGTGTGCTGAAGCATTGGCGTGGTGAAGGAGGACCCTGCTTCGAGGGCGCTGCTGTCGAATTTTTTCCAAGACAACAGGCAAACAGCGATTGACATACCAGTCTGCAGTAACTGTCCTTCCATCTTCTAGCACAACAATCGCGAAATGACCTTTCCGACCAAAGAATGAGGCAATCATCTTTTTTCCTTGACTACTTCCTTTCTTTACCTTAGTTGGCCGATCCTCGAACGGAAACACCCACTGAGATGATTGTCTTTTGGTTTCGGGTTCGTAGCAATATATCCAGCTTTCATCACCTATGACGATGTCAAATACAGCATTTGAGTCACCGCCGTTGAACTTATCTAACATTTGGCGACAACAGTCCATGCGAAGGTGTTTCTGGTCGTAGGTTAAAGTATGGGGAATCCATCTGGTACAAAGCTTCCTGACGCCTAAATGTTCGTGTAATATTTTTTGAACTTGACTCATACCAATGCCTAGGCTTGCCCGTATCTGCTGATAGGTCACTCTCTTATCTTCCTCTATCATGCGTCGCACAGCACTGATGTCATCTCCAGGAGTCGCTGTTAAAGGATGTCCCTCACGCGGATCATCATTGAGATTGCTACGTCCACGCTTAAACTCGTTAAACCAATTGGAAATAGTGGCACGAGATGGGGCTTCATTAAGAAATGCTAATCGCAGCCTATCATAGCTTTGTTGTTGAGTAAGCCCACAACGAAAGTCATAATAAATCATTGACCGAAAATTTTCTCGCGTTAGGTTCATTTTCACGTGTAACAATAGTTTTAGATTTGCCGCCAATTCACAAAAACAAATGACAAATGAATGCAATATACTAAATTACGTTACCAAAGAGTTCTAAAATTGAAATTCAAAAAAAGTTTTCATTAGCAATGTTTCTAACTGGACAGTTCTAAACATTTTCAGTGTTACCCACGTACTACTGACTACCACCGGTTTTTTTATCCACTGCAAGTTAGCCCTTGACTGCGATCTCACCTGATGATAAGTGATGAGGCAGTCTAAGATGGTAGCGGACTAACCTATTAGGAGCATGGCAGTTATATTAAACCTATACCCCTATTCGGTTTCTATACGGCATCGCACGTTTGGTACAAGAAATGACTATCAGTGTTCTATAACTGTAGTTTGAAAAACTGACTGATCACAAAATATAAGATACCTACTACAGATTGAGGTCTACTGAAATTACTATTATGTCTGCTAGCATTGGGTCTGTTTCTGTATGATGTTAAGATATTCATTATTTTGGAAAAATGCGGAAGAATAAAAAATATGATTTTTGATCTGTGGAGAAACAGTATTTTTTTTGTTCATTCACTTTATAATTTAGTTACATTGCTGCAACGCTTGGTGATTTAAAACTTTTTTTATCCTCTAATCGTTTGTTTTAGGTAATAGACACATCGGCCATATTACCCGTAGGTGGGTGGGGAACGGATAACTCTGGTAGAGTTCGAGCGCCTTCGAAGATTGTATTGGATACTAGTAACGCAGGTCCCGGAACTTTGGAGTGCTTACTAGCGGGAAGGCATCAACGTGAGTACCAATATCATCATTATCGTGCTTATCACCTTTATCATCTGGATCTTTATAATAATCCTTATTATCACCATCATCTTGTTTATCATCATTACCATTATTATCAGCGAGTCCCGGGTTCGAGTCCCGGGTCGGGCCATTAAAACATGTTGGGTTTTTCTTACAAGTAAATTGATACTGAAAAAGTCAAAAAGCTCTATCGTTTGCGTTTTTTTTTGTATCCAGGTGTAGAAACAGTGGCAGGCCGAGCTGTAGTTACCCTAACAGCGGTTGAAGGTGTTAGTGGGGAACAGGAATTGGAACTTACCTATAACGGGGCTCTAGTGGCTGGCGCGCCCAGAAAAGCGTTAGTTGCCTCAGGGAATACCGCGGATAGGGTTACTTTAGCCGGACGAGGATTGGCGCATGCGGCGCCGCACACACCCGCTGTGTTTACTATTGGTGAGTTAATATGATAATATGATGAATTAACACTATCCATCCATCCATCCATCAGCCTTTATTGGTCCACTGCTGGACATAGGCCTTCTGGAGAGCGCGACACCACACACGGTCCTCCGCTTTTCTCTTCCACCCACTTCCCGCTACCTTTTTAAGGTAGTCGGTCCAGCGAGCTGGAGGTCGTCCCAATTAACACTAATATTGATGAATTAATGAATAACATTTTCAAGGTCACTCTTAATCCATAATTTTTAGAAGCTTTAATTAATTAATTTAAATACCGTTGAATCAAATCATATGGAGCTAATTATACCCCGATTTGTCTTTCTCCAAACACAAAATTTGGAGGAAAATTTCGCAGTTGATTGGACCTCATAGGCATTCTATTTCAAAGTAATCCGGTATTTTCAAAAACTCTTGCAATTGATATATTCTGATCTACATCATCTTCTATTCAGTATATCACTGTGGTCTATTTTACTTAAAAGACAATCTTTTAAAGAGATTAAAGAAGCACAGTCTATCCTAAACAGTATTGACAAAGTTTTTTTAATGTTGTACAACAAAACGTTAATAGGACATTAACGTTTTGTTGTACGTTTTTTTTTCGTTTTGAACCAGGAAACGATTTGTGTAACTTTTAATTAAATTGGCTAATTTAACCGTGACAATTTTGTATCAGACGGCAGTGCAGCCGGCCCCGGGGCTCCAGAGGCATCACTAACATCGCCTGAAGGGGAATCAGTTTCCGTGGCGTTGGCGGCCGCTGGGCCCGGTCTCTGGCGCGCTACATATACACCGAGAAGACCAGGCGATCACCAGCTCAGGGTTACGTGGGCTGGAAGACTTGTGAAAGGTTGGTTGAATATGGATGATGCCTATGTCAAAAATAAATTATTTCTTCCGGATTATTATCAAACAGAGGATCTGCTAAAGGACCTTAAATTCGCATCTTCTGTTAGTTTTAAGTTTGATAATCATTTTAAATAATCAATAAATCAAAAAAAGTGTGTTCAAATTTGATGACGTCACGTAGTTGATTGATTTGTCATGGTCCCTATATTTAATTTCGGATGTTCAGATTTTCCTGTCAAAAAAATCCGGCATGCCGAAAGGTTTTCTGGGCCTGTCTGGTTCATGCCATTGAGTGGAACAATACCTTTAATAACTTATTCAGAATCAAAATCCTCATATTTTATTTACCTAATACCTACAAAAAATCGGTGTTTGTAATGTCGCAAAAAACACAATTGGCTTTTAATGGCTCTTCTGTAATTTTCGGGCTACGTTTAGCACCCGATTTTCTTAACATTCTAGTCGGTTTGTCCGGGCTAGTCTCGAAGCAACTCAGCCTCTTTCGGGACACAGGCAGATCACTTTACAAGGAATTCAATATCTAAATCACTTTTTCAGGAGAAAATATCTAAAAACACACTGGGGCTGATTCTATAGTGCACAATCTCTAAACTAAACTAAAATGACAGCATTAAAGATATTGCTAACCCTTTCATATTACTCCCTGCGGACAGGGACAGAACTAGATTTAAAGCTGTCATTTTAGTTTAGAGATTATGTTATACAGAATTTCCACATTATTTGTGGACCACTTTGTTGGTATCACCTAGTAATAAAACTATTGTCTTCAGGTTGTCCACTAACGGTGAAAGTGATGGCCGGCTCCGAAAGCGGCGACGCTTCCCGTGTAGTTTGCTCAGGGGCTGGTTTGGCTGGAGGCGTGGTTGGTAGGGAAATTCGCTCATGGATAGACACGCGGCGAGCAGGCCCTGGGGAGTTGACTGCGCACTGTACTGGACCTAACAAGGTAGGTCTTTAGGCTCTAAAAATGGATCTTTGCCCATTGACAGTGAAATATATGGCAGTTATGTGTGGCTGGGGAAGTAGCTGGTAGGGAAATGCGCTCGTGGTTAGACACGCGGCGAGCGGGCCATGGGGAGTTGACTGCGCATTGTACGGGCCCTAACAAGGTAACCTACCTTGTACCTTTAGGCTCTTAAAATGGACCTTTGTCCACTGACAGTGAAATAGATGGTAGAGTGGTGTTTGGCTGGGGAAGGAAATTCGATCGTGGATAGACACGCAGCAAGCAGGCCCTGGTAGTTGACTGCGCACTGTACTGGACCTAACAAGGCTTGACCTTTGCCCACTGACAGTGAAAATAATGGCCGCTTCTGAAAATGTGTCCATCTAGTATATGTGTATTTTTTCGTATATGGTTGCCTGTCAATAAATATGGAACTTCATAGGCATGCTTATGTCAAAAGTTAAATAAATTATTGGATAGTGGTAATCATTTAACATCAAATGACCCACCAGCTCGGTTGCGCGCCTGTTTGCATGTGAACTAAAATTGGTGGCCCCTATTTTCAAAATAGCCTAATTTCAGGTGGCATACTGTGAACTGTACGAGCACGGTGACGGCACATTTACCCTCAACGTGAAGCCCGCGGAGGCCGGCCGGCATGTTCTGAGCGTGCAATTCGCCGGCGAACATGTTCCCGGATCGCCATTCGTTCTCAAGGTCGCGGGAGCACCGGATCCTTCCAAAGTAAGTTTTCGTCTCTATCTCTCTTTCTTTCTCTCTCTCTCTCTCTCTCTCTCGTTCTTTCTCTTTCTTTCTCTTTCTTTCTTGCTAGATCTCTCTTACTATACTACACTCTTACATAGTATATTTTGTGAACATTGTCTTGTAGTTCGGTCGATGGGCTGCAAGTTAGAAACGCCAGCCTGTTTTTAGTCTAGTGCTTTGATCTACAAAATTGTGATGTAATTTTGTTATTTTTTTAAAGGCAATAAATAAAAATTCATGATAATAATTATGCTCGGGATTTAAATTAGATGCAGGATGTAAACTAATGTTTACTAATATAATAATCTTGCGTCCATCTTGCGATAAAAAAAAGCTTATAAAATAACAAACACTAATAATAAATTATGATAAACTAGATGATTCCCGCGACTTCGTCCGCGTGGATTTATGTTTTTTGATTCCCGCGGGAACTCTTCAATTTTCCGGGACAAAAAGTACCCTATGTCCTTTCCCGGGATACAACCTGTCCTTGTACCAAATTTCATCAAAATCGGTTGTAGAGATAATTTTTTTTGATTCCCGCGGGAACCCTTCAATTTTCTGGGATAAAAAGTATTCTATGTCCTTCCCTGGGATGTAACCTATCTCTGTACCAAATTTCATCAAAATCGGTTGAGTAGTTGGGCCGTGAAAGCGTAGCAGACAGACGGACAGACAGACAGACGCACTTTCGTATTTATAATATTATATGGATTATTTTTTATAACATAATGTTAGGTCAGAGTATACGGTCCGGGCGTGGAGCCAGGCGTGCTAGCAACGTTCCAGTCACGTTTCCTCTGCGACACGCGCGGCGCGGGTGCGGGCCAGCTTACCGTGCGTGTGCGCGGACCGAAAGGCGCGTTCAGAGTCGAAATGCAGCGTGAGAACCAGAAGGACCGCACTATACTTTGCAAGGTAAATGTCACGATTAATAGTGAAAGTTACCTCGTAGATTAGCCAAAATATTTTTCCTCTTGTCTGTGTCGTTTTAGAAATTCTGTGTGTATCAAGGTCTGCTACATTGCATTTCTTGAAGACATTTTGGCATTTCGTTCAGACTTTTATTTTTGTGTGAAAGATGCAAAAACACCTGATTAAAAATAAAGAAAAAAAGAAAATAAAGAAAGTCGCCTTTTCTTATATTAATAATTGAATTTCTTATATTAAAAACTTTCTCGTAATATGATTAAAGCAGGCGACGAGAAAGTTTTAGTCGTACTTTTTCTGTAAATTAAAGCCCACTTGCGCAAGGCCGTTAGTGGATGACGTAATATAGATGAACTTGAAAAAGATGAACTTGAAAATGAACTTGATCAATTTAACCTTAACTGAAAGTGTGTTTGCTCGAATACGGTCAACGTTGGTGAGCATTAAAATCTAATTCTAACCCTACTGAACTGTTCATTATTCTTCCACAGTTTTCTCCCACCGAACCCGGCGATTACCGCGTAGAAGTGCGATGGGCCGGCCGCCATGTACCCGGATCACCTTTCCCCGTTATGATATTCGACACACAGGAAGAGCTGCGTAGCTACATACAAGCCACGGCCGCATAAAATGCGCGTAGACACGCTGCGCGAACGTAGACACACACACACAGAAAACCGTGGTTTACACACTTTTTGATTCGCAATTCCTCAGTGTCAAGCGGAATTAATGCAACTGGACACTATGTACGTATGCGCAGTTGTTGGTTGTCATATTATTATGGATTGTACGAAAATAAAATATTCCGTGGTGGACGCACGCTCCCTTACTCCAACGACCACTCAAAATCATCATCGAAGTTCTACAGCCTAGGGGCTTGATGGAGGAACTTTTACTGATTCCAATTTCGAACCTCCAAACCTAACCTTTTCCACTCATCTTTTTTAGATTTGTACCAAAACTGTCATGTTTCAACCGAAAACAAATAACAAGCAAGCAGAACTTAATGAGTGATACATCTTTGCCTAAAAGCCATTATAATTTAAAACAAAATATTAATCTGCGCAAAAACTTCGTGAACCGTGATAATTATATTACAAAGAAAGACTATAGTAATTTTTATAGAAAATTATGTTCTTGATTTATGAAATTATGATTAAATTCTCACTTTTCACTTTACGTAATCTCTTTCTCTTTCAGTTCACCAATTTTGTCGTACACAAATATAGATATAATAGCTATTCTTTTCTTTTGTTTACATTGAGAAAAAGATTTTACGTCTACGTACATCTCTTTCTCTTGTTTTGGAATTCGCGTTATACCTACACGTTGTTAAGGTTAATGCACACAATTCTGCGTCACCGCAAGACAAACTGCAGCTTGTTTTGCGATGGCATATTATTATTATGTATACGAAAAACAAAATATACTCGAATATAAAAGAATCTCTATTACAGGATTAGGTTGGTACGAGTCATTTAGATACCTTATTCTTAAGGTAGTTAGGACTAAAATAGGATACACGGGAATAGAAATACTTTGTCAAACATTCTCTGCCATATTATAACATTTTGAAAAGAATCAAATAACAAAAACATTAATGCAGTCATAACATTTATTGTTAATTTAACTTAGAAATGTATTTACAAAGATTATTTAATAATTATTGTTGATTATGATATCCCATTTTTATAATTTATCTATAAAATTTGTCGATTTCGGATTTATCTTTTTTGGAAATGAAATTATACGAACGATAATAATTCATTATTGTATATTTTATACTCCGCAACCAGCTTTTAAACATCATTAAAAAAAAAGATTTTTTTGTATTAATTTACAATGATGTAATAAATCCAGTCCGTCCATAACTGAGCTATATATATATATATATATAACTATATATGTGAGGTAAATTTGGATGCATAAATTGATAAAATAAAAAAGTGCATAATAATTTTTTATTGTTAATATTTATTAATAACTAAGTCTTAAGTTCTAAGCGTCATCATTTAACTTTTGTATACTAACTTGTTTCTTGTTATTATGGCCTAGTTTTAAGTGTAGTATGGTGTAAACTAAACTTGACATATTTAAAAACCTTTCAATGAAACACAAATGTACCAAATGCGATACGGTTCAGTTTTTATTGTGTACACGTGCCTTTATAAGCTAAATAAAACATTTAAAAAAATTCTGTGTGTCAGCTCCGACGCACGACTGGAATTTACTCCATTACAATAGTGTTACCATGAAAACAAACAAGGATTACCATGGAAACATAAACAAGTGTTACCATGGAAACAAAGTAAAAAAAGTAATGCAGATCGTTTGATTTTACTCCCCATACATTTTCATACCTTTTAAATGAAAATCGATTCATAAGAAGGTAAAAAAAAAAATTGTTAAAAAAATTGAGATCTAAAAAAGTACAACAGAAAAAGCAAGTTTAGTTTACATCGTTGCTTTACAAATTGACTGGGTAAATGCTGAATAATCAGTTACTAATTGTTAATAAACTTAAATTGAACATTATAATTTTTTGTTTTATTTTGGATACTATCATCTTGTCATCGAAGCTATAATATTATGTAGCATATAACAGAGTGATCGCTTCGACTCATGTAAAAAAAGAGCTTTTTTTAAGCAATGGTCTATATGTAAGCCTCTTTATCGCAGCCTTTGTATACCTAGTTTCGTAAATCCAAAGAAACGAAATAAAGAAAACAAAACGCTGGTCTCTGCTGGTATTCTCTCGGCTGGTATTTTGTTTTAATTCAATGAAATTTTAACCATAGTGTCGAAGTATATAAAGCTGAGTTTTAGTAGTCAGTGAAACTCTGACGGTAACGGTCTCCCCAGACCCCAGTCCCCACATCTATCGACGCGAAACGGGCTTGAGCCGCTCAGAAAAAACTTTCGTAAAAAGACGTCGCCAGCCCCGACAGACGTGACCACAGAGTACATTGAATTTAGACGCGACTCGACCGCTACCGACACGGAAACAGCATTTTGCTGCGATTTTACTCTTGCCGTATTAATATATTTTAAAAAACTTTTCTGACCGGCACAAGCTGGTTCCGCGTCGATAGATTTGGTGAGAGTTGAGACAGCCGTTTGGCGCCATCCAACACCGCGCAAAACAGTCATCATGTGCAAAGTCACAAAAAAAAAAACTAAATCCAGGTAAGTTTTAGTATACATCATAGGTGCTTTTAAAAAACGATCACGTAGGCATAAGGTACAAGTACACTGTACAACAGATAAAAAATACATTAATTGTACCTACAAAATCGGTTAGGTATATTTAGCTTGTTTAACAAAGAAATGAAGGAATTGAACAATAACAAACGCTGCAGCAAAAACATAAAGTACCACTGTCGAGTAATTTAAAAACACATGGTGTACCTACGCAAAATTTAAATAATTTTAGTCTGCAATGAATTTTAATTAGACAAAAAAACGTCTTTATTGACGGATATTGCAGATTCTACCGTAAATGCATTTAAATTAAGTAGGTATTTAATCTTTGGCTAGCCTATTGTAAATACTTAGGTAGTGTTGGGGCAACTAACTAGTTACAGGTATGCCTATTTTGGTATAATAAGCGCTTAGACATCACGTCATCATCAACGTAAGAAACTAGTTAGCTTTACTCTCAAAAGAATACAAAGAGAATGCATTTTTAGTTTTTTATAAGCATTTTGTTAAATAGCCTCTTTAGAAAACAGTTTTCACATATCTATATATACATTTAACTAATAGATATGTCACCGTAAGATTGCAAAAACCGTTAGATTGTAATCCAACTAGCGATATTGTAAACTGTCGACAGATTGTGAACCGTTCAATGTTCTGAGTGGCAATTTTTGAAATATTCATTGTATTTACGTTTTCTTGTCTCTTTCTTGTAGGTTAGATTAGGGTTCGACATAAATGATCAGGTAGTGCACTTAGGTTTTATCGGGTTAACATACCTAACAGATTACAATGTACTGAAAAATAATGCGTTAAATTGTAATCTGTCGACGGTTTACAATATCGCTAGTTAGTTTACAATCCAACGGCCTTTGCAATCTTACGGTGACAGATATAAGTACCTAACTATAGTACACAAAAGTTGATAATAATCGGGCGGGATTCGCTAGGGGACAACTCTTAAAGATCTACCTAGTTACCTACTTCAAAATCGTGATTGCATGGCACGTTTTCTACGTTTCAGTCATCGATTTATTCAGTTCATATTAAATTAGGTCTATACAGAAAACTAACACTGCGCCGATCTGGGTATGGCACTCGAGAACTGCCCGCAATTTGTGTTCGCAGAGCATCCAGACTCTGCCATAGCTGCTGCATCTGCCCATAGATGATAACTTCCAAGCGCTGTATTGATGAATGAAGCTCTCCTGAAAACATTATTCGTCAATAAGTAAGTATCTACTAAAGTATTTCAATCGATCAATCATCATTAGCCTAATATATTGAGTGAGACGTATGATCGCGTTGTAAATAGGTATCAGTTGGTTATTCAACCATATAATTATACCAAACTGGTACCTGGTAATCTCTTATCTACCTACTCAGCTAAGGTATCTACTACACATCCCTTGACCATCTCGTAACCGCTGTTCTTTCTACGTCTGACGGTTAAATAACATTTGCCTCCTATTCGGTGGTACCGGGCGCGGAGCTTTTAAATTTTCAAACATTCCGCGAGATTTAAATCCAATCAAGGCACGCACCTTGGATTTGTTTGCGTTTTATTTCAGCAATTAGAATTAAAACACCGTGAGCAACGGTGGACCCAAAACTACTGGGAATGAACACACCCAACTTAGGTAAAAAGTAAGTACCTACATACAGGAATTTTTGCCTTAAATACGAAAAATTAAAATATTTCTCATGTAAAGAATAAGGATGTAGGTACCCATTGAATTTTTAGTAAGTTAGTATAGTAGGTACTACTAGATAATTCATAATGCCCGCGAGTTCGTCCGCGTGAATTGAGGTTTTTCGGTTCCCGCAGGAACTCTTTAATTTTCCGGTATAAAAAGTAGCCTATGTGTTATTCCAGACTATCTCTCTGCCGAATTTCATCCAGATCCGTTCAGCCGTTCGGGCGTGATTGAGTAACAAACATCCATCCAAACATCCATCCATCCAAACTTTCGCATTTACAATATTTATTTGATATTTGATTATTTGATTAAAGTTGGTTATTTACTTGAAGTAACTACTCCGTGGAGTCTCCTCGTAATAGTAGCGTTGGCTGTGGCATTGACCTCTTGAGTCTTGACCGAGCACATGGCACGGGCTTCTTCTCTGGGACCACTACCATGGTAGGTCGCGTTTTTCACCTCGATGTATGGCTGCTTGTTGCCGTTGGACTGACTGATTGTGTAATGTGGCCCGCGTGCTGGAATTTGTAAATTCAGACTCTTGAATATATTATATAATACTTATAATTTCATACCCGCGGGACACCAGTTCAACTGGAACAATTCAGGAATTCATTGAGTTATTTTCTTTTGCGCTTTACCACAGATTAAAATGTAAATTATCGAATCAATTATTAGTACGTAAGTAATTTATAAATTCAAAACATCTACGTGGAATGTACCTACGCGTCATCCTCTGACCGACGATTTGTCTGGTCGCGCTAGTTTAAGCGTATATTTTATCCGCCAGACAAAAAAACTGTCACTACTGGTATTTCGCTCTGTCACTTAACTGTCCATTAAAAAAATTGATTCATTGATGTGTGTCTAAAAAATTAGCACATCCAATCAGCAAGACAATTTAATATCGGGTAGGTACCATAGTGAATTGTGATAAATTAATAGACTCTGTTGTATGTTTAATGTAGAATTGCCTTAATAAGAGCATTTTACAAGAATTATTAATGCATGCAGGTATGCTCATATACCTACCTAATATTATGATGATACATTTCACTCAATTTTAGACTTGCCCGACATACCTAATACCTAGGCCACCTGCAGCTACCGTTAAACCAAAGTTAGTAGGTACTTAAGGTAAGGTACCTATTGCAGAAATTGAACCCAGAACAACTGAACCACTCAACTAAACGTCATAATATTTAGGTGCAGGGTACTTTAACGAGTCTTTCGCAATGTCTAGACTTTAACTAGATTAGCTAACTAGTTTTAAGATAACGTGTAGTTCGCTCTAATAGTTTTAAGGGCTTGGTTGACATTCTGACGTAATACTTGTACCTATTTAAAGCGGAAGTGGTAATAGCCTAGTGGTTCAAAACTTTAGACAATCGGCGAATTCGATCCTCAGGTACGTACCACTATTTTTCCGGAGTTACTTATGTGAGTTAGAGAAGAAGGAAAACATCGTGGGGAAATCTTCATGCCTAAATTTCTCAAAGGTGTGTGAAGTCTGCTAATCCGCACTTGACCAGCGTGGTGGACTATGGTCTAATCCTTCTCATTTCGAGAGGAGACTCGTACTCAGCAGTGAAATGGTGATGACTCCTATTTTCGATCCTTTTGTATAAAAAAATAGGAGTTTGTGTTTGATTGTTTTAGATCCTATGTTATAAAAATATTTTAAGTACTTACAATAAGTATTTGCAGGAGCAGTAATAACCGAAACCATCACATAAAACGCAATCCCCAAGAACAGCACTGTTCGCCATAGCTTCTCCATTTAGATTTATTTCTCAATCTTTATCACGTTATTTAGAAAAAATAAAGATTTTTCCTTCTCTACACACACTCCTTTACCAATAACTTCTTAAAGTTCTTTTCCTTTAAAAAAAAATCGAAAGACATAAATAAAAAGAACTTTAAATGGTTCGGTGCGCCCACGACTAAATCTGTGCCAAAACTAAATCTACCTGTGGGTCAGCTCTACGAGCTCATCTCGTTATAAGTACAGCCGTAGCTTCCTGCTACGCCGTAACTCTAATATTATATGCATTTCCATTGAGAAGACCATTGGCAAAGTACTTCTTTGACTTCATTAACGCTAACACTCAATATTAGTTAACATAAAGCGCCAGCATAAAAAAAATCGCACCTACTTATTATAATATTATTTTTATTATCTCCTATTTAAATACAAGTTTAACATTGCACTACAAATACGATATGTAAGTACTTAAAGTGCTCTTCTTATTTGAAAGGCATATTACCTATTGGGTAATATATAGTAAAATATAGGTAATTTGCAATTCTTTTGCATTTATGCAATTTACATTTAAATACCAAATGTAACTAAGTATAAAACCTAAGTATATAATTAATATGTATTATTAGTCTTCTATCTTTAAGGACGCATTTCCGAAATGGATAGGTATGAAATCGCACTACTACACATGGTTCATTCCCACGCACACACATGCACGGATAAGCTGCGAGGTCATTGATATAAAATTCTACATCAATGCGTTGAATCAACTTATATCATAACTTCGATACATTATTATTATTTATTGGTGACGAGTTTAGGCTCGTTTTGTTAGTTATAATGAGATCTTAGCGCAAGACTTGGTAAAATGACCTGAAGATACACTTCGATGACCACTACTGGAACTCCTAGACGCGTAGAGCTAGGTGTATCGAATTTGGACTCAATTTATTAGTTATGATGAGATCTTACCGCAAGACTTGGTAGAGTGATCTGAAGGTATACTTTGACGACCACTACTGGAACTCCTAGACGCGTAGAGCTAGGTGTATCGAATTTGGACTCAATTTGTTAGTTATGATGAGATCTTACCTCAAGACTTGGTGGAGTGACCTGAAGGTACACTTCGACGACCACTACTGGAACTCCTAGAGCGTAAAGCTAGGTGTTTCGAATTTGGGCTCGTTTTGTTAGTTATGATGAGATCTTACCACAGAACTTGGTGGAGTGACCTGAAGGTATACTTCGACATCCACTACTGGAACTCCTAGACGCGTAGAGCTACGTGTATCGAATTTGAGCTCGTTTTGTTAGTTATAATGAGATCTTACCACAGAACTTGGTGGAGTGACCTGAAGGTATACTTCGACATCCACTACTGGAACTCCTAGACGCGTAGAGCTAGGTGTATCAAATTTGGGCTCGTTTTGTTAGTTATGATGAGATCTTACCACAGAACTTGGTGGAGTGACCTGAAGGTATACTTCGACATCTACTACTGGAGTTCCTAGACGCGTAGAGCTAGGTGTATCGAATTTGAGCTCGTTTTGTTAGTAATGATGAGATCTTACCACAGAACTTGGTGGAGTGACCTGAAGGTATACTTCGACGTCCACTACTGGAACTCCTAGACGCGTAGAGCTAGGTGTATCAAATTTGGGCTCGTTTTGTTAGTTATGATGAGATCTTACCACAGAACTTGGTGGAGTGACCTGAAGGTATACTTCGACATCCACTACTGGAATTCCTAGACGCGTAGAGCTAGGTGTATCGAATTTGGGCTCGTTTTGTTAGTTATGATGAGATCTTACCACAGAACTTGGTAGAGTGACCTGAAGGTACACTTCGATGACCACTACTGGAACTTCGAGACGCGTGGAGCTACGTGTATCAAATTTGGGTTCGTTTTGTTAGTTATGATGAGATCTTACCACAGAACTTGGTGGAGTGACCTGAAGGTATACTTCGACATCCACTACTGGAACTCCTAGACGCGTAGAGCTAGGTAATATCGCATCATGACTAACAAAACGAGTTCAAATTCGATACATCTAGCTGTACGCGTCTAGGAGATCCAGTAGTGGATGTCGAAGTATACCTTCAGGTCACTCCACCAAGTTTTGTGGTAAGATCTCACCATAACTAATAAAACCAGCCCAAATTCGATACACCTAGCTCTACGCGTCTAGGAGTTCCAGTAGTGGATGTCGAAGTATACCTTCAGGTCACTCCACCAAGTTTTGTGGTAAGATCTCATCATAACTAACAAAACGAGCCCAAATTCGATTTACGTAGCTCTACGCGTCTAGGAGTTCCAGTAGTGGATGTTGAAGTATACCTTCAGGTCACTCCACCAAGTTTTGTGGTAAGATCTCATCATAACTAACAAAACGAGCCCAAATTCGATTTACCTAGCTCTACGCGTCTAGGAGTTCCAGTAGTGGATGTCGAAGTATACCTTCAGGTCACTCCACCAAGTTTTGTGGTAAGATCTCATCATAACTAACAAAGCGAGCCCAAATGCGATTTAACTAGCTCTACGTGTTTAGGAGTTCCAGTAGTGGATGTCGAAGTATACCTTCAGGTCACTCCACCAAGTTTTGTGGTAAGATCTCATCATAACTAACAAAACCAGCCCAAATTCGATACACCTAGCTCTACGCGTCAAGGAGTTCCAGTAGTGAATGTCGAAGTATACCTTCAGGTCGCTCCATTAAGTTTTGTGGTAAGATCTCATCATAACTAACAAAACGAGCCCAAATTCGATTTACCTAGCTCTACGCGTCTAGGAGTTCCAGTAGTGGATGTCGAAGTATACCTTCAGGTCACTCCACCAAGTTCTGTGGTAAGATCTCATCATAACTAACAAAACGAGCTCAAATTCGATACACCTAGCTCTACGCGTCTAGGAGTTCCAGTAGTGGATGTCGAAGTATACCTTCAGGTCACTCCACCAAGTTTTGTGGTAAGATCTCATCATAACTAACAAAATGAGCTCAAATTCGATTTACCTAGCTCTACGCGTTTAGGAGTTCCAGTAGTGGATGTCGAAGTATACCTTCAGGTAACTCCACCAAGGTTTGAGGTAAGATCTCATCATAACTAACAAATTGAGTCCAAATTGGATACGCCTAGCTCTACGCGTCTAGGAGTTCCAGTAGTGGTCATCGAAGTATACCTTCAGGTCACTCCACCAAGTTCTGTGGTAAGATCTCATCATAACTAACAAAACGAGCTCAAATTCGATACACCTAGCTCTACGCGTCTAGGAGTTCCAGTAGTGGATGTCGAAGTATACCTTCAGGTCACTCTACCAATTCTTGAGGTAAAGACTCATCATACCTAACAAATTGAGTCCAAATTCGATACACCTAGCTCTACGCGTCTAGGAGTTCCAGTAGTGGTCATCGAAGTATACCTTCAGGTCACTCTACCAAGTCTTGCGGTAAGATCTCATCATAACTAACAAATTGAGTCCAAATTCGATACATCTAGCTCTACGCGTCTAGAAGTTCCAGTAGAAGTCGTCGAAGTATACTTTCAGGTCACTACCACGCTCGGGGAATAGAGACTCTGCAATAAATTTCTAAATGCTAGCAAGTCAAATTGTATTGTGTTGGTAGTAGGTACCATATCTTACTTTTCAAAATATCAGCACAGGTGATAACTGTAAATATAAATTTGGTTCGCTCAACTAGGTACTCTAGGTAGGTATTTCGTGTATGTACAGCGATCTTTTCGACACCAGCGACTGCTCGCAACCGACGCAGGGTCCCACTCACGACGGCGGTCAAACGCAGACTAATTGATAATTTGAAATCAAACCAGAGACCGAGTAAAATTAAAATAACCCTTATGTTCACTCTGTTAATATTAACAAAATAAGTGAAAAAAATACAAGCAATTTTTATTTCATTTCGTATACTATTTTGTCCTATTTTTAATATTTTTATTACCAAAATTTGTAGGTGAACATATCTTCTAATAGATGGTATTTTTTAATGACAAAAAAACGGCATATTTACAGTAAAAAATGTACCTAAAGTCACCCCTAAATCGTCAATTTTGAGTGAAGAGGTGAGGGAAAATCATTTTTATAGTATTAAAAATAAAGATTTTTTACAATGTTATTACTTACCAAAAATTGGAGATATAGGATCAATCTTTGTATAGCAATTTTTAGTTCTATCCTATTTTGCTTGACTTAGTCACAAAATGTACTGAAAACTCCAATATTTTAAGGGATTTGCAAATGCGTTCTTAATGTATTTTCATGAATCAGGTACCTGCTATAGTGTCAATACAGGTTAGCCCGCTACCATTTTAGACTGCATCATCACTTACTATCAGGTGAGACCGCAGTCAAGGGCTAACTTGTGGATTAAAAAAAGTAGGTTTTATATAGTAGGTAGTAGTAGGTGTATATTATCGCAATTTAGCAATTATTATTAGCGATAGTAATTAAGTTTCAACTTTTAAAACCTTAGTAGGTACCTTGATCTCCTTTACGAATAAATAATCTACATTCGCAGTTTAAATTTTCAACTAAATTTATCTAAATTGTCAATAGAATACTTAAAAAAAACCGAGCTTGCAAAATTGCGGAACAAAATATTGGTTGCTTCGCGGCTGTTGTAAATATTAGAAGACGGCGAAGTTCATGAACCCGATAGAAATAGAAAAGTTCAATTGACGCTACATAAAACAGACGTGGTGTGTAAGTCTTTTAATTCAGCAGAAATACCTACCTAGTTAAATACTTTTGTTTTTACTGCTAGACATGGCGTTGGCAAATTCGGGTTCTTTGCCCAATGGGTCACGTAGGTATATATTAAATTAATTTAATTTTAGGAAAATACTTTAATAGCTCTGCGACTGATGCAACATAGATGGATATTACTTCCTAATTGTTACTTA
The DNA here is from genome assembly GCA_963932025.1 of Erebia epiphron. Classification (NCBI taxonomy): domain Eukaryota; kingdom Metazoa; phylum Arthropoda; class Insecta; order Lepidoptera; family Nymphalidae; genus Erebia; species Erebia epiphron. The sequence goes on along the minus strand of OZ009956.1, from coordinate 12,716,431 downwards.
AATCTTAAATATTAAAGATAAATTCTTTAAAGTAAAAATCTTTTTAGGCAACGCCCTATTAGCATGCCCGGGGATCGAACCCCGACCACCAGAATTGGCAGGCGTCTAAACTAAACCGAAAGCTTATAGTAGGTAAGTAGCTAATGGCCTTTGCTGTTTGCTAAAGTGACACTACGCTGAATTTATGATAGACGTGATAGTACAGCTCAGAATAAAGTCTTCAAAAAGTGCTTCAAATGTTGAGATTGATTGTATGTATTAGATATACCTACTATCAAAAGTCATATAATTAGTAACATAGCATCCTTTTGTCACGCTCTACTTCAATGATCAGGCGTTGGCCTATTTTTAAATTGTAGGTTAGAAATCAGTCTCAACAGTCGTAAGGATGATTAATTTTAGTCTTGGACTGTTATGGTACAGCTGTGGTCAGGCCCCTCTTTCCCACTGGCACAGGGCCCCGCGATTGATGGGGGCCCCCTAGTTACTGCCAGATCACCAACCGATAGTTAACCGATATTCATTAACGATAACTAGGTATATGTCACCGTAAGATTGTAAAAACCGTAAGATTGTAATCTAACGCTTTTTAGGGTTCCGTAGCCAAATTTGGCAAAAACGGAACCCTTATATTATATTATAGATTCGTCATGTCTGTCTGTCTGTCTGTCTGTCCGTCCGTATGTCACAGCCACTTTTTTCCGAAACTATAAGAACTATATTGTTGAAACTTGGTAAGTAGATGTATTCTGTGAACCGCATCAAGATTTTCTTACAAAAATAGAAAAAAAACAATAAATTTTGGGGGTTCCCCATACTTAGAACTGAAACTCAAAATTTTTTTTTCATCTAACCCATACGTGTGGGGTATCTATGGATAGGTCTTCAAAAATGATATTGAGGTTTGTAATATCATTTTTTTCTAAACTGAATAGTTTGCGCGAGAGACACTTCCAATGTGGTAAAATGTGTGTCCCCCCCCTGTAACTTCTAAAATAAGAGAATGATAAAACTAAAAAAAATATGTGATGTACATTACCATGCAAACTTCCACCGAAAATTGGTTTGAACGAGATCTAGTTAGTAGTTTTTTTTTAATACGTCATAAATCGTAAACCGCAATTTACCTTTCATTCAATCAACTCAAATATTTTAAAAGAACATTTAATTTAAAACTTACTACAGGTTTGTACGGAAACCTCGGTGCGCGAGTCCGACTCGCACTTGTTTTTTAGATAGATTGTAAACATTCGAAAGATTGTGAACCGTTCAATGTTATAAGTGTCAATTTTTGAAATATTCATTGTATTTAGATTTACGTTTTCTTGTCTCTTTCTTGTAGGTTATGTTAGGGTTCGACATAAATAATCAAGTAGGTTCTATCGGGTTAATAAACCTAACAGATTACAATCTACAGAAAAATAATCCGTTATATTGTAATCATTCGACAGTTTACAATTTCGCGAGTTAGACTATAATCTAACGGTTTTTACAATCTTACGGCGACATATACACTTATATTATATTCAAAGTTTACCTCAATAGTAAGTTAATCAGATTTTATTGATAAGAATTGATCTTGAAGCACACTATGACAGACGTATGCCTTTAAATAGGGGCCCCATTATCCTAATGTGCCCAGGGCCTCAATAGGTTAAAGACGGCCCTCGCTATGGTGTTACGGATAAAGAGCATTGAACTTGAACCTGCGCAGTTTATAATTTATTTGGTAGTTACTCGTTGACACGTTAACGCAACATTGGCGCGGGCGGGGTTGTCCATGCTGATGGTCATGTTGGAACTTATCAACAAAGCTACATACCTACGTACGGGTAACTACTCCCTCCCTACTAGCTCTCGGCGGAGGCGCAGGCCCCACCATCGAGGAGGTCGACTGAACCAAACATTCCAAACCCCAACCCCTCAACAGTCGAGACCCAGTGATTCCTGTTTTGATGTTGAAAGTTCTGTCAACTTAAATAAATTAACTTAACTTAACTCGTAGGTACAAAACAAAAAAAATATCTGACTGACAAAAAGTTCCTGTCACTCACTGGAGTGTATAGAGCGCACACATTAGCGCGATAGGACAAAACGAGTAGGACGTATTGCGCTGACGCGGACGTTCTGTCCTGTCATACTGAACTTTATATTGTTCATAGGTTGCCTACTTCCTAATCTGCAGGTACAAAATGACATACATATGCTACACTCATATCACATTCACAGGTCAAATTATAGGTATATATGCTAGTCCTAGTCATGAACCTACCAGTAGGTAGGTACTTAGTACAGTATGGTATCACATGGTTGGTTCTTTCGGCCCCATTTTTGTTCACGAATGTTTATTTAAGTAGGTAGGTACATCTATTACTGCAAGTAAAAAAATAAACACTAAAAAAACAAGGCCAGTTAAAACAAACAAACGTCTGACATCAACTCGTAAAATGCTGAAAATGGGCCTTGTCTTTTAGGCCTTGTAGCCTTGCTTTAAACGAACTAGCTCCATGTCATCTGGTGGTATGACTCATCATTAGGTAAGTAAGTACTTACAATATAACAGTTTAAAACCCAACAAATTCGCATGACCATTTCGAGGATAGAGCAGATACAGCTGTCAGTCCAACTAATATTAATAATTAGCTATGTTGCTCCTACTTGCCTCTTATCGGTAACGAAAGTGGTATCCTACCTCGTAATTGCAATAATATGTATTTTTTTAATACACAGGTTAGCGCTTGGCTGCAATCAGAACTGCTTGCAAGTGGTGATGCAGCCTAAAGTGGAGCGCGCTTGCATGCCTATATACCTGATATGAAGGTAGGTACCTATACTAAAAGAAGAGAGGAAAGCGGAAGACGGAAGGGCATTCCATATCCTACCGGTTCGAATTAGGTACGAGGATGCAAATGGCTTCGTACGAGCCCGTGGAATTTCGACTGCGTAAGGGTGCAGAGTACTTAGTTTGCAGTGCAGATCTTGTGTTAGCTTTTTTTTATGCACCCCAATCGAGGAACGTCCTTCAAAGCCTTGCTGCCACCAATTGCAAGAGTAGGAGTGTAGAATACCTACCTGAACATATACAGCACCTGAACAATCGCCAATGCGTACCTATCTGTTAAGTTAAACTACATAATAAGCAGCAAAAAGTTTACACACAAGAGAACACCCTGAGACAAACCCTTGCATTTTACAAAATTTTCATAAGAAGAGTGTATCAGGATTCTTCATATTATGTCAATTATGCAATCGGCGGCACCTAATTGGTAAATCAATGCCTAACTACCTTCTACCTAAAATATAAATCCAACCCAAGGTTTAGGATTCACATAAAACGTAAGTAGGAAGATGGAAACGTCGCGTCGGTATGCTTACGACTTGGTTTCATGTTATGTACTTTGATCAGTGAAATTATGTCAAGGACCCAAATACCATACAGTTCATGGCATCCATTGTTGTTCCGCTTCTTTTATCATCACGGGAAATTAATTCAATAAAAGTGCACCATACAATACGCGTAATGGGGCTTAACCGAGAGATTTATTGATACTTTGACATTTGGCAGCATCTGTGTAGTATCCATTCTTCAAATGGGACTGCTGCAATTTTTCAGGTGGTCAGATGCAACAATTAGGTACCTACCTAGTACCTACATTGTGCTTTTTGATAGGAATAAGTTTATTCAGATCTGACCCCAATATTTGGATACTCTTCATCAATGCATGCCTAACATACCATGCAATTACCTAGGTATATTATAGTGGTTATTTTGTAATGTGATCATTCATCCAATTTGGTAGGATGCATACGCAATAATTTATTAGTTACGTGTATGTCTTTTTCATTTACCTTCTTGCCTGATAAGTAGGTACTTAACCAAACTATTACTTAAATTGTTAAATGTAATAGTTTGTCTCTGTGTCTGTTTGTATGTCTGCAACCTTTGTACACGTGAGGGAAACCGGGAAGGGCTGCGTGCAGGGGTCTATCGGCGGGCCGATTTTGTGGAATCTGCTATTGGATCCATTGCTTCGGGAGTTGGAGGCCAGAAATTACTATGTGCAGGCATTCGCTGACGATGTGGTGCTGGTCTTTGAGGGCGAGAAGGCTCAAGAGATCGAACACCGTGCCAATGCCGCCCTGGAACATGTGAGGAAGTGGGGAGATCTTAATAAATTAAGGTTCGCACCGCAGAAGACCAGTGCGATGGTCATCACGCGCAAATTGAAACATGACACCCCACGTCCCCACATGGGAGGGGTCGACATTGGCATGGTCAGAGAACTCAAGTTACTGGGAGTCGTCATAGATCGGCGCCTCACTTTCAACACGCACGTCGCGAATGTCTGCAATAAGGCAATCGCCTTTTATTCCCAGCTTTCGAGAGCCGCGAAGGCGAGCTGGGGCCTCCACCCCGAGGTCATCCGCGCTATCTACAGAGCGGTGGTTGAGCCCGTGATGATGTATGCGGCTGCCGTTTGGGCGCCAGCCGTGGACAAGCTCGGTATTCAAAAGCAGCTAAAAGTGGTTCAGCGGGGTTTTGCGCAGAATCTGTGCAGAGCATACCGCACTACCTCCCTGAACTCAGCACTGTTGTTCGCTGGGATACGCCCACTCGACCTGCGCATCCGCGAAACCGCGGTGCTGTACGGCGCGAGGCGAGGGGTGCCCCAGCGTGCCATAGGGGATCGGGAGGTGGAGCGGATGTCCCCTGCGCTGCAGTCCCCGCATCCCGCTCAGCATATCGACCTCGATTTCAAGTGTCTGGTGGACCAGGAGCAACTCATGGACAACAACGGACATGACCTTAACATCTTTACAGACGGCAGCAAGATTGAGGGCAAGGTGGGTGCGGCGCTATCCATGTGGAGTGGCGAAGCCGAAACCAAAACCCTCAAGCTTGCTTTGCCGTCCATTTGTACGGTCTACCAGGCGGAACTCTTGGCGATATGCAGGGCGACGCGGATAGCAGCGCATAACTTGGCCAGATCAGTTGGTATTTATTCTGACTCTTTGTCGGCATTGCAGACAATAATCAATCCAGAGGCCCTTCATCCCCTGGCCGTCGAAGCGCGTGACCATTTGCGCAGAGCTTTGCTCCGGGACAAACATGTGAATTTGTTCTGGATCAAAGCCCACGCGGGGTTAGAGGGGAACGAGCGTGCCGATTATATCTGGCCAAGGAAGCCGCGCTCAAGTTAAAGCGCACTTTTGATTACGACAGCTGCCCGGTTTCATTCATCAGGCGAAGCATTCGTATGCAATCGCTTGATGAGTGGAACCGGCGGTATCAGACCGTTGAAACGGCTGGTGTCACCAGGGTATTTTTCCCTGACGCGATAGCCGCATACCGTATTATCGGTAAAATAAAGGTTGACAGATTTGTCACCCAGGTGTTGTCGGGCACGGTGGATTCTCCGAGTTCTTGCACCGTTTCAAGTGCAAGGAGAGTCCGTCGTGAGTCTGCGACCCTGGGTGTTCGGAGTCTGCCCTCCATGTCCTTCTGGACTGCCCGGTCCACACCTATGATAGATATAATATAGAAAGTAAATTAGGAATAAAACTAAATAGAAGCACACTGTCGGAGATCATTAATAACGTAAACTACAGAGACTGCTTCTTAGAATATTGTAAAAAACTATGTAAAATTGTTAATAACAGAAATAAGACAAAAAATAATATGTTATTTAAATATAATGAGTATATTTACAGTAACATATAAGTGATCGTAATTAATTGTAGGAACATGGTCTGGTATTACTATTAGTTGTAAGCAAAATGTTGTTAAAATAGGATAAGAGAAACTGTAAAAATATTATAAGTAAAAATTGTAAAAATAAATAAAACTTCGTACCCCAACCCACTCACATCCCTGAGTTATAAGGCTATAAAAATGAAGAGCTTGAGCTTAGAATAGCCAAATTAGATGGGAACTTACCCAGTGTGTGAAATTGAATGAATGAAAGAAAGAAACAGTATGAAGAATGAAAGTGCGAGAGGCATAAGTGATAGAACTAGAATGAAAGAGTAGAAAATAAAAATTGTAAATACAGTCTCCTTCCCTCATGTTGGAGGTATTAAAAAAAAAAAAAACCTTTGTACTGCTCATTCGTTTAAAAGATTTCCTTAAAAGCCGGCGAAGCATTAGTGATTCTTCAGGTGCTGCAAATGTTCAGGTGTGGTAATCACTTAATATCTGGCTACCTACCTGCTCGTTTGCTCACTAATACCTACATTAAAAAAAAGTGTCATACTCGTATTAGGTACCTAAGTACAGTTCGCGCGGGAGTTGAATGTAGAGTAAATGTAAAGTGTCACCATACATTTGCTCTGAATTCAACTCGTACGCGTACTATAACTGCCTACTTAGCGCATTTATCTATTTAAATATAAAAAAATAATCAACAGGTTATTTTATTTACCAAAATAGTTTTTAATAGAGCAGGTAGATTAGACCAGATAAGAATATCCCAATTTCCAAACCGTGGGAAGATAACACCAATACGCGGTTAATCAATTGATTCACGGCCAAACTTCTGTGATAAGCATAATAATATAATCCTCGGACCTGAGACGAATATATAGAGCAGTTAGCTTACAGCCATGAAAACGTTTGTGTTCTTTTTTCTCACGGTAATTGCAACTGGAAGTACCAATGGTAAGGTTTTGTTAAGGGTGCAAACAAACTGCTGTATTGGTGTGTCACTAAAATCGCAACTGGCAATAAATGAACTCTGGCGTCACGGCCAAAGCGCAACTCGAATGCCAGCAGCACAACAGTGGGCTTTGCTAGACCAATGTGCAGTTGTTTATCTACTCATTAATAAATGTGTGAATCTGATCATCTTTCATGCCATCACAACACGCCACGACACTGTCATTTTTGAAGTGAAAACTTCTTTAGGCGCGTTGAGCACTTTTTGGTAGGGGGTAAAAATGTGTATTACGCGGGATCGACACTATTCTTCTTAAGACAAAAGGTCTTAAGTAGTACATTCGAAATTTAACTTTAATACCTTAATTTTAAGGTTTATATTTGAAATATTGTTATATATTTATTTATTTTCGTTTAAAAAAAATTGTTTTCACTTATATCGGCAGTCCCTATGACTGCCAAATTTTTTTTTATAGGCTTGCGCTTGACGACTATTATGCTTAATACAAAGCAATGATGAGGCCTAGGTTGGCCTAGCGCGCTTGCCTGAAAAATGCCTATTCATTCGCATACCTATACATATTATACCTGGTCCAAAACAGCAATAGCAGGTACATCACCGAGTAGTAAAGGTACATAGTTAAAATAATTGCTACGTTCTTACTTCTTAAGTTCTTAAGTTCTAGCCTTTTATTTTTTTTCAGATGTCTCGTTTCAACGCTTTGATAGTCAATTTAACAGCAGTGCAATAATACGACAGCTCTTCGAAATGCTTAAATATTTCGTAAAACATGGATACTCTGAAAAAGGGTTACCGGTTTTGGACCCATTTCATTTTGAATACAAAGACGTGGAATTTTCCTCACCTGCCAATACATTGAGGCAAGGAACTCTACTACTTTTTGACCTACTACCTTTGTAAATGCCATTTTATGCGCCTATTTATTATTAATTATAATTTAGATTTTTAAAATTCTAGTTTACGCGGTCGATTCGCTAATGGAGTTTTCAGTGGGCTTGGAGATTACCAGCTCCTTAATGCAGAGTTTATAAAGAATGAAGTTACCACTGACTTATGTTTATTTTTTCCGGCTATAGTATTTAAATCAGGTAAGAAATGGGTAGGAACCAACACCAATCTGAAATTTATAATGTTATAAAAAAGTTTTTTAATTAAAGATAAAGTAGGTATATTTTTAATTAATTAAATTATCACGCTAGTCCGATTCGGCTTAGCTCAGGTGGGAGATTCTGAAAACCTTAAGTTTCTGGTGCCAGAATTTTGAGCTGTAGATACGTTGATATTTGATATGTCAGCCACTCAGTTTTGATATAACGTTGATAGGTAAATAGGAAAATTATTACGCAATATTTTTTGTTTCGCAGGACAATATGAAATGGAAGGCGATATCTATGATTCTATACCATTAGCTGGAATGGGAAAATTTGAGTAAGAATTTTGTTGTGATTCTTTGTTAACAAGAGATAATATTAATGCTTGCATAATTTCGTATTTCTTTTAAATTCCAGATTCGAAATTCACAATTTTACATTTTGTGGTAAAATATTCTTCAAGCAGTCCGCTAACGGAAAATCTATGCTAATAAAAAATATCAACTATCCTAGTTTCAGAATAAACCAAATTGAAGTAAGTATAGCTTAGTATAGAGTTGATAGTTGAGCTCGCTTGCCAGAAGTAACTGGTTTATTGAGCGCTCGATTGTAAATATAATTAGAATCTATTTCTGGCAAAGCTTTTTTATCATATGCTCGTGTCTGGCACTTTTTCCAAAAATGCTCGTTGACAAAACTTATACAGAATTGTTTTTGACGACTTCATGATAAAAAACTAAAAGTACTAAATGTTTTGTCCAATCCGTTTTATGTCCGTATTTAAAAAAATAGTTAGAGATGTGAACTTGATCATATTTTTCAATGTCAAGGTCTCAATCAAATCTTAGGGTATTTTTATCTGTGAATCTTCTTTAAAAGGCTGCTATAATGACCTATAGAGGAAATAGGGGCAAGTCAAAATTACACATTGTTGCGTCATATTGTCGCAAGCAATATAGCGTAGGGGAGGATATTCATTGGAATACCCCTTCAATATTTAACTAGCAAACGAATTCCTACAATCGGATTATGGCTAAAAAGCCCATTTCAGATAAATGAAATGGAAAAAAAAACTATCACAACAAATTTAATGGCTGAGCAGACGAACAAGTAAATACAATAAGACTATAAATTAGGCAAGATTGGACATGGGACAGGCCCATTTGCGGAGATATGCTGATTGCTGAGGCTAATAAAATGTAACAGATAGAGCGTGAACAATGCACCTATATAAAATCTATGCCCAAATCTAACAATCTATCTAGTAGATATCTATGGCAAAACAAACTCGCAGAAGAAGCTTTAGTAATGCTCTAAGAGTGATCTCAAATTAAGCATTGTTTACGCACCCTTGACCTTGAACCTTATAACAGAAATCCAAATACAACGGATGTGCATTTGAAAATCAGCCAAGTGTCGGACTCGCACACCAAGGGTTCCGTACCATCGTAGTTACACGATTTAACACTATGTACATTAACAGTAAATAGTAAACATATAATTATTTAAATCTATGGTGTACACTTCACAACTTCAAAGGGTCCAAATACTAATATGAGTTCTCAACCATACATTGAAATTTGAAAGTGAGGACGCTGGACGACTCAAATAATTAGGGTACTACTAGATATTATGACACCCTCTTAGCTCGAAGCACACGGTTTCCAGTAGGCTGAAAGCCACGACTGGAATTGGTCTTGGCCTTAAATGACAAGCCAGGCGGCAAACGCCAACTGAGAGGATATGCCCGGGTAAGGATATGCCCGGGCAAGTTTATTGTATTGGAACCGACCCCCTTTAATCATAACCTTAATTTATTTTCATTATTTACTATTTATTATATATACTATATTATTATTTACTATATGATGCCCGCGACTTCGTCCGCGTGGATTGATGTTTTTTGATTCCCGCGGGAACTCTTCAATTTTCCGGGATAAAACGTAGCCTACGTCCTTCCCCGGGATACAACCTATCCCTGTACCAAATTTCATCAAAATCGGTTGAACAGATACATTTTTTGACTCCCGCGGGAACTCTTCAATTTTCTGGGATAAAAAGTAGCCTATGTCCTTCCCTGGGATGTAAACTATCTCTGTACCAAATTTCATCAAAATCGGTTGAGTAGTTAGGCCGTGAAAGCGTAGCAGCATTTATAATATTAGTATGGATTAAAACAGCTATAGTTTTACTCACTTTTTAAAAATTTCATGTCTACCTAATAAGGTTCAAGAGATCACTTTTTTTAATAGAGATACGCATTCTGTCAAAATTTCAACTGACTAGCTAGGCTCATGAGATACAGCCCGCTGACAGATAGACAGGTTGTCAGACAGACGGACAGCAGAGGTTTAGTAATCTAGAGTCCCGTTGGCACCTTTTAGTTACGGAACCTTAAAAATATCTACCCATTGCGAGATAATTTACCTAGCGTCAATGATTTAAAAATTGGTATCCCATTAAAATCAGTGAATTTTGATGACGTGGCTTTCCGGTAGCAGGATTTAGCTTACAGTATGAGTATGTAGGTACTAATATCGTTTAGCTTACACACACATATTAAACAAAATACGTTATTAAAAAGCTTGTATTATATCACTAGGATCTTTAGCAGTCTTGTATGGAAAACTTGTGGAAAGTTTTAAGAAATTCCTTGTACTGGAATCGCGAAGATCTCTCAGTTATTATCAATAAACCTCTAGTTACGAATGTATGTATAAAAACCTCGAAGTCTCTACAAATGCGAACTCCCTGGTGATTCAGTGAGCTCTGAGGTCATATAAATGGGAATTACTAATGTCGATCAATGGCAATTTGGAAAATTTATTTTTACTCTACTATATTTTTATCTTTTTAGTCACGGATAGAGTTCGACGGCAATATAGACGATATAGTCAACGCCATGATAAATGACCTGCTAGCCGACTACCTGACTCGATTCAATAGGTTCATCGCTAAGCGTTATGTTGATCAAATTATTGCTGTATTGAACCCGCTGTTAAATAAATTTGAATCTTGGCGAATATTGGCAACTCTGCTATGATCTCGCCACGCTAATAAGTAGGTACTTAATCAATAACTATTATAATAAAAATAAAATACTATTCGATGGCAGAAGTTTTATTTTAGCTTCCATTCCTTTTTTCGCCTTATTTCCTTATTAAGATTTTTTTAAAGGATTTGTACACCAAAGGGTACATCTTCTTACTTTCATTATCAAATTAAGTACTTATCTATAGGTACATATAATGAGGGTTCCTAAAAACTGGGGAGGTTAACTTGATAGTACTATGCTACGCGCACCTTGTAAAATATGGTCATCTTACAGCTTACAACGCATCATACTTAACACCCATTTATTTATCTATTTATTATTTAATGATTACACACAATTGATCAATACCTAATATCAAATAATCTTATTATTACCTAGATAATTATCTACTCATTTACCTGATCCGCGATCTATACTGAAAAGCAATCACATTATCTACTAACTATAATAATTAAAAGATAAATAAAATTAATAGATGAGTACATTTTTTGTTATTTGTTTTTTATTTATCGACCGAAACATAGGTCTGCGCATTTTATAAGATACTTGATTTTTAAACCCCGAGGTGAGTACCTTAAACCTGAATAAAATCTACATTTTTAGTTTTTTTTAGAATAAATTAGATGATGTCCGCGACTTCATCGGCGTAGATTAAGGTTTTTTGTATTTCAGGAATCAGGATTTATTTTAGACACGATACAATATAAATTTAAAGTCCCAAACACACGACAGTAGTGCGGCGCGACGCTACATCAAATCTCATTTGTACTTATCTATCAAATCTAAATCCACGTCGATTAAGACGCGGGCATTCTCTAGTCATCTAAAAGTTCTAGTGACTACTAGAATTTTCAGATTCTCTAGTCGTCTAAAAATTCTAGTAGTCACTAGAATTTTTAGACGACTAGAGAATGCCTGCGACTTAATCCACGTGGATTTAGATTTGTGAAAATCCTGTGGGAGCTCTTAGATTTTCCTGGATAAATAGTAGCCAAATATCCGTTGAGCTCATGGGCCATGAATACGTAGTAAACAGACGGACATAGGTACTTTAACATTTGTAATATTAGAGTGGATTTAACAAGAAACTGTATGAAAGTGCTCACACTGCAAAGTGTGCACTAGAGCCAAGCTCTTGACTTGACGTCGCGTGCCGTACCCACCGCAAACATACAATACACACTACAGAACTACTAATACTATTAAAGTACCTATTCTGTGCTCCTAACCAATACGCGTTGCGCGACGTTTTGCCATAAAGTTGTACGGAAGGACACGTGTTTTAGTTGTGTATTTTAGGCTTATCTGATATTATCTCTTGATATAGATCGCATCGAAAATGTAATTTTCAGAATGAGATTGTTATTGATGCTTGTGTTATGCGGGGTAATAGCGGCCGCGCCGAGTGTTGAAACACGTGACCTGATCATTGTGGGTGAGCATAAATTTTTCTCTAAACAGTTCAAGAGGATATGGCATGAACGGGAAACTTTGTCATTGAACAATATTACCTATGAAAAACAGTCGAATTCTTACTCTTGTATTTTTCTGTTTCCTCTTCCAAAACAGAGCAGTTTTTATTTTCCTCAAGAATAATTTAAGAAGGACTCGGGCTTTGTCGGTATGTTTTCTTTTTTTATTATATTCGTCAAATTTATTTGCGGTATATCTGATGATATCTGATGATCATTCGATTACAATCGCTTTTGTCCAACGTGATAAAGAGGCTTTATGTTGTTCAAAAAATATAGCGAACCAAATTTATTAGAGCAGTTTTTTTTTTCTCAAGAATAATTTAAGAAGGACTCGGGCTTTGTCGGTATGTTTTCTTTTTTTATTATATTCGTCAAATTTATTTGCGGGATATCTGATGATGACGCGAAAACTGGGCCATTTTTTACAATTTTTGAAGATTCCATATTCTTAAAATTATTAATTTATAGAAAATAGCAAAACATAGGGACACTTATAGATTTTATGGTGCAAATATATTTTCTCTACTGTAATTATGCACGGAGAAAACAGACTAATACGATTGTATGAAAGTATTAAATACTCAATACATTATGAAGATAAAGTCCTAGGTAGAAAGAAAAAGTTCAAGTAATTAGAGAGCTGCTGAATGATGCCAGAAAAAATTGTATCTAATTGCGGCTCGCGTGGTATAAATAAAGGTAAATCAGTGAAGTTTTAGAAATTAAATTTGCTAAAATCAAAATCTGGTAAACTATTTTCGTATTTTATTACAGTTTTTGAAATCTGACCTTCATAAGTTACTCGCGTCTGGCATACGATGCCAGAAGTCGCCAGACTTCTTTGATATCTTGACTACCTACCTATGAATATTATCGGCGATAAAACTACAATCTTCAAAGGACACACGGACAATTAAAACCCTCAAAAGCTGGAAACGCGTTGGCGGTCTACAACTTCAAATTATTAGCCAATTACCTACCTAATCGCTTAACATCAAGTGACCCGTCTTCTCTTCGCATATTATTTGCTGGCTATTCATATTTCTTAAAAAATACGTAAGAACGCTAACGTACTGGTTAATTTAAAAAAAACATTAAATAAGTAAATGATTCCTTATACCTATAAACTTACGTAGTTATGTAGTTACCTATGACAATTATCATTATTTCAGAATCTTCACAGGAAATTCCAGTGCAAAATCGCAACTTACTTGTGAACATTTTGATACGCCAGTTCTTTAACATCCTCCGCTCTGTTATAAACAACGGCTTCGAGGCCGCTGGAATCCCTCCCCTGGATCCGCTGAAGCTGGACCATTATCACTTGGTGGTACCAGCTGGACTTATAAAGTTAGTGTCTTAAGCGAAATATTTATTACTAGCTGATGCCCGCGACTTCGTCCGCGTGGTTTAAGTTTTTTGTTATTCCCGCGGGAACACCTTAATTTTCCGGGCTAAAAAGTAGCCTATGTCACTCTTCAGGTCCTCAACTATACCCATGCCAAAAATCACGTCAATCCGTTGCTCCGTAATTGCGGCGTGATTGAAGGACAAACCAACAAACAAACACACTTTCGCATTTATAATATTTGTATGATAATCTTTATATACCTCATAGGTAGGTACCTAACTACCTATCTAACACCGCCAACTTCCCAACTCCAGAATAGCAAGAACCAAGTACCTACCTGTAACCCATTAAACTACGTACCTTGTCGTTATAAGTTTACTTACCTATATACCATGACCATCAGTGCCGTTACCTTCGCGTAGGTAGGCACATAACCGTAAGTTGGTGTAGTACCTAGGTAGGTACTTATATACCTAACCGATAGTTGATCTTAATTCAATGATCTCTGATAACTACCTATCTCTCCGATCGTGTACTAATTAGTCGTTCCATTCGGACAGCGGGCTTTGATTACAGTAGGTATATAAGTGCACTTATGCCTTTCTTCTTATCTAAATACCTAATATAAACCTCGATGATAATCGAGAAATTATAATTATGATTGTCTCTATTTGTTGTACTTGATGTACTCTATGTTCCTCTGAAGGTACAATATATACCTAGTCAGCATCCCATGACCCATCTCACAACAGCGTTCTAGATACTAAGTACTTATAGGTAGGTACTAGGTAAATAGATAGTAGATACCATTAGGCATAGATTTTAATTTTTTTACCCAGTTACCAAAAATGAGTTTGGTTTTTTGTATGCAGCCTCGACTTGGAATTGAAAGATGCCTTGGTAGCAGGAATTGGTGGATTCGTCGTACACAAGAGTGATTTGGAACTCACAGACTTATCATTTGATATCGACATCTCCGTGCCTAAGCTGGATATTAGTACTGGTAATGTAACCAATGACCTACATAATTTACACCTACGGATCAGCATATATACTTGGCATGCAGAAGCGGTAATGGGCAGGGCACATAGTGGTGTGGTCCCAAGGTGCTGGATTGGAACTCCGCACTAGAAAACGTAGAGTTGGGAGACCTCCAAACGCAATGGACACCGATGAAAACAGGAGACTGGAGCATTCAGCATAGATTAACTGACTGGAACCGGTGCACACCCCTCTATTCTTCGCGTAGGTAATTCGCAAGCTACATTAAATAATCCGACCAAGTGTGAGTCGGACTTGCAAACGACGGATTCCGTACCATTTTACAACGTAAAACTGTGGTACAAGTTTGTTGCATGGTATAATGGGGGGGACCTAAACCTATGACTTTTTCCCCTCTATTTTATAACTTTGTTTTATTTTCATAGTAGGTACAGGTATAACCTACTCATGGTTCGGGAAAGAAACCAAAAAAAACGCCGAAAAAATTAAAATTATAGGGGCTTCCCTTTATTTTTAAGTAGGTACCTATACTTAGCGGTAATAAAATTACTCACTTTGGGAAAATTTCAACTATCTATCTATTATGGTATGGATCATAAGATACAGCCCGGCCACAGACAGACGGACAGACGGAGAGCGGAGGCTTAGTAGATAATAGGGTCCGCTTGGCACTCTGTACGGAACCCTAAACATAGATTAAGACAGTACTCATTTGATTACAATCGCTTTTGTCCAACGTGATAAGCGGCTTTCTGTTATTCAAAAAATATAGCGAACCAATTTTATTACGTTATCTCTCCTTACAGAACTCTATGACCTCACAGGCGACATCCTGACTGCTATACCCATTTATGGAAATGGTAAAGCCGAGTAAGTATAGAGCAATCCTATTCAACTTTTCAATATCATCATAGATAGAGATAGATGATAGTAGCCAGGGTACAGACCTTCTATTGGTAGGTAAGATCCTATACAACCACACCTACTTACTTAAATATGTAAATCTATAGGTACTATAATATTATAAATGAGAAAGTTTGGATGGATGGATCGATGGATGGATGGATGTTTGTTGCTCAATCACGCCAGAACGGCTGAACGGATCTGGATGAAATTTGGCACAGGGGTAGATTATAGTCTGGAATAACACATATGCTACTTTTGAAATACTCCCAGGAAATTAAAGAGCTCCCGCGGGAACCAAAAACCTCCATCCACGCGGACGAAGTTACGGGCATCAGCTAGTAGTAAATACTTACCTAATTAATTCTAGTTTTCTATTTCCTTTCCTCACCTTTTGCAGGTTTGTCGTTGAAGGATTCAGATTTAAAGCAAAGCTTTTCTTGAAACAATCAGTTAATGAGCAATCAGTGATTATCGACAGGGTAGAAGATGCTACTTTCGATCTCCCCTCCCTCAAGGTATCTATTAAATGCATAGGGTAGCATAAACTAATATTATAAATGCGAAAGTTTGCATGGATGGATGTATGGATGGATGGCTGTTTGTTACTCAATCACGCCACAACGGCTGAACGGATCTGGATGAAATTTGCCACAGGTAGATTCAAAGAGAATTTAAATCACTACGTTTTTATTATAATCTTAAATAACACAGGCTAGATACTTTTTATCCCGGAAAATGAAAGTTCCCGCGGGAACCGAAAAACCTCAATCCACGCGGACGAAGTCGCGGGCATTAGCTAGTTTTAATAATAAATCTATTTATTATTATCTGCATAATTTGAAAATATTCCAAGCTGACCAACCATAGAGCATTTCGGAATCAAGATCTCCGCATGTTGTTTACCTAATGCAGTCTGCCTCGGTAGTCTTATTTATCATAAGTAAGATAAATTATCTTACCTACCTACTCGTAAATCACGAGGTCCAGGTTCATCTATTAAAAAATTCTCAGTAGTTGGGAAGGTTGTGGTGATACCTATCCCCGCACCTACCTCTCCGGCTGTCGGTTAGTTGCCCATTTGACTATGAGAATGGAGGAATCCATATCCATACTAGTCCATATCCATCCATACTAGTATTATAAATGCGAAAGTGTGTCTGTCTGTCTGTCCGTCTGTCTGTCTGTCTGTCTGCTACGCTTTCACGGCCAAACTACTCAACCGATTTTGATGAAATTTGGTACAGAGATAGGTTACATCCCGGGGAAGGACATAGGCTACATTTTATCCCGGAAAATTTAAGAGTTCCCGCGGGAATCAAAAAAATGTATCTGTTCAACCGATTTTTATGGAATTTGGTACAGGGAGAGGTTGTACCCCGGTTGAAGGACATAGGTTGCTTTTCATCCCGGAAAATTGAAGAGTTCCCGCAGGGATAAAAAAAACAATCCACGCGGACGAAGTCGCGGGCATCATCTAGTATATTATATAACTATCGCATCTAGGTGTATTTGCACACACTTTCTCATCATGCGTTGGTAAGATGGACCACCGTACTCCGTCGCAGAGGTCGGGAGTATACTTTTTGTATAAGTTTTCGCCGTTTCGAGCTGTTACTCCAAAGTAGTAGTTCTTTATGATCTAAGTACTAAGTAGGTATTTGTGTTGTTAAACAAAAAATAAGTACGCCGAGAACTGTACGGTGTAACTCCTCTGTGCTCTAATGCGCTTGCCGTGGACCAATGAGAATGAGCTCTTATTATTATTATGTTGCCAGCGCCTAGCTATACTTAATTGCCTAGTACCTACTTACTCAGATTACATTTTATTCTTATTTTTTAGTCCAGCATTTCCGGAGTCATAGGGGGAGGAGACATCGACGCTATCGTCAATGCCATCGTGGAGGATGTGTTGGTAGATTACGCTGTTAGATTCCGCGGCGCCATTTCAAAGGTCGTTGCAAGCGCTTTTATCGCGATCGCAAACCCTATACTAGAACAACTCGACACTTGGCGATTCATAGAACCATTGCTGCCATGCTAAATAAATGGAGAACCCTTTTAAGTATAACAGACCTGTAAATGGTGAACCCTTTTAAATATAACGTACCTACTAAATAAATATGTATTAAAGTTTTTGGACTTGCATTTGTTTCGAATGCGATTGCGGTCAGAATAAAAACCAAGGCTAAAAAAAAAAAAAAATTCAAAATTCAAATTATTTTTATTCAAATAGACTTTTACAAGTACTTTTGAATCGTCGAGTGAAGCTAAAAATACTTATCCTATACTTATTAATATTATAAATGCGAAAGTGTGTCTGTCTGTCTGCTACGCTTTCACGGCCCATCTGTTCAACCGATTTTGATGACAATAGGGAATATGCATAAAATTTAAATTTGTCTCAAATATTTTTTCTAGATTCTTTATTGTCTTTACATTATACTTAAAAGGTATTTTTTTTATTTAGTTATTATTTAAACCCAGAAAATATTAAATAGAAAGTGAAAAATAAGGGAGGCAAATTCAAACTTGCAAAACGCGTCACCATTGGTCGAAACGAAATGTGACGTAAATGGTCACGTCAGTGGATTTATCGGCGTCGATATTCATACTGTGTTAGTAGTGTTTGTGAGAAAAAATTGTTTAAAACTGTATTCCTGTGTGATTACTTGTTAAATAATAATAATTATGAAGTAACTGAACTGAATCGCTATAGTAAACAAACACTTGACATAACCAATGACGTCATCAAAAGCGCGCGATTAATGGTGGCGTTTGAACGGCTCAAATTTATACACCAATTAACGTAATTATTTGACTATTTTCAAACCTATTTATATTTTTTACTATGTTATAAAGATGTAAATGATTGATTTAAGAAATAAAAATAAATCATGCATATTCCCTATTGGTACAGGGATAGGTTGTATCTCGGGGAAGGACATAGGTTATTTTTTATCCCGGAAAATTCAAGAGTTCCCGCGGGAATCGAAAACCTTAATCCGCGCGGACGGAAGTCGCGGGAATCAGAGAATCATCTAGTCCATAACTCCATACTAATATTATAAATGCGAAAGTGTGTCTGTCTTTCTGTCTACTACACTTTCATGGCCCATTCTATTCAACTGATTTTCATGAAATTTGGTACAGGGATAGGTGGTATCCCGGTGAAGGACATACAGCCGGTTTCTGAATTGAGAATTTCATGTTGAGTCTGTCTCAAAGACTAGTTAAGGACAAATTAAGCAAATTTTTGTTTCTGAATTGATATTGTGTAAGGTTTGAGAGTTGGAGCTTGCTGATTTGCTTGAATGCTTAATTCAGAAATCGGCCCAATATCAATTCAAAAACAAAAATTTGCTTAATTAGCCCTTAAGTAGCCTTTGCGACAGACTCAACATGAAATTCTCAATTCAGAAACCGGCCGATAGGCTACTTTTTATCCCGGAAAATTAAAGAGTTCCCGCGGGAATCAAAAATATAGGTAGGTATATAGTAGCAAAATGAGAAACGAGTGGCCTAGTTGCGACAACGCATATCAGTCGATTGCGATTGTTAAGCAACGTTGACCCAAGTCAGTAACTGGATGGGTGACCGAATGTGGAAGTCCTAATTTGGCCTCCTTTTCGTTTACTGCGTGCTTCGGAGACCACGTTAAGCCGTCGGTCCTGGTTATTATCACTAACATCTGATAATAATCGTTACAAATTTTCAAGTCTTATTCGATTCGTATGCGGAAGGACGTGGGAACCCACATTATCCCAAGAAAACTCCTACCATTATGTGATTAATGGAAAAGGATCACGACCCTCAGCAATGAGGAATACGACGCAGAGAAAGTAGCAAAATGAAACAATAAAATAATAAGTACCTAGTTAACTAGCTACAAATACAATATATTTTGTTAACTAGGTAGAATAGCATGGGGTATAAGTAGATAATTTTATAAATAATTTTACACACACGTTTAAAACACTATCTTCACCACACTTCTCGACACAACCCCGAACTGTCCATTTTATATCCTTCCATGCAACCCTTAATTCTGTTTACTGGAGAATCTTCGTATACTAGATCTCGTACTATGAAGTCGTATTCTTGTACAGTATTATCAGAAACATCTTGAATTATTGATGCAAGTGCGCCATGGAATAACAGAGAAAATAACATTGCAGCGATCAGAATTCTGGTCCACATTTTGGAGTTTAAATCGATTCGAGTCGTAGCTCGGTAATGTAGTATTTTAAATAATTGAGCCATCAAATCGTATGTTTCCGTTTAATGCCCCCACGCATCGCATCCGCGGATTTTGATGATAAAATAATAAAAATAGCTATCATGTAGGATGTAGGTATGTGTGAATTGGAAATAAGACAAAAACTTATCGAAAAATCTATATTTTCAATAAAATTTATACTCTAGCTTCGATATAAACTGAAAAATTTCTCATAAATTTCTCAAATAATTATCATAAATTACGTATTGGATAAGCATCAGCTATCCTGCCTAACAGGTAAGTTGAACATAAAAATGTAGTAACATATTCTATTTTGTAAAAAAATTGTACTTACTTACTGCAATTTAGATGCAAACCTTAAATTTCAATGACCTTTTGAATTAATGAAAATTTATAAGTATAATTATTATTAACATGATGACTTAATTTTTGTAGCTGCTACAGTATAACAGTGTACTAAATATTATACATAATATAATATAGGTAACAATAATTATGAAATTACTATGACTAAAGTTTTACCTTAATTTTAGTAACTAAACAAGTGCAATCTAATAAAAATATTATAATAGGTACATTTATAACAAAATAGGTAGCAACAATTTAGTGCAACTATAGAATTATTATTATTATAATATCATGTCATTAAATCTTAGGTAATATAGTATAAGTGTTGAGACAATATTTGGCAGGTACAAATCAGGTTACAAAATAATGTGCTTTGGTTCACTTGTTTGACCTTCATAGTAAATGCAGTACACCAAAATGGTGAAATTCTTACCAAAAATTGTGAATACAAGACTTTAGACTTGTCTACTGTGGCGCATTATAGCGAATAGCGAATAGCATAAAATTTAAATTTTTCTCAAATATTTTTTTCTAGATTCTTTATTGTCTTTACATTATTCTTAAAATGTATTTTTTTTATTTAGTTATTATTTAAACCCAGAAAATATTAAATAGAAAGTGAAAAATAAGGGAGGCAAATTCAAACTTGCAAAACGCGTCACCATTGGTCGAAACGAAATGTGACGTAAATGGTCACGTCAGTGGATTTATCGGCGTCGATATTCATACTGTGTCAGTAGTGTTTGTGAGAAAAAATTGTTTAAAACTGTATTCCTGTGTGATTACTTGATTATATATATTTGTAGTCAATCTAGGACGATGACAGAAACTGGTTTTGTCAAAGCACAATCGGATAATCTACCGAAAATAGATGCATTTATGATGTCAGCATATTTTGCATCAAATCTCGATTTTACGAGCGCAGAGATCAAAGGAGTGAAAGCTGCAAGGTAATTATTGTTACATGATATATTTTAATCCATAACATAGATTTTAATGCATAAATATTTAAATAATACTTACAACTAAACATAACCTATACATAACCATTTGTCATTAAAATTGTTCCTAAACTCCTAATTTACGGGAGTGTCCCCGCCGAGACGAGCTAAGCGAAGCGAAGCCTCGTAGCTTTAGTTTTAAGATACCGTAACCGATTATCACCATCATGTTTTCTATGTAATTTTTAACGTCAATAAGTGTACCTACAGTGTACCTTTATTGAATAAATGATTGACTATTGAGTACTTACGTTAAAATGATCTTCACAACAAAATACAACCGATAATGGAGCTAGATTATCCCTTCTCATCATCTTGCACCATTTTTCTCGTAATTTCGCATCGCGTGGAATACGAAAAAACCGGCCAAGTGCGAGTCGGACTCGCGCACCGAGGGTTCCGTATAAACATGTAGGTATATATAAGTAAAAGTTATAGTATTTTTATTCCGCTTATCTATTTTAATTTCAATTTAATACCTCTACGCGTTCAGGCGGAAAGGGGTAGTACTAAGTTTAAAATTATTAAAATTATTTTTATTATATGATGTAACTAAAAATTTATGCTTTTCGCAATTTTTCCTTTATCTGTGCTATAAGACGTTGCTTCGTACCAAATTTCAAGATTCTGAGTTCACGTGAAGTACCCTGTAGGTTTTGATTCCCTTGCGAGTGTCGAAAATTTGCAGCATAAACGGCTGTATCTTTTGATTGCGGTTGCTAAGAAGTTTGATTTTTTCACACCTCCAAGGGACAGTAGTTTGTTGCAGCTTAAAGGTATTACAGACCTGAGTATTTAATATGAATTTCAATTTTATACCTCTACGCGTTCATGAGGAAAGGGATAGTAAGTTTAAAATTACTAAAAATATTTTTATTATATGATGTAACTAAAATTTTATGTTTTTCGCAATTCTTCCTATATCTGTGCTATAAGACGTTGCTTCGTACCAAGTTTCAAGATTCTGAGTTCACGGTAAGTACCCTGTAGGTTTTGATTCCTTTGTAAGTGCAAGAAAATCCGAAAATTTGCGGCATAAACGGCTGTATCTTTTGATTGCGTTGGCTTAGAAGCTTGATTTTTTCACAGCTCCAAGGAACCGTAGACCTGAGTATGTGATATGAATTTCAGCTTGATACCTCCATGCGTTTCTAAGAAAAAGGGTCTTGACACACAGACGGACGGACAACGAAGTGATCCTATAAGGGTTCCGTTTTTTCCTTTTGAGGTACGGAACCCTAAAAACACTTTATCGGGTGTACTAAGAGTAGTATTTTTGCACTTCGGTACCATACAATACTTGTAAGAAGGTTTTTTAACTTCTTCCATAGTTTGTGTACTTAGCAATTAAAACTGAAAATAATAATTATGAAGTAACTGAACTGAATCGCTATAGTAAACAAACACTTGACATAACCAATGACGTCATCAAAAGCGCGCGATTAATGGTGGCGTTTGAACGGCTCAAATTTATACTTAACTTTGAAACACCAATTAACGTAATTATTTGACTAATTTCAAACCTATTTATATATTTAGTATGTTGTAAAGATGTAAATGATTGATTTAAGAAATAAAAATAAATCATGCATATTCCCTATTAAACTTCTAAGTCATTCATTATTGACTTCCGCAAAGTAAAGCCTGCTTCTATTCAATAAAAAAATACACTGGGTACACACAGTAGCCACTTCCGTCGACGGCTACTCCCTAGCGATTTAATATAGCTGTGGACGTGAAATAGCAGCGATCGCTATGTCGCTGGCAATGCGGCACTCAAATCGAATATAAGAATTGTCGATCAAATCGTCAAAGTTCGGCTTCAAAGTAAAATAAACCATGTACCTATAAAGTGTATCCAATCTCATCCGTTTAGGACTAGGTTATCGTACATATGTACTGAGAATGGATAGATACACGTAAAATAAACCATAAGAGCATTGAATTGAGCTCTAATTCAATGATGTTATGGTTTATTTTACTTTGAAGCCGAACTTTGAGTATTTGATCGGCAATTCTTACATAATTGGGGGGCTGAAAGGGCTATTTTTCTTTCTTTATCTATATATATATAAAATTCAAAGTCCTGACTGACTGACTGACTGACTTATATATCAACGCACAGCCTAAACCGCTAGGGTTAGAGACTTGAAATTTTGACAGTAGCTTCCTTTTGTAACGTAGGCGCTCACTAAGGAAGGATTTTTCAAAATTCCACCCCTAAGGGGGTGAAATAGGGGTTGAAAGTTTGTATGAAAGTCCGTCATTTCTCAAGTTATATCCATGAAACTTAGTATATGAGTTATCGGTAAAAAATAAAGAAATACGTGTTTCACAGTTTTTGAAAATTCTACCCCCGAAGGGGTAAAATAGGGGATGGAAGTTTATATGAAAGTCTTTCATTTCTCAAGATATTTCTTAAGTTGTATCAACGAAACTTGGTATTTTGGCTTTAGGTAATAAATAAAGAAGTACGTGTGGCACAGTTTTTCAAAATTCCACCCCTAAAGGGGTAAAATAGGGGTTGAAAGTTTGTATGAAAGTCCTTCATTTCTCAAGTTATAGTGATGAAACTTAGCATTTGGGCTTTCAGTTAGATATGCAGAAGTATGTACGTGATTCACAATTTTTTGAAAATTTGACCTCCAAAGGGGTGAAATAGGGGATGAATGTCCTTCATTTATCAACATATTTTTCAAGTTATATAACAACGAAACTTGGTATTTGGGCTTTCGGTATAATATAAAGAAGTACGTGTGTAACAGTTTTTCAAAATTCCACCCCCAAACGGGTAAAATGGGGGTTGTAAGTTGGTGTAAAAGGCCGGCGTTTTTCAAGTTAAATAGCCGTGAAACTTGATATTTGGGCTACCGGTTTAAATTATGAAATACATAATTCACAGTTTTTATAAATTCTATCCCAAAGGACGTTATATAGTCCTTCAATCACACCGCAATAGAGCAACGGATCGACGGGTTTTTTTAATGGGTTCGTCCCGGAAAATTAAGGAATGCCTATGGGAATTAAAAAACTTATGCCACGCGAACGAAGTCGCGGGCGTCCGCTAGTTGTCCTATAAAATGCAAATCACTTCCGAACTATATGATGCAAACAGCTTCTAGCGCTAACAACGCTCTTCTTTCATCGAACATTACTAAGAACAGAGCACAGACTTTTAGGATAGATCGCAATTTTGTGGACATGATAGGCTTCAATTGCTGTCGAGCAAAGTTATTGTGTGTGTACCCAGCTTTGAAAACAAATATGTTAAAATATTAACATGTACAACATACCTCCAACTGGAGGTTTAACTGCGGAAACCTGCCCAGTAGAAAGAACAAGATGTTATCATTTTACCAATGCCAAGCAGACTGATACACTACGTGTAATGCCACAATTCAAATCAGTTTTTATGTTCTCATTTTAATTGCCTTTGGTCATACATGCATTTTTGTAGGTATTGCAGCCAGATTGTAATAATTGGCCAAATCAGACTTAATCCAGATACTTTGACGAAATATCTAATCTTTGATCAAACTCCCCAGTAAGTGAATACAGTGATATTGAGTAACAAACATTCCAATCTATTTATTAAGCCCATATAAGTTGAAGATCTCAAACATGATAGAAGTATGGTAGTCTAATTTAAAAATAAACTAGCCTCCAATGTGTTTAAAATTTAAATTCATACAAAGTAGGTACATATCGATACATACAAATTTGACATTGTTGTTGAGTTTGTTGAGTTGGTGGCTATTTAGAGATAAATTCTAGTGTAGTAACATCATAAATGTCCTTTGTGTCAAGTGAAGCTCATTCATATTTAAATTCGACCACTATCTTGTATAGAAAATTAAAATACACAATCATGGGTAGTAACAAATTAATGTGAAAGTGTGTGATCTGCCTGTCTGTTGGTAAATCTGGCTGTCTGTCAGTCTTCTACGCTTTCATGGCTCATCTGTCAAAACAAATTTGGCAAAAACTGGTACCTACACAGATAGTTTACATACTGGAGATGGAGTTCACATAGGGTTATGTTTTATCACAGAAAATTTTCAACTTATAATCAAGCAGACATGATCTAGTCTAGAAGTTATAATAATATAGTTTTAAAACATAACATGAATAAATTTTAAAAAAATATACTTATGTACAAAATTAGTTGTAAGATCATCAGAAGTTACACCATTTTCGATTTTGGTGATGGTGGTGCTTGCCTTTCCCTTGGTTGAGGTGGATTCTGCCTCTCTCGTGGTTGCGGCGGGGGATGTGCTGTAGTGCGACGGGGCTCAGGCGGCGGCTGTCGAGACCTCGGCTCCGGAGGTGGGTGTCGAGGCCTCGGCTCTGGAGGTGGGTGTCGCTCACGAGGCATTTTATTCAAATTTTCGCTCTCCATTGTGCCTTTAATCCAAAATGATACCAAACTTGAGATTCCCATTGATAGATTAAAGCTGAATTACATACATTATATATATGTCGGCTAGGTGTACTTACCTATAAATTGGCGATGTGTTTGGTCTCTGTTTTATAATGTTTACTTTACTTCAATGAACGCTATTTTTATTTGAAATTGAAGGTTTACTCCGGTCAAAGTTTTATGATGATAACAAAGGTCAAAGTTTTAAGATGATTCAAAACTTTATAAAAATGGACTATTCAAATTCTAGCGATCTATTAAAATATTGGTAGAATAATAGAAACAACTTTTTACTCTAGCTCATCCTAAAAATTGAAATTGTAATATAAATTGTAATATACATGTAAGTTATTTGTCTCAGAATTGGTTATTGGACCAAAGAGAATTGAATTGGACAGCACCGACCTTCTTTTTCTGGTCGGTGGCACCGACCAGAAAAAGTTGGACAGCCTGACCTTCAGGGCGACCGCGTATCTTTTGCATCAATCATTGATATATCGCAATCACCTCTGATTGGTTAACACTCTTCCACTCTTGGACGAAATCCATTGACGCAGCAAGAATATCATAAATTCAGCCAATCGGGGGTGATTGCGAAGTATCAAATATCAATGATTGATGCAAAAGTTACGCGGTCGCCCTGCTGCTGGTCTCTGAGCCTGACAGCCTGACAGGCAAAGACAGAGACAAGTTAACCAGAGAGCAAAGATATAAGACTATACCATGGACGACCATACAGACAACCGACCAGAAAAATAAGATACAGACTATTCGAGGCTTTGATTTTAATTATAAATATAGGAGAGGTGTGCCATATCGTAATTAAATTTAAGCTTCCGGTAAGTATAATAATGGCGTAATGGGCGGAGCTTAGGGTGGGGGTTAGGGCTGGTATTATCGATACTTATATACATACTCGATTCGTATTTTATAATGAACTAGCTAATGCCCGCGACTTCGTACGCGTGGATCGAGGTTTTGATCCCGCGGGAACTCTTTACGAACATTAAAATTAAAAGAGTTCCTGCGGGAACCGAAAAACTCAATCCACGCGGACGAAGTCGCGGCCATTAGCTTGTATGAATAATAAAAGTAGACTGATATTAAAAATGATTTATTTCTAAAATTTATAGATGAAAAAAAAGCAATTGATAATATTACATTATACATATATAAAACTTCTTGCTCTTCTTCTACTTCTTAAACAGCATTTATGTCGGATCAGTAGTTTTTCAGAAAAATGGTAATCACGATCGGAGGTCCTCTTGTTGGCCAGCGTAGTAGTAGTAAGTCTGCTGTACAGCAAGTCTATAGAGTATACACGATCAAGCACGCTCGACGCAGGACCGCTCTGACGTACGTCCGCGTTATTCACTGTCCATCTGCACGACGTTCGCGGTGGTGGGGGCGCTCGCTGGATGCAAAATAGGTCGTGCAAATCCAGCAAACAATTAATAATAATTACCGACGTACGTCAAGCCTATTCACAATCGTTTTTAATCGTGCATCGTGCATGACCTTGGCGGGATGTCCAGCAAGATGGACCGTGTATAAAGCGCTTAATTTATTTTTGGCCAAGTTTTATACTTATCTGTTTACATTAAATCTCTCGTGAAACCGCTACACGTTGTGATCATTCGCTCGTGGAAGTTTTAAAGAGAGTACAAACATATTTTAAAAGTAATTTTAATCATTTGCCCACTTCTGGAATTATGCTTACAACTTATATTTAAAGACTTCATAGTTTCTGTACGGGAATTCCCAGCTACGACTTTACGTACTTTACTTTACTTTACGCTTAGGATGTGCCTATACTGCAATTTTATTCGATTGATTGGAATCGCAATGAACCTTTCTAAGGGCTTATCCTTGTGAATCGATTCGAAAATTTCAAAATTGGATTGCCGTATTTTATTATACGTTAATGAAAAACATGCCGTATACCGTATCATCTGAAATTATGTGCTCGAATTGCCGTACATTACGGCAATTGCCGTATCAATGGCAACGGTCTCGCTTCCTCATTGCACGGCCCGGCCTCGGCCCGGCGGCCGACACCGACACCAACGGCGGCTGGCCGATCTTGTAGGGAACAGAACTTTCCAGGCATCCTGCAACCGGCAAATCCAGCACAGACTTGGCGGCCGATGCGGTTTCCCACGTGCAAGATGGTGAATGGCTGGCTTTAGACATAAAATTTACTTTCTACGAATCGGTGTCGGACATTTACTCTATGATTATGGAATGAACTTAGAATGATTGAACGCTATTGAATCATGAATGAACGAAACTATCAAAGACAAAGTCTCTGGTTAACTTGTCTCTGGACAAAGTCACCATCCGTGAAGATTGAAGAAGTGAACAAAAACTGCGAATCAAAAGTGATTTCGGAGAGAAAAATTGAAACCTTTCATGTGATTTTGTGAATTTGTGATTGTGCAAAATTCATTGTAGACTGTGTTTGTTTAGTATTTTTGGAGCAAAGTTCCCAAAAAAACGTACCGCTTGGTAGTAATATGAGTAATGTTACCAACCAAAATGGAACAGGTCTAGAGCAGCAGGTCAGTGCCTCATGTACATGTACTTTGTATTGATTTTTGTCTGATTAAATGGATATCGTGTTATATTAGATGTTAACTTATTCATTTTTTTATAGTGTTCAATAATTTTATATCACAAATCAACCACGCATGCTGTACTAGCAGTAAAATCAACTGTACTTGGGATAACCAACATGGCGACCTGATTCTTCTAGGGTCTGATTGATTTTCTCGTCTCGCCTTCTGATGTACCGTATACATAGATGATCCCTAGTATGAATCATTAGCATAAGCAAAAATGAGGTCATTGTCATTGCAGCTCTATATTGCCCAAATTTTTTTTTAGTGACATCCAGGTGAATCATGCCTTTTTATTAGATTATACCTTCTAATTTAGAATTAGCATAGGAAAGGCTTTTCCTTAGGTGGTCCTTATTTTATCTTGCTTGGTAATTAAAAGTGTTTTGTAATATCTTTTAAAGTGGCCTAGATCCATAAGTGTAGGTACATAACATGGATTATAAGATACAATTATATTCTCACATTTGTAGAGTTTCACCTTCTTTTAACATAATTTGTATTTAACAAACAAATTATTTTTTAATTTATCAATCAATAAAGAGATATTTCAGAGATGAGGTACTTACTGTTATTAGCTGTTATAACCTACAAAACTAAACATTTATCTTGATTTTAACATTTTTAACTCATTCAGACCGTTTCAATCATATCTTCTTAAAAATGTGTGTTAGCATGCAGAAAACAGAGGAAAATCCTTACTATATTCATACTACTTAATATTATAAATGCGAAAGTGTATCTGTCTATAAGCTACACTTCACAGCCAATCAACCAATTTTGATGAAATTTGGGACGGAGATTGATTGCATTTTTTATCTGGTAAAATTAAGGAGGAATTAAAATTAAGGAGGAATCAAAAACCTTTATCTACATGGACAAAGTTACGGGCATCATCTCCTATTATAACATATCAAATTATAGTCAAACCCAATTTTTTTTCTTAGAGGAAGTTATACAATGATAAATTTATCATGTGATGTACAGTTTAATGACATACATTCAGATTACATTGATACC
Organism: Erebia epiphron; assembly: GCA_963932025.1. Taxonomy (NCBI): domain Eukaryota; kingdom Metazoa; phylum Arthropoda; class Insecta; order Lepidoptera; family Nymphalidae; genus Erebia; species Erebia epiphron. Next base: position 12,687,230 of record OZ009956.1, on the reverse strand, counting down.
TACATACAAAGATCAGATATTGAAGGAATAGAAATTTAATTATGTACTTAAATAAAATTAGGCATTCAAATTTTTCGTGTAGGTATGTAGTAAACAGTAAAATTTTCAAAATATACAAGTAGTAGATATCTGTCAAAACAACATTCAAGTGACCACTAAAATTAGGTTACAAAAGTTAATTATTGGGATAACCAGTGTTATCCCTATCCATACTAATATTATAAATGTGAAAGTGTTTCTGTCTGTCCGTCTTTAACGGCCCATCTTTTCAACTGATTTTGATGACATTTGGTATGGAAAATGGAAGAGACAGCTACACTTTACTCAAGTACTTTGATAGAATAAACTTTTATTCTGATTGATTCTAATCTAAAGGATGGAAACATTAAGTATTCATCTACCAAATTTGTTACAGCTTGCTGGTCTGGACTTGCAGCCTCAGGCTCCTAAGAGTACTGGCCGCTACATCCCTCCACATCTGCGTAGGCAGTTGGAGTCAAAAGGTAATGTCCTCTTCAAACCTTCCATCCATCCATCATTCTGTATGTATCCACTGCTGGACATAGGCATTTTCGAGAGTGCTCCACCAAACACGGTCCTCCGCCTTCCTCATCCTTATATATATATTATAGATAAGATATAAGATATTATAAGAATGATAATTTTATAAATTACTTTTTGTTGGGATGAGTTTGTTATCTTTATAACTAAATCAGTTTTTATGAAAGGTCTTCGATAATAATTTCTATTTTTAAATTTTGTTTCTTGTAAGGTTTAATCTTTAACTGTTTATTAGTAAGAAAATATATAATTTAAAATAATGTCCAGCACTAAGTTTAATTTTCTTTGAAGAATCGACTAGTCATTTAAGAGATAATTTAGTAATTTCAAAATATTATGCAATATTTAAAAGTTAAGTTATTGAGACATCATCAGCATCACCAGCCTAGCCCATTTTTCTAAAATATTTGTACAAAATACTCTCCAGTAGGTACGAAATAACAGTGCAATAATCTATTGTGTTTTATACTTGTTATACAGGTGAAGAACCTAAGCGCACAAGCTTAGATTCTCAACCTAGCGACGCGCGGGATAACCGTTCATCATTAGGAGGCAACTCTAGAGGCTACGACCGTGGTGGTCGGCGCGACGACCGCGACCGTGACCGCGAACGTGATTACGATCGCGGCTACGATTCGCGATACCCGCGCAGGGACCGCGGTAAGTTTATTAGGCCTGGTCAAAAAAAGGTCAGCAACTTGCGCAGAACAGGACGTCATAAGCATAACGCTAGTAAAGTAGTAACAGGTGGGTTTTCTTTCATCTTGGAGGTGTGGTTATGCAGGGCTTTGTAAAGAGACCCAGTAGACTAAGAGATAGCTGCAATTTTGGTAACTATCGCTAGAAAATTCGAATCAGAGAATTCGAGAAATTACATTCAGTAATAGGTGGGTGCTACACTCTCCACTGATAACGATAGTGAGTCTGCCCGCATGCTGATGGGCCTTTCACTAGAAATGGCCGTTCAAAGACGTGTTATCGTTACCAAAAATGAACCATAATAAGAAAAGTTATATTAAGCTAGCGATAGTTACAGATAGTTAGCAAAAGTGCAGCTATCTCTTATAATACAGTATCACCTTGACCGTTGACGATAATTGTTGATCATTAGGAGGCAACTCCAGAGAATGCAAATGAGAATTATGCCAACCACCACTAAGACTGGTGGTTGGCATAATAAAATAATTACCTAAAAATATTTATTACTGCAGTGTCCGTTTGTTTATACATTAACTAGAGGTCACCCACATACAATTTCTGATTTCCTATGAGATTATGAAATTTTCAGTGTTATGAGTTTCGAAAAGTTTACGAGTTAAACAAAGTTGAGTGCTTCCGCTAGAAGCCAGCCAGCACGCTGGTTAGATACCAAAAAATTACAAGTTCCCTGTTTGTATAGGTCGTGATAGCGGATATCAGAATGGCGACTCGGAGCGTTGGCCTGAGCCGGAGCGCTGGAGCGGAGGTGCTAGCAGCGCCGGTGGCGGCGGCGGCGCGTCCGGAGCCAGCGCAGGCGGCGCTAGCGGAGGCGGGGGCGGAAGCGCAGGCGGGCGCGGGCCGATGCCCTCGCGTGACATACGACGCGATGAGGACTACAACGAGCCTCCGCCGCCGCGCAACGATCGCTGGAAGGAGCCGGAGCCGCGCGCCGACGATCGTCCACAGTCGCGCTGGGCGTCCGACGATGTGCGACGCACCTCGTCTCGCCGGGACGAGGTATTATTTGTTTGATATCAGATATCAGTGCAGTTTTTTTCCGTTCATCATGTGGTGCCATCTTCAAACTGAAGCTTGGCGGTCAGTCGGCTGTTTCAGTTGCCGGCTAAAATCGGTAAAAACTGAGCTAAATAAAAATCAGCTGAATCGATTACTGTGTACTATTACGGTAATTGCACTACTGCTCTAAACCAGCTAGGAGTAGCTTGTTGTATATGTCAGACGTTTTTTGAAGTAAAAGAAGTAAAACTTCTTTATGCACGCTTGACTTGGGGAGTAAGCTGGTGAATACGTGACGAGAGCGTTACGAAAAGTGTGATCGGGCGAGGCGAACGGAAGATGAGAGGGAGATATAAGTTAGTGAAGATAGAAGGAGAGAGAGTTTCGTTTCGTATATTCAGGGCAAGAGAGAGAGGTGCGAGCACACATTTTCTTTCTCTTTTTCTCTCATAGCCAGTTACGAGCAAAGAAGTTTTACTTCAGTCGTGTGGTCTAAAGCATACTCGTTTTTTTCTGTTATCAGTTTGGTAATAATATAGTTTATTTTAGAACGACTGGACAGTCCCGCTACCTCGTGACGAGCGGCAGGAGTTGGAGCTGTTTGGCACTGGCAACACAGGCATCAACTTCTCCAAATACGAGGATATACCGGTTGAGGCCAGCGGCGAAAACGTACCGGACTACATTACTAGCGTGAGTACTTAGTGAAAAATAAAAATGGTAGTAATAATAAGGAAGTCAGATTTGCCCTAAGGCCCAGTAGGCCCTGGCCTAGAGTGGTCAGATATTAGGGGCGGCTAGTCGTGACAAAAAATTCACTGATAATAACAAGACATAACTCAAAGTACCTAAATATTCAAAAGGCTTACGCACATTATAGCGGGCCGCACTGCATCGCATGGTAATTAATGATTTTGCTTCGCTTTATTGCAGACGAGTTTTGTAACACATTGTAAAACCTGACACATTGTAGAATAAACCTGTAGTTAATTAGATAGATAACACCTAAAACTGTTTAAAATGTTTTATTTAAATGTACAACAATCCTTGAAACTTTGAAAAATATTATGAATTAGCAGCTATTATAGTTAACTAAATTTCTGAATCGATTTTGATAAAAGTTGGCAATAAAGTAAATTAATTATGTAGATTGTAGTCTATATGATGGGTGCTGAGAAAGGGGTTGCTGGTACTTACTACATGGCCAATACCGCAAATCCGCCACTGTATGGAATAGGTTTATTTCACCTAAAATATTGATTTGGTGGTCAGAGATATTTGATGGTAAGCTACAAAAGCTGGACTGGTGACGCCGTCATCGAGTAGACTATAAATTTGGTAGCTTATTTCTAGGAAACCTGATGCTTTAGAAGATTGTGTCTCACATAATACATGCTTGTATTAATGTCAGCTATTAATTATTACAGGTTTTATGAGTGGCCCCTATTTTGAAAAAATAAATGACCAATGAAAGTTAGGCCAAAATATTCAAACCCCTCTAATAATGGTTCTATACATTTAATTCAACCTAAAGACATTCACTACTAGACGAATTACATTTAATTCAATGATTATAACTTTGTGTTTTCCGATAGTTTGAGGATGTTAACCTGACGGAAATAATGCGCTCGAATATAACGCTCGCCCGCTACGACAAGCCGACACCGGTGCAGAAGTACGCGATCCCGATAGTGCTGGGCCGGAGAGACGTCATGGCGTGCGCGCAGACCGGCTCGGGCAAGACTGCCGCCTTCCTCGTGCCCATACTCAACCAGATGTACGAAGCGGGACCCGTGAAGCAGTGAGTGTATACCCTTATTATGTGCTGCCACATTTAAGTAAGGATAGTACGCGATCCCGATAGTGCTGGGCCGGAGAGACGTCATGGCGTGCGCGCAGATCGGCTCGGGCAAGACGGCCGCCTTCCTCGTGCCCATACTCAACCAGATGTACCGAAGCGGGGCCTGTGAAGCAGTGAATGCATACCCTTATAGACTAACAGATAACTGTACTTTTAGTAACTATCGCTAGAAAGGCTTATCACAGGCGATCTAAAAGGTGATCTATATCTTCGAATGAAGCGACTCATTTAATTATGATAGAACTTCACTTTGTAAGTTTGTTTAATCACTAATTATTTTGAATACTTAAATCGTATATACAGGAACAAGAAAATCAATAGTTAGGATATATTTAAATAGTGCACACAAACACTAACATAAAATAGGTAAACTAAATTAGGCATAAGTAAACAAGTGTAATAAAAATAAGATAGCAATTAATTTCTAGACCTTCATAATATTTATTAGCACATCAACGCGACGACACTTGAGCTAGTAAGCGTTCCTTTTTTTGTAAGTTTATCACGTCTTTGAGAGGTGATGTCTAGTGAATGGACCAATGAACAATGACATGCTAGTATACATAGTAGTATACATAGTAGTAGTAACTCTTCTTTGAGCGGCGATAAGTAGTCAGTTGCCCAGCCGCTTGCAGGCAGACTGGCACTATTTCCACCAGAAGAGAGCCCTACATGCACCAAATAATCAGCCTTCCCAGCGATAGTTACTAAAAGTACGGCTATCTCCTATAATATTATTATGTGCTGCCCCATTAAAATAAGGATTTTTCTGTGTCAAAATTAACAAAAAATATTTGTGCATAGTAGACTAAAACTTGGTACCACTGGATTGTGACTCAGTGGTTTATGTAAATCATTAATTATTATTACTTCGGTACATAATTTTTTATTTATTAAATAATTACGCGTTTGGAACCCTCGCAGCTTCAGTTTAAAGTTACCGAGGTTGGTTATCACCATCACGTCTTATACTTTGTAAACATGACGTTCAAAAGGTGTACTGTGTACGTACCTATTTTGGATTAATATACTTGAGAATTTGAAACCGCTGGTTCCAGAAACTTGAGTTTTTGCACATCTTCCTACGATGTAGAGTTTAGACACCGACTAAGGAACGATAGTTAGGCAGGCAGGCATTCCACCCGTGTGAATCTTGGACGATTGAGCTAGTCTTATAGTATGACTTTTTGTCCGTAGGCCTTTTAACAGACGCAAACAGTATCCCCTCGGCCTGGTGCTGGCGCCAACTCGCGAGCTGGCCACACAGATATTCGACGAGGCCAGGAAGTTCGCCTACCGCTCGCGTGTGCGACCGTGCGTCGTGTGAGTATCCTAATTGTACAATGTTTCTTGCAAATAAACGATTCATTGATTGACTGATTGATACACTTTATTACCAAGGAACAAGAAGCTTAAATAGCTATAATCCTGCACTGTCTACACGTCTTATCATCAAAGTACAACAAGCCTAAATCGCCATAATCCGCCAAAACAGACAAATTTATGTGGTACAACGTGATATGCAAGAAAAGCAAGCAAGCAATTCGCCACCACACCACAAAAGTCCTCCAAAGCACCCCGTTTTACTCCAATACCTGACTATCCTCAGGAGATGATTCAGGCGGGAGGTTGGACAGTGTCATATAATAGACCGCCATTACGATCACACGGTTCATGTACCTAAAAGTGTTAGATTGCTTATAATTCCTGCATTCTGATATTAGCTGATTGCTATTCATTCTAAAATGTTCTTCCATTTTATAGTATACTAGCCGATGCCCGCGACTTCGTCCGCGTGGTTTTAGTTTTTTTTTTAAATATCTCCCGGGAACTCCTTAATTTTCCGGGATAGCCTTTTAGCCTATGTCACTCTCCAGGTCCACAACTATACCCATGCCAAAAATCACGTCGATCCGTTTCTCCGTTGCGTCGTGATTGAAGGACAAACCAACAAACAAACACACTTTCGCATTTATAATATTAGTATGATTTATCCTTATTTTTAGTAAAGCTACAGTGTATAAATCGTTTAGTATTGATAATTTTGTACAGATATGGCGGTTCCCCAATCCTAGACCAGTTCCGTGAACTTGAACGCGGTTGCCACCTGCTAGTGGCCACCCCGGGTCGACTCGTGGACATGCTGGCTCGCGGCCGAGTGGCGTTGGACCATTGCCGCCATCTTGTGTTGGACGAGGCCGACAGAATGTTGGACATGGGTTTCGAACCCCAGATCCGCAAGATTGTGGAATGCCACACGATGCCGAAGACCGGCGAACGGCAGACACTCATGTTCTCAGCCACTTTCCCCAAGCAGATTCAAGTCCTCGCTCAGGACTTCCTGTATAATTACGTTTTCCTTGCCGTTGGACGCGTTGGATCTACTTCTGAGAATATCACCCAAAAGGTACCTAACAACCACCATAAATTATAGTTGGACTCCAAAATACAATATCTATATTTTTTTTTTTTGTAAAATACATAGGTCATGCTACTAGAAGTCTCCACTTTTTAAGAGAGTATTTTTATCCAATTATAAATGCAAAAGTGTATCTTTGTCTATCTGCTATGCTTTCATGTCCCTTCTGTTCAACCGATTTTAATGGGTTAGTACTGAGAAAGGTTGCATTCCAGGGATGGACATAGGCTACTTTTTATCCTGGAAAAAAGAGTTCCTGCAGAAATCAAAACACCTTCATCCCTGTAGACGACGCCACATTGAAATACACAAAATATCTAAGCGACAGGTCATGATATCGATAGCCTTACTAAAGATTTGCTAAGGCTTCGATCTTATAAATTCGATTTATTACATAAGCATAACCTTTCAATGTCATGAACGATCGATTTCGTATACTTTCGTTATGATGAAAAGTCGATATCATAAGCTATTGATGTAACGTGATCGATCTTATGAGTTTCAATGTTGTATATTTCGATCTGGCGTACGGGAAACAGCCGAAGTCGTGGGCACCGTCTAGTTTTTAATGTAAAAATGTATGTAAATGTATAAGAGTCAATCTAATTTCAGGTGGTATGGGTAGAAGAGCAAGACAAGAGATCCTTCCTCCTGGATTTGTTAAACGCGTCGAACCTGCTGCAACGTTCGAAAACTGAAGAAGACGATCAGCTTACGCTAGTCTTCGTAGAAACTAAAAAAGGCAAGTTTTTTTAATCACCTTTCAGGGCACCTCCTGAACATAGTCCAGGAAACGGGGCGGTTCGTTGTATATAAACCCCCGCATTAAATCCTTAGTCGTTGAAACTTGGCAGGCTTCTGTTTGGTAAGAACCAAAACTTATACAAAAATATCCAAAAAAAAACATGCGGAAGTTAGGTATTTATACCTAAAACTTAATATTTATTACTAATTATTTTATCGATTTCTTTTTAAAATAATAATAGGTAGTATATTATGTACACTCAAAACGATAATATCAAAAGAAATAATCAAGCAGAACATCGATATTTAAACCGATTTTATTATCAAACCTAAACTGCGTTTACGCCATAAGTGCATCTTTTTTTAATGTCATTTTTGAAGTGGTAACTTAAGGCGCATTGAGTACTTTTTGGTAGGGGGTAAAAACTCGCGAACACCGACATGCTCTCGTGGTTTCGAAGACAAAAGGTCTTAAACATAAATATACTACATTTGAAATTAAACTTTAATGCCTTAGTGTTAAGGTTTAAAAAGGTTAAGGTTTTAACTTAAAAAAAAAATTCATTGTCACTTCTATCAGCAGTCATATAGACTAGACTTATTACCTGTCATTTTTTTTTACCCGTTACTTACACATTTTAAAGCATCCCTTTTCGCGGTACAGGTGCAGATCAGCTGGAGGAGTTCCTGGACGCGGACGGGTACCCGGTGACGTCGATCCACGGCGACCGTTCACAGCGCGAGCGCGAAGAGGCGTTGCGGCGCTTCCGTACCGGACAGACGCCCATACTAGTCGCCACGGCTGTCGCCGCTAGAGGTCACTTCATTTTTTTAAATCTTGCATGCCCCACACTGACTTAGCGATGACGTCACGTCTAATGTCGTTTATCCCTAGTCATTTGACTAGTGTTTATTATTGGAACGAAGTTCCTTACGGGACGATGGACCCTGGCCGGCAAAAAACGTCCCTAACGAAAATGAGTATGTTTTTTTTAGAAGACATAAGGACTTAACTATAAATATACTACATTCGAAATTAAACTTTAATGCTTTAGTGTATAATAAGGTTTATGTAAAAAAAAACGTAAAAATAGATCTTGAAATTAATATTTATGTATTAAGGAACTTCGTTCCTACTGGCGTCCCACGACACCACACGTTTTTTTAATAGACTCCCTGGCCGGCAAAAAACGTCCTTAACGAAATGAGTATGTTTTTTTTTAGAAGACAAAAGGTCTTAACTATAAATATACTACATTCGAAATTAAACTTTAATGCTTTAGTGTATAATAAGGTTTATGTAAAAAAAAAACGTAAAAATAGATCTTGAAATTAATATTAATTATGTAATAAGGAACTTCGTTCCTACTGGCGTCCCACGACACCACACGTTTTTTTTAATAGACTTATAGGCAATTCTTTTTAAAAAGAGTTTTTAAAATGTTTTGCATATTTTACTACCTACACTGACTAATTTATGGAAAGATTAATTAAAAAAGAAATCTGTAACGTTGGCTATTTACCATCATATACTACACTGATTAACATGATTACACTGAAAAAACAAAGATACTGTAACATTAAAACAAACACTTGTTTTGTACTATTGCTTACATTAATTTCGGTTTTACAGGTTAGTTTCATTTGTCATACTTAATTTAAGAAAACTTCTTGTCAGTAACCTTCTAACAAAATTATTTTAGACAAAGGTTCCAACTGATTAATGAAGGAATGTATGTGGATTTGTACCTTATCAAAATATTTTTTCAATCATATATTTAATATTTAACTAACCAGTTGCTTAAATCAAAGCTTCTATATTCCAGAGTCTAAGCAAACCTAAATAAAAAATTGTTTATTTTGCACTGACTTGTGATGTACAACATAAAGTTTTTTTAATTACCAAGATGGGTTTAATTTTGAAGTTTTAAAAGTGCTAACGCGGTTTTATGCTTCTTAGAATATATCGATGGATATATCTAAACTTCTAAACTAATAATATGATAAACAGAAAAGATTTGATTGTTTTATTTGTAATGGATAAACGCAAAAACTACTCAACTGAGTTAAAAAATTCTTTCACCTAAAGAAAGCTACATTATCAGCGAGTAACATAGGTTATGTGCTATTTTCCAAAAAGTTAGAGATCTTTACGAAAATTGCAATAATGTGAGCTAGCCAACTAATATATCGCTATGGAAAGCTACATTATCAGCGAGTAACATAGGATATGTTTCATTTTCCAAAAAGTTAGAGATCTTTACGAAAATTGCAATACATTATTGCAGCCAACTAATATATCGGTTACCCTCGTCTAGGCTTGGATATTCCCCACGTGCGTCACGTGATAAACTTCGATTTGCCGTCGGACGTGGAAGAGTACGTTCACCGCATCGGTCGTACCGGCCGAATGGGCAACCTCGGTGTTGCTACCTCCTTCTTCAACGACTCCAACCGCGGCCTGGCGAGGGACCTCGTGGAGCTACTCGTTGAAGCCAAACAGGATGTGCCCAAGTGAGTAACACCACCATCGCCATTTTTACCGTTTTTTTTTTTAAATAAAATTCGGAAGCGGAATTTATGCGGAAGAACGTAGGAACCCACTGCATTATTATCCCAAGAAAACTCGTACCATTATGTGATTAATGGAAAGGGGTTACGAACCTCAGTAATGAGGAATACGACGTAAAGAGATAATAAAATTCAGAGTTTTTATTCGCAAGAATATAAAAGTATATATAATATAAATAATAATAAAGGCAACCACGAGACCGTGACCATGGTCGCAGCGACTACGTTATTATATCGCGGCGACCAACGTTTTACGTTATTATATCGCCGCGTTGTTGAATGTGCATAGTGGAGGCGTAATAGGCCTATTCCACTACACTTGTCACAGGGCCCTGTGGAAAGGGTGGGCGTGGCCGCTAGTTTTGGCGTAGCTTTAAATAAGGACCTAATTTGGGACCCTTTCTCCATAAATTTTTATAACTACACTGTTTTCAGGTTAAGGGTTCCTGTGAAAAGTGCAGTGTAATAGGCCTATTAGTCTTTTGTCATGTCATCTTACTAATATTATAAATGCGAAAGTTTGGATGGATGTATGGATGTATGGATGTTTGTTACTCAATCACGCCCCAACGGCTGAACGGATCTGGCTGAAATTTGGCACAGAGATAGATTTTAGTCTGGAATAGCACATATGCTACTTTTTATCCCGAAAAATTTAAGAGTTCCCGCGGGAACCAAAAAACCTCAAACCACGCAGACGAAGTCCCGGGCATTCGCTAGTATTATTTAAATTTAGAATACAAATAATGTTTTATTTTCTCAGTTGGCTAACTGGCGCCGCCGTAGACGGTCGCTCCGGCGGCGGCGGCAGGCGCACGGGCAGTCGCTCCGGCGGCGGCGGCGGCGGTCGCTTCGCTAACAGCGGCAGCGGCTTCGGCGCGCGCGACTTCCGTACGACGTCGCGGAACGCGCCACGATCTGCTGGCCCGTCCACCATCGGCGGAGGTAATGTTGCTGTGTTTAAACAAACATTACTTGACTGATCTACTGATCGGACACCGGTCATTGCCATTCCGCTGGGCCTGTGTGAAAATTTCTTTGTTTTTTTACGGCAGATATTGAGAAAACTTTTGTATTACAAAAGGGCGTGCAATTGAATTTTTTTTTTGAAGAAAAATTAGGCAGTTGTCTCGCTACTACCACTGATTTTTGCTGTGCCCCCACCGGGGTTCCAATATTGTATTATTCTATTGACATTATGAAAATTACTAATAAGAATTGTATTGGAATGCAAGATAAATGAATATGAATATGAACCGCGCAAATCTCTTCGAGAGAAATTTAAGGAAATAGGTATTCTAACAGGAGCCTCACAAAATACATTACAACAACATAATTTTCGTAAGACTACATATTATTAAAAATCATAGATCTGCATGATAGGCTAACGAGAAATCGCAGCAGGGTCGCGACTCCTTCGCTCCGCCTCAAGAAAGTTCAAAGGTCGTGGGAATGAGCTTACTCTTTCATAATAAAATTCTACAAATTAGGGGTGCTGAAGGTGGACACAATTTCACTCATTTTAAGTATTTCTGACGTATTGTAAAGGACTACTTAAACGACAAGGAAGCTTGGCAATAATTTGCTCTAACGGCTCTGATAGTTCCTTAATTTAGATGATTTGTGAGATGGTGATGATCAAAAAAAAGAAAAACCCGGCTCAGTTTGTTGTGGGCTCTTCTCAGACCAGGGCGCGTTTGGAACCCTCGTAGATTTAGTTTTAAGATACCGTAACCGATTATCACCATCATGTTTTTTTAAGTAAGTAATTTTTAACGTCAATAAGTGTACCTACAGTGTAGGTACCTATATTGAATAAATGATATTGACTATTGACTATTTTTTGTCCCAGGTTTCGGATACGGCGGCGGTTCGTACGGGGGCAACTACGGCAACTCGTACGGCGGTGGCGGCGGCGGCAACAGCGGAGGCACCGACTGGTGGGGCGACTCCTAAGCCGCCCCCGAACACCGCCCGCCGCGCCGCCCTACCGTGGACTGTCAACTTAACGAGTGCCGCCATTACGGTGCCTGTCCATTGAAGCGGACCTTAGTCAAGCAATCAGATTTGCAAGAGATGACTTGATTTTTTTACACGACGTCGTCTGATGCTCAGTATAAATATCCATTCCGCTTCAATTGACAGGCACCTAAATGCCACGAGTGCCGTCATTAGGGTGCCTGTCCATTGAAGCGGAACTTAGTCAAGCTATCAGATTTGCAAGAGATGACTTGATTTTTTTACACGACGTCTTCTGATGCTCAACCAATCCGCTTCAATGGACAGGCACCTTAATGCCACGTCTCAAGCGCGTGTTTTACACTACACATTACGCAAAACATGTCCGGTAATGGTGATAATTCGGTTTTACACAATTTCTGAACTAAAGTACGTTAAGATATTAATAATGCTATCATTTTTCGCAGGAAACATTGTGTTAGGAATTCGATTTTGTTTATTTTAGTTCAATGATTGCGTACAACCAAATTAGAAGCAATGCTAAACTGACTTACCAACTCTAGGTAGTGTAAAAAATGCGTATGAAATGTGGCTTAACGATGTAATTAAGGTGAAACGTCACGGTCCATGCAAATTTATTGATGGACTAGTTGTCACTTGAAGTCTCATAATCTGAACATTATGAACGTGACAAATCTATGATATAAAATCATTGATTTATACTGAACTATCTACATCTCTTGTATGCTCCTGCGTAGAAACTGATAAGGGGTACCTATCAAGGTAGCTCACTACCATCTTAGACTGCATCATCACTTACCATGTAAAAGGTATAGTGGTCATCCACTTGCAACTTATGAACTACTTCAATACATTTGCATGGATTTGCCACTGACGTTATTACCTCAACCTGAGTCACAATACACACTCAAAATTATCAATGTGATACCTCGAGCGTATTTCAAGGGCTCTGACCTTAACATCGTCCCATAAATTGTGCCACATGTGTGTCCATTCGCGCAAGCTTCAAACTCGTTCAAATGAGCCCGGTTCTACTTCGGTTTTGGTTCCGTTGTGAGTTGTCAAGTGGATAAAAGAACTGTCAAGTGCATGTCAGAACAAGCATAAGACAGGGTTCCGTATTCATATTATTTGCCATACACTTTGATGGTCACTATTTGTAAGTCGCGGGTAGTTCATTTGAAAAGACTAAGAAACCTCATAAGTTTAAAATACCTATTCAACAAGGGGGTAAACAAAAAAACTTAGCTCTTGCTTTTTATGTTGAGGGGTATGTTTTTTGAAGTGAAACTTCTTTAGAAACGAAAATCGACAATAAAAAGAGACCAACATATTCATAATAGGAGTGGGCTGGAACAGGTAAAATAAGAAACCTGTTCCGCCTGTTCCAGTTCCAGTTTAATAACAGTTTCGGAAACCTGTTCCAAAATAACAGCCTTATGTGATTATCCGAACGAATGCAACACCTGATTTCTAGAGAGGCATAACAGCTGCTATCTCTTTCCAATAAAGGTAAGCTGCGTAAGCCTGAATAGAGAAGAGCATGTTCCGTGACGTTATCTCTGTCTAACAAAGGTAACCTCCATAAGCTAGAATAGAGAAAAGCATGTTGCGTGGGCTGTTGTGGTTTGTGGAACTGGAACAGTAATCCTATTATTTAACCAACTGTTAAATAATAGGATTACTGTTAGAACTAACTGTTCCACAGCAACAGCTCCTTAACCTATTTCAAAATACTTTGTGGAACAGGTATTTCGGTTTGGAAAGAACACTTCCAGGTGTTACTTTTAAATACCTGTTATTTTTGCCGGTTCCGATATTTACGCCTCACTCCTAATTCATAATAGGATTTAGCATGCGAGAGAATGAGATAGAACACAAGTTATATTTATCTCATCTCGTAGGCTCTATTTTCTGAATTTTCACTTTTGCCGTGTGTGAATTGTAAACACTTTTTTTTTCACATTTTAATATGCCTCTGTGTAGCGGTAGCCGGGTTCTGTAACCTTATCTCTACTGTACAGCTTCAATAGTCTGAATCTGAATACACGTATGGACTGGACGAAATTATAAGGATTCTGTTTTACTACAGAGCCCTAAAAACTAACTAGAATAATATATTTGGCGTTGATATGGTATGGAGAAGATGGAGAGAGATAGAGATAGCATTGTTTATGAACGCGGAAGGAACCGTCAATCGACTTGTGTAAAGTCTGATTGTAAGTTGTAACAAGTCTGAAATAGGATCAAATCGGCGTGGAACCAGAATCGTGTGATGCGAGATTGAAGCGATGTGCAATTTTTTAGGATAGTTTTATTAATCGTACTCTATAGAGTCGGACTGAAATGCACCCGTAATTAATACGTGGAGAGAGCGGTGCGGCAAAACACGTGTATGCGACGCGACGCAAGAATCTCAGGCGGTTTGCGGTTGCGTCTTTACATTATACATAAAATTCATCAAACGGTACTTAGGGCCACCATTGAAAAAAAATCGCGAGGAGACGCTACTTGTTTTAAATATTATATCATTTTGTATGTTATGTATAAACTAAAATGTAAAACAACAATTAAAACTGATGTTTATTAATAGAATGGCTCATTTAAACTTGAAAAAATGCATATAAACAGTAACGATTACGTTAGTTGCCTGCGACACGTATGTTAGACGTACGTGTAAATCAAGTTAGTTTCACGCATGCGCGATATATTATATCGCGTAGAAACGTCACCCCACTGACTTTAAACAAATTAAAGCTGTTATTTGTGACATATTTAATTAAATATTATAATTTAAATAATAAATATATATATTTTAGACTGTTTGGTCTTAGTACACATTATTACTTAAGACCAAACAGTCTATATTTTTTGTGTAGTTCTTTTCGCCTTTAGCATGCCGACGTTTTCGCATGCGGTATGGCTACGTCCTCGGTTCAATGTTTATAGTTCGTTTAAACGTTGCGTTAATAGTTTCGTTACCGCGTGCGAATGCGTTGGTTTACTAAAAGCTTATTTATGTTTATAATATTTTAGATTTTATATACCAGTTGGATAAAGTTGCACATAAAATAACCCAGTGAGATTTACTAACAAAATTTTGTAAATTTGTGAAAGTGGCGCCAGCAAGTGACTCAGAAATGGTGGCTCTAAAATGCCCCGTACATAAGAGCGCGAATACGACCGTGACTAACGGACTTTAAAGTGAATTATCACAGCTATTTTTTGACTAATTAACAAACGAATGAAATTATTGTTTATTTTTAACAACATTATGACACCATAATGCCTGTATCGATTTTAAAATTTGATTTCCCCAATATGGCTTCGAAACTATTACATTTTTATTTTGTTTTGTATTGGTTTTTCATTGAATGAATTGATTAGCAAATTATAATTCATTTTCGTAAGAAATTGATTATGTGCTGTAATTTTAAACACTATATTATCGTCTAAGAAAAGCAAAAGCCAAACTATACCATTTCCTAAAAACGTTATATAAACGTGTTTGGAACAGATCTGTGATTAATTCACTTTAAAATTGGCATAAAATTATCATGTTCCGTATGCCCCACGTCAGTTTTGGTCGTGATTCGCACGCGTTTTATCATTTCTCAGTAACTATGATGTGAGTAGTTGATTATTAATATAGAAATATTTTTGATGTTCGATCTGTATCGTGATTCGTTCGGAAGTATTTCGATTTTTTCTATTTTATGACTGTGTCTTCATTGCTGATTCACTCCCGATATAAAATTTTGAAGCATTTACGCACCCTAAAGTCGATGTAGCTATTTAATACATGTGCGGTCGTGAATACCGATACAGTATCATAGTAATGTACTAAATTTTGTCTGTAGAAACCCCATATTGTAACATCTGTCACCATCCGTGGTCTATAATAATTTGAATGTGAATTTACCAATAAAAAATTAAGAAACAGAACACCTGTTTTATTTTGTACTATTTAAGAACCTTCAGTGTTGAGTTTCAAGAAAAAAAATATTATTGAGTTTGTTATGACGTCTCATCATACAGCGCAGCGCAGGCCAGTGTCTAAACTCTAAAGTTTGATAAAATAGCTACAATGACACGATTGTGGTAATTACCTACTTCTCATTGGCTGGAACCAATACTACTGAACTACTAGTAAATTTGACTTCAACATAGTGTGTAGAAATCATAAAAATTCTTTCCAAAAAATCGACTTCCAACGCCACTGTAAAGTACAAAATAATTTTGATTTCTACCCAACTATGTTGAAGTCGGGCGGGTATAACAAGGTTAAGCAAAGTTAACGCATCAGGCTCGCCCGACTTCAACATAGTGGGTAGAAATCAAAATTGTTTTTAAGCTATTGCATATAGCTTCTATCGCGGGCCTTGAGCGTGGAGACCGAATCCAGAAATTCCGTAACGAAAATAACCTAACACTATCATTAGAATACGAAGGTAAATTTCGCCGTCATCTACAAGATTATAGTGGCTGTGGGAAATAGGGCGGGCACGATACCAGAAGACCCCGGTTCGAGCAGATGTCTCCATTCCGATTATTATTATTATTTTTATTAAATTTTAATTTAATTTAAATTGATTTACCAAAAAAAATACCCACCCAGATAAATTATGTCCCAACACTTCTTGCGACACTAGCGCTTAGCGAATGCACCGAAACTAACCGTCAACTTTTGCACTGTCCTATCTGTCCCCAGGGACTAGTATATGAGTGATCTGTGGCGGTGATACTTTTTAGTTTTGCCATCTATCGATGAATAGCAGAACTTTTAATGACTTGTACTTTGAACTTTGAACTTTTAGTAACTTGACTTAATATCAAAGAAAAATACTGCATAAATAAAATAAATAAATAATTATAATTACATAAGTTGATAAAAAATGCTTGCTATGCAATAGCTTTACCGCGGCAGTCTCAGAGTGCCACACGTCTTTTTTTTTACTTTACAGTGGCGTTGGAAGTCAGTTTTTTGGAAAGAATTTTTATTTTTAACAGGGTTGAAGCTTTGGAGTCAGATTTTTAGGGACCACCTCGAAAGCTTCCTCTAACGACACGATTTTCAAATCGGTTCAGAAACCACGGATATGCACCGATATACATTAAAAAAAATACGCGCCGAATTGAGAACCGGAAGTCGGTTAATGATTCTCATTTATTACACGTAAAACACTCGAAAAAAAAACCGCTCCAATGCGCGGGAGATTTAACCCACCAATAGGAGCGTTTTATCTAACATCTAGCGATCTAAGCTATGACAATCAAGTGCTCCTATTGGTGGGTTTGATTCGCATCCGTAGCTTAGCAAACCGTAGCACATCTTTGGTGGAAACGCAACCTTATACTTTGTATCATTCAATAATTAAATTTTTAGAATATTGCTGCCAGCGTGATCAACCCTAGATAATTAGATACCTAACTGCTAAAAACTATTGAGGGATAGGCTACTGTCGCAACTAAGCCACTCGTCCTAGTGGCGACAAAGCATTTCAGTCGATTGCGATTGTTAAGCAATGTTGACCTAAGTCGGTAGGTAACTGGATGGGTGACCGAATTTGGTTGTCCGAATTTGGCCTTTTGGTTTCCTTCGTGCCTTGGAGAGTATTATCACAAACATCTGCAGGGCGACCGCGTATCTTTTGCATCAATCATTGATACATCGCAATCACCTCCGATTGTTTAATACTCTTCCACCATTGGATGAAATCCATTGACGCAACAAGAATACCATAAATTCAGCCAATCGGAGGTGATTGCGATGTATCAATGATTGATGCAAAAGATACGCGGTCGCCCTGCTGATAATAATCGTTAGAATCCTAACTATGAGTTAGCCGAGTCGTATGCGGAAGGACCTGGGATGGGAACCCACCGCATTACCTATTATCCTAAGAAACCCCTGCCAAAAATGGACAAGTTATGTGATCAATGGAAAGGGGTCACGACCCTCAGCAATGAGAAATACGATGTAGAGAGAGAGAAAACTACGAAACCTGTGAAATAGAAACTGACCGTCATCTGCTGTAAGCAATGCTGTAGGTAGGTAGATATGAAATCCAAAATTTTGCGAAATGTGAACTGAAAAATATTGAGTTTTGATTCAGAATACCTATACCAAGATTCTGCTGGGATAATCCGACAAATGAGTTTCTAACTACCTATCTCATACCTAGGAGTGCATAATATGTACCTAATGCGTACCTATTAGGTACATAACTAAAATACTTACCCCATCTACTTACCCACAATAATCTATCGAAACATGTCTTCAAAGTTTCATATTATTAATTTATCTCATCGATTACATCCGTAATGGCCAATGGCTTATTGAATACGTCTTTTTGTGGCGCCTTTTTATTTGGAGATTGCGACCGAGCGGTCGGGACCCCGCCGTGAAGGCATCCACGGAATGCCTAAAAGGTGACTCGTGGATAAATTACGGACATTTCTTCTATTTTAACGATTCCCTTTATTATTTAATTTATTTTTATTGTATGTTACACATTTGCTTTGTAACAATGTTTGTTTTTGGGCCTCATTAGCATAAGGCTCACGCTGCGGTCAGAGAAATGGGCGAAGCAGCCATCTTGATTTTTTGAGTCTAATCTCATAACGGCTGTAAGAATTTCATGTGTCCAATAAAAGAGATAGCGGGATGTCTCAATTGTATAGTAATTTGTAGGTTTTTTATCGCGTCTAGCTTGTGACATAATAAAACAATTAATTTATTATGGCCATGCGAGATGATTTCGATTAGTTTATAGGCGGCGCACGCTGTTGGACGTTAATAGTTTTATACAAGAGGTAATTTTATTAATTGCCCGTTGATAGAGTGTACATGGATGGATCGTTAAACTGGCTCTCATGCGGGACACATCGATACCTAATACCTATCCAATTACCCACTTAACTATCTATATAAGTACTTAGTGCTTCAAAATCATTCTACTTATAGTGAGAAACGTAATAGGTAAAACCTTTTTTGTGACATAAAGGAGTAGGTTCTTCTCTATTTTTTGGCTTATGACCTAAGTGGGCGAACATTAGGTAGGTAGAAATAGATAGGGTATCCCTTGCGCGATGAGCACTTCCCTAGTTTTGGCTTTTCGGGTTTTTACGAAAGCATAATATTTATAACGTTCTTTCTTCTAGGCAGGCAACTTTGCATAAAACTCATCCTCAGCGTCAGGTAGTTCGATGGGACGGTCCGCCCTGAGCAAGGGGCCTCCAAACCTTAACTCTACCCTAATCCAAACTAGTTAGGTAATAATCCAGTCTAGGTATCAATCCAAACCCTAAGAATTTAATCCTCACGGATTTCTTAGATTTGGTCAGATTTGAGTCTTGACTAATGATAATCAGGCCGAAAAATTTTCTAGGTACTTTTCTTATTCTTTAAAAGGTAGGTATTTTTCTTATTCTTTAAAATAAATCAGGCGCTTCATTGATCATTAATTGTTAATGCCGCCATGAGTCTCTGACGGTCCTATTCCATCAAGTCCATCATTCAATTCTGAATTCTCAAGATTTTTTCTGCTGCCGTTCCGCCTAATAAGAGTAGGTACTTAATTTCCATAAGGAGTTACTTAAGGATCAACAGCTCATGATAAGGAAGACCAGTCCTTATCAAGAGCAGTTTATCTTCAGTTTCCTCCCAGGGGCTGCTTAGGTATATTATGCTGGTAGGTACCTATGGTCGCATATTAAAAAGGTGAATGAAATAATAAGCAGTCCCTAGTTAATTACAGGCACCAAATAAGATCTAAGGAGAAGATATCAACACGTAAAAATTACCTCCTTAATCCATTTTGATGTCGCCGTAGATTGATAAGGCACGCCGCATGATTTAATAATTAAAATTTAATCTTAAACTTCAATTAAGTATAACTAAAACGTCTCTACATAATAATATTATGGTGGTTGTAAGATGACCTGAGCTATTTCTCGAGAGGCTTAATCGCTGCGATTAGAGATGAGATAAAATCAAAAGTTGATTTATGGGCAGCCGCGCGCCGACTGGCCTTGCTTTGCGTATGCGCCCTCTATTTGTTATACTAAGCTTTGACAAACAAAAATATTGTGTTAGTATGGAAAAATAATTATTATATAATTTACGTAATTATTAAATAGGTCCTAGGTACGTGGGCTGTTATATGTATGTCACCGTAAGTTTGCAAAAACCGTTAGATTGTAAGCTTACTAGCGAAATTGTAAACTATCGACAGATTAAAATTAAACGCATTATTTTTCGGTAGATTGTAATCTGTTAGGTATATTAACCCGATAAAACCTATACCGGCCGCAAACCCTAACATAACCTACAAGAAAGAGACAAGAAAACGTAAATACAGTGAATATTTAAAAAATTGACACTCAGAACATTGAACGGTTCACAATCTGTCGACAGTTTACAATTTCGCTAGTTAGATTACAATCTAACGGTTTTTGCAATCTTACGGTGACTTATATAGGTAGGTTTCTGATTTAGGTAGGTATGTAGTTAATTAAAATTATTTAAGTATAGGTACATTCTTACCTGCTTATTAAAAAGTCAAGGAGATTTTGCTCTTTGTTAGAAACGCCTTCAAAGTAGACAAATTTGTAAAATCCAAATAAAATGTACAGTATGTTCTACCTGGTAGGAACTACCTAGGATCCATGTAGGATCGTTGATGTCTTTTTCATAGTAAACTTAGTTTGATATTAAAGACTTCAAGCATTTAATTTTTTGTTGTTTTATTCTGTCTGTATCATTTCAATTTTTGACGAAATTTGTTTAGAGATAGGTTGGACTTGCACCCCAAGTGTAGGACAAAATATGTTACTTTTTGTTTTAGTATATATTTAAACACTGATTTATTAATTTAAATTATACTTTATTTTTAAACAACCATTTTACGTTACGTTGTTAAAACACAGATTGCCTAACGTATACTTATATTAATTAACTTACTCTATGTCACAGACTCCTTACATTCTTACAACACTTTATAACCGGGTTATTAAAAAGTTCTCGCGGGAATCCAAAAACCTTTACCCTGATGCGACAGTGATGTTTGTGTGTTGGGGCGTGACAAACCAACACACAAACACACTTTCGCATCTATATAATTTGAATAGTGATGCAGGCTGCAGCTCTAGGGTATAGGCAGCTCTTCAATATATTCTATAGAACTGTGTTGCTCAGGCCTAAAAACTTTACAATGGACTTCACAATTTGTTGCTCTATTGTTTTAATTTATTGTAAACAAGTTCATAAATCAACTTGAATATTGTGTTTGACACCTGTTTAATTTATAACCTAACGTTGAACCAATTCTATTTCAGTAGATAATAAATTATAGTGTAATAAATAAACAAATTATTGGACATAATTATTGCGTAGGTAATTATTATGAAAATAACAATCTAAGAACAGAATTATTTAAATAAGTAGGTTGCTATAGGTCAGTCGGTTTTGACTATGAGTAGCTACACATATTTAGTCATTTAGCTCCTAAATTGGCTGAAAAATCTAGCGGGAAATTCCTTTCAGCGTTTGTGCATACAGGTAGGTACGTTTACTTATAGCGCGTTTCCAATATTATAGATATTAAATACTTAGGTATCTAACTATCGAAGCACTGACGGATATTGCTTGCCGTTTCATCTGATTTTTTTTCATCCAATAGCTTCATCCATCCATCTATTCAGGACAGAGAGCTTCTCCTATTTCGGTTACCTACCTTAAATGATATATAAATGATTTATTTATTTCACATAGGACAACTTGTGTCACTTATGATACGTCAAGACTCTACCACCGGTTCGGAAAATTGATAGATACGGAGAAGAGCCGGCAAGAAACTCAGCAGTTGCTCTTTTCTCAAAAAAAGAAAAAGGTTGCAATATTTAAGCAATACAATACATACGTAACGTTACAAGTATTACACTGACTTGTGGGTCACTGGATTCGAGGCCGGTTTTTTCCATGCAGCTTTGTCGTTAATAAAATCGTCGATAGTATAATAAGCTCGACCTAACAAACAAACTCGACTCAGTAGGACTTACCGAATTGGATAACTGCGAGATTTCTATCGAAATCGTGATTTCCTTTCAAAAGGGAAAGCTTTTGCTTTTGGATGTAACATCAGAAGGAAAGTCAGGAATCAGGATATTTTTCTCGGTATATACAATATTTGCACTAGAGTGCAAATATTGAAATATACACCAGTGATTCGGTGCTAACTGGAGCCGAAACATTTTGCTTCCAAGTTTAGTATTTTTCAATAGTGTGAATCGAAAGTAGAAAAACTATCTCCCTCACATTAGATAGACACGTAAGAACGAGCAATGTATTGAGCAAACTATAAAGTTTAAATTGACCATGAATAGAGTTCCAATAACCAAGACATCTCGTACGAAAGATACATTATTTTAACAATAAAATTTACAAACAAATCATTTGAGTCAGCTTCTAATAAGCATTACGGTGGTCACTTTGTCATGCTCGACTTTGTTATTCGTGTAATGGCCAGTGATTTATTAGTTTGTTCTTAAACCAACGCGTCCCGTCACGGTGGGCTCAAGATTTTCACTCCGCATTATTTCACATAAAGAATGTTTCCTAAACAAGACGTTGGGAGCTGCAATTGTTCATTTCGCATTGTGCACATACTCTATGTAGGGCAACCATGGGCTTTTTTTAAAATCCACTACAGGTTAGCCCTTGATTGCGATCTCAACTGATGGTAAGTGATGATGCAGTCTAATATGGTAGCGGGCTAATCTGTTAGGGGCATGGTAGTTATATTAAACTCAACCCCTATTCGGTTTCTATACGGCATCGTACCGGAACGCTTAATCGCTTGGCGGCACGTCTTTGCCGGTAGGATGGTAACTAGCTACGACCGAACCCTCCCACCAGTGCTCTCTGGTGAACTATCCTGTTTGCAGTACGAATCCACAGTTCCTCCCGAACCTATATTGTTCCAGGTTAGGTTAAATTGGTGAGTTATTTTTGGTAACCAGCGACGACGTACAATAAACATAGCGGGATGAGCATGAGGAATGGCTCCTTTTATCGTGTTTGTATTTAAGTTTAAAAAAACGGAACAATTTAACCTTTTTTAGGCTATCTTATACTTATTATTTGACGGGCTTATAGAATAGTGAATACTTGGAGTATTTAATAGAATGACATCTCCTAAACATTAAGTATTTTTAATATAATTAGTGAATACGTTTCACGCAACTGGTTTCGTATGTCAAGTCTTGATTTGCCCTTCAACTTACTAACTCATGGTTACCCTAGCCAAGGTAGGCCTTGAGGCTAGGTTTTGTTCAGCATTTATAAAAGATCGATATATTTTTGTCTGATTTAAAGTGACAGATTTGTTGGATTTCCAGCAATAGAATGAATGTTTGACAATTCTTTGTTTATTTTATAACACCGTATCCGTCTCTATTGTTTTGTTTATGTTGAGAACTTAATTTCTCTTGCGTCTGTGATTTACAGCTCTGTTGTTTGTTTTATAAGTATAGGTATAGAAAAGGCCATTGGAGCAGTGGTTAGAAGCACGTGCCTACTGCCTGGTACGCAGAGGTTCATGAGTTGGTTTTCTTATTTCTAATATGGTACTACTTAGATGAAAAAAATTAATGCCTAGGAAAAAAGACAATACCTATTTTCCTAGGAAATAATTTTTTCGTGCTTCTAGCCACTGTTCCAATGGCCTTTTCTATACCTACGTTTTTACCTTAGGCATAAACTGGCTAGATGATGCCCGGTATCTGCGCCTTCAGCGTGTTTTTTTTTAAATCCCGTGGGAACTCATTGATTTTCCAATATAAAATGTATCTTCCTTGTTATGCAACATATGCCTGTGCCAAATTTTTGCACTCTTCAAAATCGGTTTATTAGATGCGTCGTAAAAAAGCAGACATATATATAATATTATTAGTATGGAAGTATGGATCAGATTTTATAACAACCTAGTACTCACACCAAATACGCTTTATCGACCTAGATAATTTAAGTCCAAATACTTAAAGCAACTCTTTAAGCATTCAAATTAACGTATTTTGACCTGTCTGATATCGACTTTTCATCGATACCATAATTGAATCTAAGTACCACCTGAAACCTGTCAACCGGGCCATGGCTCGTTCACCCGTCGATCGTTTAGCTGCCGTTGAAAGTCCACGTCCATTAGGTATAAGTAAGTACTTACCTACTATGGTATTAAGTCATGCTGAGCTTCATTCATACGTGCAGCAGCTGCGCGCAGTAGCTCCCAAGTGCAAAATTGGAGGATCATTGATCTCCGCGGTGGTCTCCTGAGGCCTCCTGCCAGGCACGCGCCGTGCACTACCTAGGTAGGTACTTGAAGATCGCCCGCGCTCATTTTTTGACGAATGTTTTTTTTTGCGAATCTGTAAGTAGGTATTAAAATTGGAATCGCAATCTAGGAACTTTGTCTCGTGTCCTACATGTAGGTTCGGGTAGGTTGGTTTTTAAATTAATAAAGTTCATACATAAAATTTCAAAAGTTCCTAGACGTAGCCACTTATGTCTACGAACGAAAATTCGGGAAGTTATGACTATGGAACCAAACGATCCCTAGGTATAGACTTAAGGATCATACACACACACATAAGTAGGTACATACGTAAGTTTTAGGTACTACAGAAATAATAATAGGTAAGTAAATTTTACTAGATGACTAGACTAAAGGAAGAAAGTGTGAGCTATAACAATGTTCCTTGTGGAAAATCTCCGCCAAACGATCTCTCTCTCTCTCTCTCTCTCTCTGCGTCGTATTCCTCATTACTGAGGGTCGTGAGTCGTGACCCCTTCCACCAAACGATAGCCGGTATTAAATTTTTGGTTGGCAGTAAGCACCTCTTTATATGATTAGATAAAGTAGGTACCTTATAAAGTAGATATAGGATAAATAATATCTACTTTACCACATAAAGGTAGAAGACCATCTTAATAATCCATCAAGCCGCACTAAAACGATCTAAGAAGCGGAAATTATAAAAAAAAAAGACGTGTGGCACTCGGAGACTGCCGCGGTAAAGCTATTGCATAGCATTTTTTATCAAATTGCTATGACTACTTGTGTTGTTGACTTCAAGTTGTTGAAAATATAAAGGCGAAATATTTTTTTGAGGTTTTTTGATTCCCCTTGGACACCCGGACTATTGAAAACATAATTCTTTAAAATTATTTCGCCTTTATATTTTCAACAACTTGAAGTCAACAACACAAGTAGTCATAGCAACCAAAGTGTTAGGTTTTTTTCGTTACGGAATTTCTGGATTCGGTCTCCACGCTCAAGGCCCACGATAGAAGCTATGCAATAGCTTATAAGCTCTGTAAAAGCTCCTGCAGGCGTCATAGCAGCGATTAAGTAAGTACACGAACCTTAAACGAATACAGGGAGATATCTTAGCTTTAAGCCTTGTATCTGTCACCGTAACATTGTAAAAACCGTTAGATTATAATCTAACTCGCGAAATTGTAAACTGTCGAATGAATAACGGATTATTTTTCGGTAGATTGTAATCTGTTAGGTTTATTAACCCGATAGAACCTAACCTAACCTACAAGAAAGAGACAAGAAATCGTAAATACAATGAATATTTCAAAAATTTACACTTATAACATTGAACGGTTCACAATCTTTCGACTGTTTACAATCTATCGAAAAAAAGCGTTAGATTACAATCTTACGGTTTTTACAATCTTACGGTGACATATGTATTCGACTATACCTGCACTTATACTTAAAATAAGTACCAAGGCTATTAATTAATTTATAAAAAGTAATTATCGACCCATTTTTAATATCTTACGCCTAATATTCTTCTCGAGTGTTATACGATCACGATAAACAAGGTTTTTCAACATTTATAACAGAACACATTACCATAACATGCCACCTGCCCTCTGCTTTGCATATTTTCGTCGATATTTTTATAAACACACGACTTTATAATCGTCCTATAAAACATATTACTTGTCAAACCTAAATCAGTTGCGTATAAAAAAAAAAAAAATACACATACATAATTGCGAACCCGTTTGAGGCGGGCGATACTTGAAAGTAGGAGGGTTTACGTGGCCACGCCTATCGCACCGCCTACCTCAGCAAAGTACCTATATGAAATACATATACTAAAACATACATTACTTATGTACCACTTATTAAACTTGTATATGAACGGTGACAGTTTTTTTAAAGATCGATCCTTTTCGTAGTGGTGATTATTATCTACCTCATATAACATATTCTTTAAATATCAGTCCTTTAAAAGTATGCAAGATCCAGGCCCGAGATGATGGTTACTTATTTTCATAACATAAATATACCTTTCCAATAACCAGGTCTTGTGTAGAACAAAGGCGTGTGTTCTAAGTAAGTCTACCAATCTGCACTAGATCCGTGTGGTGGACTATGGCCAACCCCTCACCATTCTTAGAGGATACTCGTGCTCTAGTGGGCCGGCGGCGATGGGTTGAACTGTGTAGAACAAGTGAGCGAAACATCTAGTATCAAAATAGGTTTCCTAGACCGCGATTTTTCCTTGTCTCGATTGTCTTGCTCTACCCTACCCTTACTTTACCCATATCTGCCTTTATCACTTCCTATCTACCCAGCTTTTTTAAAAATCTTTATTGCACACAAATTAAAATAGTAACAAAAGACAATACTAAAACTACGATTAGAACTAAACAGTGTGCAAAGGCGGCTATCACTTAATTATGGCGTCTTCTTCCAAACAACCCTTTATACCAGCTTTAATACCTGGGTAGTACCCATTTGCTCTACTTTATAAGACAGTATAGTATAGCTACTGAATTTTAATTTAAATTTCTCTTAAACTTTAGCCCATTTGGACCCAATACAAACTATTATTAACAAAATTTTGAAAGAAACAACTGGATTAAGAAAATAACTTTCCAATCGTAATTAAAAAACACCGTCTTCAAATGAGGCCAATGATACTTTTTTTTTAAAATATAGGTATATAGGCTATACTAGCGCTTCGCTGCAATCAGACTTGCTTGCAAGTGGTGATGCAGCCTAAGGTGGAGCGCGCTTGCCTAGAAGATGCTAATTCACTCTTGATTTGAAGGTACCTAATCACCTATATTAAAAGAGGAGGGGAAAACGGAAGCCGGAAGGGCATTCCATATCCTAGCGGTTGAAATAATAACTACCAATGAGCTTAAAGCATGGTAAAACCTATAGGTTTCTAGGTGCATAATCCTATTGCGTTTTCTTTTGTTTCCTCTCGCAATACAGGTGGAAGTCTCCCTGAGCTCCCACGCCCACAATTTAATGCTGAATAATGTGTAAGTGGTAATAGAATACCGACAGCTCGCCTAATGGATCGCCCTCGCGGATTATAAATTGCCGGAACGCGATATTTATGGTTGCAATTACCTATTGCTCTCGCCTGTTTAGATGGCTTCCTATTTACTTATTACATAGGCACTCTTATGTATTTTCTTTCAGAGAGGGTCTTTTAATGTTTTGCAAAATCTAGAGACTAACGATTTTATCCTCGCTTAAAGAGGCTCCATACTAATATTATAAATGCGAAAGTGTGTCTGTCTGTCTGTTTGCTACGCTCTCATGGCCCATCTTTTCAACCGATTTTGAGGAAATTTGGTATGGGGATAGTATGTATCCCGGGGAAGAACATAGGCTACTTATTATCCCGGAAAATTGAAGAGTTCCCGCGGGAATCAAAAAATCTTAATCCACGCGAACGGAGTCGCGGGCATCGCCTAGTTTGAAATAAATGTATAGGTATGTAATATTTAAATAAGATTAGAAAGGCTTAGAAATGCTTGAGAAATTGGTATTTAGGAAAAAATTTAGGTAGGTCTAGGTTTTTTAGGTATCAATTAGGCCTACGAGAGAACAAAAATCAAAATGATTTTTATTTTGGCAAACTATAAATGATGATGATTATGATTTAACAGCCCTATGTGGACATAGTCACGTCCTCTTGCTAGTTATAAAAACTAAGTATAAAGACAATATTCTTTGCTAACGATTAGATAAGTACCTACCTACCTACTAGTGGGTGTAGTCGCATTAAACATGTCGTTCCACATCATCATCACTACAGCCTATTAGTTAACGTCCCGCTGCTGGGCACAGGCCTCCACCCTCATAGGAGAGCGGGAATTAGAGCTTAGACCCACCACGCTGCTCCAATGCGGGTTGGCGGGCTTTAACGACTATTATCATGTTAGTGATAATAACCGGGACCGACGGCTTAACGTGCTCTCCGACGCACGGGGGTGAAACACCGCCAACTTCCAACTCCGGGCTGGCACTGAGAATTTCTTAATTGAAAAACCCAATAACTAACTTTTATGCCCGACCGGGAATCGAACCCAGGACCTCGTGAGCCGCAGTCGACTATGCTAACCACTAGACCAACGAGGCAGGCGAGAACCATAATATACTTACCTATTTTGGACTTCTTTAAAAACATGTCGTTAGTAGTTATAAAAACATTACAAGGCGTATGTGTTTTCAAAGTGCCCCGGGACGATATTCAAGACAATAACCGTAGATTAATAGTTCACTTTGTCTTCTCTTATGTCAGCTATAACGGAAACTTGAACATTACTTCGATCATAAATTACGAGTCGTTTATGAGACTCGGCGAAAGCTATATTCATTGGAATATTCCTTTCTACGATCTACGATATTCTATGATCGGAGGTAGGTATAAATAAGTGAACCAACCACATTGAATAGGACTACAATATTCTACGATCATAGGTAATTAAGTACGTGACCAACAGGAAGGTAGGTAGGGATACCTAAGGCATAAAATTGCTTATAGCTCACATGGTACTAGGTACGTAGGTATGTACTAGGTACCTATAGGTATGTAGGTATTCCTGTTATTTAACAAAATTAAAAAGATTAAGTTTTTAATTATTGAAATATGTACTCATATACCTATACGTACTTTTTCTGTACCGATACTTCTGTATCGATTTTCGTGGTTATTTATAATACGTAAATATTTAAAAATTAAAGGCCCCTTGAACTTTGAACGATATTCAAACAGATTTTTCTTTGTAATGCTTTTTGGCAAGAGTAGACAGGTAGGTATATTGCGTTTGCCAAAAAGTGACAGCATTATAAAAATTTACTTGATCAAATTAAGGGTCCTTGTGCAAGTTGCCCTAAGTTCACCCAATATAATTAATAATAATATAAAAGGTACCTAGGTAGGTATAATATAAAAGTAAAAATTATTATACTAAATATTTTTTGTTTGAGGATTGGTAAGTATTTACATACTTGAAAAGCTTTATTTTTAGGAAAATCTTTGTGGATGGATGTGGGAAATGGAAACTCACTACATTATTATCCCAAGAAAAGTTCAACCATTATTAGTAACACTTTATTTGTACCGTCATAAAAAAGCAAAAACCATTTAATAAGCTCTATGGGAGAGAAAACGTAAACTTTACTCGCTTTGCAGCTATATAGGAACATAGATGTGACGACCTCCGTGGCGCAGTGTGTAGCGCTGTTGTGCGCTACACACTGCACCACTGCAACACTGTTGTGTTGTGTTGTGTGTAACGTGCGGAGGTCCCGGGTTCGATCCCCGGCAGGGTCAATTTAGGAATTTATAATTTCTGAATTTTCCCTGGTCTGGCCCAGTGGGAGGCTTCGGCCGTGGCTAGTTACCACCCTACCGGCTAAGACGTGTCGCCAAGCGATTTAGCGTTCCGGTATGATGCCGTGTAGAAACCGAATAGGGGTATGGGTTTAATATAACTGCCATGCTCCTAACAGGTTAGCCCGCTACCATCTTAGACTGCATCATCACTTAGTACTTACCTACAGGTGAGATCGCAGTCAAGGGCTAACTTATAGTGGATAAAAAAAAAAAGATGTAAAAAGCAGAAGAGTATCGTAATAACATTAACAAAAATAAGAATGTTATGTTAATGTATAGTAAAAATAGTACATTACTGCAGCGGCCAGCATAACAGGCATTGAAGGACGAACGTTCGCCTCGGCCCACATACGTAAGTCCATCAATGCCTAGTTGTGGCCAAGGCTTGTATAGTACTTTTCTCAAATAATGCGCGGAAATTAAAACTAAGTAGTACCTAGACAGAACTTCGACTACGATTTTCTTTCATTCTTCCATTGAACAAAATTTTCATAGGTTTTCTAATATTTTTCTTTCGATTTTGGCGGTAACAAGTATTCTATTACGCCTCTTGCCGCCTCATGAATTTCAGGTGGCGTTAAAGTAAGTTTATCACATTCATTGTCTTCACTTGAACTCATTTTGTCAAATACATTTCAAAATTAATGACGAACAACGAACAACAATAATTTTTCCCGCGTTCAATACGCTTACTCTGAGTTTTAACATTGCAAATACGATTGATCGACGTGAGAGCTCACCACGCAAAGCGCCAAAGTAAAATGGACCCAAAAGCTCTTGCTTTAAAGTCACAAATTCAGTGTTTGGAGAGCTGACTGTGAATAAATACACGAAATGATGAAATGAGCTCTAAACCAATGCTGTTAAGGTTCATTTTACTTTAACGCTTGGCGTGGTGAGCTCTCACGTCGATCAATCGTATTTGCAATGTTAAAACTCAGAGTAAGCGTACAAGTGTTCATTTGTTTTTTTTTTCAATAAACATCTTTCTATTTGCAAGCTAGTTCGAAATTTAAATAAAACCTTTGATTAGTTACCTCCTTGGTTGCCATGTTTCGGAGTAAAAGATCGTTCCATTTTTAAATTACACATCATCATCATCATCATCATCATCACTACAGCCTATTAACGTCCCACTGCTGGGCACAGGCCTCCACTCTCATAGGAGAGCGGGAATTAGAGCTTAGACCCACCACGCTGCTCCAATGCGGGTTAAAAATGTCCAATGGGGGTTTAAATTACACGACAGATATGAATTTACTATGTAATTTATTTGGTCGCTAAAACACGACTGATATGGATTTTCATACAACTGTACCCGGCCGCTGCTCCCATAATATATTTGGCTAGTACAGCAAGTTCGATTTATCTCGAAGAGGGTTGTCAAAATGATGCTCAAATTTCCAAGCATGTTTGAGAAAAATACTTTTAAGTAAGTTATTATAACTGTTTCAAAAATGAAAAATACTTATAATATTTAAAGTATACTTGGGAATATTTTAATAAGCCACAATCACAATAAAATACGCGACAAAACCATTAACATCGAAACGAACACAATATATTTGGTATTCACAAAACAAAAAATATGTTTTGATAATTATTGTATTTATGCAATGAACGGGGACCGTTCGGGCGCCCCGCTGGCCCTGCGCCTGCGCATCCGTCGGCTCCACTCTTAAACTAAACTCAACTGTAAAACATACAAAAGCTCTATTTACATAAGCTTCGTAAGAACCTACCTATTCATGCGGAAACTAACATGTTTTCCTAATAACTTCACTTCATATTATCCTAGTAGGTATCAACAAATGCTCTACCTATAGGCTTTTTATATAAGTCGGTACACCATTTAATTGGAGAAGGTTTTTCTTAGCTTTGTGTATCTATAATGATGAGTCTAACATGGAAATATGCGCCCGAGCTTACTTAGGCCCCTGCAATCAGTATTATAGGTACAACAACAAGTTTCGATAAAGTACCGGAAATATATTCATTTAGAAAATGTTCTGCTAGTAAACCAATGCGCAAGCCTGAAAGGCTTGTAGAAATTATAAATTCCCTAACTGACCAAACCAGGAATTAAATCCGGGTTCCTATTGCAAAGCAGAGGTCGTCTAAAGGTCTGGATAGACATAACTATGATGCGTGGTAGATACTGCTGAAGGGAAGGTATAGGCAAGCTGGCCTGTAACAGACTATATTATGAGGTGCGTCATTCTGTATGACGCACCTCATAATATAGTATTATTCTCATAATATAGATCGCAATGATGGTGGTGCGCAAATAGCAGCGCAGCTTCTACAATCGCTTCGCATTGTAAGCACCTTCAAACAGTACGTATTTTGTATTGCAACTTTGAAGAGCCGCTTCGGCATCGCTCCCGCCACGCATTTCGTCTGACCAAGCCTTAGACCTACTGGAATGCTTTACATGCCGCAGCGCTACGCCGCCTGCGCAACGTGGCAGAAACCACAGTTGTTGACAACGCGCGGGCGCGCGTCTGTTCACAGCTGTCTCTGCGGGATCCATTTTGAAAACGCGCTATTTTTTAAAAATGGAACCCGCAGAGACACGTCCAAAGCAATTAGTTACGATGTCGTACCACTAAACCCGATAATTTGTTTTCAACTAGCATGACTTTCCCTGTTGTGTTGCGTGACGCGGGCGCTTTGACCATTTTCGGATAATAACTTAAATACTGATGAACAAAACCAAAATGCTTCTAAACGTGATACTAATAGCAATTATCAATAACAAACAACGGTGTAGAATTAGATATAGTATGACGTAATTTCCAAGTGCACATGGGAATTAACTGAACGGCTCTTTAAAAAAAACTACAAAATCTGAAAGCAGTAGTTTTTTTTTTCAAATAACCAAGTAAGATATTTTGTAATATGGATCAACTACTGATTCAAAATATCATTGCACTGATTAGAGAAAAATACATGAAAAATAATGTGGACCTGTCAGATTTTATGACGTTTGTATCAAATAGACTACTTCTACATTGTACTATTACCAATTCTGTGCTACTACTATACTTTTATCCACCTCAAAAACTTTGTTCCTTAAGTAGATACGTTCAAAATACTTATAGGTACATTATTATCGTTCGTTTCAGCTGATGATTAATGTAAGGAGTGGGGGGGCACACGAATAGCATATTATTATATTTTTAGTCAAAAAAAATTTCAACCGTTTTAACTTATGCAATTTACACGTACCAAAAGCAAAGAAAGGCAGCAAATAATAATGCAAACTAGAGACCGGCTTTGACATTTTACGAGCACATTTGGTGACTTCTAAATTAACATTGTTGGTCTTTAGCGGAACCCTGTAGGGAAAATGGCAGGGTCCCTGGGTCTCCCGCGAAGACCAAACAATGATCATGCCGCGACGTACAGACCGACTGTGGACCATTCAATCTTTACAAATCAAACAAATTATATTTGTTGAAAAAAATGTTCAGTAGAGACTTATTCATATCACGCCGTGATTATAGGGTTATGTGAGACAATGCATTCGAATATTTGTATTGTTAATAAAAAATATACCTACTACGGTGAAATTCCTTGACTCTAGACCACTTGTAAATGCATTTTTAATATTTTCACATCTGGTTAAAAATTAATTGAAATTATCAAGAATATTATAGTGCCAATGTCCATTGTTTAGTTTATGCGATATTTTTAGGGTTGGAATGCGAAAGTTCATTATTTTTTGAAAGTTATTTTAATTTAATGATTGTCCTAGGATAATAATTGATCTACTCGTAAGTTTTTACTATTTCATATACCTACTACTACTTAGTAGTTGTTGTTGTTTCATGTGTGGCTTTTGTTTGTGCCAGCACAGCACAATTTACTTCGCCAATGTCGCGTTGCTTGAAGAAAACACGAAGGAGATTGATCGGTTTTTATGCTACTATTTCTGAATGCTCCGTATTCGCAGGACAATAGTAGGGCTATTTTTAGTATTTGTTAATCCTACAACAACACAAAAGGGAACTTAGTATGATTTCAGACTTACCTATCTACCTACGGTCAGCCTCCTTAACGTTTCTAAACGATTCCCGGGCCATGAAATAATTTTCGGAACTGGTTCACTTTTAGGTTTTATGTAAAGAAGAAACAAAGAAAAAACATTTATTTCCTAATTGATATACATACCACGGATACCTAAAGAGGTAGATCACCTTTGCACCTCAACGATTTAAACAACAACGATGAGGAGAAGGGACGAACTATATTACCACGTATGGCATGTCAAATGTCAGATTCAGCTTTAAGAGTATTGGTCAACTGGCACTTACTTAGCTGTGGCAAGAAATCTCTTGCAGAAGTTAGACTCTTTAGTGAATTCTGAAGGAACATGCCAGCGATAAACTTAGCCATGCATAGATAGCGTAATATCGCTATGATATCTTTGCTAAGCCATCTCTATTATTCTATAGGCAGGCAAGTACTTGTAGGTATGTACTCTTTATTACTTACTCTATATTATACTAGCTGATGCCCGCGACTCCGTCCGCGTGGAGGTATGAAAAATAGATAGTGGCCGATACTCAGACCTACTGAATATACATATTAAATTTCATAAAAATCGGTCAAGCCGTTTCGGAGGAGTATGGGAACGAAAATTGTGACACGAGAATTTTATATATAAGACTAGCTGATGCCCGCGACTCCGTCCGCGTGGAGGTATGAAAAATAGATAGTAGCCGATTCTCAGACCTACTGAATATGCTCACAAAATTTCATGAGAATCGGTCAAGCCGTTTCGGAGGAGTATGGGAACGAAAACTGTGACACGAGAATTTTATATATAAGATTACTTGTACTCTATATTACAGTCCTCTATCCGACCCCTAAAATATATTCAGCGCACACTTAAATCTTCAACTGAGTCAATAATCGAGTATATCGTTAAGTAGGTATAGGGCACGTGACAATAGCATTTAACATAAAGAGCCAAGTGTCACTCGAGCATATGAGCAGGTCCAGCGATTTGGAACCGAGAGGCAGAGAAGAGGCAATACCCGATGAGCTCATAAGAAGGCGACAATGAAAGCACTTGGTCGCACGTGACGGCTTTCAAAAGAAAATGGGGTTGAAAGGGTTCTTTAGCATTCTAGCTAGCATATGGAATTAACCTTTATTCATTTCTTTAGTATTTCTTTTTAATTTATTTAGGTATGTATTTTGTATACATGCTTCAGAACCTAGCAGCACAAATGTACATACCTGAACTGAATAGAAGCATTGTTTATACGAGATCAACGTTTCAACTTTAAACTCAAAAAACTGCTGTACTGTGAATAAAAATCCAAGAAAACCTGTCTTATTCACCACATATTTTGTCTTAATATATCTGTATAACTGTATAGTTTCAAAAATATACTCTTTTTTCCCTTATTCCACTAATTTGTGCCCCGCGGCTGTCTGTCTGTCCAACGTCTACATTCATACTTGAGCAGTGGCAGATCAATCAGTTTTGTTTTTTACGCACTTTGCTTCAATGCAAGTAAGTACCTAATGCTTTAGAAGTGGAGTATCATATTGACACGAAAAGTACTCTTTCTATCTTGTATCTGTTGTACCTTGTTAATCGCCATCTTTTTACCAAGACTACCTCAGTATAATCTAGTATGAATCCAGTCTGAATTACCGAGCAATTTCAACGAACAATACAGTGCCTATTAGGCACCATACTAAAGAAGCAATAGCTCGTGAGAAGATTTAACCGTCCTCCATTGAGTTCGTTCAATACGGTCCAAGTCAAAAGTCAGGGGAAAATGAACGCAACATATTCTTTGATTTTATGCGCAACAATAAAAGAATCGGATAATTATACGCTTGAACAATAACCGTCGCGGAGTTGACTTCTATGAAATAACAAGGCATTTTGCCCTCTAGTGAGTGAGCAAAAGAAAATCGCCGCATCCAGGGGGTCTGCACTTCCGTTTGGTGTAGAGTTTCGCTGGATGCACGCTTTGTTTTGGGGTCCAAGGGTGGCGCCGTGCGCGACGCGGATGGCAACGCGAGCTCTTTGTTGTACCTTCTTTGCAATAAGTATTGAACTTTCATTTTTAAGCAGGTATCGATATAGGTAGTTTTTTTTTAACTGCAGATAATTTCATAATATGTATTTTGGCTTGCCGAAAACTATTTTCTTTTCATGGCTATGTACGTAGTCGCTTTTACGATTTTCATAAAATTTTATCGGAAGTAAGTAATTATACCTTGGCCGAATTAAAAACAGATATAATTAACAAAATAATAAGTAACAGAAAAAAACAAAGGTGTTAACGTAGATTCCTTTAATCTGTGATGTTAGTCGCGCCCAAAGAACATGTTTATCTAATTCCATAGATTTAGGATTATCTACGCTGCGCTCCAACACACTCACAGCCACAATCCTATCTTAAATCTATGCCTAATTCATAGTAGGTAGGGCCCTTCACTTGAAATTACTGAAAAGTGCTAAGTGGTTTCCTACTTCCAACTAAAAGGAAATAGGAAAACAAAAAAAAAACACAGAATATAAAAATGAGATATGAAAAGCACCTACCATACCGTACCTACCTATTTGTGCAGCTCAATAATATCTTAGATTCGTCTTTTAACGGCTGAACGCTACTAATATTTGGAGAGCCCTTGTTCGCGAGCTCCATTGTAAGCATAATAACTGTGATTTGGGAATAATCGCCATTCTCTTAGCGCGAGGGGACGAAAACACATGTGCTCAACACGATACCTGTGAGAAAAGACGTTTGACAACTTTTATTGGTGTACACTTGTTGTTTTCATCAACGTCTAACTGACTCTACACTTGCTGATTCAATTTGTAATAATATTTTTATTTTTATTTTTTTATCCACTACAAGTTAGCCCTTGACTGCGATCTCACCTGATGGTAAGTGATGATGCAGTCTAAGATGGTAGCGGGCTAACATGTTAGGGGCATGGCAGTCACCCCTTAGTAAACCCCTATTCGGATTCTACACGGCATCGTACCGGAACGCTAAATCGCTTGGCGGCACGTCTTCGCTGGTAGGGTGGTAACTAGCCACGGCCGAAGCCTCCCACCAGGCCAGAACAGGGAAAATTCAGAAATTATAAATTCCCAAATTGACCCTGCCGGGGATCGAACCCGGGACCTCCGCACGTTAAGACAACAGCGCTACACACTGCGCCACGGAGGTCGCCCTATTGAAGCAGGGAAATGTTGATTGATAGTAGGAAAACGGCATACCTATATAGGTCGATTTCTTCACATGAATGAGCTCTAAATAAACAATAACAGCTAGGTAATCGATGTTATCTGAATTGTGTGGTGCAGGTTTATTAGTTCAATTATGATTTAATAAAAAAAAATGTCAAAAAAAGATTTTTGGTCGAAAAAGTGAATCGGTAGTTACCAATTTATTATTCTCAAGTAGGTACCTATACCGACCAAACAATCCATTGATGTACCTATAGAGCAAGCGGTCGGAATATGGTTTCCTATTGTTAGGTATGCCAACCAAATGGTTGTTGTCTATGGCCTACCTAAAGGTGCATTATGTTAACATTATTAGATTAGGTAAGTACTTTTTATATACTGCACGCTATAGCAACTTAAGCATGCTCTCGTTTAATATACAAGGCTACTGGCATTCAGGTCCTTGTAAATCAGCTTACTTCCATTTTCAAAATTCATCCTCCCATTGTTCGGTTCACGCGGGAGAGTTTTATTAAATTACCGCTTTCACAAATTATGTGGAAATTATATAATAGAAGCGGGCGCGAGGAGGCGGCGCAGTGGGGGGCTGCACTTTTAATTAAACCCTAAATTATTGTTCACCTTCATTAATTCTTGTGCTCCTGGTCCGCCCGTACTAATGAGTTTATGCTTTTTGTACTGTCTCTGTCTGCGTCAGGGTTCTAATATAATACCCGTGTTTACAGATGACGATTTTGTAACGGTAGATGTGCCCTCTTCGCAGGAAGCTGTGTGCCAGAATAAACGGAAGACACTATCCAAATAACTTACAGTTTGCCTTAAAAAGAGCTTAAAGTATAGCTAATTGGTATACAAAAAAAAAATTTAGGTTAGTAACTGGCTTCTGTAATAATCTGTAGTAAGTAATCTTTAAAAAATTACTTTCGTGTCACATCCCTAAAATAAGGATTATAATTCGAAAACCAGAATTTCAACAATATTAAAATAATGTTTTGAAGCGATAGTAGTAGTATGCCTCCAGAGCTGAGAGATAAATTACGAGTACAACCGAGCGCTGTACCTATTATTTCTTACACTATCGAGCGCCGAAAATTCCGTTCCACTTGAAGAAGACGATATATTGTTAGACGATTATAATTATATAAATAACTAGATGATTCCCGCGACTTCGCCTGCGTATATTGATGTTTTTTGATTCCCGCGGGATCCTTGTCAATTTTCCGGGATAAAAAGCCTATGTCCCTTGTCCCTATGTCCTTCCCGGGGATGTATCCTATCTCTGTACCAAATTTCACCAAAATCGGTTGAGTACTTAGGCCGTGAAAGCGTAGCAGACAGACAGACACACACTTTCGCATTTATAATATTAGTATTTATGATGTTAAATATCAACCAATTATTTTTAACAACAAAGATGTTAAGTCTGGCGAAAGGATTCAGCTGCGGCAAGCTACTACCATCCTACCGGGAGAGCTGTGCCGTCTACAGTGCTTTAACGTTCCGGTACTATGCCGCGTACAAACAGGACTGCCAAACCCCCTCCAGGTTAGCCCACTTCTATCTTGGACTACGTGATTAGTTACCATCTAGGTGAGTTTGCAGTCATGGAATAACTTGATCGTACGTATCTGAATAAAAAATATTGTGATTTATTTAATACTTACACCAAATTGTTTCACAAGAAAATCTCTTTGTATAGCATGTAACCACAAAGCGGCAGTATTTCATCGAATTTTCCGTGGTTATTTATTTATTTATTAAAGGTTCTCGTAATAAATTGCTTTAAGTGGGGGCGGCTGGAGCCCCGCCGAGCGCGGTAGGGGCGCCCATAACGTCGGGAAAAACGCTCGCGACCCATAAGTGCCTTTCTATACCGAACTAATATTACGCTGATGTCTGGGGGTTAAGGCGATACAAGCGCAATTCACGCCAACGAGGTCAATTGTTTTCGCACAGGCAATTTTACACGGGAATTTCATTACGTTCACGCAACCCGTAATATATTGTTAGCTGTTATAAATTTCAGTCACTGAGTTTTATAAAACTTGCCCGTTGTATAATATAGACTGGGTACCTAAAACTCCCGCGTCTTCAACTAGATGAAATGATCCCACTGGAGGCCGCTGGAAGCACAAGACCGCGTGTCCTGAGGATATCCATGCGATGCTCGAGATCTTCGTCCAGCATTGGACTTCTATTGGTTGCAGACCACGAGGAAATGCCCATGATTACGACTTTGCGATGATCGGATATAGACGTTAACTGAGTATGTACCTACTACTTTAATTTAAGGTGCACTTTAATTATTATTAAATTTATTAAGTAATTATTAAAAATACAAATCATTAAATTCTAAATTAAACCTAAATTAAAAACTAAATTAAAAACTGAAAACTAAACATTAAAAATATCATGTAATTAGCACTTTAATTGTATGTAATTTTTTTTGCGGATGTCACGCAATTCGTAGTAGACGACGACGAATACGTATAACCATTGAAATAGAATACTAAAATTCTACATCAATGCGTATAACTATCGCGTGAGTAATACGACGGGAAAACGGACGGATTCAACGTGCACAAAATATACGAAACCGCGGACAACCCTTAGATTGTTTATAAAAACGATAGAAAATATTATGGTTTACTAATAAATAAATTGATCGTTAAGAATCGATACTTGTGGGCGTAAGGAGGCGGGCGCGGGCGTGGTCGTGCGTCCACCATGAACACCATTACAAACTTATTAACATTTGATCAAATTTTTGCTCCAAAGATCCATTTTCTTATATTTTACCTACAAACTTTGTACTTAAAAAGTTTCTATTCCACAGATCTCGTACAACCAGGGGGGTTACTATGAGCTCTTAAAGCAGGACAGAAATTGAACTGCAGCACAGTTCAATGCAGTGTCTGCCTACCAGTTCAGTGCCTGGAAGTTAAGTGCAGTTCAATATCTGTCCTGCTATAAGAGCTCATAGTAACCCCCCTGATTCGATGTCTTTGTTAGCTAAACCACAGATTAAGTCATCCTATAACTAGGTCCTACAAACTTATCTGACCCAGTGACAGCGTCGCTAGTAGAATATGAAAAACAAAATTAATAAAAACATAACAGGCATAAAAATTTATTCCAATTTTGGCCACGGGTCAGATAAGTTTATGGGACTTGTACTTCGTAGTGAATCTTAGTATCTCCTGCCAAAAGACTCCAATAAAACTTTAAAAAGCAAAATGTGGCTATGGCCTGTGAAAAAAGGGTTCTGTAACTGAACCGGGCCCTTTTGGATTTCAGGATTTCTGTCAAGCCTTAATCATTGATCTATTGAAAAATAGCGACTTCGTCCGCGTTGGCCCGCGATGGACTAAGGTTTTTGATTGCCGCGGTAACTCTTTATTTTTTTCTGAGTAAGTAAAATGTAGTAGCCTTTGTGCTATTTCAAGGTAGGTATATTATCAGCTATGACCATTCTAAACTGCAGCCCAATCGGTCCAAACATTCAAACTTATAAACTTTTACATTTATAAATTAAAGTATAAATAAGATAAGATTTATTGATTCCCAAATAGAAGCAATACTTTATGGTAGATTTATTGCGAATTTCCCTCGCAAAATATTGTGTTCAATAGAAATTATCAACATTATGATGAATAGGTTTATTATTAACGTGAAATGCTTGATATCATCATCTTCCATTAGTCCAATTGAACACGGTAAGCCAATCAATGGAGTTGATTGGCTAAATCTTGATAACGACCCCTGTGTATCCAGTACTATAGCGTAGATGTAGCGATTACCTACTGATTACCTTTCTTGTACTCTGTATAAGGATACTGTTAAATATAATTTAAGGGATGCGAGATCGTTCGCGACCCCCTACTCGCTGGACGGACGACATCAGTACGCTTATTTTGAGTTTTAACATTGCAAATACGATAGATCGACGTGAGAGCTCACCACGCCAAGCATCAAAGTGAAATGGACCCAAAATCTCTTGCTTTAAAGTCACAAATTCAGCGTTTGGAGCGCTGGCTGTGAATAAATACACGAAATGATGAAATGAGCTCTATGCAGTTAAGGTTCATTTTACTTTGACGCTTGGCGTGGTGAGCTCTCACGTCGATCAATCGTATTTGCAATGTTGAAACTCAGAGTAAGCGTACAGGCGAATCGCAAGGAGTCGCTGGATCCAGGCGGCGCAAGACCGCGGCGTGTGAAATTCCTTGCACGAGGCCTATGTCCAGCATTGGACGTCCATCGGTTGAGGATGATGATGATGATGATGATGAAATCGATCGAATAAATGTTTAAAACAATATTAAAAATATGCATAATCCACCACGTACCACTAAGTAAGTGTCGATTGGCAGACTTTTTTTTTTTTTTTTAATTTATTTAGTACCAGAAAGAAGAGAAATACCCACCTTTAGAAACATGATGGAAAACTTAAGGAAACTTTAGAAACGTGGTAGGACAAGTTTTCTTACGATCTGTTCCTTGAATGTAATAAGCATATTTAATGGCTTAAAAACATATTTTAACTCCGAAAAGTTAGACGAACGTGCCTGGAGATCATGCCCCGGACTCCTAGGAGGCCGTCTTAACCACTCCGCCATTACCGCTAAGTTGTACCACGAACTCACAACTATTTCTTGCCCCAGTTTCGTGAGTACCAAATTCGATTCGTGTTTCAATAGATTGTACGATTTTCCAAATAGAAGCAATTCGTCGCGTCGTTGCCGCGACGTTGCGGCCACTTTGATCTGTTTTTGTGGGCGGCCGAAGCGGCGCGATTGGGCGCGAACCACTAGTTGAATTACTTGCTTTTGTACTTCAAGATGGAGCTAACCACTCCTCGCTCTGTACGTTTTAAACTATCCATTTGAGAATATAATGTACGGTTAATGTATCTGGATTGTATATTATTCACGTCACAGAATGTATGTTGGATACGTTTACCGAACCATCCCATCTTGCCATCTTCATAATGATGGACCTATATCGGCTGTGTTATCAACGGTTTTTCTTAAATTTATTATTCCACAACAAGGCCCTTGACTGCGATCTCACCCAATGGTAAGTGTCGATGCAGTCTAATATGGTAGCGGCCTAACCTGTTAGGGGTATGGCAATTATATTAAACCCATGTACCCTAGTTGGTTTCTACACGGCATCGTACCGGAACGCTTAATCGCTTGGCGGTAAGTCTTTGTCGGTAGGGTGGTAACTAGCCACGGCCGAAACCTCCCACCAGACAAACCAAACACAAACAACATCAACCAAACAAACAGATCGACAAACAATGTGACGATCTCAATCACTTCCGATAGGCTGAAACTCTCCAGCATTCGCTATTGGCCAATTCAGTCAAATAATAATTGCAATAAAAGTTAATACTGATTAATAAGTTTGTTGCTAGGCTGACTGAGCTTAAGCTTAAAGTGAACTTAAGTACAATAGCGTGTAGAAGAAACAAATCAAGCGCGACCCCTAGAATGATTAGATATTACACAAAAACTAAATTTATGCCTTCTGAAATCCGCCATTCCAAATCGCTCCCAATTTTCTAAAGTCGTTTGTATAATCATTTTTTTCTTTGTAATTATTAGTGTATACTTTATTCTATTATTGACTAGGTATATATAATATTTATATCTATTTATTGGTCTATTTATGTACTTTATCGTGTATGCATCACTTATTATTATTTTTCTAATGTATGTCGGTGCATATCTCCGTGGTTTCTAAACCGATTTGAACAATTTTTTTTCATTGGTTGGTTGGACCAATGAAAAAAAAATATTTTTAAATACAGCACTTATTTATTTTTAAATACAGCACCATCCTGCGCTCCGGTTAATTTAACATTTCACCAAAGGTTGTCTGTAAGAGATTGCTCTAGCAATAAACTGTTACTGTATATTTTGTGTGTGCAATAAAGATATCTAAATAAATAAATAAATAAAACTAGCTAAAAGATCTGATGCAATGAATTTCATTGTAGGTATATTTGATACTGCAAATCATCGAAAATTCGGGTTAGATTTAGGAGCAAAAAGGGCTGAGCCGGCGGAATCGTCATCGATTTATGTCCGAGTCCGTTTCGAATCGCTCCATTTCCATTCGGTTTTTGCTGCAGCATGTGGCAACACCGGCTTGCTCTGTCAATCTCTTATTATTAATTACCTTCTTTTATGCCTACACACTTCTATCGATTGCGTTGATTAAAATATCCTAATAATAGATCGGTATAATGACTTACAATTCTCGTAAAAAACAAGCAAGAGCAAGGGCCGGCATCAATTAATCGTACAAGCGTTTAATGATACAGAAAATTATCACACAAGCTTTGTTAAATCACAGTCTAAGGAGATAATTTTTTCTGTAACAGTCATCCGACGGTCTAGGCCTCTAGACAGAGTTACGCTGCGGGGTGACAGGGGTAAGGCGGGGGCGGATATTTCCAAGCTCGTGAAATTTTCAGTCCAAAATTCAGTAATTCTAGCATAATATCAGCATACAGCTTGGAGGTGTTGCTTCGCACTACATGCGAAGTGTAGGTAGGTGTGCCACTGCCAGTAGATGAGCCTGTCTGCAATTTGTATGGGCGTTGATTCACTGTAAGCATAAAATATTTTATTCTTACGCTTCGATTATATTATACCTACTTGCCAGTATAAATTGAAGTATGTAGCTGTAAGTAGGTACCTTTCAGATTTTCGTACGAAGGAACCGAATGATTCCACAGAGTTGTTTAATATCCAGGCTATCAATTAATGGAAATCTGACAAAGACCCATGGAAGTAATGAAATAAACATATCAAGATCGATGCATAGAAGCAATAGGCTTCGTTGAAATGTCTGCTCTTGCTCAGTGGAATAAGCTTTCGTCTCGACCTATCAATCCGTGAGCACCTGTAAAGAAGCAAATGTGAAATAAGTAAAT
Source organism: Erebia epiphron (assembly GCA_963932025.1). NCBI lineage: Eukaryota > Metazoa > Arthropoda > Insecta > Lepidoptera > Nymphalidae > Erebia > Erebia epiphron. Next base: position 12,643,471 of record OZ009956.1, on the reverse strand, counting down.
GATTCGAGACTTGACATTTTAAATGTCCAAATAGGACGACTCAGTATATAATTAATTTGGATCCCTTTATCAAAATGAGTATCAATAACGTATTATATACACACAGTGATATTAATTACTTGTGCTGAATCGGTAACTGAATAAAACGAGGTTATTAAATCGCGCACGCACTGCCGGCCGGCCGGTGCAGTGATGCGCGGGCGCCGAGAGACGTGTATAAATTGCTCAATTTGATTTCAAGCAAATGGCGTATTAAATTATTAGTGCTTATCATGGCAGGCTTGTATAAAGCTTCTTGAGTACGCATTCCTGGGATCCCGGCGGGGGATGGCGTGGTTCACCACATATTATGCTCATGCAATTAATACGCTTCATCCTGCACGATTATTTGATTCTATTAATATTGTACAGACCCATAATAAGAGTATGTCATGTTTCAATTTTAAGCAAACGCGGTAATAAATATATTAAGTCAGTGCAACACGCGCAAAATACTTCATAAGTTAAAGACTTGCATGCCCTAATATACCTAACTTTGCTTGCAGAATTTACAAATTTCTACTGAGTACCTACCTAGTATTATCAAGTTTTGATTAAGTATCTTGCTCTTTGGTTGGATTAGTAGTACCCAATAAATGTTACATTTTTTATTCCACTACAAGTTAGCCCTTAGAAAATGTTGATGATGATAAAGATTGTTGTTACTCTTTTTCATATGTTTCTAAAGCTGCTAGAAAAGCAGTTAGCTACTAATAAAAATAATTTTATGCTCTTTTATTAATATAAAAAGTTTTGCAAAAAATATTTTACTTTTTAAAATGAATTTCTTGCCGCCGTTGTTACAAACGAAATGACAACGTTACGCATCGGAATCTAATTTCAGTTGGAGGCAAAAAGTCGATCAGATGGGATTCTGTCGGCGAGCTCTTAGAAGCCTCGATTCCGTGAGTCATGGCCCGGGACAGGGCGCGGTCGAATTAATTACAGGAATTACAGTTACAAAGGGCATAGGTGAAGAGGAAACATGTATATAAAACATTACCATAACATATATTATGCTATATTCACTGACGATTCAAAAGCACTTTAAGAGTTTATTTGAATAAAAAAACATTATTTATTTATTTACTGACCAAAAAGTGATTATTTTCATATGTGCGCTGGCTTCGTATAAAGTCACTCCTAAAATAGCCCGAGAAGTTGTTAGACAGAAGCTGAAGGTTCCAATGTTTCAGATAACCACTAAAGTACCATACCTACTGCCAGTAAACCCCCTTTCAGCTAACGTTTACCTCAGATTGAATCGTCAGTATCATCGGACAGAAATTCAGTCAAGTCATCTTATCAGTGAGTAAGTAAACTTTAAAATTGGTATTCTTGGAAAAACCACCAACACTAGTTACACGCTTGAGTTGGTTTTTCTGTTTTCCTTTTTAAAACATCTTTATCTATAGTTGGTTACTTTTATGAATGAAATATTATGTGATTTGATTGTAAAATAACCATAGGCTAGTTCAAATTAATAAAAAGGAATATAAGAAGCCAAGGTAAAAAAATATATAAAAATAGTCATACAATTATAAATTAGGTGCCTATTAGATAGGAACGGATGGAACAAACTGAGCATCAGGACGAGCGCAAATAAGTAAAGGTAAAATATTCTGAAATAGTGAAAAAATTAAAGATTTGAAATTAAAAACGAAATCAACAAACTTGCTCATTTGAATTATTAATACTTTGGTCCATCAAAATGTGACAATTCTGCCCTATATTAGACATCAACGCTCTTCAATTTTGAGCTGTTAATTTTCTTACATTTTAAGTTGTTTCTTGACCGAAACTTTTTAGATAGAATTAAGTATCTTCCTAAAGTGACTGAAATAGGCAGTAAAAAAGCGTTTTAAACCAGGTCATTGGTCAAGGTTTTAGTTAATCCAAAGAAAATTAGAGCGTGCTCTACCATCTCGCTGAGCACAATTTCATGCATATTTTCCGCGTTCGTTGACGGATTCTGAAACTAGCCTTTTTTGGTAAAAATTTTCTGCTTCGCTCGCACTAAACCTCGCTTTAAGAAGTTATTGAAGTAATTTAAAGTCGAATAACCAATGCGTTTAACATTGAATTAAACAGGTAAGTAACTATCTAATACGTACAATGAAGTTTTTGGTTTGAAGAAAAGTTTTTTTATTTCATCACGGAACTACTACTTAAATGCTTTGAGTAAGTGAAAATTAGGTATAGTATAAATAGGAAGGTAGACCGTAAAACTGATTGTTTGTCTGTCCCTGTTATTCTTTATTCTTTATTGATGCAACATGCCCGGAGAGAGATTACAGTTGTCCAATTTGTCTCCGCTGGCTACAAAATTAAAACTATAGACATAAATATGTGGAAAGCCGATAAATGAAAAATCGATAGCCTTATTATTATTTCAGATAATTTATTGTTTTATGTGTATTATGTTTATAGTGTAGTCTTATTGTAGTGACTTGTTTTTGTGATCTGTGTACAAAATTATGTTATTTTGTTAATTGTAGGTAAGCAAGTATATTAAGTTTTTTAATTATTGTCACTCTAATTCTGTAGCCCGGAGAAACGCATTGGGCAACTGTTATGTCTCTTCGGGTATGTTACATAAATAAAATAAAATAAAATATTTAAAACTGATAACACTGATAAACTATCTTTTACTTAGTTTTTAGCATTGGCTTTATTTTATTTATGAGATGGAGGTGGGGTGTTAAAAATATCCAGTTCGCAATTCTTTTGCGCTAAATCAAACATCTATGTTCGTTACCTATGCGTTCATCTGGAGTAGGAACTCTAGTTCCAGTAGGTACTTCCAGTCCTCTAGTCCAGTCCAGTTGTTGTAGACTCGCGGGAAGGTTTCATATACATAATATATTATATGGTGTGACAGTCGCATTGCAATACACGTGCATTAGATAGTAATTTAAATAATTATGTATTTACTTGAATTTTATTATTAGGTACCTATAGTGATATCTAAATCTAACCTTCATATTATCAAGAGTGAATAGGCATCTTCTAAGCAAGCACGCTCCACCTCTGTCTGCATCATCACTTACAAGCAGGTTTTATTGCAAACGCTGTAAATAAAAAATAAAAAATAAAGATATGCCCACATCAAATTTATTCTACCGTTTAGACAAGCGAAACGCATTACCAGGGTGGCACTTCCACCAGTCCGACCCCATGGTATATTTCATTAAAATAAATAACGTTATTATTTTGGGTGTTTTTCGAGTGATGCCTAGCTACAAATTACGTGGACAATACCTCCGCGGGACACCGCCCTTATTACAAGCAGCCCACCAGATGGCCCTGTAGGCTGTACCGAATAAAAATGATTGTAATTCGCCTAAATTATAACAAGGGTTTATGTAGACTATAGGAAGGTACCTACTTCAGAAAGTTTTACATGGGGTTTAATTGTTTTTTCTAATTAATGCACCGTTGAAACCTGAAAGTCCGTAGGAAATTTTCAGGGAGTTACTATTTCAATGAAACCCGGAAATGCGGGGAACTAGTATGGAAAAATCGTTTACGAGACAAAAAAGCGTTAAACTATGTCTATCAGAGTGATTGTTTAAGTTAATTATTTTAGTTAGTGTTGAACACGGAACAGGGAATCTGCTTATTGTGTTCTCAGTAGCTCAGCCGGAAAAAGGCTGCGTCGAATCCATGCACTTCTCCAAATTTTTGAGATGTATTATGTGGTCACGTAGATAAGCCAGTTGCTCTCGTTAATGAATTGGAATGAATTTCAAAAAAGTTTAAGTTATAATAGTTCTATTATAGTATTTTATTATACCCGGGATATATTTGTTTATTTATTAAGTAATTATTAAAAATACAAATCATTAAATTCTAAATTAAACCTAAATTAAAAACTAAATTAAAAACTGAAAACTAAACATTAAAAATATCATCCATCCCGCTACAATGAGGCAGTGTGCCCAGAACGCTGGCTGCGTTACCCCGCTGAATAGCCAAACTTATATGTTGGCCGAGGTAACTGCCAGCCCTCCGGTCACCTGTGGACTCTGTGTGACGAGTAGATAGATCCTTAGAAAAGGATCTAGCATCTTCGCCCCACGACCCCAGGGTTTCAACACCAAAAGGCACAAAAAAATATTATAGTTATAATATAATAATAGCTAACTGTTATAACTTTAATTTTTTTGTTATTATTATTATAGTTATAATATCTGGAGGAAGTCCTTTGCCGCGAGGCACACAGAATTAAGGAACTTTTTGTGATTAATCTGTATAAACACGAATACTGTAAGTGTAAAAGCTCTGTAATAAAAGGCTATTTTATTTTATAGTTATAATAATAATTATACAAAAGGTAAAACATATCAAAATTGTGAGTATAGTCACTTTATAGATTAGGTACGATTAATCATGTACACATATGACATAGTGACACCTTCGACTATGCAAATCCACTTGGACACTTTTTTGTTTTTAAACTTTGTTGCACAACCAAAACAGCTAGCTTCTATACGATACGATAGGCGGACTTAAAACTCCGAGCGCCTTATTATCTCAGTCGACCTTTGGAAGGTGTGAAAAGGCGTGTTGTGGGTGTGCTCGAAAACAGTCATCAGAAAAAAAGGATTATATTACGTTAATACTTTAAAAGTTGTTCTTCATACGCTTTGACAACATTCCTTCTTCGGTTGTTAAACGAGAAATCTTTTTGCTTGCATAATATGAGACCACATAGGTCTTTAATTGATATCAAACATTCAAACCGAAAAGCGTTCGCTATTCCATTCAAGAGATTTCTTACAGACATTAAACGCCTGCAAAGTTTTAACAATGAGGCAGCCATCACGGACGAGAATGGAACCCGTTCTTATAAAAAATAATCCAGTAAAACTTACTAAAAACTTATACAGTGTACTGAGCATTTCAACTGAGAAGATCAGTGCAGTACTACCTAAGTACCAGAACATTATACCTACGTATTGAAAAGACCTAATTAACTAACGAGATTTAAATATCAATTTTAGAGAACCATCAATAATATAAAATAGCAGAACAATAGATAAATCTCGTCTAAGTAGGTACCTACAAAATTTAGTGCTGCGCACTTATAAATTTGAGGTTTTGCCGTTCATTCAAGTATGGTGGTGCTCTTCTTGGTTGTAATGCATGGTAAACCAATCACGTTAAGCATAAGGTGATCGCAAAAACATATCGCGTGAGGAAAGTGCTCGACTGTAAGTATATTTAATTAATCACGATCCGAACCCTTGCGGCTGTTTAACCATACCGCCTGAAGGTAAATGGGCATAAGATGAATAAAAGGCTAAAAAGAGGCCATTTTCCAACTTAGTCTGGTAACTTACCTATACCTAAGTTAGGAGGTATCTTATCATAGGGAAAGAGAAAGAGAACGAAAATGTAAACATCCGAGCTGAAAAGCCGCTGCCGGTGTGCTGTTCTACTAGCTCAATTTAAAAGATCTTCTAGACTATTACTTATTGAGGTAGGTAAGGTATTTTAGATTGATTATAAAAATGTAAACGAGACACGAGCTTTTAAATAACTAACTTAACGTATAATAAAATGTCCTCGGCACATTTTAAATAATAAGGAAGAAGGGAAAGAAAACTACATTGCATGATACATAGTGTAATAGAATTCTGTAATTAGTGAAGTATTTTGAAACTCTTGTTTACAGACTGCTATATGCATAGTAAGACGAGGCTCAATATTTAATTTAAAAGTATTTTTGATGATTAAAGCTCTAGTCATACAGGAATTTAATTTTATGTATAGTTGTAGGTATGAGTATATGCTATATGCAAAGTATAAGTATAAAAAATATAATAGATGAAGCATTGGGCATTGTTTCGTGTCATTTTACTTTTTTGACACAAAATCACAGGTTCAGGGGATTCCTAGTACCTAGAACCCGCGAACCGTTTTGCACTACAAGTTGCGCTTCTGCTATATTTGTATATCTGCTTCGCAATGCGATATACTGCATACAAAAAAAAATACTAATTCGTAAACCTAATTTATGGCATATGGAATATTATTATGGGGCAGAGCTGCTGATATCCAAACTATTTTGTTTACTACTATATACCTAGATAGTGTAACTAAGCAGGTATATTTATTTTACAGAAGAGAGTCATTTGATACATTTTTCAAGCAAATACGTTCGCTTCATGAAAATTTAAAAGCCATCACTATTTATTAGTAAGAGGTTGTTTGTTACGCAGTACAAGTACAACTATTTACAAGGACATATGTATCTAAATATTTTGTTATTGTTATACAATAAATGTAGTCTTTGTGAATAAAATGTTTACTATTCTAAAATAAAGAGTACTCATGCGGTACATAAAATGAGTTAGATATGCGTAACCTTAGTGGTGTCCTTCCGAACAGATGAAGAGAATACAAGACAGCATAAGTGATACAAGTCTACGTAAAATAAACGCTTTACGCTGCGCGTTATGTGTGTTTCAGGCTTTAACCGCCTTTGGTTGGGCCCGCCCCAGCTTTAGGCAACACAGTGGCCAATCCCGCTGCGTAAAGCGGAAGGCGTGCCGCAGTGCACGTGGAATGCATCGTCTTTACGCATTTTTTACAAAATAATTACTGGCTCAAGCCGGAATTTCAAATTATTGCAATTTCTTTTGACCAGTCGTCGGCATTTCATACGGAATCCTAATTGGATGTCGCCTGGAAAAAACAAGCATTGTAACTGGTGACTGATTTTAGTTAGTATAGATTTGAGCGGCTCCAAAACGGTTCTATTTTTAGTGCCAACATTTTATTATTAGGTATATATCTACCTAATATTATTTCATATTTGCCTATATCTATCCCAAAAATAAATAACTAAGCAGATTCCTATTTCTGTGGTTTTGGTGGTGTGGTTTTCTGTGGAACCAAATTGCAAGCAAGTTTACTTGCAAACGTATGATAAATGTATCCTCAGTGTGCCATTTACTTGCACTTCTCCATTTTGCAGGTTTGTGTATTCCCAGCTTAATGTTGTCATGAAACAAAAACCTTAGAACAAACATTTTATTGCTACTCCAATGTCCTAAGCTCTAGCAAATTGACAAAACTTTCTTAAAATAGCTCAAACTCTCTATCTCCAATAGTAATAAGCAATGGGCATCGAGGCTAAGCGCTACACGAGAACGCAGCATGAAACGTATTAAATTAAAAGCGACGACATGTGTTTTCCTTCCCACAGGAAAATACATTAGTTCAAACATTTCCCGCCCCCGCCTGTCCCTGTCTTACTCGTATAGAATGCAATCCGCGAAAAAGAATAGCTAGATATAGCGCCCTCGTAGCAAACAGCGAAGCTTTCAACGTAAACAGCGTAAATCTGATAAAGAAAACACTTTACGACACCAACACCAAGAAATTTTCTTCATTGTACAAATACATTGATCATTTTATCGCTCTTTCTTACGCACAGCTGTAAAACACAGGCGTGAGAGTGAGATGGCGTTACAGCGCTGGTTTCGTTTGAAGGCAGGTACCATTGGGCGAAAAGCTCACAGCGGCCCGCCCTATACAAGTCGCGCAGGGCTGCGTTCGCGCCTTCGTTCCCGGTACGTTTACAAAATATTTTCTAAGAAGCATGTCGGCTGTAGCAAGGGGCGGCGTCGCGGGAGCCCGCAGTCATGCTGAGAACCTCAGCGGAGTCGGTGGACTCACGTCGCGAAGCTTTTCAACGTCACGAGAAAAAATCGACGTGTGACAATTCGATCGAAAAGCCGATGTCACCGAAGACACGGGCCCGAACTGAAACCGGCTGTAAAACCGAAACTAGGTTATAACGACGCGCCATCCCCTGTGATATTGATTGTAGCTAGTTTCATGAGGATACTGAAATTTATTTTCCCGTAGATAATACGTTCAGTGAAGTGTTTTCATTCTTGTCTGTGTTACATAGAACTTCCTTATTCCTGTGTGTTGCAATTTTGATAAGTTAAGTTGGACTGGATTTATTTTGTTCATAAGCAGGTGCGTTAATATTTGTTTGTTTTTTTAATGCAAGATAGCAGTGTTTATATTTCTTGATCCAGCAGTCATTATATTTCTTGATGGAAAACAATGATGAGGTTTAGGTTGGAACGCGTTTGCCTAGAAGTCGCATGGTCACTTTTCTAGAGCTTTAAGCTTAGTAACCAGAATCTGGTTACTAGGCAAGTACGTTCCGAAGAAGCTTTGTAATTTGACATAATTAGCAAAATCCATATATATTATATATATCCATATATATATACAAATAGCAGATAGTCATTTTTTATTTGACTTATTTATTAAGGTTATTTTAAGGTCTAAAAAATGATCGCTGTTTCTAAAAATAGCAACATTATCTATGTATAAAATAAAACTTTAAGTAACTGGATGGTTCCAGTACATTAAATATAGTTTGGAGATTTATTATCGACTATATAAATACTAAGTTAAATGGATAAAAATTTAAAAAATAACGGACTTTCACACAAACTTTAACCCCTTATTTAACCCCCTTGGTGGTGGAAATTTGAAAAATCCTTTCTCTCTAGTACACCAATATTCTCTCATTTCAAACTTCTACGTTTAACCGTTTGGGCTGTAGGTGATTTACTGTCAGGACAAAGCATTTTATAGTCATTGATGATCAAATACAGAGTCCAAAACATAATAAGTTGATTTTTAATATTTTAGGCAGTACGCTAGGTATGTCCACTCGTGGGAAGCCTGGTCGGGTTATTTATAACACAAATACTACCTACAATAGGCACCTCCATCCACAATACATGTCCGACGGAACCCGATTTTAGGACTTGTTCAGGTTGGACAAGGCCTATTTTATAGTTTGCCTAGGCCAATAAACTAGTTCATCATTTGTTATTTTGTCACGGAGGATATAGTTAGTTGAGCTTTCAAATATCCTTATTTCGGATGTTACACGGTAACACAGATGCATAGGTAAGCTTTTTATAATTCCTTAGAGAAATAAGGAATCTAAATAGCAGTTTTGAGTTCATTGCTCCTGCGACCCTTATTCCTTAGCCATTATAAGTAATGAAAGATCTGAAAACTTCTACGATATAGTCGCTCATTTCTGGACATAAGAAGTTATAAACAAAACTATCATGGCTATGATGAGACCAATAATTAATAATTAATTACTTACTATACCTACCATGATTAGGAGGATGATAACCTGTCATTAAATAAAATAAAATAATTGGGATGGGGCGGTGTACCTAGGTATAATAATACCTACCTTAATAATGTCAAACGGACTGAAAAGTGAGAGACCATATAATAGCTTTGTTTCTGAATATTCTAATAATAATTCTTCTAACTACAGAACCTTACCTCATGTGTGCTTTGACTCGCACTTGACCAGCTATTACTAATTAATTTTGTCATTTGCAATGTTGCGAGTTAAAATTTGATTCTGGAACATAGCTGTAACATTCGTATACCATATAAGGACCTTATATCTAGAGTAGTGAGTATATCTAGTGAAAGAAATCTGTATATTCTTTTAGATAACTATAGGCAAGTACATAAAGTAGCTAGAGATCAGAGGTAAGTACTTAAAGTACTTAAACGTTAATTGCTTGTCCTAAAAAGAAACTAATATCAGTGAGACAATCATTATAAAATTTTATTGAGAGAGCAGGCAACACCCCGTCACATGCAGTATGCTTTTAATTCTTCAGTAAGTATATTTAATTAGTCCTACTATATGTATCTAGTATATATTCCATGTGCTAATATTGATACTGTTGCATGATTAATTAATATTTATGGAGTATATTCATATTCCTATGTATTAGGTATATATAAAGTGTATTCAACACTATTTTGTAAACGCATAAAATATAAAAATAACTTTCAAAAAAGGTAGTTAGTAAATGACTCGAACTCTATCTAAGATCTGTGTTGAATTAAAGGCTTTAAGAATTTATGCCATTGCCGCCGGCGCGACAAATAAGTACCTTTATTACAGTGGGCCGTAATAATAATTAAAAAAAAAACAATGATTTGACGGTTTTTGTATTGGAAATGCGTCGGAAATACTTAATATTTGGCTAAGTAGGTACCTGCACAATTTTCCTAACAAATTATTAGGTAATTTGTTTGTATATACTTACTTAACAAAAAAGATTTCGCATGATTTTTATTGATTTTCTCCTTGTTTTTTCTACGTCTTACTCTACTCTTCGCTAAAGTGAATAGGCACAATTTGTAGTCTAGTAGGCACTATAACTTTATAGTCTATCATAGTCTATAACAAATCATTGTTGTTTTTTTTTCAAACTCTTAAAGCTCTCTTACTCTTAAAACAACTCTTAAAATTATAATTTAGCTTATATAATTTAATCAATACTAAATACTAATATTATAAATGCAAAAGTTCATCTGTTTGTCAATTGTCTATTACCTTTTCATGGCCCACCCGTGTAAACTGTAATCAAGTTTAACGAAGTTTGGTACCAGAGATAGCTTGGAACCCGGAATCGGAAAATCAAAGAGTTCGCACGGGAATGTAGAAAAACCTAAATCCACGTGAATGAAGTTCATTTTAAAGTTTTTACTTTTAATCAATATATTATTATTATTATTTTGTAGATAATAATCTGTAGATAGTATACTTTCTCTCTCTTCGTTCGTTCCTTCATTGCTGAAGATCGTGGTCCTGGCTAGATAACACCCAGGCTATTAGTAGTAGTATAGTGTAGATACTTTCTGAGAGTATTAATTTAATAACATTCTTCTATACTATATAAATTTCAATAAATAAATTAAACATTGTTCAATTAATCAATTATTATGGATATGTATAAAACCATTTTTATTTTTATTTTTTGTAAGCTTGATTTCGATGAAAAAACATAAGGTAAGATCTAGATTCTATAATAGATAATAATATTTATTTTTATTTATTTTATTTTTTATTTATTTAATATGGCGTGAAGCAATGTTGCACAAATATTTTTCCAAGTTACTTGGTTACTTAACTTTTTCTACACCCATACATGGTTATTGGTTAATTCAATTAGGTAACTATTTTACAATGAAACCTCAATAGATAGGTTTAATATCTATTGGGTATTTATGTCCTAAGCACCTGTAATTAAATTGTTATATTCGATTGCCACACACCTGGGTATGGGAACACATTCCAATTTCCAATGATATTTACCTCAGTATTAATATTTCTTTTGTTTTAATAAACTACATCTAGGTACGAATATTATCCTATATTTTGTTTGTTATAATATTAATTATATTAATTAGTTTATAAATACAGTATGCAGGTTTCACAAATATAGGTAACATACCTACTAGATGATGCCCGCGACTTCGTCCGCGTGGAGTAAGTTTTTTGATTCCCGGAGGAACTCCTTAATTTTCCGGGATAAAATTAGCCTATGTCCTTCCCCGGGATATAAGCTAAGTACCAAATTTCATCAAAATCGGTTGAACAGATGGGCCATGAAAGCGTTGCAGACAGACAGACAGACAGACACACTTTTGCATTTATAATAGCGGACGCCCGCGACTTCGTTCGCGTGGCATAAAAAAAAAAAAGTCGATCCGTTGCTCTGTTGCGGCGTGATTGAAGGACTATTTAACGTCCTTTGGGATAGAATTTATAAAAACTGTGGATTATGTATTTCATAATTTAAACCGGTAGCCCAAATACCAAGTTTCACGGCTATTTAACTTGAAAAACGTCGGCCTTTTACACCAACTTACAACCCCCATTTTACCCGTTTGGGGGTGGAATTTTGGAAAACTGTTACACACGTACTTCTTTATATTATACCGAAAGCCAAAATACCAAGTTTCGTTGTTATAACTTGAAAAATATGTTGATAAATGAAGGGCATTCATCCCCTATTCACCCCTTTGGGGGTCGAATTTTCAAAAATGGTGAAACACGTACGTCTGCATATCTAACTGAAAGCCCAAATGCTAAGTTTCATCACTATAACTTGAGAAATCAAGGACTTTCATACAAACTTTCAACCCTTATTTTACCCTCTTAGGGGTGGAATTTTGAAAAACTGTGAAACACGTATTTCTTTATTTTTTACCGATCACTCATATACTAAGTTTCATGGATATAACTTCAGAAATGGCGGACTTTCATACAAACTTTCAACCCCTATTTCACCCCCTTAGGGGTGGAATTTTGAAAAATCCTTCCTTAGTGAGCGCTTACGTTACAAAAGGAAGCTACTGTCAAAATTTTAAGTCTCTAACCCTAGCTGTTTAGGCTGTGCGTTGATATATAAGTCAGTCAGTCAGTCAGTCAGTCAGTCAGTCAGTCAGTCAGTCAGGACTTTGAATTTTATATATATAGATAGATAATATATTATTAAGTATGGACGATTCTTATAAAAGCTATAAGACTAGATAATTTAATATTCAGAAAGGTGGCATAGGTTTTCCCTTTTATACTTTATGTATATTATAACACTCGCCAATAAATCAAAACGTATAGGATAGGTACATCCCGTGGACCTAGAATCATGAAATCATACTAATATTATAAATGCGAAAGTGTGTTTGTTTGTTGGTTTGTCCTTCAATCACGCCGCAACGGAGCAACGCATTGACGTGATTTTTGGCATGGGTATAGTTGAGGACCTGGAGAGTGACATATGCTACTTTTTATTCCGGAAAATTAAAGGGTTCCCGCGGGAATCAAAAAAACCTAGATCCACGCGGACGAAGTCGCGGGCATCAGCTAGTTTGGCATAAAGCAATGTCTCACAGCACTAGTAAGTATAGGAAAGAATCCGAAAATCGATATATAGGGTTCCGTACTCATAGTGACGAATGGTATCGCCATATGTATCGTGGACATCTTTCTTGGTATCTACTATAATAATTTATATTGAATGGTAGTACGGAGGAACCCTTTGTGCGTGAGTCTGACTCACATTTGACCGGTTTTATTTTATTATTACCACTCCTCTAGCATTTCCTCAACAACAACTAATACATTTATTTAGATACAGTTACATTACTTAAATATAAATATTTATTTGTATACAGTTAGAACACCATAAATCATACATTTAATCCATAACAGTTTCACTCGCAGGCCCGGATAATCGCATTACATTTAATATGGTTGTTTGTGCATTGTTTGGAGCTCTCCATCGTTTCGCATGTTCATCTGAGTGGAGGCCTACCTGGCTGTTAAACAATGTCATTCCTCCAGATATCATCTAATCTGTATTTATCTATGGCTCCCCGCCGCGGGACCGCTTCATCACAAAGCAACGGGTTGACAGATCTTCGCTCACAGACGAGCAATAGGATTACTAAAATTCTGACATTTTGTTAAACAACCATCAAATAGGGCTGTCAATCTTCTTTAAACTGGGTTCTGTAGTCTCTATGATATAGTTCTCTTGAAGCGACTATACTAGTCTTAATAATGTTTGTATGTAGGTATCTACGTCCGCGTCCATCTTTGGTAATGGTATCTTAGAAACTACTTTTAAGTTTTTTACCGTTAAATAAATGTAAACAAAAACGTATCCATACTCAATAATGAGTTTTCATAAAATAAAAAGATCTTTGTTTGGAATTGGTAATGTACCTACTTTTGTAAAAAATATACGATTTTATAAATTTAATTATGTAAGTGAACAGTTTATCTCGATAAGTACCTAATGTACTGATGACAGTATTTTTACTAAATAGTGATTAAATTTAAAAAAAAAAAATCTTAACTGAACTTTATGGATGCTAATGCGAAAGCTGCCAGCCCTGCGAGCAAAGAATTAGTATGCCTTCTATAATTCTTTCCATATGAACCTGAACAATTCAAACTTAATAAGATTTTCGTATTTTGCATCTGTTTAACCGTTCGCTATAGTTTCAGGGATTTAGGTTTAATCACATTACATGAATAGAAGTGTTGTAATGCGATACTGCGACATCTATTCTTTAAAACAATTTCATTTTACGGAGTTCTCCTTTAAAGTCTTATTTTTTAACCTTATTCTATGTATAGGTACGCACACACATACATTCACATAAGTATTCGTATAGTAGCATTTCCCAAAATCCTGTGACCCTATCTTCATTTACAGCTGATAGCTCTACTAGTTATTTTCATGCTTGAAAAATTACGGACTTTCATACAAAGATTCTCTCGCTGTTTAACACCCTTCGGGGTAGAATTTAAAAATCTTATAGCTCAATTAGCCGTTAAATTAACAGCCTAGGTACCTAGTCAGTTAAGACAAGTTATTAGGTAGGTATATATATTATATGAACAGGTAGAGGTTTTATAGTAACTTTTGTTTAACTGTTTGAACTTTGAATTCTTGCTACTGATTTTCATTTCTTACTGAATGGGTGTTGGAAAACCATAAACCTTGGAACGGGAATTCATGTCTTATGAAAACGAAAGTTTAAAAAAAAGCGTGTGTGCTGCAATTCGCACACGGCAGAAGTGAAACTTCAGAAAAGTAGCTTACCAGAGAATGAGATAAATATAACTTGTATTCTATCTCATTCTAGCGCAGGCTAAATCTTATTATGAATATGTTTGTCTCTTTTTCGTTACATCGAATTTTCAAATCACAACGTTTCTAAAGAAGTTTCACTTCAAAAATTAAAATAGACAGGGAGAATTTACTTCTAGATAATCAAGGGAAGGATTTATACCTATAAAAATATCTATTTTACATTCTATCTATATATTTAAACTAATATAAGTACCCACATAGTTTAAATTTTCTCAATTCGTAGGTGCATATTATAGTAGACCTACGTTTTCTGCATTTTTATATAAAGAGTCAGTATAAATTAAAAGATTCAAATCATAAAGTATTTCCCCATTACATGCCATTCCCCGTGAAACTGGTTTTATCATTCATAAAACTATTCTAAAAGCCATCGATGCTAAACCACGGTTATAAAAGAGATTGGAGCCTGTCTAACAAATAAACTAAAATTAAATATACACGAACACAATTGGAATTTTTGTCTCAGGCGTATAAAAGTGTCCTATAAATTTACCCACAGTTTAATTTAATGTCCAAAAGTACCTGCCTCACATTTTTTTATTATAAATAAACGTTCGATGCCGGTTATGGGTGCTCGGATGTGTATTATTATTTTGAGAAATGGCTTTAAATTTGTCCCGGGAGGTTACGACCGGAGCACCTCGATTAGGATTGAATTCATATTTTTCTCCGTTATTACCAGGAATGCTGTAGCAAATCTAATTTTATCGTAGTGTTGTAATTAATTTAGTAATGGATTTTATTTCTTTATAACAGGTCGACATCATATTGAAGGATGTAAGAGTGACAGCTTCGGCAGCTGAGAAGAACCACACCTATTTACAATCCGCGGTCGCCTAGACCGTTTCATTGAGGAGATAGTTATCAGCGGGTCGGTCCCGCCGCGTGGATGGTGGCGGGCGAATGGGGCTATGCGCCGGTGCCGGCCACTCAGGCCATGAACGCGTTCTTGGAGACCAACCATGCGCATCTTGCCTCCTACGGGCTGAAGATGTCGCCGCAGCCGGCTTGCGGCGTTGGCCCGCAACACCGCGCGGCCGCTCCCCATCCACCGCCGCATCATCCGTCTCACTACCAGCCGTACCCGCTGCATTCCTACCAGCCGGGATATCTGCGGGAATACGGCGGCTGCGGGGAACTGTTTCCGCAACAGCCGTTAGAGCAGAGCTGGGACTGGCGCGGAGACGTGCACTACCAAGGCGGAGCGCCACCGCTTGTCCCGCACGCCCACGCCCACGCACCGCACGCGTTCCTTCGCTACGTGCGCGCCCCGCCGCGACGTGACATGAGATGTCAGTGGCTAGACCCCGAGCAGCCTCCGCCAAGGAAACTGTGCAACAAACTATTTTCGAGCATGCACGAGATTGTGACGCATTTAACAGTGGAACATGTGGGTGGACCGGAGTGCACGACGCATGCCTGCTTTTGGCAGGGCTGCTCGAGAAACGGTCGACCCTTCAAAGCGAAGTACAAGCTAGTGAATCACATCCGAGTCCACACAGGAGAGAAGCCATTTCCCTGCCCCTTCCCTGGATGCGGGAAGGTGTTTGCGAGATCTGAAAACTTGAAGATACATAAAAGAACTCACACAGGTAAGAAGAAATATTCTTAGCTCTATCTAAATAGTAATGACTCCCTCAAAATACCAGCCAAAAACTATATACTTAAATTATTTATTTAATTTGCTAATGTCAAAATTACTTACTTATCCATTAGTATGATGGCTAATATGAAACAAAATTTTGCAACTAACCTATAACAAATGAAAAACGTACTCAATATCAAAAACATTTGGAAATTGGAATAGAATATAGTAAGATGTCTACGCTATTCAATCGAGCGTGTGCTGATCTGGCAAAACAATTCGTTTCTCATTAATTCATAATGAACCGCCCCCCGCGGCTGTCTTCAGCTCGCCGTGGCCTCACAGATGCTCTCTGTTGTGATATATTAGTCACGCCTCGACAATAAACTGGACCAACACAATAAAGCCACCATTAAACACAAACTATCCGTCAAAAATCTTTGTCACACGTTCAGACCTCGAACAAAGTGTCTAACGGGCGCCTAATAATAACCTCAGTCTCCTCTCCTTGTGGAGTCTGTTTCTCGGTACGGTCCATCGACAAAAGTCGTTCGAGACCGAACTCCATTTTCAATTTATTATTAGTGGAAAGATTCATCGGTATTGTGTACTATGGAATAAAAAAATGCGCCATAAATTAAAATCTCCAGTTCCGCTGGCTCGCTTCCTCTTGGTGCTCTCACTCACACACTAGACTAAAGTTATTGTAAGTAATGTATTGATACTTCAAGTTCGAATATCGACTTTTAAGGATTGGTCCTGGAATTCGTTCGGCATGAAGGCTATGGAGTATGGACATCTGCTATTATGTTTTTTTTTACCATTTCTGTCTAGTGTTGCGTTGAAACTTTTGTCCTGTGCCCCTGTCCGCTATTATCTCATACGGGCTTGTGAATAGAGTTTGCTTTTTTGTGGGGAATTTTAAAGAATTGTTTTATGGGAGTCTATAAATTACTTCGAATGTCCGCCAAGCTTTGGAGAACTGGAAGCGTTAGTGTAATAATAACATTAATTAGTTGAGTGCAAATATCAGGGTTAAGAGGACTGGCCATAAAATAGACAATTTATGCAACCCGAGCCCACCCAACTTCTATATTATGGTAAATGTTAATGAATAGTGAAATTACTTACTTTAATCGCGTTTTGGTTCAGGCAACTTTAGGTGTATTAGTTAAATTAGTTTTCTTTGCCTCTTTTTTCCTCAATAGGTTCCACATATCGACTAACGTGTGTGATTCAATTAAAATACAATCATAATATTCTATAGCTAAATGTCTAGTTTGTTGGTCGTCGTCTAGCCCGTTGTAAGTTAAATTGAGGCGTCCAGATTGCTATGTGTCATAAAGCCTTTGTTGCATTGTATCTATAACATTGTTATAAAATCATCAAACATGTTCTAAAACCTTTTTATGTTATAAAGTCTGCACGCACCGTTACATTCATCAATTGTTCTTTTAAAACGTAGAGTAAGTAATGAATTTACTTTTCAGTTACTTTGCTTCTTTCTTTTACTTTCTCAGCTGTAGTCGTTAACTATGGCTGTAGTAACATTAGTATTAAAATAACATTTTTATCAAGCTACTAGCTGATGCCCGCGACTTCGTTTTCGGTTTTTGGGTTCCCGCAGGAACTCCTTAATTTTCCGGGATAAAAAGTAGCCTTTTTTTTATCCACTACAAGTTAGCCCTTAACTGCGATCTCACCTGATGGTAACTGATGATGCAGTCTAAGATGGTAGCGGGCTAACCTGTTAGGAGCATGGCAGTTATATTAAATCCATACCCCTCGGTTTCTACACGGCATCGTACCGGAGCGCTAAATCGCTTGGCGGCACGTCTTTGCCGGTAGGGTGGTAACTAGCCACGGCCGAAGCCTCCCACCAGGCCAGACCAGTGAAAATTCAGAAATTATATAGTCCCAAATTGACCCTGCCGGGGATCGAACCCGGGACCACACGAGTATATGTGCCGGGACCTCCGCACGTTAAGACAACAGCGCTACACACTGCGCCACGGAGGTCGTCGCCTATGTGCTATTCCAGACTATAATCTATCTCTGTGCCAAATTTCAGACAGATCCTTTCAGCCGTTGGCGCGTGATTGAGTAACAAACATCCCTACATCCGTCCATCCAAACTTTCGCATTTATAATATTAGTAAGATATTTTAAGTTAAAGTAAATTTAAACAATACCTACTTAGAAGTTTTCTCATTCTAAGGGAGTAAAACAGGTACTTATTCTATACATGATGTAAACTCAAAAATTCCGATAGTATCTTTGGGTGACGAAGCTTCCCATCTACCGTGGAAAATGGAAACCGATATTTTTATAAACACGTTCCGAATGTAACGCGACACCGTCGGGTAGTCAGTAGCAGAATTTATTTGCCATAGCTGCTTCGTAACAAGTCAATTTGTTAAACCGATTCACATCTAAAGCTTAACATTTGATATTATATAGGTACAGTTTCTTTATTTGCAAAAATGCCATCTTGCTTTTCGTTTTTATTTTTAAACTAGCTGATGCCCGCAACTTCGTCCACGTGCAGGATTGAGGTTTTTTGCTTCTCGCGCTGAACCTACACTTATGTTAAAATGGCTAAGTAATATCAATACCTAAATACAACTTATACCTGGTACATATACTATTGTTTATCTAAAAAGCATGAAAACAGAATACCTACTTATTCACACCTAACTTTAAAGCAAAGAGAATGCAGGGAGTAAAATAAAATATACCTACTTATACATAAACCATACATCAAAACTTAACCTTCCCAAAAAATAGCTTAGCAATCAATAATTAGCAATACAACTTATAGCGATAATTTTAATATTATTCATATTAATTATTATTGTTTAGTTATTTATTTACTGGCGATGAAAACGCAGTCATATTATGCGGTTGCATAAACTAACTCAAGCTCTTGTTTACGGCATTTGTCTTCGAGCTTCTTTTCTGAGGATTCCGTTCCAGAAGATACTGCTGCAGATAACACTTCTGGAGCAAAGTTCGTTATCGGCCCTTTCAAGCTACTTAAACTCTGGTTTAGACTTCAGATTGAGTCTCGACATTTTTAGTACACGAAATTAAGCCCACATAGGTATCACAGGCAAACATATGGCATCGAAATATTATGGAAATACCGATGTAAACAATAAATTATGTTTTATCTTGGTTGCAATTTTTTATAATTAATTTTGTTTGCTTCAAACGCCACCAAATAGATATTATTAAGTCCTAATCAAGTGAATTGCTGTTCTCTGTTGAGGAGTTTTGTCCTCTATCTCTGATAATGTTTATCAAATCTTCACCAAAATTGGGCAAAACTTATGTTATGGAGTAGAAGCAACAAAAACCCCTATTTTACCACTTTGGGGGTGGAATTTTGAAAAACTGTGACATACGTAGGTATACTTATTTAATTTTTAACGAGAGCCAAAATTACAAGCTTCGATGATATAACTTGAGAAATATCTTGAGAAATGAAGGACTTTTATACCAACTTTCATCCCCTATTTTCACCCCTTTGGGGGTCGAATTTTCAAAAACTGTGAAAAACTTATTTCTTCCTTTTTTAACCCGCAGCACATATATTAAGTTTCATGGCTATAACTTGAGAAATGAAGGCCTTTCATATAAACTTTCAGCCCCTAATTATTTACCAAAATTTTACCCCTTAAGCGTAACATTTTGAAAAACTGTGACACAACTATTTTTTTATTTTTAACCCGCAGCTCATATACCAAGTTTCATTGCTATAACTTGAGAAAAAAAATACTTTCATACAAACTTTCAACCCCTATTTACCCCATTGGGGGTAGAATTTTGAAAAACTGTGACAAACGTACTTCTTTATTTGTTGCCTTAAGCCAAAATACCAAGTTTTGTTGATATAACTTGAGAAATATCTTGAGAAATGAAGTACTTTCATAAAAAAAAATTCATCCCCTATTTCACCCCTTTGAGGGTAGACTTTTCAGAAACTGTGAAACACGTATAATACTTAATCTTTTACCGGTAGCTGATATACCAAGTTTAATATAACTTTAGAAATGACAGACTTTCATACAAACTTTCAACCCCTATTTCACCCCCTTAGGTGTGGAATTTTGAAAAATCCTGCCTTAGTGAGAGCCTACGTCACAAAAGAAACCTATTGTCAAAATTTCAAGTTTCTAATGCCAGCGGCTTAGGCTGTGCGTTGATATATAAATCAGTCAGTCAGTCAGTCAGGACTTTGAATTTTATATATATAGATATCTTTTTGGTGCCATTTAAGTTCCAAATTCAAATTCAAATCAGCGATTTTTAGTTTCCAATAATATTGTTGTTCATAAAGATATTAGCTAACATCCATACTATCCATATCCATATTAATATTATAAATGCGAAAGTGTGTCTGTCTGTCTGTCTGTCTGTCTGTCTGTCTGTCTGTCTGTCTGCTACGCTTTCACGGCCCATCTGTTCAACCGATTTCCATGAAATTTGGTACAGGGATAGGTTATATCCAGGGGAAGGACATAGGCTACTTTTTATCCCGGAAAATTCAAGAGTTCCCGCGGGAATCAAAAAATTTATCTGTTCAACCGATTTTAGTGAAATTTGGTACAGGGGTAGGTTGTATCCCGGGGAAGGACATAGGTAGGTTACTTTTTATCCCGGAAAATTCAAGAGTTCCCGCGGGAATCGAAAAAACTTGGTCCACGCGGACGAAGTCGCGGGCATCATCTAGTTTCTAATAAAATGTAGAACTTTTATTACGATTTCATGTTTCTGTCTGTCTGTGAGTCTGGAATAGCACATAGGCTACTTTTAATCCCGGAAAATGACAGAGTTCCCGCGGGAACCAAAAATCCTCAATCCACGCGGACGTAGTCGCGGGCATAAGCTAGTAAATATTATATGTGCGAAAGTTTGGATGGATGGATGGATGGATGGATGTTTGTTACTCAATCACGCCCCAACGGCTGAACGGATCTGGATAAAATGTGACACTGAGATAGATTATAGTCTGGAATAGCACATAGAAAGAGTTCCCGCGGGAACCAAAAAACCTCAATCTACGCGTTCGAAGTCGCGGGAATCAGCTAGTTTATAATATTAGTATGATAGTGAATTTATACCTAAATTAAATAATAATTAACACAGAATAACATTAATAATCGCCAAATAGTGTGAGACGTGTGACTAATCATACAGCCGCAGGGCTGGCCCGCTCGCGTCAAACAGCCGCCGGCGCCGCATTCCGCCCACTCGGCCAGGATTGCTTCATCCACATCATCGCTATTATAGAACCTTTATTAATACGCCTGTTTATTTAGTTCGTAAAGCAATTAACTAATTACTATAAGTAAGCAATTCATTTATCAAGAATTACTTAGATGATGCCCGCGACTTCGTCAGTGTGGATTAAAGATTTGTGATTCCCTCGGGAACTCTTTGATTTCCCAGCATTAAAAATTGTCTATATCCTCCTTGCGATGCAGCCTATCTCTGTACCAAATTTTATCAAAATGATTTGAGCAGATCGTAAGAATGTAGCAAGCAAAAAAGACATACTTACGAGTTTCGCCTATATTAAAGATAAGATAAGATAAGCCTTTATTGAAAATTTTACAAAAAAAATATTATAATTAGGTACGTATCTTACATTTATAACACGTATCTATTTACATTTACTGAATTTACCATACAAATATTGATAAAATCTCGTTCAAACACTTAACTATAACGGTGAATCCTACATTTTTAGGTACCAAGCAACAAGCAGACTTAGGGGGTCCATACAATAGCGTAATGATGATATGATTCGAAGACGACCCCCGATCAAACGCAGTGCTTGCTAATACGGCGTATAAAATGACGCTTTCAAAATATTTTGCAAACAATACGGGAACCCTTCCCGGGCCGCCCCTGTGGTCGACATTGTGTGTCGAGTGCAGCGCTTCCACCAACTGAACATTGAACATGTGCACTGAATGTGTAATGAACGTGTTCAAATAAAATATCATTAATTTAATTAGTAATAGAGGAGTTATGTTTAATGCAAAACCAGCTGACTCGCGCGGAAATCGCACGGGCTCCATCCATCAGCCTGCATTCATCCACTGCAGGACATAGGCCTTTTGGAGGGCATGTCACCATGGTCCTCCACCTTCCTCATCCTCCCACTTCCCGCTTCCTTTTTGAGGACTGAGGTCGTCGTTCTAGGGGGGTGGAGGTCGTTCCACACTGCATTTACTGGTAAGCAGGCACACATGTCTACCCCAACGGCCATCGGTTCTGCATCAGACCTTACCTGGCCACTAAAACGTCAGCTCATTATTTCTCCTCTGGGCTATATCAGTTAGGTACTTTAATTCACCGTACTTATTTTCATATTTTCCTCGTTGCGGATTCTATCCTTCACAGAAACACCCAACATAGCCGGTAGGTAGTGAGTGGTAACTGTGATTAGTTAGTGTGGCCGAAGCCTCCACCAGAAAAAAGTCACTCACTGATCATAACCGTAAATTAGTTACATATTTACTTCTTAATATATAAAAAATATTAGTATTTCACTGTATTTATCATTTTCCTGGTGTCTTTTATGACTTAATTATTATTATTCTTTTAACTGGCATTAGCTAAAAAGTATTAAGTATACATACCTATAAGGTCTCAAGTGGTAGGTAGGTATATGTAAAAATTCTACAATCCGGTTTACATAAAATATTAATATTGAACTAACATTGAATTAAATTAGTAAAAAGTATAAATAGAGGCCGTTAAAAAGACAAGTATAATGTAGTTTTTTAAGTTTTGCGATATTATGAGGAATTCCCGTATACTTATCCATACTAATTATTACTATAAATGTGTGTGTCTGTGTGTCTGCTACGCTTTGACGGCTCATCTATTCAACCGATTTAGATGAAATTTGGTACAGGGACAGATGGTATCCCGGGGAAAGACATAGGACTACTTTTTAGCCCGGCAAATTAAAGAGTTCCCGCTGGAATCAAAAAACATTAATGTATACGGACGAAGTCGCGGGCATCATCTAGTTATTATATAAATTGATGGAATAAATCTGCGCTGTAGGTACCTACTATTCATAACAGATTTTCATCACAAATATAGTTTACAATGAACGGCCATTTTATATCCGCATATGATAATGTTGTAACCCTATAATAGTCGGGTGAATTTAAAAAGGTGTTTATGTGAGCCGCCATCTGCCCCGGATTGATAAATTGTATAAAAAATATAACAAACACTATAAAATACAAGTGTGTGTGTCTCACATATGCACAGATACACACACACACACACATGGGGGATTTGGGTCCAGCTCTTCTGAAAGTTCACGTTATTAACGTATAAGAATTTTAGTAATAAAAAGTACGTATCCATTTGTGATTTAAAATACATAAAAGAAACTTTAAAGTACATATAGTAGAGTCATTTTTAGGGTTCCGTACCCAAAGGGTAAAAACGGGACCCTATTACTAAGACTCCGCTGTCTGTCTGTCGGTCTCCAGGCTGTATCTCATAGACCGTGATAGCTAGAAAGCTGAAATTTTCACAAATGATGTATTTCCGTTGCCGCTATAACAACAAATACTAAAAATTAAAAAATATATATATTAAGGGGGGTCCCCATACAATAAACGTGTTTTTTTCGTATTTTTTTGCTCAATATTAAAAACGGTAACAGGTAGACGGTTCAAATTTTCACAGAATATTAACTTGTATATTACCTTTCAAAATAAATAATTAAATATCAATAAAGTAAATATTAAAGGGGGGCTCCCATACAACAAACGTAATTTTTTGATATTAACAGTAAACCTCTACAAACAAAGATAGTTTTGCGGTTCATTAACAAAGGTAATTATACCTACTTCTTGAGTACGGAACCCTCGGTGCGCGAGTCCGACTCGCACTTGGCCGGTTTTTTTTGACACTACCACCTGCATTTAAGTTGATTGAATTCTTGAAAGCTTCTTTTTTTTTAAATTTATTTACTTAATAAATTGCACAAAAATATATAAAAAAAATTGTTATTCGCCAAACTATACATGCAGTTTGTTGGCGTATTCACGCTCAACTAAATAATTATGCACCGACAGTAGGTATTTCTGATTTCCGCAAAATTACGTCTCTACGATTCCATAATATAACTGAAAAATGCTTTAAAATGAAGACAAAATGGCTAACATATTAAAAAAAATTGTAATAAATTCCATAGAGTGACGCTACTATGGAGGCGTGGCTATCTACGATCAGCAGCCGTTATACCGGACAATCCCCACGTGCAAAGTTTAGCTTACGCTTACGCTACACACATAGACACGAGACATCATAGTTCACGGACACATTGATACACCAATCACTCCGCACCCCATGCAGCCCTATCACGTAACATTGTCTCGTATGTAGAAAATGAAAGCGCTAAGCGGTTTACGTTTTTATCAGCTTTGTGATTATGGCCCCACATTGTACCAGTATTTTTGACGACAAGTGAGAACATACAACACACGTTGCGTATACCGGCCCGACATAAATACCGGGCCCCCGAATTTAAATAACAAAGGCGGCGAATCGGGACAGGCTTTGCCTCTACGATTTAAACGATGCTCCCAGCTCTGATTTTGGCACCTGATTGAAGAAGTATCCAAACTCTTAGCTGACAAAAACACGTTCGGATCATTCCAACGAATTGTAATTTTGCTAAACGCGGGCGCGACGGTGCGAACAGGACTTTGGAGTGCGTATAAAAACTGAGTCGCCATGATACAAATGGGTACAGGATTGGATGGAAACTCGCCACACAGTCAGCAGTCTACAGCGCACAAAATATTCACGATTCACGATTTTCCTAAAACTTTGCCAAATTCAACACTCTAAAATATCCTAAGACCTAAGATTCTTCTTTCTTTCTTAGAAAACTCTCAGTGAGTTCTCTAGTTGCAAGATTCGTTCAGAGATGAGTCATGTGATTGGTGAATTTTCAGATACGAAAGACAAAAAGACTATCAATGTAGACGACATAGCTGAATTAAAAGATGTCATGAACTCATGAAAATATTAAGATTGACTGAGGTTGAAAATCCACAATGCCTCGCCCACTAGCCAAAAAACTAAAACTCCAGATTTATCAACGAAGGTACAATAATGAACGAAGATACGAACAAAATGACAAGTGACAATAAAATTTATGATTAATTTCGTTACCTTATTTTCAACTGATCAGTTAAAGCGACTCTTTAAGATCAGCATCATGAAAAATACATCTAGTAGGTACTGTCATCTATATATGTGGGTAAATCGAGTCTGTGTATATTTTTTGCTAACTCGTAATGTGCTTTTATCTACCACCCGCATCGATCTTGTCTTAAATGAATAATGAATTAAATAGAACCAGATAAGAAATTTTTTACCTCATTGAATTTTTCTTGATACACATTACATTGACTTCACGTACGTGCCCAAACGAGCCCTAAACGAATTTTTTTCTAAAGTAACTTCTAAAGCTTAATTTGAAACCTTTTTTTTATAAAAATGGATTTTATTTCATAGTGCACTAACTAAATTTAATACATAATATAACCTTAACCTTACATCTAAACTGCTGAATTAATTTACAATGAACATTCAAAAGCTTTTGCTCGTTATTGCGTCCATGTACGACTTTATGTACCTATGTATTATAATACGTCATGTGTTTATGACTAGAGGATGTACGCGACTTCGTGTGCGTGAATTTTTTAAAGATCGATGGAGCTCTTTGGGAATTTTCAGGATTAGAAATAGCATATTATGTCCTGACCCGGGATGCAATCTATCTCTGTTACTCTCTCCTACTACTCTACTAGGCTACTATCTCCCGGGAATTTGAGTATTTCCCGCGGTAATGGAAACTTAGTCCACGCGAACGAAGTCGCGGGCATCATCTAGTAATTAATAAATGTTGCTACCTTTGTGAAATGAAGGGACATGCAGCACAGTCAATGTTATTTACTAAATTTTTGTTACATATATATATATACCTGACATCCCTTTTCCCTTTAATAACTCTATCGCACTCTTCCATCCGTTCCCCTACTTTATAAAGACGCATGTATCTACCAGGACAACATAAATTGAATCTGCCTATGCAATTGCAGTGTTACAACAATAGTTTCAAACGCAGTCCCTACCTACGCTTCTTATGCCTCTATCTTATTACAATTCTCCCTTTTGACACTTTATTGCCTAGGTATATATTATACGACGACAAACGCATCTTTGTAATAATGTACGTAGGTATTTACACCTACACACTACGTCGCACGGACCACGGACTTATCATCCAAATTCACCAAACCAAACGATGTTCACTCCAGGCAACTGTTCGCTCCAAAATAGCATTTTTTAATGCTTTATCTAAAAATTCTTTCCTTGTATTTAGTTTCTGAAAGTTTAAATCCATTCCTTTCATTTGATTCAAAGCTTGCTCAAATAGAGCTTGTTAAACGAAATGAGCTATCAGCCGTTTTAAACGTGCCGAGAAAAACGGTTTTCTCTTTGTGGTGGTAGTCTGCGCGAAATTCTTTCGTCTTGTAGGGCGACGGCGGAGGTCTCGCTGCATCATTCATTGGTTTTTTAGCGACACCTTGTTTACTATCGGTTTCAGTGCGTTGTGTTTATGGAACATTTGGAAGCATTGTCCTTTAAATTATGGCTTAAAAAGGTCATATTATATGGAATGAACTAAAAATATTAAGTATGTAGGATGTGTGTGTCTTCTTGTGTGTGTTCTTTAAGCTTTTATGTTAAACTAATTTTACACAGAACAGAGATAATCTTGATTAATTTATTTGTATCGTTCTAAATTAATGATACTAAATAACAAAACTATAAATTGTAGTTTTTGTATAATAATATTTTCTTCGTTTTACGTTTATATTTGGTCGTCAGCTCACATTGGGTTACGACGCGTTCCGAATATGATTTAAAAAACTCATGAAAACCATTACGAATCCCTGAGATAAGTTTCAGTTTTTGTTGCGTAAAATTCTCCTAGAACACTGCGACGTAAAATTGTGCAGCGAAACTACGAGTATATGCGCCCAAGCTAACTCTACATGTTTAGATCTAATATTAAATCAGTTTAGGTAAATCAGTTCCTAACTGAATAAGAAGATAAAGACAAAGTAGCTACGTTAAGCAAACCCAGAGCATCTGTCTAGTCTGTTCCAGCTTCGTATCAAAAAGAACACCTTGGCAGTAACACGTTCTGTGTCGATGACGTTTTTGAGACAAATTCTGAACATTTTACGCCACCAAAAAGTGTTGATGGCCGCGAGACAAGCACCGGATAACAATCGAAATGTTAACACGACAATAAGAAGAGAACAATGGACAGTTTGTTACTTTTTGCGATGCACGCTTTTGGATATCTTAGGAAAAGCGAGATTTTAATGGTTTCGTAAAACTCATTCAAATGAACATAATATTTTATAAATAAGCACTTGGAAACCGATATTATGGGCTTACGATTGTTTTGACGACCTCCCTGGCACAGTGTTGAGTGCTGTTTGCTTAACTTGTGGAGGTCTCGGGTTCGATCCCCGGCAGGGTCAATTTGGGAATTTAAAATTTCTGAATTTTCCCTGGTCTGGCCTGGTGGGAGGCTTCAGCTGTGACTACTTACCACCCTACCAGCAAAGACGTGCCGCCAAGCGATTTAGTGCCGTGCGGCGTGTAGAACCTGCCTGAGGTGCAATATGTAAGGATTGCCGATCATATCGTAAAAGAGGGTATCGTACATAACCAACGTATGAGAATGGATACACGAAATTGAGCTCTAATTCAATGCGATTACGGTTTATTTTACTTTGAAGCCGAACTTAGACGATTTGATCGACAATTCATACATAGTTGGGGGGCTGATTGGGGGTATGGGTTTAATATAACTGCCATGCCCCTGACAGGTTAGCCCGCTATCATTTTAGACTGCAGCTGCACTTGTTGCATCAGATGAGATCGCAATCAAGGGCTAATTTGTAGTGGATAAAAAAAAGAGTGCTTGAGATACTCACTGTAAGTTTCTGATTGATGTAGGTAGGTTATTAATTATTGTTTCTTAAAACCGAAAACAGATTTGACAGGTTTTGTTTTTTAGATTGATTGGTCATGTCATACTATCGATATGTAGGTATACTAGATGAGAACAACGCAAACTGTACGTCCTACTTTCAGGGTTTGATAAATTATTTATTAGTAGGACAACTTGTGTCACTTATGATACGTGAAGACCCGGTTCGGAAAAATAATTCTACTGAGAGGAGCCGGCAAGAAACTCAGTACTCAAAGTAAGATAGAGCTAACCTACGCAATTTTTTGTAGCCGAATATAGTCACAACTCACAAACCACTGTCGAAGTAAATATGAGAATGCTAAGAATGTGGGCGCGCCTGGTAATTATGTTACAGAATCAGACATAAAAAATAAGAACAAAATGCATTATTAATATTCGTTAGAAATATTAGTTTGTCCCAAAAATGCGCCCAGGGGCTGAAACCTGACCCCGTGTGGGTGTTGAGTGGACACCGCTCATAGCTGGAATGACCATGGGTTTGCCCTAATTTCAGGACGCGTTTAATTAGTTGCCAATTTTATTTTAAAGAATAAAATATAATATAAGACGACACATAGATATTTCTAACACTAATGTTATAAGATACGTATGATGGTTGCTAAACATATGGGTTTCATAAAAAAGCTCAGTTAAGTTCGGAGTTTTTTTGCGGGATCAAATCAGAAATGAGGAGATTCGTCGAAGAACTAAAGTAACCAACATTGCACGACGTGTTGCGAAGCTGAAGTGGCAGTGGGCGGGGGACATAGTTCGAAGAACCGACGATAGACGTTGCGTTCCCAAAGTGCTGCAGTGGCGACCTCGCACTGGGTAGCGCAGCGTTAGCAGACCCCCAAATATTGATATTATATGTTTACTTATGATATATCGGTCACGATAGTTTAAATGCGGAATTAAATAATAAGCTTACCTTATATTATAAATGTTGTTTGTATGTTTGTTTTCCTGCATTGTCATCATTCACAATGACTGAACCGATTTGGTTGAGCTTAGACCCTAAATTAACACATTAATTACTCCGTAAAATTTCAGAGGTCCCGCGGGACTCAAAAAATCTTAATACACGCGGACGAAGTCACGGGCTTCATATAGTAATTTGTGTATACTTTTTAACAAATTTACTGAACCAGTGTCATGTCGATACATAGGTAATTATAAATAAGTGGATTGCCAAATATTGACGTAAGTACTTATTGAAAATTTCAATTAGGAATGTGTCCACATTTACTAAAGTTGTGGTTAGCCTAGCAACTTAAAAGTGATACAGATCCATAACTCACCCGATTTATTGGACAACCGATGTTACACCGCAGAATTATTATAAAATTAAAACGTCTATTGCTTAATGCTTTAAATACAATACATCTATTGCGAGTAGGTACAATACAAAAATTGCTTTGCGTTCGCAACCCGCAGGCTACATGTATGAAAATATTATTATTATAAAGTAAATATTACCTACTTAGGTACTATATAATTATCCTTTTGGATAATCGCTTTAAATATTATATAATACTAGTTGATGCCCGCGACTTCGTCCACGAGGATAAGGGTTTTGATTCCCGCGGGAGCTCCTTAATTTTCCGGGATAAAAAGCAACCTATGTCCTTCCCGGGTATCAAACTATCCCTTTACCAAATTTCATCAAAATCGGTTGAAGAGATAATTTTTTTGATTCCCGCGGGAACTCTTAAATTTTCCGGGATAAAAAGTAGCCTGTGTCCTTCCCCGGGATACAACCTAACCCTGTACCAAATTTCATCAAAACCAGTTGAACAGATGGACCGTGAAAGCGTAGCAGACAGACAAACACACTTTCGCATTTATAATATTAGTATGGATTTATAAATATTTAGCTTATTTGATATAACCTAAATATTTACAGAAACTTCAAAATAAAAGTTCATAATATGACATAGGTGGTGCAAACTTTATAATACCTACGCCAAAAGTTCAACGAGTAGTTATATTCTAAGTTTATGAGTTCAACTGAGGGTCAGTTTATGCAGTTAAGCTTCCTGACGATTCTTCCCACAACAATTTTATGCTTTTAGAACCGGTGATAGAATCTATCACGGTAGTTAGAATCACACGTTGGTCTACATCCATACTAATATTATAAACGCGAAAGTGTGTCTGTCTGTTCGTCTGCTAGGCTTTCGTGGCCCATCTGTTCAACCGATTTTGATGAAATTTGGTTCAGGGATAGGTTGTATTCCGGGGAAGGACATATGCTACTTTTTATCCAAAACAAAACTCAAGAGTTCCCGCGGGACTCGAAAAAACTTGGTCCACGCGGACGAAGTCGCGGGTATCATCTAGTTATATAATATATTTGAATTATGAATGTCTAAGAATAATTCAATACAATATTACAATATTAATTCCGCTTTAGGTAGAGAATCGTCTTTAAATATTTTTTCCTCTGATAAAAATGTTGTTTATGATGTATTTCTGGTTATTTTTTATCGCTCGGATCCCGGCGGTGATGCCGGTTAGGGCTGTCAAAACTCTTGACGGACGGATTGACGAGCGAACCCGCTTGGCTCTTGTTTTGTACTTATTCTGGTGCACGCAGGTGTATGGCACCTTATTCATTCTCTGGGAACTAAATATGATAAGTTCCGATAATTTGAAATTAGCTTCGGGACGGACACTCACAATGTTCCTTTAGGTTTCTTTAAGCTTTAAGTCAGGATAAGTAAGGTTATCTTACTTACCCTCCTACTATGTTTTGGCCAATACTTTGGCCACATAGGTAGGTAGGTACCTACGTTAAATTTACAGTAATCCATACGAATGATATAAAAATGCGTAGAGATAACTTACAGCGCGAGAAAAGATTAAGTAAAGGTTCCCTGCTTTATCCGAAAATCACAGTCCCTCGAAATTTTTCAAAAACCTAAATTCACTACTTTTTATAAAAATCAACTAGGTAGGTATATAAGTAGGTCCGGACACCGGACGGGGCAAGGACGCGGTACAATCTTAAATGAATATAGAATGTCATTCTTCAATTCCTATAAACGCACTCCATACTCAGCATTTTATTACAATTTTCATGCAAAAAAAATCATCAATAAAAAAAGTTTGAAAAAGTCACAATACGAAAGTGATTTAATCGTCTCTATATTTACAATAGAAAACAAACGATGTTTTTTTTTATCCACTAAAAGTTAACCCTTGACTGCGATCTCACCTGATGGTAAGTGATGATGCAGTCTAAGATGGTAGCGGGCTAACCTGTTAGGGGCATGGCAGTTATATTAAACCCACACCCCTATTCGGTTTTTACACGGCATCGTACCGGAACGCTGAATCGCTTGGCGGCACGTCTTAACCGGTAGGGTGGTAACTAGCCACGGCCGAAGCCTCCCACCAGGCCAGACCAGGGAATATTCAGAATATATATTTCCAAACCCTGCCGGGGATCGAACCCGGGACCTCCGCACGTTAAGGCAACATAGCTCAACACTACGCCACGGAGGTCGTCATAAAGGTTTTCCTGCCGTATCGCTGGAATAAAGTAGCTTTTGGTTTTTACATTTTCTCCTCACATCGGAAGATAGAAAGATCTCCATTGCGCATTCTCCACTGATACTATCAGAGCAAGACAGATGGTGTTTTCAGTGTTTCCGCGAGAACAATGGCCGGCAGTTTAATTTACTCCTAGTATTGCCAGACGGCCAAATGTGATAGTTTATCATTCTGCTTCAAAAGGCGAACGGATGGACTAACTTGCAGTTATAGGTGCATTGAACACGATAATATTGTACTTACTTTTGTTAACACAAAACGAATATCCTTCCAATATTATAAAATCGAGGGTGTTTGTTTGTTGATTTGTTCTCGTGTTTTTGCATGCAGGACATACCTAGTTATTGACCTGGAGAGTGCGGAAAATCAAAGAGTTGTCACGGGATTTCAACGAACCAAAATCCACGCAAAGGAAGTCGAGTGCATCAGCTACTTAAATAATTAATCAGTAGGCTAGGCCATAGGTAGGTATAGTTCTTGCAATTCACGAGCGCGCGTGAACTTTACGTGTAGTTATGCACATTGAGTAAGTGTGCGTGCTTCTCGGAGCTGTCAATCACGTACACACACACATTTACACGTATAAAAATGTATATTGTATGACAGATACTTTATCACAACCGTGAGCCGCGCGCACTTCTGATCGAAAGAACTATAGGTACTTATTATTGGAGCTACGTAATAATACTAGAACTTTCGACATCAGTATATGTTTGTAAATTTGTGCTTTACCTCGAGTTAAAGTTTCACATTTTTGAACTTACAACATAGGTTTTACTATAAATAAGATTAAAACTGTATCTTAGAGGCAAGCGTTTATAAACATTGATCACAATTAATTTGTGTTCGTTAAACACCGCCGTCCTCCTCTCACGCCGTAAGTTTTCATTTAATTTTTATTTACCGGCGAGATATGACTTTGCAGTTTGTGGCCCGTGTTGTTGCTACATTTTACTATTATATTTTTATTGGGATGCTTTTGTATGAGTTGGCAGATATTTATCGGGTATTGGAACATTATTCGGTCTGCTCATAATCGTCCGCATAAAGCACCTTGTCACACGCTCGTTGGGCGCCGAATGTGCTCGACCCCGTATTCTTTTTGTGTTCACGGGACAAGGGCCCATATTCTTTGGGAAGTGGAAAAAATGAAGATATTAATATATCTTTCTAATTCGAAATACGTTTCGGATAAAGGGAGGTCGTAAATCATTTTACAGTGTACGAAATGCTTTTTTAAATATGCGCGTCTGTTTTCGGAGAATTTGTCGATGTCGTCAATCAGTGTTTGACTCAAATATGGAAACGTTCTTTCTTTACATAAATAACATGAAATATCCATGTAACGAAATAGATAACTTAACAAGAGTATCACATATCATTACAAAATAATACTAGGTATGTACATATTCTTCTTAATATTATAAAGCCCACATAAGCTCTACTTCTTGAGAAAATCAGATAATTTTCTTGAATTTAATTACGGTAGGTAACATGTTACACGATACCTGCAATATTTGCAGCAAATTTGCAGCAATTTTAGCCGAGTTATGCATGTATTTATTTAAACTACTCGTATGAGTTTTTATTTTGTAAACTTTTACAAAAAAACCGGCCAAGTGCGAGTCGGACTCGTGCACCGAGGGTTCCTTACAAACCTGTAGTAAGTTTTAAATTAAATATTTTTTTTAAATATTTGAGTTGATTGAATGAAAGGTAAATTGCGGTTTACGATTTATGACGTATTAAAAAAAAACTACTTACTAGATCTCGTTCAAACCAATTTTCGGTGGAAGTTTGCATGATAATGTACATCATATATTTTTTTTAGTTTTATCATTCTCTTATTTTAGAAGTTACAGGGGGGGGGGACACATTTTACCACTTTGGAAGTGTCTCTCGCGCAAACTATTCAGTTTAGAAAAAAAATGATATTACAAACCTCAATATCATTTTTGAAGACCTATCCATAGATACCCCACACGTATGGGTTAGATGAAAAAAAAATTTTTGAGTTTCAGTTCTAAGTATGGGGAACCCCAAAATTTATTGTTTTTTTTTCTATTTTTGTAAGCAAATCTTAATGCGGTTCACAGAATCTACTTACCAAGTTTCAACAGAACAGTTCTTATAGTTTCGGAAAAAAGTGGCTGTGACATACGGACGGACAGACAGACAGACAGACATGACGAATCTATAAGGGTTCCGTTTTTGCCAAATTTGGCTACGGAACCCTAAAAACATGTTACAGTTTTTGGTACAAAAAAAAAACTTTAATTGTCTTCGCCGTTATTTAAATCTAAAAAGATATTACCGCTTCCGTGCCTATACATTTATGAATCTGCATTATTTGTGTTTAAAAACCTCAACTTATTTCTAAGTACATACTCACAACCATACACAAGCAAACGATACAAAAATAACATTTCGTTGCCCCAACAAAGACTAAGTCTCTTTAGTAAAAACTGTTATTGTATGGTTATAAAAATCTATAATAAATTACCGAATAAACTAAAACAACCACAGAGGTAGTATATACTACCTCTATGAAAACAACTCAATCCACCATCATCTAAAAAAGAACTTTTCGAGTATCTTTTAGATCATTGTTTTTATTCGATACAAGAATTCTTCAATTCTTAAATAAGAATATTAATTCAATATTTGGACGTCGGTAACGACAAAATATGTTTGTACCTAATTATTAACCTAATAACATCTTGTCTGTAACATATTTTACCAAATAATATTTACTTTACTTTACTTTACTTTGAAAGTTCTCCAGTAGGTACTCTCTTATATGCGAGAACCATATACCTACTTACCTATTTTGGACTTCATCAAAAGCAGACCCTACCAGCCTTAGGATAAATTAATAGCTACGTAGAGTAAGTATTTCAGGATTTATTATGTATATCACAAAATAATGATGACTATATTGCAAGCTTATGTTACCTGTGGCCAATGGAATAAAAGTCAGCTCAGATAGTAGATACCCATTATTGAATGCAGCGATTAGTTTTGTAGGTCAGTCAAAACATGGTGTGCGTCCATGTTGAAAAGCCGATTGTACGCAAACCGCCAGTCATCGGCCACTCATTAGCTGTCTGTCTATTGGAGATTGAATTAGCCCGGATATGCCGCGGCGGTAATAGCTATTAACCGATTAAACAATGCCTATTACGCTTAAATTTTGATACGATTCAATAAGATAAAAATGTATGTCGGTCCCAGTGCATTCTTTTCATGTTGGTACTTATTATGATAGGAAAATATATCTACCTAATAGTCTATTATGTAAGCAATATTATGAATGCGCAAGTGCGTTTGTCTTTCCGTTTATCCTTCGGTTCGCACGTTTCGCCGTCGGTCATGCGCCTGATCTCTCTCCGGTTGTGTCGGATTTTCCGTAACATCGGGCTTTGAGAGTAAAGGAACAGAGAGTGCACCTGTGTATGTGCACACACTTGTGTACTATACGTAATATCTCCCGCGCATAGGTAATATGGCTAATCTCTCTGGAGATAGGCCACCGTGGCCGAAATTCGGTCGGGAGGACATTATTATTAACATCCCATGACAGCTCCAACGTCAGGGGTATCAAAGTGGACTTTACAAAGTGCCACTAATTACAAAATTGAGGATATGATAGCTGACCAGGTTCAAAATAATCAAATATTGGTACCTACCTAGCATAGACTTTCTCTATCTGTAACATCTAACAAGGGTAATTAAATTCTAAAGTTAGAGAATGAACTTATTCCATGAAAGTTCCTTCACCAGGGATGTCAGACTCGATTTTGTAAAGTGCCTTTTACAAAAACTTAGTGTGCACCCTGGACACAAAGAGGTTTATTTATTTAGATCCTTTTGATCCCAGATAATCAAAGAACTCTTACAGGACTGAAAAAACACTAAAAAACCGACCTTATAATTTTTTGAATGACACTATTAACAAGCCAAAAAAAGTGTGCAACACGGCAGAAGTGATACTTTAGAAAAGTAGCCTACGAGAGAATGAGATAAATATAAATTGTATTTCATTCTCTCCTTTTATAAATATGTTTGTCCTTTTTGGTGTCGCTTTAGTTTCATCGAATTTTTAAATGACAACTATTCAATAAGTTTCACTTCAACAATAATGATTGTCACAATGACATTATAAACATGACTGCCTTGCTAACTCTCCAGTTAAGTTACCTGATACCGAGCACGAGAGACGGCGTTAACCTTATACGTAACCTGAATGTTTTTTCTGAAAACTCACCTAATGCCATTTACACAATTTGGGTGTAAAGGCCGAGTGGATCGGGTTTCACATCAACAGTGCTATTTCTAAAAAGCTTGTTTTCTCAGCGGAGCGCACTTAAGCGACTAGTAATTTAATACTGCAGCAATTTCGTATAGGCGATGTGCCAACTCAAAACATTGGACTTTTTATCCAACTAAATTTGATCCAGCGACCTCAGTTTTAATACATTTTGTTTAATTTCTTGGCTAGTCTAAATTAAAAAAATCTAGCCCTCATGATCTCATAACATACCTACCCAATTATGTTTAAGGCTGCTTGTGGTTTGTTGGCCAAGTGCGAAATACGCACTGTGGAAATGAGGAAAATACCAAATCAGTTAATTACGTAATTTGTTGACCACAATCATACTAATATTATAAATGTGAAAGTATGTTTGTTTGTTGGTTTGTCCTTGAATCACGCCGCAACGGAGCAACGATATAGGCTACTTTTTATCCCGGAAAATTAGGGAGTTCCCGCGGGAATAAGAAAAACTTAAACCACGCGGACGAAGTCGCGGGCATAAACTAGTTACATATATTGTTCTTCTTTTTATATATAACGTAACGTAACGTATGATCCCGGGGTCCAAACAAACACAACAAAAAAAGAATTAGCGAAATTGGTCCAGCCATTCACGCGTGATGCCGTGACCAAAGGAAATGCTGATGCCCGCGACTTGTTCCGCGTGGTTTAAGTTTTTTGTTATTCCCGCGGGAACTCCTTAATTTTCCGGGATAAAAAGTAGCCTATGTCACTCTCCAGGTCCAAACAAACACAACAAAAAAAGAATTAGCGAAATTGGTCCAGCCGTTCAAGCGTCATGCCGTGACCAAGGGAATTAGGGATTCATTTTTATATATATAATAAATAAGATAAGATAGATAGATTACCTAAATATAAAAAATAAACCTAAGTGTGATTTTTCTGCGTTACATAAACAATGGCAAATTATACATGTGTAAACGGCGAAAAGACATTGACTTCAACTTCGATCACGTGGGTTTTACATTTATTAAAAAACTAATTACGCTTACTTTTGGATTTCACTAGAACAAAAAGTATAATCTAATGTCTGTTCCCGGGATGCAAACTCTGTTCCAAATTTCGTAAAAATCGATGAATTAGATGGGACAGACCACAGACCATACAACCAATTGACTGAGCATAGCGTGCCCCCTCACCAGCCAAACGTTAGCAGTATGAGTGCTAACGCTACGTTTTGTGCCTATACCCGCCCTCAGTCCGTATTCGACAGTGCTCGGACATTGATCGAGTAAAAAACGAAAAATAGGCCTCTCTGTAGCATTAAATGGCGTGGAAAGAGAAGCAATACCTCCAGCTATGTAATGAATGGGATAACATTTCATAAGTAAGTGTAGTTTTGTAATAATAAATAAAAATCATCAATACGCAAAAAAATTAAAATATTCCCAAAAATGAAAAGGGACCCGTTGATGTCTTTCAGTTTTTCTTTGTCTTTCACATGTAGTTCTACATATCTCCGTCTCTTCCACGCATAGCCCAGTGCAGCCCGTGCATCTTTCGATAAATTATATCGATAGCCTTAACATATACTTTGCACTTTTAACTCTGTAAAGTTGACCTTGAGCCAGCCAATATAAGAAATGCTTTTATTACCTCGTCCCCCGCCTGAAAGTGGTGAGATGTGTTTCAAAGCGAAAATGTGGCTATTAGTTCTCAATAGGTTTACTACTCGGTGGGACAGACAGACAGATACGCATTCACATTTAATGGATAAATACGCAAACTTGTCAATATAAGATTGATAAAAATCAAAAATTCAGCTCGATCCTAATTTGGGAATCCACAATATTAAGTAGTCTACCTTGATGACGGCAGTCCTTTGCAAAAAACAGTTCGCAATAATTAATCGACTAAAATAATCCGCTTGTATACCTACCCTTTTAAATATTTAAGTTAACATCTTATGGAAAATAAGGCGAAGATAAAATTTCACATCGATAATAACGTTACAAAAAAGTGTCTTTGGTGGGTGATACAGGCGTTTAAGATAAACATCTGACCCTAGCCCGTGTCCCGGCGTGGCATGCAACGAATTCACGACGTGCATTCCCAACTCGTGTTGCTTTTCTGTTTTTTTTTTTATGTTATCATTAAATATATATCTTTAATATGGTGCTTATAAATATACGTTTCATGGTATTAGTATTGAGCGAATTCTACTGTAAATAATGAATCTGAATCCATACTAAATATTATAAATGCGAAAATGTCTGGCTCTTAGTTTTCACGGCCCATCTGTTCAACCGATTTGGATGGGATGGTGATAGGTTACATCCCGGGGAAGGACAGATCTTTTTATACTGGTAAATCAGAGAATTATCTCTTCTCAGACCAGAGGGTTACTATGAGCTCTTATAGCAGAACAGATATTGAACTGCACTTAACTTCAAGGCACTGAACTGGTAGGCAGACACTGCATTGAACTGTGCTGCAGTTCAATTTCTGTCCTGCTTTAAGAGCTCATAGTAACCCCCCAGTGCGTGTTTTGAACCCTCGTAGCTTTAGTTTAAGATAGGTACCGTTGTTAATTACCACTATCATGTCTTATACCTACTTTGTATATTTTCATTAAGTGAACTGTGTAAGTACCTACTAAATTTGAATAAGTGTTTTGAGTTTGACTTTGACTTTACCTAACGACGTAGTAGGTACTTTTAGTATAGGTAAGTAGATGTGGCAAAGAATTTATATTTTAATATGTAATCGCATAAAATTAACTGTAGGAATATCCTCGTCCAAGAGGAATATAGAGTCTATAGTCTATACCGTATATCCGAGACTACTGTATATTTTCAATCTGTCAAGAGGCTAACACGTGAGTGGCGCGTGCGCAGAGATAACACATCAAACACCAATAGAATTTGTCGTCGACCGTCGATCCTTTTCTGTGACAAGAAGATTAGACGCTCGATTAGTAATTAAGTGGGCGACACATGTTTTGGCCTCTTTTATCTCGTATTAGCCTCATTAGTGCACGGGACCGGCGCGACGTATTTTTTTACAGTTCAAATCAAAATGAGACCACTGGATTTCTTTTTTTATTTTGGGTTTGGATACCTTATCATGAGACGTTTAATTTTAAATGTTTGGTGTTTTAATATTTAACCTGTCGGTAACATACCTACCTAGGGTTTTGAGTGAAGCACGTTTTCCTTCTTTTAAGATGAGTTTTTATAATATTTCTACCATTAAGCTATTTGTTACGGTATTATACGTATTTACCTAGGCTAGTTACTAGGTTGGATTTATCAACAAACTTTTTAGATCTTACCTACTTTTAGGAATGAAGGTATGCCTAGATTAATGCCTTAAATGACGAATAACATTCGATTATTATTTTATTATTAAATTAAACACCAGGCATATATGCCGTAGATCAAAAACATTTTCGCTCGAAGTTTGTAGAAATAATAAATACTTCATATTACAATCCTATCATAAAAATGTGTCGATTGTATAATGAAATTGAAAAACATGATATGGTTAACTCAATTCATAAATAAATTGTATAAAATAGTTAAGTAGGATAACACTGTATTTGCTTTACATATACCTACTAGGTATCATTAACCGTTTGTTATTTTGTGCTTTACTTTGCACGATAGAACCTTACTCATGTTGTCGGCGAGCCCATTCTATTCCATTATCTGCTTTATCTCTTTGGACACGACTACGTGAATAATATGAATACGAACAGACAACTCTATTACCAATATATAAAGATGTTCAATGGAACAGAATGTCACCGAATTAATCTATAAACCCAATGGAGTCATACCTGTACACAGATCAACGGGCGCTTGCCGCCTCGTACCATTACATCTCGCATCTATTTCCTCTCGCTCATCGTGGTGTGCCGTATCTCGGAGACCTGTACATTCACATTGACTATGACATCACTGCTCGTGATGTCCTAAGACCTTGTATATAAATTCTGTTAATCTTAGCCATGGATGAATAAGTATTCATTTCATATTTCCGGTAAATTCTCATCTTAACTGACTATCGGACCAAGATCTCATTGTTCTAGACCGTGCCTTCCCCGGACGGCTCAACATCCGGAGGCCCCGTTTGCCTCAACCAGGCCCGAAAGCCCAGCTGAAAGCTCTTTTCCTCCCCGACCAGGCACGTCCCAGCCGAGGGCATCCCCAACTAGACCCGTCGGCCTAGCTGAAGGTCTTTCTTCTCCGTCCAGGCCCGTCCCAGACGAAGGAATCTAACTCCCCTCTACGCCTCCTCATCTAGAACCTTCCTTAGACAGGATTTACCTTCGCACACGCGCTACCTTTATCTAAGGGATACACATTCAATGATCATTGGTCGCGATATTGCTTTAGTTCATCATATCCATCAATAATTAATTCATCATATGAACATAATCAACTCATTGCTTATACATCCATTGCTTCCCCAAGTAATTAATGAGCGCTCAGAAATCACTAATCATTACAACCGATCCTTGGAATACAACATAAAGAAATTCTAGTGTTATAGTTTAGGTAATCTGCCTAGGTACTTAGCTTTCGATTTCACCATCTCTCCATCACAGCTATATCGGATCACCATTTCAATGAAACGTAAGATTCTAACGGATCCATTATATTTATAGTGACCGAAAATCAACGAGTTGCTAGGCAACGCCGATATTCATTTATCAAGGTTTTAAAATATAGAATTCATAATCTAAAGACCAATTTCCGGGCATGTCATAGATAACTGATAAACTACCACGATAGACTAAAGATGCTAATTTCCCTTACCACAGATCTAAGCATTTCGCGATCGCATATCTGCACTTCGCGACACTCCCGGCCGAAGAAAAAATTAAAATAAACATAGTAAGCTGCTAGTCCACTCCTTGATTTTTTGTAAGGCTTTGGTGGCTGCAACTCTTCTCAATCTTATACCTTGACTCACTCCTTCTAATTCATTGTCTCTCTTTAAAGGCTCTAAACTCTCTGACCTGCTAACCTCCCTCTCTGATTCTCCTATTTCTGGATCTACGATTTCGCAGTCGGTATCGTTCGGAACTGTACCATTAACTTGTTCTGACGGTAAGCTTCTTTCCAGTTCTACTTCCTCTGTAATAACTATTTGTTTCTCGATACCTTCCTCTAAAGGTTCTACTGATGTTGCCGGAGTATATTCACTTAATGCATCATCCTTTTCCACCTGTCTGTCTATTTCTATCTCTGATTCCTGAGCTTCTAGAGGATAGAGATGTGCTATCGACCTTGTGAACTCTTTGTTGCCAACTCTTACTATGGCTACTCTGCACAAACCATCACTTCCTTTTCTTAACGAAATTATTTTCCCAACTTTCCATGTCTCTCTATTCTTGTTATCTCCTTTTATTTGAACTACCTGTCCAATCTTTGGAGCTAGCTTCGAAGTGACGCGCGGTTCTTTAAGTGAATGTTGATACCTCTCTCGAAGACTTAGTAAGTATCTATTCACAAACATCTCTCTAAATTCTCGTAAAATAATGAGACCTCTCTTCCAGCTTTTTATAAGGTCGACTTTAATCGTAGTACCTTTGTCTAGACACACATCGACCGATTCTTCTAAAGTGATACAACTCCCAGGTGTGAGAAAATCAACTGGTTTCAAAACTATGTCTAATTCTGAATCAACACATGTGAGCGGCCGAGTATTCAATACAGCCTCTATTTCTTTGACAACGGTAGTTAACTGACTATCTG
The DNA here is from genome assembly GCA_963932025.1 of Erebia epiphron. Lineage (NCBI taxonomy): Eukaryota > Metazoa > Arthropoda > Insecta > Lepidoptera > Nymphalidae > Erebia > Erebia epiphron. The sequence goes on along the minus strand of OZ009956.1, from coordinate 12,601,599 downwards.
AAAGCAAGTGCTTAGCCAATGTACGTTTCATACAATTCTTAACTAACCCAACAAGTCTTTCATAAAATCCCCCGTACCAGGGTGCCAATTGTGGTATAAACCTCCATTTAATCTCATTAACAACACAATACTGGTTTGAAAGAATTTCTGATATAAGTTTGAAATGAGTCGCGTTATCTGATGTGATTAGTTGAGGGACCTTCCTGGTCGCTATCATTCTTCTCAATGCTAATAAACCTTCTTCAGCTGTAAGATCTTGCACTAATTCTAAATGAACAGCTCTTATCGCTAAACAAGTGAACAAACAGATCCATCTCTTCTGACCCTCCTTAACCAGAACAGGACCCATATAATCGACTCCCAGAAAAGTAAATGGTTCACTGTAACTCACTCGTTCTACAGGAAGTGCGGGAGTAGGTGGTAACTTAAACGGACCAGCTCCGTGCTTAACACAACTTGGACATCTCCTTATTATCTTTTGAACTTGAGATTTACCTTGCGGTATCCAATATGATTGTCTAATAAGATTAAGTGTATGATTCACTCCTACATGGTAATTATCATTGTGAATTTTCTTAATCAACTGAATTGTAAAATCACATTCCTTAGGAATCAATATAGGATACCGTTTATCAAATGACAGATCTGCATTCTGAAGGCGTCCCTTACAACGTAGCAATCCATCAACATCTTTAAACAACTTGAGATTACGACTTAAATCAGTTTCTTTCCCAGCAAACTCTTGAGGAAAATGCTCTGTTTGAAGTTTCTTGATTTCATCTGTAATACTCAAAGGTTCTTTGTGACTAACACTGCTATTTTCCTCTGTGAAGTTCTTCTCTTTCTCTAAATCAATGTTTTTTCCACTAGAAGTAACAGTAGAAGTAAAATCTTTTCTTTTAGAAGTATTATTAGAAGTAGTATTCGGCAGACCCTCCCGCGTCGAAAGAAAAAAATTTAATGATGTATTCTTAATAGGAAATTTCCAATCACTGGATTCTGATAAAAACTGTGGACCCTTAAGCCATCTATCTTTATCTTCTTTAGAACTTGTTGGTCTAGTCGCAACATCTGCAGGATTTAATTCTGTAGGCACATATTTAATCATGAGCTCTCTATTACTTTTTATCTCTTCTACTCGTCTAGCTACAAACGGTGGAAGTAATTTATTAGATTGACACCATTCTATAACAATCTGACTGTCTGTCCATAAGGTCTGACGTCCTATCTTCATATAAAATGCTTTTGAAACCATCTTAATTAGTCTGCAACCTATTAGCACTCCTAGTAATTCTAATCGAGGGATTTTCAAATGTTGTTGATCTTTAATAGGTACTAATCGTGTTTTCCCGATGACAAAACTTCTCTTATTTCCATGTGTTACATACACAACAGCAGCATATGCCTTAAGCGATGCATCTGTAAAACATTGCAAATGATATTTTTCACTTCCTATATTTTTCATGTAGCATCTTGGTATCGATATTTCTTTAATAGTTTCTAATTCCTTTCTTATTTCTAACCACTCCACCTGATTTTCACTCGAGAGTTTTGTATCCCATTTAACCTTGGTTTGCCATAACTTTTGAAGAAATAATTTCGCTGATAAAATTTGTGGTACTGCTAAACCACAAGGATCATATACTGAAGCAACTACTTTTAATACATCGCGCTTAGAATTTACATTTGTACTTGTTTTGAATCTCAGGTGTAATGTATCATGTTCTAAATTCCAATCTAAACCCAAAATTTTCACAACTTCTCTTTTATCTCTATCGGGTATTTTATTTAAAAACTGTTTTGAATTTGAACTCCAATCTCTTAGATTCATAGATATTTGACAAAAAGCATCCTTCACCTCTTTATAAAACTGTACTGCCTCCTCTTGTGTTTGAACTCCACTCACCAAATTATCAACATAAATGTCTTTTGCCACCGATTGTAGTTGTTCATTTCCTTTAGAAAGATGATGTTTAATTGTCGCATTTAGTAAAAATGGACTTGATATAACCCCGAAAGGAACTCTACAAAACCGTAAACAAACAATGTTATCACTACTCGGTGGTTTCTCAACATCTTTCATCCAAATAAATCTGGTCACATCACGATCTTGTTCATGTAGTCCTAACTGAAGGAATGCTTTCTCTACGTCTGCTGACAGAGCGATATTATGGCTTCGAAATCTAATTATTATACTTGTCAAATCTTCCAACATCAACGGACCGCAATATAGACATTCATTTAAACTTTTGCTATCTTTAATTTTCGATGAAGCATCATAAACAATTCTAATCGGTTTACCCTTTTGAGCCACTCCATGATGCGGTAGATAATGCACAGGATGATCCACGTGTGTCTTGTTTAACACTGTCTCAACTATACCTTTCGATATTTGTTCCTGTATAGTATTATCATAACATTTCAACGTTTCTTTGTCTAAGCGTTTAACTAAGTTTACTAAACGACCGTATGCCAGTCCATAATTAGGTGTTAATGCCGGTGGATATTCCTTCCAAGGCCAACTAACGTAATATCTACCATCTATTAATTTTGTAGTTTCGTTAAATTTATTAATAGCTTCTTCCTCTCTAGTAACTTTAGGTGAATCAGTTATACCAATTGACTCTAGTTCCCAAAGGAATGCTATACTTCCTTGATCTAATGGCATGTCAGGTTTGTTTAATCTGAAATCAACTTCGGTTTGAAAATATGTAACCACTGACATATATTCCTTTTCTTTATTCTCATGTTGAATCTGACCCGAAAGTATCCATCCAAACTCTGAATCTATTAGATATAAATCCTTATTTATCTGTACTTTCTCTAAACGAAGAAATGAATAGTAATAATCATTCCCAATAAGAATATCAACTCCATCATTTAAAGATCCATCGTCTGCAAGTTCTAATTTATTCTTCCAATTATTAAGTTCCTCTACATACGGTACCCCTTGTGAAATCATAGGTACAACATTCGCATAAATAATCTTCCAATTCTTAGATTTAGTTTCTAACTCTAATCGAACAACTGAACTATTAAACTCTTGTGGTCTCTTAGAACCAAAAGTATATACAGATAAACTTTCCTCTTTTTCTATATACAAATTTAATTCTTTTACAACCTTCCGGGTGATGTAAGATCTTTGTGAGCCTGAATCGAATAGAACACGGCATCTTCCTTGATTAGGCTTCTCACCACCACTCCGGACTGTTACAACGGCTGTTTGAAGAGCCGTATGTCATTTATTATTCACCGTCGCTAAAGTTGTATTCTCCTGTTTAGATAGGATTTTCTTCTTACACAACGCACTGTGATGATCACGACTCTTGCAAAAATAACAATTTTTCCCATAACTACGACACACATCAACTTTATGACCGGTTTTAAGACACCTATAGCATCTGTCTCTCATCAATGATATACGTTCCTGATAAGTCTTATATCTTTCACATTGATCAGCAAAATGATTACCCTTACAAAATATACAATATGATTTCATTCTCTTCTTTTGAGTTTCATCCTCTGACATATTTCTCACCTTGAATGTCGTATTTCTCTTCTGTTCTCCACTTTGTATGAAAGGTCTCTTCCTAAAATTTGGAGGTCTAAAATTTCTAACTTGTGCACCCCAATCATTTTTCCTAAACTCGTTTCTTTGATATCTTTCTCCTCTATTTTGTTTATAACTTTGATTTCCATGAGTTACATGTAACGTTTCTACTGTATAATTACCAACTCCCTCTTTGCTACTTCCTTGAGTGATTCTATTAGCATCTTCTTTTGCTGTAAGTATTTTTTCTAACTCTTGTCTTATCTCATTTATAGAATCGTCTTTAGTTTTCAATTTTAACTCATAAATGAGATCTTCAGGAAATTTACCAAATATAATATGTCTTAGATGATTGTGATTCACGTCTTCTCCTAATGATTCTAAGACTCGTAAATGTTTTTCCAATTCATTAAATGTTTTACGACACGATATTATTGTAGAATCTGCGGTTGCGACTCTAGATAATGCCGAATAATGTGCATCAATTAAATGAGAACCTTTGCCATATCTATCTATAAGAGTTTTAATAGCTATGTCATAATTCCTGTTCGTCGTATCTAGACCTTCAATAACTTTACTAGCTTCTCCTTTTAATGAAGACTTAAGGTATAGTAATTTGTCTACTTCTGTTATATTTCGATTATGTATATTTGATTGGAATTGATCCCAAAATTGATGCCAGTTCAAAATATCCCCTTCAAATTCAGGTAAATTTAACTTGGGTAGACGGCATGATGACATTGTACCTTTCTCTTTACTTCCAGATGGGGTCTCTATACTGCTATGAGACAATTTCAACTTGACTACTAGCTCTGCTAAGCTTCCTTCAGCTTTCAGTTGTATTTCGCTAATTTCACTGATTTCATCCACTGCCGGATCATCTACCATCTTAAAATAATTCGTCAAATCACTCTCTAATCTCGTCAATAGATTTTGTAATTTAGCCTTAATCACTTCTGCATCTTGGATTAGGTTAGCATTTAAAGAGTCAAGATTTTCAGCCTGATCTGAGAGAGTTCCTATCTGTGTAATGAGTAGTTTTAGCCTTTTTAACAATATATCATCCATGATGAAATTTCCCACTCTCTTATTAAGATTTACTATCTTTACTCAACTTTGTGTAACCAATGTATTTCTTCTATAATGAACTGTTGAATAATGTGATTTCTGCTGAAAATAATGAACTCTCTATAAGAACGGATAACCCTTAATAGAATTTCAATTTTATGCAATGTGCAATTCTTTCAAACACTGAATTACGGTTATCATTTCTATAAATTTCGCTAACTGTACTATGCACCCTTTATTAATTACATTGCATACCTTTGTATTATATAGGATAATTTATTTTTACATTTAAATTGGTTTCAATCCGTTATTTATTTTCATAGTTGTGAATTCCATCATTTGACATCAAATTTCTTTTTAAATAAATGACACACCGGAAATTAATCAATAGTGTCACTTCATGTCTAAATGTTACTTGTCTCTGATGTCTAACACTTTATTCATTTTTATTATGTTGGCATCAACCATTTCCCGTCATAGCAAAAATACACGTAAAATTCAAATCTACAAACGTTCTATGACTTTATTAGTTCGGAAGTCAATTCTGCCAACTTACCTGCACCAATTCTTTCGATCTTAATTCGAAAACTGCGTTGACGCTCCCTCCAGCGGCGAGCGGCAAAACTAATAATCTTCAACCTATTCAAATCTTTAATTTATTGCTACATTTCAAATAAATTGAATAGATAAACAACTTGACACTTTATTATGACTCAAGCTTGGTATGACTCCATGTGCTGAATGTTCTGGTTCACTTTATTGAAATATCATATCCCAGCATCTCCACCATGTCGGCGAGCCCATTCTATTCCATTATCTGCTTTATCTCTTTGGACACGACTACGTGAATAATATGAATACGAACAGACAACTCTATTACCAATATATAAAGATGTTCAATGGAACAGAATGTCACCGAATTAATCTATAAACCCAATGGAGTCATACCTGTACACAGATCAACGGGCGCTTGCCGCCTCGTACCATTACATCTCGCATCTATTTCCTCTCGCTCATCGTGGTGTGCCGTATCTCGGAGACCTGTACATTCACATTGACTATGACATCACTGCTCGTGATGTCCTAAGACCTTGTATATAAATTCTGTTAATCTTAGCCATGGATGAATAAGTATTCATTTCATATTTCCGGTAAATTCTCATCTTAACTGACTATCGGACCAAGATCTCATTGTTCTAGACCGTGCCTTCCCCGGACGGCTCAACATCCGGAGGCCCCGTTTGCCTCAACCAGGCCCGAAAGCCCAGCTGAAAGCTCTTTTCCTCCCCGACCAGGCACGTCCCAGCCGAGGGCATCCCCAACTAGACCCGTCGGCCTAGCTGAAGGTCTTTCTTCTCCGTCCAGGCCCGTCCCAGACGAAGGAATCTAACTCCCCTCTACGCCTCCTCATCTAGAACCTTCCTTAGACAGGATTTACCTTCGCACACGCGCTACCTTTATCTAAGGGATACACATTCAATGATCATTGGTCGCGATATTGCTTTAGTTCATCATATCCATCAATAATTAATTCATCATATGAACATAATCAACTCATTGCTTATACATCCATTGCTTCCCCAAGTAATTAATGAGCGCTCAGAAATCACTAATCATTACAACCGATCCTTGGAATACAACATAAAGAAATTCTAGTGTTATAGTTTAGGTAATCTGCCTAGGTACTTAGCTTTCGATTTCACCATCTCTCCATCACAGCTATATCGGATCACCATTTCAATGAAACGTAAGATTCTAACGGATCCATTATATTTATAGTGACCGAAAATCAACGAGTTGCTAGGCAACGCCGATATTCATTTATCAAGGTTTTAAAATATAGAATTCATAATCTAAAGACCAATTTCCGGGCATGTCATAGATAACTGATAAACTACCACGATAGACTAAAGATGCTAATTTCCCTTACCACAGATCTAAGCATTTCGCGATCGCATATCTGCACTTCGCGACACTGTAGGATTATCAGATAAGACTTTAGGTTAGATCAGTAAATAAAAAAAATAAAAAAAATAAAAAAATTTTAGACCTATCTACCTACTTACTTCAGTTTTATACAGGCTGCGTGTGTATCAGGTATCTAATTTAAGCTTCAGGTGATCAGTCTATGAATATAAACTAATCAGTTGTACCTACTAGTGGGATCGAGGAAAAATGACATTGTTAAATTCCGTAGCTGATAATAATACTGTACATCAGATGAATGATTGTGCATAACATACATAAAATACCTACTTATTTGTACCACAAACGAAAGAGGATAAAAGCTACGAAGTTGTAAAGGAAGTATCAATAATCAAAGCCCGTGAATGTGATGCCTTCATTCATAAGTATCCGAACAGTAACAAAAATTGTGGTAAAGGTACTAAAAAGCTCTATTATTGCTGTGTTAACAGACACTTGAGATTAGCATCTGTGGCTCTTCAACGCGATCTTCAAGTTTCAAACACAATAAGGGGGATTACCGGAGAGGTTTATTTGTAAACACGACAAAGAAAAGTGTATTGTTGTGGGCTGTGTGCACACTAGGGACTTGGTAGTGATTTTATTGAATGGTCTCGCATCACACACGATTCGGTGAACTCGTGAGGAATTTGCTACAATAAAAGAGCTTAGAGCTGTCGATATTATAAATATGTTTTTTGCATACTCAGAATGATGTTTATAAGAAGGTAGGAAGGCGTTTGGCTACTAATGCCGTGGGATTTGATACTTACGAAGCTCTTTTCAAGAAAAAATATTATTTATAAGTAATATACTAATGTACCTAGTTTACGTATGGACTACAAGAAGGTAAAGGAATCCTACGTCGTTCGTCATTCTTTGAAGATAATGCGGGTCCTGTTATTTTCTTAATTTTAAAACACAAAATATTTACTAAGCTTACAAAATCTATCTATACAGTACCTATAGGGTAGGTAAAATACTCACTTGGTTCACCATAATCATCACGTCATAAGGAGGGTTAAAGGAGCTGCTATTGTTAAACGTGTCACAGTTCCGCAGAAGCTCAAACACAAATTATGTCTTCATGCTCTTATTATAGAATTCAAAATACTAAATCTGATACGACACAGCTTTGTACGGCAGTGTGACAAAGTCCGCTTATAAAGATGATTTATTTTCGTGTTAAGTATCCCGTGCAATTGTTCCGAATATTTATTTATGCTCGTAAACTATAAACAACGAGCAAATCTGGTTATTTATTGCGTGATTGGGCATTCGCGTTCGCTTCCATCGATGTTTTTATTTAAATGGGAACGGGGACTCTACCAACGGAGCTTTGTGTAAATGTTGCAAGTAGCTTTCTAGGGGAAGTGTAACTTTAATAGGCATTTCCTTCAATTTCCCAATGAACATTCCTTGATGGCTGCTTTAAAGCAGGAATACTAATATTATAAATGCGAAAGTGTGTTTGTTTGTTGGTTTGTCCTTCAATCACGCCGCAACGGAGCAACGGATAGACGTGATTTTTGGCATAGGTAACGTTGAAGACCTGGAGAGTGACTTACTTTTTATGTCGGAAAATTAAGGAGTTCCCGCGGGAATAACAAAAAACTTATTCCACGCGGACGAAGTCGCGGGCATCAGCTAGTTTATATATATAGGAGAAAATATAGAGCTGGTACGATAGGTAGAGTAGAATATCAAAACGCGTATTTACCTAACTATTCTTTTATACACAAATGTTTTTAGATACAGTTCACTAATCCACTAATACACATAATTTTGTTTTCAGGTGAAAAGCCGTTCAAATGTGAATACGCAGGCTGTGACCGCCGATTCGCCAACTCTTCGGACAGGAAGAAGCATTCGCACGTGCATACGTCAGACAAACCCTACAACTGTCGCGTGCATGGTTGCGACAAGTCATATACACACCCATCATCTCTCCGGAAGCATATGAAAGTGCATGGAGCGGCTGGCGATGCATCGCCGAGGTACGACAGTGATGGGGACGATTCGTCTTCGGCTGGGAGCGTCAGCGTCACAGCCGGGGCAGCTAGCCCTCCAGCACCCATACCACCACCCCCACCACAAGCGACAACCCTACACCCTCACCATCATCCCACGATAACAGATAAACTAGAAAGCCTTAACGATAAATACTTAAATCCTCACGATCAGAAAACGTACGAACGACCGCCGGCGCCACCTCACCACAATCAACCTCCTCACCTCACGAATATAGGAGGTAACGGTATGATGGATAATAAGTTAGGCTTCGGTGGTCACTGGAGCCAGTTCCAACAACCCGCGCCCGCTGTTCCCCATGCGGTCCCGGAGTGGTGGTGTCCCACGCAAGAGTCCTACCACCACCACCATTTGATGCATCACTCTGGCGCCGCCGCTGCTTATTGACCGCACCGCGCTTAGTGAACTCTTCATTCGACGCGGAGTACATCACCAACCATGTGTCTGACACTCATACTAATTTGTTTTTGCACTAAAGTCCGCCTAAGGCTACAATTCAACGAGCTTTCAAAATTTCTAAAGGTTAATTTACGCTCAAGTTTCAGATTTACCAACGTGGAATGAAAAGTTCACTAAAGCGCTTGCTATTTTGCTTTTAAGAATGCGATACGCTTATTAATAAAATAGTCCTTAATAATATTGTCTCATCAATTTTGAAACAAAAAGGGTTTCACTCAATGCCAGAAATGCAGCCGTCCGATATTTTACATATTTTATATGTATTTTAATCAAGTTTCCTATGTAAGCAAAGAGTTATTTGTGAAAATAAAAACAGTATGAGGATAAAGTGTTATAATTGCCTACATCGAATCTGTTCTCTTAATTTAACAAGATAGTCGTAAACAATGACCGCTAGATGACAAAAGCTTTACAGCATGCTGTATATTTTCTGTAAACACAGTGTTGGTGTGGCAAAGAAGTGTCTTATTATAATTGACGAGATATTCCTACGTAAAGTATTGTGTGTAAGGACTTTTGTAATGTCTGAGAAGTGTAGATTTTTGTCAACTGCATTGTTGACAGTGATTTATTGCAGCCTTTTCTATAGTATTCATAAGTCAGCAACTTTACGATGCACAAACATTTATTTTTATTGTTAAAATTGTTGTTAAATTAAAAAGCTGTACGAATGCAATTCTTTTCACAATCTTGCAATTTTATGATAAACAAAGTCGTCTATTTGTCGCTTCTTATGAACAAATAATCTCTGACATGTTTTATATTGCAAACTGGTTTGAGTTTTTAATTTAACATTAAAAATAAAACGTTTATTTTATGGCCAAAGTACCGAAGTCCAATAAAGTTCGATTTATAGGTTGTATAATTATTGTAAAGTAGTTTCTAATATGTTAATTTACTTTGTGTATAAATAAATATATTAATAAGGAATACCAAGTGATAATAGTGTTAAGTGATCTTGTAAATGTACTAAAATATCTAAATCTTTATGTCATTGCTATCGATTCGTGCTATCTATGTTTTTCGGGATTTTATGGCTATACATAAACACATATTTATGTATCAAAAAATATATATTTTTTCACAGACTCACGCTATTTCTAGATAGAGAAATTATGTAAAACAAATTGACTGAAAGAGAACGTTGTAACTTGTATTTTAAGTTATACTATAAGATGAAATTGTTGATTGTCTTTTCTACGGTCATGTAAATAGCAAAGATAAAATAAAGCGTACATATTTCAATTCAAAGAAATTTGTTTCCAAATTATTTCTACTTTTTATGTGTTTGAATTGCTGTCCATCAGTTTGAACGAAGTAATTCGCGAGCGCACGTGGCTTCGATGCTTATGGCTTCCATCTAGCATCGTGCATATACTCAGTGATGGGCAAAGAAGATAGTTTAAATATACCTACTTAAGTATAAATGTCAGAGAATCGTTAAATGGTATGGCATAACTCGTCCACCTTTAAGTCGAAACAGCTTCAATGTATAATTTGTGTTTAAAAATATAAAAAAATATAGAAGCAGTGAAAACTTAACTAGGATCTTTTATCATTTACTTATTTACAAGATCTTGAATGTGGAAAACATTTAAGTACCGTTATTTACCCATCTTTGCATTTGGTAAGTAGCTAATAAATTAAAAATAAACAACATTTTAAAAAAAAGATCCCAATAAAATTCAGGATCTCTAAACAGTAAAATAAATTCATTTTTTCCGCACTAAAATCGTAAACAAGGCTGGGGGCCTCCATGCGAAAGCCTAAAAGATTGATCACTCGTGGCACGAAATCTAAAATGGAAATCCAATTCTCGCGATCATTTCGATCGGATTCCGATCAAAAAACCTAACTCCGTGACGGTACCACAATAAAACACAATAACAAAACGAGGGACAATCATATTCGAAAAGAGAATTGAATTTATCATTGAGAAGAAACGAGAGAAAGAAATGATAAATGATGTATCGAGGGCGAGGAGCCGGGAGTGCGAGCGGGATAGTGTCCGTGTTCAATTCGACCGTACGCTCCGCGCCGATGATTTATAGTTTCTCAACAGGGATTGGCCGATACAGTACTTAAAAGATTTATAGATCCTTATGCCACATGCGCGGTAGGAGCGTTTTCTTATTATAAATCTCACTCCTGCGCATGCACTCGCAGTCGCCGATACTTCAGCCGAAGGAGAAATTAAAAAATATGTTAACATATTGCGCTTGTACTGGTCCGTCCCGACATACTCGTAGAACACGAGGGATAATTGGCTCACAAGTTAATGGTCTTGATCACGTAGTCCTGGTTCTCATAACTCCAGACATACTTGGACCGACGACGCAAGCAATTGATTGCTCTATACGTTTTAATGATTATCGTCAGAGTAATAATAAAAAGACTAATCTAAACGCATATAGTAACTTGAAAGGATCATAATAAAACGGTACCATTTATTTTCTCGACAAACCCAACTTTTTTTAACTAGTATCTACCTATACCTACTTAGTCTGGCTGCAAACACCCGTAATTGCATTCTGAATTTGGACTTCGAAAAAAAACGCACAGAATTGGCACAATTTAGTTATGCCTCACAATATGCACATTATGAATTCTCTCGGAAGATTTTTACCTCATTCTTATAATAATAATGTCCTGATGGCCAATCGCGCAGATGGCCAATCTCCTGAGAGATTAGCCATCTGCGCGGGAGATATTATAGTGCACAAGTGTGTGCGCAACCACAGGTGCACTCTCTGTTCCTTTTACTCTCATAGCCCGATGGGACGGAATATCCGACACGACCGGTGAGAGATCAGGCGCAGGACCGACGGCTTAACGTGCTCTCCGAGGCACGGGGGTGAAACACCGCCAACTTCCTAACTCCGGGCTAGTACTGAGAATTTCTTGTCAAAAAAACCCAATACTTGTTGTGACCCGACCCGGGACTCGAACCCGGGACCTCGTCGGCCGCAGTCGAACATGCTAACCACTACACCAACGAGGCAGTCACCTCATTTTTATACTTAGAAAACAAAAGTGCAAGTGTAAGTCACGTACCCAGTATCTAATTCAGAATTCAAAACTGTTCCAAATGTTTGAAGCCAGCATTAGTTACGTATAGAAAAGGTAGATTTATTACTGCTACGGAACATACGGAACAAAGCTCAAGAGTCATTATTTTTCATTTGAACAAGCCTCATTGGATATTCATCATTTTCGGTCAACTTGCACCGAGATTTGTTTCAGTAAAATTTTCTATTACTCTCCTCTTCATCTCAACCCTTTTTTTATTCCACTACAAGTTAGCCCTTGACTGCGATCTCACCTGATGGTAATTGGTAAGTGATGATGCAGTCTAAGATGGTAGCGGGCTAACCTGTTAGGGGGTACGGGTATGGCAGTTTTACCCCATACCCCTCGTCGGTTTCTACACGGCATCGTACTGAAACGCTAAATCGCTTGGCGGTACGTCTTTGTCGGTAGGGTGGTAACTAGCCACGGCTAAAGACTCCTACCAGACCAGACCAGAGAAAAATCAGAAATCCATATCCATACTAATATTATAAATGCGAAAGTGTGTCTGTCTGTCTGCTACGCTTTCACAGCCCATCTATTCAACCGATTTTTATGAAATTTGGTACAGGGATAGGTTGTATCTTGGGGAAGATTGAAAAGTTCCCGCGGGAATCAATAAATCTTAACATACGCGGACGAGTCGCGGGCATCATGTAGTTAATTATAAATCGCCGTCCTATTGATATAGTTTTCATAATAAAACACGGTGGAACCGTGGAAGTTATAATTGAAGCGGGCTGTCGCACAATTTAACTTTTTCCAGTCCGGCTGCTGAAACTTTCGCCCTAATGGGAAATAAGTAATAACGTCTATGGGCGCAACATCGACCGGCCCGTCGGCGAAGGGTGAGCCGCCTATACTCTATGGGTTACGCTACCCGTCCGCCTGCGTCCCTATCGGAGATAAGATCTCTGCAACTGACACCTGGCTCCGCCCCTTGCAACCCCGGCTATTACCTTTTTTGTTTACGCACCCATGTGTAATAAACAGAAAAATCATAGCCCGTCATAACGCTCATGCCTTACCCTAGTTTGGTAACTTTGGAATGAAATGTCAATCAGGAAACCCCATTTGGGTAGGTGTTAAAGGTAAATACTATAATTATAAAATTCCATACATAGTCTTGGATGAACTGTAGTCTCAGGCGCTTTAAAGAAAAAAGTAGGTAAGTAACAATCCATCGTTATATAAGGTAGGTATAGGTTACATAATGGTTACATATACCTATACCTATACGGGGACTTCTTACTGTCGTGAACATAGAGGTAATGGTTGTGAAGCTGTGGAACAGGTATTTGAAAATTGTTTAAAAATCGAACTCATATCTGAGTTTGGACACTTCTCAGACCAGGGCGCGTTTGGAACCCTCGTAGCTTTACTTTTAGGATACCGTAGTAAATTATCACCATGACGTATTATACTTATTATACGTATTATACTTGGTATAACGGACCTTCAAAAAGTGAACTGAACCAATTTTGAATAAACATAGGTACTTACTTAAATTATTTTTTAAATATTTTTTTACTTTTTATTTTATTTTTTAACTTATAGTAGGTACCAGTGATGGTCCGTGATGTTTCGGCCCTTGGGCCCATCCTGAAAATCAGCGTTGCAGTATGTCAGGTAAGTACATGCCTACCTTTCATGCTGTGGCACAAGCTGAGGTGGCCCATTGACCACACTGTTGCATACTAGTAGGTACATAGGTACGATAAGTAATTAATTTGTAAAGTAAGTGGTCAATAAACGTTTATTTATTTATTTATTTACTTTGACTTTGATCTAAACGCAAGCGAAGCCAAAAAAAGCTTGTAATTAATATACTAATTGAAACTTTGTACAGTTATTGTCGGCACGTCTTACATACGTGAAGGCCTGTCTTAGGTACATAGTAAAAATATATAAGTACAGGTAGGTATAGTAAGTCCGACAAACTTATGTAAACCGGTGACAGCATCGTCAGTTTAGTACCTACCTAATATCTATCTATGAAAAATAAAATGAAATGAAAACAAAACCAAACAGGCATAAATTTTAATTCCAGTTTTGGCAACCGGGTCAGTTATTTTGTGGGACTATACCTAAAAGCATTATGTCGGTCTATTATGTCGGTGCCTAAAAGCAATGAACATGCTCTGTGATCTGTCATGGGCTTGTCATTGGTTGCGGTGCTTACGCCTTACTCCAAGGGCATAAGTACTAAAGGCATTAATAATCCTTGCAATAAGTACCTACCTACAATTTATAATCTGTGATAAGCTTGAGTAGAAGTCAGGTGAGATGGTGAATGCCAAAATATGCAGTCTGCGCCCGGTGAAAAACGGTAAGACTCCGGAGAAGTTGCGTTGCAGTAACTTTGGGAATCACTAAGAATTATACTGCACCAGTAGGTATGATAAATCATAAAGCCTTTGTTTGACAAATCAATGTAATAATAATTATATTATTTAATTAGTAACTAAGTATAGTCTAGTTAAGTAGCAGGTTCTGTTGGGTTGGGTTGGGTATGCTATTGCATAGACATAGTGTCAGAAAATCGGAACATCAATCAATAGATCAATAGATTGTTATTGAGTTATTGTATGTCCTACAATAAAGACTACAATTTGTAAAAGAGAACATTGAACGCATCTCTATCAAATATTAAAATTCAAAATCATACGCTGAAGGACTAGACAACGCACCGCGTCAACCGGTGGTTGTAGCCATGGTCTAGCACTGAAAGCATAATCTAGGTCTAGCACCATAAGAAACCTTTTGAGGGCTAGGCACTGTGTACACTTGTCCTTTAGCTGTCCCTTGTGGGATTTTCCATCCCCTAGAAGTGAGTAGGTAGAGATCGTGGTGCATGTATGTATGCTTGCCAGTTGGCAGCAAACATAGTGTAGTAGCATAGTATTAAGCACTCTCAAAGCTTTGTGCATTTCATGAAAAATTGGCAGCAGCATCAGACCGGATTTTTTTGCATTCATACTTTTATCATAAGTAGAAATGGGAACGTAATAAAGATAACTCGTTTTAATTTTTTGTGGTCAGGTGGTGAGATTCTTAATAGGTAATAAGTACTTTCAACATCAGCTATGATTATAGGCTTCTTCCAAGATGTGAGAACTCTGTTATATCTACCCTCAAGTATCTACCTCATGTAAAATTTCAAAGAATATAAACAATATACCTGCGTTCGTTTTACTCGTGTTTTCTTTAACCGATGTTCATAAAGTCAACATATTCATTAATGCGTTTAATTTTATAATCCCAAACCGACCTTATCGGGCCCTAGGAGGACCGGCCGTTCGGATAATCAGGCTGTTATCGTGGGGATCGGTACCAAAAGAAATGCTCCCGTTCGAGAGACAATCAGCGTAACGCAAAAACCTTCATGATAAATCCTGTCAACTAAAATTGCAAATATATTCCGGCGAGGTGCAAAAAAGAATGTATGATAAAATACAATAGAGTTTGAATTCTAATGCACGCTACCCGGGCGGTCGTTTTTAGAGCGGGCCCTCTGTAAACACTGAAATCTTTATTTATTAGAATCGGCAAATTATTAAAGCCGAGTGTTTTATGTTCGCCGTATATGTAAAGGATAGTACAAAAAAGACTAAACTTAACAGGAGAAAATAACCTGGCTTAAATAAAATGCTTATTTTTAAACAATCTCCAGACGCGAATATTATACGTATGAACGAATCTATCATAGATAGGTAATAATAAGCTTTAAAAGTTTATTTAAATAAAATAAAGCTTTATTGAGAATAATATTAATTCATCAATCATCAATAATCTTTACCTACTTAGGTATAATAAAACTGTAACAGATCCAAGTCTGCACATTGATGAAATTTTTTTTTGTACCTTGACCGGCCATCACGCGAAAACTACAATTTTGGTTTTGGCGTGATGGCCGGCTAATGCATAGTTGGCATGATTTGAGTTTATACTACGAGGTAGGACACTGGATATAGTTTATACCTACTTCAAAAATCGATCACCGCCAAAAATTTTGAGGGGCATATTTTGTGAATAGATAGGTATTAGTAGAAAATCTACATTTGTATTATATTATATACTAGCTTAGTTTATATATTTAGCATAGTCGACTGCGTTAGCATAGTCGACTGCGGATCACGAGGTCCTGGGTTCGATTCCCGGTCGGGCATAAAAGTTAGGTATTGGGTTTTTCATTTAAGAAATTCTCAGTGCCAGCCCGGAGTTGGAAGTTGGCGTGGTGGGTCTAAGCTCTAATTCCCGCTCTCTTATGAGAGTGGAGGCCTGTGCCCAACAGTGGGACGTTAATAGGCTGTAGTGATGATATACTAGCTGATGCCCGTGACTTCGTCCGCGTGGTTTAAGTTTTTTTTATTCCCACGGGAACTCCTTAATTTTCCGGGATAAAAAGCCACTCTCCAGGTCCTCAACTATACCCATGCCAAAAATCACGTCGATCCGTTGCTCCGTTGTGGCGTAATTGAAGGACAAACCAATCAACCAATAAGCCAACAAACCAACAAATGAACAAACCAACAAACAAACACACTTTCGCATAATATTAGTATGATTAGGTAGGTACTAGAGGTCGCCCGCGACTTCGTCCGCGTACAATTGCTGATTTCCAGCCTATCTATAGAGGCAGGTTTTTTTGTTATTTAAAACTAATAGCTTACATGCTGATTTTCATGTCTATACTTCAAAATCATAGAAATTGATTTGAAACCTTTCACCCCCATTTCACCCCTTTTGGGGTGGATTTTCGTAAAATTGCTTATTCAGGTTATTATTATTTAAACCTAATAACCTAAATCCCTTTAGATTAGAGCAATCCCTACATTTAGAGCTAAATGAAAATTAATTCTTAGCAATAATTATTATCTCAGTTATTATTTGTAAATGCAAAGTATGTTTGCCATTTAGGTCACTGAACGGTAAAAAGGTACTTGAGTCTTTGAACAAAACATACTAACGAATAAAATTTCAGTGTTAAAACATGTAAAAAAGGCATTACATAAGTGGCGATATCTTCATCGGAAATTGTTTAACACCTGCCAGTCACACGGTGAAATGTCGTTAACAGATATTTTTTGAAATAGGAACAACTCAATCGCGTTCTGAATACAAATGAAAGGTGTGCGGAACATGCGGAAGGACTTATAGGCTTTTTATAGGGTACGACATTCTCGTAAGTCGCAAGTGGCCATACTGCTAACTTAAAAGCCATATTGTTTCATTATTGTTGACTTTCGTGTTTTGGAATTATGATCCTTATTTTAGGAACGTCAAGGTACGCGACATCAAACTGTCATTTTTAGTAATATTGCTTAAGTATTGCTTTAAGCGTTGTCAATATGGCCCCAGGAATGATGAAAAAATATGAGAGATATGATAAGGAAATGATTAGACCTATACAGGATTCACAATATTGGAGAGAAGCAGGCGTTACTTTGCGGAAGTCCATGACAAGTAAAAAACTAGAAGTTTAATTCGCTATAATCCGCCACAGAAGGCAAATCTATGTGGTACAGTGCGTATCTCGAACCTGATGCCCGCGACATTCGCCACACCATATAAACCCTCAAAAATACCCTCAACGTACGTTTCACTCCAAAACCGGAGTATGCATTTACAATGCACGATTGTATAGTGACAATCGTGTTTGACGACCTCCGTGGCGCAGCGTGTAGCGCTGTTGCCTTAACGTGCGGAGGTCCCGGGTTCGATCCCCTTCAGGGTCAATTTGGGAATTTATAATTTCTGAATTTTCCCTGGTCTGGCCTGGTGGGAGGCTTCGGCCGTGGCTAGTTACCACCCTACCGGCAAAGACGTGCCGCCATGCGATTTAGCGTTCCGGTACGATGCCGTGTAGAAACCGAATAGTGGTATGGGTTTTAATATAACTGCCGTGCCCCTAACAGGTTAGCCCGCTACCATCTTAGACTGCATCATCACTTACCATTAGGTGAGATCGCAGTCAAGGGCTAACTTGTAGTGGATAAAAAAAATAAAAAAAATTGACGATTTTGTCGCAAAATCTGGGTTTAGGCAAATTGGATTAAAAAAAATAGGATCTTCCCTGATCCCAGGCTTGGTTGGAAGGAATGCCGATGTATGTTATGTACGGTCTACGTTGTACTATAGCAGCGTGTAGATTGCAGCAACAACCAAGTAAGCATTCAGCAGCGGAAGTGACAACCATAATATTATGTTTGTGTCGATACGACATCGTATCGAACACGTCCAGCAAAGGAATACCCGCTTAATGCAACGCAGGGAGCACATTGTTCGCTATCGGATAAGTGTTTAAACGACCGCCTATATCGGCGATAATAAAATATGCGATCTCACGTCGCGACCTAGCGCATAGGAATTCACTAAATAGATAGATACGACATAATTTAGAGAAAATAAGAATAATGGATAAGCTACAATAGGACTGTCATATACATATTGTATAAAAGCCCTCGAAAAAAAAAAATATTTAAAAAAAATCAAAAAGGGATTAGCTTAGAAAATATCATGCTGCTAAAGCAAGAAACTGCCTCGTTGTTCTAGTGGTTAGCATGTTCGACTGCGGCCAACGAGGTCCCGGGTTCGAGGACCGTGTCGGGCCATAATTAAGTTTTGAGTTATTCTGTCTAGAAATTCTCAGTACTAGCCCGGAGTTAGTGGTGTTTCACCCCCGTGCCTCGGAGAGCCCGTATAAGAAGCCTATGTTTTATTTATTTTTAATCTATCTCTGTGCCAAATATCATCCAGATCCGTTCAGCCGTTCTGGCGTGATTGAGTAACAAACATTCATCCATACATCCATTCATCCAAACTTTTGCATTTATAATATTACTAGCTGAGGCCCGCGACTACGTCCGCGTGGATTGAGGTTTTTTGGTTCCCGCGGGAACTCCTTCGTTTTCCGGGATAAAAAGTAGCCTATGTGCTATTCCAGACTATAATCTATCTCCATGCCAAATTTCAGCCAGATCCGTTCAGCCGTTGGCGCGTGATTGAGTAACAAATATCCATACATCCATACATCCATCCATCCAAACTTTCGCATTTATAATATTAAGTAAGATTTGATTATTTGATTTGATTGATTATTTGATTATTTGATTGATTTATTTATTTATTTAGATATCTTTATTGCACACACAAAATATACAGTATACAGATTAATAACTAGTAAGACTACATAGAAATGCGCAAAGGCGGTCTTATTGCTAGAGCAATCTCTACAACCTATATAATCTCTAAACAGACAACCTTTGGTGAATCTATCTTCTATATATATAAAAGCGAAATACCACTCACTCACTCACTCACTCACTGACTAATCACGATATCTCAGGAACTATAAAGCTTACAGACTTGAAATTTGGAAGGTAGATTACTTCTTTGGTGTAGACGCCAGCTAAGAAAGGGTTTTGAGAAAATCCACCCCTAAGGGGTTAAAATAGGGGTTGGAAGTTTTATGAAAGTCCTTTGTTTTTAAGTTAGAGACATGAAAATTGGCAATTAAGTTATTAGTTATAAATAATAAAAGCCTGCATAAGCAATTTTACGAAAATGTACCCCAATAGGGGTGAAATGGGGGTGAACGGTTACATACAATTTTTATGATTTTGAAGTATATAGACATGAAAATCAGCATTTAAGTTATTACTTTTAAATAATAAACAAACCTGCATAAGCTATATAAAGCCTCTATAGATAGGCTGTTTGCAGCGGGAAAATTTCATCATCTAATAGGAAATCAACAATTGTACGCGGACGAAGTCGCGGGCGACCTCTAGTGAATAAATAAACCGGAGCGTGTGATGGTGCTGCATTTTATTATTATAGATTAGTAAGATTCACAGCATCAACATTCAAGATCGTAAAAGGAAGAGAAGCCTCTCAAGACTTTCACAAATTAACAAAGAAAAAAACAATAAATTGTAAAACATCCCTTATGGTAGCAAAAGCTCGATTGGTATAGGAAGTGGGGCGGGAGGGCCGGTCGTAGAGGGCGACTTCCGTGTTCCGGCCTACTCCTCATAACTCATCATCAGCACTCAACGGGAGGCCCGCACCCCACGTGAACAAAGAAAAATAAAGATTTGTGTGAATTATATCCCTCTGTGTAAGCAAAGGGGAAACATAAGTTATAAAAAATAAATCCGCAGAATAGATTCTGTTTTGTGCGATCTGCGTTTGCGTTTGGAGATACTTTTACCCCCTCGGCCAAATGGAGGAGTATTTATACGTTTGATACGAATCAGTACTTGAACTCCTTGAACTTGCACGGATGTTACATATTTGCTTATATATAGCAAGTGGATAACTATGTAAACTGCAACAAATATTGCTGCTTTTCCGTATCATTTCATATACTAAGAACTATTTACTCGTGTCTCTTATGATTCATGTCGGAACCACCGGTTCGGAATAACAAATTGAGTAGGTATGATAGGTACTATCTCCAACTAAGCGTAGCTTTTAGCTTAGTTTTGCTGGGAATATGTACCTCCGGCAATACTTAGATCAGCTGGTGGAGATTACAGTCCGGCCTTGACCGTTTAAAATGTAACTATCATAACTTATAACTTACATAAATCTAAACAAAGCAAAGATCAAACTTTTCTTTGAGTAAGTAGGTACCAACCTGATCACTTTGTGAGTCAAAATTCCGACCAGATGTGGCGAGAATATTATAGCATAATTTTTATCCATTCTTTATCTATTTATTATTTCTCGACCAACTGATCAGTAACTTAACTCACTAGCGAACTAATAAACGTGTAAATACCTCGATACACAGTTAAAACTGCACCACACAGTCATATTATTGTCATCGTCCGCTCACTGACTAGCCCAAAGTTAAAACCACGTTAAAACCATAGCTTATAGTGATCATAAGAGCGTGTACACATCACCGAGGCTGGGCGCGTGCCGGCGATATTCGGCGCAACAATATTCATAAATAACAGGAGACAACAATGTGGAGGAGACGAGGAGGCCACGCGTCGACGCCGCGACGCGTGCCGTCCCGCCGCGTGTAATTATTTGCACTTACTTACTTATTGAATGTATGGTATTGTCTGCACAGTGCACTTGTATTAACTGCGAGACTTGCAAAATTGAAGTCAATGAAGTAAATTTTTATTGCCTAAATTGTAATTTTAAAAAAAATTATAACAACCACGGAGCCCATTATAAATAGACCATACCTCGGTGTGGTTGCGCAGCGCCCTCTTTGATACCTTGCACGCATTACTGCCCTGGTTCATGTCTATTGGAAACGACAGCCGCTTGCTTTGCCTTTAGGCAATTTTTCGCTTTTCCAATAGATGGAGCTACGGGTTCTCAACGATCGTCTAACGCCCGCCGCCATATTGAAAGTTCAGTCGCTTACACAACGCGAACGCGAACGCTCACGCATATTTAATCCGCCACAAGCTAATATCGCCAACGCATCAAGCCGCAATCCAGAATCCATCCGGACGCAGCCGCCTGACCCAGCCGAATCCAGGAGAAGGGAAGAGTTCCTGAAGTGCAGGCAAGTGGCTGTTTTTTTCTACTAGATATTAAGATCTGGGGCATAATTGTGTCCGGGAGTCTGAGATTGCGCTGTACGCCTCATAACGCTCATTAACTTTCTTAAAAAATTTAATTTACTTATTACAAGTAAAACGCTCACGCACCCCAGGTGATAAACTATTTACACGTTTATCATCCATAATTTTGGTCCATTTCGAGCCTGATATTGTTCCAGCATTTATACTTATCGCGATTTTACGTAAGTTATTCGTAAAGTTCTGGACGCAATACATTCACAACGCACTTGTGTAATTTGTTCACAAATCAATTATTTACACGCATCTTATATATTATATTTGGCCGATAATTATAAATATATACGCAATTTTACGTAAATTATTCGTAAAAGTCTATTGAAAGGTCATTCGCCAACGCCCTTACTTTGTTAGCGGCCATCTTGTTTAAAATAGTCACAAAACAGTTACTTACGATATTTCAGTTCATTATTACGTTAATTTAGTGTTATTAACATGGAGAAATACGGATTATCGTCTCAGTTAACTGTTCTTACATGCAAAAAAGAAAATATATTTCAAAGAATGAATAGATTATACGATATGTCGAAAAATATTTCAAACTTTGAACTACGCAAAAATGAAAAATTCATGTGTGAATCAGAAACCATAGATGAGTTGAGAATAAAGTTTGAATCAATTTTAGATGAAATAAACAATATTTCTCTAAAAGTTGAACCTGAAACGCAGCCAAGTT
Source organism: Erebia epiphron (assembly GCA_963932025.1). NCBI lineage: Eukaryota > Metazoa > Arthropoda > Insecta > Lepidoptera > Nymphalidae > Erebia > Erebia epiphron. The sequence continues at coordinate 12,579,167 of OZ009956.1, read as the reverse complement.
ATCAGGCCCTGGATGCCTTCGAGGATTTATATGCGCCTGTTAAGAGGATTAGGAATAAAATCTTAGCAAGTAGCAATAGTTGTGAATCGAAGAGCAATACCAATACCAACATCGCTCCTAAAATAAAGTTGCCTCCTATAAACATTCCGAATTTTGATGGAAAAAATGAAAATTGGCCTTTATTTTACGAATCATTTAAAGCTAACGTACATAACAATCAGAATTTAACTGACTCACAACGCGTCCAATATTTAATTAGCAAATTATCGCATGGTGCATTACATTTCACTGCAGGTATTGTACCTACAGGGGAAACATACCATATAATTTGGGATAGTTTGATTAAGAAGTATCAAGATGTACGAGCTTTAGGTACGCATTATCTAAATAATATTTTCGAGTTAAAGAATTGTACAAATACCGCTAATAGTTTAAATACATTTATCGAAAAATTCTCAGCTTCTATCGCCGCTTTGAAACAATTAGATATTCCAGATTTAGCTGATTTTATGTTTTTATATTTTGCACTAAAGAGGATAGACTCTCAAATTGTACAGAATTTCGAAATGTCGTTACAATCGCAAGATAAAATTCCTTCCTATTCGCAATTAATAGAATTTATTCAATATCAAGTTAAGGTTCTAGAACGCTCCAATAAACCTGCAGTTTCGAACGAGAAATCAAGGACAAACTCCCGGAGTACGTACAAGTCGTTTGTCGCGTGTGATAGCGAGTCTCTAACCGCTCCCGCTCGTAGCGAATGCGTTCTATGTAAAAGTGATATGCATAATAATCTATACCAATGCAAAAAGTTTATGGCTATGGAGTCACCACAGGCTAGATTCGACTTTATTAAATCTAATAATGCTTGCGTGAATTGTTTGTCCCTCTTTCACACCCTAGGAAAGTGTAAATCAAGGTCATCTTGTGCCAACTGTCTTCCTGTTAAGAAACGGCATCACTCCAGCTTATGTAGAAACCAAAATATTACAAGCAGTAAAAAATCGCTTTCGGACGGCATAAGCGCTCCGCCCGCTCCAACTGTAGCCGCGCATCCATCGCCGGGAACGAACGTGCAGTCGCTAGTCGCGTCAATACCTACGAATGAATTGTTTACCAGCAAAACAATGCATCGCTCGAGTGTTTTGTTATCAACTGCTCAAATATACGCAACGCCATATAATAGTAATAAGAAAATTACTATTCGCTGTTTATTAGACACTGGGTCACAAAACAACATTATTTCTTATAAATGTTGTAAAACTCTTAATTTACCTATCACCCCAATGGTTAACTCGTATATAAGAGGTATAGGGTTAAATTCAAAACCGGTTCATGGTTATGTTTATTTGAATATTGAATCGCGCGTGTACCCTGCTAATAAATATTATATAAAAGCTTTAGTTTTAGATTGTCTCACCGACAATTTGCCATCGCATTATATTGAAAATTGTGATATGACTCATATCCAAGGTTTGCCTCTAGCCGACTTGTCTTGGAATTTACCTGGAAGTGTTGACGTCATTTTAGGTGCTCAGCTGTTTCCTAACATTTATTTAGGCGATAAGGTTATATCTAGTGGCGCTGCCCCTACTGCTTTGCTGACAACGTTTGGATACGTTTTAATGGGCGATTATACTTGTAATTATAATCATGATGATTCATCGGTCACTGCGCTCTCACTTGATGATTTAAATATGAATCTTCAAAAATTTTGGGAGTTAGAACAAATAAAGGAGAAAACCCACCTTAGTCCAGCCGAGACTGAATGTGAGAATTTATACTGCGCCTCAGTCTCTCGGGATGATAGTGGTCGGTATTCGGTAGCTTTACCCTTTTGTCAGAATGCAGCTAATCTAGGCAATTCGCGTTACGTCGCTCACCGCCGCTTACTTGCTTTAGAACGGAAATTTAAGTCTGATCCTTCATTGCGCCATGACTATAATCAAGTTATTAGTGAATACATTCAACGAGGTTATTTGTCTGAGGTTTCGGAGCATAATAATACACAAGAGGGCTACTATATACCTCACCATGCAGTTATTCGCCCTGACAAAAGTTCAAGCCGCGTTCGAATCGTGACAGATGCCTCGGCTAAAACAAGTGATAAAAATATTTCGCTAAATGATGTACTGCACACTGGGCCTAATTTACAGGCAGATTTATTTTTATTGCTTTTAAACTTTCGCTTATTTCCTGTCGCAATGACAGCGGACATTAAACAAATGTATATGCAGATTGAAACTATACCTGATCATCGCAAATACCTAAAGATTCTTTTTCGTTTTAATGATAATGAAAAAATACGCACTTTTCAATTCAATAGGGTTCCATTTGGGTTAAAGTCCAGTCCGTATTTGGCAATGCGTTCAGTCCGGCAATTATGCAATGACGAAGGCCATCGCTATCCAGAAGCAGCCAAAATAGCTCAGTCGCAATTATATATGGACGATCTTGTTCATTCAGCTCCTAACGAGCAAATTGCTAAAGTTTTATCGCAGGAATTGGTTGCCTTGTTTAAATCTGGTGCCTTTGATCTAGTCAAATGGACTAGTAACTCATCCGAGCTTTTAGAAAATCTTCCAGACAGTCATCGCGCTTCCATGAATTTCACGGATAGTAATAATACAGCAAAGGTGCTGGGCCTGTCTTGGGAACCTAATGAGGATATATTTCATTTAACAGTTTCAAAAATTGATGATAAATGTACAAAACGCACTATTTTATCACTCGTTGCGCGATTATTTGATGTCCTAGGATTTGTCGCTCCAGTCATTTTGTACGCTAAATTTATAATTAAAGAGCTTTGGCTTGATAAAGTTGATTGGGACGACACTCCTTCTGAGGATATAATTAAACGCTATTTAGCTTTGGTTCAGGATTTTCCAATTCTTTCAAGTTTAAAAATAAAACGTCATACTGGTATTACCGAAGAATGCAAAGTTAATATAATAGCCTTCTGTGATGCTAGTTTAAATGGCTATGGATGTGTGATTTATCTTCATATCACTGATGTTCTAGGTAATATAAATGTTAATTTATTGTGCTCAAAGTCGAAAGTTTCGCCTACTAAGGTAACGACGCTTGCTAGGCTTGAATTGTGCGCCGCAGTTTTAATGTCTAAATTGGTTAAGGTAGTAAATGATACCTATTCTTCCCGCATTCCTATTGAAGGAATTTTTGCCTTTTCGGATTCCACCATAGCGCTGTCATGGATTAAATCTTCGCCCCATCGGTGGAATACTTTCGTTAGCAACCGCGTAGCTCAATGTCAAGAAAATTTGGATTCGCAACATTTTTATCATGTTGCGGGAATAGAAAATCCCAGTGATTGCTTATCACGTGGTATTTTGCCATCGCAATTGATGTCTCACCCCCTCTGGTGGCATGGTCCTGAATGGCTACGTGATTCACCGTCTAACTGGCCGATAAATAATAATTTTTCACCCACCACTGATGATCAGTTACCCGAGTTCAAATCCTGTACGTTGATGACTACCGATGTTCAATGTGAACAACCGACGCTGTATGTTTTATCGCAACGCTTTTCTTCATGGATTAAATATATTCGCTCCGCTTCATACGTTTTACGCTTTACACGACTTCTACCGTCTGATGGTGAAGTTAATCAACTTAATTTCGTTGAAAACGCAATCATAAAAGATACTCAAAAGATTCATTTCAGTGATGAAATAACGCGATTGAAAAATAATCAATTACCTTCGAAAAAATTGCAACGGTTAGCAGTTTTCATAGATAGTGAAGGGATTTTACGCATTGGAGGACGACTTTCTAAATCAGATTTACCATACGAAGCTAAACATCCCATTTTACTTCCAAAACATGATCATATTGTCAACTTGATTATTGATCATTATCATTTGCGCAATTGTCATACTGGACCCAGTCTGTTAATGTCACTTATTCGTCAAAGATACTGGATACTAGACGCTAGGACAATTATAAGGTCGAGAGTACATAAATGTAACATCTGTTTCAGAGTAAGACCGGTACATCCTACCCCAATAATGGCCGATCTTCCTTCTTATCGTCTTCAGGAAGCTAAGGCATTCCTTCACACAGGTGTGGATCACGCCGGCCCTCTACGTATAACGCCTACGCGACGCCGCGGGTACCAGTCACAGAAAGCTTATATTTGTTTATTTGTATGCCTTGTGACGAAAGCCGTTCATATAGAACTTTGTTCAGATTTGACAACTGATTGCTTTCTTATGGCTGTTAAAAGATTTTTAGGACGCAGAGGTCCCATTTCTTGTTTTTATTCGGATAATTCGGGCACCTTCATTAAAGCAAAGTCTCAATTAGATGAAATTTATTCAATGTTGAATAGTGCCGAATATAAAACTAAATTAAAGTTAGAATTACAATTTAATCGCATTGAATGGAATAGGATTCCTCCAAAAAGTCCGCATTTCGGTTCTCCGTGGGAATCGAATATTAAGAGTTGTAAGACGCACCTTTATAGGGTTATTGGTAATCAGCTTCTTACATATGAAGAATTAATTATCGTCCTTACGCAAATTGAATGTATATTGAATTCTCGCCCACTTTGTTTAATATCATCAGATCCGCAGCCTGAAATCCTAACTCCGGCCCATTTTTTAATGAATACTCCGCTCCAATACCTTCCAGCGGCTCCTTTATCTAGCGATAGACCCAATCTTGGGCAGAGAAAAAGGTTACTCGATAGTTTAATCCATTCGTATTGGAAAAAATGGCGCTTAGAATATTTACACACACTACAAGTTAGGCAAAAATGGTGTAAACCTGATAATCCGGTTAAAGTAGGAACAGTAGTGCTGATCGGGCATGATGATTTACCTCCATTACAATGGCCACTAGGAATCATTACGAGGGTTTATCCTGGGTCTGATAATGTGGTTCGGGTTGCGTTAGTAAAAACGGAATCTGGCGAATTCAAACGTCCGATTGTAAAACTGTACCCTCTTCCAACACAATAACTTATTAATTATTATTTATATATCTTCTTTACTATAAATAAATAACTGTAATTTAACGCATCTATTTCAATTAATTTATTTATATTTATTAATCATCGCATAAATTCATACATGCTGCAACAATTATGGGGCATCAAGGACTTCGTCAACGCGGGGAGTATGGTTGCGCAGCGCCCTCTTTGATACCTTGCACGCATTACTGCCCTGGTTCATGTCTATTGGAAACGACAGCCGCTTGCTTTGCCTTTAGGCAATTTTTCGCTTTTCCAATAGATGGAGCTACGGGTTCTCAACGATCGTCTAACGCCCGCCGCCATATTGAAAGTTCAGTCGCTTACACAACGCGAACGCGAACGCTCACGCATATTTAATCCGCCACAAGCTAATATCGCCAACGCATCAAGCCGCAATCCAGAATCCATCCGGACGCAGCCGCCTGACCCAGCCGAATCCAGGAGAAGGGAAGAGTTCCTGAAGTGCAGGCAAGTGGCTGTTTTTTTCTACTAGATATTAAGATCTGGGGCATAATTGTGTCCGGGAGTCTGAGATTGCGCTGTACGCCTCATAACGCTCATTAACTTTCTTAAAAAATTTAATTTACTTATTACAAGTAAAACGCTCACGCACCCCAGGTGATAAACTATTTACACGTTTATCATCCACGGTGTAAATAGACAAAATGTAGAAGAGCACCTACGAATTTAACTTATTAGGGTTTCGTTCTTCAACAGGAACCCATAAAGGATCATTTCGTTGTCTGTCTGTCTGTCAACGAAAAAAAACATATCCCATTAAATTAATCCAATACTAAACTATGAAGATGTCAAAAATGATTCATTAATTTTCGATAAAAATATACAGCCCTTTAGAAAGTAACATTACCAGGGTTAGGAAAGGCTCTTTTCTTGAAAATTAGGTAAGGAACCAAAAACGTATCGACGAGGATGGGATTCGAACCCACGCGTGCAGAGCACATTGGATTAGCAGTCCAACGCCTTAACCACTCGGCCACCTCGTCGCGATCACCAATGGCAAAATACATAACAAGATTGCAAAGAGCTATCATGACCAGTTTTTTTAGGGATCCGTACTCACAGGGTGCCAACGAGACCTTACGATTACTAAGCCTTCTCTGACCGTCTGTTTGTCAGCGGGCTGTATCTTTTAAATCGTAATAGGTAGTTAGTTGAAATTTTTACAGAATGTGTATTTTTATTGCCTCTATGACAACAAATAATAAAAATTTAATGAAAGGGTACAAGAATTTGATGATTTTTTTCGGCGCTTTTTGCTGTATCTATTGAAACGTAATAATATGTAAATAATAATAATATGTAATAATATACCTAGGTACTAGCTGACGCCCGTGACTTTGGTTTTTGAGGTTTTGGCGATCGAGGTGTTTGGTTCCTGCGGGAACTAAACACCTTGATTTTCCGGGATAAAAAGTAGCCTATGTAAAAGTAGTATATGTAGCTAACTATAGGTCGGTTAAGAAGGCTGGGTCACTAAGGCAGGCGATGTAGAGGGCTATGATCGGAGTACGAGTATCCCTATACGTGATCGAATTAGAAATGATGAGATTCGTAGGAGAACCAAAGTACCCGATATAGCTAGAAAAGTCGCGGCAATGGGTGGGGCATACTGTTCGAAAAAGCGACAAGTGTTGGGGTCCCAAGGTGCTTGAATAGCGACCTCGTACCGGAAAACGCAGCGTTGGACGACCCCCCACTAGGTGGACGGACGATCTCAAGCGAGTATTAGGGAACCGCTGCCGCAAACGGCACAAGACCGTGTTCTGTGGAGATCCATGTAGGAGACATTCGTCCAGCCGTGGACGTCTTGGACGTTGGTTGAGAGGACGAATCATATCATATATATACTACTAAATTATAAATGCGAAAGTCACTTTGTTTGTTGGTTTGTTGGTTTGTTGGTTTGTCCTTCAATCACGCCGCAACGGAGCAACGGATTGACGTGATTTTTGGCATGGGTATAGTTGAGGACCTGGAGAGTGACATAGGCTACTTTTTATCCCGGAAAATTAAGGAGTTCCCGCGGGAATAACAAAAAACTTAAACCACGCGGACGAAGTCGCGGGCATCAGCTAGTATTATATAAACCAGGCCATCACCGCTTCTTCGACAAAATACTTCAGAACTTAAATGCAGTAGGTACTTACTGAATCATAAGAAATGGCAATTAGGTAGGTATAGCGATAAAAAGTCCAATCACCTTCCTGCCAGCTAATCTAATGAACTTTAAACGTTTCGATTAATTTTCATTTTTTAGATAATGAGCAAAACATTCAATATCTAGGAATTTACCAACATCCGGTTGTCTTATAAATCACTAGCGGACGCCCGCGACTTCGTTCGCGTGGCATAAATTTTTTAATTTCCATAGGCATTCCTTAATTTCCGGGATAAAAATAACCCATGAAAAAAAACCGTCGATTCATTGCTCTGTTGCGGCGTGATTGAAGGACAATTTAACGTCCTTTGGGATAGAATTTATAAAAACTGTGAATTATGTATTTCATAATTTAAACCGGTAGCCCAAATATCAAGTTTCACGGCTATTTCACTTGAAAAACGCCGGCCTTTTACACCAACTTTCAACCCCTATTTTACCCCTTTAGGAGTGGAATTTTGAAAAACTGTGCTACACGTACTTCTTTATTTGTTACCTAAAGCCAAAATACCAAGTTTCGTTGATACAACTTGAGAAATATCTTGAGAAATGAAGGACTTTCATAAAAACTTTCATCCCCTATTTCACCCCTTCGGGGTTAGAATTTACAAAAACTGTGAAACACGTATTTCTTTATTTTTTATCGGTAGCTCATATACCAAGTTTCATGGATATAACTTGAGAAATGACGGACTTTCATACAAACTTTCAACCCTTATTTCACCCACTTAGGGGTGGAATTTTGAAAAATCCTTTCTTAGTGAGCGCCTACATCATAAAAGGAAGCTACTGCCAAAATTTCAAGTCTCTAACCCTAGCGGTTTAGGCTGTGCGTTGATATATAAGTCAATCAGTCAGTCAGTCAGTCAGGACTTTGAATTTTATATATTACTAGATGATGCCCGCGACTTCGTCCACGTGGATTGATGTTTTTTTATTCCCGCGGGAACTCTTAAATTTTCCGGGATAAAAAGTAGCCTATGTCCTTCCCTGGGATATAATCTATCTCTGTACCAAATTTCATCAAAATCGGTTGAGTAGTTGGGTCGTGAAAGCGTAGCAGACAGACAGACAGACAGACAGACAGACGGACAGACAGACAGACACACTTTCGCATTTATAATATTAGTATGGATTCAAAAGTGTGTTTGTTTGGGATTGTCTATGATAAAATTAGTAATGATGTTTATACACTGTAAACACAACAGTTGGTTTGTATTTATACTTTGTCCTACAAACACGCGGCAACAGAGCAAAGGATCAACATTATTGCACGGGTACTAGTAGGTAGTTGCGGACCTGGAGAGTGACAATAGGCTACTTTTTATCCCGGAAAATTAAGGAGTTTCCGTGGGAATCAAAACGTATTCCACGCGGACGAAGTCGTATGGGCATCAGCTTGTCGGGTTATAAATTATTGATGATTGATATTTGATTCATGATTTCCCCTAAATATTTCGTAGTTTAAATTAAGACATTTTTATGTAAATTACTAGCCTATGTATTCTGACTGTTCTTCCAGACTAAAATCTATCTCTGTGCCAAATTTCATCCAGATCCGTTCAGCCGTTCTGTAGTACGTTCATACGTCCATATGCCCAACCAAACTTTCGCATTTTACCGAGCGAAGCGAAGGTCTCTGAGTCTACTTGAGTGAATTTGCACTTGTCCGTCCGTCCGTCCGTCCGTCCGTCTGTCAGAGCCTTATAACTTCTGAATTACTGAACGTAATGACTTCAAATTTAAATATTATACATATAAATCGATGGCCTCCAGCCGAACATGGCTTAAAAAGTTATAAAAAACTTTATTTCAGGGGGGCTCTCATAGAAGCGAATGCGAACGAATAAAATTTTTATAGCGTTACATAGGGTTGCGGTATATCATTTTAAAGATAATTAGGAATAGAGTCCAAAAATATGTTTTTTTGTTAATTTTTCCCCTAATATTGACCAAATGGGGGACTTTCAAAGTGGTGATTTTCTAACGTCCAAAGTTGACCTCAGAACTCAGAATTTTCTGAAATGCTGACCCTGAAACTTGATCAATTATTTGAATTATATCCTGTTCTTGAACAACAAATACTAAAATTAGATAAATATTATAAGGAAACGAAATTATTTAATTTTTAATGAGCCTTAGTATTTACAACAGAACTTCACAATTATGTCAATAGATGGCGCCGCGAGGTCTCAGTTCGGGGCGAACCACTAGTATTAGTATAGATTTATAGAAGTATAGAATAAGTAGTCGTAACTCGTAATCTTTTACAAATACAGCAAGGCGCCAGGACGCGTTGCACCGTCGTCGCCTGAATATGACAAATAACATCAAAAAATGAAACTACACGAATACCAACATAAAATAAAAATGTCAAAAATTCAAATTAAGGATTAAAATATTTAAATTTAGTGCGCGCGTCCCGATCGCGCTCAACGGCGACAGGCGGCTGCGAGCCTGTGTCCGCGTGGACCCTGGATGAGGATTTACTATGGAAATGGACTCAGAATAATCCGCACTAATATTATAAATCCAAATGTCTGTCTGCTACGCTACCAATTTTGGTGAAATAGAGATATGTTGTATCCGGGGAAGGATATATTGGCTATTTTAATATCCCAGAAAATTAAGGAGTTTGCGCGGGAATACAAAATTTAAATACACTTGAATGAAGTCGCGGGCATAATCTAGTTTATTAAAATTAATTTATAGGTAGGTATGCAATAGGCATGATGACTGATTTTGAAAAATGGTCAGATTATGTTCGGAAGTATCTACTATTTCGAAAAAATATCATTCTTATTTCAGCAGAAAAATAAGGTTTGGAAGATAAAATTGGCATTTGAAATTTAAATTTTAAAATTCACGCCAAAACGTTCGGCGGTGTCATGGCGTCGTTTGTGACGTCACTATTGTTTTTACCAATGTACTCCGTGCAGTGTGCAGTAAACATAGTGTGATTGTCAAAGCTCGAAAACAAACAATTGTGACGTCATTCGTTTCTTGGTGTTTTATCCAATATGGCGGATTGCTGTATTTTATAGTTTTATATTATCAAAATAAATAGCAATCTCACTCGAAATAGAAAAATAAATACGTTTTTTATAATCCATGAATCCTATTAAATCAGATAAATTCACAATATCATTGATTCTTGGTTACTGTCATCATGCCTATTTTAGTCGCAGACTCTTATTAAATAACTGATAAAGTGTGAGTCGGAAATTAGAACACGGATGGTATTATAGTCATAGTATACGTAGCCCCGTAGAGACATACTCGTATTAGTTGGTCAAAACTATGACATTGATACCTCATAATGATTTTGACGAGCTTTCCACGAGATCACTCGAGACCAATTTTTTTTCGGCTCGCGTTTTTCGTTTTACAGAGGTAAATGGCCTGTAAAATGATTTGTTCAAACATTTTATTTTAATTTTATATCACTCTTATAGCAAATTTTGGACTTGTTATCTATTGTTATGTGTTTAGTGTACTATGTAGATACAACCTAAAGTATTAATGTTCATCGATTCACCTAAGACTTATTTTTATTACGAGTATATTAAGGAGACGCAGTTTTTATATTTTACTCACTACGATGATGTATAAACAGTTTATGATAATTCTTTTCATTCAAATTTCGTCATAATTTAAATTTTTTCTACTTACAAAATGATAAATAGAAGTGACAATATTGATGAAGTGAAAAAGTGTCTAATGTGATTACACTACAATTAGATTAATACGATTACAACGACAAAAATAACTACATATTGGCATGAAAACAATAAATGATTTGCCACAAAGACTGTATGCACACACACTCACACACATACATTAGACTTTTTAGACACAGCTTAGACATGAAAATTATAGTGGCGTGTGTGTAAGTATGAATAATTAGACCTTCCTAGAGATATTCAAATAATATAGGTTCATACATATTGTTTTTTAAGTAAATAACATTAAAATATCTAATTAATATATATTGATATATGATTAATACATAAAAACGCAATTTAGTTAAATATGGTAAAATAATTTATTCTCAAAAAGAAAAAAAAAATTAAGCATTTTAGATAGAAAAGCCCATTCCATACTAACATAACTCGTCCCGATACAATAAATTAATGGAGTGTACTCGCCCAGAAATTTTAAATATTTGAAAGCATTATAAAGTTTAGAAAAAAAACCAAAGTCTCCAACACAACATAATATATTACATAAAATAAATAATACAATCATAAAGTAGTTATAAATGTAGTGTTTATAAAACGTAATTGTGGTTTTATGGTCCATATATTCTCGGGACGGATCGTGCATCAGTCGGGATCGAAGATTGGGAAGGACGAGGCATTATGGGCCCCGTGAATACGGCGATTTGTTTTAATTAGGGAGAAAACGGGATGGTACGCCCATTTGTACTAAATAAACAAACGGTTTTTTGTTAAAGAAACAGTGGAAAACAAAAAACAATCGATAGCTAATTAATGTTAATGCCTGTGAAGTAATTTTACGGTCTTTGACGAGTGAGTGATACCTACTTATTAATGAAACGGTAAGCCATGGAATTTGATAATAATTAGTAGGTTTACTCTTTTACCATAACATAAAATAATAACTATAGTAAGTAACTTAAGTTTATTGCTGTGTTTTAAAGTTATACTTAATGAAAAATGATTTTTGAATAGGCATATTTTTAGGGTTCCGTAGGTATTGAAGTATCTATAGGTATCTATAGAATCTATCAAAAGAGGTATCTATCAAAAGAGAAAAAGGAAGCCTCGGTGAGCGAGTGAGACTCGCTGGTTTTTTTTATTCCACTACAAGTTAGCTCTTGACTTTACCTGATGATAAGTGATGCTAGCGGGCTAACCTGTTAGGGGCATAGCAGTAATATTAAACACATACCCCCAATCGGTTTCTACACGTCATCGTTCTGATGGATAGTTCGGAGATGGCGGGTGGACCTCTTCAACGGGTAATAGCAAATCAATTGCAATCAGTGAATATTCACTGATTATATATTATCTTACCTTTTACATATGTAAAAGGTAAGATAATATATAATTTTTTACCATATATATATACCCGTGCAAAGCCGGGGCCAGGTCATCTAGTAAAATGAGAATGATTTGAGAATATAACATTGTACACAACCGGCGCGGCGTGGCGGGAGTGCGGCGAGGCGTTGACCGGGCATTAATAATAAGTATCTGAGCGTCACGCCGACGCGACGCCAAGGCCGACGACAACGGGGCGCTGTTGTCTCTCTCACACTGCAGAACACTATTTGTGTCGATACCGGTCTGCGCCACGTCGACGCGACGACGCCCCGCCGCAGCCACGACTAGTCGATACAAACACGGCGAGACGTGCACGCGTCGCGCCCGGCAGGACGGGAACCAAAAATGGGGAAGGCAGCATTGATGGACATTGAACATCTCATAGAATGTGTGAGAGAACATACATTTTTATATGATTTGAGTCACAAGGACTACAAAAACGTTACACTCAAATCATCCGCTTGGGAGTCTATAGGAAGAGAGGTAAATCGAACCGGTAAGAATTTTCGATTTATTATTATTGAAAATGTAAAATGTAACCGTAAAATGTAATAAAAAGTTGTATTTGAATATCGAAATGTCTAACAGACAATGCTCGATTTTACAAAGATCAACTCTGCATGCCCACAGACCACTTATAACCGTTATTGTACAGTTCGAATCGTAAAACTGTGGTTCGCGTCAAATTTAAATGCGTCTCGGTCTCGGCTCAGTGAAGCTAACTCCGTGAGTTCGCGCACTAACTAAATCACTAATAGTGTTTTTAACCGACATCCAAAAAAGGAGGAGGTTCTCAATTCGGCGCGTATCTTTTTTTTTTTTTTTTAATGTATGTCGGTGCATATCTCCGTGGTTTCTAAACCGATTTGAAAATTTTTTTTTGTACATGCAGTTACATCTTATACTTATATAAAATTCTCGTGTCACAATTTTCGTTCCCATACTCCTCCGAAACGGCTTGACCAATTCTCATGAAATTTTGTGAGCATATTGAGTAGGTCTGAGAATCAGCCAACATCTATTTTTCTTACTTTCACGCGGACGGAGTCGCGGGCATCAGCTAGTAATATATGGGTAAAACGTCAACACAAAATACTTTAAGGAATATATAAATAATATAATTAACTTCTTTACACGATCGACTTTACGAATAACGCCAGTGACACGTCAAAGCGATTAAGTGAGACGCAAAGTGACAAGCGGGAATTGCGGGACGGGACGGCGATACCCCTCCCGCAAACCTGTACACCTCTCTGTTTATTCATATTCATAATTTACTCTAAAATAATATGCGGAACCACAAAGACGAACTTTAAAATTTGACAGAACTGCACCTATTAAATTATAGCCGTCCGTGTACCCACACAAAACACTACAAATAAGAAAACTTATAATTCCAAATAACATGTACTAACTTTTGGACAGGTGAGGCTGCAAAAAAGAAATGGAAAAGTTTAAGAGATGGGTATACCAAATACAAAAAAGAAATAAAAGCAACGACTGGAAGTAGTAGGAAAAATATCACATACGTATGGAGTTCACAATTAAGTTTTTTGGATAACTACAATGTAACACGGCCTGTTGATCTAAATGTATTAGAAGCTACACCAACATCGCCACTACGTATCAAAACACCTTCTCACGATTCCAGCGGCTCATGGTCCAATCCGTCAACGCCGTCGCCCGCGCCATTCAAAATGTCGCCACCAGAATCGCCGGAATATGTACTTTCGACATATATAAAAGAAAGCTGTTCAACATCAAACACTCCTGTAGCGTCATCTCACAATGCTGCAACACGAAGCAATAAAAGGAAAGAAATTGACGACGTGGATAACACGATGCATTCTTCAAATAATAAAAAAAAGGATGGACACGATGGAATTGACTATTTGTTTCTCAGTTACGCCGATACATTTAAAAAATTCCCACCCCGCGAACAGGCCTTGCTAAAGTTGGAATTAGCAAAATTATTTACAAATACCGAGTTAAGACTTCTTCACAATTCTGATGATTCAAAAACGCAACACACTTAGTTAGTAAATAATTGTATATTGGTACAAAAGTAAGACTTAAGTCTACTGATATGATAATATGATTGTATCATGTATGGTCGGTCTCTGCAGCATATTTTAAGATACCCTGTGGTTAAGGCTGCAGTGACAGTCTCCCTCCTATATAAATAATGACAAAATTACAACAATATTTTAGATTGTTTTTATTACAATTACCTACCTAATGAAAGAGATGCCATAACAATATTAAACCTGTTCATGCTCAAATTATCTTCAATTTATATTTTGCAGCACAAAATTAATTGAATTTATTTATTTTCATATATAACTATTCTTGTTTAAATATTACCACTAGTTTAGAATATTATGTAGGACATGTGTTTATAATAAATAGTAAGTAGGATAAAGTTTATTAATTTGGTTAGTTTATTAAGTTACCACCTGTATCTGATCTACTCTGAACCTTGTATCTGTCTGAGAAATCCGTATCGCATGACCCGCATGGCGGACGAGGGAAACGTCTAAATTAGTCGCAGGTAGTGCAGCCATGGCGGTGACAGCTCATAACTCGCGCCCCCACCGGAACGTGTGCCCGACGTAGATATCTTTGTGCACTAATCATAAAGCTACAATATCAATATCTGGATTTGACACCCCTAAATAAGGAGAAATTTCTTTTTGATGACGATGTGACGGCGAGATTAAAGACTTGAACTAAATCAGCTTGTGCACAAACGTTTTAAGGCAAATATAAACCTGCAAAATATCTTTGTTCTTTGTATAGATAATTGGGTTTACATATTATGTTTGTCACTTTATTCGTAAAGAGCTCAATATAGTGATTATCCTTATTAAAAAGTAAGGTCATTATAGAATTCATATTTTGTGGTTGTGTGAGGTGATCCCTCTGTAATTTGTAAAATAAAACAATTAATAAGTAAAGGGTTTTTACAGGCTTTTCTTTTTTTGTCCTCAATTTATTAAGCATGCAAAATTTCCTCCGCACAACTTTATTATTAGAACAACTGCAGAATAGTAGATTGTATTATAAGGGAGCAAAATAATATTTTTACGGCGAGGGCGCTTTTTTGAATTCAGAGCGAAGTGAGGGATTCAAAGTACGTCGCCCGAGCCCAAACATATTTTGCGCCCGAATGATACACTCTACTTTTCATCCCCCTCTATGATTAGCATTGAGTAGGTACTCCAAAGAGTGGAAGGTTGTTTAGTTTTGGCTAAGTACTGGAACTACTTCCAACACACAAACCACACACACACACACACAAAACACAGATTCTGAACAATTCTTGGCGCCTCTTGCATTTCTCCATTCAATAAAATTACTATAGGCTTTCATATATTTTTCCCGGGATTTTGCAAGTAATAGATCACATTTCTTTCGTCAGTTCTAATGCTTTCAGGAATTAATTCTATACTTTCACTGTCATTTGAAGAACTCATTTTTCAAAATAAAACCATGAATTTTTAACAATTCGTGAAAATTTACGAAAACGCGTCATTTAGTTCGCGCATTTTTTATTTTATTTTTATTTAAAAAAAAAGGAAACCAAAGCCTGCGGCGCGACTATGGGCCGTCGTACTATTCAGTCTCTATTCAAACAATATTTGTGTGGGATTTCTTTCGCACTAAGATGTTCCAAATTCAAAAAGTGCGCGGAAAAGATAATTGCCGCGCACTTTTTGAAATAAAGAGGCTTAAAAGCTCATTCCTGCCCGCTAAAAGTTCCTCATAGAAAACACCACCTTTGGGCGCACTTAAAGGGGAACCAAGTCGTCCTTTTTGATGATATGAAATAGATGAGATGAAATAGTACATTGTATTATAAGGGAGCAAAATAATATTTTTACGGCGAGGGCGCTTTTTTGAATCCAGAGCGAAGTGAGGGATTCTAGAGTAGATTCCCGAGCGTAGCGAGGGATTCTTTAGTAGAATCCTGAACGTAGCGAGGGATTTAAAGTACCTCGCCCGAGCCCAAAAATATTTTGCGTCCGAATGATACACTCTACTTTTCATCACCCTCTATGAGAAAATAAAACTACAAATCCATGAGACATCCTCTTCAGATACGCTATTAATTTCGAATATGTGTCCAGTTTTACGTCGTTATTAGAAGTGACAGTTGATTATAGCATTGAGTGACTCCAAAGAGTGGAATGTTGTTTAAATTTTGCTAAGTACTGGAAGTAGGCCAAAATACAGATTCTGAACAATTCTTGGCGCCTCTTGCATTTCTCCATTCAATAAAATTATCATAGGCTTTCATAATATATTTCTGCCGGGATTTTGCAAGTAATAGATCACATTTCTTGCGTCAGTTCTAATACTTTCAGGAGTTAATTCTATACCGTCACTGTCATTTGCAGAACTCATTTTTCAAAATAAAACCATGAATTTTTAACAATTCGTGAAAATTTACGAAAACGCGGCCTGTAGTTCGCGCATTTTTAATTTGGTTTCCTTTTTTTTATCAAATTAAAGCTGGCGGCGCGACTATGGGCCGTCGTACCATTCAGTCTCTATTCAAACAATATTTGCGTTCGATTTCTTTAGCGCTGAACACTAAAGATGTTCCAAATTCAAAAAGTGCGCGGAAAAGATAATGGCGGCGCACATTTTGAAATAAAGAGGATTAAAAGCTCATTTCTGCCCGCTAAAAGTTCCTTAAGGAAAACACCACCTTTGGGCGCACTTAAAGGCGAACCAAGTCGTCCTTTTCGAATAGATGGGATGAAAAATACGTTCTACCTTTGATATTAGGTATTTTACGCTTTGCTCGCGTTAGAGCTTAAGTAGGTTGTTGTTCTAGTGTTAAGCATCTTCGACTGCTGCCGAAGAGGTCCCGGGTCAGGGCCGAGTATTGGATTTTTCTGGCAAGAAATTCTTAGTACTAGCCCGGACTCAGGATGTTGGCGGTGTTTCACCCCCGTGCCTCAGGGAGCACGTTAAGCCGTCGGTCCTGCGCCTCACCTTCCACCTGTCGGATTTCCCGTCCCATCGGGCTATGAGACTAAAGGAACAGAGAGTGCACCTGTGTATGCGCGCACACTTGTGCACTATAATATAAGCTCCCGCGCTAAATATCTATCTGGAGATAGGCCGTCGTGGCCGAAATTCGGTCGGAAGGGCATTATTATTATTATAAGTACATAGTGTAACGGCCTAAAAACCAATTTACAGCCTACAGGCAGTTTCATGAAAATAAAGGTTGGTTCGAATAGTGATGTCCAAAGTACTCACCTCGTACCTATAAAAAAATACCCCCTTGTTCAGCGATTTTTGATTATTTTCGAGTTATAATTTTTTTAGTATTATCGCGAGATTAAATTTCTGAGGGAGTAAGTGTTGATTTTTTTTTCTTTTTATTTTGTGGTTTTTCCCGAGCATTTATTTTGTGAACATACTTGTATGTGTGCTACTAAGAATATAAAATAATTACCATCTGAACACTAACACAACTTGTCGGAAAATTCGTTGTAGTACTTGGTGTAAAAAAGTGAGGAAGCAAAGAGCAGACGATGGCGTACATCATCCAGCGTTGCCCTATTCATGCCTACCAGAGTTCACCCAGGGATCTTTTTGACCTCCCTGCCCCGGTTAGGAAAACTGGACATCGATGTTTGATTTAACATTGCAGGCACTAAATTTTGACATATATAGCGTGATAAATTTAAAAAAACGCCTGCATTACGATTAAATAAACAGGACCTACATATATTTTTTTAAATGCGTCTTATCACGCAAGAAATACCAACTTAGTTATTAAAAGAACCGTTTCCTTTCATAATTCTTTAAATGAGGTTACTGGTTAATTGTGTAGTTAAAAAAAACCAAAAAGTACCTTGGCATACGACAATGCTGTCCAGACAGAAATCAATTACAGGATACCAAATTTGTTTACCTTTACACAGAAGGCTTGCAATTATCTGGCTTGAGAGTGAAAGGAGCCGGGTTGTCAGGGTGAAGGTGACTGGGGTGATATCGATTGCCACGCCCACCCGCCGAGCGTTGCTAGGCGACGACGCCCGCCTTTCACCCAGGGCGGAAAATGACTTGAGATGAAAGGTTTCTGTGTTTCTCTTGGTGGATGATAGTGAGTTTTGCCTACTACAATGTTCTGTTTTTTAAACTATCCTGATGCATTATAACAAGAGGAATTGCATTACAAGTGTCAATATTGATACCTACATGTAACGTGGAAGGCAGAATATGTAAGTGTTAGTTTTTGCTGGAAGAGCATTTTCATGTATGTTTGGTTCGTTTTGTAACAACTTCACATACTTACTCGTACATAATAAATTAAAATAAATATTTCATAACACGATATGTACTATATATCTAAGCTCAGATCAGACATTTGTATCGAAATTTCATAGTACATTACATCGCGAGAACGGAAAGTACGCGTTTTCTGGTCCAGTGTTAGCTACGAGTATATACGAGACCAGAAATGCTCTCCCGGTCGAGGTGTGTATAGTGCTTTTCTAAAAAATGAAACAAGTGACTTTTCTTTGGATTTCGGCGGAAGCAAATTATTTTTAGCTACTTCGGCCTCCGCTCTCAGAAAAGGAGGCGTACAATCTAAATCCATAATATCCTCACTCGAGCTCATTTTTTCGTCACTTTTAAATATATTAATTATAACGATTAGGTATGTAGTTAATTCCCGCCTTTCAATATTATAAAGATAAAAAATAAATATTATACTTTTAATTATTTTTTTTGCGCTGTGAGTGCTGAACGCGTTATACGGTAGAGTTCCAAATTTAAACTATTATATATATACTACTATATATTTATTTATAACAACTTACAAGATATTCAGGAAGAAAGATTCCAAATTCAAACTTATGATATGTAATGAAAATACATACATTCTTTACTGGCCTAGGCCGGGAAGTTTAACTTTCGAACTCATTTACAGGGTATGAAATGTGCACATTTTATATCATTTTTTAGAAAAAGTTATATAAAGTGCACAAAAAATAAAGTCACAAGATACCTATGCTTAATATTATAAACTTGAGTCTGGTTAAAATCCAAATTGTGGTTCTTTACTTTATTTCAGAAAATTTATCTACCCAAATGTTAATAGAATCGGAACTCATAAGTAAAGTTTTCCCCTCAGTTGTAAAGACAAACTTTTCGCATAACGTTTGTCTTTAAGCGGTTTTGTTCATCGAAGTGTAAAGTACCTGATTCTTAGTAACTATAGATATGATCTATACTTTGTTGTTTTACTGTCTTGAGTAAGTAGATAGTATAATAGGTATGTGTACGGTCTGTAGAACTTTTCAATTCTGATTCAATATTTGCGAAAAGAATATAGTTATCGTGCATCCTTTTACATTTTATTTAAAATTTTAACCTATTCATATCCATTTAGATAATTTTAACGGATACTCAAATTATACACATGCATCATATTTAAATTACTTACCTGCAGAATCAAAAAAAAACATTTTAATAATTGTGATAAAAAAAGTAGAAGCCTATTATAGACACAACCCTTAAACCAAGTGTTATTTATTGTCTTTTTATCTCGGACAACCATCGTCTTTTGTCACAGCGGCAGTTTTTGAAGACAAAAAAAAGCATATATTTCACAGGCGGCATTAGTATCTATGCGGATTTCTTTAAAGATATTATCTTTATGGCTCGTCTACATGTAGATTTTTAAGATAATGTCTGATCTTAAATTAGTAGGTAATAGGCATTTATCAGGAAAGTAATCTTATTTTATCGTAGAGTTTACCCTAAGTATATCAGGCTAAGATTCTTGCATACAGCATATTATACCTACCTAATATAAAACAACCTATGTTTTAAAGGTATGTGACATATTTTTATAATATTACTACATACTAGGTGATCCCCGCGACTTCGTCCGCGTGGATTAAGGGTATTTGATTCCCGCGGCAACTCTTTAATTTTCCAGGATAAAAAGTAACCTATGTCCTTCCCCGGGATGTTACCTACCCTCTCCATACCAAATTTCGTCAAAATCGGTTGAATAGATGGACCGTGAAAGCGTAGCAGACAGACAGACATATTATTAAAAAGCTTCCCAGATAAGATCTCAAATCTTCCGTAAATAAAATATATTATACACCTATCATATTAAAATTATAACCTATAATTTAATTTTCATAACGGCTTACAAATGGCTTACAAAAAACACTGAAGGTTAGGCACTGAGGAGAAAAAAAAAGAAAGAGTCTGGTCGCACATCCATTTGTTTTTTTAGTTGGTGATGTTAACCCATGTTATAGTTTAGTGGTTCGGAATAGATAAATGAATCGTGTTCCGAGAAACACTATTATATTTTATGGTTAGATACTACTACAGTTATAGAAGTAGCAAACGACCTTATTTAATAAAGTTAATATTATACTAATAATTCAATAGATTATTCTTCTAGGATCGCTTTACTCAAACTCGCTTTGATCAAATATTGCTTTTTTAAATCAAGCATTATTGACAATCCCCAGAATTTCTTGTAGTTTTTTGAATTTTACCTATGCCTTCGATAAGATCTCACCTATTCAAAATTTCAGAATAGTCTTTATATCTATTCAGTTAAAATAAGCAAAAGTAGTCGTGGTCTTCTACTCTACAGAGTGGACAAAAATAAAACCAACGGGCCACGGAGGAAAATTACTTTAAATATTGAACTATATATAATTTCACTCATAGAAAACATTCCTTTATTTTAAAAATAAGAATATCCGTATTCAAACTTTTTTTAAAAAGCTTACCAAAACTGGGAATCGGACCAATCTAAAATGCAAAAAATAATCAAGTCACTTTTACATTGAACCAATCGATAGAGTCTTTTATATATATAATTTTATTCTTTATGTACAAACTAACGAAAATAAGTGGAAAAAAGTGAAGCTTATCTCTCGAATAGGTATATAAACTTCTTCCAGCTTTCCTTGAAAGTGAGTAAGGTGAAATTGTTAAGAGGTATAGGTCAAAAATCAAGATACAAAAATAATCATTTTAGTCAAATTATAAATAATAATATTCTACAATATACAATAAAAATAATAATAATATACCTACTACTAGTTACTACTTACTACGATCAGGAAAACTGTATAAAACTCAGTACTCTATACTACAATACTAGTTTTACGTACTCGTATGTTTCGTAAGACTGTGAAAATAGTACACTATAAAACGTAGACGTGCATAGATAAGTGGTAAGTATTCGAAACTTTAGTGGTGCTACCACAGAATAGGTAATAGCAGTAATAGGTGCTACGTAAGTGCTACGAGATTTTATTTATAGAATTTACATTTCTTTGTTTGTTGTTTTACCATGTTAACCAGAATAAACCAATTAACTTTTTTGGTTTTGATAATCCTTTAGGTATAGGACATTTGTTTGTATAAAAGTAGGCGAAGTATCAAATTCAATGGACAAACACAAGTAGGTAAAGCAAATAATGTTATTTGGTAGGTAGGAGAATAATTATTAAGGAAGTAATTTTACCCATCACCCAAATATTTAATAATAATAAGAAAAATCAATTTTTGAATGTGCAATTTAATTTATGCATGTAGTTGATTCCCACGGGCCGAACGAGTTGCAATGACGGATGACTCCTATGACAGGACACGGTATGGACTATGGATCGATTGATCCTTGGACGTCCCATAGCAGGTAACAGAAAATATCAATAACTAAGTATAGCATGTGCTTGAACACCTACTCAATTAATAATAGTATCTTTACATCAAGGCAACACTGTATAATCCATTTAAAAAAAAATGTTTATCGGTTCCATAATTTACAAAAGTAGATAAGCCTTAGGTCTACTCATACATGGTACCTACGGTCGGTCTCTGTTGCCTAATTTAGGATACCCTGTGCTTTAGGCAACAGTGACTTTCCCTCCTTTAAATAGAGTGACAAAATTACAATAATATTTTAGATTGATTTTATAACAGTTAAAAACATAGATATATAAATATCCACTTAATATTATAAATGTGAAAGTGTGTCTGTCTGTCCGTCTGCTACGGTTTCACAGTCCATCTAGGCAGCCGACTTTGACGAAATTTGATACAGATATATAGGTTTCATCCCAGATAGGGACATATCCCGGAAAATTAAAGAGTTACCGGCTAGTGCGGCAATCAAAAAGCTTTATCCACGGGGACAATGTCGCGGGCATCATCTAGTAAATCTTACACCAATTAAAGCCTTTTAATATTTCGAATATGGAAGAAAAATCTGTTTGCCCCAATATGGTTAAGAGAAGTAGAGGCGCAAGAGTCGACAAAGCTGCAGGTGGCGTGCATCGAGTTATGGGTTATCGCCATTGACTTGGTAAATCGATGGTTATCGCACAGCAGTATGAGTCGGTAGCATCGAGTCCATCGAAGAAACCCTAATGTCTGCCGCTAATGTGATCTCGGCTTCACGCAGTCCTATTTGGTATTCGTAGAGACATTAGGTTACCACGTTAACAGTTAACACACTGAGAGAAATTACCTTCTAATTTAGGTACTCCATCTAAAAGCGTTTCGGTACTTCCATTTTCCTTCAAAAGGAGATCTTTTACTTTACCGATTATAATACACACTGAACTACGGGTTCGAAACTAGTCGGGCATTTTCCGACATAACACGTAGTTAAATGCAGTAGTTATGTATAGTTAAATATATACACTGAGTTGGAATACTGCGAAATTTCTACCGAAATCGGAAAAGGCATCCTTTTAAAAGTAAACGCATTTGGAAGGAGGAAATCAAATGTATCGTCAGAAAATTTCCCTCAGTGCACGCCTATCATTAGCGGCTTCTTAAATACTCATAGAATTTTCTATCACTATGAAAAAGAGACATCAGGATATTTTATCGTAATCTATTTCTTTACTCTATTAAATTCAATCAAAACCGTTATTTAGATTAACAGGTGGTGAAGTTTCTGAACCCAACAATGGCATAGAGGTCCATCCTCAACAAAAGCCTGCTCGACCTACAAGTCAGCGCAACAGATGCAACAATAAAGCCTGGAATGATTAATTGTACGAACCTACAAACGTTTTACATGTAAAAAAATAAAAAAATGCTTATATATCTCAAAATAAAAAACAAAACATTTTCGCCCTTTGTTTATTGCGACGACGCCAACTTGTCTGCACCGGAGCGATTCGAATTTCGAACAAATCATTAATTATATTTTGTCTTACTCACGCATTCCATTTTCAAAGTCGATATGATCTATAGATCCGATCTATGGGTCTATCGATCACGTGCTTTGGAATCTAAATTTATTCATTTAGTCGCCTGTTTTTGCGGACCATCTTTGTTGGTGCCCAGGGACTTTATGATTAATAGCTTTTGTTAGATTTACAATATTCATTTAAACTTGTTTTGTGTAATTAACTTGTTTATTAATTGCGTGAAATTACATATCACTGCTTGTAGGAATTTAATGTGAGTACCTACGTATTACCACATAGGAACGTATTACCACATATACCAGAAAAGGAAATAGTATTATGTGGTATTACGTAAGTAAGTACAACCGTTTAACACTTAATACTTTAAGTACTATATAACTAACCTAAGTACCATAGTACTTAGGTTAGTTATATAGTACTTAAAGTATTCTTAAATTTCTTCCACATTTTCACCAAAGGTATCTTTATCCTTTAATAACTACATAGATAAATTATTAATTGACTGGTCCTTACAACATTGCCACAACTTCTCTTATATTTTGTTTGTAAAATCCTTTTTAGGCAGTAACTCACTACTCATTGCTAAAACAGCATCACCGATTGCAGCAAAAAATAAGTCTGTTTATTTTCCATACCTTCTTCCACATCATGAAACCATGCAGATCATTAAAATAAGATCCAAATTGGAACATCTCAACAACTATTGAAGTACCTACTTAACATATATTTTCGTTATCACTTATCAAAAGAGATTTAAGTGCTAGTATCAACCTAAGCGCATTTATCATCATTTCAACCCATCGCTGGCTCATTATTAAGAACGACTTCCCTCTCGAATCAGAAGAGTTTGGCCATAGACCACCACGCTGGCCACGTGCGGATTGCTTCACACACCATTGAGAACATTACACAACCATGAGCTCGGGCTTTCACCCTTAACAAGTGATGTTTATTTGCTTAAAACGCACGTACCTACCTAACTCATAAAAGTTAATGGTGTGTGCCCGAGGATCGAACCCCCGACCGGCGACTACTTAGTCGGAGGCCGAACGTCTGAACCAACTATCACCGCTCAACAAGTTCAACAACAACATGATAGCTACGACACAGGATACAAGCGCAATCATAGAAAGGTCTTTATCAAAGGTGAGTAATTATCTGTAAACAATATTTCATCTTCCATGATGGTACGGCGCGAGACAAAAAACAAATGGTCGGAATGACCGCGCCAAAACCAAAACGCTCTGTCCAAAACAAATAAGAACTAAACAAAAAATGAACTCCGTTAGTAAGCTGGATGCCATTTGGGAATTTAAAAAATGTACCCTAAGCATTATTAATAGTGCTCTCGGAATGGGCTCAGGATTATTAAAATGAGAAGACAACAATTACTTACCTACCCTAAGACTAAAATCCATCAATTAACCCTACGACCCGTTTTGGGTACGTGTATATTTTATTGTTTTATTGCTCGGACATGACGTTTTATAAACGTTATTCGTCGAGCGGGTCTTGTTTCGTTCCGAAGATTGCTTCTTCGTAACAAGCTCTGGATGGCGTGATAGCAAATAATTTTATAAGGCCCTTTAACAATATGTCAAGCCCGTTCGTATTCACTTTTTTCTCGCTTTCAATAAATAATACGTTCGGTCATAAGTTTACATTGTTCGATTTCGAGCGAGTCGCAACTCTGAGTCGATATTTCTTTAAAAAAATCTTTATTTTCGTACAAAAAAAGTTACAAAGCGGATTCTTTATGCATTCGTGGATGCATTTGTTATTATGGGAGAATGATAATGTGATTATTGTTTTGCGAGCTTTAGGATGATTGATAGCCGATTGTCACGGATAATGAAGTATTTTGAGGTCTTTTAATTTTATGCCTTCGGGTTTTACAAAATGAAGGATCGATTAATTTATGTTTTATTGATTGATAATAGGTATCCTTGGCAATTCTCGAATATTAATAAGAGTTTTTAACATTTGAGAGGCACATAATATAGGTAAAAATTACAATTTAGATAGATATCCTAGGATTAAAGAAAATTACCTCTACGGGGTTAAACATTTAAAGAAAAGCTTTCTGTCCGTTCGCTTATCTCACTAATTTGTCCCAATCAGCACAATGGTAGGTAGATAGGATATATATCTAATATCATCCTATAGGAAAGGAAGTGTTCCATTAATTCGAAGTTTAAAAGGAAAGACCTCTAAGATTCAATATAGAGTTAAGATAATAGATAAATAAGTTAAGAATTAATAAACCCCTGACGATTGTGATGGGTCGAACATATTTTACGAAGAGAGGAAGGAAACACCGCACAATAAGTGTAATTTCAATGGAAACCTGGCGGACAGAAAAGATCAGGTCCACCAATAAGGTCAATTGAAGTTCAATGACAACCTGCCCGACGAAGACCTGGTTGACCAACTTAAACGCATGTAGGGGTACATATTTTGAGGAAAATCCTAAAATAGTGAACTTCTAAAGGAACCATGTCATGGGAAAAGCTAAAGAAATGGTACCTAAACGAATGCTGCACCCGTTCCTATGCTCTGCCGTCTGCGGAGAATTATTATTCTTTATTATCATCTTCAAACTGCAACAATCGAAATAGATAAGATCCCGACATATAAAATTACCAAGGACTCGTACGAATCGGTCCACTTCCTCGTTGCTAGGAGGAACGCAATTTCAGCTTCCGAATAGTAGCCCGGCAACTATATAATACTTCAAAAGAAGAGTGACAGTTAATAGAGTAAGGAACTTCTATAAACGCGTACTATCGTAGATTTAATCATCACTTATGAATTGTTATGGTTGTAGTCAAGCGCAAGCCTAGGTACTCGTATACCTAGTAAAATACCAACCTATCTAGTAAAAAAAAAAGATTTGTCATAATATTATGTCACAACTCACAACGTAGGTACCAATATCTACAAAGCTTGATACCGCTACGTACCTAACCTTTACCGATGAACACACGCTATTAGTTCGATATCATCTATTCCATTCTATAGAGACCGCTATCGGGACAATGCTGGACAAATTAATAATCCACGCCTATAACGTAATTTTAATTTGGTCTATTGGTGCGTTCGACACGGTCTCTCATCAGAATGCCGATTTTTTCTGTTTAATATCATTGTTGTTGCTCGTGTCGATCTTTCGATCGTGGGCAGAGGCGATCGCGCGATAGGTAAAGTTGATTATTTGTTCCAATAATATTAAAGGTTTGAACACACGATGCACGACAAAAATGTGACGCGATAGACGACGAGTCGCGACTCCAAGAAATTACTATGAGTAGGTAACTAATATCTTTCTATATTGTCTAATGCGAAATGCGAATTGTGTCTGTCTCTGACTTTTTGTCTGTGTGTGACAGACATCTTTTCACGGCCTACCCGTTTAACTGATTCGATAAGACTTGAGCCTCAGCTAAGGCCTGCCGTTCTGACTAACCCGTTGTCTTAGGTGAGCGACAGAAGCGACGCCATACGACGCGACGCGATGCGACTCCAGTCTCCATAAAAAATGACAGACGTCGCGTAGACACCTACGTCAGTTTTCTATGGCGTCACATCGCGTCGCGTCTTTTCTGTCGCTCACCTAGGACAACGGGTTAGGCTTAGGGCCTCGTCGTCGTAGTCGAGGCTTCGGTATAGAATACATACCTATACCTGCCGGGCTCGATCCCCGGCAGGGTCAAATTGGGAATTAATAATTTCTGAATTTTCCCTGGTCTGGCCGTGGCTAGTTACCACCCTACCGGCAAAGACGTGCCGCCAAGCGATTTAGCGGTCCGGTACGATGCCGTGTAGAAACCGAGTAGCTGCCATGCCCCTAACAGGTGAGCCCGCTACCATCTTAGACTGCATAATCACTTACCATCAGGTGAGGTCGCAGTCAAGGGCTAACTTGTAGTGGATAAAAAAAACTGACTTCTGTGTCAGTAGCACGTCTCTACCGTCGCGCTTTAAGTGTATGCTATGCCTTTAGTGACGCGGAACTTCCTATAAATACTATAGGAATTTGTGTTTACCATTTTCAACTTTATGTTCATAGTTTTAAGAAACACATTGGTGAATTAATTTCTAAATTAGGAGCCTATCAACCGACATTTATATCGGCTAATTTTGATAAGGTTGCGAACTTTGACCCATTCACTTTATCTTAGTGTCTTCGCTTTTAATATAAATATTTTGCAACTGATTACGTTGTTCCTACATAGATTTACTCAATTACTCACATATATTATCTACTATTCAATACTATTGTATTAGGTAAATAAACAAGTAAGTAAGTACCTAACACCTTTGCGTGTATTCATTATTTTCGACGAACGAACGACGACTAAAGTATCTTATTAAGTATTTGACTATTATAATGTACCTATGTTTTTATATAAGTTAACTACTAGCTGAGGCCTGCAACTTCGTCCGCGTAGATTAAGTTTTTTTGGTTCCTGCGGGAACACTTTAATTTTCCGGTTAAAAAGTAGCCTATGCTATGTGTTTATTCCAGACTATAATCTAACTCTGTGCTAAATTTTATCCAGATCCGATCAGCCGTTTTGACGTTATTGAGTAATAAATATCCGTCCATTCATCCATCCAAACTTTCGCATTCATAATATTAGTATAGAGTAGAGATTAAGTGAATCATACAAATTAATTAAAATTACAGTAAGTACCTAATGTGACAGTTTTGCGAGTTGCCCAGAGAATAATATTTTTTTAAAAACGTTTATATTAAGAATTTGTAAAATAAATATTTCGATGCTGGAATGTTTGTTCAGAGCAATAAAATGCGATCCTTTTTGGAAAAAATAAAAGGAGTCCAATATTAGTAGGCGTGCCTGCCCCTCCCTGGATCACCAACCCGCCTATTATCCACTTACCAAATCACTTCTGTATCAAATAATTTATTCGAAATATTTGTAATGGCCCTAAGCGAATATATGTTTTTTCATAACACCCCTATTTAATTAAATTAACAAACATTAATTAATATCAAAGAATTTATCGCCGACGTTTTTTATATTTTTAGTAGGTACATAAGCTCTATGGTTCTATAATCATCACTACCAATGATAGATAGATGATGATAAAGGTAAGATTAGATATAATTTATTTTTAACCCCCGACGCAAAAAGAGAGGGGTGTTATAAGTTTAACGTGTCTGTTTGTGTATCTGTCTGTGGTATCGTAGAGCCCAAATGGATGGACCGATTTTCGTTTAGTTTTCTTTGTGTCATAGAGAATTTTATCGCGAGTGTTCTTAGAGCCATGTTTCATGAAAATCTGTTCATCCGTCTGAAGGTCATCAGCTTTTTTCTTAATCTGTTACTTCCATATTATGTCGGGGGTTGTTTTAAATTTGTAATTTATACTTGTTATTTGACAGATACCTTCTTAAATAAAATCAGTCGATACGAACCACAATAATTAATTGTACAACCAACCACCCTTTAAAAATTCTGATTTTACACAGTAATATGACAGTAACACCATATATAATGTTAAAAATAAATATTAAATATCTACCCGCCAAGTGAAAATACATTAATAAATAATCGCAGGAGCAAAAACAGCAAACTTATAGGTACAAGTGACCTCAAATTCCCATTCAATTTTATTACGTTTTATGTCGGGTTAGAGGCAATGAAATTAGAGCCCCATAGAAGGGTACGCGTTAAGAGAATCCTCAGGGAGATATTGGTACAATGTCATTAGGGGACGTTATTAAATCTCCTCAACCACTTAGATACCGCAATGTGGGAACTAGGAATAAATAAATTAAGAGTTGGTAGGTAACAAAGGATTTGTAGGTCAATTTCTGTCATAATATTTTAGGCTTACATTTGATAGAAATCTCATTCAGAATAGAAACAAAAGTCAATAAGCGATGCGGCTAAAAAAGATTGGTGAGATTCCAAAACTTTAACCATAAGATACATTAAATATGTATTTTTAACACACTATAATAAAGTAATAGACTATATGTATAGACTATGTACTCTCTTTGCGTCGTATTCCTCATTACTGAGGGTCGTGGCCCCTTTCCATTAATCACATAATGGTAGGAGTTTTCTTGGGATAATAATGCGGTGGGTTCCCACGTCCTTCCGTATACGACTCGACTATAAGACTGTATTTAAGGTTTTTGTAACGATTAATTATTATCAAATGTTATTGATAATAACCGGGACCGACGGCTTACCGTGCTCTCCGAGGCACGGAAGGAGCGAAAAGGCCGAACCTCCAAATTCGGTCACCCATCCAGTTACCGACTTGGGTCAACGTTGCTTAACAATCGCAGTCGACTGATATGCGATGTCGCAACTAGGCCACTCGTCCCTCATATACTATGTACAACAAAAATTTATGAAATACATTAAAATTAAATCAAATTAAAAACAAAATATCATCTAGATTATTCTAGACTCTAGAGTCACTCTAGAGTATCGTCTATCATCTAAACAACTGCATCGAGGCGCATTACCCAGAGCGCTAGCAGCTGTGTTTACCCACTGAAATTTCCAGCCCTCCGGTCACCACTCACCCGTGGACTCCGTGAGACGAGATGGGCGCTCATAAGCTTTAAATGGTAAACTAAGGGGTATGTTCAAAGATTTTTTTAAATTGTGTTTTGAGATTCGTCAATTGCCTGTTTATAGGTCTTGAAAACAATATATTATTTTTTCAAGCATGTCACCGTTTGATAGATGCAATGCTTTAAAAAACTGCGTTTTGCCGATTTCACGCTATGACAGAATCTTAAAAATGGATCTAGCTTCCTCGCCTACGACCCCAGGGCTTATACACCAAAAGGCACAAAAATGTAGGTAACTATTTACTTTTCTTTAATTAAATTTTAAAAAAAATCAAGTAAATTAAACATCCAATAAAAACTGTGCAATGATAAAAAAATTAATATCACCAAAATAAATTTAATTATTCTAAAAAACCGGCCAAGTGCGAGTCGGACTCGCGCACCGAGGGTTCCGTACAAACCTGTAGTAAGTTTTAAATTAAATATTTTTTTTAAACATTTAAGTTGATTGAATGCAAGGTAAATTGCGGTTTACGATTTATGACGTATTAAAAAAAAACTACTTACTAGATCTCGTTCAAACCAATTTTCGGTGGAAGTTTGCATGGTAATGTACATCATATATTTTTTTTAGTTTTATCATTATCTTATTTTAGAAGTTACAGGGGGGGGGGACACATTTTACCACTTTGGAAGTGTCTCTCGCGCAAACTATTCAGTTTAGAACAAAATGATATTACAAACCTCAATATGGAATAGATGAAAAAAAAATTTTTGAGTTTCAGTTCTAAGTATGGGGAACCCCAAAATTTATTGTTTTTTTTTCTATTTTTGTAAGAAAATCTTAATGCGGTTCACAGAGTACATCTACTTACCAAGTTTCAACA
Organism: Erebia epiphron; assembly: GCA_963932025.1. Taxonomy (NCBI): domain Eukaryota; kingdom Metazoa; phylum Arthropoda; class Insecta; order Lepidoptera; family Nymphalidae; genus Erebia; species Erebia epiphron. Next base: position 12,548,243 of record OZ009956.1, on the reverse strand, counting down.
GTATAGTTCTTATAGTTTCGGAAAAAAGTGGCTGTGACATACGGACGGACAGACAGACAGACAGACAGACAGACATGACGAATCTATAAGGGTTCCGTTTTTGCCAAATTTGGCTACGGAACCCTAAAAATGACGCATTGTTTACGCAGTACCCAGACTAGGGTCACGTTATTGGTTTTAACGGCTGCTCCTAAGCCGCTAAATCAGAAAATAATCAACTTTTTTATTCAACAGTAAATCTTCTAGCTAATAAAGTCAACCATCCACCCTTGCTGTAATCAATGTCTAATTCCGTATTCACAGCTTACGATAATGATAAACGACAAACTTTATTAATTCGATCTGCCGGGATTAGACAATGCAGCGAAGGGTAGGTGGAAAAACTAAACGAATTTTGGAAGGGATCTAGCGCCAGGGGATCTTTTAAATCCGGCCGAATAGGGTTGACAACCTGTTTGCAAAAAGATATTCTAGCATTATACTATTCTAGGTGTTTACTGTGCTATTACTGTGCTTTAGGTAGGTTGGCCTAAGTACCTAAATAGGTACTGAAGAATTTTGAATCCTAAAAATTACTGTTTATTTTTTCAAGTTTGTATTTTATTTCAAGAAAAAATTGTTAGGTAGGTAGGTATACCAAGGTACTTGCGTACTAATTTCTAGATATTACAGCTATATATACATTTTATAATAATTATTAGGTATTATCTGTATAATTTTTTTAACGATTAAGGGAACCTTTACTGATTGTTTCTAACGAATTGAGGAAAAGTTGGATATTACAAAAATGTGATAGTGTGTAGGTAAGTAGGTACCTATGATTGGATATCCAATTTCAAGAAATAAAACTAATCCTGATAAATGATCCATCTGTCAAGATAATATTATAGCTGTTCTCAGAGATAAGAAAATATGTAAATAATACCCTATGATCGTTTCTACCTATGAAAATCAAAATACGAGTAGACATAATAAAGATTCATCTATTGAACCTAATTAAATTAAAAATAAATCTAATTAAATTGGGCATAATATTTTTTTTTATTATATAAAGAGGAAGACCGTAAGAATTATAAATCCGAACATAAGTATATAATATAGTCAACATTATAAAGGGAACCACTGTGTTCAGCTGTGTCCAAGGGTTTAAGCTGAGCGTTGATCTATCAGTCAGTGAGTAAGTGAGTGGAAAAGATAGAGGCAACCCTAGCGTGTCAAATCTCTGTGTCAACACACAGGGCCTGCTCTTATGCAGTATATGTACATCTAGGGCAGTAAGAGCTCGTTTTTAATTAATGCAATTACATATTAATGTGGTCTGCTACTTACTAAAGAGAGTATACCTTCAAATAAAATCACCTATGGTTACACAGATTTAATAATCATATTTGGACGCACGTGTTAAGCCAACTTAATAAATAGGTACTACCCTCTACTACGTCGGCGTAAATTCGGTTAACTAAAATCCCAGTGGAACTCAAATTTTGTGGAAGAAAAAGACCGTCCCCGGGATGTTTCACAGCCCATCCTCTAAAGTCGAAATGTACAGCCGTTTAGCGGATAGGCCGTGAAAAGGTAACACACAGACATACGGATAGACATACAGTCACTTATTTTCATTAATAACTAGATGATTCCCGCGACTTCGTCTGCGTCTATTAAGATTATTTTTGATTCTCGCGGGAACTCTTTAATTTTCCGGTAAAAAAGTAGCCTATGTCCTTCCCCGGGATACAATCTACCCCTGTATATCAAAATCGGTTGAACAGATGGGCCGTGAAAGCGCAGCAGACAGACAGACAGACACACTTTCGCATTTATAATATTAAAAGTATGGATATTATTAATTTATGGATCTTATCTATGCTGAATGATATGATAGATACGATATCATACGAAAACCACATACTTATTTCATGAATGTTTAGAAAATAATACTAGAGCTTGGCGAGAGCACTCTTATCTTTGACTAGTTGTTACGAATACTGTAAACAAATATCTATAATACACTTAAATAGGTATTCAGCGTTATCTTACATTATAATATGTGGTACAGTCGAATAAAAAAAATCGAACCTGTTTATAATATAAAAAGACCTTTAACTGAATAATTTATGAATTTAAGATAATTAACAGTTTTAATTTTAAATGGCGGTAAGAGTCTAATTTAATTAGGTTAATTTTATTAGGTATGTAGGTACCTGTTGTTATAAAGTGTTTTTGGCATAGATTAATTATAATATTTATATATTATTGTCTTTGGTTTTTAGGTAAAATTTAACCGCAAAGTGAAAAAGAAAGTTTTATATGTATATTTAAACATCCATCCATACTAATATTATAAATGCGAAAGTGTGTCTGTCTGTCTGTCTGTCTGTCTGTCTGCAACGCTTTCACGGCCCATCTGTTCAACCGATTTTGATGAAATTTGGTACAGGGATAGGTTGTAGCCCGGGGAAGGACTACTTTTTATCCCGGAAAATTTACGAGTTCCCGCGGGAATCGAAAAAAATTGGTCCACGCGGACGAAGTCGCGGGAATCATCGAGTACAAAATAAATGAAACACAAAAAAAATTTTTTTTAAATCAATAGAAATAGAATCAAATGAAGGATTACTATTGCTCTAAAAGCTATACACTGTACAGAATGTTTTTTTTGGGAGTAATGGTTAGTGACGCCTAAGTATATTATGTACTTAGGTACAGGGTACACATATCTACTAGGCAGTTAAAAACTATTTGGAGTCAATCAAAAAACTTACTTAATCTATCCATTATTACGCACGTAGTATACGTGTTGACTGCTGTATTACTGTAAAATGTATATTATGCATGCATTTTTGCAGGTAGGTGTCTAGGTTGCGAAAATCTCTTTGTTAGTATCTGCGTACAAATTTAATAGTACCTACACTATACACTACGATTACAATGATAATTTCTTGATCAATTAAAACTTGAAAGTGATGAACAGGAAAATGTGGTACCTAAATGTTGGCATTGTAACAATATCCTCGTACTTAATACCCACTCATATAGGTAACTTGTAATCATTGTTTGTAGTCTAACAGATGTCTTTACTAAATACCGCGTCACAATTTCACAAGGTCTACTTTAAACGTCCTATACTCGGGCCTATATATACCGCTCTCAATTTTTTTTTAACAATTTACTGCGTGTCTGTAAATATTACGTACCTACATAAACAGGTTTTTAAAAATTCAATAGTTCGTGAATCTTTGTTTCTCTCAGTGTAGCAATCCGTGCCGGGTGTGTTCAAATCGGTGGGTTATTTCTATTTAAGGTAATACTTTTATAACTTTTATAATTTGTATCTGAGTATAAATAAATCCATTATACATAAAAAAGAGACAAGATTTTTTAATCTAGGTAAGTGATTAAGTAATTATTGTAGTTGTACTTTGTTGACCTATGCAAATCATTTTGCGCATACCATCTGCTATCTCTTTAATAATTGTAGGTACCTACTTACTTACTTCATAATACGTAGGTGTAATATAATATTAATTACTATGCAAAGATAGTTCGTAGGTATTATTATATTCATATTCTTTACCTAGTAGGCGTATATGCATCTGTTTTACATAAGGTTGTTAAGAAACGTGACCGTAATAATATCTACTTAGGTACCTATCATGTTCAAGGTTGACTATTTTTAAATAATTACTTAATTTTCGAGCATAAAACAATACCTCTATTGTAAAATTCTAAAGTGACAGCGTATACCTACCTCACATTCCTAAACATGAAAATTCAAGTAACATAAGAATACAAAAGAACTTGCCACTTTATTTTAGGTAGGATACTAGTTTAGCAAAAGTTAATAATCCCTGTTTCTAATTTACAGATCAACACAAAAATGACAAGTTTTGCTGGTCTTTTGACGCTTCTGGCAATCGGAATAGTGACGATAGTATTTGCAACTCCTACAGCATTATTGACCGGGAAGTATCAGTCACGACGGGGGCCTGATTCTTGTACACCCATCGTAATCGCGCACCGAGGCGCTAGCGGATATGCGCCTGAGCACACCCTTGGCTCATATGCACTTGCAATCACTATGGGCGCCGATTACATTGAACCCGACCTAGTAATGACCAAGGATGGACAACTGATATCAAGACACGATAATGAATTAGGAATGACAACAGATGTGGCCAACCGTACCGAGTTCGCTAATCGTTACCGAACACAAACAGTTGATGGTAACGAAGTAAGCGGTTGGTTTACTGAAGATTTTACCTTAGCTGAAATCAAGACTTTAAGAGCAATCGAAAGAATTCCTGATATCAGACCAGGCAACGCTAGAATGAATGGTGCGTACCAAGTTTTAACGTTTCAAGAAATTATCGATCTAGTAAAAAGCTTACAAATTAGTCAACGTCGAACTATCGGTATTTATCCGGAGATTAAGCACAGTAGTCATTTCAAAAAATTAGGATTGCCGATGGAGCAGCTGGTTGTAAATACTTTTTATCGAAACGGCTACGTAGATTCTCATGCGCCTGTTTATATTCAATCCTTTGAAATAAATAATTTGAAAGAATTAAAAAAAATTACGAAGCTTAGACTGTTGCAGCTCTACGACAGTAAATCCCTACAGCCAGCTGACCAAGTATTGTCAGGATCTGATATTACTTATGGTAAAATGGCCACCCCGAAAGGATTAGCAGAAGTTGCAAAGTATGCTTCAGCAGTAGGACCTGACAAGAGCTACATTATACCACGTAACGCAGACAATAGTTTAGGAGAGCCAACCAGTTTTGTCGCCGATGCTCATGCTGTGGGGCTAAAAGTTCACCCTTACACCTTCCGTGCAGAAAATTCGTTTCTTCCCAAAGAATATAAAAGTAATAACCCTTCGGAACAAGCTCTAGGAGATTTAACTGGTGAATTGCAAAAGTATATCGATGCAGGTATTGATGGTCTTTTCTGTGACCAACCTGATATACCCCTGCGACTACAAAGATCATGTTCGTGATAGTGATTCTTATCTGAAACCTGAAGATAATCTGAGATAAATAAAATAAGATGCCCTAAGGTTAAGAGGATTAAAAATAATATTTTATAGATAAGGCAAATGAACAAATTGTATTTTTTCATATAACCTGCATTGAAAATGCGAGTTTCAAAGCCTGTTGATCCACCTGAAACTAGCCAATTTCAAACGAATACTTCATGCAGATTAAATGAAAATTAGTGTGTGCGCCACGGGATGAAACACGATTTCAGATTTCGGGTCATGCCAGCCCTCGCTTCGCTCAGGCAGGCAACTTCACCCTCGTCTGAAATCGTCTTGTTTCACCCCTAATCACACAATATACTATATTGTAACACTAATAGCAAATTGTAAATAGATATTCCACTACTATTATAAAATGAGGTTGTTGCATTTGTACTACCTCCTATAAATAAGGCACAAAAATTACAAATAAACTTCATTTTTAAACATGGTTTTTTCATGATTTAGGTTAGGTTTAACTTCTTGGCCAAACTTGTGTTTTGTAAATTTGTTTTAAAACAATAAGCAGCTTTCTAATCAAAATGCCACAAATATGCAAGGCGAAGGAGACTAAATTAAAAAGTTATCAGATAGGGTGAGATAATTTTTAAGATATCGTGGTAAATCTTTGCAAATTAATTCATAATTAGGATTTAAAATTATGATTAAACGTAGATTAATTGATAACGAATTTTTCTTGGTATTTTTATATTAAAAAATGAACACGGACAGACGTGTATTTCGTGTGTTAATATGTTTGTGTTTTCTTTTATCGGTTGTAGTAAAAGGATCTTTTGCTAAACAAACTTTGAGACTTAATAGACGTGGTGCTGATGACTGTAAGCCTACCGTGGTTGCTCACCGAGGAGCCAGTGGTTATGTACCAGAACACACCCTCGGTGCATACGCCTTAGCGATTAACATGGGAGCAGACTATGTAGAGCCAGACCTAGTCATTACACGCGATGGACACATAATTGCACGTCATGAAAACGAACTAGGAGTCTCGACTGATGTCGCAAGACGTCCTGAATTTGCATCACGACGACGAACACAAAGAGTAAACGGAAATCTTATCAATGGGTGGTTTTCAGAAGACTTCACTCTTGCAGAAATAAAAACTTTAAGAAGTAGAGAACCTATGCAGATTGTACGGAAACCTAACACTCGAATGGATGGAGCCCTAAACGTGCCAGCTTTTCAAGAAATAATTGATTTGGTTAAATCACTAGAATTGAGTGAAAATCGGACAATCGGTATCTATCCAGAAATAAAATATAGTACCCATTTTCGAAGGCTGGGATTACCAATGGAACAGAAAGTGGTTGACATTTTTCATATGAATGGATATGTTGGAAAAGACGCTCCTGCTTATATACAATCTTTCGAAGTTAGTAATCTAAAAGTACTGAAAAACATCACCGACATTAGACTTGTTCAATTATTTGACGCAAAGTCGAAAATACCATACGATCAATCTGAACTAGGAAATAATATCAGTTTTGGTCAAATGGCTACTCCTGAAGGGCTTGCCGAAGTAGCTAAGTATGCGTCTGCTGTAGGACCTGCAAAAGGCTATATCATTCCTAGAGATGTTTTTGATAATTTGGGGCAACCAACGAGCTTTATCAGCGATGCCCACACCGTAGGATTGCAAGTAATACCTTGGACTTTTCGTGCTGAAAATTTATTTTTGCCTAGAGAATTTCAAAGAGGTAATAATCTTTTTGATTTTGGATACCTAGAAGGAGAAATAAAAGCATTTTTAGATGCTGGTGTAGATGGTTTATTTATGGACCAGCCTGAAATTCTAGTTCGTGTAAGAAGTCCTTGTTAGGTTGTCGTAATTTAAGTTTATTTTTTATTTTATCGCTATTCTATCAACAAAGAAGATTATTCCGTTTGTTGCATTTCTCTGTCTACGGTTTGTTGCTTAGTACGGGAACGATTTGTTGTCCGTGTTACATAAAACAAAACTTTCCCGTATTAGCTTTACTAAGTACCTAAACCTGTATTGTTACGAATTACTCACTATCAAATGATATAGAGATAATCAGTGGATATTTTTGATTAGCAATGTAAGAAAATAAAATGAATTTAAGCTACCTACCTGATTTTTTGTTAAGTGGCTAGTTTTGTGATGTACTATATTTAAACTCGACTAGGTACATAAAGGACTCAACAGATAAATATAATATTGCTATCAGCCATTATTTCCAAAATGGTTCCTGCGAAAATCTATAGCCCTAGATTTTAATCTGAGATTGTGTACAACAGATGCTGTATAAAGTATAAAGCGCAAGCGCAAGATACAAAAGCGAGCAGTTCAACTCGTAGACAATCCTAAAATTACTTGCATGCTGGAGTCCCTAGAGCACCGAAGAGATGTTAGTTCTCTTTCGTGTTCTACCGTCTCTACAATGGGGAGTGCTCTGAAGAGTTATTCTAATACCACCTTCCTTGTTCTTCACTCGCATCCTTCGTCGCAGAGACAAATTTCGTCCTCACCAACTGGATGTCTTGTCTTCTTCCACCTCCCGTTATTACAGGTCATTTCTGCCACGTGCCTGCAAATTATGGAACCAGCTTCCAGCTTCTACCTATGTTCCCTCATGATTATAATATGGGGCTCTTCAAAGGGCGGATAAACAAATATCTCAAAAGCCAGCAACGCATTGGCGGTTCCTCTGGTGCTGCAACCCTATGTAACGATATTTTACTTCGCACCAACATGGCCTAAGTATCCCCGCCAAAGAACGAACTGAGTGAAATACATCGTATGAGTCAAATATCTGTTTAATTAAACCTTCATCAACTAATAAATTAACAATCTTTTTCTAAAAATTCAATTCAAATTTAAAAGCAAAGCTGACACATATTATATTTAAATTTGAAGGAGGTAGGTAGGTAGTAATAACGTTCAGTAATTCAGAAGTTATAAGGCTCTGACATACGGACGGACGGACAAGTGCAAATTCACTCAAGTAGACTCGGAGACCTTCGCTTCGTTCGGTCAAATATTAGCTATAAATGCGAAAGTGTGTCTGTTTGTCTTTTTGTCTGCCACGCTTTCACGGCTCATCTGTTCAACCGATTTGGATGAAATTTGGTAGTCAATAGGTTACATTCCGGGGAAGGACGTAGGCTATATTTTATCCCGGGAAGTTAAAGAGTTCCCACGGGAATCAAAAAACTTAATCCACGCGGACGAAGTCGCGGGCATCATCTATGCAAATATGTCCTTTTTGTGGGTACTTTATTATCTATCCCTTTCGGAGACACGCTGGCTATTGTTCTAAACCGTTCTAGACCTTTAATTATTATTATCTATGGGAAATACCCACGAAGCTATAGGTAATGGAGTGCTTACCCTTCTGGAGCGCATGAGGCGCCCGGGCGCCGCGTATTTTTTTAAACGAAAACTTCCTCGCGCGCATGAGGCGCCCGGGCGCCGCGCCGGTCCAGACGGTTATAAACTGAATTTTGTTAATGATAGAGTTTACTTATGTTTGAACAACTTTGGACCATAGAGAAGCCTATAATGTAGTCTTTACACTGCAACAGTAAAATCGTCAAGTGCGAAAACAAAAAACAAAATATATCTATGGTAAAATGTCATTTGAATCTGTGCCTACATTTTGAGTTTTTTTTGTGTTATTTATTGTTTGTTATGACAAGTGGTGACAAATACAAATAAAAACTCAATACAATAAGTATAAAAATATATTTTAGTGCAGTGTTAGACTGGATTATCACTGAAATGTAATATTATCTTTATCGGGAAAATATATTTTTGAAAAATCGCGGTCGTTGACGCATTCTTTCCGTTTATATGTAATTGTTTGTAAACTTCAGCTTCTATAAATCATACCTTCATAAAGATATATTATAAATAAAGCCAATGCCGTTTACAGAACTATGATAAGTGGTCTGGGTATTTTTTTGTAGGCGTTTTTCTGAAACGTGATGCATGAGGGGTGCGCGAGGGGCGCGCGGGTGGTTCGCGGGTCGCGAAATATGAACCGTGCAAAAAACACAAGGTCAAATGTTTTAGATTCAAAGGGTTAAATATAATCAAAGCATTATCCTTTTTTTTTTTTATTCATTATAGGCTTACGCTTGACCACAATCACACCTGATGGGAAGTGATGATGTGGCCTAAGATGTAACGCGTTTACCTAGAAGATGCCTATTCACTCTTGATTTAAATATACCCGGATTGTAATTGGTGGGAAACACAGTTTTTGGTAGAGTATTCCAGACCCTAGCCATGCGAATGAGGAATGAAGACGCAAAGCGCTTCGTGCGTGTTGGTGGAACGTTGACGACATAGGGGTGGAAACTCGCACGACGTCTTGCGGTACGATGGTAGAAGGGTGAAGGAGGTACAAGATCGAACAGCTCCTGAGCACACTCCCCGAAATAAATCCTATAGAATACCGATAGGCCAGCTACCTTACGGCGGTGATCTAGAGACTGAAGTTTCGCCAGAAGGGGTGAATCTTCGCCAATCAATCTCCTAGCCCGACGATCTACGGCGTCAAGAGCCGCCAGCTGATACTTAGCAGAGCCATCATAAAGGTGACTGCAGTACTCCATGCACGACCGAACCTGGGCTTGGTATAGGGTAACCAGTTGCCGTGGCGTGAAGTACTGCTTGACCTTGTTAAGTATGCCGAGGTTTTTGGCGGTTGTCTTGGCTTTCGCTTCGATTGACCTCCCGAAGTTGATGTTGGCCGTGATGTCAAGGCCTAGGAGATCAATGTAATCGGTAATGGGTACGGAAACATCTCGGAAAGTGGAGTCAAGACGAAAGGACTACGTTTCGCTGTGAGCAGACACGCCTGCGTTTTGGAGGCGTTAAACTCCACCAAATTGGCAACACCCCAATCTGAAACGAATTTCATGGTAAAGTTCAACCGCTCAACCATCGCCTCTCTGAGTTCATTGGTATCAGAGCTATTTGCGCGTGGACTGGACATATATATCTCCGTTACAGTACTGTCGTCTGCGTACCCAAGGATTCCGGGTTGCAACAGATCATTGATGTGTAACAGAAATAATGTAGCGGAGAGAACAGACCCTTGAGGAACACCGGCATTAATTGGCGTAAATACCGGCGTATTGGCGGTCTGAAAGTAGATCATTAGACTCAAGGTACGCCAAGAGCTTCGTATTTAATATGCGCTCCATACTCTTACACAGTAAGGAGGTGATAGCTATAGGCCTATAATTCGCCGGGTCTGCACGACTGCCCTTCTTTGGGACGGGTTGTACGTTTGAAACTTTCCAGGATTTTGACACTCGGGCTTTAGAAAGTGTTATTGTCTTTATGTTACTTGTCTCTGGTAGTCACCCCTTTGGTTATGTTTATGGAGAGGATATGTTGCATTATACTCAATCAATCAATTCAATAGTTATACGATGCATTTTGTTATTCAACACTAGCGAATGCCCGCGACTTCGTCTGCGTGGTTTGAGGTTTTTTGGTTCCCGCGGGAACTCCTTAATTTTCCGGGATAAAAAGTAGCCTATGTGCTATTCCAGACTACAATCCATCTCTGTGCCAAATTTCAGCCAGGGGGGTTACTATGAGCTCTTAAAGCAGGACAGAAATTGAACTGCAGCACAGTTCAATGCAGTGTCTGCCTACCAGTTCAGTGCCTTGAAGCTAAGTGCAGTTCAATATCTGTCCTGCTATAAGAGCTCATAGTAACCCCCCAGATCCGTTCAGCTGTTGGGGCGTGATTGAGTAACAAATTTCCATCCAATTTGATCAATTCCATCAAATTTGATGTAAAACTATGTTTTGACTTTTCTTACTTAATGAAAGCTACGTTATTAGAACGAGACAGTTGTATTAAGTTATTGCGTGAACGCGTCGCGCAATTGTCATATGGCGTCATCCAATTTAGCTATTGAAGCCAATTTTTTGTTACCAATAACTAAATGGCCTCTGTTGTATTTTCGGTGTTTCGGTCGTGACTAATTACCAGTTTTGTAAATATTTTCATGTGTTTTACAATTGAATAACGATAAAATTAAAATTTCATATCACCCTTACTGTTTCTCACTCTGAGGGGTAGAGAGATGAAATTGAAAAGACACCTTCTACTTATAATATTGCCAAACTCATTTTAGACTGTATTTTGTTATTATGTATCATTTTAATTTAAAAAAAATTATAATCGTTTCAGATTCCCAAAAAATTACATATTAACAAAGAAATGCTATAAATAGACCTGCTTTCAAGCCTACAGATGCAAGCAGAATATGCAGTCATCATTTCACGGAGAACGACACCAGATACACCCTAAATAAAGAAAGGAAAGAAAACCTTAGAAATAAATCATTTTTCAAATCAGTTTACTTTTATTATTCATATATTATCACATTCAGTAACATTTTTCCAACTAATATTATGAAACAGTATTGTTCCCATGAACTAATAATATCTTACTAATATTATAAACACGAAAGTTACAGTATGAATGTTACTGAATGGATCTGGATAAAATATTTCACAGAGATAGATTATAGTCTGGAATAACGTACTACTACTACTACTACTTTTAATCCTGAAAAATTAAAGAGTTCTCGACTTCTCGCGGGAACCAAATAAACTCAATCCACGCGGACGAGGTCGCGGGCATCAGCTATTTCATTATAAAATACGAATACTAGTGTTTTTAAAAATATTATGTTTAATTATTTATTAAGTATATTTGTGATAATTTTATATCGAGTATTTAAGTATCGATAATACCAGCCCTAATCCCCAGTTTAAGCTTCGCCCATACGCCATTTATTGACTCCGGAAGCTTCAAATTATTTAAATATCATATTTCATATCCTCTCCATATACATAATCAAAAAGTCACCCGTCGTATGTTGTCATAGCCGTCTCTATCCCCGGAGATAGAGACGGCTATGATGTTGTACATACATAGAGTAAAAATATATAATAGCAAGTGTAGGCATTGTAATAATAGCAAAAGCGAGCGAAAAGAGTGACAGAGCGCGAAAATCGCTTTTCTTGTCCTGCTCAGCGTAGACTTATTACTTTTTTTTTGTTGGACATCTAAGCTAACAGAGGTCAAGCAATCCTGTGTCGTTTTTGTTATTCGCCCATATCCGAACGAAATTGGAATGGGACAAAGTGGTAACTGTGCTCGTAGCTTCGCGAAAAAAGTGGTTTAACTTATAGACGATGGTGTATTGCTGTGTGTTAGGCTGCAAAAGCCGAACTCAACGTAAATTGTAAGGAAAAATATACACCTGTACAAAACTTTCTTAAGCACAAAAATTCAAAGATATACAAGCAAGAAAAAAAACTGGTTGTACCCTGCTTGAACCAAATAACATTAGCACAAAAAAGTCCATATTTTAGATCCGTAGTCATGTATAATAAATTATGTTAACATGTAGCAACGCCCTGACAGGGCCTCACGTCCATGCATGCTAATAGTAATATGCTATGTAATAATATAATGTATTAGTAAGACATGAAAACTATCAATAAATATATGACCAAAATGACTAAAAATACGAAAACATAACCTAAAACGTAAGTTTACAATTTTGACCTTATTTTGACCTGATTATTACACATAAAAATAGTTATATTTGTAAAGACTCACATGAATGCTACAAAGTATATATGTAAATAAAAAATAAATGCTTAAAGTTGATAAAATATAGCTTGTTAACTGTGACAAATGTCATCCAAATGACGCCTATGAAGTTCAGTATTATGTCATCGTAAAAATCTCTTTGATTAGGTACCTATATAGAGATGGATGTGTTACATTTTACTCAATTATAATTATACGATGCATTTTGTTAATAAAACATGTACTACTATGTTTTGACTAGTCTTACTTATTGAAAGCTACGTTTTTAGAATGAGACAGGTGTATTATGTTATTGCGTAAACGTGTCAGGCAATTGTCATATGACGTCATCAAATTTTGCTATTGAAGCCAATTTTTATGTACCTTTATATGGCGTCTGTATTGCTTCCGGTGTTTTGGTTGTGGCTAATTACCAGTTTTGTGAATATTTTCATAATATTTTTATGTGTTTTTGCTTAGTTTTGTGTAATCAACAATGGTGAAGTGCTCAGTTGTGGGGTGTCGTAATAATAGTATTGTAAAACGCCCAGGAATTTCATTTCGTAAGTGAGTTACATAGTTGTTTTTATTTTTCTTTTTGTGGTGAGTATTTTAAGTTATTTCAACTAATTATAGCTTAGTTTCTTCTTTACTGAATCCAAAACACGTCAATTTTTGCGCTATCCCTGAAAATTTGGATTATTTCATTAGTTTTTGTTTGAGTGTTTATATAGTGTGGGGATTGTATTGTTAACAAATAAATTGAGTATCGATAAAATTAAAATTTCATATCACTCTTACTGTTTCTCACTCAGAGGGGTAGAGAGATGAAATTGAACAGTCAGCTTCTACTTATAATATTACCAAACTCATTTTAGGCTGTAGCGATGATAACCTTGTGATTAAGACACCCGATCTCCGGGATGGTGTCTCGTATTCGAAAATTACAGTGTCTATTCAAGTGGTTTTTGGTCCCTTCATTGCAGTTATTGTGTATCATTTTAACTAATTACTATTTTTGACTGCCTCGTTGGTCTAGTGGTTAGCATAGTCGACTGCGGATCACGAGGTCCTGGGTTCGATTCCCGGTCAGGCATAAAAGTTAGGTATTGGGTTTTTCAATTAAGACATTCTCAGTGCCAACCCGGAGTTTCATACAAAATTTCACCCCCTATTTCACCCCCGTAGGAGTGGAATTTTGAAATATCTTTCCTTAGTGAGCACCTACGTCACAAAAGGAACCTACTGTCAAAATTTAAAGTTGCTAACCCCAGCGGTTTAGGCTGTGCGTTGATCCCTTAACGATTTAGTATAGGTACTTTCACTCCACTCTTCCATTTAGTATAGGTACTTTCTGAAATAAACACCTTCATATATTTTTTCTCCGAAAAATTATGGAGAGTTCTTCTTTAAAAACAAATTTTGAAATGGAAGCGCACCCGCCCGCGTAGACCGCGCAACCCACTGTCTACTTACTTGCTCTCCTTCTATCCTAGTGTTTACTGCTTACGTGTTCTGAAGTAAACAACACACTGCTATGCTAGTGAGCACAGTGGAAGCGCCAGAGTGCCACGCGTCCGACAGACGTAAAAAAAATTCTCATAAGAAAACATAAAACAGAGACCACTTAAATATCTAAAAGGGCCTTTTAATGTAAATAAACTTTCCAGACATGCATACAGTGTAAGAGACCGTTGAAGTAAAATCACAAAGAAACCTTCCTTAGTTGATTAATATCAATATCATACCACTGACGATCGGGTACCTTTGGGTGCCATTGAACTTCGCCATCTTGGCTTTCCTAACAGCAAACCGACAATTCTTCCAGACAGAACAAATCTTGTAAAAAAAACCGCATCAAAGTCTTGCATAGTTCTACACTTGTAAGCCTCTTCAATATTCGCCATACATTTTCTATGGAAAAATAAATTCCGCCATCTTGAATTTTTTCCTGTTTATCAAGTAGACCTTCATTTCCTGATCATCTTTTGCCAAGAAACCACTCTTCCATCTTTTATACCTACTCTCCGAGATAGACACCGACGAAATTTGTATGGCGACAATACGGAACTTTTTTTTAGGCACACTGTCACACATTGGATGAAGTTTCGAGTTACATTTGGTCGAGCACACCCCACCTATCTTGAATACCCTGGCTGTGCTCTTCATCCGTCTTCGAAATCCTCAATCAACAGCTTTCTCCGTATTTTTCCTCCGAATGAATTTTTGTCTTCTATACGAAACGATGAGTAAAAAAATTTTTTTTCATACAAAATTTTTTCTTACAAAAAACCTCAATTCACGCGGACGGGGTCGCGGGCATCAGCTTGTTCATTATAAAATACGAATACTAGTGTATTTCAAAAATTATGTTTAATTATTTATTGATTATATTTTGTTAATTTTATATCGAGTATATACTTAAGTATCGACATAATCAAAGGTATCGATAATTTCAGCCCTAATGCCCGCATTAAGCTCCGCCCATGCGCCATTTTAAGGTTATAGGAAGCTTCAATTTAAATATGTTAGGGCACATCCTTCTGTATATACCTAATCAAAGAAAAATCTATGCGAAAAATGTCATACTTTATTGGTTTCTGCACATTAATAGTGATGTTCCTTTGTTATCGTAAACAAAGTCTATTTTATGGGCACTACAAATACGTTAAATAGGAATAAGTTGTTACTTTTTAAATTAAAAAATCTAGTTATTAACATTTTATTCATATTACTAGCTGATGCCCGCGACTTCGTACGCGTGGATTGAGGTTTTTTGGTTCCCGCAGGAACTCTTTCTATTTCCGGGATAAAAAGTAGTCTATGTGCTATTCCAGACTATAATCTATCTCTGTGCCAAATTTCATCCAGATCCGTTCAGCCGTTGGGGCGTGATTGAGTAACGAACTTCCATTCATACATCCATCCATACATCCATCCATACATCCATCCATCCAAACTTTCGCATTTATAATATTTATTTGATTATTTGGGTAATTGAAAAAATAATAGCAATTTAAATACATTTTTGGAAATAATCAAATAAATTTATACCTTTTGTTTGATTTCGTTATAACAAGTAGTTATAAATTATTATCCTAGTATAGTATCAATGAAAACATAATATAGTAACAATAAAATCGACATTTGTAGCTAGTACATGCCAATAATATCGATAATATTATGATGGATTTTTAACATTGTCCTAGCCCTATCTATGTCACTCTGACAGCTGTCACAGGTATCAAGCTATATTTTACCAACTCTAATAAATAACATTAAGAAAATATCGCCCTAAGCGTAGACAGAGAAAGTTATATAGACAAAGCCATATCTCCTTTTCACTCCCACATGAAAGAGATGCAGTGTTGAGATATTACACAAGATAGAATGAGAACAAAATATTATTTCTTCTATCCCTTTCTGCGTGTCACGGGTTTAGTATGTTTTATTCATAAAGCATATTATGTGCATGGTGCATTGCAGCGTTTTACTTAATAATACCTATCCCTTTCGGTTACACGCTGGCATTGATTCTAGAGGTTTAATTATTCTATGGCCCTAAGACTATCGCTATCGCATACTTATACGCTGACGCCCGGTCTATATCTCTTTCTCCGTCTACGTGTACATATTTATCTATGGTCGACGTATGTCACTTGCAAGATGCACCCATGGAGGTAACAAATTACCTCCATGGTTGTGGTTGCACCCAACTTGCACCACAGACCACCAAACAAGTTAATGTCAACATATGTCTGCTAAGACCACAGAGTACTTTGTCTGACTTAGTATGACATTGTCGTGAAGTGATAGTGCTATGTGATATGTCAACAAAATATTAAATAACTTGCAAGCTTACAAGTTACAAGGTTCCACTTCCACCGTTCTACATTTTGGCCTAAATTGAAAAGAAACACTAGTAATAAACACTGTTTTGTTATATTATATATATTACCGATATTGTCGAACGGAAATGTGAGCCTAAATAATACACAATATAAATCAACCTTTTCAGAGATGATAAGGCAATCATTAAAATTCCGAAAGACTGTTAGCATCGTTTGTGTTTTATCATTGAGTAAGTACCTAAATAAACTTGTTTTAATGCATTCGAGCTATAAAAAGCAGCATTCAATTACTGAATAGTTAATAAACTTACCAGGGCGCGCTTAGTGGCTTATGCGAGTAAGTTTTACTGTGCACTTAATTATTATTGTTGTTATTTTGCAGTTATCTTTATATTTCTTATCCTTAGGCAAGACAAATCTAATAAATCTGATATTGGGGGACCACACCAAAGAATAGCCGATGATTTACAGATTGTAGGCTACAGAGAGTTCCATAAAATGCCAAAGATGGATGATCATAATGTTCAACAGAGAGACATGGAGACCAATAATGATGACAACGAAGCTAAACGAGAGTTACAGGAAGCCAAGATACGACTAGCACAGTTAGAGAAGAAAATAGCTATACTAGAGGGAAGAATCCCTCAGAAATATCCTGAAGTTAAATATCTTGGATACAAGGAAAGAAAAAGAATATTGGTAAGATATGCAGCCCTTTCCTGGCTTCCTGGCTGGCCTTGAACAATAATTTTACTCCTTGAAAGTTATGAAGTATAAAATGCAAATATCAGGTATGGGAGGCATAATATCAGAGCTAGGTTATAGTTTAAATTTGCTGCTCAGAGCAGTGATGAAGTGAATACTTAGGACCTATTATGTATTATTTGTATGCTAGTTATCTGTTTATATAGAACAAGAAAGAAACTGACTGGATTGAGGTTTTTCGGTTCCGGCGGGAACTTTTTAATTTTCCTGGATTAAAAGTCTTGACTGGCTCAAACTGCTTGGTTGTGAGATTAGGATTTTTCTTTGGTCTCAATAATAAAGATCCTCAGTATCTTATCTTCTTGATGATGTTGCTATGTAGGACTCTGTAAAGAGACTATCATATCACTCCTCCTAGATCAACAGTAAGAATTACGCAAATAAATCCAAAAGTATTTTTTTAAAAAACCACATGATCCAAGTTGCAGGTAGGCAGTTTAATAACAGTATGACTCCAGTAGGGCCGAGTACTCGTGTGTTATCGCTTATGTTGTAATGGTTAATAATAATTAAATACATATTTCTAGAAAGTTACTTATTAACAGTGAGTAAATTTTTATAAGAAATCTTTTGTTATGAAAGTTAACCTGTATAACTTAGGAATGTGACATCTATTTTAATAGAAAGTTCTTTTAATTAAATCTTTTCAGGTAACAGGAGGTGCTGGTTTTGTTGGCTCCCATCTTGTAGATGTTCTTATGACACAAGGCCATGAGGTGATTGTGGTTGACAACTTCTTCACAGGAAGGAAAAGAAATGTTGAGCATTGGTTTGGGCACAGAAACTTTGAAATAATACACCATGATATTGTGAATCCATTGTATGTTGAGGTAAAAATAATGCAATATTCTTTTACTTTTGAAATACATTACTTAGGGTGCTACTTTAAATATATCATAGAAAAAAAACTAAAGGTTTAGTAAAACTGGTATGGCAAAAAAAATTACAACTGTTATGGCAAGCAGCATAAAATATACCCACATATAAGTCCATTATCATCTTAGATTATATATACAAGCAGGTGAGGTTATTAAGAGCTAGCATGTTAAATAAAATGATACAACAGAATTCTCTAAATTTCTAATCATCTATCCATACTAGTATTATAGAAGCCAAATTATGTCTGTCTGTCTTCTATGCTTTCATACCCATTTTTCAACCACAATACAAAGATCATATTATGATAGAATAAGGCAACCAAACCTAGTTAATCAGTCAAGACATTTTATCAATAGGTAATCATTGTACATTGGATCACCTACATTAGATTATTACACTAGATGCCTATGTTGTGGGATGCAAGCTATCTCTATACCAAATCTCATCAAAATCTGTTGAAATGATGGGCTGTGTAGGTGTAGCAGACAAACAGACACACTTTCGCATTTATAATATCAAGTATGGATTAACTTACATCTATAATGTATGCTAACAAAAACACAACAAGAACCGCAACAAATTTCTCGTAGTAATTAATTTAAACAGTCCTTGCACAGACACCACAGCCTATTTATAAATGCAAATTACTCTTATCATTGGTGAAATTAAGTTAATCGTTATCATTAATTTTAATTACCAACTGGGTTCAATCACCCAAATACTGACAATAGTTATACATCCATGATAAAAATAACACTAAGTGATGTATCTTTATGATCAGTTTGCATGAGCTTATGACTGTAATCTCAGTTTATGCAGAGGAAGATTAATCACCCCCAAATCCATTTTTATGGGGAATCAATCATACCAAAATCAATCAAAGCAAAGCTTTTTGATATGTATTTTGCTGTGCCTCTAAAGTCTAAATAATAAACACAGTTGATACAGCAAAGCCAAAAGAAAGGTGTATGTATGTTCCACCATAGTGCTTAAACTACTGAACCGATTTTGATGGATGAAGTGTCAATCAATTATTTATCATGGTCTGGGTGACATAGACTGTATTTCACACAAACATTTTGACGGATGTTAGAGCACTATGATATTTATGTTATATCATACTAGCGAATGCCCGCGATTTCGTCCGCGTGGATTGAGATTTTTCGGTTCCCGCGGGAACTCTTTAATTTTCCGGGATAAAAAGTAGCCTATGTGCTATTCCAGACTATATAATCTATCTCTGTGACAAATTTCAGCCACATCCGTTCAGCCGTTGGGGGGTGATTGAGTAACAAACATCCATACATTCATCCAAACTTTTGCATTTATAATATCAGTAAGATCATCCATACTAATATTATAAATGCGAAAGTGTGTCTGTCTGTCTGCTACGCTTTCACGGCCCATCTATTCAACCGATTTTGATGACATTTGGTACAGGGATGGGTTGTATCCCGGGGAAGGACATAGGATACTTTTTATCCCGGAAAATTCAAGGTTCCCGCCAGAATCAAAAAATGAATCTGTTCAACCGATTTTAATGAAATTTGGTACAGGGGTAGGTTGTATCCCGGGGAAGGACATAGGCTACTTTTTACCCCGGAAAATTCAAGAGTTCCCGCGGGAATCGAAAAACCTTGGTCCACGCGGACGAAGTCGCGGGAACCATCTAGTATTGTATGTATTTATTTCAGGCAGATGAAATATATCACTTAGCTAGTCCCGCAAGCCCACCGCACTATATGCAGAATCCTGTTAAAACTATCAAGACAAACACATTGGGGACCATCAATATGCTTGGTAAATATTGGTCTTAGGCTGGGTCCACACGGCAATACACTGAACGATTTTCAGTTTTCTCGAGTTTTTGCTCTACTGCAAACAGAATACGTTAAAAGTCATTCTGTAATATGTTTGCTTGTCGAGATTTTTGCAGTACAGAGGACGTTTGAATGGTTTTATGTGCAATGTATGCGCCACTACTTATTTGGTAAGACATGTACTGCAAAAAACATGCAGTATAATGCCATGTGAACCTAGTCTTAGGTTACAAAGCACACTGGCAGATGGCACATAGGAGCAGAAGCGCGGCTTCTTCCGTTATAGCGACAAGTCCAGACACGTATGTCATGTCTTCTTTTTTTTATTCCTCTGTTATAAGCATAGATTAATTATAATACCAAGTATAGATTGCTAACTCCCTTATAAAATTTTTTCTAGGTTAATACTATCGTTAGATGGCGCTACCAGGCTCGCTCTTTATAAATGATTATAGTAAAATCGGTGAAATATCGTATTTTCTTGGTTCAATTTGTATTAATTATTTATATAAAATTATCAAAATACAAAAATTTGATAAAATCACTTAAGCAAACAGCAAATTTACATTCAACTAATTTTAACAAACAGCTTGCACAGTTACGCCATCTCAGATTGTGCGAAGAACTACCGGCGACTTTAATGCGCATTTAGCGAGCTTTGATTGAATGTATGAAGTGAACAGTCTTATACTGGTTTATATATTGTCTTTGGTTACAAGTGACTGACTGCGGCCTTCTGGTGATGATGCAGTCTAAGGTTGTAGCAGGCTGACCTGTTAGGTGTATGGCAGTTACATAAAACCCGTATTTCTATTCGTATTCTGCATGGCATCGTACCGGAACGCTAAATCACTTGTTTGCAAGTCTTTGTCGGTAGGGTGGCAGGTAACTAGCCACAGCAGCAGCCTCCCACCAGACTTAAACCAAAGAGTATTTGGAAATATAAATTCCTATTTATAACTAACTAGCTGATGCCCGCGACATCGACCGCGTGGTTTAAGTTTTTTAATTCCCGCGGGAACTCCTTAATTTTCCGTTGCTGCTCCGTTGCGGCGTGATTGAAGGACAAACCAATAAACCAACAAACAAACACACTTTCGCATTTATATTATTAAGTATCATAACCCGGCTGAGTTTGTTGTGGGCTCTTCTCAGACCAGGGCGCGTTTGGAACCCTCGTAACTTTAGTTTTAAGATACTGTAACTGATTATCACCATCATGTTTTATATGTAAGTAATTAATGTCAATTATAAGTGTACCTAAATTGAATAGATGAGTATTATTAATTCTGCTGGTTATCGAAATCTCTGTAAGAATAAAAAACATTGTCTTCTGTTTAATTCCAGGGCTGGCAAGAAGAGTCGGAGCTAAGATTTTGATAGCTAGCACTTCAGAGGTTTATGGTGACCCAATGGTGCATCCACAGCCTGAATCTTATTGGGGACATGTCAACCCTATAGGTAATATTGACAGATTATAAAAAAAAGTCACCCTTTTCTTCTGAGAGCACATTGAAAGGGATGCCATTCATTTTTCGTTTAATCCGTGTACTTTCATAAGCGGTGATAGCTTAATGTGATAGTGATTAAGACCTCGGCCTTCTATGCGGGTGGTTCTGATTTGATCTTAGCCCCTCTCTTATTTTTCGGAGCTATGTGCGTCCTAAGCCGTTTAAATATCACTTGTTTTAACTATGATGGAAAACATCGTGAGTAAACCTGCAAGCCTGAGAGTTCTCCCTAATGTTTTCAGCGATGTGTGAAGTCTGCCTATCCGCACCTGGCCAGCGTGGTGGAATATGGCCGAAAGCCGTGCGTCAGTGACGAGTTGATGATGACTATCAGATTAATACAAATTTCAAGTATCTTCTAGGCAAGCGCTTTCCAACCTACACCTTCTCATTGCTTTGCACTAAGCATGATTGTCGTCAAGCACAAGCCTATTCTGCAATAAATAAATAAAATTTCAGGGCCAAGAGCTTGCTACGATGAAGGGAAGAGAGTGGCAGAGACATTGGCGTATTCCTATGCCAAACAAGAAAAAGTTGATGTGAGGGTAGCTAGGATATTTAACACTTATGGACCGAGGATGCATGCTTCAGATGGACGGGTTGTATCCAACTTTGTAATGCAAGCTATACAAAATCTTACTATTACTGTAAGTCTAAATTAATTTCTATTACTAGTAAGTAGTGCTAATTAAAAACTGTCGTCTACAAATCTTTACATTGATGGATTTCAAACTCAAACTATACGTCATGTTTCGACTCTACCACCGATTCTGAAAGAGATTCTAATAAAAAGATTTGGAGAGTTAATAAACTCATAATTATAATAATTAACTAGATGATGCTCTCGACTTCGTCAACGTGGGTATAGTTTTTAAAATTCCTTGAGAACTGGTTTTCCTTGATAATACCTGTGTAACTCCCACAAGTCCTCTACTATACCTAAAACAACACAACACAAACACGCTTGGCCAAATAATTGTAGGACAAACACACTCTCACATCATACTAATATTATAAATGCGAACGTGTGTTTGTTTGTTGTTTGTCCTTCAATCACGCTGCAACGGAGCAACGGATTGACGTGATTTTTCGCATGGGTATAGTTAAGGACCTGGAGAGTGACATAGTCTACTTTTTATCCCGGAAAATTAAGGAGTTCCCGTGGGAATCAAAAAAACTTAAACCACGCGGACGAAGTCGGCGGGCATCAGTTAGGTTTTATAATATGGTAGGCATTTATAGTACGCCACTCCACAAAATGATTGTAGAGTGGCGTATTGTGATGCTTCGCTTTGTCTCTTTCTAGCTACTTCTAACTACTGTAGTAGTGAGTAGTAAATGTAAAACCAGTGAAATGCTTCTGACGCGTCACAAAACAATGCCACACTATATTACCTTTAGCCTTACAAACTTGGTTATTTTATCATAATCACAAATTTTGTGTTGCAGATTTATGGCAATGGAAAACAGACGCGTTCCTTTTGCTATGTATCAGATCTGGTGGACGGTCTCCTGGCCCTGATGGGTTCTAGTTATACTTTACCTGTTAATATTGGAAATCCTGTAGAACATACAATAGAAGGTAACATTATATCTTAAGAGGAAAGGTTGTCGGCAAGACATTTTTAAGAATAATTGTTTACTAGCTGATGCCTGCGACTTCGTGCGCGTGTATTGAGGTTTTTTATTCCTGCTGGAACTCCTTAACTTTTCTGGATAAAAAATAGTCCCTGTATTTAGCCAAACTATAATCTATTTCTGCGCCAAATTTCATCCAGATCCGTTCAGCCGTTCTGGCGTGGTCGAGTTACAAACATTCATCCATCCTAACTTTTGCATTTATAATGTATAATATTTTATATGTTTTAGCAAACTTTAAAAGAGGCCTGCTCTTGCGCATCCAAGCTCGATAGAGACACGAGCATTTATTTCAATGGTCTATATGTATTTCCTTTCAGAATTTGCTGTAATTATTAAGAATCTAGTCCCCGGATGTCGCAGCATGGTAGCGACGGGAGCCGCAGTGGAGGACGACCCACAGCGACGCCGCCCTGACATCACGCTCGCTGAGACGCATCTCAAGTGGAAGCCAAAGGTTTGCCGCCTCTGTTGCTCGCTATGTCCCAACTCGCAGTCATCAGGAATCTAGTCCCCGGATGTCGAAGCATGGTAGCGACGGGCGCCGCGGTGGAGGACGACCCACAGCGACGCCGGCCTGGCATCACGCTTGCTGAGACGCATCTCAAGTGGAAGCCAAAGGTTTGCCGCCTTTGTTGCCCACTATGTCCCAACCCGCAGTCATCAAGAATCTAGTCTAACCTGTTAGGGGCATGGAAGTTATATTTCACCCATACCCCTTATCGGTTTCTACACGGCATCGTATCAGAACGCTAAATCGCTTTGAGGCACGTCTTTGCCGGGGTGGGATGGTAACGGCCACGGCCGAAGCCTCCCACCAGGGCAGACCAGGGAAAATTCAGAAATTATAAATTGCCAAATTGCCAGGGAGGTCTTCAAAGTTGTTCCAAACTCGTTCCAAGTCATTAGCAGTCTAGTCCTTGGTTATCGCACGATGGTGGCTTCGAGATTAAGTTTTTTTGATTTCTGCGGGAACTCTTTATATTTCCGGGATAAAAAAGCCTATGTCCTTCCCCGGGATATAATCTATCCCTGTACCAAATTTCATCAAAATCGGTTGAACAGATGGACCGTGAAAGCGTAGCAGACAAACAGACACATTTTCGCATTAATAATATTAGTATGGATTTGGCAGATTTAAACTATTATTTTTGTTTGATTTTAATGTGTTTCTGTCTAGTTGTCAAAACGGTATAGTTACCTGACCGACTCGTATCTTCTTTTGATTCAGGTGTCCTTACAAGATGGACTACAAAGAACTATCGACTACTTCAAAGAAGAACTGTCAAGAACGACGTTTTACAACAACCAGACGTACATGGATGTGAAGGTGAAATCGCCACACTGAATGAAGTAGATGTACAAATGTCTGAACTTGAATGTGATATTAGCATTAGGACGCTAAACGAATAACTGTGTAGAATATTGTGTTTTGGACTTAATTTTAAGTGCACCATGTTTTTATGTTTTTGTTATTTTGTCTACACTGATTTTGATGCTTGTATCAAACACATTATTTGATATTTGTGGTTCACTTTGGTAATTCTAGTATTTGACTGTATGAAAAGGTGTTGGTACAGAAATTTCGACACAGTGTGACATGTATAAGACAGGGAGATCAATAGACCAAATAAATGTACGGCCAAAGTACGTTGCCTCTCTTTTGAACAAAACATAACAAACGATAACAATTTTTTTTTCTCTCTCTTCTCTATCTGCGGCTTAAGTTAAGGCTTTGCACATAAAATAAAGTGACATCCTTTCAAGGTGAAGTATAACAATTTATACTATATGTTGGCCAGTCTTGTCCTTTTAAGGCGGAATGTGCTGTCATTGGCATCCAGAAGCTGGATGGCTAGGCTGTTTTTGTGATGCTCAAGTCTTTGTTTGTAGGCCTCAAGAGACCTGTCTATTTCTTCTTTAACTGTGGGGATTTCTGTGTATTCATGCACTTCGGAAGTTTTTGTGAACCATGGTGCGTTTCATAAAACCGTCAAAATATTGATCTGGAAACGCTGGAGTACCTCAATATTTGAGTGGCTTGCTGAGTCCCAGAGCTGAATGTCGTAGGTCCACACTGGTTTATAGATGCTTTTATATATTATCAGAAGCTTGTTTTCAAAACTTAAGGACTGTCTGCCTATCAGCCAATATAGTTAATAACAAACTTCTAAAGAAGTATTTTGTTACATTTTTGTAATGATGTAACGTTTTGAAAAATTTGTTCCGATGTTGACATGAAAAGGACACTACGTAATGAGGAATCCCCAGCGGGGGGGGGATTTTGTTTGATGACATTTTATTTATGTATATTTTGAATAATATAAAATTATAAACTTCCCCTTTGTTTTCCTAAACTTTCCCTCGTCTATAATTAGAATAATCCTTACTAATATTATAAATGGGAAAGTGAGTTTGTTTGTATGTTTGTTCCGCTTTCACGCCGTAACTACTGAACCGATTGCTTTGAAATTTTGCAGACGTAAAGTTAGAAGTCCGGATTAAATAATAGGGTACTTTTTATCCCGGAAAATTAAAGAGTTCCCGCGGGAACTAAAACTCCTCAATCCACGCGGACGAAGTCGCGGGTATCAGCTAGTGAAATATAAATAGGATTTCAAGAATCTGAACTACAGTTAACAGGTGAAAAATAATTGCACCGTAAAAAATTACTGGTTTTCACTAAATTGTTTGCGAAAGTTGTTATGCAGTAATCAAGAAGTTTTTAAGCAGTAGCTTGCTCTGTTATGGGATTGATAGAAGTATAGATTATTATTTTAAGTAGCCCACTTCTGATTTGCCAATACATAAATATGTATATAGAAAGAAAAATTATTATCGACATGCTGCTTTTTTTCTAGAAGATAAAATGTGCTAAAAATTATTTGATACATAATATTATATTTTGGCAATTTTGTTTTTGTACAGTACTATTTTAAGTAGCCCACTTCTGAATTGCCAATACATAAATATGTATATAGAAAGAAAAATTAATATCGACATGCTGCTTTTTTTCTAGAAGATAAAGTGTGGTAAAAATTATTTGATACATAATATTATATTTTGGCAATTTTATTTTTGTACAAGTAAGAGCGGGTATTACTGGCCACCTAAGGGCAAAAAAGAATAACTCACTAAATAATCAACTTATCTTTATTAAACTTTTAAAAATGAAACATAGTCTTAACCTCTAACGAATGACTTAAATTGAGATCAATAGTAATTGTATTTTTGGTAAAATCAACATAAGAAAAAAAATGTCTTTGACCGACGTTAGACTCCATGGAGGGGAAATTCCAGTCAGCACGGTTCTAATGCCGGTCAGCGTAGTTTTATGCCGGTCAGCGTAGTTTAATGCTGGTCAGCGAAGCCTAAGCCCGGTCAGGCTTTCTGACACATATAATATCACACATGTAATTTTCAGGTGTGTCACTACCCGTACATTCAGCATGTGCCCACAACCCACAAATAATACATCTGTACCAGAGCTCATTGTTTCTCCCGTAATCATCGCATAGAACACACTTGTTTTCCAAATCGTAATTTTCTTCAATATCTGTGTCATCATCTTTACGCAGGTCAGTCATCTCTACATCAGAATCTGAACTGCTATTGTTATTTTTCTCCTGAAGAATTCTTTTTTTAACTATGTGGGCTGTTTTTTTCTTTCCTTTTGGGTTCACTTTGCTTTGCTCCCTTGCATTTGCACTTTGCTTCTTAGTGGCTTTTTTAGTAATATTACTCTTCAGATTCTTTCTTGTCTCAGATTTAGTTTTTATTTCAGTTTTTTTCTGTTTTCTTTCTTCTTTTTTCAGATTTTTTCTTGCCTCCGATTTCGTTTTCGTTTCAATTTTTTTCAGTTTTCTTTCTTCTTTTTTAATCAATGTTTCTTTAAAGGGGGTACCTGTTATGTAAGTGGCATGTTGTTTCTTGTTACTAGTCTTCTTTTCTATGCTTTTCTTGGGTACTGGCAGAAGATCTTTAGCATTTGTCGAACAATTAGAAGAAGAGACAGACGGAAAATTATACGTGCATGTAGTTCTTGATAATGCAGTGCTGGAAGAATCAATGCAGGCAGAAGAGCTAGCTAGAGTTGTCTTTACTGCAGTAATAGGTAAGCCAATGAAAGAAGAGCTAGCTATGGCAGAAGATGTCTCGGATGCTGAAGTAGATGGGTCGAAGATGGTTAAACTAGCTGTACGAGTTGATGTATTTATCGAGTTTGAAAGGCCAGTGATGATGGATCTCGCTGTGTAAATCGATATTTGTTCTGCCGAAGTGGAGGGACCAATGGTGACGGAGCTAGTTTACTGGGTCTTGACTGTAGAGATAGATGCTGTAGCAAAAGATACTGATGAAAAAGTCTCGCTATTCATTTTTTCCAATGCAAGGTTGGTTAGACTTTCTACCATCAAAAACGAGTTGGATGGGCAATCATGTGTGGCCTCATCTAAGAGAGAGAGACTGTTACAGACAGTTTCAGTATTGGAGATTTCATTTTGTCGGTCGGCTATAAGTTGTGTTTGAGGAGTTTTGTTGTCTTGCTTACGATGTTCTGTAGAATGTAGAATTAAATCGTCGTTGTTAAGAAACTCTGCAGCTAGAAAATCTTCTTTAGTAAATATATCAGGGTTAAAAGGATATATTCCTGCAGCTTTAAACCCTGCTTCTGCTTTGGGGATTGTTGCGATTTTTTGAAATGCTTTTCTGAACAATGAAGCAATATCGTTTGGAGTGATCTTGCGGCCTAAGTTTGACTTCATGAAATAGTTACATTCAGCCTTATAAGCCGTTTTAAAAGGTCCATAAAATTATACGTCCATCGGTTGGATTCTGTGTGATCCGTGTGGTGGGAGAGACAGCATTACGATGTTGTTTGATTTGCAGAACTCATAAGCTTTTAGTGATATATGGCTCGAATGATTGTCAAGAATGAGAAGAATAGGATCTTTTTCCGAAAGGTTTCGTATGATTCGCAAAGTGCTTCAACCAGTCCACAAATAAATTTTCATTTATCCAACCATTTTTCGAACAGCGGTAGAGTGCACCTCTTGGCCCATCTGCTTCTAGTGCTACAGAATGTCTCTGACGGGGATAAATAAGCATGGGTGGGACAAATATTCCCGTCGCACTCATTGCACAGACAGCTGTAACTGTTTGCCCTCTTTCACCACTGGTTATCGACCCGACACGCTTTTGGCCTTTCTCTGCCACAATTTTTCCCGGATCTTGCACAGAGGTGATTCCTGTCTCGTCGACATTAAAAATATTTCTAGGAGGAAAAATGAATTTCTCTATCAAGTCTCCCAAGAGCTTAAAAAATATATCAACTTCATCCTTATTAAATGCAATCGCTCTATTTAAACTCGTTCCTTCTGCTTTGCGGACAGATAAATTGTTTCGCTTCATGAAGCCTTTAAGCCAGTCTTTGCCGGCCATTTGAGTAGCATTATTAAAGTTATTAGGCACATTATTTTTTACTGCGTATTCATACGCCATTCTCTTTATTTCACTTGCTGTGCACCCGTAAAATATCTTTGCTAATAGCTTCATTTGATCAGCCATGTCTTTTTCTTGAATTTGATTAAACACGGTTTTTCTGCCGCATTTTGTCATCTGCATATTGTTTTTTTTTAGCCTTTCTTGCAATGTTGAAAACGGAATACCCGTTTCTTTTGCAGTTTTTCTAATTGGTTTTCCTGCTGCAACCAATCGAAAAGCGTGAGCTAGGGTACTTTCATCCCATTTTACTTTCCCGCGCCTTCCTGACATCTGGAACCAAAATTGATTAAAAATATTATATAATACTAATTTAATACTACATGACTATAGTATATTGCAGTCAACGTAACTGGCATCATCCGAAGAAAAATACAGTTATCACTTATAAAGGTGACTGGCATTTAACCCGACAAACGGTTTTTTAGAAAACTATCCTGTCGCCTAATTCCGGTCAGCATGACCGGCATTAGGCGACCGGAGGTATTTTTTTAAATCATATTTTCTACAAAATAAACAAATCATCGTTGAAAAATAAGAACAATTATGAAAAAGTCGATCAGTTAGAACTCTGGAAATTAATTAAGTATTGTTTTAATGTTATTAATTAAAGACGTACCTTTTACTTTCAACGGACGAAAAATTCTAACAAAATGGCGCGAAAACTGACGACGTGCACTCCGGCTCAGCGTGTAATCGGAACTGAGCGGGAGTCGGCGGGGCGACGACCGACGTCAGGAACGATCACGCCACCTTGTTTACATGTGTCTGTGCATGTAGCGAGCCGTTTTGTATGTAATAGTAAAGTGACCGGTATTATCTCCTGACTGGCAATACCAGCTCTTACCCTACTCTTGGCTCTCCGAAGGACCCAAAGTCTTGTACATTTTTGTTCCGAGACCAAACCTCTTATAACTGATAATTTTCGAGATCGAGAGACACAATTTACCGGGTATTTACATACTCCGGTAAATTTTCCACTTTCATAAAGTTTCATATTTTTCCTGAAAGTAGACATTTGAGCTATATGCAAATTCCTAGCACAAAAAAGAAACTTTCATAAAAAATATTCAGGAGCTTTTGTAAATTCAGGAAATTTTTGTACTCCTCCTGGGGTACCCTAGTTAATTTTCCACATCCAGCTCCCTCTCATGACTGATGAGTTCGAAGGAAGTAGCTTTATGTGTTATGTAAATTTATATTATATTTGAATTGTATTTTGGTAAAAGTTTTCATTGTGTGTTCAGACTTCAGATTGCTAATAAAAGAGTACATTTTTTGTTGTATGATTGTTTTATTATATACTAGTAGGGCGCGTGAGTGCGTGGCCTGCTAAAGCGGACCACGTAGTAGACCGCATGGCCCACTGTCTACTTACTTGCTCTCTTTCTATCCTAGTATTTACTGCCTACGTGTTCTGAAGTAAGCAACACACTGCTATGCTAGCGAGTACAGTGGTAGCGCCAGCGTGCCAAGCGTCCGACAGATGTTAAAAAATTCTCATAAGAAAACATAAAACAGAGACCCCTCTAAGAATCTAAAAGGGCCTTTAAATGTAAAAAAAACTTTCCAGACATGCATACAATCAATATTATACCCGTATTATGTTCTGTGATTATACCGCTGACGATCGGTTACCTTTGGGTGCAAACCGACAATTCTTCCATACAGAACAAATCTTGTAAAAAGAACCATATCAAAGTCATACATATTTCCTACTTCCACTCTTCCATCTAGTATACTTTCTGAAATAGACAACTAACTATGAAATTTTGGCCGTGCTCCTCACCCATATTCTTTCAAACCCTCGATCACTATCGCTCTCCATATATTTTTTTCTCCGAAAAATTATGGAGAGTTCTTCTATTTTGAAAAGGAACCGCATCAAAGTCTTGCATAGTTCTACACTTGTAGCCTCCTCAATATTCGCCATACATTTTCTATGGAAAAATAAATTCCGCCATCTTGAATTTTTTTCCTGGTCATCAAGTAGACCTGCATGTCCTGATCATCTTTTGCCAAGAAACCACTCTTCCATCTTTTATACTCTCCGAGATAGACATCGAAGAAATTTGTATGGCGGCCATCTTAAATTCGCCAATTTGAATTTTTTTTAGCTA
This sequence comes from Erebia epiphron, assembly GCA_963932025.1. Taxonomy (NCBI): domain Eukaryota; kingdom Metazoa; phylum Arthropoda; class Insecta; order Lepidoptera; family Nymphalidae; genus Erebia; species Erebia epiphron. Next base: position 12,517,527 of record OZ009956.1, on the reverse strand, counting down.
GCTATCAATCAGTGAGTGAATCAGCACGAGCAGCTATATATATACTAGACAATCTTGCATTGTGAGGTCGACATCTCCTGAAGATGCTCCGGTGTCGGGGCGAAACGTGCGTCGAGAATAGTATAAAAGTCTTGTGTGGTGGTGCATGTGAGTGGTGGTGGCATTGCTTGCTTGGGAACTTAGCTTTCTTGCTTGGTTGGGAAGGTAAACGGTGCTTCGCTTGTAACTGCATGCTTGACCATACAGAATTTTTTCTGTTGGCGGATTATAGCAAAATTATTGTATTATTTTCTTGCTAAGCTATATATATATTAATCCTTACTAATATTATAAATGGGAAAGTGAGTTTGTTTGTATGTTTGTTCCGCTTTCACGCCCCAACAGCTTAACGGATCTGGCTGAAATTTGGCACAGAGATAGATTATAGTCTGGAATAGCACATAGGCTACTTTTTATCCCGGAAAACTAAGGAGTTCCCGCGGGAACCAAAAAACCTCAATCCACGCGGACGAAGTCGCGGGCATCAGCTAGTAATTAATAAATACTAGCATAGATTAATTATAAATTATATATTGTCTTTGATACTAGCTACCCCGACAGACTTCCTGTACCTATTAAACCCCACTGAAAAAAGGACGTTCACATTGTCTGAATTTGAAATTGCGATTTTTTTTCTTCATTCATAAGAGTAAGTTGGAGTAATTAATTGTACATTACTGGCCAGGCTGGAAATAAAGTAATTCACGGCTGAGTAATATTGGAAAAACGAGACGAAGCCGAGGACTTCCGAAGTGATTTTAAAAGGACGAGGCGCCAGCCGAGGACTTTTTAAGTCAATGAGCTATTTGCCGAGACTTGAACCACTACCAATACTGTGCTTGAACAGTACTTTTCTCTGAATTGCGACGGCACAATAAAGCGGTAAGTGGTTAAGGCTTCGGTTTCCTATTAGGCGAATCCAGGGTTCGAACAATAAAGAGAATTTGTTAAGAAAGCTTTGTACATTGCCGATAGATGGCGTTGAATTTCCTTGACTCACGCTAAAATCTTGTGTTGTATGGAAATGTTTGATTTTCTATTTGAGTATGCGTTAGACGGCATTCCACCCTACGTCCCTAGTCCCTACCAAGTACCTACCAGCAAAGACGTACCGCCAAGCGATTACCGGTTCCGGTATGAAGCCGTGCTGAAACCGATAAGTGGTATGGGTTTAAACTACCGTACCCCTAACAGGTTAGTCTGCTACCATCATAGACTTTTTATAGGAATCAAAAAAATCATAACAAATATTTTTACACGTATTTTTAAACCTTTATTTTAACGATATCGATCATGATTAACAATACAAAAAAGAAAAAAATAACATAAAACGCACTCCCAGCTGATATCAGACGAGCAAAATCTCTAGGGGCCTTTAAGAGTCGTGTCAAAAAGCACTATCTGTCGCTGTAAACCTATTATTATTTGTGTTTAGGTATTTTAAATTAGTAATATGTAATGTAATATTTACGTATATACTTAATATGTATTATATTTAGATATATATTTATTATATGTATAATTTTTATCTGTTTATAGTATGTACCTATTAGAATGTACGTTTATGTAATTGTTTTAATTTTATTTTATTCTAAGCAATTTCCCGTCTCACAGCAAGTACGGTCCATTCATGTAGGTTGCCTGGCAGAGTTCACTTTAGTGATAAGGTCGCCTTTTGTTTGTAAGTTTATATAATGTTCTGTGTATATTATGTCCATTTTTTATGCAATAAAGAATTTAATAATAATAATAATAATAATAATAATAATAACATTATTAAAAATTATATCTGTGTAAACAGGTGTTTGTATCTTTCACAACAGATTTAGGAATATTGTGTTCTACTTTCGAGAAAATGAAAACTTGCATCAATAAAATTATCTTACTAATATTATAAATGGGAAAGTGAGTTTGTTTGTATGTTTGTTCCGCTTTCACGCCGTAACTACTGAACCGATTGCTTTGAAATTTTGCAGACGTAAAGTTAGAAGTCCGGATTAAATAATAGGGTACTTTTTATCCCGGAAAATTAAAGAGTTCCCGCGGGAACTAAAAATCCTCAATCCACGCGGACGAAGTCGCGGGTATCAGCTAGTTAATTTATATATAGCTGTTATTGATCACCTTTTGTACATAAGATAATAGTAGATTATTAACCAAGGGGATAAAGCAGTGTCTTCTGTCGCGGGTGACGATTTAAATCGCGAGCGTAACGAAGGACTCGAGGTTTACTCCCGAGCGTAGCGAGGGTGTTAAAAACTTAAATCACGAGCGAAGCGAGGGATTTAAGACGAGTCCCGAGTGTAGCGAGGGATTTAAGTTCACCCAAGACTAAGACAGCTTTATCACCGAGGAAAATACTCTACTTTTCGTACCATTTGCGAAAAAATTAACACAATAATAATTTGAGATAAGCATTTATTAAAAACTAGATGATTCCCACGACTTCGTCCGCGTGGACCAAGTTTTTTCGATTCCCGCGGGAACTATTCCTACGGGAGCTATCTCCTTCCCCGGGATGTAAACTATCTCTGTACCAAATCTCATCAAAATCGGTTGAGTAGTTAGGCCGTGAAAGCGTAGCAGATAGACAGACAGACAGACAGACAGACACACTTTCGCATTTATAATATTAGTATGGATATGGATAATGACAATTAAAAGTAAAAGGTAACATTCGAAACATTGGTACAATTATTGATAGAGTTCATAAGTTTTTGAATAATTTTCCTTGGACTTTGTTGGAAGCAAATCCATATCCATACTAATATTATAAATGCGAAAGTGTGTCTGTCTGTCTGTCTGCTACGCTTTCACGGCCCATCTGTTCAACCGATTTTGATGAAATTGGTACAAGGATAGGTTGTATCCCGGGGAAGGACATAGGCTACTTTTTATCCCAGAAAATTCAAAGGTTCCCGTGGGAATCAAAAAATTCATCTGTTCAACCGATTTTAATGCACTTTGGTACAGGGGTAGGTTGTATCCCGGGGAAGGACATAGGCTACTTTTTATTCCGGAAAATTTAAGAGTTCCCGCGGGAATCGAAAAAATTTGGTCCACGCGGACGAAGTCGCGGGAATCATCTAGTTATTTATAATTGCGGCAGCATTTGCACTGATGGAATCAATTCACTGTCACTGTCGCTTTGATTTAACATCGTAACGTATTTTTAGAACATTAACTTATTTATAAAAATAAATTAAAATAAACGTTTATGTATTTGAAGAAAACAAAAACGCGGTAAATTCCTAGCCTAATATTTTTTTGTCGGCAAAGCAAAGGCATCAAGCTCATACGGCCTCGTCGGTTTTCGTAATTTTATTTAATAATCATAACTGCATAATAAATGCGTATTCCTTTTTCAAAAAGATGTATAATGCTTTATAATTACAAACTCAATGGTGTAAACACAGATGTAGTTCAGTATAAATTTCGGTAAGTATTCCAAATTTAAATCACATTCTCCCCCTAGAGGATGAATGAAATTCAGTACAATTTTCTTTCCCTATTTTTAACAGATTAAAAATGACTATTGTTATGTTCGCTTTTTGTGGCATAGAATGTCACTTTTTTGAGCAAGTGGTACGAAAAAATAAAAACAACACAATTTAATGATGGGTCCACAACAGCGGCAAAAACCTCGCCCTAAAGTGTTCGTGAGTCCATACGTATTTAAATGCAATACTTAGAGTAAATGGGTTGACAAACTTTAAGTTTGGTGTTAATGTAAAATGGACCATAGCATACTACTATTACTTATACTTGGTACCAACTAAAAGGATTATCATCACTGGTAGTTCAGACAATTATTGTGGGTGCCAAATTCATTTTTCCAATAAAATATATATTAACTAAACTCTTTATTGACGGTAAGTCATTTGACTTATTATACTATACTAGGAATTTCCGTGGATTGGCATCGCTCCAAAGGGTTTACGAATTTCACTCACGATAAAAAAAAATGACTTTATATCGCGGCTTAAGTCAAATGACTTTCCGTTAATAGCCAGCATAAGAGTACTGTCACAAATACTTCAACTCATTTTGACACGCGGGGCTGTGTGTTTACTTGTAAATATGCAGGTATGCTTTTGATTTAAGTGGCATGTGACGCGACAGTCACCGTTGGTCTTCGTCCGAGCAACACAAATCAAAGCTGCATATTTACAAACAGCACAGCATGCTAAGATGAATTGAAGTATCTATCATTACCTCAAATCTTCATTCGTTTTGACACAGCATGCACTTGGCAAAGCATTCCAATTGTAATTGTAAGTTTTTCTTATGGTATACTCAGACATACAAAGTTTTGTCCCCTGTGAAATGACTAGATTTGAGTACATTTGGACCATGTCACTGTGCTCTTGCTTGTGTCGCACAAGCATAGTGTTCTCGCACCCTCGCGATATCCATTCTGTGTCGAACCGTGTGTCGTGGACTCTGTTGATGCCATCCATTGCCGCTGTCCATACGCCCATCGAAACATCTTCAGAGTTGTACTTACTGGAAAACAATATTAATTGTATTACAAGTTATCTTTACCTCGAATTTTACGATTATATTTATCTATGTCTATTATCAGTAGATAGTAGATTAAAGAATTAATTATTGGACTTGAGAAAATATATTACCTAGCTTGTTTTTTTTCGAAAAAATATGATTTTTTACTGCATATTCATCTACAAGTAGGCATACTTTGACACTGCCATCAGAAACCCACGATGGTATATGCTGCTATTATAGGTTTAAACCACAGGTTAATTTTTATTCTGGAATAACAAAGAATTCCCACAGGATTGTTAAAAAACTAATTCTTTGTGGATGAAGTTGCATCATCCAGTTAGAAATATGGGTTTAATTCCCAACTATGATGATGTCTGCGACTGAGATAAATTAGGCTTATAATTTCCGTGAGAACTCTTTGTTTTTCCGGGATAAAAAGTAGAATATGTCCTTCCAGTGTACATACTATCTCTGTACCAAAGTTCGTCAAAATCGGTTCAACAAATGGACCTGGAAAACGTGGCAGACCAGAAACTCTCTCGTAATAATAATATTAATATAGATAGGATTGCTGTTTGCAATTAAAGTTTTCTTATTTATTACTAGCTGATGCCCGCGACTTCGTCCGCGTGGTTTAAGTTTTTTGTTATTCCCGCGGGAACTCCTTAATTTTCCAGGTCCTCACCTATACAACAAAAAAAGAATTAGCGAAATTGGTCCAGCCGTTCACGCGTGATGCCGTGACCAAGGGAAATAGGGATTCATTTTTAACCAACTTCCAAAAAAGGAGGAGGTTCTCAATTCGGCACGTATCTTTTTTTATATATAGAGATAAGATATTAGCTTCCAAAAATATTGTATTGTACCTCAAGAAATCAGAATTTCTAACAATATAATCCACAATACTTCGAGAAATCACATATCCCCCACCAAGTGCATATGGCAGGTATGTGTTGCAAAGAAACCATGACTTTTCTTCCCATTTGCCTCTCTTGAACACAGGCGCTCGCCCATTGAAGTATCCCCAATATAATCCTTTATATTTGGATAGACTTTCCTGAAATCATTTTTTATTTCATTTAATATATTATGTTATAAGTTTTATTTAGTTCCTGGAATTCCATTAATTACTGTAATATCTACCCACAAATAAAATTGTCTACTTAATTGAAACCAAAGGTACATAACAGACTACCAAAGGTACCTTTAATAACCAAAAGTTTAATATAAGTAGGTACAACAAAATGTTGATACAGGTTAACTAATTTTACAAAATATTGAGCTAATCTAATCAGTTTGATATAAATATACTGCATTACTTACTTTTATAGAAATATAGTACATGCATTTTGTGCAATTATTGATTCTTCGAAAAGTTGCTGTGGTAAGTTAAAATAATAATTATATTAAATTTTCAAGCATATCCTGGATCATTTATTAAATAAAACCTTAGCTTTGAAATAATTTACTTACCTTACGGGAGATAAAATGGTTGATAGTTTGTCCGCTCATCTCAGGAGCATAAGCTTCAAGGTCTGCCACAATTCGATCAACTCTCACAAAAGAATCATCATCGCACTTTATGACATATTTCAATTCCTTCAAATTTTTGCTCAGCCATTCCAAAGAGAGGATCAACTTAGTTGCTAATTTGTTGTAGCCATCTTCAAAATTTGATAGCAGTAACAAATCTTTGGTCCTACTATCTTCCAAGTGTAATTTCTCTAAACTCTGTTTATCCAGACTTTGGGTGCCTATTGCAAAGTAGATTTTTATAATGTCCAGTCTTGATTTTCCAGCCAACGTATGATTCCATCTGTATAATATTTCGCCATTTTCAACATGTATATTGTTTAAAAGGGTAGCCCATGTTGTACGTATGGCATCTCTTTGCATTTCATTCTTAGGGCTGCTAAGTATTAGTACTGCATATTCTGTTTTGTTAGAAAATGTGTTGTGAGAATGCTTAACTAGAGCAACAGAATTTGATGCACAGTCTACTCTTACAAAAGTCAAGCTGATTCCACAACCTAAATAAAAGCATAATATACCAAATAGTATCATGCTTTGGTATCGTCTCAGAGAAGTAATATTCATTTTACATTATTTATTCTTACATTTATAGTTTGAATGTCAAGTCCTAGCCTAGCTATCAAAAGGGTACTCAGAGCCAGTGGCATTATCACCTTTCATATCAACTTAACAGTTGGTAGATAACACCCCATATTGATAAGATTAAATTATAATGCTTATACCAGAAAATGTGGAAACCTGCAAAAAATAAATTAATCAAGAAATTAATCATGAAAATTTCTTTGCGCACATTGATACTACAGCCAGGCCTTATGCTTGTTTACAGGCGGTAGGCTGTGAAGAAATGGTGTTTAGTGCTTTATTGAGTGGAGGTTTTTGGGTAGATGTTAACGTTAAGGTCCTGGGTTCGATCCTTGGCAGAGTCAATTTGGTAATCTATAATTTCTGAATTTTCCCTGGTCTGGCCTGGTGGTAGGCTTCAGCCGTGGCTAGTTACCACCCTACTGGCAAAGACGTGACATCAAGCGATTTAGCGTTCCGGTACGATGCCGTGTAGAAACTGAATATGGATATGGGTTTAATATAACTGCCATGCCCCTAACAGGTTAGCCTGCTCCCATCTTAGACTGCATCATTACATACCATCAGGTGAGATCGCAGTCAAGGGCTACCTTGTAGTGGATACAGTTATTAAAAAATAAAAACCGGGCAAGTGCGAGTCGGACTCGCGCACGAAGGGTTCCGTACCATTATTAATAAATAATTACCTTTGTTAATGAACCGCAAGACTAACTTTGTTTGTAGAGGTTTATTGTTAATATCAAAAAAACTATGCTAGTTAGAGCATTGGCTATAGTTTTCCTGTAAAGTATACGTAAATTCCTATTGACCATAATTATTTCAAATTTTTCGATTGGTAAACTCCGGAGATAAGGGGGGGGGGACGGTATTTTTTTAGACATTTTCCCCGATAAATCAAAAACTATCATAACTAAAAATAATTAAAAATCTGTTTTAGAATGTACAAAGTAAACCCTTTCATATGATACCCCACACAGTACAGTTATCTCACTTTTAAATTTCAACCCTCAGATTTTCCCCCCTTTTTAAATAAGAACAAAAATAATTTCCAATTTTTTTTAATTCCAGTGTCTTTGGGCCACTAATATACACAACTGTTCCAAATTTCATGTCGATAGCTTCAGTAGTTACTGAAATAATCGAGTGTGACGGACGGACAGACGGACAGACGGACAGACGGACAGACGGACAGACGGACAGACGGACAGACAGACGGAGAAAGTCGCACCATAAGGGTTCCATTTTACCATTTTGGTACGGAACCCTAAAAATGTTCGTATAGGTAGGTACATTTGGAAAAGATATGGATAGGGTAGATATAGTTATAGGTTACCATACCAATTATGTACCCATATCAGATTACGATTATTACCAATACCATCTTATGATCTTAGACTGCATCGTCACTTACCATCAGTAGCGATCGCAGTCAAGGGCTAACTTGGATAAAAAATAAAGACAACAGAAGTAGGTATACGTATTTTTATAAGTTAGATTGTCTTTCTCAGTCCCAGATGCTGTGAATATCATTTTAGTTGACAGGTCGTCTAAATTGCAATCAGAACTAATGTTATAATATTAATTCTTATACAAAGTATATTTTAAATAAAGTAATTTAAAGTATACTCGAGGAAAACTGCGGCGATGTCGTGGTGTAGGATGTAAGCAATAATTATTATAATTTATGAGGCATAAAACGCAAAAAGAAATACTTACTAAATGGTAACCACTAATTATGAAACATTTTCCATCATATGAATTAAAATTTAAATTACAAATACAAAATACTTAGTACATTATTTATTTTTAAAAACCAACCAGAGACAAAAACACAGATCACTTAATCTCCTAGCACAGATCACTCATATATGAGAGTAGTATATTCTTTGTACTAGTCCCTGGGGACAAAGACTACTCTCTTATCTTTGATTAGGTATATAGAGATGGATGTGTTACATTTTACTCAATTATAGTTATACGATGCATTTTGTTAATAAAACATGTACTACTATGTTTTGACTAGTCTTACTTATTGAAAGCTACGTTTTTAGAATGAGACAGGTGTATTATGTTATTGCGTGAAAGTGTCAGGCAATTGTCATATGACGTCATCAAATTTTGCTATTGAAGCCAATTTTTGTATGACCTTTATATGACGTCAGTATTGCTTCCGGTGTTTTGGTTATGGCTAATTACCAGTTTTGTGAATATTTTCATAATATTTTTATGTGTTTTTGCTTAGTTTTGTGTAATCAACAATAGTGAAGTGCTCAGTTGTCGGGTGTCGTAATAATAATATTGTAAAACGCCCAGGAATTTCATTTCATAAGTGAGTAACAAAGTTGTTTTAATTTTTCTTTTTATGGCGAGTATTTTAAGTTATTTCAACTAATTATATCTTAGTTTCTTCTTTACTGAATCCAAAACACGCCAATTTTTGCGCTATCTCCGAAAATTTGGATTATTTCATTAGTTTTTGTTTGAGTGCTTATATAGTGTGGGGATTGTATTGTTTACAATTAAATTAAGTATCGATAAAATTAAAATTTCATATAACTCTTACTGTTTCTCACTCAGAGGGCTAGAGAGATGAAATTGAACAGTCAGCTTCTACTTATAATATTGCCAAACTCATTTTAGGCTGTAGCGATGATAACCTTATGATTAAGACACCCGATCTCCGGGATGGTGTCTCGTATTCGAAAATTACAGTGTCTATTCAAGTGGTTTTTGGTCCCTTCATTGCAGTTATTGTGTATCATTTTAACTAATGTTTTACAATTGTTTCAGATTCCCAAAAAATCTTAAATTAAGGATGAAATGGCTAAATGCTATAAACAGACCTGATTTCAAGCCTACAAATGGAAACATAATATGTAGTTATCATTTTGCGGAGAACGATATTAATTAACCCTCGGTGCGCGAGTCCGACTCGCACTTGGCCGGTTTTTAATTTTTGAGTAATCATTTTTTACCCAAGACGGAACGGAGACGGTATAATATGTACTTGCCCTAAGAGGTGTGCGTTTGTTTGTGCACTTTGTTGTTACCATTTTCCTGAAAACTACTGGACCGATAATTACGCGGTTTTCTTCTGAGAAGGTTCCTAGGTATGTAGGACCTTAGTCCATGAAGATGAGCTGCAATCGTGATTTTTATTTTTCAATGTTACCATTTTTTCTCAAAAAGTACTGGGCCGATTGAGATGCGATTTTTTGCATTGGATGTGTATAGCTATATAGATGTATATATTTTATGTTCAGAGTCCTCAACGCTGCGCTGCAATTGAGATTTTCTTAACATGTCTGCATTTTTATAAATTTTAGAAATAAATCATTTTTATTATCTGTCTACTTTTATTATTCACTAGCGGATGCTCGCGACTTCGTTCGCGTGGTATAAGTTTGTTTTCCCACAGGTTCTTCTTAATTTTCCGGGATAAAGTCCTCAACTACCCGTGCAAAATACCCGTTGCTCTGTTGTGGCGTGATTGAAGGACCAATCCTTTGTTTTTAACCGGTAGCTCACATACCAAATTTCATGGCTATAACTTGAGAAATTAAGGACTTATTCCGGGATAAAAAGTAGCCTATGTGTAGACTATAATCTATCTCTGTGCCAAATTTCACCCAGATCCGTTTAGCCGTTCTGGCTGATTGAGTAACAAATATCCATTTGAGGTTTTTGGTTCCCGCGGGAACTCTTTAATTTTCGGGAATGAAAAGTAGCCTATGTGCTATTCCAGACTATCATCTTTCTGCTGTTTCTGCTTTCTGCTGTTAGCATAAATTTTTAGTTACATCATACAATAAAAATATTTTTAATAATTTTAAACTTATGCACGCGTAGAGGTATTAAATTGAAATTAAAATAGATAAGTGGAATAAAAATACCATAACTTTTGCTTATATACCTACAGGTTTGTACGGAACCCTCGGTGTGCGAGTCTGACTCGCACTTGGCCGGTTTTTTTTTGAGATAAAAAGTAGCCTATGTGTTATTGTATAATCTATCGCTGTACTAAATTTCATCAAAACCGGTCAGCCGTTCTGGTGTGATTGAGCGTCACTCGTTCGCGTGGCATGAGTTTTTTTCAATTCCCGCGGGCACTCCTTTATTTTCCGGGATAAAAAGTAGCCTATGACTATCCAATCACTAACCAGATCCTCAACTATACCCATGCAAAAACTAACGTTGATCTGTTGCGCGTGATTGAAGGACGAACTATCTATTAAACGTTCTTGGGGATAAAATTTACAAAAAACTGTGAATCAGGTACCTATTTCTTTATTTCAAACCAATATTCCAAATATTAAGTTTAATGGGATAAAATAGGGGTTGAAAATTTGTATGAAGCAAAGTTTCAACCCCTATTTTATCCCTTTGGGAGTGAAATTTTGAGAAACTGTGACACACGTACTTTATTTTTGCCGTTAGCCAAAGTACCAAGTTTCGTTATTATAACTTGTAATATATCTTGAGAAATGAAGGCTTTCATACCAACTTTTGTTCTCTACTTCACCCCTTTGGGGGTCGAATTTTCAACAAATGTGAAATATGTATTTCTTAATTTTTAACTCGCAGCTCATATACCAAGTTTCGTAGCTATAGCTTTCATACAAATTTTCAACCCCTATTTTACCACTTTAGAGGTTGAATTCTGAAAAACTGACAAACGTAATTCTTTATTTTTTAACAAAAGCCATAATACCAAGTTTCGTTTATATAACTCGAGAATATCTTGAGAAATGAAGGACTTTCATGCAAACTCTCATCCCCTATTTCACCCCTTCGGGGGTAGAATTTTTGAAAACTGTGAAACACGTATTTCTTCATTTTCAACCAGTAGCTCGTATACCATGTTTCTTGGAGATAACTTGAGAAATGACGGACTTTCATACAAAATTTCACCCCCTATTTCACCTCCGTAGGGGTGGAATTTTGAAAAATCTTTCCTTAGTGAGCGCCTACGTCACAAAAGGAACTACTTTCAAAATTTCAAGTTGCTAACCCCAGCGGTTTAGGCTGTGCGTTGATCCCTTAACGATTTAGTATAGGTACTTTCACTCCACTCTTCCATTTAGTATAGGTACTTTCTGAAATAAACACCTCCATGTATTTTTTCTCCGGAAAATTATGGAGAGTTCTTCTTTAAAAACAAATTTTTAAAAGGAACCGCATCAAAGTCTTGCATAGTTCTACACTTGTAAGCCTCTTCAATACTACATTTTCTATGGAAAAATAAATTTCGCCATCTTGAATTTTTCCCTGTTCATCAAGTAGACCTTCATATCCTGATCATCTTTTGCCAAGAAACCACTCGTCCATCTTTTATACTCTCCGAGATAGACACCGACGAAATTTGTATGGCGGCCATCTTAAATCCGCCATTTTGAATTTTTTTTCAGCACACTGTCAATTGGATGAAGTTTCGAGTGACATTTGGTGGAGCACACCCCACCTATCTTGAATACCCTGGCTGTGCTCTTCATCCGTCTTCGAAATCCTCAATCATCAGCTCTCTCCGTATTTTTCCTCCGAATGAATTTTTGTCTTCTATACGAAACGATGAGTAAAAAAATTTTTTTTCATACAAAATTTTTTCATACAAAAAACCTCAATTCACGCGGACGGGGTCGCGGGCATCAGCTTGTTCATTATAAAATATGAATACTAGTGTATTTCAAAAATTATGTTTAATTATTTATTAAGTAATTATATTTTGATAATTTTATATCGAGTATATAACTAAGTATCGACATAATAAAAGGTATCGATAATTTCAGCCCTAATGCCCGCATTAAGCTCCGCCCATGCGCCATTTTAAGGTTATAGGAAGCTTCAATTTAAATATGTTAGGGCACATCCTTATCTATATACCTAATCAAAGTCTCTTATAACCTAATAAACCAAAGTAGCGGAGGACAATGATATTAATATCTTTGATTAGGTATATAGAGAAGGATATGCCCTAAAGCTTCCTTTATCCTTAAAATGGCGCATGGGCGGAGCTTAATGCGGGCATTAGGGCTGAAATTATCGATATCTTTGATTATGTCGATACTTATATACTCGATATAAAATTATCAAAATATAATTAATAAATAATCAAACATAATTTTTGAAAAACACTAGTATTCGTATTTTATAATGAACAAGCTGATGCCCGCGACCCCGTCCGCGTGAATTGAGGTTTTTTGTATGAAAAAAATTTTGTATGAAAAAAATTTTTTTTACTCATCGTTTCGTGCAGAAGACCAAAAATTAATTCGGAGGAAAAATACGGAGAGGATGATGATTGAGGATTTCGAAGACGGATGAAGAGCACAGCCAGGGTATTCAAGATAGGTGGGGTGTGCTCGGCCAAATGTCACTCGAAACTTCATCCAATTGACAGTGTGCTGAAAAAAAATTCAAAATGGCGGATTTAAGATGGCCGCCATACAAATTTCGTCGGTGTCTATCTCGGAGAGTATAAAAGATGGAAGAGTGGTTTCTTGGCAAAAGATGATCAGGACATGAAGGTCTACTTGATGAACAGGAAAAAATTCGTCAGTGGTATGATATTGATATTAATCAACTAAGGAAGGTTTCTTTGTGTTTTTACTTCAACGGTCTCTTACACTGTATGCATGTCTGGAAAGTTTATTTACATTAAAAGGCCCTTTTAGATATTTAAGGGGTCTCTGTTTTATGTTTTCTTATGAGAATATTTTTTACGTCTGTCGGACGCGTGGCACTCTGGCGCTTCCACTGTGCTCGCTAGCATAGCAGTGTGTTGTTTACTTCAGAACACGTAGGCAGTAAACACTAGGATAGAAGGAGAGCAAGTAAGTAGACAGTGGGCCGCGTGGTCTACGCGGGCGGGTGCGGTTCCGTTTCAAAATTTGTTTTTAAAGAAGAACTCTCCATAATTTTTTGGAGAAAAAATATATGGAGGTGTTTATTTCAGAAAGTACCTATACTAAATGGAAGAGTGGAGTGAAAGTACCTATACTAAATCGTTAAGGGATCAACGCACAGCCTAAACCGCTGGGGTTAGCAACTTGAAATTTTGACAGTAGGTTCCTTTTGTGACGTAGGCGCTCACTAAGGAAAGATTTTTCAAAATTCCACTCCTACGGGGGTGAAATAGGGGGTGAAATTTTGTATGAAACTTCGGGTTGGCACTGAGAATTTCTTAATTGAAAAATCAAATACCTAACTTTTATGCCCGACCGGGAATCGAACCCAGGACCTCGTGATCCGCAGTCGACTATGCTAACCACTAGACCAACGAGGCAGTCAAAAATAGTAATTAGTTAAAATGATACACAATAACTGCAATGAAGGGACCAAAAACCACTTGAATAGACACTGTAATTTTCGAATACGAGACACCATCCCGGAGATCGGGTGTCTTAATCACAAGGTTATCATCGCTACAGCCTAAAATGAGTTTGGCAATATTATAAGTAGAAGCTGACTGTTCAATTTCATCTCTCTACCCCTCTGAGTGAGAAACAGTAAGAGTGATTTGAAATTTTAATTTTATCGATACTCAATTTATTTGTAAACAATACAATCCCCACACTATATAAACACTCAAACAAAAACTAATAAAATAATCCAAATTTTCGGGGATAGCGCAAAAATTGACGTGTTTTGGATTCAGTAAAGAAGAAACTAAGCAATAATTAGTTGATATAACTTAAAATACTCGCCACAAAAAGAAAAATAAAAACAACTATGTTACTCACTTAAGAAATGAAATTCCTGGGCGTTTTACAATACTATTATTACGACACCCCACAACTGAGCACTTCACCATTGTTGATTACACAAAACTGCACAAAACCAAGCAAAAACACATAAAAATATTATGAAAATATTCCCAAAACTAGTAATTAGCCACAACCAAAACACCGGAAGCAATACAGACGCCATATAACGGCTACAAAAAAATTGGCTTCAATAGAAAAATTTGATGACGTCATATGACAATTGCCTGACACGTTCACGCAATAACATAATACACCTGTCTCATTCCAAAAACGTAGCTTTCAATAAGTAAGAATAGCCAAAACATAGTAGTACATGTTTTATTAACAAAATGCATCGTATAACTATAATTGAGTAAAATGTAACACATCCTTCTCTATATACCTAATCAAAGATTAATATAACCACAATGGAAAGACTATAGCCTATGACCATAGAGTAAATAAAGCAAGAGGAGACTATGTAATATTATATACATAATCAAAGGTAATAATACGACAGAGTAGCGAAGGAGTGACAGAGTGAGAAAATGTTCTCTTGTCCTGCTCAGCGTATCACTTTTTTTGTTTGACCTATCCGACAGCTTAGGTCAAACAATCCTGTGTCGTTTTGGTTATTCACCCATATTCGTACGAAATCGGAATTGGACAAAGACGTGGTAACTGTGCTCGTAGCTTACGAAAACTTACTATTTTTGACTGCCTCGTTGGTCTAGTGGTTAGCATAGTCGACTGCGGATCACGAGGTCCTGGGTTCGATTCCCGGTCGAGCATAAAAGTTAGGTGTTGGGTTTTTCAATTAAGAAATTCTCAGTGCCAGCCCGGAGTTGGAAGTTGGCGGTGTTTCACCCCCGTGCCTCGGAGAGCAAATTAAGCCGTCGGTCCCGGTTATTATCACTAACATGATAATAGTCGTTAAAGCCCGCCAACCCGCATTGGAGCAGCGTGGTGGGTCTAAGCTCTAATTCCCGCTCTCCTATGAGAGTGGAGGCCTGTGCCCAGCAGTGGGACGTTAATAGGCTGTAGTGATGATGATGATGATGATGATCAAAATACAAAAATTTGATAAAATCACATAAGCAAATAGCAAATTTACATTCAACTAATTTTAACAAACAGCTTGCACAGTTACGCCATCTCAGATTGTGCGAAGAGCTACAAGGTACCGGCGACTTTAATGCGCATTTAGCGAGCTTTGATTGAATGTATGAAGTGAACATTGCAATCATTTAATTTCCGCGGCAAACTGTATGATATTTTTTTTTTACTAACTGGCCTTACGGCTTCTATGGCTATGGCTTATATTATTATCTATGACCAAGTCATACGTTTTCAAGCTTTCATTCAAGATGTTGCAAGCAAGTTCCCGCTTTTCAGACTAGATGGCGTTGATGGCGTTGCTAAAACGCCCACATTCTTTGTTTGATAGGGCCCGTCTATGTAAATTGAGGTCGTTGGTGCCAATAACATAATTTTACGTCCCCCAAGAACTAACTATGGTAAGCGAAATATTACTTTTGAAAGTGCTCAGTTATATAATAAACTTCCGAAAAATATTAAGGAGTGCAAAAGCATACACACATTCAAAAAACTCCTAAAAGCCCACTTTACTAACAAAACTTAAACACACAGTTAAACATTATAATTTATAGTTATATACCAAACTGCCAAAGAGGGTACATCTTCAAAAACTACTTAAAATTTACTTATCCTATAAAAACCTAATACTTCAAATACTTAACGAAATACTTAAAAACGAAATACTTAAAATATGATAGAATAATTAAACTGAGGTCACTTCTAGTTAAGATATATCCATGTTTACACAGTTCCGTGGCAGACTATCCGTGTACTTGGTAGGTATGTTTTTGTTCAAGTTGTTGTTTCGTACAGCTAATGCCTAAGACTACCCTCACTATAAATTTAAGAGAAACTGAGTTGTACTTTGTTTAAAATTGTATGTTTGTTGTAAATTATAGTAATATTATAAGTACTAATAATTATTATAGTAAACTTAATCCTGTGCGTTCGAAATGTAATGTTCTTATTATATAAGTAACTAGATGATTCCCGCGACTTCGTCCGCGTGGACCAAGTTGTTTAGATTCCCGCGGGAACTCTTGAATTTTCCGGGATAAAAAGTAGTCTATGTCCTTCCCCAGGATACAACCTACCCCTGTACCAAATTTCATTAAAATCGATTGAACAGATACATTTTTCAATTCCCGCGGGAACCTTTGAATTTTCCGGGATAAAAAGTAGCCTATGTCCTTCCCCGGGATACAACCTATCCCTGTACCAAATTTCATCAAAATCGGTTGAACAGATGGGCCGTGAAAGCGTAGCAGACAGACAGACAGACAGACAGACAGACAGACACACTTTCGCATTTATAATATTAGTATGGATATGGATTGTCAAAGACATTAGACCACACTGCTAGTAGGTTAAAAATAAACACAAAGATAACCATGAATAGATTTTAATTTCTGTTCATTCCAGTTTGTTGTGTATGTTAGAATCACATTATATCCAGAAGAAACTGCAAGAAACTGGTATAGTTGCTCTTTAAAAATTATTGAACAGCCAATGATATTAAAACATACTATTATATAAAAACGATGAACTATTAAAGTTGATTTTACAATTATATTGATTTTAATAAATTTCACTACAAGATCTGTCTCAAAATATTCCAAAAGCCAATTGTTTAGAAATCGATAATGATAACCTAACATAACCTCTTAAAATAGTATGTAATTATAATTTATACTTATCTCAGCAAAATGCAGTAATCCACCCTAATCTTCACCAATACAATCAATAATAATATACACTTTATCCACTTGTAATAACTCCTCAAAATTTTAATACTGACTGAACTCCCGACGCCATTTTCTCTCACCTTTATACTATTTTTTTGTTACCGACCCACCAACATTCTCCTGAATTTTTGTGATTGGCTGTCATGATTACAGCCTATATATTGAAAAGCTACGATTGGTGATTAAATTACTTAGCATCAATCAAAATAAACTCTGCATCCTGCAACACTCAATGTTGCCAAAATATAACCTCCAAAGTAAAATGAACAATTCATTGCAAGAAACCTAAATTGAACATGAAATGCTATGCAAAATCACCTATGAATCACAACTCAGCATCGCAACAACACTGCGAATAGCTTTCATTCCTCACAGGATATTAGTATGGATATGGATGTTAGCCTGTAAGTCTGAAATAGTTGAATTGTAAAATTCTTTCTGAGACAATAAATATCTTAACCGCAAACTACATTTGTAACTAAACTTTTATGCCTTAGTTTAGGTTTATATTTGAAACTAGCTGATGCCCGTGACTCCGTCCGCGTGTTTTAAGTTTTTTTGATTCCCTCGGGAACTCCTTAATTTTCCGAGATAAAAAGTAGCCTATATTACTATCCCACGGTATAATCCCCCTATAATGGTGAAACACGTACTTCTTCATATTTTAACGAAAGCCCAAATGCTGTTTCATGGCTATAACTTGAGAAATTAAGGATTTTCATACAAACTCTCAACCCCTATTTCACCCCTTCGGGGGTGGAATTTTGAAAAACTGTGAAACACATATGTTTTCATTTTCAACCCGCAGCTCATATATCAAGTTTCATGGCTATAACTTGAGAAATTAAGGACTTTCATACAAACTTTCAACCCCTATTTCACCCCTTCGGGGGTGGAATTTCGGGATAAAAAGTATCTTATGTCCTACCTCGTAGTATGGGCTCAAATCGTGCCAAGTTTCGTTTGAATTCATTCAGTAGTTTCGGCGTGATGCGCGGTTAAGATACAGACAGACAGACAGACAAAAATAAAAAAAATTACAGATTTGGCTTCAGTATCGAATAATGAGTGCCCTCCAAAAAAAATTTTCAAAATATCTTCAATGTACAGAATAGGCATGATGATTGATTTTGAAGAATGGTCAAATTATGTTCGGAAGTATCTACTATTTCGAAAAAATATCTTATTTCAGCAGAAAAATAAAGTTTGGTAGATAAAATTAGCATTTGAAATATAATTTTAAAATTCACGCCAAAACGTTCGGCGGTGTCATGGCGTCGTTGTGACGTCACTATTGTTATTACCGATGTACTCTGTGCAGTGTGCAGTAAGCAATAGTGTGATTTCCAAAGCTCGAAAACAAACAATTGTGACGTCATTCGCTTCTTTGTGTTTTATGCAATATGGCGGATTGGTGTATTTTATAGTTTTATTTTATCAAAATAAATAGCAATCTCACTCGAAATAGAAAAATAAATACGTTTTTTATAATCCATGAATCCTATTTCATTAGATAAATTCATAATTTCATTGATTCTTGGTTACCGTCATCATGCCTATTGGACCTGTTACAGTTTTAATATAAATATAGATATGTATTTTTTTTTTATTACTTAGTATTTTTTTTTTAATGATATCGTTTTCAGGGTTCACATATGTATGTATGTATGTATGTATGTATGTATGTATGTATGTATGTATGTATGTATGTATGTATGTATGTATGTATGTATGTAAGTTTGTATATTCCACTATAACTTCTATACGCCTGAACCGATTTTGATAAATGAGGTATCGTTAGAATCCCTAGCTTATTCCGGGTGACATAGGCTACTAAAATTTAAAAAAAAATTGATGCGGTGACCATGGTCCCGCATTAAGGACTAAAGTTGAAAAAAAATATTCTAAAATAAGATTAACTATATAATCATCATCTAAAAAATGATAAGTAGATCCCAAAAATATATAACACTATAGTTCAATATCCAGTGATTCACAAAAAATATCATTTAATAAAAATGTGAATAAGATTAGAAGGTAATTTATTATGGACTGTGGTATCGTTGCGTAGTAGCAGTGGTAGCCGTAGGTACTTCCATTCGAGGGGGATTTTTTATTACACGACTGGCCAAAAAAGGAGTGTTATGTTTTCAGGGTTCGTGTACCTATGTGTGTATATTTTATCTATGTGAGTTTCTTTATTCCACCATAACTTCTTAATAACGCATTTCCGAAACGGATAGGTATGAAATCGCACTACTACACATGCTTCATTCCCACGCACACACATGCACGGATAAGCTGCGTTGAATCAACTGTTATCGACAGTCGATACTTCGATATATTATTATTTATTGTTTTATATAATTTTTATTTCCGGACTTCGGGCTCGTTTTGTTATTTATAATGAGATCTTAGCTCAAGACTTGGTGGAGTGACCTGAAGGTATACTTCGACGACTACTACTGGAATTCCTAGACGCGTAGAGCTAGGTGTATCGAATTTGGGCTCGTTTTGTTAGTTATGATCTTACCTCAAGACTCGGTGGAGTGACCTGAAGGTATACTTCGACGACCACTACTGGAACTCCTAGACGCGTAGAGCTAGGTGTATCGAATTTGGACTCAATTTGTTAGTTATCATGAGATCCTACCTCAAGTCTTGGTGGAGTGACCTGAAGGTATACTTTGACATCCACTACTGAAAATCCCAGACGCATAGAGCTAGGTGTATCAAATTTGGGCTCGTTTTGTTAGTTATGATGAGATCTTACCACAAAACTTGGTGGAGTGACCTGAAGGTATACTTTGACATCTGCTACTGGAAATCCTAGACGCGTAAGCTAGGTGTATCGAATTTGGGCTCGTTTTGTTAGTTATGATGAGATCTTACCACAGAACTCGGTGGAGTGACCTGAAGGTATACTTCGACATCCACTACTGGAACTCCTAGACGCGTAGAGCTAGGTGTATCGAATTTGGGCTCGTTTTGTTAGTTATGATGAGTCACTTTCGAAGCATACCTTGGGTCACTATCACGCTCGGAAAATAGAGACTGTAATAAATTTCTAAAGTCTATCAAATATTAAAATAATGTGCTGTAGGTACCATATTATGTACTCGTACCTTATCGATAGATCAGCACAGTCGATAACGTAAAATATAAATTAGGTTCGCTCAACTATTTCGTGTCCGTACAGCAATGTTGTCCTATTTTTAATAGTTTTCTTATCAACATTTGGAGGTGAACATAATATCTTCTAACAGATTGTATTTTTCAATGAAAAATACAATCTGTTAGAATTCAAAAATATCGGCATAATTACAGTAAAAAATGTACCTAAAGTCACCCCTAAATCGTCAATTTTGAGTGAAGAGGTGAGAGAAAATCATTTTTATAGTATTAAAAATAAAGATTTTTTACAAAGTTATTACCAAAAATTGGAGATATAGGATCAATCTATGTATAGTGATTTTTAGGTCCATCTTATTTTGCTTGATTTAGTCACAAAATGTACTGAAAACTCCACTATCTCAAGGGATTTGCAAACGCCTAAACAAATTTAGAATCCTTACAATATCCCGAGTGACACGGGCTATAATTTTTTTGAAAAATTCAATACGGGCTACGGCAGAGCAGTCGTATTTTTACTACCCGACTGCGGAACGCACAGGGTTATTTATGTGTTCATCAGTCTATATATGTTTGTATGTTCCTTGCAGGGCAGCTACAGCCTAAACGCGTGGACCGATTTTGATGATTCTTGCACCAGTTTGTGCCGAATATATCATTAGAGTGTCACTGTGGAAGCCAAATTTGAGAAAAAACAAAATGGCGCCCTCTAGAAGCCATAATGTAACAAATTAAAAAATAAAAGTCGATAGACTATGGCAAGTGGGGTATCGATGAAAAGGTCTTGCAAAATCATAGTTAGGTTTTCTTGATCATTTTCTCATTTTAACGATCATTTAGGATTTACGAGGTTTCAAAGGTTGCATTCCTTTGTGTCACATTACAGAAAAAACGGCTAAACCGATTTTGATAGTAATTGCACTAATAGATTTGTTTTAGTCTTCCGAGTGTCACAACGGAGGCCGAATTTGAGAAAAAACAAAATGGCGCCCTCTAGAAGTCATAATGTAACAAATTAAGAAATAAAAGTCGATGGACTATGGCAAGTGGGGTATCGATGAAAAGGTCTTGCAAAATCATAGTTAGGTTCTTTGATCATTTTCTCATTTTAACGATTATTTAGGATTTACAAGGTTTCAAAGGTTGTATTCCTTTATGTCACATTACAGAAAAAATGGCTGAACCGATTTTGATAGTAATTGCACTAATAGATTTGTTTTAGTCTTCCAAGTGTCACAACGCAGACTGAATTTGAGAAAAACAAAATGGCGTCGACTGGAAGCCAATTAATAAATGAAAGTCGATAGGCTATAAGCAAGTGGGGTATCGTTAGATAGGTCTTTTAAAATCACACCTAGGTTCCTTAAACCATTTTTCCGTGTAAATGATAATTTACGAGGTTTCAAAGGAAATGTTTAAAGTTCCTACTCATATCATCTATATCTATCAAACTAGGTGGAGTATCTCAAAAACCACATAACCGATTTTAAAACTTATATCACTTATAGAAAGCTTCATTATTAACAAGTAAAATAGGCTATATTTTATTTCCATACAAATTAGAGATCCTCACGAAAATTGCAAAAATGTTCGTTAAGTCGGAAAATATCATCTCATCTGAGAGCGCTGCCTAAATCGTTAAAATTACACAACAACAATGTATGGTGGAAAAGTTCCTCTCAAAAAGTTCTAAAAATAGCAATAGCATATAACTATCTTTTAAGGTTGGCTCACAATAACCATTTTTATGTTTTTCCAATTTGGCCTAAACAGTGCTTTGATGACGGTACCATCGGTGGAAAACCAGAGGTTGTGGAACGGAACCTATCCCTTTTATTACCACGCTTGAAAGAACTGGGGTTGGAGGTTAGCACGTCCAAGTGCGAGTTCTTCCCTTGTAGTCCAGATTCCCACCATCAGTTCACCCACTTTGAGGGTCTAATAACTGGACTCAAGGAGTTGGATTCCAAACATTTTTTTCTTTTAGGCTCCCCTATATTTTCATCTGGTATCCCGGAAGCTATGGAGAAAAGGGAGCGGCTTCTTTCCGCTGCTCAAGAGCGTCTTGGTGATCTTTCGGCCCACGTTGCCTTGATCCTCTTGCGAACTTGCTTTGCCGTTCCAAAAATAACTTACCTACTGAGAACCTCCCCAACTTGGCTACATCCGGAGTGTATTTCATCATTTGATGGTATTCTCAAAGACACGTTGGAGTCCATCCTCAACGTGGCTTTAGACGATTACCAGTGGAGTCAGGCCGCCCTCCCTATTCGTTTAGGGGGCCTGGGAGTGAGGCGCGTGCGGGATTTGAGCCTTCCGTCCTTCCTTGCGTCGGCGCATGGAGTTACGAGACTGGTCGCTAGCATACTATCTGTTAATGGTGATCCAGAGTACGTATTCCCTTTGTTTCCGATGCATTGGAGGCCTGGTCGACCCTCAACCCGGGCGCGCCCACTCCTCAGGCTTTACACGTCCAGCACCAGTGGGACAACATTTCCTCAGAGGCCACATTAAAACATCTTGTGGAGCACGCAGCGGGCGCTGATTTGGCAAGACTAAGGGCTGTTTCGAAGCCGGAGTCTGGTGCGTGGTTACAGGCTTTACCTTCACCGAACCTGGGCACTCTCCTCGACAGCGATTCTCTTCGTGTGGCAGTGGCTTACCGATTGGGCTGTAATGTTTGCGAACCCCATCGATGCATTTGCGGTTCCATGGTGGAAGCTAACGGTCATCATGCTTTGAGTTGCTGTCGTTGCTCAGGTAGGTTCCCACGTCATCACGCCCTGAACGATATCGTCCGTAGAGCACTCATTTCGGCTAACGTGCCCTGCGCGATTGAACCACCTGGTTTGTGCCGCACGGACGGTAAGCGTCCAGATGGCTTGACTCTTGTCCTTTGGCGAAAAGGGAAATGCCTGTTGTGGGACGCGACTTGCGCCTGTACTTTGGCACCAAGCCAACTTAGCAGTACGTCCCGGTTAGCTGGAGCCGCTGCAGAATCCGCTGCCACGAGGAAGAGAGCCAAATATGCACCACTTTTGGGCCAATATTTATTTGTCCCACTGGCGGTGGAGACGATGGGATGCTGGGGTGGGGAAGCAAAAACTTT
Source organism: Erebia epiphron (assembly GCA_963932025.1). Classification (NCBI taxonomy): domain Eukaryota; kingdom Metazoa; phylum Arthropoda; class Insecta; order Lepidoptera; family Nymphalidae; genus Erebia; species Erebia epiphron. The sequence continues at coordinate 12,494,041 of OZ009956.1, read as the reverse complement.
CATAAAAGAGATCGGCCGTCGTTTGAGGGAAAGGGGCTGTGACCCACGTTCTGGTTCCTACCTGGTTCAAAGGTTATCCATCGCCATTCAGCGTGGCAATGCTGCAAGTTTGATGGGTACCTTTGGTCCAGGGGCAACCAGGGGTGGTCTTTTTGATTAGGTTTTTATTTTTATCTTTTGTTAGTAGGTATGATCAAGCGTTGGAGTTATAATATGAATTGATAACATTTATTTGTAAATTTTACTGCTTGGATATCAAAAAGTATAAAACAAGACATGAATTGAAGTAGGTATTTCATTATTATCAATTTAAATCGTATAATATTAATAAAATTTACTAAGGCGCAGTCGCACGTTAAGTTTAGCTATTTGAGTCGCACGTTAAGTTTAGCTATTATAGGCAGAGCAGTCGTATTTTTTAATAATTTTAATTATATTCACTTGTTTATCATCTATCGGTATTGTAAAGTATTGTTTTGAGAGCGCACTGCGCGCTCCTTCTCTATCTACGGCGCACTCCATTTACTTTAATTTAACTTCGTGGTTATGACATTAATTTGTCACATGTCTTTCGTAGACAAAGAAAATGACAAATTAGTAGAATTATCCTATAAGTTACTTGTCTCTGAGTAGAATTTAGAAATTTTAGAAATAAGTAGCGGTCTCTGGTAGCGGTGTCAATTTAATTCGTTTTATTTTAATTATTTTCTTCAATTATTGCTTTAAATTTTATTGTATAATTAAATTCAACGTTCATTGGAAAATATCCGTCGCACTTTGTTCTGTGCGGCTGAAAATATTATAATCTTTTTGTAACTTATTGAGATTGTGCAAAGGTAGAAATAAAAAACATTGGCACAGGATTGTTCTATACCTCAAGCAATTTATTTGAACTCACGCCATGCATTTCTATGCAATTCTTAAATTACAAGTGGTTTGAATTAAACGAATTACGTGAGTTGTAATTTTTTTACATTATTTTTTGTGTATATCGGCACCGGGACCAAGAGAGTAGTATATTCCTTGACCGGGACTGATGCCAATATTTGGCTACCTATCGAACATAACATTTCGTAATACCATCTGGCGGTTTCATCTAACCGTTTAAAACAATTAAGCACGTTTTGATATATCAATAATTATTTTTGAGTGCATCTACACGTTTCTCTGGTGTGTTATAAGTAAATTATTTTCAGCTAAATAGATCATGGAGTCTGCGAAAAAAAAAGGTCGGCCAGTACATCCTCGGGCCAAGGCCAATCCTTTATCAGCCCTAACATTTGGGTAAGGATAGCGAAGAGTTTATTTTTTGACTGATTATTTTGTGAAAATGTTGTTTTACTACTCAAAACAACTTTTGAAACATTTAATTTATTATTAAGTACCTATCAACAATTAATTTTCAATTGAAGAAGCAGTGCAATTACAGTGAATGAAATAGATTTTAATTTAAAGTAAATTCTTGTATACTCAATACTTTAATATATGTTAAAGTTTGCACTTTGCTTGGGCCTAAAAATGTGTAATTTAAGTAGGGCCAAACTCTTTATGTACATACACATACATTTTTCCATCTTTTATTACTCTGTAATTACTAATGAGCTGCTATTTAATTACTAGGGCAAGATTATAAGCTTTCAGTAATGTTTATTTTATTATATATACTTACTTAGTCAAAACTAACTTTTTTTAGATGGACCTTACCTATATTTTGGGGTGGGTTGAAGAAAGAAATGGAGGAACATGACTTATATGAGCCACTTGAAGAACATGCGTCAGGTTAGTTAATTCATTAGTATTTTTATAATTTTTGAGATTACATAACAATGATTTTAATTGTACTAAGTAATATTATCTTTTTCTTAATAGTAAAGTGTGTTTCTTTGTTTTTTTTTTTTGGTTAAATCAAATCACACTCTAACAGAAGATGGATTGGAATCTAACATTGTGATGTTTTGTAAGGATATAGATACAACACTTGGAGGGAAACATAGGCTACTTTTTATCCTGAAAACTTCAGTTCCCGCAGGATTTTTAAAACTGACTTGTAACTAACTGCCTGTTTACATACTTGTAAAGCCAGCAGTTAAAGGGCAAAACACACAGGGAGCTTTGAATTTATTTATATGGATGACATCACACAGCGACACCTGTCACGTGCCTGTCCCGCAACCGCGCGGCTGCAGTTTTCAAAGTGTGTTGTCTCTTTAAACTTTTTCAGCAACTTGTCTGAATTGGTGAAGGTGTGACTGTGGAAATGTCCCAAAATATTGAAGAAGCAACTGTCTAAACAACTAAATGTCTAGATATTACCAAAACTTACCTTTCAATCAAATATAATATTCTAGTGCTATAATTATGTACATTTTTTATGCTCAAAGGCAAAATATTAATGTGAAACATGTTAGTTAAGATATGTCATGCTTCGCTGCCCCATTTGCAGTTTCCTGCTAGCACGACTATATTTTTTCCTGTTTCCTTGAAAACAAGTGATTTATCATGATGACCTGTTAGGTAAATTGGTATTACTCATAGGTCCACTAGGCGACAAGTTTGCCCGACTATGGGAAGAAGAGGTTGCAAGCGCAGAAGGAAAACGCACACCAAGTCTCCTTCGAGTCATCCTTAGAGCGTATGCTGCCAGGTGTATGCTCTACGGATTCGTCCTGTTATTTATGGAATGTGGAATTCGGTGAGTACCCATTATATAAAAAAAACTGCTATACAAATCATGAACACGGAAATGTGCTTAAAAATTATATTGCACCAGCATGCAATAAACTTATCCTATTACAATTATTTCTGAACTATTTACTTACTTTTGCAAACTATCTAGTGTAATTTAACAGAAACTAATTTTTTTACATAATTATTTACTTAATTAATGAGTAAAATTTTAATTAACCATAGAAGTCTGCACAGTAAAACATTTTAACTGTACTATTTTTCTATACTGATAAAAAATTACTTAGATGAGTGGCATTTGGCTACAGGATATACCTAGCTGAAATTATACAATAGTTACAGCTTTTGAGATGCCTAGCCGTTTTTGTAGTAAACTGCAAGTAAAAATAGGTCAAACAAAGTAGATCAACCATTTTCAAGTAGATTTTACTAATATATTAATTAATCGCGCAAAACAATTATTAAATCTTTAAGTAATCTTATAATTAATTAACTAAAGAATTGTTTAAAAATTTATTTTCTACTAAGCTACAAGTGTGGGTAGGTAGATATCTACCTACCCACTCTTAAAATAAAATCTAAAATATCTATATACTTGCACACGTAAATACACGAGTTTTGAAAATTAATTAATACCTAATAACAGTACATAAATCGATCCTTGGATCAAAAACTGTGGTAAAATATTTCGAGAAGTCCACAGTACTGATTTCAGAATACTAACTTGGTTTATGCCTGCATGGAGAGCATCGCCTTTTGCAGCGATTATTCATAATATTACAGCAGTTATAATAAGTAAGATAATGGTAATCTGTAATATAATTTTTTACATATTATTGTATATTATTTAGTTCACTGAACGCAAAGGTGACATCTTAAAGTACCTACTTTTTTAGGTAATAACACTAATATACATTTTTTTATATTACGCAATCGCAGTCAAAACAAATCAATTCAATGGTTCGTTAGCTTAATGCTTTAGCTGATTTATTCGCATAATTTTAAATGTTTTATAGCTTCGTATGCTCTAGGCTGGGGTCTAGCGTCTAGTGGATTTGGGTCTCTGGGACCTCTAATCTATATATTATATAAAATTCAAAGTCCTGACTGACTGAGTGACTGACTGACTTATATATCAACGCACAGCCTAAACCGCTGGTCCTAGAGACATGAAATTTGGAGAGTCTGTTCTTTGTGAAGCCTCGGTATCCACTAAGAAAGGGTTTTTCGAAATTCCACCCCCAAAGGGGTAAAATAGGGGTTGAAAGTTTGTATGAAAGTCCGTCGTTTTCAAGTTATAGCCATGAAACTTTGTATATGAGCTGCGGGTTGAAAATGAAGAAAGACGTGTTTCACAGTTTTTGAAATTTCGATCCCCAAAGGGGTGAAATAGGGGATGAAAAATGGCATGAAAAACCTTCATTTCTCAAGATATTTTTCAAGTTATATCAACGAAACTTGGTATTTTGGCTTTCTGTAAAAAATAACGAAGAACTTTTGTCACAGTTTTTCAAAATTCTACCCCCAAAGGGGTAAAATAGGGGTTGCAAGTTTGTATAAAAGTCCGTCGTTTTTCAAGCTGCTATACTTATAGCCATGAAACTTGGTATTTGGGCTTCCGCTAATGATGAAATACGGATTTTACAATTTTTGAATTTTCTATCCCCAAGGACGTAAAATAGAGAGTTTGTCCTTCAAACACGCCGCAACAGAGCAACGGATCGACGTGATTTTTTGCATGGGTATCATTGGGTACTTGGAGAGAGAGTCTTTTTAGCCCGGAAAATTAAGGCGTACCTGTTTAAGCCTTTTTTAGGCGTACCTCTTAAGCCACGCGAACGAAGTCGCGGGTGTCCTCTAGTTTTTCATACAATTATTCTTTCTCGATTCTCGAGCACTTTTATATGATAGCTAGATGAACGTTATCCGTTTTTGGTGTGAAGAGTACCTAGATATTTTTAGTTTTTACACGAAAATCGAAATGGCAATGAATGAATTATTAAATTCTAAGAAGCCAAATCGTATTTGCGATTATACCTACTCAAAAACATTGAGGCTTTGTGTTTCATTCCATCTGACTGACAAAGTAGGTCTGAATCTTGAATGTTTCTCGTCGTTAAAAACGAGATTGTATGTTTTACTGATTTGCCCTACGGTTGCATTGCATGTATAGATTAGAGTTTAAACCATATGTGAGATAATAATAAATTCATAGCATTTTAATATGGCAAACTTGTGGCAAACGCCTACGTATATTCGGGGATTCGAGCGGATATTATGCGGATCTTCATAAATGATTACCTACTTACTTAATATAAAAATTAGCAATGTTATAATTTTCTTCAAATATAAAAATAAGTCTACACTGTCGCGTGCTAACAATGATTGAAGATGGTGCTAGCGCTTCTGGTTCGCTTGTATTAACAGATTTAAAATTTATGCTATTTGTGTCCGGAGGGAATATTGAAAAACGATTTTTGGATGGTTTAGTTGAGATTGTGCAAAAACGCCATTGTAATTTAGCATGAAAAAAATAATTGTGTAAATTGGTCACATAATGCGTTGGAAGTTTGAACAACAAAGATTCTATTACCAAAGTCAACAGGAAGTTCAGCTGTTTGTCTTACTTACCTATCTGTGGCATATGAATATTTTAGTAAATTGAGAATATTTTAGAAAATTGATAGAATTAAAGTTAATTATTCCACAGCGTAAATAGGTATGTGCAGTTAGTCAAGTGTAAGAAGTATTTTAGTGTTCTACAGTACAGTCTATTCATGTCTATCGAAATCTATATAATTCTATATAAATACATTCTATATTAATATATTTATACTTAATATTATAAAGCTGAAGAGTTTGTATGTTTGAACGCGCTAATCTCGGGAACTACTGGTTCGAATTGAAAAATTATTTTTGTGTTGGATAGTCCATTTATCGAGGAAGGCTTTAGGCTATATAACATCACGCTGCGACCAATAGGAGCGAAGCATCAGTGAAAAATGTTGCAACAACGGGGAAAATTATCCATATTTGAGGGCTTCCGTTTCGTGCGCTGCGTAAACGGTTCAAGTTACCCAAAAATATACTTAATGTTTGATCTGCACTTCTGTCCGATTCGCCTGTTTCCCAGAACTACATATTAGGTAGGTCTGTATAGATGCACATCTCCAATCTCCATCGTCAGACTGTATGAAGTATCTCTCTAGACTGCGGTTCTTCTTTAGTTTGGGGTTCATTGTAATTGTAATTTTTGTTGTGTCTAGTCTGACTCGTTATCATTATAATTGACGTATTTTTTTTGTAAAGAGTAGGTAGTATTCTCGTCTATCGATATGTAAAAACAAAGACAGAAAGAATTAAGAAACACAGATTTTTCATAAAATTGCGAACAAAAAATTACTCAGATGATTTAACACAAATAAATCTAGCACAAGAAATGTGATACACTAGGAATGAAGCAAAGCCGGTAAATGTTTGCTCTAAGATCATGGTTTTAAAATGGCATAAGTTCTTCGTATTTAGATGACACAGTTTACTGTTTATTTCCAAGATAACAAGTCAGTTTGACTAGAAGGAAAGTCTGCCCAGAAATGCAGTTTGGCATTAACTTCATTTGCAAAAAAAATAAATAGTCTTATCCCTAATTCTCAAACAAAAATTTATGCTTGAGTAGGTAGGTATACATCGCCAAAATAATCTCAAAATTCAAAACCAACCAACAAATCAAAAAATGGACTTTTTTGATTTATTGGTTGTTCTGTGTTTTTAGAGAAAACGGGGGATCGTTGCTCCAAAAATAAAAGTGCATATTGCCAAAGTATCATACTAATATGATAAATGCGAAAGTGTGTTTGTTTGTTGGTTTGTCCTTCAATCACGCTCCAACAGAGCAACGGATCGATGTGAATTTTTGCATGGGTATAGTTGAAGACCTGGCGAGTGACATAGGCATACTTTTATCCCGGAAAATTATGTTCGGGAATTCAAAAAACATAAACCACGCTGAAAAATTCGTGGACATCAGCTAGTTATCTATATCAGAAAGTAGTACAAGCTAAAGCTAAGACTATCAAATTATGAAGCCCAAGGTCGTGCCAACATTGTTAACTTGCGTTTATAGGTAAGTACCCACTTATCCCCTGACGTATTTCACGAAGATTAGAATATATCCAAAATATGCTATTGTCTACCTACAGTTTCGGTTTGTCCTCGAAAACAACTTCAAGCGTATTATGTTTCAGGTCACGCTGTACGTTACGTCGTTTTCCAGTCCACGGACCTACTGCCAACGCTTTAAGCCATATTGTTTCATTATTGTTGACTTTCGTGATTTAGAATAATAATTCTTATTTTAAGAACGTCAAGGTACGTAATATCAAACTGCCATTTTTAGTAATATTGTTTAGGTATTGCTTTAAGCGTTGGCAGTATGGCCTCAGGTTGGTCCGTGTTGTTATCTGAGACTTTAAACTGTTTAATCTGGATGCTTAACGAGTTAGCTTTGTCCTATTAGGTACCTTATTTTATGTAACGGTACTATTTAGTTACTATATTTTTTTTAAATCAGCTGGTGTCCATGAGACGCTATCCATAGATTGCAATAAATTTTATTTTGAGTTAAAAGGAAAAAGGTTTGAAAAGTTTTGGCCTATTGAAAATAACATTTGCGATAATTATGACGACCAATTGTCTCAATAACGGGATACTTCAGGGTATATTGAGTGAGCCATTTTTTGTTCATTTATAAATTACTAGATGATGCCCGCGACTTCGTCCGCGTGGTTTAACTTTTGTCCGCCTATGTCACTCTCCAGGTCCTCAACTACCTATACCCATGCCAAAAATCACGTCGATCCGCTGCCCCGTTGCGGCGTGATTGAAGGACAAACCAACAAACAAACTGACTTTCGCATTTATAATATTAGTATGGTGTCCCAAACCCAATTAAAGTAATAGATACTTACCTATGAAAAATCTGAATATAAATAGGTCATTAACGTTATTCACGTGTTTGGATAGACGTCACGTTACGGGATAAGACGCGGTTACGCAAAAATGTTTTTACAGATGCTTACGTAACAGTGTTTTACGTGTTCAGAGTATTGAGACGATTAGAGCTAAAGATAGTTTCATAAAATATATAATTTAATATAAAAAATTTTTTTTAAACAACCGACTTCAAACTCCCGCGCCAACTTTACAACAACAAGCGCACGCTATACAAAGTACTTATTTTATTGTTGATATTTTAAAAACCGCTCGACCGATTTCGATAAAATTTATATGGGACCACATGGGAAGTATGCCCTTTCAAATAAAAAAAGAATCATCCAAATCGGTTCACCCAGTCAAAAGTTCTGAGGTAACAAACATAAAAAAAAAAAAATACAGTCGAATTGAGAAACTCCTCCTTTTTTGGAAGTCGGTTGAAAAGACAAGCACTGGCACAAGGAAATCTTACAAATTTTATTTGCAACTAGATGTTGCCGGCTACTTAGTTTTTTGAAAAATCCTGTGGGAACTTCCTGATTTTCGGGGATAAAAAACCAATGTCCTTCGCTTCATATTCAACTCTTAGGTATCCATTACTCGTAAATAAAATAAGAGCTACACAAACATATTTCCTTTAATTCCATATTTATTAATGAGCCTACCAACGTAATTGAAACCTTGTAAACGTTATACATATATATCCCAAATTAGTACCCGTCGGGTCATTGACCCAATTAGATTTACCCCAAGCATTCACATAGGCAGATCGATAAGAACTTACGCTTATCGCGTATCATTATGATACCATGTTGGTTTCAATTACCTTTTTTCCTAGTATCCAACAGCCACGAATGCTTGGTTTTTTCATCGGCTACTTCGGACAAGCAGACCAGCTGTTTATGCATAGTCGACTGTTGGACCTGCGGGAAAAAGTATTGCGAGCCTCCCGAAATAGTACACTCAACAAGTGAGCGAAAATGTGAATGAAAAGTAGGAAATCATTGTAGATATAATTTGGTTTAATACATATTATTATTCACACTGGTATAAATATATCATGTCTAAAATATCTGCCCACGAGTTCTTTTTATATTTTATAGTAAGTAACTATTGACATAGATCCAAAGTAATCTTGTAGTAAATCCAACTCCTGCATAATTAGGTAATTTTCTAACAAATTGTCCCATTGCCTCAAGCAATTACGGAAAATTTGTATAAAATCGAAAATTCTAAAATAAATTTAATTAAGCAGGAAAAAGTTAATAATATTGTGTTTAACGAATATATTTTAGTCTTAATTTGGCATGTTTTTTTTAAATAATGTCAAATTGTGGGTCAAATATTTAGATTTTTTTAATGTTGTTCGTATTCCTATGTAATCATTTCATTAGTCTTACTACCAACCTATTCTACGGGTTGTAGTTCAACGCACTTGGTACAATAGATCCAGTGGTATTACCTAACTTAATATTCTGTCTGTCTGTGTAGCCTGTACGACTAGCATGAGACGCAGTTAATTCCTAGAAAACCTTGGTTAAGTCATACCTAGTTTTAATTCCTGAGATTATAGCATGTGCGACTGTATAAGTACCTAGATGCCAACCTAGTTAATCTTTTTAAACCAAGTCGTAGGCAGCGAATAAAAACAGTTTTCCACTCTAGTCTTGGTTCCACCCGTATTTTGAATTAGTTTACTTTTTATAAAGAATGCTTTTATACATCGTTTACATCATAGTATCATTAAGGGACTAGATTAGGTGCTGTCAATCAATTTAGCTTAGTTTAGAGATAGTGTATTTGATTAACTGAATTAGCCACAATATAACACATAATGTAAAAATGGTCTATAAAACGACTACTGATGTAATGATAAATTTTATTTTTTAGTATAGCGCAGCCAGTTTTCCTTGGAAAACTAGTGGAGTACTACAGCCCCGATCAGACAACGGTAAAGCCACAGGAGGCATATCTGTATGCGGGCGGCGTGGTCTTGTGCTCTGCGCTCAATGTGTTCTTCGTGCATCCATACATGATGGCCATTCTACATATGGGAATGAAGTTCAGGGTAGCTTGCTGCTCTCTTATATACAGAAAGGTAAGAAATACATCATACATCCATACTTTACATACTTAAAAGTGTTTTATAGGTAGTGTAAATTCATGGCTCAACATTTTATGCGCGCAGAGACAGCTTGTATTCTGGATACGGGTATTTATCCTGGAATGTAAAAGAGTGCCCATTGGATTTTACAAACATAAATCTACGAAGTCGCAGGTTTCAGCAATTCAATAATTCTATCACCAAATATAGTTTAATTGGCGAATAAATAAAACGTTTTGAAAGATTTGCAAGACACTTTTACAGAGAATACAAAAACAGTATATCAGACGTTTCTACGTGGCATTGTGCCGAAAAGCTAAATCGATTCGCCCTTGCCGGCAGGGTGGTTACTGTAGTCACGAATTTACGATCGAATACCTCCCACAATAACGGTGCCTATTTAGATATTCCCAGTATATCCCGTTTGTAAATGAACCCCACGCCCCACTTATAAAACCTTTCTTACTGCCCAAGGGTCACTGGTAGAGATCTCTTAATAATAATAATTTATTTGCTCATAGAGTTACCTATGTGCTTTCTTGTCCACTATGTTACTGTTTTTCTACATATTTAACTTTTGCTATAAAAAAAAAAGCTTTCGGTACAGGGCCACGGTGATTGTAACGGTTAAAGAAACAGTATGATTAATGAATGTAAGTAAAAAAAACTGTATCTTTCTCACGTAAATATCTAGATATTAGATAAGTACGTGAAACAAAGCCAGAAGGCATTGGGGAAACTGTTTCAAAAATGTGCTGGTGCTAAACTGTGGATAAATAATGGAAATTAGCACGTTCTTGTTATTTTTTAACCAGATATTATCAGCGTAGCTCATTCCGTTGCTAGGTAAAGTCGAGTACATACAATACACGTAATATTGATTTTTACAAAGCTTCAATGTCAGAGAATTGTACTATTATGTACTAGAGATAATTCGGTTGTACCCAAAATACAATTAATGTAACTGTATAATATATATTTTTTTAAATTCATTTACATCTAATCAGAACGGCAATGCCACTTACACTAACTAGATGATTATTAATAGGGTAATACAAATAAAAATTAAAAAGAGAAGAAGACGAAGAACATCAACAATAATGCTATTATAAACAAGGTTATTCTATGCTCTCAGAGTACCATAACAATTCAAAAACCAGGGTTGTCCACTTGTCATTGAATGGATCCCATTGAGCATTCTTGTCCAAGAGCGTGTTAAACGACGCTAATGAACGCGGGATGGGTGCCATAGTGCGACAATATGGGACCACGAACAATTTATTCCTCCGTGGGCGAAGATTACTAATTTTTGAGGCCCGGATGCGACACAGTTGGGCATGAAGATCTGGAGCATCTACGTCTCGTAAAATTCGGCACATAATTTTTAGTTGGTCGCTAATAATATAATCCTTTTACTATGTTCCTTGTGGAAAAACAGCGCCACTTTTACACCTGTTGAATAATACAAAAGACCTTAAAAGATTTAACTCGATTGGCGTACAAGTTCACATGCCGAGTTTTTTTAAATCAAAGAATTATCAAAGAATATGCTTGCGCTTGACGATAGTCATGCTAAATACAAAGCAATGATGAGGTCTATAGGTTGGAGCGCGCTGGCCTAGAAGATGCCTATTCACTCTTGCCTTAAAGGGACTTAAGTTATACGCTGCAGGGAATACATGCGCTGGAAGGGTATTCCACATCCTGGCGGTCCGAATCAGAACCGTATGACTTGTTCTTAACTTGAAGCATAGATTGACCGATACGTGTGAACCTGTTCTTTGCTAATGTCAGATTGATACGGGCCTAAACTGGTGTTTAACTTACTTTTAATATTATCTATGCCAATAAAATCGCTAGTAAATCCTTTAAAAATGTTTTCCGGTAGGTTATAGGGACAATTTTAATCGACGCTCTTAAAATGTTAATATTTAATTAGAATTATGAGACTGTGGTTTTTGAGATTAAACGTAAACCACGTCACTTAAGTAGGAAGTTTGAATGGATTTTGTTTGTTTGTTGAATACAACTTATCCTTTCATCCGTTCTCTAGAGTTTTGTGTGCGTGAGCTTATAAACAAATATACCGTTTTAGATTAGATTAGATTTCATTGCCTCTGCAGGCCTATTAAAAATTACGGTGGCTGTTGTACGTACCTAAGTGTCCAAAAATGTACATTGTTCATGCCTATTGGTTTCTATCACATTGTTTACATACCAACTTAACTTTGTGACTGTACACCTAAATTACATAGCCTCTTTAAAGCTAGGCCATTGATGATTGGTAAAAGTCGCGTTATAAAACCATAATTTGATCGTATCTAAATCTTAAGCAAAATTAACGTCATGCCATACCAGTAAACTTCCGTGCGCATCACATTCCACAGCCTAAGCTCTTAACACACTGTCCTACGTGAGCGACAGAAGCGACGCGACGCAATACGACGCCATATTCGTAGAAAATGACAGACGTATCTACGCGACAACATAGCCCACGTGAAGTGTCAGCCACTGTTTGATACTGTCGCGTTTGTCGCTTGCACCTTGGACAACGGGTAGTGCAATGGCGTCCAACATAACATACCTAATAATAAACCCACTGGTCAGTTGTGTCAACACGAATCGCTAGTGGTTACCTCGACCTAGACACCGGGTTCGATGATTATTCAGACCAGTGGTGATCTGCTCGACAATCTTGAACGGCTAGTACAGGTCGAGACTCGAGTCGATTACACAGTTTTCGATGCGCACCTTAACCTATCCCACGTTTTGAAACCTCAGAGCTTCTTAATATCATTTTACCGACACCGCTGGTCACAGCGGCTGCCCTGTTAATGAGATTTCCCACAAAACTAAACATGGGTAACTCTGAGTTACGCCGCTCAATTGAGTTAACTCACTTTACTGAGTTGGGTGCTCTGACTCCTTTTGCAAAAAAGTCATGGCGCACGACTCAGTGGTAGCGCAGCTTAGCGCTGCCGGGCGCTGTGCAATGTAGCAAGCGCTGAGGTACAAATTGAGCTGACTGCTGAGCGCTATAAAGAAAAGTACTCTGACTCTGTCTCTGTGGAGTCTGTGGTTCGGCTGGGCCGGGCGTCTGCGCTGGGTAGGTACTTTATTCGGACTCTGTGTCTTAATAAACATCTCAATTATGTTCATATTGTGAAGATCATTTTGTTTTTTAGTAAAGATAAGAAAATATTTATTTATATTTACCTAGGCACTTACTTAAAAAGTATCATCAAGACTCAAGTCTTAGCCGGCACAATGCACCATATTTCTATTGATTTAGAGCTCAATTTCGATTCAATTCGATGCGATTCCAAATAAAAGCCGGTTGTCCTTGAAGTTTTGGCTATTGGGTCTGTTTTAGTATTTTGCTTTTGAATTTGACGCCAATGTGATCGAATACTAACTAAACGATCCGATGGATCGTATTTAAAGTTATAACTATTAGATTCTACTAGTTATAACTTTAAGTACGATCCATCGGATCGTTTGTAGAATAAACTGTAGGTATTTTCGAGGCCCAGCGTACTCGTAAGTCGTAGTGTAGGTAGGTAGGTGAGTACTATGTAGTATGTAATCCTACGACTTCGCAGTTCGCTCGCGCTGATTGATGATAGTTTCTTACTTAGGAACCTGTTCAAAATTGAAACGTGGCTAGGTACTAGGTAGGTGATGGGTTAGCGCCATCTATAAGCCAAAATCCAAATCTCTGGCCTCTTCTTAAATGGGCACATCCACATTGCACACTCGCGCAATACGCAATTACGTAGTATTACTGCGTAATTGCGTATTGCGCGAGTTACTGCGGCAGTAACATTTACCAACTGCCAACTAGCTGCCAACTCAGTATGTACGCAGTACGCACTGAGTGACGAGTCACGAGTGTGCGCTGTGCGGCTATGCGCTATGCTGCTCGGTGCGCCATGGCGCAATATTGCGCTAACTCAGTGAGTTGACTCAGTGAGCTGACTCCGTGCGCTGAGTTAGAGTTACTGAGTCAGCGCACGAATTTTTGGTGAGTTACCCATGGTTACACAAAACTAGGTAATCGTCAGTCGAGTACACCTTGACACGTGCACTAGTCGCTGTCTAGACGAGTTTTACTCACAGCTGCATTAGCTAATTCTATTTAAACCAGAACACACTTGTAATTTAACCAATAATAATATACTTACAACCAAGCGAATATACGTATTCTTGAATAACACGTTTCATGCAGTGAGATTTCGGACTAGAAAACTCCTTAATTTTCTGGGATAAAAAGTAGCCCGTGTTATTCCAGACTATAATCTATTTCTGTGCCACATTTCATCGAGATCCGTTCAGCCGTTCTGGCGTGAAAGAGTAACAAACATGTATGGATGTTTGTTACTCTTATATATATACAAACTTTCGCGTTTATAATATTAAAAAGTAAGGATTACGTTGCTAACTGCCGAGGATAAGCCAATATCGAAATATATGAGATTATGTAAATCTATATAAAACTAGCTGATGCCCGCGACTTCGTCTGCGTGGATTTTTGTTAGGGGAAATGCAAGGGAAAATGTTTTTTCATTTATTTTATTTTTTCGTCAAATTTCCAATGTTTTTATTAGTTACTAGATGATTCCCGCGACTTCGTCCGCGTGGACCAAGTTTTTTCGATTCCCGCGGGAACTCTTGAATTTTCCGGGGAAAAAAGTAGCCTATGCCCTTCCCCGGGATACAACCTATCCCTGTACCAAATTTCATCAACATAGCTTGAACAGATATATTTTTTTGATTCCCGCGGGAACTCTTGAATTTTCCGGGATAAAAAGTAGCCTATGTTCTTCCCCGGGATGTAACCAATCTCTGTACCAAATTTCATCCAAAGCGGTTGAGTAGTTAGGCCGTGAAAGCGTAGCAGACAGACAGACAGACAGACAGACGGACAGACAGACAGACACACTTTCGCATTTATAATATTAGTATGGAAGTATGGATTTTAGCTATTCGGGACGGAGACAAATAAAACAAATCAAAAACCATGAACATCGGTCAAGCTGTTCTAAAGTTAAAAGTGTTCGAACAAACCCGGCTTTGTTTTTTATATTAAGATTATAAATATGTATGATGAACTTATAATTTATGTTTTTTTTTATGATAATCTCAAGTAACTATTAAGTCACACTTAGTATAAACGTGCGTGCAAGTCAACTTCATACATACCTACGTAGTAAATAGTTAGGTACGTAAATGTCATTGTTTGCATTACTCAATACTCAATACCTTGAGAAAACCCCGTGCTAGCTGCTCGTATAACTTCACCTTCCGATAGCTGACCAAGAATTTACTTCAAAGTTAGATTGCTTCTTCCAATAGGTGTACTTGAAAATGTCTTTATAATAGTAGGTACTAGTAGATGCCCGCGACTTCGGCTGCGTGAAATAAGTTTTTTGAATTCCCACTGGAACTCCCTATTTTTTCGGGTTAATTCGGCTCGATTTAATAATCGGGGTTTACGGCCTTTGACACTCACAAATAATGTAGCTTTCTATTGGTACCAGAATTTTCAAAATCGGTTCAGTATATCCAGAGATTAACCCCCTACAACGTCACAAACTTTACCTCTTTATAATAAAAATCGGCCAAGTGCGAGTCGGACTCGCGCACCGAGGGTTCCGTACTCAAGAAGTAGGTATAATTACCTTTGTTAATGAACCGCAAAACTAACTTTGTTTGTAGAGGTTTACTGTTAATATCAAAAAATTACGTTTGTTGTATGGGAGCCCCCCTTTAATATTTACTTTATTGATATTTAATTATTTATTTTGAAAGGTAATATACAAGTTAATATTCTGTGAAAATTTGAACCGTCTACCTGTTACCGTTTTTAATATTGAGCAAAAAAATACGAAAAAAACACGTTTATTGTATGGGGACCCCCCTTAATATATATATATATTTTTAATTTTTAGTATTTGTTGTTATAGCGGCAACGGAAATACATCATTTGTGAAAATTTCAGCTTTCTAGCTATCACGGTCTATGAGATACAGCCTGGAGACAGACAGACAGACAGACAGACAGACAGACAGACAGACAGACAGACAGACAGACAGACAGCGGAGTCTTAGTAATAGGGTCCCGTTTTTACCCTTTGGGTACGGAACCCTAATTATAGTATAGATAATGAATGAAATGAGTACTTTTGCTGTCCCGATAAGATAATCATCAATCACACTAGTGATTATGCTAGATCTTATGATAAATGCCGACATTGAACTTCTTATTATGCGTTATGTAACTAACACTTGTTACTTTTCACGCTGTCGCTGAATGAAAACATCCTGATAGCTAAGATAAACGGCCATACCTGTATTAGTTTCACTACCCTTTGCTTTGATGTTTCCAGCCCAAGGCCCCGCGCTTTATCCTGCCAAAAAGGATAATAAAATGTTTTTTTTTATTGCGAGATAGGCTTGCGCTTGACGACAATCATCATCATCATCACATCATCACTACAGCCTATTAACGTCCCACTGCTGGGCACAGGCGTTCACTCTCATAGGAGAGCGGGAAACATACTTACAATCATACTTAGTGCAAATCAATGATGAGGTCTAGGTTCAAACGCGCTGGCCTAGAAGATAGATACCTACTCACTCTTGCCTTGAAAGTACTTAAGTTATGTTTGGCAGGAAACACGTGCGCTGGGTGGGTGTTCCAACTTCCACATCGTAGCAGTTCATATCAGAAACGTCGAGCAAATATGCTTCGTGTGAGCAGATTGGACGTCAACCACATAAGGGTGCCAACGCTGTTCTCTGGTAGAACGGAGTTGTTCTAAAAATATTCTAAAATTCCATTGATGATATTGTAAACTTGTTCACAGTCTCTACGGCTATCGAAGACAGCCCTCGGTGAGACCACAGTGGGTCAAGTAGTGAACCTCCTGTCGAATGATGTGAACCGCTTCGACGTCGCGATCATCTTCCTCCACTATCTGTGGATCGGTCCACTGGCCACGGTCATCGTCACCTACTTCATGTGGCTTGAAATCAGCTGGGCGGCCGTCGTGGGCGTTGGGTTTATGTTGGCGTTCATACCCTTACAAGGTACGAGTCTTTGATCAGTCCATAATCCATAATATCTGGGTGAACGAGCTTTCCTCGGTAAATTTTTTTGGTAGATCGTGATTTTTTGGAAATTATATTTAAATAATAAATTTTATTTTATTTTTTTAAAGAAAATATTATTTTATATTTAAAAAAAAGGGAAATAAATAAACGGACTGAAGGACATCTGGACTCGAACCGGGGTCTTCTGGTTTCGAGGCCGACCTGTTTCCCACGTGAGCTATTGTAACTTTGTAATTTACCTTCGTATGTATTTGTAGCAGTTTTTCATTGCCTGAACATGACAGATAAAATGACATTTTTTAAAAATGAATCCTAGCTAGATCGAATTATCGCCCCCGAAACCCCCCGCATACTCGCTTTAAGGTATAGATTAAAATTACGTATCTAATTAACAATTAAGTAATGTTAAGTATCTAATTACTAATAATTAATTATTAATTAGATACGAAAGTGTGACTGTCTCTCTCTATTCTTCAACGTTTTCAAAGACCATTTGTTTAACCGATTTTGACGAAGTTACAGATGATGTTTGCATTCCTAGTGCTATCTTTTCCTGCAGGTAGCAATATGCTAGTCATTTAGACAAGACGACATTTTAGTTTATATTCTGAATTAGACGTTTGTTCTATTAATTAGTTCTGTACAGCTGTTACTTGGTGGGGTTTTAGGTAGGTACAATTTTTGTTCTATGGCCGCATACTTACATATTAAATAACAATTTTTTGCTCCGATTTTAGGTACAATTTTTACTGCGTACTCGCATAAATTATTGGTACTATTTTTTACCCCGTGTGTTAGTGGTCTCACCTAATATGTCACTGTTTTACATTAGGTAAATTGCAGATGCCAAATTGTAGATTCAATAAGATATACGCTACAAAAATCTACTCTTATATCGATACATCCGAACAAATGGTAGTGTATGTCTGTGATGAAATATACATATAGTTTGTCCATCTGTCTGTTTACTCGGGCTAATCTGTGAAACTGCTAAAGCTGTTGTGACTGGACACAGGCAGGAAAAACACTGCAAGGTGTGGTAGTTAGGATACTTTAAAAACAATATGTGCATCTGTGAGAGTGGAGGCCCGTGTCCAGCTGTGGGACGTTAATGGGCTGTAGTATGGTGGTAAGTATTTTACGATGGCAGTCGCCTGCAAAAATATAACAGCATATTATAAAATATTAGTTTT
This sequence comes from Erebia epiphron, assembly GCA_963932025.1. NCBI lineage: Eukaryota > Metazoa > Arthropoda > Insecta > Lepidoptera > Nymphalidae > Erebia > Erebia epiphron. The sequence goes on along the minus strand of OZ009956.1, from coordinate 12,475,952 downwards.
CGTAATTTACTTGAATAATATAATTGATAAAAATGTAACTTAAAACTAATTGCTCAATAATTGTAATGCGTAATATCGATAAAGACCGGTCGAACGGAGCATTGATCTATTTCAACAATAAACATTGATTAACACACAAGGGCGCCGTTAATATCAATTGCTGGCCAGCTTTAAAGTCTTGACGGTTATTGACTTTGTCATTCAATGTTGACGCCAAATATGTATATTAAGTATTATACATAAAAATATATTTACCTAATGTGCTGGATGGAGTTATTTACAATGCCGTTAAACTGTATAAGTACTCATCGCCTATCACGAAAGTATGTTTAATGGTTTGTCCTTCGCTGCAACAAAGCAACGTATCGATACGATTTTAACATGGTGTAGGTAATGATAATAACCACACATACATATATACTATACACTACATAGGCTTTGCTACATTTACTTTTTATCCTGGAAAATCAAATAGTTCCCCGGAACGAAGTCGCAGGCATCAGCTTTTTGCTAATGAATAAACCAATTTGTTCATAGCATATTTGGGCAAGAGGACATCTGTTTTGCGATTGAAAACAGCGCTGCGTACGGATGAGCGTGTGCGCTTGATGAATGAAATCCTCTCAGGAATACAGGTCATCAAGATGTATACCTGGGAGAAACCCTTCGCGGACCTAGTAGCCAAGTCGAGAAAGTAAGTTGATTATGCTGCTTAAGAAGCTAATTTTTTTTTTTCGAAACACCAGTGTTGTACTGGCAAATATTGAATAGTTTGATAAGTCGCTAAGCTTAATTGGCAATGAGCGGGGCGCAAAGTTCAAAGAATCGATAGGCGTTGGGGTACAAAATCCCAATGTGCTTGAATGGCGCCCCGCACCGAAAGTGTTCCATCGAACGACTAGGTGGACGGACAATCACAAGTGAGACGCTGGGAGCCGCTGGAAGTAAGCGGCATAAGACCGTGTCCTATGCAGTTCCATGCAGGAGACCTTCGTGAAGCAGTGGACGTCTATCAGTTGAAACGATGACGACGAAAAGCTAAATCAAGCTGAACCAAATCTGAAAAGTGATATTAGTTCCTACTTCCTAGTCAGCAAATAGCGATAGCAGATTTTTAGATTAGTTTAACCAACAAGTGGTAAGGAAATCTTAAAGGAACTTTAATTCATAAGTGGTAAGGAAATCAATAAGAAAAATTCGGGATATCAAGTCGATAGTTCGAACCAAAACATCGAAATATCTACAATATGTTATATTTATCGTGGTATTTACTGTGTACCCGTTTATTACATTATTGACCGAGCGAAGCAAAGGTTTCTGAGTCTACTTGAGTGAATTTGCACTTGTCCGTCCGTCCGTCTGTCCGAGCCTTATAAGTTCTGAATTACTGAACGTAATTACTTCAAATTTAAATTTAACATGAAAACCGATGGCCTAAAAAGTTATAAAAATCTCTATTTCAGGGGGACTCTCATAGAAGCGAATGCGTAGTAAAATATGTTTTTATAGCGTTACATATTGTTGCGGTATATCATTTTAAAGATAATTACAAATAGAGTCCAAAAATATTTTTTTTTAAAAAATTTCCCCTAAAATTGACGAAATGGGGGCTTTCAAAGTGGAGATTTTCTAACGTCCAAAGTTGACCTCAGAACTCTCAATTTTCTGAAAGGCTGAGCCTGAAATTTGATCAATTATTTGAATTATATCCTGTACTTAAACAGCAAATACTAAAATTAGATAAATATTATAAGGAAACGAAATTATTTAATTTTTAATGAGCTTCAGTATTTTTAACAGAACCTCACAATGATGTCAATAGATGGCGCTCTGTAAAAGTTTATTCGTTTGTGCTTACAAATAATAAACTATCTTATGGATACCGCGAGGTCTCAGTTCGGGGCGAACCACTAGTACTATGTAGTTAAACCACGAAATAAGTCTTATATCATTAATAAAATTCGATATCATTCGTATGAAAGAAAGAAAATGATACGCGAAAAAAGAAAAAAATATTATTTTATTTAATTATTACAATTTCATTTTAGGCAAGAAATCAAGCAAATTCGAGCGACCTCTTACATCCGGGGTGTTCTAACATCGTTCATAATGTTTACCACGCGAATTTGCCTGTTCTTCTCAATAATCGCTTTCGTGTTGGAGAACAACGTCATAAGCGCCAAACAAGTGTTCGTGGTTACCAGCTTTTACAACGTCCTGAGGCAGACGATGACCGTTTTCTTCCCGCAAGGTATGATGTCTCAAATTTACACAAGTAATAAGTCCAAACACTAGATAACCATTTAATATACTTTTATTCAGCAATTTACACGAACAACACATCCACCATATTAATACAATCAATCATAGAGTCCCAGACCAGTGTTGCCACTCTACAAACCATAGAAGTGATACCATATGCAATCCCTTTTGAATTTCCGTCTAACACAAGTTTAAGAAATCCTGTAGAATTAAGCTCCTGAAAAAAGCTAATTATACTGTTGAAGATGATGAAATAATAAAAGAGGAGGAGAAAAGTGGATTTTGCTCGCTCCAGTAATGCTTGGGACTGCTGTTAATTAATGTGTAAATTATTGTCATTTATTTATTTTCATAAGAGCAACTGCCGAGTTTCTTGCTTGCTATTCTCGTTACGAATGGCATTCCAAACCAGTGTTAGATTGTAACTTCACAAACGCACTTTTAAAAGTATAAGTATAGTAAGTAGTAAGTAAGTAGTATTTGAATGTGAATGAATACGTAATATCTTTTAATCATACTAATATTATAAATGTGTAAGTGTGTTGCTTTGTCCTTCAATCAAGCCGTAAAGGATCGACGTGATTTTTGCCATGGGTATAGTTAACGCCCTGGAGACTGACATAGGCTCCTTTTTATCCCGGAAAATTAAAGAGTTCCCGCGGAAACAAAAAAAACGTAAACCACGCGGACGAAGTCGCGGGCATCAACTAGTGTCCAATAATGTTCTACGATTTCTCTTTCCATAGGTATAGCCCAAGTGGCAGAAGCTACGATCTCAATAAAACGTTTACAAAGCTTCATGCTCTATGAAGACACCAGTAAACCAGTGCCAGGACTTGCAGAAATACAGACTTCTACTAAAAAGGGGAAGGAATTGAGAGACGAACCAAGGGAGTCCGCTTTATCAAAAGAAGCGGCTGAGATTAAAGAAGCAACTGAACCTATCCTTGAAACTGAACCAGATTTGAAGACGGAGAACAATGCTAAAGGAAATGGTAAGTGTGTAAATCTATGAAACATTATACACTTGAGAGAAGAATTAATGTTTTTAAATAGGGTTTGGGAATTCCCGACAATTTCAAAATCCCGGGACACAAGACAGCCTACAATCAAAGTCGCGAGAATTCCCGGGACTTCGAGACTTAAGAAAAAAATTATTTTTGTTCTTTTTTTTATTTTATTTTTAAAGAGGGGTAAGCCTTTTTTGAACAATTTTAACTGAGTTAATTTCTGGTGAAACGTATTAAAAAAAGAATTTTTTTTGTAAAAATCAAAGAGAAAATTAAATATTAAAACTGTAACGTTAATTTCAGTCTTAATAATAGCTTTGTTTATTTCTTTTAATCACACTTATAAGCAGTTAAATCTTATAGTTATATAAATAACTTAGTTAAAAATCATACTAATTCTTAATAATTTTACTATTATCTAGTAATTCTAGTATCTGATCATTGGTCATAATCAAAACATTGTTAATTCTCATAATCACAGATTTCTTGACTGATTCGAGACTGACTGACTCAACTGACACAGACACAATGATAATCCAAACTTCACAGAAAGAAGTCAGAACTCAGAACAACCAATATGGCGGCATGATGGCGGCTCGGCAAACGCATTTATTGTGTTGTGTACTCAGTTGTTACGTAGTAGACCAAGTAATTATTCATTAAACTAACAGATGGAGCTAGGCTCCTTCAATTATTTGAAAATAAAATTGAGTACATAATAATTTCGACAATCTTGTCTAGTCTCGAGTCTCGACCCGAAAGTCCCGGGACTCGAGACACCTAAAATTACGAAAAGTCCCGGGACTTCGAGACACGAGACGTCCCGGGAACCAAACCCATGAGCATATTTAGCACAAGTGAATAAGCATTATCTAGGCATGATTGTCAATAAAAAAAATGTAATAAAAAAAAAATTACAAGTTGATTTTTTTACCAGGTAAAGCCAGTGCTCCTCTAGAGTCAGGGGAAGAAGATGAAGAAGAATTGGCCACCAAAGTAGAGGAAGATGCTCGCGGGGTGCGACTCAAGCACGCCACGGCCAAGTGGATCACGTCCCATTCGGAAAACACGCTCACTGATCTGTCGCTCACTATCAAACCGGGAAAGTAAGTAACTACCCGCATTATTATTAATGCGGGACATCAGCTAAGAACCGGTTCTCAAAATATATTAGTCAATCTTTGGTTAAGACCGGTCTTAAGCATAGATCACCATTCAACAGGGGTTTGTCGTAATTGTCAAACTACCATTTACTTTTACATGAATGATGGGGCTAATTCTGGTTTACACCAACATACATAATCTCTTAACTAAATTGATAGGTCTAAATTTAGTAGTTTATTTTTCTGAAGGGAGCATTATGCAACTGTCAATCTGTAACTGAACTTTTTTAGTTCAGTTAGTACAACAATTACAGAATTACCCACAAGGTTTCGAACATTTCCTCTTACCGTTCCGCCAGCTTATGACGTCATGAAAAATCCAATATGGCGGATATGTCATCCAACATAAGTTCTCACATATAAAATTAAAATAAGAAAACAAGTAGAAAGTTGGACCCCTCTCACTAGACATGCTCAGATCTTTCATTTAAGTTTAGGTTAGAATTTGGGTGCAACCTAATAACGTCCTTTTAACTTTGTAGGTTAATAGCAGTAATTGGTCCAGTAGGAGCAGGCAAATCCTCGTTATTACATGTATTGCTGAAGGAATTGCCTTTGATATCAGGCAGCGTACATATCGGTGGTACCGTTTCCTACGCCAGCCAGGAACCCTGGCTTTTTGCAGGTATGTTACTCTATGAAAACTTGTTACTCTTTCTACACTCAGTCTAAGGGCTACAGTTTTGTTAGCTAACCAGATGGTACTGACATGGTACTTGAGGGCTTTAATAATAAAATTATTATTTCGTACAACATATCAATCAGTAGTCATTGTCGTTTTCATCAACCTATAGATGTCTACTGTTGGACATAGGTATCTTGTAGGGACTAAGACATACACCGTGCTCTTGCTCCGCCTGTATCCAGCGAATCCTTGGAACTTACTTGATGACGCCCAGCCTTCTTCGAATTAATGTCCCCATATAACTTGCTTTATATGAGTGTCCCTTTTCCAGCCACAGTGTTTTTTTTACAAAGATGGTAATCTTCATTATATAAAAAATTCTTTCAGTTATATTTTATTCACATACAAAAACTATTCTAACATGTAAAATTGTATGGTCATAGGAAGCGTCCGGCAAAACATCCTTTTCGGACAAGCGATGGATCGGCCAAGATACAACGCGGTGGTACGGAGATGTGCTCTCGACCGGGACTTCAGTTTACTGCCTCACGGAGACAAGACTGTCGTCGGCGAGAGGGGAGTCAGTCTTAGTGGAGGTGTGTAATTTCATGTTTTATTACTTTATTTCAATGCTATTTTTAGATTTTTATCACAATTGCTGGGTACGTTGCTTCATTGTAGTGGTTTGGATGTTATCTTAAATGTTTAATTTTTTAATTTAGATTTTAATGTAATATATTTCAAAGTTCTCCTTTAGTTGTATTTTATCAATTTTCATAGCAAAAAGATTTTATTTTTATTTTTAACGTAAAAGTAGGCGATAATTGGCGCGAACAAACGCAACGCTAACTCCCTACGTTTGCTAAACGCAGAGACGTTACGCATTGCGTTTGTAAGCACCTAACTAACTGGCACATTATATTTTAATAACTTTAAATCTCTGCGTTCGCATGTCCTGTGAATTTGCTACCTTATTGCTTTCTTCGCGTCTTATCGAAGTACCAAGCAGTACAGTATAGTAATACCTACTGTACTTCTTGGTACTTCGATACGACGCGAAGCGAAAATATCTAACAGCAGCAGACCCTTCACGAGGACTATGTTGACGTGTAAATAAGTTTATCATTTTCTATCGAGTCGTACCGGGAGTGGGACGCTTTGCTTTCGAGCTCACCTAGGACACCTCGGACGTTGGGTCGCCTCTAAATAATGTTTATACTCATGTTACTTAATACATTTTGATGTAATCGTGCCTTCCTGATGTTACTTTATACATTTTGATATAGTCGTGCCCTCGAGTAAACGTGATTATTCCTGAAGAAGTCTGTGATAACAGGAGTATGATTCAGGATTAGAGAGTAGCTGATAGTGTTAGGCTGGACATTAACATATTAAATCCATAGTTTTACTGCCTCTATGACACTCGACAGCACTGTTGGGAACGCTTAGACTTTAGAGGGACATCGAGGTGTAATGTCAATATGTCCGTACTACCGTGTCTGTGAGATTAAATAAGGAATAAATAATAATTAAGTGGATAACCAGTGTTTCCTATAGATACAGACTTTTACAGTTTAATTTGTATTTGTATAAGTTTAGTTAAACTAAGTATAATGAAATGTAATGTTGGTCAATAAACTTTTATTTATTTATTTTATTTATATATACTTACCATTTACTCACAGGTCAACGTGCCCGCATATCCCTCGCGCGTGCGGTGTACAAACGCGCGGACATCTATCTGCTGGACGACCCGCTATCTGCGGTGGACGCGCACGTGGGCCGGCATCTGTTCGAGTCGTGTCTGGTTGGATACTTGCGAAACACCACGAGGGTTCTGGTCACTCACCAGTTACAGTTCCTGAGAGATGTCGAGCAGGTCCGTATCCTTACTATTTGGCGGTATCTAGAGTCTAGATAATGCCCGCGACTTCGTCCGCCTTATTGATGTTTTTTTAATTCCTGCGGGAACTCTTGAACTTTCCGGGATAAAAAGTGGCCTATGTCCTTTCCCGGGATGTAAAATATCTCTGTACCAAATTTCATCAAAATTGGTTGAGTAGTTGGACCGTGAAAGCGTAGCAGACAGACACACTTTCGCATTTATAATATTAAAGTATGGAAGTATGGATTACATATTTTGTAAGTTTTACTCAAGTAAGTCGCTAATATGAGTAACTTACGAAATATAAACGGGCTTGTAAGTCGCGTATCGTATGCAAATGTTGATTATGTAAGTACTTCGGACACTACCTACGTAAACACTTGCTGGTGTTATCGTGGCCTTAGTCTTGATTGAGCACGTTGTGAACAGGAGTCAGTAAGAAAGTCGTAATCGATTGTCAAACGTATAATTCGACCTGTTTAAGGAGTCAAAAAGCATGTGTGAACTCCTTAAAAAGTTCGAGTAATACTCTATTCGAGTTTTAATCTGTCAAATGATTACGTTTTGATTAAACAATTATGCCTCTGGTCTGCAGTCTGAACTACACTACATAACACGATTTGTTTATCCCCACAGATAATCATTTTAAAGAACGGTGCCATAGCAGCCGCGGGCGACTTTGATACCCTCAGCGCTTCTGGGCTTGACTTCGCAACTTTGCTGGCAAGGGACGAGGCAGAGGAGGATAAACCAGCTACTGAGGATAAGTCCAACTTGGAGAACGAGGAATCCGTACTGCAGGGGAGCTTCCGGAAAAGACAAATGAGCATACATTCTGTAAGTTTGATGTTTAGTGTCTTTAGAACTTTATTTGTATAGATTTCGTGAATCTTTATGTTTATTTTGACGCCACAGAATTTACTTTAGAAAGTCGCCTGGCACAACCAATACATATTTGAAAATTTAGTATACGTGCATAAACACATTGATGAATTCAAGAAGAAAAGTGATTGTCATAATGTCAATACTAGAAATAAAAATAAACTTGTAATGCCTGCTTATAGGCTTAGTAAAATTAGCAATTCATTTGTTGGAAACAGTGTCCGCTTCTACAATAAGCTCCCAGAAGACATGTTGAAGATGTCTCTGAATAAGTTCAAAGTTAATGTAAAACGTAAACTCATTGAAAAATCTTATTACCATGTAAAGGATTACTTAAACGACAAGGAAGCTTGGCAATAATTTGCTCTAATGGCTCTGATAGTTCCTTAATTAAGATGATTTGTGAGATGGTGATAGTAAAAATAAAAAAAACCCCCGGCTGAGTTTGTTGTGGGCTCTTCTCAGACCAGGGCGCGTTTGGAACCCTCGTAGCTTTAGTTTTAAGATACCGTATAAGTGTACCTACAGTGTACCTATAATGAATAAACGATTTGATTGATTCATTGATTGATATTGCGGTATGATGAGATAATATATATATATACATATAATATATATATATATATATATATATAAATAATCATTATTCACAAAAATTATGGTAAAAGTCATGGGGAAAAAAGATAATAGCACATTCCTGAATATACCCTATCGTAGATTAAGGCTTTTAAACATTCTCAGGCCATGACACCAGGTCTTATAAATCCATGCATTAAAATCTTATCCGCGGTTTAATGATTTTATCAGCTCTTTTCCGAGCTGGTATAGGGATCTCATTCATACATTTGATATATTTCTTAACTGTGTAAGGGGTTTTAAATTCTTAATTTTATTAATTTTAGGTAAGTTCAGTAGACAACCTCACAGCAACAGCGCCCCCCGAAGGCGGGAGGGAGGAGGCAGAAATGCGTACAGCGGGCGCGGTGTCGGGTAAAGTTTACGGCGCGTACTTGGGGGCAAGTGGTCACCCCCTATTAGTTGCATTGATGGTATTGGTGGCTGTGCTGGCGCAGTTGCTTGGATCGGGCTCTGATTGGTGGACCAGCTTTTGGTGAGTTTTTTTAAAAATCAATATAAATGAATTAGTACTTTTGAATAAGTGCTTCCATCTATTTCAAAATGCCCATTCTCCTGAAAAGAACTGGCAAAAAACTCGGTGGTTGTTCTTTTCATGTTTTACTACCTCCCTGGAGTAGTGGTAACCGCTCTGTGGTCTTACAAGTGGGAGGTCCAGCTTTCAAAACCTCATTCGCCATCTCTTATTGTTCTCGTACAAACGCATTGAACTTGATATTTTTAGGGCTATGTAGTACAGGGAACAATAATAATTTTGTCCAGTCCGTCTGTCTGTATATGACAACCATTTTCAAACTGTTATAAGAGCTGTACTGTTGAAACTTGAATATCAAGAATCGGAATCGTATATACTTGTATGTCGTCGAATAGGTATTGAGGTTTCTTGAACTGTTTTTAGTAATAATCGGTCCAATAGTTTTCAAGGAAAATGGTAACACAGTCTCCATTCCTTCGTGGATGATAAACTACCGTTTACGAAATAAAGACCGTCACATATTTTAGCTATCGTTATTACGGAACCCTACCTTTTGCGAGTTCTGACACGCTCTTGACCAGCTTTTATTTATTGATAGGGTAAACGAGGAGGAGGATCACCCACGCTCGGCACTGGTCAATTTGAATAGAACTAATGTATCGGACCCGCTTATGGTCTCGGGTAACTTAACTGAGGCTCTTGTGGAAAACGCACATTTCAAGTCTGGACTGACTAGATACCAATGCATCTACATTTACACTGGTGAGTGTTTCTGGTATAGTCTAGGTACAATACTATTTTTTGAAGTGAAACTTCTTCTGTAGTCGTTGTGGTTTGAAAATACATATTCATAATAGGATTTAGCCTGCGGGTGAATGAGTTAGAATACAAGTTATATTTATCTCATTCTCTCGTCTATTTACTTTTCAGAAGTTTCACTTCTGCCGTGTGTGAATTGCACACACACACTTTACTATGTAACTGCGGATTTTTATCTTTTCTGCTGAGCATTTCCATGCATCTAGGATACAAGCCAATGGTATTTTAACTCTCGGCGCTATTTAATACTGTTGCTCTGCTCCGGTAATAAAATTTTCGCCTTGAGTGTAATTTTTATTATACTGCACTTGTAGCATAAGGAATAAAAATAATAACTAATAGGCCTGCTTCCACAAGGCCGTTAAATGTGTTTAATTAAAATCTACTATATTCTTCATTCCAACCCCGCAACAAAATTTATCAAAAAGTGACAGCATCAAAATTTAACTGAATCAGTTTAGACAGTATTGTGAAACTCGGCCTTAGAGTAAAAAAAAAAGCACTCTGTGTGAATGTGTAATGCAACAAGAAAATTAAACGCTACGAAGCATTTCCTTATCGACACGGCTTAAGAGACGTTTATTTGTCCAACCAGGTATGGTAGTGGCGCTAGTAGTGGTGTCCCTACTGCGCTCGTTCATGTTCTTCTCGATGGCGATGCGCGCATCTACTCGCCTTCACAACAGCATGTTCTCGTCTATCACTCGTGCGCCCATGCGATTCTTCCACACAAATCCGTCTGGTCGTATTCTGAATAGGTTTTCTAAAGACATGGGCGCCGTTGATGAAGTTTTGCCGTCTGCCCTACTCGATGTGTTACAGGTTAGTCATATTTAATACTAGCCCAACAATGCGCGCGTCCACTCGCCTTCACAACAGCATGTTCTCGTCGATCACTAGCGCGTCCATGCGATTCTTCCACACAAACCCGTCTGGTCGGATTCTGAACAGGTTTTCTAAAGACATGGGCGCCGTTGATGAAGTTTTGCCGTCTGCCCTACTCAATGTGTTACAGGTGAGCCATATGTAATACTAGCCCAGCGATGCGTGCCTGTACTTGACTTCGCAACAGCATGTTCTCGTCGATCACTCTCGCGCCCATGCGATTCTTCCACACAAACCCGTCTGGTCAGATTCTGAACCGGTTTTCTAAAGACATGGGTGCTGTTGATGAAGTTTTGCCGTCTGCCCTACTCGATGTGTTACAGGTAAGTCATATGTAATACTAGCCCTGCGATGCGTGCCTGTACTTGACTTCGCAACAGCATGTTCTCGTCGTTCACTCTCGCGCCCATGCGATTCTTCCGCACAAACCCGTCTGGTCGGATTCTGAACCGGTTTTCTAAAGACATGGGCGCCTGTGTTGCCGCCTGGCCTACTCGATGTATTACATGTAAGTCATGTTTTATAGTATTGTCTCTTATGTTCAGTTTTTATGCAATACCATGGAGTTCCATGATTTCTATTTGCTTGATAAATAATTATCATGTAGATATTCATTGTTAAAAAATCACTACCTATCCATTTATGAATATTAGTCTCAGTAACTATTGACAATTTAAGTGATGTAAAGTGAATATTTAGCTAGTAGCAGAAAAGTGAAGATCAAAAATAATGACGTTTTAAAATTTACTCGGCCAAAGTATAGTTGCTTGGTTACGCAAGTTACAAGGAGTATTCGAATAAAATACATGGTTGAGCAGCGATTAGATGACAAAAAAAGTTTTTTAAATTTGCATATTTATTTTCCAGATTGGGCTCTCACTAATAGGTATAGTAGTGGTAGTAGCCGTGGTCAACTATTGGTTGCTACTGCCGACGTTGGCCATTGGGCTGGTATTCTATGGGCTGCGGATATTCTACATAGCCTCTAGCCGCAGCATCAAGCGCCTCGAGGGTGTGAGTGAGTCATCTCTGAGGCTGAGTGCCTTTTAGTGCCCCTTGCTTATAGGCCTAGTGTTTAACTGAGACGGTTCCTGGTCCTTTCCTTTGAGAGTTTCCTGATCCATCACCAGCTACTGCCCTTCACAAATGCACAAGCTAGCCTTAACCTAGATAAACGCCTAGTACACCGGGAGGAGGCTAAGGCTGGGTTGCATTAATACATTTTGATACACTTCTAAAACTTTTGGTAAACTTCTAACGAACGCTAGTCAAGGAAAACATTGATTCACCATTTTTGCGTGATTAAATTGTGGCCTCCGAAATTCATCGCACCCCTCCTGCACCCTGCAGCTTTCCCAGAAACCATCTTAGTTAAACAGTAGGCCTATAGAATACTGTTACAAAATTTATAGCATGCTGGAGGTTTATAACATATGACTAATAGATATGCCAAATATTATTATCTATGTTATTTATGTTGATTCCCGCGACTTCCTCCGCGTGAATTGAGTTTTTGGTCCCCGCGGGAACTCTTGCATCCAAACATTCGCATTTATAATATTAGTATAGATTCTTGCTACATTTTAAATTATTTTAGCATGCATTCCTGTGGCATGCCCCAACGTCGCACTGTGTTAGTCTGGCGTAAAGCACCATTTACTTTACTGTATTTTATGCACTGAATGTCTGCCTGCTTTTCACCTGATGCATATACTCGTAATTATTTATTTATTGATGTCGGTTTTATTAGCTTGTGCCAGCGACTTCGTCTGGATCGATTTAGATTTTTAAAATTCCGTATTTTTTCTGTTTTTCGATTTTGCCGAATAAAAATAATCCTTTCCAGATAGATTAATTACTATATCCTTGCAAAAATCACTTTTCTGCTCAAACGAACATTTCTTAGAACTTTCGTTTTGTGTAATAATATTGATGGGATCTCTTTGCAATACTAAAGCAATAGAATTAAGTTTAATGACGTTCATTGTTTGCCAGCACGTAGTCCCGTATTCTCCCATCTCAACGCGTCTCTGCAAGGAATCACGACGATACGCGCTTTCGGCGCTCAGGAGGCTCTTATAAGGGAGTTTGATAACCATCAGGACCTTCACAGCTCTGCTTGGTAAGTGAATATAAGTTCAAACTTCGACGGTTCAAATGCCAGTATTATGGCACTATGTTCTGTCCAACCATTTATTTTACTTTTGACATAAGCACGCTATGAAGTTTCCTAATTATTGACAGGCAACCGTCGACAAAAATGCAATACTTCCTTGCGTCTATGGAGTTTTGCATTTTTTTGTTATATCGTTTTTTACAAACGAAGCAACGAGGCCTTTTATCCGACATTTCGTAACACGTATACATAACTAGTAATTACAAGTACGACTTTCCTTTTCAAAATAGTCACGGAACTGCAACGACAGTCCTTTAATCCGTTAATGATTGGACAGACTATATGAGGGTCTATTACAAAATGTATGAGCAGAGCAGCTACTCTGCGTACTTTAGATTTTTTTCTGACAAACAATTTCGAATAAAATGTGGCCAGGCCAAACACTATTTTCGTGCCTAGTCCTAGCCTAAAGTTTATTTAAGGCGTATTTTCCTATTGTGTTCGTGTTTGGTTTTTTTAATTCATTATTTAACATTGTTCTAGGTACTTATTCATTGCGAGTTCCCGCGCATTTGGGTTTTGGTTAGACCTGGTGTGCGTTGTTTACATCGCTGTGGTGACTCTGAGCTTCCTCGTCTTTGGAAATGGTACGATCTAAAAACAACAAAAAATTGTGTTCAACAGGCCAATTTTATTAAAAGATTAGATTATAGTTGAGATTTATTGGTTCCCGCGGGACCTCTTTTATTTTCCGGGATTAAAGTAGCCTGTGTTAATCCAGGGTATAATCTATATCCATTCCAAATTTCAGCCAAATCCGTCCAGTAGTTTTTGCGTGAAAGAGTAGAAACATACAAACTTTCGCCTTTACAATATTAGTGTTCAATTGTGTTACATTACGTGATCTATCAATAATCTGTTTGGTTCGATGAATCCGCTACGCTCCGCGTTGTCGAAAGGCGCCCAAAGACTTTTTATTTCATAACATGGTATTTTAAGAGGAGTACAAAATTTCGCCTTTATAATATTAGTGTTCATTTGTGTTACATCACGTATCAATATTCTGCCCCCCAATCATGTAAGAATGGTCGATCAAATCGAATAAGTTCGCCTTCAAAGTAAAATAAACCAAAACAGCATTGGATTAGAGCTCAATTTCGTGTATCCATTCTCATACGTTGAGGTATGTACTATAGCCTAAACGTATAAGAATGGATACACGAAATTGACCTCAAATTTAATGACATATGGTTTATTTTACTTTGAAGCCGAACTTATACGATTTGATCGGCAATCCTTACATGATTGCACCTCTGATTGGTCCGCTTAATACTTCTACACTTCACGTCAGTCGAGAGGCTTTTTATTTCTTAATGAGGCTTTTTATTTGATAACGACATGGTATTTTCAGAGGAGTACGGCGGTAACGTGGGTCTGGCCATCACGCAAGCAATGGGACTGACCGGCATGTTCCAGTGGGGCATGCGACAGTCCACCGAGCTAGAGAACCAGATGACGAGTGTTGAGAGGTGAGAAAAACATACTCAAAAGTAGTCTAGACTCGTTTAGGTAAGATAATTTTCACTTGAACTGTACCTCCCAGTTTACTTTCCCCTTAAAATTGTCAACCTTATGAGCTCGTATTGCACCTTAGCGCTCTACCTAGGTATTTGTATTTAGATAAACGCTTTAGCTGTCCACTAAAAGGATAACTGCGAAATGTACTCTTAATCTTGTTATCTTCGCTTCTTTATCTTGAATTATCTTGAATAAAACCTCAATCGACTCGACACACAACTGAATTAACTAATTTTCTCACAGAATACAGGAATATTCGAACATAGAATCCGAGCCACCTCTAGAATCGGAACCCAAGAAGAAACCGCCTCCCTCGTGGCCGGAATCCGGGAAACTCCAGTTCAAGCACGTGTATCTGTACTACATCCCCGAGGAACCGCCCGTGCTCAAAGACCTTACTCTGGAGATCTTGCCCAAAGAAAAAGTCGGGATTGTGGGAAGAACCGGCGCTGGCAAATCGTCGCTTATTAATGCTTTGTTCAGGTAAGTTGCGTGCAGAATTGGTTTGGATTACTCTTTTAAAAATTGTCCTTTAAAAAACGTGGAAAAACTATATCCATAAAAGTTGGCGTAGGTATTTTACTGCGGATATACATATTTACAATAATTAAAGATGAAATTAAATTTCAGCTGGTGATGATTTCCAGTTTCAATTTTCATAAAATGAAAATGGAAATTAAAATGAAATTATTTATTTCTCGTAGGACAACTTGTGCCACTTATTATAAGTCGTAAGAATCTACCTGAGTAAGCAATTGTTCTACCAATATAAGGATTATTTGGTTAACACACAAAATTATATATATATTTTTACGATTTTTGAAAGCTTTTATTTGCCAGGAACGATTGGCTTGTTATTTTACGAATTCAACGGACTAAATCTAATTTTTTTTGCAAAATCAGTTCAATAAATAACGACTGCAACAAGTGTGAATTCAACAACTAGATTGCAATCCTAAAGGTGGAAATGACTCAGTGGATAGTTGGTTTTTTATACGACTGCCTGAAAAAAGGAGTATATTGTTTTCAGGGTTCATGTATGTATGTACCATAACTTCTATACGCCTGAACTGATTTTGATAAATGAGGTATCGTTAGAATCCATAGCTTATTCCGGGTGACATAGGCTAGTAAAATTTAAAAATAAATTGAAGGGGTGACCATGGTTCCGCATTAAAGACTAAAGTTGAAAAAAAAATTCGAAAATAAGATAACTATATATTCATCATCTAGAAAATGATGAGTAGATTCCAAAAATATATAACAGTTCAATATTCAGTGATTCACAAAACAATATCATTTAATAAAAATGTGAATAAGATTCCAAAGGTAATTCTAATTAATGACTGTGGCAGTGGTAGCCGTGGTAGCCGTACTTCCATTCGAGGGGGATTTTTTATTACACGACTGCCCAAAAAAGGAGTGTTATGTGTTATGTGCCGTAGACACACATACATACACGAACCCTGAAAAGGGTTCGTGTATGTATGTGTGTCTACGGCAGAGCAGTCGTATTTTTTAATAATTTTAATTAAATTCACTTGTTATCTTAGGCAAATATTCAACCTTGAAATGGAGTTCTCAATAAAACTTAGATTTCATGTGGAGCTTTATCACTAGGCTAGCAACAATCGAGGGTGAGATCATAATCGACGGTCGCGAGACGTCCACGTTGGGTCTCCACGAGCTGCGCAGTCAGATCTCCATCATTCCGCAAGAGCCGGTGCTGTTCTCAGGCACCATGCGACACAACCTCGACCCCTTTGACGAGTACCCCGACCAGGTGCTGTGGAGGGCGCTCGAAGAGGTAACTATATGGCATAGGAAAACCCTGGTGTCATTTCCAGGTGCAGTCAACGTCCTTTTAAGCCTTAAATTCTTTACCAGTATTATTTAATAGTACAACGTGAGTACTCGTGGTGATTTATCGGGAGCAATTATATCAAGGCTACGGTCAAAGAAAGGTCGAAGATCTCGTTTCCTCAGTTGAAATTTACACCAAAAATCACTGGTTGTGAAACTGGACAATAATGACGCACGGCAGGAAAATACACCAAATACCTTTGCTCAATGTGACATCTTCAGGAGCAGCCAACGTGCGTTAAAGCAGCATTCATTAACGGACATATTATGGAACAATATAACATCAGATTGCATATTCCGGGAGAAAATTTCCCCTTTGCCCAATTCATTATCTCGAAAATCCTCAAATGGCAGAAGAGCAATTGGTAAAAGTAGCCATTAGGCAGTGCTGCGTACAATATTTACGATCTCATTTCCCAGCCGACGCGCGAGTGTTTCTTCTCTTCATTTCATTTTCAATCTAAACTTAATGAACATTTTACACACTTTTAGTCTTAAAATTCATTTAAGACTAAAAGTGTGCTCAAATCAGTCGCATTAGTTTCGCAAGCCTAATTTTTTAAAAGCCTAATTTCAGTTGACGTGAGCTTTCTTCGGTTTGTCCCCCGTAGGCCCTTGGTTAAGCAATCGCGAGGCATATCCACCGATAACTAACCGCGACCAAGGCGTTGCTTAGAAGTATTTATATTAAATTAATAGGTGGAGCTAAAAGAAGCAGTAATGGAACTACCGGCGGGTCTAAGTTCGCGGATGTCGGAGGGCGGCGGGAACTTCTCCGTGGGTCAAAGGCAGCTGGTATGTCTGGCGCGGGCCATTGTACGACGCAACCGCCTTCTGGTGTTGGACGAGGCCACTGCTAACGTGGATCCACAGTGAGTACTTGATTCTTTGAGTTTAGGTGTACAATTTATATGGGTTTTGTGTAAGTTGGCCGAATTGCAATAATTGAGAACTTAAATAACGAACGCTGTTACAACTGAGATTATAAAAACAATGTGCTGTGGCAATATTCCTCACCAGTATAAAAAGAAATCCCTGTGCTTCAAAGTCTTAATTTACAATAATTAGAAATGCCACAGAAAATCTGTGGACACTAAGCTTTTGTTTCCCGTGCAAAACCGGGAGGGGTCAGCGATTGCTAGTTTAAAAATTACACTTTGTCATGTAAGAGATTCCACATAAAGGCTCGATCTGATTACAAGTGCGGCGGAAATTGTATGCCAAAGTTTGCACCGAACGCTGATGTAAGCGTGTACCATTTGTAATACAACCACGAACTGTAAGAAGCAAGGAGTAGAATATAGTAGTCAATTTAATGAAGATCATACAATGAACAAGGATAATACGTATAGTTTAATCAAAATTAATTTTCTTCGCAGAACTGACGCCTTGATCCAAACTACAATTAGGAACAAATTTGCCGATTGCACCGTACTTACCATCGCACATAGACTACACACTGTAATGGATTCGGATAAGGTAACTAATAATGATTCTTTAAACGACTTTCGGGTAATTTCTATGACTGTGATTCGGGCCCCGCTCTATGTCAGCGATAAACGCGACAACTCGATACGACGCGATCAAACAGTAGATGAGGCTTCACATGGCCCACGTTGTCGCCTAGATAAGTTTGTTTTTCGATGGAGTAAAAACATTCTACAACACATTCTGTTGACGTTTTATTTAAATCCTGAATATAATTCTTATTAATTGATACTCTTGCTATCATCAGAGTAACTCCGGCGCTCGTATAGGCATAGTTAATCATTAAGAACATAGGAATAAGGACGTAATTAAGCTAAGCAAATGTGTAAGCTGGACTTAAGTCCTTTATTGGTCGACCAAATGATAATATGTGTCCCTAGGCTAAGAGAATAGTTCCGATTGGAGAGCGTGTGAGCAAAGACGTGACGTTTTATTTAAATCCTGAATATAATACCAATTAATTAACCCCTCCTATGATATTCTTGCTATCACGTTGTGTCGCTTTCATCGCTCCATTAGAACAACGAGTCAATAACCTAAACAACCATCTTTAATTCTTATAGGTATTGGTGATGGATGCTGGTCAAATGGTGGAATTCGACCACCCGCATATACTGCTGAAGAAGGAGGGAGGAATACTACGCGGCATGGTGGACCAAACCGGTCGAGCCATGGCCGAGACGTTGACAAGAGTAGCCATGCAGGTGAGAAGAATATATTTGTAACATCTCTGTTAAAACCCTTCTGTTTTTTCTTTTTTAAACTTTTTGTTTATTGTTTTTGTTTTAAGTGTGTGCAATGTCTATCTATCTCTGGCTAATCTTGTGGTACAAAATCGCTGAACTTAACTGACATGTCTAAATCTATACTCCAGCCAAATTCGATGTAGAATGTTTGTAAACAAACCACAACAGCTGATTTTTAGGGTTATCACTTCAGAATATTTCACAATTTCATACTATTATTCACTTTACCTTCAAAATCAATCAAACTATTCATAATATGAATCGTAAAGTCAAGCAAAAGATAAATATTGATCAATACAAAAATAAAATCACATGTAAATGTCCATTTATTACATTTTTATTAATGATGAATTGTCATGATTGATATTATTGACATCCCTGATGGTTTCTTGCTTTTTAGGAAGTAGTCAAAAACCTTTTTCAATTTTTGTATTATGTCATCAAGTAAAAAATACCAGAAGAACCCTACAGTACTCTGAATAATAGGCGCATTTCTAATTTAGTCGTATTATTGAACTAACCGTAATAAAATTATCGGTGTAGTGTAGTGTTTGCCAAATCTATAAATTTTCCATCAAATTTAGGGGAATGATGTGATAGTTTGACCGGAAATGCACTACTATTTCAACTCCACGCAGGCGAAGCTGCGGGAACCAACTAATAATATTCAAAATCAAGATAAAATTGATGATGTTAAAACTTAAGTTGCTTTAAAAAAATAATCTCCAAAAAATGTTTGTGTTACCCCTGCTGTCAGACGGTTGCCTAGCAATGCTTTGTTATTAAACATTCTACATCGAGTGTGACTGGAGTATAGTGCTATTGGTCTAGTGGTTAGCTATGTATGTTCGACTGCGGCCGACGAGGTCCCAGGTTCGAGTCCGGTCGGGCCATAATTAATTATTGAGTTTTCTGACTAGAAATTCTCAGTACTAGCTTTCACCCCCGTGCCACGGAGAGCAAGATAAGCCGTTTATTATCACTAACATGATAATAGTCGTTAAAAAACCCGCATTGGAGCAGCGTGGTGGGTCTAATCTATAGTTCCCTCTCTCCTATGAGAGTGGAGGCCAGCAGTGGGACGTTAATGGGCCGTAGTGGATATTTTTCAGCATCATTTTCATAATCCTCCCTGCCTTATCAAATTGATATATACTTTAGATTTTAGATATGTCACGATTGTGATATTTTGTCTCTTTATGTCCCATAACTATTCGTATATCTATATGTAACTTTTCTTTTCTTTTTAGGCATATAACAAAAAGTACTCTAAAGAAGTCGAAGGAAGCGATTGAGGATCAACGATTTATTAGATCATGAAGATAAAGATCGAATCTGCAGTTACTATATCGAATATCAAGTGATCTGAGTCGGAATAATCTGTGAGATTATGTTTGTAAACAATCGAATACTATGTACCTATCTTTATGTTTATTTGTTAAACTCCACCTGAAACATGTTTAACATTTAGTTAACTTAGTGTTGGAAGGTTAAGTTACTCCTTTTTATCTTTATTATTTCACCTATTTATTTATTTAAATTAATTCTCATAAATGAGGAGGAGGAGAATGATAAGGTAATACAATTACTTATACGAATGATGGATCCCAATATTTGGTTAAGAATAGGTATTCGTAACGAATCAAAGGTAAATGTGAATTTTACAAAAAACATTAGTGATGTACCTAATTATAATTTTATTATAAGGCGATAAATTATTTTACAAAAGAATGTCTCCTTTCAAAACAATTGCTATGATTTTGAGGCTCTATTGAAACAGAAGAAACTTTTGAAATTATGTTCCTAAAACTAAAAAAATATGCATAAATTATAAATGAAAGCTGATTTGGCGGTAACATATCATAAATTCAATCTTATAGAGATACAATTAAATCCTAAAGCAATTCAAATTTTGCTGGGGTATTTCTATAAAACCTACGTCTTCTTTGATGTTCAGATCTTTTGAAGATTTTAACCTAAAACAAACATAAATTTACATTTTTTAGACAATGCTTTGGGACCAGTGACATCTCTCCTTTCGTATGTTACGTACATATAATACGTTTTATGAGCGCCAAGTGAGCATTCATTTTCAATATGTAAGGTGCTAGTACGTAGTACTTAATTTTAAGTAGATAAATTCAATTTAATTTGATAATTCTTTTCGATATAATTCTCAATCATGATTATTTTTATTACTATATCAATTTACTTGATTAAAATATGTTAAATTTTTTGTGATCTTTTTGGTTACCTATTTATGTAAGTGAATTTGTAAGGCTTTACATTGTTAGTAAAGTCATCGAATGGTGATTGATTTAATGTTACTGAGGCACTGTGATAGTGAATTTGATGTACTTAGTGCCTGAATGCTTAATTAGTGAGAATTTGTTACTTATTACAATTTAATACAATTTTTATATTTGCAAGGGAATAGTTTTATTTTCACACCTTTGATAAATATTACTTGAACTGAATCGAAGGTCCTATATAGTAACGGTAATACCTGTACCTTACTAACAGTGGTGTGTTACCGTATAATCTGACCATACTAAAGATGTATATCTTTAGTATGGTCAGTCGTCTGAATTCGATAATATTTAACTAGAAAAATTGCACTAGGCCCGTTATAGGTATCCCTATTAATTTTGTATTTGCGACTTCAGTAGAGCTATGCCGGTAAGCCTCTGCTCAGGATATCCTTTTCCTTAATAAATAGTATCGATAGCTTGAATGACTGCCCAAAATGATGGATCAGCTTAAAATTTCACCAGCATTTAATACTGATTCAAAAAACGAAATCCACGCGGACAAAGTCGCGGGCATCATCTAGTAAATTATAACACCACGATGAGCTGTATGTCATTATCACGACAGACATGGAATTCCTCATATTGCTGGTGACGTTAAGACAAACGCTCGTAGCTTTTTGGTCTTAGGAAACTGGTGGAATCTAGGGCAAAAATGGTAATTTGAAACAAAAATAAGTCATTTTGATTGCTTTATTTTTCGGTTTCGTATTTTTGACAATAAATTTATACCAACTTAAGGCTATCATCATAGAGAAAATAAATTTGGAATGTAATGAGTATATCATACAAAAGATAAATCATTATACTTCTTCGGTTTAAATACTTATAAGTACATAATACAATAGTGAGAAGACTATGTAACAATTTACATCAATACTTTCTTATAAGTATCAAACATTAACAAAACAACAGTGTGACAAGCTAATTCGGTATTTCAAGGGCACAATTACACTTGTAACTTCTACTCACATAAGTCAATTCCATCGCAAAAATCGCGTATCGCTTGAAAAGGTTAGTTGGACAAGTTAGAGCTAGTCCATACGGCCCGTTGCGTCGTCGCAACGCATATATTTTGACGCATAGCCGGCCACACGGGCGCTGCGTCATCACAGCGTTACTACACCGGCTTACAATAAGTACACCCCACCCGCTTCGTCTCGGGTGTGCAGTTCCGTCGTGAGTGCGTTGCGCCGACGCAGCGCACCGTGTGTACACTATGATTCTTAGTATGTAAAACGACGCAGCGACAGCGTTACGTCGACGCAACGCGCCGTATACCGGCCGTTACTTAAATATTTACAAGTATAATTGCAAGTACTAGTTTCACACTGCTGTCTATTTTAAACATCCCACATTCGATTATCACAGACCTGTAAACCGTCACGTTTTGTTGTAATTCAAAGTTTTAAATTAAAGTTACTAAGTATAAAAGAAAGACTAACAGAATAGGACAGAAAACACTTAAAAAAATAATACTTTTAATACTCATTTTGTTAAGAAATTTTAGAATCATAAAATATAAATTAAATAAATAGAATACAACCAAACATTTAAATATTAAATTGTCATGTACGCAAATTTCCCTTTGGCACAAGAAAGAGAAACGAATAAACTCCGTAAGTAGTTTCAGCAAGAAGAGATCTTCAGAAAACTGTTTACAGATTTCGAGTTGACCTACGTCTAATTACCTTTTCAATGTGATCCGAATATGCTTTTTTATAATAATCTACTTTCACAGTCTTCATAGTTTTTGCGGCTCAGATGTCCGTACAAGTCCCGGGGCGAAACCGCTCGGCGTCACGCACTATCACTACTTTATACACAATATATAACTGCCTCGTTGCTTCAGAGCTGTGCGAACTGCGAGTGTTTGTAATACCACACGTCACTACGCTGAGTGTTTCACACGAGCGCGGTCAAACTTCCCGAACGAGAGTTTTTACTCTCCTCAGTCTCGATGGTGCTTAGTT
Organism: Erebia epiphron; assembly: GCA_963932025.1. Taxonomy (NCBI): domain Eukaryota; kingdom Metazoa; phylum Arthropoda; class Insecta; order Lepidoptera; family Nymphalidae; genus Erebia; species Erebia epiphron. The sequence continues at coordinate 12,453,237 of OZ009956.1, read as the reverse complement.
TATCCTGTAACAATACAAGTCTACAATTAGAATCGAATTACTTTTCCTTCCTTGGACAAACACAAATTGTAAACACACATTAATCCCTTAGATCGGCGAAAAACACTAATGATTTGTGTCTGCTGTGGTAAATTCTACCATACTGTGGTAATGCTGGTTATTGATGGTAATTCTAATGCGGTATGAAAAAAAAATTGTGTATGAAATCTGTAAGTAAAATTTTGGCACTATGCCAACTCATTGTGTTCATCGCCTGCGCTTCAGCTCGAAAGTTAGTTTTAACATAGCTATTTCGATTATATTGGGGTCAAAGTAAAATCATCCTTATTCCTATGTTCTAACAGTTCAATTTCGTAAATGTATTGACAGTAAGCGCACCAAACGGAAACGTGTCTAAATTGAAATCGGTTGTATTAGATTTGCGACTTAAAATCAAGAGCAATTGTGTCCATTTTATAGTATTGGGTATATCGCATGCGGCGCAAACGTGTCGAAATTGAAATCGGTTGTATTCGATTTGCGACTTTAAATCAAGAGCTATTGGGTCCATTTTATAGTTTGGGGTATATCGCATGCGGCGCAAACTGTCGAAATTGAAATCGGTTGTATTAGATTTGCGACTTTAAATCAAGAGCTATTGGGTCCATTTTATAGTTTTGGGTATATCGCATGCGGCGCGAACGTGTCGAATTTGAAATCGGTTGTATTTGATTTGCGACTTTAAATCAAGAGCTATTGGGTCCATTTTATAGTTTTGGGTATATCGCGTACGGCGCGGCCTACCTCTCTGGCGGGCTGATGCGGCGGCGGCAGCGGCAGCGCGAGGCGCAGCGCGGTCCAGAAGGCGCGCTCGTGCACGTGGCGCCACGCCACCAGCCGCGTGCGCCGCAGCACCTCCACCAGCCGCGAGCCCGCGTCTTTCGCCTCGCGCTTCAGCTTAGGCAGATCCTGTACGACAAAACAATCTATCATAAGTCTTCAATAAAATAGTGAGCTATAATAAAATAAGAGAATTAACATAGAGGATTATTTTAATATGGAGCTTGCCTGGCCTACCGTCCCGCCATTTTTCTTTCCTAAATAACGGCCACTCATAAAACCTGTATAAATCAACAGCTGGCATCAATGGTAAGCAAGTTTTATATGGGTCAATCTTCTAAAGCGTCCGGTTTCCGACATAATTATAAGCTTCCAAAGTTATTATTATAGGAGATAGCCGTGCTTTTGGTTACTATTGCTATGAAGGCTGATTCAGTATTTCGAGGGTGTAGGGCTCTGCTCTGGTGAGATAAGTGTGGCATATAGCAGTGAGGTTCACCGGGGTTTGGGGTCAGGGTGGGCATTTGCTGTAGACTGTAGAATATTATAATACCTGCAGTAAGACGACGACCGGCGGCACGGCGAGCGCGCTCAGCTGGCGCAGCGCGGTGAGCAGCTGCGGCGGCGTGTACTGCGCGGGCGACAGCACCGCCACCACGGACCGGCAGCGCGACACCTCGCCCACCAGCTCGCTGTACCCTGCGCGCATACCAGTGTATATTCAGTTAACTGTTCTAAGAGCTTCAAGCTGCGCCGGAAATGGCGCTAAAAGCCTTGTCACTAAGGGACATTTGTCCCCGCGACCTCGTCGCCTGACACGAATTCTACGTGTCGCACGTGTTGACGTCCGCCCAGCGTAGACATCGTGTCCCTCGACAGTCGCCCGACAGGCTTTGTTTAGTGAGTACGCGTGTCGCTTTGTGTTCCGCAAAATGGCGGTATGGTGACGTTTCGGGCAACATCTCGATCACAGTTGACAAGTGTGAACACATTAATTTCGATCGACTTTGTCCTACAAGTTCGCAGAGACATACCACGTAAAAGTCGGGCGATATGTCTTCTATCTAGTGAATACATGGCTTTAGGGACATAATGGGACCAATTCTGTATAGCACAATATGTATAAAATGTATAAAATGACAGCTCTAAGCTAGTGCTGCCCCTTTCCGTAGGGAGTATTATGAAAGGGATAGCAATATAAATAAAGCTGTCATTTCAGTTTAGTCTAGAGACTGTGCTTAACAGAATTGGTCCCATCACTCCCAATGTCTCCGAGTATAACGCGCTACACAGAATCTACATAACGCGACAACGTTGCGAATAATCTACAACATGGCGGCATATTATTGGAACGAAGTTTCTTATGGGATGATGCGGAGGGGTACCCTAGCCGGCAATAAACGTCAGTAACGAAAATGCGTGGAGTAAGGTTTTTATTTATAGTGTATTCGAAATTAAACCTTAACAATAAAACATTAAAGTTTAATTTCGAATGTAGTGTATTTATATTTAAGACTTTTTTGTATTCGTAACAACGTTACCTCGACTAGAAATTGAAATTAATACTGATGTAATAAGGAACTTCGTTCCTATATGGTGTCCCACGACACCACACTGTTTTTTTATTAACAGGGCACGGAACATGTTCCTGGATAAGTTTTTCTTGACACATTTAATTGTTTATCTACTCCAGCATCGAAAAGTTCCAATTTCGAATTTGACAACTATATCGAATTGAACCCTCTTTCGTGTTTGCTTCTCATAACGATACAGTTCGTTGTATGGGAGCTGTATCGTTATGAGTCGTAGCTGTATCGATATGGTTATCTTCATAAATAGGATACCTATAGCTTAGCGGCTCTGGGTTCTGGCACTTTTGGTTTTTATTAATTTTATAAAGACGTCCTTGTCGTAGATAAAATCTTGTATGCAACTGTACGTAATTAGTCATTTTAATTCTCGTACTATCCTATTTTGATACTCGGCAAGCCTCGTATCAAAAAACAGCACTCGAATTAAAATGACCCTCATTACGATACAGTTGCATAAATAGCTATTTCAATCGTAAAGGTAAATAAATCCAGGTCTGCTCACAGTTGTCGGGCTGCGTGGACAGTATGACGGTGTGCACGCGGTACTTGTACTTGAGCGCGAGGGTCGGCAGCAGCGCGCCGCGCACCAGCTCCCCGTCCACCGACGTCCAGCACACCAGCACGTCGAACTCCTTCTCCAGAACTGCGACAAACGAGTTTATTTATCACCCAGTGGAATCTATCTATCTACTGGAACTGGATTGGCCACACTCTCTTTTCGACGACCTCCGTGGGGCGGTGTTGAGCGCTGTTGTCTTAACGTGCGGAGGTCCCGGGTTCGATCCCCGGCAGGAAAATTTGTATCTGTGACGGACCGACAGACATTTGTCTGTCCATCACACTGGTTACTAATGTGATGATTATGTACCTCTCGCGCGATGTGCAGCAGTGGCGGCCCGGGCGTGCGCGTGCCTCGCGGCGAGCAGCAGCCTCGGCGTGCAGTGCTTGTGGAAGACAACCAGCGACAGCAGCAGTATGGCGCCCGCAGCGCCGCCCAGCGCCAGCGCGCGCCACGGCACCGCGCCGCCCGCGCACCACGCGTCCCCGCCGCTCTCACCGTTAGCTGGAGGGAAACAGAAAATTCTGATATAATCAACGACCTCAATTAACATAGACAGACCCCGTCAAACAAAAAATGAGAACTTATTTTACTAACGCTATCTAGTCTGAAGAGCGGGACAGCGCTATGGTGGGAACAAGGACAGGCTTATACACAGCACACAATATCTTTCAAACTACTAATGTAAACTTACAAAAAATTTGTAATGATATTTCTGGAAAAAGTTAGTAAAACAAATCTATTTATTAAATACATCAACATTGTTAAAACAAAACTTGAATAAAATTGAAATACTACGTACGTACTATGCAATAAAAAGTTGCAAATTATTAAGTCGCAGTATACGCAAACACGCAACTAACTGTTCAGAATGTCAATGGACCGATATAGGTAAGAGCAGACTTCTGATATCGGATACCAATATCCTCTTTGGCTCACAGAATCAGCAGAGTACAGTCCGTCAAACATATCTAACCCGGTGGCCAATATTGGCACTAATTTTTATCCCTGTTAAGTTTTATTTTTAATTTTATTTTTCTTATCTACTAGCGACGCTGTCACCGGGTCAGACAAGTTTGTGGGACTGGAATAGTACATTACTGCAGCGGCCAGTAAAACAGGCATTGAAGGACGAACGTGTAAATGAGGGCCGAGGCGAAGCCGAGCCACACATACGTAAGTCGTTCATTCGTCCGTCGATTTTCTTTCATTCGTCCATTGAACAAAATTTTTATAGGTTTGCAAATATTTTTCTTTCGATTTTGACGGTAACAAGTTTTCTATTACGGCCCTTGCCGCCTCTTGAATTTCAGGTGGCGTTAAAGTAAGTTCATCACACTCATTGACTTCACTTGAACTCATTTTGTCAAATACATTTCAAAATCAATGACGAACATCGAACAACAATAATTTTTCCCGCGTTAAAGTATTCATTTGTTTTTTTTCCAAAAAACAGTATTCTATTTGCAAGCTAGTTCGAAATTTAAATAAAACCTTTGATAAGTTACCTCCTTGGTTGCCAAGTTTCGGAGTAAAAGATCGTTCCATTTTTAAATTACACGACGGATATGAATTTATTTGGCCGCTAAACTACGACAGATATGGATTTTCATACAACTTTTGCCGGCCGCTGCTCGCATTTGGAAAGTACAGCAATTTCGATTTATTTCGAAGAAGGTTGTCAAAATAATGCTCTAATTTCCAAGCATGTTTGAGAAAAGTAAATTAATAAATTGAGATAACTTACCCCTATAGTGCACGGTGACGTAGTTTCGCGAGATGACGTCATTGCTGCGCACAACGCACACGTACGCGCCGTAGTCCTGCGCGGACACGCTCTTTATGTTTAGATACGAGCCCATGATGTCTTCCACGTCGTCCCTGCAATTTTTTATTGATTCATATAATATCAACAATAATAATTGTTCAAAAAGTATACAATGCTACACACACACTTTTTGAATTAGTGACTTTTGACTTTTTGATCGTACTCATTACAAGGCGCTGGCTCGCCCTAGTAGTACATCTTACTTAATAATATTATAAATGCGAAAGTTTGGATGGATGTATGGATGAATGCATGGATGTTTGTTACTCAATCACGCCCCAACGGCTGAAGGGATCTGGCTGAAATTTGGCACAGATATAGATTATAGTCTGGAAGCACAGGCACAGAATAATAACTAGTACTAGGTACAGAAGCTTTACTTCGCAATGGTTTTCAAAGAAATATGTACTCAATCTGATAAACAATATGTTTTAATTTAGCTCGCGTTCCAGTCGAGCACGTGTTCATTTACATACCTACCAAATTTTTTTTGAGGGAATATGGGCCTTAATTCACTGGCCTACGGTTCATAATAGGTTATAAGTGGTTATACGTATTGAAAGAGCCGCGGACTAGGGTTGCTTACTTCGAGAAACTACTTACGACATCTAGCGCACAGCACGAGCGTTTACTCCTACTTGTCGCGGGCAACGTCAGCTAAATGTCTTTTTATTGTACTTTTAAATACTTTTAGGGTATTGGAATAGTACTTTGTTCAACAAGGGGAGAAAGGGTTTGTAGTTTGAATTAATTTCATTTCAAATAGGAACATAATGTAATCCAATCAAAGTAGATTTTACCTGTCAGCGTTTTTAGGCAACCAAAAAAAGTTAAATTTCGATCACGATCCGTATTTGAACAATTAAATACTGCACAGTATCTTTTTGCTTTTTTTCGTTTTATGTCCATCTTGCAATTATCGAGAAAGTTGAACGTATGTCTTTTTTCGCTTGCGGCAGCCTACTAGATTGGCCCTTGCGCAATGGCCGCCGCCTGTAGGTATCTTTTTAATACCTACACGCGGAGTGACACAGGCCTGGCACAGGCTACTTTTTACCCCGGAAAATTAAAGAGTTCCCGCGGGAACCAAAAATCCTCAATCCACGCGGACGAAGTCGCGGGCATCAGCTAGTTATACCTAAAGTGACAAGGAAACCACAGCTTGAAACTCTGGAGTGAAAAAGTTTAAACTGAGTGTCATACACACATTTTTCGAATGCCATTCAATTCTATTAAGCCTAATATTAACTTACATTACCAATTACCAACAATGCAATTATCATAATAGAAAATGATGTATGCTCGAGCAAACCGTAATTCAACCCGACCTTTTGCCCACCAACGCCAATACTTGGAATACCTAATTTCGACTTAGCAGAAGCGAATTGAAGCAGGGCCAATTTGGTTAATGGATACAAGGCATAATAACCTCTAATCAAGATGACATTAAAACACGAACTTCGCCGCAAATTTCATGCGATCCATTATTATATTTATGACAAAAGCGATTAAATTGCTTGTTTCCTGATGGAACTGAATGGTTTGTATAAAATATTGTAAGTATTATTAATTTGTAACTAAGTACTGGAAAATGCTCTCGGATTCGGCATTCGAATTGAAATAAGTAAAGTATTTTTTCAATTCATCCACTCAGAAGTCTGAATAAGGTAATACATAATATTATAAGAACGGAAGAACCCAATACTTAATAATGGCCCGCCCCGGCTCGAGCCCGGGACCTCGTGGGCCGCAGTCGAACATGCTAACCACTAGACCAACGAGGCAGTCATGGGACTCAAACAATTTTTTCCCAATTTTTTTTATATTCACTACAAGTTAGCCCTTGACTGCGATCTCACCTGATGGTAAGTGACGATGCAGTCTAGGATGGTAGCGGGCTAACCTGTTAGGGGCATGGCAGTTATATTATTAAACCCACACCCCTATTCGGTTTCTACACGGCATCGTACCGGAACGCTAAATCGCTTGGCGGCACGTCTTTGCCGGTAGGGGGTAACTAGCCACGGCCGAAGCCTCCCACCAGGCCAGACCAGGGAAAATTCAGAAATTATAAATTCCCAAATTGACCCTGCCGGGGATCGAACCCGGGACCTCCGCACGTTAAGGCAACAGCGCTACACACTGCGCCACGGAGGTCGTCATCAATTTCATCACGCATATACTTACTCTGAGCAAAACCCTGACCCTGAGCCTTCATATCAGGCCCATTACCTACCCAGAGCTAGTTAGCGAGTAAGAGTGAAGAGAGCCATAAATAAGACAGAAGGTTTTAGCAGTAAATACAAACTTACCTCGTAGTTTTAATCTCAATTTGTGTAGGTAAAAGGTCGCCCTCGGTGCCGTTCGGAAATACCTTCCGCCAACGTAGATCACTTCTAGCGTCTGCTAAGTATAATCGACCTGGTGAAAAAAGCATACAAATATTAATATCTTGTAAAGAAATTATTGTCGTAATATTTTTTATTACTGCTTCTACTACTACTACAGCCCACTAACGTCCCACTGCTGGGCACAGGCCTCCACTCTCATAAGAGAGCGGGAATTTTTTATTAATTTTCCAATAATTAAATTCCAAATGTGAAATTATATTACGTCATATTATTATATTTTGTTTGTTGGTGTTTGTTCACATAATCTGATTTACTTTTAAGTTTTTATTATTGAAATTCTCTCAATATATTTAAGTTATTCGTCAGTATTCGGCGATTCTTACAAGTACCAAATTATGTGCCAGAGAGCACTTTATAAGTACCCATAATATAATGAAACCCACCCACGTAAAACTTATTTATTAAAAACAATATGACAAACTGCAGTGGATACTCGTAGGTACTGCTAAAAATAATAGGTTGTAAAAATTTCGTCGAAATTGCCGAAACGCATTGCCGTTTCGGTTTAACCAATAGTTGCGAGAGTAAATTATTTAAAACTTGGACCGCACAAAGAGCGTCCGAACCTTCCCGGCAGGATATTGCACTGAACGCGCGCATACTCGTGTGCGATTTGTGGAACCATCTGAATTACTCGTACGCGTGTGGAGGATCGGTGTGACCCGAGCCACAGCGAGGGAGTGAAATAAAACACTTTTTCTTGTTGCGGAAGCGGAGATGTGTACGCTTCGGAGTCTCGTGGTGAAGTGCGTAACTCGACCGGGGGAGGCCGGTATCTATTGTATTTTGAAGTGCACACATATCGCTATGTTTATTAACCAGCAAGGATATGGGTCTTAACCAATAGAACATTCTTAAATAATTAAAACATTGAACTTATTCTTAACGTATTACACATAGAAAATATATCGAAAACTAATACAAGTAGAAAACATAGAAAACTAATGCACATAGGAAACTTAATACTATAGGTAAGCGAAACAAAGATATAGCTAATTGCATAATATACGAAACTAAAGTGAACAGAATTAAACTATAATTATTACATTGCTAAACTGTTATTTAAGCTACATAATTTTGTTACATTACTATTCGTATATGATAATTTAAGGTACTTAATAACTTAGTTTGATCACATATTATAGTTTTAAGTACTGTGCTCTAGTAATATTATGATATATAAATCTTTTAATGTTCTCAAGTCATAATCATAAGTGAGTAGAGACACAAAATGTTGCTTGAAATAATACCTATTAATTATTAGACAACGTTACTTAAAGGTTCTAATAATAATCCTTCTTACTTAATTGTTGCCTTAATCGTGGTTTTGCTACGTATTGATTTGTCGTTTACAATAATTTGGCTTGTTTACTCAGGTATTCATATCGTGATTATTCGATCATCTATTTATTTATAAAACTGAGATGAGGTCTCGTATAGCGCTCACTAATGAGTGGCTATATCATAGGTAAACTACTTACATACATTATAATATATCTATTTAAACATAATAATATGCAAAATTACTATACAATACTAAAATGAGGCTCTATCATCTATGTAGGTAAATGAAATAATCGAAATTGTATTGATCTAAGTGTAGAAGAGTCAGGACCCGATCTTGCAAGATTCGCAAGCAAGGCACAATCTTCAACAGTCTCCCCCTCGTGCGAAGATAGAATCTGAAGCACTAACATTGGTGGAAGAAGATTGTGCTATCTTCACTAAGTGCGAAACGGGTCTCTTCATGGCTCCGGCGGTGAAACGAAAATCGACTATGCGTAACTTCCCAATAATTGAGCCAGTATAAGTTTCGAAGATTTCGCCTTTGGGCTATGTGCCTCGCGGAAGGGAGTTATCGATGGTGATAACATTATCCCTAACAGCTGGGTTTACAAAGCCATCGTAGTTGTTATTGTCTTTTGGCGTTATTGTCGGTAAGTATTCAATAAGCCAGCGTTTCCAGAAATGGTCGGCGAGTCTTAGTACCTTTTTCCAAGTAGCGGGTCCGATAAGCTCGCTATCGGTGAAGTCTCCAAAACAATAGGTACCGCTTAATCTTCCGATAAGAGTACGGTTGTGAGTTAGACTTTCATGTAAGCCGGGATCCCAAGATATCTCTGTCGTTGGTAATTTGTGTTTTTTCTTTGGTCTATAATATGGTTTCCAGCTTGAATCTTTGGTGATGTATATAGCGATTACCTTCTCGGTTTTATTAAAAAATGATTTGAAGTGGTCCATACTTTGGTGAAAGCGAGTTGTCAGATGGCGGATGAGTCGAGTCCATAAAAAAAATATTTTTACGTCAGGTAACAACGTGTCGGAGTGACGTACCTCTACTTGATCTATTTGTGTGTATTCGAGGCAATTGAACCATCGGTGATAATTATCAAAGTTTCGTGGTGGCATTCTTGTAGCGTTGTTTTCGTAGTTATGTTTTATGGATAAGTATTTCCATTTGCAAGTTTTCGCAAGAAGTTTTGTTTTTGCTAGTGGCTTTGTTTTGACTTCATTGTCCTTAGTGGTATGCCAATAATATGTATCAGCTGTGTTGACGTTTTCAGTGGCGTTTATGAAGCCACACTCCCCCTCGTTTAGAGAGTCTGTGCAAAATGGTACTGGTATGCTTATATTTTCTTCTAGCGATTCCAATTTTATTCTTTCCCTGTGTTCGGTGATGGGTTCGTCCCAATGGATGCTTATGCTCGTATACATTTGTAATTGAGTTAATTTGCATGGAGTTAATGTCGGAGTCGTCAGATCGACAGTTTCGGATACTAAATTTACACCAATTTCAATTTCCAGGTTGAAAGGTAATAGTTTCCCGTGATTTAAATCTTCTGGAGTGTTGCGTAAGTTAAGGGTAAATTTCATCTCGTCGTTGATAATTTTCCATAGTATTTCTAGGGTTTTTCCGTATTCGTCTTGACTGCGTATTTGCATGTGTTCCGGCTTATCTGTCGCTAAGCCTTTCATAGTGGAAGGATGGTTTGAACTCCATTCTCTCAGTTCGAGGCCGCCGCTTTTGTGGATTAGGTCTGCTGTTCGACTTATCTTTATTCTTGATAACATTTCATTAATGTCGGCCGCTACGGCAATGGGGCATTGTCTGAATCTTATCAGTGCGGCGAAAATTGATAGTGGTAGGTCAGTTCCAGGTAATAGTGCGTCCCTTGTTTCTATTGTTTGTTCTGCCGCGTTGAACATGACTCTAAGCTTTCCTTTCCGCGGGTGCACAACGTCAAAGTATAATGTGTACCCAGTTCTAGGTAACGTTAATTTGTTAATGATTTGCTCGGTGTTACCGTTTGACAAATAATTGAATAGGTGCTTGTTGTTATCAATTTTGTATTCAAGTTGGTTTTCTAATCCTTTCAGGTGGCGTAATGTGTTGTTGCGATTCAATGGCATAGTGTTGTTTTGGCTTTTCAATGGTAGTCTGTATTTGAATCGGCCTTCCGGTAATTTAGGATTTATCTCTTCGGTAATATTCAAGGCTTGGTCATCGGGATCGTTAGTTGTTTTTTCCGAAGCTATTTCAAATGAGTGTAGGCTGAAGGACGACTCAATAGACTCATCTGTCCTTTCTGTCTTCTCATCGCATGTATGATTCATTGAAGGAACAGGTTTAGAGTTTGTAGGTTTGCAGCCGTGCAGTATCCATCCCAATCTAGTTAGGGATGCCACTGGTTTCAAAGGATCGCCAGCTTTCATTTCTCTTGTAACTATTAGATGCCAGTTGTCTTGGCCTATGATTAGTTTTGGCGGTGATTCATCGTAGATCAGTTGGTCGTCTATTTCATCTAAATGAGGACAGTCGGCGATGTCTTCTCTTCTAACACATTGACTTCGTAAATTTAAATTGTTAATAGTATTTGCTTGTAAATCTTCGTAGTTTCTTGATAATAGGCCTTTAATTCTTACTTTAATATGTGTAGATTGCTCGGTATTTACTTGATGTCCGTTTATTCCTTCTAGTAGTAGGTTTCTGCTAGGTCCTGTAGCTCCTATGTAATTTGCTACTTCGTCTTGCAAGAGTGTCACTGCTGATCCTTCATCTAATAGGGCCATTACGGTGGCTGATCCGTTAGGTCCGTGTAATTCGACCGGAATAATTTTCAGGTAGCCTGTGGACGTGCCTATGTGGTTGACTGACACAACTATTTTGTCTTCTAGGTTTGGTTTGTCTCTGTGTAAGAGTTCGTGGTGCTCTCGTGTACATCCGTCTCTGCCACATGGTTTGGATTTGCATGCTAAATGCCTATGGTTGGTCTTTAGGCATTTAAAACACATTTTTAGTTGTTTCACCGTCTCCCATCTGTCTTTGATTGGCTGGTAGGTGAACTTCCTGCATTTCGTTATGTCGTGCGCTCGTTCACACAGGAGACATTTTTCTTTTTCCAGCGTAGAGGCGGCTAATACTATCTGCATTTCCTCTTCGAATTCGCTGTCGCATGAAAGGTCCGAGTCGCTTTCATCGTGTTGGGCTATGTTTACTTGTGCTCTTTTTAGTTGGCGAGATTTGTAAGTTTCCGTTCTTGGTTGGTAGCTTGGACTTGGTTCGTCGAAATCGTTTGAGATTTTAGTTAAGAATTCTGATAATAAATTTAGCATTGGCTCTTTTCTTCTGTTTGATTTAAATTCCTGCCATCTAAATCTGACAAGTGTGCTCATCTTGTCCACTATCTTGTCTGATATTTCCGTTGAGTATAGATATTCAAGTTGATCTAATTGTTTTATTGTGTCTACCGTGTTGAAGACGGCGCTGGCGAAAGTACCAATTCCTTTCATGTCCTCCGTCATTTTTGGTAATTTGTGTAGTTCTGAGATTAAACCTTTAATAATATAAGTGGGTTGGCCAAATCTCCTTTCCAATTCTTTCAATATGCTCTCTGGTGTTGAGCTGGTATATAGAAGTGACTTTACGGCTTCTTTTCCTCGACCTTTAAGTGATTTTCGTATTCTTGCAATATTTTCAATATCGATGAAGTACGAAGCGGTGCTTGTAAAGTGTTTTATAAAAGGTATCCAGTTAATCGGATCTCCATCGAATGGTGGTAGGTCGCTCATGTATGCGGGTGGTTTTCTTGGAGCTTCTTGCTTATTATCTTGTTTCAAAGCTTTCGCTAGTAACTTTGATAATACGTCTATTCCATTTTCTGTTTCATTAGTTGGTTTATTCAACCAATCATTTACATTTGATTCTATTTGTTGGACATCTTCTTCAATGTCAGAGTCCTCGGCGAGTTGTGCTAGCTCATACTGAATTCGAGCTGCTGCAGCTTCGGCTTCGACCTTTTCGATTTCTTTCTTTTGAAGTGCCAACCTCGCTTCAAGTTCAGCGCGTTTACTTTGGGACGCGCGTGAGCCCGTTGTTTTCTTCTCACGTGGTCTCACGTTGCTTGTGACATTTACTGGATTCCTCATCACATGCTTCGAGTGTACCGTGCTCGTGGTTTGATCGGTACTAGCGGTTTGTTCGGTGCTAGTAGTTCGATCTGTGCTCGTAGTCTGTTGGGAACTACTAGACTGCCCAGTCTTGGATGAGCTCCCAGATTCCACCTCGCCCGGGTCCCTGTCCTTGGGATGTGCCTTCTTGCTTCGGGTTTCTATGGTGCTCATCTTGGTCGGGTCCTTTGTCTTCCTGTCCCTAACAGCCCTACAGCCCTACTTCCCTACCTCCCTAACAGCCCTATCAGCCCTATCAGCCCTAGCAGTCCTGTTCGAGGGTCCCGAAGAACACACTCTCCCAGGGATGGAAAAAAGGGTAAGGTGAGGTGGGAATCGCCCGGAAGAGGGTCACACGCAAGACTAGCTGCTCGGGAATTGGGAGGAACGCCCAACCCTTCAGCAGGCCCACCAGGAGGCCACTAGCTTACGTGCACCGTACCGGCGCGATCAGACTGTTACAGTTCACCGGTTAAAGTGAACTGGCAGTATCGTCTGGTATACTGCTCCCGCCGTGAGGCGTTAACTCGCCCGTTCACCGTTTGACACCGTTAGGTGGTGAGCGGGAGAGCCGCGGTAAACCGCGCTTATAGAGAATTCTTCAACGCGTAGAAACGATGCCCCCAGCCGCCGCGGTCTTCAGCAGCTACTCGTAGCCTGCTTCAATGCACCCGCAGCGATGAGTCAAGTCCTTTTCTTTGCGATGACGAAAGCTCTTGATGTCGACTTGCTTGCGCGGCGAAACGATCTTCCGGGTTTTGCGGTCTTCCAAACGTAGGGGAGCCCCGCAGCCGTGGTCGAAATCCTTTTCGCCTTGCGTGCCAGTTGCGACGTTTTGTGTCTGTAGCGACGACGAAGCGATCCCTCCCGACGTTCTTGCGGTCTTCGGCTGCTACCCGGAGCTCGCCTCAATGCACCCGCGTAACGACGGTGGATTCCTCTTCAGTCTTGCTAGGCAGACCTCTCGACGACTTCAGTCCGCAGCGTTCTTGAACGATCTTCCCTGCCCGCAGACTTCGTTCTGAGGGGATAGGTAGATTCCTCTTCAATGTTGCTTATTGCGGAGAATCTTGAGACTTGAGATCTTGATCTTGATTCGCTGGTTGTTGTTATCCGGCGCTCGATGGACCATGCACTGTGGAGGATCGGTGTGACCCGAGCCACAGCGAGGGAGTGAAATAAAACACTTTTTCTTGTTGCGGAAGCGGAGATGTGTACGCTTCGGAGTCTCGTGGTGAAGTGCGTAACTCGACCGGGGGAGGCCGGTATTTATTGTATTTTGAAGTGCACACATATCGCTATGTTTATTAACCAGCAAGGATATGGGTCTTAACCAATAGAACATTCTTAAATAATTAAAACATTGAACTTATTCTTAACGTATTACACATAGAAAATATATCGAAAACTAATACAAGTAGAAAACATAGAAAACTAATGCACATAGGAAACTTAATACTATAGGTAAGCGAAACAAAGATATAGCTAATTGCATAATATACGAAACTAAAGTGAACAGAATTAAACTATAATTATTACATTGCTAAACTGTTGTTTAAGCTACATAATTTTGTTACATTACTATTCGTATATGATAATTTAAGGTACTTAATAACTTAGTTTGATCACATATTATAGTTTTAAGTACTGTGCTCTAGTAATATTATGATATATAAATCTTTTAATGTTCTCAAGTCATAATCATAAGTGAGTAGAGACACAAAATGTTGCTTGAAATAATACCTATTAATTATTAGACAACGTTACTTAAAGGTTCTAATAATAATCCTTCTTACTTAATTGTTGCCTTAATCGTGGTTTTGCTACGTATTGATTTGTCGTTTACAATAATTTGGCTTGTTTACTCAGGTATTCATATCGTGATTATTCGATCATCTATTTATTTATAAAACTGAGATGAGGTCTCGTATAGCGCTCACTAATGAGTGGCTATATCATAGGTAAACTACTTACATACATTATAATATATCTATTTAAACATAATAATATGCAAAATTACTATACAATACTAAAATGAGGCTCTATCATCTATGTAGGTAAATGAAATAATCGAAATTGTATTGATCTAAGTGTAGAAGAGTCAGGACCCGATCTTGCAAGATTCGCAAGCAAGGCACAATCTTCAACCCGCGTATTAAAGTACGCGTACTTAAGCGACACACTGTCGAAATAAGTAGCCGAACCATACGTATGCTTACTTACTGGTGTGTTTATAACCCGCTCAAAAGCATAGTCGGCAGGTGCATTGGTACCTAATGTCACAGGTGCGTATCGGAGCAACCACAGACTGCGGTTTAAAGCACGTTGATGGAACCGCTGAAGGTGGTTTTGGGCGAGCGGGACGGGCCGCGATGAAAAATTTTTCGTCACGCGTTGTGCGTTGGGTGTGCTTTAATATTTTTTATCTACTCCAGCATCGAAAAGTTCCAATTTCGAATTTGACAACTATATCGAATTGAACCCTCTTTCGTGTTTGCTTCTCATAACGATACAGTTCGTTGTATGGGAGCTGTATCGTTATGAGTCGTAGCTGTATCGATATGGTTATCTTCATAAATAGGATACCTATAGCTTAGCGGCTCTGGGCTCTGGCACTTGATTGATTTGACTTTTTTATTAATTTATAAAGTAAAAAATTATAAATACGTCCTTGTCGTAGATAAAATCTTGTATGCAACTGTACGTAATTAGTCATTACGATACAGTTGCATAAATAGCTATTATCTACTCCAGCATCGAAAAGTTCCAATTTCGAATTTGACAACTATATCGAATTGAACCCTCTTTCGTGTTTGCTTCTCATAACGATACAGTTCGTTGTATGGGAGCTGTATCGTTATGAGTCGTAGCTGTATCGATATGGTTATCTTCATAAATAGGATACCTATAGCTTAGCGGCTCTGGGTTCTGGCACTTTTGGTTTTTATTAATTTATAAAGTAAAAAATTATAAAGACGCCCTTGTCGTAGATAAAATCTTGTATGCAACTGTACGTAATTAGTCATTTTAATTCTCGTACTATCCTATTTTGATACTCGGCAAGCATCGTATCAAAAAACAGCACTCGAATTAAAATGACCCTCATTACGATACAGTTGCATAAATAGCTATTGTGATTGCGAGAAAGTGTCCAACTCACCAATCAGCGCTTCGCAGAAGAGCCGTAGTTCGCTCCCCTCCTCCACCCACTGGTCCTTTGATATGAACATTGTTTTCGGCGCATCCGCGGGCTTTTCTGTGAAATAAAAGTCATTGGATTCATTAGAACAGATTGAAATAAAAATCGGACTCTAGTGAAAATTGGAAAAGCTGGCAAACGAAAACAGACTTTTTTATTAGTTATTTGTTATACAAGAGTGATAAGTTGCAGGTTTTTTACCCGCGTGCTCAATTTTGATGACCGAGCAAGCGAAGGATTCTAAAGTTGAATCACGAGCGCAGCGAGTGGTTCAAAAATTAGAATCCTGAGCGTCAGCGAGGGAATCAAAAGAGCCGAGGTGAAAAATCTTTTCACTCGAGTGCAACACGTAACTTTTCATCCCACCTCAGCGAGGAAATTAAATACTTCTCGCGTGATTGTTGAGGGAGAAAGCTCATTTCCGCATTTTTAACAGTTTCAGTCAATTCTGTTGGCGTCAAATTAACTTCTTCGTCACTAGAATCACTCATTTTAGGTTTTTAACTTATTTTCAATTTTCTTGTTTTTAATCGAAGGTTTTAATTTTAAACAATATGACGTAAAAGAAAATGGTGCGCGCAAAGCAAATAAAAAAATCACAAAAAAGTATACCAAAGAGGTTATGAGTGTGAGGTTTTAACAAATTAAAAACGGTTGTATGGAAATTCGGCACCATAGAGGTAGAAGTAAATAGGTTTTAATGATGTTTTGAATTCACAAACTTCATAGACGAGTGATAATTACTAACGTGCACACGATGTTCTTAATTCAATTTACTTTATCCTCAAGAGGATAATAACGGCTTTTGCAATCAGATATCGAAGCTTAAAAATACTCTTTCCGAGATGGTGGGATGAAAACGTTTTTTATTTGCTTGTTTCGGGCTCACAAAGTACACCACTGCAGTCGGCAGCCGCGAAAAAAAATTCATATAATTTCCTTACTCAATAGATTGAGGCACAAATATAAAAACAACAACCTGTGAAAAATATTTATGCAGCAATAGTGCCGCTTTCCAGAATAATGTGTAAATTATACAATGTACAGGTATATGTATATTGTCTTGGTATAAGTGTATTTTTGAAATAGGTCGCAGAAAAACTTGAGCCTGAAAACTTCAAGGGGTGAACTGCCTTGGTCAACTAAGAGCATAGACATGGGTAGGTATTCGCTTGGGCCTTGGCCTAAGAATGTAGTGGATGAACTTAACTCAGCGAAGATTCTATCAATCAAAACTATCTGTTTCTAAAGGATACCTAAACCGTTTGCAAATTCAGGAACTTTGAAAGTCCTCTAAAGTTGTTAACTGATTTAAGAGTTCTTCTAGTGGTGTACCTAAATGTGTCCATGGGAAACTGGTATACCAATTTAACTGTCAGAAGTCCTGTGCGCTGTTTGCTCGTTCGCCAGCTGTTGCTACAAAGCCAGCAAAAATGCGCCACTTCGCGCCGATTCTTCGAAGTGAAAGTTGCAATTTAAAACGAAACTTTCTTTTGTACATTTATATCGGATAATAGACAAGTCTCGGTCGCAACTGAAGAAAAGACCGACGTGATCAAATGACACCGTACAATTCAATGATCCGTTACAAGATAGATAAGGAGTTGATGGCAGAAAAAATTTAAACTAGTGTTCCAGAAGTTTAAAATAGGTACTGAATCTTTTGAAACCGCTCACATCAAATTCTGGCATAGTATTGCCGCTGCATACTAAAGTAAATAAGAAAAAATTAAAAACATCTCACCCAAATTACATAACAAGACTAATTACAATAAGGTGCGTAAGTGATTAATCACTTCAGTAATTATTGTTTTTTAACTTTTTAATTTGAAGGATATGTTGTTTAATTCCGTCTCCCATGAGAGTGGAGGCCTGTGCCCAGCAGTGGGACGTTAACGGGCTGTAGTGGTGGTGGTGGTGGTTGTTTAATTAAAAAAAATTACTAGTATAAGCATGATTGCCTATCAAACTAAAAAAACAAGCAGAACATAATATACCGAAATTGTCACCAGCTCATGTGCTAGGAGGAAAATATTGTGTAGCCTCTATCGTAACAGGAAAACGTGTAGAGGATATTGACGGGCCGAAAAAAGCGAAGGAGATAGTTTCGGTGAGAAGAAATCATCGAAATAGCCTTAATTCACGTTACGTACAAAGCGTAAATAGCTTACTTTTTGTAAGTTTTTTTGTTCCAAAGGAAATGGAAAAACCAACTCGAATAAAAACAATTTTCGATTCGACTAAATTCCTTCAAATAAGGAAAATTCCTTCAAGATTTGATATCCTCATGTTCCAAAAATGTAAAGTTTGAGGGCGATTGAGTATTATTCATATGATAACAATTACTGATACTTCGCATCCATAAACGTCATATTCGCCGAGTAGTAATGTCATATTATTCGTTTGGCCCACGTTTGGCCAGCATTCTGGGCCTGGGCAATTTAACCTTTAATAATTTTAAAATAAACCCAGCGAAAATGTGAGAGATTTTTGTTTTGTCATTTTTTAACTCTAGGGTAGGGTCTGACAAAAATCGTAGTTGACCGCAACCTTCCTCATCCAGCCACTTCCCGCCACCCTCTCCACATCGTCGGTTCATGGTGCTGGAGGGTGTTCTACATACTCTTGCGCATACGCGGTCTCAACTCAAGGATTTTTTGGCTCCAACGGGTCTGATCCGCAGGAGAACCAAGCCCAAACCATTTGCAAGTTTAGGAGCGATGGACTAGTTACAGTTACTTACCTAAAATATCAAGCCTGACTGTATGCGTCTCGCTGTGTGTTTCATTGCTGAGCCGGCACGTGTAGTTGCCGGTGTCGGTGTTCGCCGCACGCCGCGTGTACAGCGTCTGGTTGGCTGCCTCTGGGTACAGGATCAGATTCGATACGCCCGCCGACCATGGATATGCCACGCCATCTTTGAACCTGGAAAATAGATTGACAATAGGGATGATGCCTATATCAAAAATAAATTATTTCTAACTGATTATTTAATAGAGGGTCTTCCTAGACCAAAAATTCACATCCTCGGTTAGTTTTAAGTTTGATAACCATTTTAAAATCTAGATTTAATAAAAACCTGCGTAGAAATTTATGACGTCACAACTGTGAATTTCACCATACTAGAAGTGCGTTTTTAAGTTTGATAAAGAGTTGCTGATTTGATTGAGTTTTCATCATCCCTAAGACTGTTCCAAAAAAAGGTTTATCCACTATTCTATATTCCCAACTGGGTTAAACGGATGTGCAAGACGTAGACGGTTGAAGTATCGATAAGAAACGTGCTTGTGTCGTGTAAAATGCTCACATCGGCGAACGCAACTACGATTCTACCAGTAATAATTAGGGGTATGAGTTTATATAACTGCCGTAGCAGGTAACCCCGCTACCATCTTAGACTCCATCTTACCAGGTGTGATCGCAGTCAAGGGCTAACTTGTAGTGGAATAACAAAAACAAAAATGTAACTACATACTATTGGTCTTACTAATAAACTTTAGTTAACATACAGCTCAGCGGTAGCAAAGTCTATTTCATACGCATACCACATTACTGAGGACAGCAAGATATAAATCGGTGTTTACATTTCCATTCCACCACCAACCAACCAACGCGACGTTTATGTATAAGCTGCTGAGGATTCGTGGAAGATACCTAATCATTAGTGCGCAAACACAGTGGATGCGCAGCTTCTGGATTTTCGGATATACATATAAGCTTTGCCACGTGCAAATCGCTTATCTTCATAAATCTCCTGACTTGTTTGCATGGTAATATCAATTCGGCTTGGGACTTAGATATTTGATTTAGACATCAAACAACAATTTCTTGACAACACTAAACTTTTTTATACATGTGGATAATTTTATAGATTTTGTATTCTATCCTTTAAAACGTATCTACATAAATCCATACCAATATTATAAATGCGAAAGTGTCTGTCTGTCGGTCTGTCTGCTACGCTTTCACGGCCCATCTGTTCAACCGATTTTGATGAAATTTGGTACAGGGGTACAGGGATAGGTTGTATCCCGGGGAAGGACATAGCCTACTTTTTATCCCGGAACATTCAAAGGTTCCCGCGGGAATCAAAAAATGTATCTGTTCAACCGATTTTAATGAAATTTGGTACAGGGGTAGGTTGTATCCCGGGGAAGGACATTGGCTACTTTTTATCCCGGAAAATTCAAGAGTTCCCGCGGGACGGTAATCGAAAAAACTTGGTCCACGCGGACGAAGTCGCGGGAATCATCTAGTTTAAAAACAATTAGAACAGCTGGATGCGCTTGCTGATTTTATGTACCACAAAGATTTGATCTCTTGCTAATGGATTAGTTTTAAGAATAAATTACGTTGAAACAGATAAAGATCGAAGAGAGATTTAGTGATAAAACGGTGCCATAATAATCATTCACTGAAATGAGATAGCGTGCGTTCCTAGATGTCTGCAATCGCGATAAGTACTGTTATTATTTGAAGGCGGAGAAAACGATTCAAACTTGCAAGTAATGGGACTGACTGCCTCAGGCAAGATTGGTATAAAGTTCGATGTCGATGCTACCGCAAATCGCAATTAGCATTTTGACGGAACAGAAACAGAGATCCTAAATCTCAAAATGAACACATTTATAATTCCAGACTCCGTGCTGCTTGGATTTACTTCATAAGACATTGTTTTGGACCTCATTTTCGCTATTTTAAACGGCTCTCATTGGGTCCCAACTGACCGATTTTGATGAATCTTGCAGCAGTCTTTAAATCGACCCCTGAGCACGTACAGCATACGAGTAAGCATACCTACCTCTAAATTTTCCGAGTTATGTGCGGCAATACGCACCCCTGAGAGTTCCAGTTCTCCATGTGTTGGACATCATCTCATATCATTGAAAGAGATTCGTGATCAGTGGGGAGGTGATGGATTGATGATAATGACGATGATTAAATCAGATTAAATATAGATTTTAACCGCATAAATAAAACTTTACAATTTAGTATGTAGGTAATGAACAATATTTTCACTGCTGCTAGCAGTGAAAATATTTTTCACAACTTATTATTTGATCACGTAGATGATTTCAAATGAACAACAGTTAATGTAGCATTATTCCCGGATTCAGCCGCGGTGAGACAGACGGCGGACCCATCGCATGCGGTGGCTCAATGCATTCGCAGCTGCTGATGACGGGGGTTCCGCGAAACGGGGATTACATTATTAAACTCTCACAAACGAGGAAATCGTGTTTCTCGGAGGCTTCAATGACATTTGCGCGACTATTAATCTTTCAACGCGACCCATTCGAGCAAAATTGCTCGCTAAATATTTAGATTCCCATAATTCGGTTAGAGCCCGGACCATTCGTAGCAGCTGTAAATCGTTCAGGGAATAAAGCTTGCGCAAACAAAACGTCACGAGAAGCCAAACGATTCCCGCGAACAGTAAAATTTTGCGGTAGCCGTTTTTGAATCGTTTGAAAGTTAAACAAACATTTGCGCGATGTTTCATCGCAAGGCCGCGTGGGGATTGTTTCCGAGAACCGGCGGCAGAGCGCGACCTGGTGAATATATCCATTGGGTAGATTCACTGGTAATATTCGCTCACTAGCTGAGATATTATGCTCATAACTGTACCGGGCGTTATATTGTATTGCTCTTCCGAGCTAATGGAACTTTCGAATCGCACATACCTATCTGAGTCGCATCGTTCGTTCCTACGAAGTTTACTTCATTCATTATATTATTCTGAGAAAGAATATTTATAAAGCATTTCGTATGTTTACAGCATTCACGTCCCTGGGAGAGCGTTGCTAATATTTTGATATCTGTTACAAGGCAATGACTCACGCCACACGCAAACACGGTCGGTAATCGGTATCCACATTTTATTGCATAGTAGGATCTAGTTCTTTGCCACGAATTATTAAGTATGTTCATGGAGTCTTGCATAGCCCGAGCCACAAATAGGGCACATGTGCCATAAAATTACCGTTACCTCAGAAATCAGAATGCATAAAAGTCCATTACCATGACTCCATTTCGTAAAATTCATTTATGAACATAAATTTTAAAATAAAAATCGATCATCATTTCAAAATTTTTAGAAAGGATGGTCGAATTTATTTTCCTCGGACAGATTATATTATCTTTCATGCGCTGAGGCGTTAATATTACAACTCACTGTTCGACATAACTGTGTGTCATTGTTCATTATTATTTTTCCGCAACAATGAAGATTCGAAGAAAACTTATTGAAACGAGTTGTGGTACACGCACGCGGTTTTGTCGACGGAAATCCATAGCATCGTGGACGAGTAAAGGGGGAAAAAGGTACAAAAAAGCCGAATGCAGACAGAGTGCGGTGCACTTTGTAGTCTCCGCTCAGCAGTTTTTTGCTCCTCGGTGCAAATGTTCATGACGTGAGACGACTCCGGTAACTTGAGGGCAATTATTTTGAGATTAGTCTGTCTCTGACAGTATATTATTTTCTTTTAACTTTTGTGTGAAAGGAAGTTTTATTATACATGCGAGCTTTACGAAATTACAATGCAACTGGCCGCATACCAGTTATGCCCGCGGCTCTGTTCGCCCTTATTATCATCATCAAGACAACGACAACCTAAATGCAATAACAACTGGATGTAATTATGGCTATTGGTAAGTATTATATTTGAGGTAGTTAAGGAGAAACATCAGGACTATAGTACTGTACCAGTCTTTACCAGGCAAATTGTATAATTACAGAGGATCTATAGTTAATTAAAATTTGATGGTGGCACAGACTATAGGCATAGTTTGTAAAAACTATAGTCAGACGAAACGGGCGGCCTCTTAGAAAATGTAAACTTTTTAATAAATAAAACAAAACTAAAAAGCAGGGCTTATAACAAAAAGAAATCCACGATGAGGTCATCCCGCTCGTCCGCCGGCCTCATGCATCTTGCGAATTTCGGAAAGGCGAACCGGTCTTTGACCCGCGTCGGGTTGCAGTCAGGATCCAGCCACAAATTATTGGCGTGCATCCGACACCGGCACAATGTACAGATACTTAATTATAGGTTATATTATGTATCTTGTATACGATCATATTAAATAATTAAAGTTTAAGCGCAGGCACGGTTTATATAGATTTCACGAGTGGCGGAGCGGAGAGTGGAGACTGCATATAGACAAATTTTGCCAGCTTGTACACAAAGGCTCTAGATTTTTTTTAAAGTGATGGGTGTCTAATTCTGTGTAGGTTTCTGTTCATTATTAGATTAAAAATTTAAAGGACTCAAGTACCCACGTAATTTCTTACTTGCGTTACCTACAAAGTGAACCTAGTGAAAATCATTTCCATTGCAGGGTGCACTTTTTTTGCCAGAAATGCGTAGGTTTGGGTGGGCCCAAAGCCAAACGAAACTAGCTAATACTCACTATAGATACTCATGTTACAATACTGCATAGGATTAGGTATGGGTATAATTATTGATTTGCAAGCAAAAATGTAAATGATGCAAGTGTAAAAATAATACGAATTAATACTTGTTACACAGACGCATGTTTCTCGCGAAATATGACACTTAAGTAGGACTAACTACACGTCATGAGGTCAAGCGTCATTCACTGACTTGCCCAGCTTATGATCCGTGCCCAAGGCCGACCGCTTCTAAAAGCCCATATCTAGTGTCAACTGCAAGTAAACTCGGTTACATTTTGTGTATTTAGACACGACAAGTGTAGCCATTTGTCCTGTTTTCCCCGGATAATAATAAAGAGGGCGAAATATTTATAAATAAAGTACCTAATATTGAAACTACATATGTACAGTTATTCTTAACTATTCTTAGTACACCGATTACCGAACATAAATTCAATCTATCTTAATTTATACATACTGATTGATATGAATAATAAATAAATTGATTTTAAGTGAAGCGGCATTGCTGCTTGTTAAACAACTGGTTTAAAACGTCATTACGTAAACAGGATTTGGAAAACCCCAAGGAAAAACTTACGTTTTTACTAAAACGGATTGTCCAAAAATGCACCTTATTTTATTTATAAAGAGGATAATGTTATAATGAAATAGGGCTTATTAAATTAATTATGCTAAGTGACTCTTAATTATGTTAAGATTTTGATAGATACTATTAAAAGGAAATACTGGTTATCCACATAATAATTATTTATTACTTTTCAACCGATTTCAAAAAAAGGAGGAGGTTCTCAATTCGACTGTTTTTTTTTTTTTTTGATGATTCTTTTTTTATTTGAAAGGGCATACTTCCCATGTGGTCCCATATAAATTTTATCGAAATCGGTCGAGCGGTTTTTCAAATATCAACAATAAAATAAGTACTTTGTATAGCGTGTGCTTGTTGTTGTAAAGTTGGCGCGGGAGTTTGAAGTCGATTGTTTAAAAATATTTTTTTATATTAAATTATAATTTAGCAATTTACACGAACAAGGCAGTCGGCGCCATTACAGAGAGTACCATAGACCAGTGTTGCCACCTTAGACCATGCAGGCAGTTCAGCTCGCTTTTAGTTTCCATCTAACAATACAAACACTGAGATTTTGACTAGGACAATTATTGCCATCTATAAATTGAAAAGTTTATTCACATCCGATTATTCATGACCTTCGTATTCTTATTATTTCTTTTTTTGCTTAAAAGTATTTTGTATACCTATGAGATCAGACACGTCTGAGAGACTAGAAAGACTCAGAAGAAGCCAAGAAAATCAAATCAATCTCCAAAAATATGAATACAAAACTCGGATTATTAATGATTATAGGTACTACAGTAGTTTAGTAAAGTACTACAGTAGTTCGCTAGGACAAGTTTAGGGCTTTAGTAAGTATGAAATGATCCAAGCTTAAATTAATGTGAACGTTGAATCTAAAATCATCCGCTTTATTACACTTATTCCATTAAATTATTATGCTCCGATGCCCGAACAAAAGAAACTAGCATCGACCAACGATTGCAAGAAACGAAGAGACGAGGCATTCAAATTCACCTTTCTGCTATTGGTACAGCTTAGCGGTAGATTCATTCAACGATTCAAAAGATTCGAAGAAAAAGTTTATTGGAATAAAAAACATTTCAATTTTAAATTTTAAAGGAAAACAATATACCTATCGTGTTTAATTTTCGTGATTGTGTTCAAAACTACGTCGTTAACTCTTAAAATGCTATTTTCTGTAAGTAGAGTAGACTAATTAAGCAAATTTTTGTTTCTGAATTGATATTGTGTAAGGTTTGAGAGTTGGAACTTGCTGTTTTTGCTTAAATGCTTAATTCAGAAAACGGTCCAATATCAATTCAGAAACAAAAATTTGCTTAATTAGTCCTTAAGTAGTCTTTGAGACAGACTCAACATGAAATTCTCAATTCAGAAACCAGCCGTTAGGCAGCCAACGAGTAAGTAAATAATAATGTTCTGCTCGAACATTGACGCAAACCGCAACTTCCCTTCGTATTCATACGTTGATATTTTCTCCGAAACTGAGGTAATTAGGTGCTTCTTGCGAGCGATTGTCACACGCGGCCAATCGTGGAACATCGCCCTTCCATTACTCGTAATCACATGTTGGTCCGTCACGCACCGATGACAATAGATTTACCATCTGTACATTATCTTTAGGGACATTTTAGTTCAGAAACTAAAAATGTAAGCCGAACAGTAATGTGAAAGGCTTTCAACCTTTCACATTACTATTCGTAGGTACTAAGTACATTAACATTGTACAAATGAAAAAAAAACGGAGTTTTACAACCCAAGGCCGCCGTAACATTTTAAATCAGCCTTTTGACGCTAATTGAAAAATGTATTGGTGATACGTTTTATTTAACCAGATATCAGGATATGTCCTGGGAATACACGACTGTTGGCGGCCCTATGTGACAATTATGCCTTATGCCTATCAATATAATAGTGGGAAATGGAAAATAAATAACTTCAATCGTTATTATAACAATGTAGGTTATTGTGATTGTTACCGAGGTGTTGTAGATAGTTGTGCGATATACAATACTGACTAGGTATAGCAAATCCATATCCATACTTAATATTATAAATGCGAAAGTGTGTCTGTCTGTCTGTCTGTCTGCTACGCTTTCACGGCCCATCTGTTCAACCGATTTTGATGAAATTTAGTACAGGGATAGGTTGTATCCCGGGGAAGGACATAGGCTACTTTTTATCCCGGAAAATTCAAAGGTTCCCGTGGGAATCAAAAAATTTATCTGTTCAACCGATTATAATGAAATTTGGTACAAGGGTAGGTTGTATCCCGGGTACATAGGCTACATACATAGGCTACTTTTTATCCCGGAAAATTCAAGAGTTCCCGTGGGAATCGAAAAAACTTGGACCACGCAGACGAAGTCGCGGGAATCATCTAGTAAAAAATATAGGTAGTAAGAAAAGCTTTGAAATGGTTCGAAACCTGATATCGATGCTTAATTTATTGCATAGAGAGCAGACATATTGCCCAGTTAACTGTGATCTAAATAGTTATTGTCTAAATTAAAATATCATGTCGGTAAAAGACTTTAGACTTGACATTCGTGAAATATAATATAATACTAGATGATGCCCGCGACTTCGTCCGCGTGAATTGATGTTTTTTTAAGATTTAAACTATCCTATCTCTCAAGTTGGATCGAACTGCACATGGTGTGCGAATTTTATTATAATCGGTTAAGTGGTTTAGGAGTCCATTGAGGACAAACATTGTGACACGAGATTTATATATATTAAGATTAGCAATTGATATAAAATATTATACCCCCTTTTTAAGATGACATGTTTATATCATCATAAAAAAGGGTCGAAGTCTAGGCTAGTCAGAGTACCTAGATAATATTATACATTTCATTGAAATCTAATATGCGAGTAGGTGTAGAAAAAACAATTCAGATAACCACGTGCCAACAAAAGGAAATAGACACCAATTGCGCAAAGTGTCCAATTCCTAGAAAGCTAATTTGCTATCAAGGTAAATAATTATACACAGCGCAAAACGAAACACGTTCAGATGTAGGTGCGCTAAATCGGCATACTTAGTTATCTATATAGATAAAATACTTAAGTTTGTTTTTTTGTGAAATGATTTTGAGAAATAAGAAACGGTTGGCGATTCTCCACTTTCTGTAACAGTAACGGTGCCATTGTTGGTTACGAAGTTAACCAGCAGAAAATATCGCGTCAATGAGCGGATATCTACCGGTGCGCTCACGCAACTCTGCCCACCACACTATAATATACTTACACCGCGATTCCTGATAACTCCTTGAGTCATCATTTATCGTGACTTTATCCGCGTGGTATAAGATTTTTCGTTCCCACGTTTTCCGGGATAATAACCTATATCACTCTCCACTCCAGGTCCTCAACTATGCCCATGCAAAAAATGACGTCGATCCGTTGCTCTGTTGCGGCGTGATTGAAGGACAAACAAACACACTTTCGCATTTATAATATTAGTTAAACAGATCACAAGATGGGCCGTGGAAAGGTAACGTACAGACACTGCATTAATAATAAGTATGGATAATGAGCCTTATTTTGACAAGATCTTACGCAGCCTGTGAATGTGCAATGCATGCCGTAGTTCCTGTACGCTTCATTTAACAAATATGGGAGACTGCCAAGACTTCTTTTTGTATACCTACTTATTATTATGTTGTGTTTTTAGTGGAAGAATCAAACAATTAACACACACTTGAGAGTATCATAAGCGCCTAGCTGCCACTGGCCACAAAGGCGGCACGAGTAATTATGAAGGAGCAAAGAATGTTCAACTACATGAAGGCATTTCAATGAATAACAGAGCAAGAGAAATAATATGGACAGTGTACGGACAAGAGCGTTCCTGCGACCTGCAGTAACGAGTATAGTAATTTCTTACAGTTAGCGGGAGGGATGCGCGGTGACGATGGGAAGAGCAGAAAAACTTCTAACTATTGAGTGTAGAGCAAAAACACGGTACAGGCGAACGAGTAACTAAGCCGTACAACATTTTCTTTGACATTGCTCCGGACGTTTAACAATTCAATATTACTTGAAATGTTGAAATTAAAGATGACTTTACGCTATCTGTAAACAATGGTAATAAATAAGCACTTTTCATAAATATAAAGCAATAAGTGTGAATTTGTCTGCGTGATTTTCTGAAATAAATGATAAATGATTTATTTATTTCATGTAGGACAACTTGCGCCACTTATGGTACGTTTAGACTCTACCACCTGTTCGGAAAGATGTTCTACTCGTACTGAGAAGAGCCGGCAAGAAACTCAGCAGTGGCTCTTTTTATAAAAAGAAAAAGGTTACAATAAGAAAACAATACAACACATACATTGCGTTCCAAGTATTACACTGACTTGTGGGTCACAATAAAAGTACGAGAATGTCACTTTCCAGGTCCTCAACTGTATCAAAATGCAAAAATCACGTCGATCCCTTGCTCTGTTATGGCGCGTTTGAAGGAAAAACCCACAAACCCACACACTTTCGCATTCGTAATATGTATTAGCATGGATATAGAAGCATGGATTGAAAATGAAAAAAATATAATTAAAATCGAATACAATGTACAAATAATAGCAAATATGGTAGGTGTCTCGTAATCGTAAAACCTTGAAATAAATCGCATTCGTGACTGCCTTGCTCCAAATCGATCTTGTATTTTAGGAAACGTACCAGATATCATTCTCGGATCTGTGGTTATTTTCCGTATTAGATTCCTAGTCTATGCATCATTTACCTACTGTCAGTCACGCCAGCAGGGATTTGCTATACGTATATTTTCACCTAAATATTCCTGGTAAATCTTATGGACACAGCTGCGGTTGACTTTGATTACAAACAAAAAACTTATTTTCCATTACTATTAGTTATAAGCGGTGATAGCTTCGTGATGAAAGACGTGGACCTCCTATGTCGGAGGGTCTGGGCTTCGAATCCCAGGCACGCATTTTTCGGTAAAGAAAAACATCCTAAGGAATCCAGCAGGCCGGAGGGTTCTGCATAAAGTTTACAAAGGTGTGCGAAGTCTGCCAATCCGGACTTGGTCAGTAGGCATGGTGGACTATAAGAGGAAAACCGTTTTCAGTAGGAGGCTTACGCGCGGCGATGGATTAAAAATATGAATGACATTAGTGTTGCAACTTTGACTGAAATACTAATACTAAACTGACTACATATATATCTTATCTTAATATATATAAATCTCGTGTCACAATGTTTGTCCTCAATGGACTCCTAAACCACTTAACCGATTATAATAAAATTCGCACACCATGTGCAGTTCGATCCAACTTGAGAGATAGGATAGTTTAAATCTTAAAAAACATCAATTCACGCGGACGAAGTCGCGGGCATCATCTAGTAGCTTATATGTATACCGGTTACATATATAATAGCTTATATGTATACCGGTTTTCTTGCCAGACGATCCAAATACGAGTGTCTCTATACAAAAAGGTAAAGGCGGGTTACATAAGCCGATTCGACGCAAACGTGAGCAGTGTTGCGGACGGAAGCTCGCAGGAAACGCGATGAAAAACTGCCAAGAGGAAGAGGACACTTTGTGATTACTGCGTTGGTGTCCAGGGAATGTATTCTAGAGGTACGTAATGACACGTCCCGGAACAGACAGGTGGCTCGCGCGACTGCGTATGGGCAAGGAATGCAGCTGTGCCCCGCCTGGGAACACGACGCCCGTCAGATCGCACTGATCGCTAATCTATACTCTATAGATACATCTGTAAAACTTGATTCATGTACGTGATAACGGATTTCTTATTTCTATTAATGTCATTGTTTACAATCTTAAGCTAAACTATTACAAGTTTCAACTAAACTAAGTAAATCATCTGTAAAGTATCTGTATCTAAAACCGAAAATAAAAGGGCTTGAGTTTAAAAGTGATCAAACAATCAATGAGCTTTCATAAATTCTTTTTAGTTTTTCCTTAATATTTAGGTATAATATTTTTACGGACGTGGCTAGCCATATTTGTGCTGGACGCTACCGGTATTGAAACAAAGCCTTTGTATTTAAATGAGGTGTGAATGTAGTCGGAAACAGGAACCATTCACCAATCAACTTTTGTGATAAACCTAGCATAATAAATACAGGATGTACTTCAACCTCTGTAGACAGAATTTTGCATTAACAGTTCAACACACGCTGTAAGTTTTTAAAAGACGAGTAGGTAGCTAAAGTTTGAAGATAAATATCGAACAATGGACGTTTAACATTCGGTAGCCGATCGCGGTTTCTTGGCACTACGTGAAACTGCAAGTGCACAGGAATTTATTATTGCTATAAGTCACGCGACGAATGCTAAGCAGGCAGCACCCGCAGTGTCGTCCGTGCGTGCTCGGAGCCCCGGCGTCGGCCGCTCGATTGTGCGAAATATAAAATATTAAATTCCGCGAATTGGCCGGAAATGGCTGCTTCGTTATGCGCGACCGGTGCGTGAAATGATCGATTTGGATGATGGGGGCTGCGGCGCCGGCGATCTTCTTCAAATTCTTTGATAACATCGTTCTTAGAGCCGGGGACATGGGACCATTGCGGTGCGGTAGGTTTGTGCGGTCGTTTAACTGGTTGTTTTATGATCCTAACTGATGACTTTTAAGATCCTATGACTGTAGTAGATCCTGCGTGATTGTATAAAGAATTGTTATGAATCATCAAATCTGAAAAATATAATAATATGTTTCTTCCTTATTTCATACTTCTTCCACTATTAGGTACATCTGGCAATTAAAATTAGATCTCTATATTATTTGAATGGTATAATATAATTTGACTCGTTTAATTTAATGTTAATTTATGATAGTTTTTGGTATTCTGGCCATTATCTGAAGAAAGTGTCCGAATTTCGAAAATTGCAGATCACGTAAACTTTATTACTTAAGAGGAGTCAAATAAATTATTCCGAAGTGTACGTGCAGGGTAATGTATGGTGGCCACCGCAGTAGATGGAGACGGCTACGCGGTACACGGCGACGGCATAATAAAGACACCTTGACTGCCCGATGTCAAGATGCGCGTGCGATAAGGAGAGCTTCATTAGAAATTTTGATTCACATGCCGGTTTGATGAAACTATATTGTAATAATGCAGGTAATTTTTGGACGAATAATAACTGACTAGCAGATGCCCGCGACGCGGTCCGCGTGAAATAAGTTTTTTAAATTCCCACGGGAACTCCAATTCCAATAATATTTCGGGTTAATATATCGCCTATGATACTCACAAATAATGTGGCTTTCTATTGGTACCAGAACTTTCAAAATCGCGTCAGTAGATCCAGATATTACCCCCTACAATGTCACAAACTCACAAACTTTACCTCTTTATAATATACATGTACAATAATGCACTACATATTATGATCGTTTCGTTGGCGCATTGCCATTTATTTAGGAAATGAGGTTGTAAAATTACTCCAAAACCTATATTTTGATGTCCCTATTTATATTATGATCTTTACCTACTTGTCCTAACTTCAAAATACCATAGTCTGTGTTGATTTATTGTTGTTATCCTTACTAATTCTTATCCTTATCCTTATCCTTATCCTTATCCTTACTAATATTATAAATGGGAAAGTGAGTTTGTTTGTATGTTTGTTACTCCTTCACGCCGCTACTACTGAATCGATTTGGCTGAAATTTGGAACATAGATAGCTTATAACCTGGATTAAAACATAGGCTACTTTTTATCCCGGAAAATTAAGGAATTCCCGCGGGAACCAAAAAACCTTAATCCACGCGGACGAAGTCGCGGGCATCAGCTAGTTCAAAATAAACAAGTGACGGCATGCAGTCTAATTATTGCACAAGCCTGTTCATATTTTGCAAAGATTTGAAAATATTACTCATATCTATTTGTTAAATGAAATATCTTTATGTGTCACCTTAGATAAGGAAGTAAGCTATCCTTTTAAATTATTATTTAATCAATATAATTTCGGCACAATATTTTGGCCTTTACATATTGTCATTATTTGTGTCGAGTAACAGATACTGTAATTTTTATATAATGTGAATAACTTGTTTTCTTGAATGTACATTTTTAAATTTTAACTATTGGATCGCTCTAAACACGTCTTTTGGAAATAATAAAATATTCAAGTTACCAACTGTTTCTGGAAACAGAGCCACCTTCCAAATAAACAACGATTGAGGTAGGTACTCAAATATTTAGTTATGTCATTGTCAAAAACCATAAGATTGTAATCTATCGCTTTTTTTTCGATAGATTGTAAACAGTCGAAAGATTGTGAATCGTTCAATGTTTTAAGTGTCAATTTTTGAAATATTCATTGTATTTACGTTTTCTTGTCCCTTTCTTGTAGGTTAGGTTAGGGTTCGACATAAATAATTAAGTAGTGCCCGGCCCCAGGCCGGGCACTTAGGTTCTATCGGGTTAATAAACCTAACAGATTACAATCTACCGAAAAATAATCCGTTATATTGTAATCATTCGACAGTTTACAATTTCACGAGTTAGATTATAATCTAACGGTTTTTACAATCTTACGGTGAAAGTTATACTCTTTGGTAAGGTACAGTAACACAAGTCCCTTAGCAATAGCATTAAGAAATAATGGAGAACAGATCGCGCGCGAGAGTAAATGCATATCACCATACATTTACTCTGCATTCAACTCGTGCGCGAACTATACAAAAAATAGACACAGGAATATATTTCATTTACTTCAAAACGGTTCCATAATGCTTCAAATAATATAAATACAGGCATGCATAATACCTTTAGAGCAAAGTCAAAGTCAAAATAACGTTTATTCAATTTAGATAGGTATACTACACTTATTGAACACTTATTGACTTCGAGTTTTTTATAATATATGTATAATGGTGATAATCAGTAACGGTATCTTAAAACTAAAGCTACGAGGGTTCCAAACGCGTCCTGGTCTGAGAAGAGCCCACAACAAACTCAGCCGGGTTTTTTTTTTCATTATCACCATTTCACAAATCACCTTAACTAAGGAACTATCAGAGCCAATAGATCAAGTCATTGCCAAGCTTCCTTGTCATTTAAGTAATCCTTTACATGGTAATAAGATTTTTTAATGAGTTTACGTTTTACGCAGCATATAATATCTTAAATATCAAGCTTCACGTTGGGTTTATTTGGCAAAGTTTGCGTCATAAGTTCAGTCATATCAACATAGTACAATTATAGGCAGAGATATATTATTCAAATAGTGTAAGTCTTCCTTGTACACCAGTCAAGTTGAGGCTATTGGGTGAGATTTTGCACCATCTAGGTACTAGTAGATACTGTTTTGGTCAGTGGACCGGTGTTGTAAGTCTGTTGTTTTTGAGCATAGTACTTAATTGACAAAAGCTAGAATTCTTCACTTTACCCGAGATCGCGTGTATGAGTCCAGCCGTAGGGCCTATGGGCGGCGGATCTTAGGAACACGCAAAGATCTTCCAGCTAATCGCTTGACGTATCGCCAGCCTCGAGCAATTAGTTTTCTCGGTAGCAAACCATCCTAATGTATCGATAGGTGCTAATTGCACCTTTATTGGAGACATTTATTTTATAAGAATTTCTTTTTAGTAAGTTACGCTAACATGGATTCCTATGAACACTTCGGTATTTAGCGGTAATGCATAAGTCGGTATGTGAAAGGCGAAAGCTAGTTTCTCAGAACACTTCGAATCAAAATATTTTACACGCTAGATTGGTTCATTCATCTATCCATATCTTCTGTCCGTACTGTAAATATATAAATGGGATACTGTTAGTTTGCTTAAGCTTTAACTACTCAATCGTAAACAACGAAGTTAGGCAGTAACTAACAAATGACTTATTGCATCTCGGGAAAACTAATGGTTTTTACGGCAGTATTAGAAAGTCTTGAACTAATTTTGGAGTATTTTCTATAATTTACCTTCAATCAGAGACGAGGAATAATTTATGCCAATGATTTTTTGTGTTGGGCCTGATGCACAAGTACAACACAAGGTCTACCAAACAACGGAACATTCAGAACAAGCTTAAAATCGAGCTCTAAACTAAATCAAATTTAGAGAAAAATTCAACTTCTTGGATAAAGCGCCTGTGAATGCAGATTCACAATATTAAATTGTAACAAGTTTCTGAATACGAAGTTCATATAAGTTAGCAACAAATAATAGTTTAATCCGAATAATATATTCGCAAATTGTTTCCTGCGAACTGTTACTAATCGTGGTTATCTGTAGCAAAGAAAAGATAGAACATTGCATGTGGCCTTGGATTAGGATATTTCCCACGTAATGGTGGACGGGTTTGCGTACAGGCTTACAACGACAAAAAGTGTATGTAGGTATGCAAATAACAGACTAGTAAGACTGAGAAGTCATTACCTAGAAGATCCGGGAAAGTGTTTTAGTCTATAAAATGTGGATGAAAAGAATGTTTTAAATAAAGTACACGGATGGCCTAATTTAAACCAAACAAATTCGAGTGGCCCGCTTGCACCAAATTCATTCCAAAAAAGGAGGAGGTTCTCAATTCGGCGCGTATCTTTTTTTTTTGACAAGTTTATTCCAAACTAAATGATTCCCGCGACTTCATCCGCGTGGATGATTTTTTAGTCCCGCGGGAACTCCTTAATTTTTGACTTCAAATTATTATGTGTGTTGAAGTTGAGGTCGAAATAAACAAAACTTCTCAATGTCAAACAACAGATAAAAAAAAGGCTGTAATTTTGTATGACGGTAAAAATAATCGGCGTTTTGGTCATGCTTTTGGTGAATTTCCTACAAAAGAGTTTAAATTGAACAAACAAAAAGTTTTACATTTCAGCAAGTTTATCCAAATCCTCAATACTAGTTTCAAAGATAGACCGTAAAGGTGTGTTCTAGCTTTAGACTTTGTCACTTCAGACATAATAGCCACTGGCAAGCAGAGATGACCTGCACCTTGAAATTTTAAAAAAAACCTATAGTTCTTCCCTGTACCATTCTTATGAACTCTTTATAATATGTTACACATTGTATGACACAAAGTCGGTGCGGTAATTGGCTGCCGATTAACGAAGCAATTTTGTGAATCAACCACTCCCTTAATTTAAATGTCAATAAACATTGCCGTCGGGTTTAAACTGGTGTTTCTGCAATTTGTCTCGGAAACATTAACCACTCCTATATCTTCGCAATTCTTCGACTCGTAATAATTACGAATATACTACCTATTATTTATATTGGACGAACGAAGGTAATTTGTCACTTTATTGATTTACCCTAACAGCCTTTACCTTTATATCGAGTGATTTAAGCTTGTAGGAATTTGTTACCTATATCTTATAATGATGTTTGACACAAATTGGTGCAAGTATATTCATTGGCCATTCCAAGACACATTGAAAACTAGGTCGACATTTTACAAAGACTAGGATAAGTGCTAGGGCATGCTACCGGGAATTACCGGTATCAAAAGTACCGGGAATTCTCGAGACTTCTGAATATTTTCAGTCCCGGTTCTCCACACCACAAAACCGGTACTTTTGATACTTTCGAGACTCGAATTAAATAGATTACTTCTCTAATTAAGTGCGGATATTTCTGAATGTAACAAGAACTTCGTTCACTACACTGTATTTTATGATCACAAATTCGAGGTTTTAGTATAAAAAATCCTATTTTTACTTTGAGTATTTATAATATATTTATTTATAATATTTTTTTTTTTTTTTAGTCTTTCTAAATATTATTTACCAGCTTTTTTGAAGATCAATTAATTGATGAATCTGTCACTCCAATAAAATTTGTTCTGCTTTAATGAGTTACAGTAGATTAATTATGCTACTCTGATAATCGTATATTTCAGTTCAAAGTTTAGTTTCAAAAAAAAAGAAAGAAAATTGAATGACTGGGTTTACTGTAATATAAAATATACCTCATAGCACCAGGATTATGGCTGCTAAATTTTGATTTTTGACTCCACTGTCATTGACACCAACGGCAGAGAGGAAGAATTCATAATTCTCTAAAATGCTCAGCGTTAAATCCGTTAAATCTTATATACCAAGATAATTAGTGAAAAAACCAAGACTGTGGTCAGTCCAATCTTGATGTATGGAACTGGATTCTGGACTGG
This sequence comes from Erebia epiphron, assembly GCA_963932025.1. Lineage (NCBI taxonomy): Eukaryota > Metazoa > Arthropoda > Insecta > Lepidoptera > Nymphalidae > Erebia > Erebia epiphron. The sequence continues at coordinate 12,417,251 of OZ009956.1, read as the reverse complement.
AACTGGAGGCTCTTAGTGGCTGATAGGAAACATGATAGGAAGATCCTATAGTGAACCACACGCACGGAGAGGACGGTGGACGGAGGACATAGAAATACTAAGGTACCGAACCCAGTATCCCCAACCCACCCAGAACCCAGAATCGACCAACCGATCGACCAACCAATTGACCAACCGATCGACCAACCAACTAGCAAACCAATCAGACAACCAATCGGTCAACCAATCAGCCAACCAATCGACCAACCAATCAGCCAACCAATGAACCGATCGACCAACCGATTGACCAACCAATCGACCAACCAATCGGAAAACCAATCGGCCAACCAATCGACCAACCGATCGACCAACCAATCGACTAACCGTTCGTTCAACCAATCGATCAACCGATAGACCAACCGGTCGACCAACCAACCGACCAACTGAGCGACCAACTGGTCGACCAACCAATCGACCAACCAATCGGACAACCAATTGGCCAACCAATCGTCCAACCGATCGATCAAACCAATCGAACAACCAATCGACCAACCAATCGACTAACCGATCGTTCAACCAATCGATCAACCGATAGACCAACCGGTCGACCAACCAATCGACCAACTGAGAGACCAACTGGTCGACCAACCAATCGACCAACCAATCGGACAACCAATTGGCCAACCAATCGTCCAACCGATCGACCGATAAAAGCAGTTACGCACTACCGTAGCTATATGCTTTTCAAACCTTAGCTCCGTGTCCATTAGCAAGCCTAGATTCCGGGCTTCAAACACGCGTTCCAAAGCATTACTCTTTAAACTGACGCTGGCCGAAGTAAAATTAATTTTGCTTATTTGTGCCCTAGTTCCAAAAATTAAAAGCTTAGATTTACAGGGATTGAGAACCAAAGAGTTACTCTCCGACCAATCCGCAATTCGCTGGAGATCTTCATTTACCATTTGGACTGCATATCGGTATTGGCTTGGTTCAAAAGAGTAGTATACCTGTAAATCATCAGCATATATGTGAAATTTACAATTTTTTATATTCTTAATAATGTCAGCACTATATAAAATAAATAATAGTGGACCTAAAATTGATCCTTGAGGCACACCACGGGTTACCTCAGAAACACCGGAACGACTTTTCCTACCATCATCCCGCGTAACTTCTACATACTGCGCCCTATTACTTAAATAGCTGTTGAACCACCTAACTGCACTAGTATCAAATCCATAATATGATAATTTTGACAATAACAGCGCTATATTTATACTGTCAAATGCACGCGAGAAATCTAATAAAACCAAGATCGTACACATCTTTTTATCCTGCGCCGTCAATATATTATCCGTCACATCCAAAAGCGCAGTTACTGTGCTTCTTCCACCTCTAAAACCTGACTGCATTTCAGGTAACAAATTATTATTCTCAAGGTACTTTGAAACTTGCAAGTAGACCACTTTTTCTAAAATTTTCGACGCGCAGGGCAATATACTGATCGGACGCAAGTCCTTCACGCTGACCGGGCTATTAGTTTTAGGGATAGGGCGAATTACTGCAACTTTCCAAGCCTGCGGAAAGGTCGACGTTTCGATTGACGTGTTTACAATTGATGTGATAACGCCCAGGCTTTGAGGAAGCGTCATAAGCAACATGTCTAGTGTCAACTCATCGATCCCTTCTGCATTAGAATGCAGACTCTTAATAATTTTAAAAATTTCCGGCTGACTGGACGTACATAGTGTGAACGTGTTAGTTGTAGCCCTATCAAATTCATAAAGAGTGAGCTGAGAAATCGACACGTCACTTTTGCCTGGAATATCTAGGAAGTGCCTATTGATTTCATCAGGACAAAGGTGAGCAGGCAGGACCATAACTTTCTTAGGGAGCACTGAACTTTTGAGGTTACACCATAGCACCTTAGGATGATTAACTTTATTATTTATATCATATGTAAAATATGCGCATTTTTCACTGTCTAAGGCTTCTACTACTAAAGTTTTATATTGTAAGTAGTTAACTTTATTTGCATCGGTTTTAATTTCGCGCCACTTACGATGCGCTTCATCTCTGAGCTTCATCATGTGCTTAACAGTACACGTGATCCAAGGCTCATGCCGATCTTTGGCTAGTCTGGTTCGCTTGGGGGCATGAACGTCAAAAATTGCTTTCAGATAACTGTTAAGGGACGGCACAAGCATATTGACATCATCCATGGATGATAGTATGTCCCAAGGTATCATACCTAAGTGAGTATCGAATAAATCTAAGGATATACTTTGAAGCGATCTGTATGTTATCAATTTGGGAGGTATTTTCTTTTTCTTAAGATTCAGTTCACAGGTAAGAAAAGCATGACTACTCAGAGTAGGTATTGGCGAAACAGTGACTTTAACTATGGGAATATCAGTACATACGATATCAATTAAGCTTTCACTATTTTCTGTGAAATGAGTCGGGCTATTTACTACTTGCGCCAGTTGAACTGTACCCAAAAATGTAATAAGTTTTTTGGTCTTAGTGTCACCTTTTTTTATAAAATCTATATTAAAATCCCCTATAATACATATATAATCATAGTTCGACAAAGACTGTACGCTCTCAGAGATAATATCAAGAAAATGGTCTACGTCGAACCATGGCGGCCTGTACGCCGTGCCTATCGCTATCCTGAAAGCATTAATCTTTAAACTTATCCACATTTGCTCTACGGACTCATGCCCTGGCACCTCGCACGCGCGAACGTTTATACCTCGCTTAATATAAAACCCGACTCCTCCTCCCCGTCCCCCGCGCACAGTGTCCGGGCGTGGAACGTGTCGCAGGCGATACCCCGGAACTGAAGGCGCACGCCCCTCCTCCCCCGCGCGCAGCCATGTCTCATTAATGGCCATAATATCCACTTTAAAGCGATCCATAGCCACTACAAACTCCTCATGCCGGGTTCCTAAAGAACCAGCATTAAGGAGACCAACTTTTAGCAATTTACTTTCTACGTATTTTGACTACATAAAATTATCATTACAAGCCCGTTTGAAATATATAAAATATAAAAAACATGATGCATTATAAATGTAATAAATAAATTAACGCATATAATTTTCTTTATGTAAAAATTAGAAACAGCTATAATAATAACAGAGTATATTAAATTACTATGGTTACAGCAATGTGAGTAGCAAATATTATTTAAAATATAGAATATTAAAGATATTATATCGAAATACAGACTAATAATATAAAACTTTACTTTATTTTTTATGACAGTAATAAGCGTACTAATAATAATACCAATATAAATAATATCAAAATAACTTAAAGGTATATGCTTATTATGCATGATATAATAACAAAAAAGTGTTTGATTCTTAGTTACCATATCTGCTGAATAGTGCAATTCAGCAACTTTTCTTCTGGCAGCTATATTACAATTGTTCCGACTACGAAAAACATAATACATGAAAAAAATTGTAAACAGTAATAACAACAAGCTTCTCCTGCTAGTTTTATACATACAATAAGTAAGTAATTTCCGTCTATAGACGATCCTTACTGAGATCAGCGATAGCAAAAATACACCCCCTAACCAACTATATTCATAAAAAACTTCTTTAAGTCAGTATCAGAGCGTACACGATGTGCCGTAGCATTGGCGTCATGCCGTATGAAAATACGGCCGCCGCTCGTCCAAACATATCGCCAGCCCTTACGACGACCCTCCTCTCTAGCCTTATAAAATAGTTGCCTATTAGCACGGGTAAGGCGCTCATTTATATAAAATCGACGCGGGGTTCCATCAATAATTCCAGAAGTGTCAGCCCCACGGCGGACTCGAGCGGCGCGCAGCAAGTCGTCGCGCAACGCACGCCGGGCGAGCCTAACGATGACTGCTCGCGGCCGTGGCTGACTCTCCCCCTCCTTGACCCCATGCCGCGGGCCCACACGTTCAACTGACACTACATCTCTTTCTCCAAGCTCAACCCCCAGCTTTTTCCCAATCAAACTAGTGACATGTACAAGATTCTCGCCGTTCCTTTCCTGAAGACCAGAGATTTCCACATCGTTCAAAAAGTACTCCTGTTCTCGATCATTTAATTGATTTTGCAACTGAGTAATTATTTCATTGACGCTTTCATTCACCTCATGATTGCCGCAGGCAGACACACGCTCTTCCAACGCTGTTAATCTGGATTGCTCCCGTATTTGATCAGCAGAAAAACGCTCCTCAAGAGCTGTTAATCTCGTTTCTATAGCATCCGCACGCATGTTAAAGTCCGCAATTGTCGCGCAGATACGAGCCAGCTCCTCTCTGAGACACGACATCTCTGTCCGTATTACTTGGCGTACTACTTCCACAAGACCGCCAGGAGAGGTCACCACCAAATCACTAGTTATCTGCTTATCAATATCCGGATCGTGTACCTCCAACAAGCTATGATTACTCGGGCTCCCAGGCAACACCTTGTCATCTATTTTACCGACTTTACAAGTGTTGCAACACCATTTGCTAGATACTCGATGTCCTGGACTCAATTTTAGGCAAATAGGATGAAACAATGCCACACATTTTATGCACTTAATGCCATCTATCGGGGATATGAATTTTTTGCATATCTTGCATTTGTTAGCCATGATCTGAGATAAATAACAAAATCGCTTAACAAGCTCGCAGTAATCAAGTTTCACACTAGATGGCGCCTGACTTATAAAACTTCAATAAATAATATGTCACAAATTAATTGTGATTGGTTGGTTGATCGGTTGGTTATTCGATCGAATGGCCGATTGGTTGGTCGATTGGTTGGTCGATCAGTTGGTTATTCGATTGAATGGTCGATTGGTTGGTCGATCGGTTGGTCGATTGGTTTGATCGATCGGTTCATTGGTCGTCCGATTGGTTGGCCGATTGGTTGTCCGATTGGTTGGTCGGTTGGCTGGTCTATAGGTTGGTCGATTGGTGGTCCGATTGGTTGGTAGATTGGTTGGTCGATCGGTTGGTCGATTGGTTGTTTGATCGGTTGGTCGATTGTGTAAGAGACAATCCAGAAGTAGGTATTTATGAGACACTTTTAATATATTTGTACTCTCATTTGGAACTTGCACGAATAAATGGTTAAAAAGAACTACATATTAAAAAGATGATAAGGATCACTTTGTTGTCCCTCTGACCAAGCCTCAAGGCTTTTTTCTTAACTGCTTGTAGTAATAAATTGATTGAGGCATTTAATTGCTATAAAAATAAAATTATAAGCTTATCACGATACAAAAAAACAGCTTTTCGAAGTGCATTTTCAGACAAGATGTCCCACGCTATCACTGTAAAACCTATACGCCGGCCCTTCGCGTTGAACTACAATAAAAGTTTGAAATTTGGAACGATGCGAATTATTGCACAAGTTCATTAAAAATCATGAATTTATGATCCTGTGTGGAAATATTACGCGACATTTTATATATTATGCCAAATAGTTGCTCTATTTCTGTAATGTATTTGCCTTATTTTGTGATAATTTATGGTAGTATCGAAAGTATCGAAAGTACCGGGAATTCCCGGTTCTATGCCAGTATCGGTCCGAAAATTCCCGGTACTCAGAAGCAGTATCGACTGCATGCCCTAATAAGTACTGAAAAGTGTGCAATGATAATAGGTAAGATTTAAAAAAAAACACTAATTTTACTATTTCGCTGAATGAACTAATTCTGTCATTCAATTCCAAACGAGGGAAGTAAATAATTGTGGACCAATTATTATTAACCAATACTGCGAACACAAACCTCAGTGGAGGTCTAGAGCAAAGTTCAATATTTATTTAAGAGGTGGGCAGACGAGGGGGGTGTCGCCGCCGTGATGCTGGCCGAATGTTAATTTTCACGATGAAGCCATTTGCCGGACGTGCGCAGACAGCTTAACGAGCTCGCGCTACATTTCTCGAAACCCATACGTTATGAGTGTGCAATGCCTATTGTTGCATGAATTATTATGCGATATTCCAGAATTAGTATTTCAGATATCGTGCACGGCTTCGGAGGGCTCGCTATTGATGAGTTCGTGTGTAGTCAGACAGCAGTGGGAGTTTCCAATACCTTATGCGAAGGCTGTATTGTTCATCTGACAACTCTGAATACAAATAAATCAATCCCCTATTGAAGTAAGTATCAAGATTTAACCACGAACAAAGGCCAGTCCATGAGACACTAAACTTGTATATTTTCCCTATGGTGAGATGAAATGATTGAAAAATAAAACAAGTAGGTACATGTAAGTATGCGTACCGCTTCGTCCTCTACATTATTTCTGAAATCAACTAGTTTAGTCATACTAGTTTATTCTTGCAGTTTCTTCGGCAATAATTAGGGGGTTCTCGTTGCCAAGGAGTAAAAGCATGCTGTATGTCCTCAAAAGGCTCCCAGCTTAGGTTTTTAATGTTCGTATCCTTTCAAATTATTTGGCACTTGGGGCAAAACAGTATGAAATAAATAGATATTCTTTCGGGTTTATACTTAAAAATATGTGTTTGTAGTACTCTAGATGCTAAGTCATAATATACAAGCTGTAAGGCTTAAAATTAATAACATGGTGGTCGGTTACTGGTACCATGAAGTCTGCCGCAAAAATATGCGGTAGACGTCAAATGTCAATCATATTACATTAATATCTAATTACGTGTCGCGATACCCTATACGAGTATTACCTGATAATGTAGGAATAAGATGACACGCGTGATTCCATTCATGGTTGTTTCGAGCGGGGTCAAGTTTCCCATACATTCCTCGCAGGCGGCGAACACGGTGGTCCGCCCGAGATATCATTACAGATTTATGACAATGCAATATTTGCATCTCCATATTTAATGAATGTTTTGTTTTGGTTTGTCATTGCTTTTTCTTGGTGTTCTAGAGCCTTATTAGGTAAAAATTATTGCTACAGTGACGATCTTAATCTGTTTGGGTAACACTTTTCTGCTTTTGGCCAAAATCATGCCATAAATGCATCCAATCGTAACTATATTGACATTGTTACACTGAAGATGGAGTTCTATGAGACTTTCACAATATAAATGCGAACGTCTGTTTGTATTTTTGCCGGCCACCAGAGTCGAGCTTGATGAAATATACCATAGAGGTAGTTTCTCGACACCACTAAGTACTCGGTCATCGGCGCTTCTCTATTTATCTTTTAACACCTGCAGGGCGACCGCGTATCTTTTGCATCAATCATTGATACATCGCAATCACCTCCGATTGGCTGAATTTATGGTATTCTTGCTGCGTCAATAGATTTCGTCCAATAGTGAAAGAGTGTTAACCAATCAAAGGTGATTGCGATGTATCAATGATTGATGCAAAAGATACGCGGTCGCCCTGCTGGAGAACTTTACTTACCTACTGTACGTACTCAACAAGTATTCCAATAGTTTTCTATTGAGTAAAGAATTGTAAATGGTAATACAAAAGTACAAAATATTCTTTATATTCATAATATTACCAGTTATCACTGGTGTATTGGACTAGTTGAGATGTAATGTAGATGAGCAGTCGCCGGTCACTATGTCAACATTGCCTTTGTTTGAAAATTCATCTACACCAATGACTATTTTGACTACAATAGAGTCACCACACTGTTGTCCGGATCCGTACTTAATAATAAAAGGTAGGTCATCATAGTAATTCATAAATAACAAACCTCTAAATTTCTAACGGTCTTTTTAAAGAGCAAACAACGTACAATATCCTCTACATAAGAAATCTGGACAAAGACAAGTTAAGTTACATGATAACTTATGCAAGACTCGTTTCAATATAGTGTAGGGGAATGTGCACTGTTGCGGACAGCTGAGCGGTCTAAAACAAAATGAGAAGCGCGTACGCCGCGTTTTGAGTATATGAACGTAGGAGTGAGCGAGTGACCATATATAAGACAGAGAGAGCATATATGGAGCCAGAACAGGCGTCAGGGCAAGACAAGGAAAGTGTATATGTCGAGACCGTTGGTGCACTTTGGACCGGTGGCTCCACCCCCTGGCTCCTGATTGGAGAAAAATTGGCATTGCTCGCTGGCGCCGACATTCATGTGCCGGTTCAGATATGGGAATATAACCGGCCAAAAGGCAAGGAGAAATCGTTCCAGTGCTTTGAAGTGAAATTATAACAGTGAAATAGTAAATAGGGCAGTATAGGGCAAAAGTACCTCCCATAGCTCAGTGATTAAATTCAGTGAAAAACAGCTCAGGGTAAGTGACCTGAATAACAGAGCGGCTGCTAGCCGAGTACCTCTCCGAAGCCAGATCCCTGGCTGAGGAAGGCTGTGATATTTATATCGCCTTATAGGTATATGCTCTGGGGTCACTACACTCTATCCAAGCTGTCGTCATCATCGGGTCAACGGCCCGCGGTCGGGCATCAACTACGTAGGGGTCACCGCCCTCCGCGATGGGTTCGATTCATACCTACTGGCCGGGTTGGGGTCAATAACCTGCCCCAACCAGTACCTAGGCTAAGACTAGCAGCCTTCGTCGGCCGGCCCAGACGGAACGTGGCATTGCTAACACGAACAGCTGACCCATATGCCCGAACCGTGCGAATACCGTCCACGAGTCATCGAGTGCGAGCTCCCGAGCTACGTATCTCCTTCGATCCAGGCCAGCTGGAACGCCGAGTGGTTGCAGTGCGGCGGCGTATACAGCGCCGTAGGCAACGTGTAGTAACGTGGAACCGTCGACGACGATCCTTGACGGTAGCTTCTCATAGTGCATCGCGACGTACAACGATAAGAAGGCTGCGTCATCCCATGCGGTTACGCTCGCAGCGCAGACGTCTGCGATAATGGTTCGGTAGTGCTAGTGAACACACCGTTAGTGATCAGTGAGGCCGTAAGTAAATGACTTTAATAAATTAACTTGTAATTATTTTAACGTAAAACTAGTTGCACATTTTGCTGAATACGGCCCCTTAACAGAAATTTTCATTATTTTCCCTAACCTTAATGTTACTGTACAAGTTGGTATTTGGTATGTTTGTTTATTAATCCGTATTGATAAGCTCTTAAATTAAATTCTTATTATTGTTCTAACAGTTATTCATTGGATAGTTAAATTCCTTCTTGTTTAATGTATAGGTGTTAATCTTAGCTGATATATACCTTTTCTGTGTATAATAGGTACTAGCCTTTATTGATGTGTACTTATTATAATCATATGTTTTTCCATATTTAGGTCATAATATAGGTATGTGTATTCCTATAATGTTGTCATTTATAAACTCCCTTTGTGTGTATGTCCGCGAGTAGGTCGTGTCGATACCTACTCGCGCAATAACCCGTTGTGTACTTTATTATTGTTTATAATTGACTCGTGTAATATGTTGTAGCTTTTAGATTCTTATGTGTTATGTTCTTGTGTGTTATGTTCTTGTGTATAACTTTTGTTGTGTTTGGCCACGAGTAGGTCGTGTCTAAACCTACCCGTGAGTCAGTCTGTTGTAAAATCAAAACTGCTTGTTGTATATGCTTATGAAGAATAAATGTGTCATGTTTTGTACATAGAGAACTGTTTTATTGTTGAGCAAATCCTTCCCGAGATCCAAGCATATACTTGTATAAGTTCCGTAGGCAACAGTGCGGAACATTTTGGTCCTTCGAACCGGATCTCTGGAACAGTAAAAGGATTTAAAACAGTTCTCTATAATTTTATGTGAATTAATCTGTGTCAATTAATTTTGTTTAATTAGGTACAATGGTTGTAACTCGTAGCCAAGCTGGGGATGACCCAGAGACTGATGTGGAGTTCTCTGAAGCGCGTACTGAAGACGCGCCCCCAGCCGAAACCCAGGATGCCAGAACGAGGCACGGCGACGGACAGGACCAAGGTCAAAGGAGAAACGACCAACCGTCAACCAGCCGTCAACCTGTTTCGGAACAACCAGCTACTACGAGAAGACCATTGGAGCGAGCTATTTTGAGGGGGGTACGAAGCACATCAACACCCAAAGCACTGGAACCACGGGGAGAGATGTCACAACCCCGTCAACAACCTGCCCCACATGCCGCCGAGCAGTCAGGGAGTGTACTGCAGAGGATAAGAGCGGCAGAAGAGGAGGCAGAGGAACAACTTATGTCGCTGCATCTGGCTCACAAACAGGAGCTAGTAAGGAGGCGTTTGGCCCGAGATGTAGCGAGCATAAGAGGAGATGCACCGGATGTACAGGCCCAGACGGCAGACACTGAAGCCCCAGTGTTACGCATGGTTCAGGATTGGTTAAGAACACGTGAAACGCACGCGCCGTCAACAGGGGCAATGGAACCTCGAACCGAAGCAGAGCAGCTGAGGGAGTCGAGAGAAACACGTACAGCAGTGCATCGACCGGTTAGAATGAAACCGGTACGTAAGGTTGAGTGGGAACAAGCGAACATCCTACCAACCTTTTTCCCGCCACCGACAACGGCCAATGAGGGAGCGAGATCAGAAATGGATCATCTCGTCTCTACACTAAACCACGTGGTCAACAGACGACCACCGCTCAGAGAGCTGACGCAGCTACCCAAGTTTTCAGGAGCAGCGAACGAGTGGACCGGATTTAAAGTGGCCATGATACACAGTACGGAACAGTTCCAATTCTCACCGATAGAGAACATAGCCAGATTAAGGAACTGCCTACAGGGTAAAGCCAGAGAAGCCGTGTCAAGTTTGCTGAACGCTAGGCAACCAGACCCCGAGCGAATAATGAAAGCTCTTGACCGAACATTCGGGAGGCCTGAAGTAATAGCAAAGCAAGCAGTCGCAAGTATACAGAAAATGAAAAAGCCAGAATCACCAGTTGAGTTAGATGACTTTGCCATCGCATTGCAAAATATAGTGAGCACCCTTCAGGAGACAGAAGGACAGCGACATCATCTAACCAACCCACAGTTGGTGGACGAGGTATTGGACAAGTTACCTCCGGCGATTAAAGAAAAATGGGTAGACTACGCATATGAGTACTGCGATTTCAGCGAACCTGAAATCGTAACGTTAGCCAAGTTCATCGAGATGGAGGCTGACCGGAGGATACTATTCCTGAAGCCAAACGATAAGATGAAATGGGCGTCAGCAGAGCAACCACGTGAACGACAAAAGAATGTGCCTTCAAGACGCCAACCATGGGCTGAGAAGCAGTCTTTCACAATGTCGGCCGATGCTCAGAATCAGAAGCAGTTATGTAGCTCGTGTGGCGGGAACCACCAACTACCAACGTGTCCAAAATACCTGAAATTGGACCAGAAAACTCGATGGGAATTAGTTAGGGAATAAGGGTATGTTTCAGGTGCCTGGAAATTAAGCACTACCGGTATAGATGTAAAGCGAAGTTATGTGAGGTTGATGGATGTATTCAGCCTCATCACGCCCTTCTGCACAACTGTGAACCAGCCAACGGGGGCGCCGCGACCGTAAGCGTCTTTAACACAACGGCGGTCCGAGCGCGCGATCGGATCCTGCTGAAAATCTGTCCAGTCACTATCAAGGGCCCGCAGGGTGAAGTACAGACCTACGCCCTGTTGGATGAGGGCTCTACAGTGACACTGGTAGACGAAGGAGTTGCGGCCGCCGTGGGAGCAGAAGGACCGGTAGGAAACCTCAGAATCCATGGAGTGAATTCGGTAGTTGAAGCAAGGGGTAGCGGGAACGTTAAGCTGCTCCTTAGAGGATCTGGACAGTTTGAAACAATAACTGCAAGTACGGTTCGGAATATGAAGTTGCATCCGCAAACCGTTCCCGCAAGTGTCAGACGGTACACGCACCTTCAGGAATTTAATGCAGAAGACGTGTGCTACATGGGGGCAGAACCGCGGATCCTAATAGGTGTTGATAATTGGCACCTAATTGTCTCACGACAAATTCGTGCGGGCGCACGGAAAGAGCCGGTGGCCGTCCGCACAAGCCTAGGTTGGATGATTATGGGACCCCTGCCTAGGATGCTCTTGGATGAACGGCTAGAAAGTGGGCTTCATCATCTTCACATGAGGCATCAAAAAAGTGATGGCCTGAAGAAAAAAGAGCATAAAGAGGGGAAAGCTCCTGATAGGAAGGAGCCGAACCTATGTACTGAGCATGGATTTGAAGCTCAGAAACCGTCGCACCTGTTCGAGGACCCAGGTGAGCGGTTGCAGCCGTCGCGTCTGTTCGAGGACCCAGACGAGCGGTTGCAGGAAATGGTGGATAATAGGATTCATCATCTTCACATGAGGCATCAAAAAAGTGATGGCCTGAAAAGAAAATACCATAAAGAGGTGAAAGCTCCTGATAGGAAGGAGCCGAACCTATGTACTGAGCATGGATTTAATGAAGCTCAAGAACCGTCGCATCTGTTCGAGGACCCAGGTGAGCGGTTGCAGCCGTCGCGTCTGTTCGAGGACCCAGACGAGCGGTTGCATGAAATGGTAAAGACACACTTCCATATCGATGCATTGGGAGTGAGTATGGCACAAAAGGTGAAGCCAGAAGACGAACGTGCTGTTCGGGTTTTTGAGAATACAACCCGGAGGACTGGTCAACGATTCGAAGTTGGATTGCCGTGGCGTTATGATGATGTAAAGATGCCACCTAGCTTCGAAAATGCCTTCCGTCGACTGAAGACTATGGAACGGAAGATGGACCGTGATGCAGCGTTCGCCGAAAGTTATACGGCTCAGATAGAAAACTTGTTGGACAAGACGTATGCAGTAGAATGCAGCGGCCAGGAAGAAAATGAAGACAGAGCGTGGTTTCTCCCGCACTTCGCGGTTAGAAACCCAAACAAGCCAGGAAAGATACGGCTAGTCTTCGATGCTGCTGCAGTGTGCAATGGAACAAGTCTCAACCAGAAACTGTTGGAGGGACCGGACCTCTTGCAGTCACTGCCTGGCATATTGTATCGGTTCCGTGAGCAACCGATAGCAGTGACGGCGGACATACAAGAAATGTTTTTGCAGGTCAAAATCCGAGAAGAGGATCAACCATCTCAGATGTTCCTATGGCGAGGGAATGACCGGCAACAGCCCCCCAAGAAGTATAAGATGACTTCCATGATCTTCGGGGCAACGTGTTCTCCGTTTCTGGCACACAGCGTACGCAACAAGAACGCGAAGGAATTTGAACTCTCTCATCCAGCGGCATTGGACGCAATCACCAAGAGTCACTATATGGACGACTTCGTGGATAGCTTCAGGACGATAGAAGAAGCTCAAAAGGTGGTGATGGATGTAGACTTCGTGCATAAGCAAGCAAGTTTTATGCTTCGTGGATGGAACTCCAACGAGAGAAGCATACTGAGCCACATTCCCCCAGAGCTTTGCTGCAAGACGCAAACGCTTCTCATGGCAGGAATGAACAATGAGGAAAAGACATTGGGTCTTATATGGGATTCCCAAAAGGATGAATTGGGATTCAACACGTCAATGCCACGAGTAAGGAAGGAGGTGAAAGACATGGAACGTGCACCTACCAAAAGAGAAACATTGAGTGCGGTAATGTCGATCTATGACCCGCTCGGTTTTCTAGGACCTTACACAATAGTGGCCAAAATTATGTTACAATCGCTATGGCGATTGGACGTTGGATGGGACGAGCCCATACCCAACGAACAGGCGAAGCAGTTCTTCACCTGGATGCAAGGATTGAACAACATCGGGCAGCTTCGACTACCTCGGTGCTATGAAACAATGGACGATGACAGTGAGAAACAGCTGCATGTGTTCTGCGATGCGAGTGAGCTAGCCTATGCAGCCGTGGCATATTGGCGTATTGAAAAGCCAGATGGGACCGTCACCGTTCGATTGGCGGCATCTAAGGCTAAGGTAGCTCCGCTGAAGAGTACCAGCATCCCTCGACTGGAACTTCAGGCAGCAGTCATCGGGTCAAGACTTGCAGATGCAGTAAAAAAGGAACATCGTTGGGAGGTAACGAGTACGACATTTTGGTCAGACTCCCGAACAGTTCTTATATGGGTAAGAACGAATGCCAAAAAGTATACACCCTTTGTGGCGCATCGGCTAGGAGAGATTGCCGAGCGAACAAACCCATCACAGTGGCGCTGGGTGCCAACCAAGGAGAACCCAGCGGACGATGCAACGCGCTCCTCGTACATATCTGGTCCACGAACAGAGTGGCTGGAGGGACCAGGCTTTCTGCGGCGACCGAATTCTGACTGGCCCGCGGAGACGGTCCAAGAACGGGGGGAGCCCGAGGAAGAAGTTCTCGTGCATCACGTAACTCAGGGACCGCCGAAACATTGGGAAGCGATGCCTGACATTAACCGAATACGTAAATGGGACGTGCTGATACGAGCAACGGCACGAGTCCTCTACATTGCGTCGAAATGGATACGTAAAAGCACGCAACTAGAGGTACAACATCTCCAAATGGCTGAGAAGCTGTGGCTAGAACGAGCCCAGGAAGAAAGCTTCGACGAGGAGATTCGGTTATTAAAGCGAGGGCAGCCAGTGCCTCGCTCTAGCCGACTGTATAAATTAGATCCAATATATGGGACGGATCGCCTACTGCGAGTGCATGGACGAATTGACGCCGCACCAGTAAATAACGACCAGAAGCGGCCAATCATATTACATGGACGACATAAGCTAGTACGGATGATGATTCAAAAGGAACATGAAGCCGCAGGACATGCAGGAAATGAACGTGTTGTAAATGACCTACGCCAAAGGTATTGGATCCTGCACCTGCGCCCATCCGTACGAGCCGTAGCCAGGACATGCCAGCGATGTCAGATTCACAAGACGGTTCCAAAAGTACCAGCCTTTGGTGACTTGCCGAAAGCAAGACTGGCGCCCTTCAGCCGCCCCTTCAAGAATACGGGTGTGGACTACTTCGGGCCCATGAGCGTAACCATCGGCAGGCGCCACGAGAAAAGGTGGGGTGCCCTCTTCACTTGCTTAACCACACGAGCAATACACATAGAGTTGGTAACAAGCCTCTCCACTGATTCAGCGATTCAGGCCATTAGAAGGATGGCTGCGAGAAGAGGCTGGCCAAGTGTAATGTACTCGGACAATGCGACCAATTTCCGAGGAGCTGACGTGGAGATGAGAGCAGCTTGGAAGGAGTGGGCCGAACCTCTGCGAGAATTCTGTATGAACAAAATGATAAGCTGGAAGTACATACCTCCTGGCGCGCCAAATCAAGGAGGCGCATGGGAAAGACTGGTTCGCTCAGTGAAGAACGCACTGAGCGCCACCTTGGAGCAGAAGCATCCCAAGGAAGAAACACTGCATACCCTGCTGGTAGAGGCCGAGCATGCGATCAACGCCCGTCCTTTAACGCATGTTTCCGTGACCCTTGAGGACCCTGAAGCACTGACTCCGAACCACTTCCTGATAGGATCATCATCAGGACTGCCCGTGGTAGGACCGTGCCACCCGGCAGATAAGAGAACCTGGCGAGCGGCACAGGCGCTTGCCGACGAATTTTGGAGGCGATGGGTGAGAGAATACCTACCCAATTTGGTGCCTCGTGGCAGCGCCGCCCAAGCATCACGACAATTACAGCAGGGAGATCTCGTCGTCGTAGTCGACCCTAACCTACCTCGCAATGTATGGCCACGAGGAATTGTAGAAAGGACTTATGAGGGACCAGACGGCGAGATACGATGTGCAGATGTACGAACACAAGGAGGTGTGTTTCGAAGACCAACTAGGAAGCTAGCTGTCCTCCCGGTTGAGGAAGAGGCTGCGTCTCCTTGAGAGGGAGCCTGCGCCGGGGGGAGGATGTTGCGGACAGCTGAGCGGTCTAAAACAAAATGAGAAGCGCGTACGCCGCGTTTTGAGTATATGAACGTAGGAGTGAGCGAGTGACCATATATAAGACAGAGAGAGCATATATGGAGCCAGAACAGGCGTCAGGGCAAGACAAGGAAAGTGTATATGTCGAGACCGTTGGTGCACTTTGGACCGGTGGCTCCACCCCCTGGCTCCTGATTGGAGAAAAATTGGCATTGCTCGCTGGCGCCGACATTCATGTGCCGGTTCAGATATGGGAATATAACCGGCCAAAAGGCAAGGAGAAATCGTTCCAGTGCTTTGAAGTGAAATTATAACAGTGAAATAGTAAATAGGGCAGTATAGGGCAAAAGTACCTCCCATAGCTCAGTGATTAAATTCAGTGAAAAACAGCTCAGGGTAAGTGACCTGAATAACAGAGCGGCTGCTAGCCGAGTACCTCTCCGAAGCCAGATCCCTGGCTGAGGAAGGCTGTGATATTTATATCGCCTTATAGGTATATGCTCTGGGGTCACTACACTCTATCCAAGCTGTCGTCATCATCGGGTCAACGGCCCGCGGTCGGGCATCAACTACGTAGGGGTCACCGCCCTCCGCGATGGGTTCGATTCATACCTACTGGCCGGGTTGGGGTCAATAACCTGCCCCAACCAGTACCTAGGCTAAGACTAGCAGCCTTCGTCGGCCGGCCCAGACGGAACGTGGCATTGCTAACACGAACAGCTGACCCATATGCCCGAACCGTGCGAATACCGTCCACGAGTCATCGAGTGCGAGCTCCCGAGCTACGTATCTCCTTCGATCCAGGCCAGCTGGAACGCCGAGTGGTTGCAGTGCGGCGGCGTATACAGCGCCGTAGGCAACGTGTAGTAACGTGGAACCGTCGACGACGATCCTTGACGGTAGCTTCTCATAGTGCATCGCGACGTACAACGATAAGAAGGCTGCGTCATCCCATGCGGTTACGCTCGCAGCGCAGACGTCTGCGATAATGGTTCGGTAGTGCTAGTGAACACACCGTTAGTGATCAGTGAGGCCGTAAGTAAATGACTTTAATAAATTAACTTGTAATTATTTTAACGTAAAACTAGTTGCACATTTTGCTGAATACGGCCCCTTAACAGAAATTTTCATTATTTTCCCTAACCTTAATGTTACTGTACAAGTTGGTATTTGGTATGTTTGTTTATTAATCCGTATTGATAAGCTCTTAAATTAAATTCTTATTATTGTTCTAACAGTTATTCATTGGATAGTTAAATTCCTTCTTGTTTAATGTATAGGTGTTAATCTTAGCTGATATATACCTTTTCTGTGTATAATAGGTACTAGCCTTTATTGATGTGTACTTATTATAATCATATGTTTTTCCATATTTAGGTCATAATATAGGTATGTGTATTCCTATAATGTTGTCATTTATAAACTCCCTTTGTGTGTATGTCCGCGAGTAGGTCGTGTCGATACCTACTCGCGCAATAACCCGTTGTGTACTTTATTATTGTTTATAATTGACTCGTGTAATATGTTGTAGCTTTTAGATTCTTATGTGTTATGTTCTTGTGTGTTATGTTCTTGTGTATAACTTTTGTTGTGTTTGGCCACGAGTAGGTCGTGTCTAAACCTACCCGTGAGTCAGTCTGTTGTAAAATCAAAACTGCTTGTTGTATATGCTTATGAAGAATAAATGTGTCATGTTTTGTACATAGAGAACTGTTTTATTGTTGAGCAAATCCTTCCCGAGATCCAAGCATATACTTGTATAAGTTCCGTAGGCAACAGTGCGGAACAGTGCACCTTACCAAATTTCAGGCGTTAAGTAGTTCACTCCAGGCCTTATTGTAGCAATACTCATATCCGATTAAATCCATTTATCCGTCATCCATCCATACATCCGTTGTCATCGTAATCCTACACAAGTGTCTGGAAGCGAAAGGCAGTCGTGTGAACCGCTGGAGGCTGCAGAGAGCATCCGATCTCGGTAAACTGACATTTCCGTTTGAAATCATTGCCTCTCATTAACTTTCAAAACGCATCGTACTTATTTACTTAGGGTTAGCTTTACCTTCGTATTTAAACGAAGGTTAAATGTATGCATATTTGCATTAGAAATATTTTATGGTTTACTAATTTTGAATTTGAAAATATACTCAATATTATAAAAAATCTCTAAACAGTAAGTAGTGGCCATTGAAAAGAAAACCTTTCTTATGTAAAAATATTCCTAACTAGTAAAGCTCGCACCGTTCGCTGGTACAAGATAATAGGAACCTTTAACGTTCTAGATCAAAGGGAAAATTTAATCATGTTCATCATGTTCATGTTGTTCATGGTACAATGTACATCATCATCGTGCATTTCTCGCAATTTCTCCTGCTTATGGCGCTGCTGTAAATAGAGGCATCTTAAAGTGTTAAACAAAATTAGCGTTTTCCAAAGATTTATACAAATTTTGAGAATATAATTTAAAATTGTTGATAATTTGGGAGTTATATAATTATTATTACGTAATCATAGCAATTTGTTTCTAAATTTTGTTTCTAATCCCCTTGTGAAAGATGTTTCTAAATCCCCGCCCAATTATTTGATTGATTGATAATCAATCAAATAAATATTATAAATTCGAAAGTTTGGATGGATGGATGGATGTTTGTTACTCAATCACGCCCGAACGGCTGAACGGATCTGGATGAAATTTGGCACAGAGATAGATTATAGTCTGGAATAACACATAGGCTACTTTTTATCCCGGCAAACTAAGGAGTTCCCGCGCAACCAAAAAACCTCAATCCACGCGGACGTAGTCGCGGGCATCAGCTAGTTACCAATATTTATAAAACACTCGAGCATGTCTATAAATTCCGAGAATAATAAAAAAGTGTTACATCGCGATTTGCAACCACCGATCCGATTACATATTTTTAATTATGGCCACCGATTGTATAAAAATAAAACAGCCGACGAAATCAAACACACCTTGCAGAAAAGGTATGGCTGCAAAATGTAGATTAGATTTAAAGGTTTCGATGCCAGAATAAGTGCTTAATGCTTGTCTGTTAAACATATACCTACTGTCAAGAAAAAAGGATCACTGGTAGTATTTTATATGATATTTTGTTCTTGTATAGTCCAGGATTTTCTGTTTTACACCAGTGCAATAAATCAATACTCATAGGTATGGCATACTCGTGGGTTCGTTGATGCAGGTAGATGGACAGTAGACATGAATGAATGAATGAATGAATGAATTCTTTATTTGTCCACATTACTTTACATACAAGTACTTATAGTAAAATTTCTATTTGCTACGATAATTTAATGTGGGGACTGGTGCTTGAGCTAAGCAAATGCCTGTGATTCAAGTCACCAGGCCCTATCCCCGTAATACATAAAATTATACTTTTTCGAAAAAAATAAATGTTGTACATGTTTGTGTTGTTTGATCCAATTTGTAAGATATTCAGAAGGTGTCTCGGAATTCAAATAGATACAAGCCTCGGGTGATATTTGATTGGCCGCCATGAATGGAAATAATACTGCTATTTGTATGTGGGTGCACGAAGGTTCGGTGCATTATAGACACCTAAATTAGCAACGCTAAAGTTTGCATTGTCAACGGAATACTATACCACTATTGAGCCTGATTGAATGACGCCGAAATATCTGCGACGGGTTTTTAAATTCTCTAATTACATATTTTTATCACTATAGATTTTAACCACTTTCGGGCAAAGTTTATAAACATCCGTAAAAAAGTGGCTCGGTTGCTACACCTATTTTTAATTTTTAATTATTAAATAGTCTATGAAAGTGACGTTATACCTACTATTTAGTACTAAGCTTAAGATTAGGTGATAAGATTTACCGCTGTTTTACTGGAAAAGTAAATACAGAAGGAAATACGACTAAAATGACAGCTACAGTGTAAGGATCGCAATCACCTTTGATTGGTTAACACTCTTCCACTATTGGACAAAATCAATTGACGCAGCAAGAATACCATAAATTCAGCCAATCACAACAATTGATACTGTAGCAATGATTGATGCAGAAGTGACGCAATCGCACTGCAGATGTGTATTATGATCATGTATAGATATTTTATCACCAACCTTGTGTTTGAAAAATGAAAGTAATTTTATAGCTGGAAATGTTTTATTTCTGAGTGCTGACTCATTCACTAGAACGCATTAAACATGATTCAGATTCGAATGAATTAAAAAAAAACAGATAAGTCAATTAAGTAATAAGTTTTACCTAAATCAGTTCAATTAAGTTCATAATTAAGTATATAAATTTTTGAAGTAAATACTGTACATTTTCTATTTTTTTTTAAATTCCAATATATTTTATTTTTGTACCTATACCACTTAACAATTTCACCTTACTCACTTTCAAGGAAGGCTGGAAGAGATTTCTTTTTAGAGATAAGCTTTACCTTTGTCCACTTTTTTAAAATTAGGTTTAAGACAATATTTTGTACAAGAATAATAAAAAAAAAAAAAAAAAATTTACTTTTATTGCATTATAGTACAACAATCATCTTATAAAGTATTCACGAGGTAAAGATATAAATAATACTATCAAAAAGGGTTCATGACTTGAACCATTAAAGTTTTAAGTAGCCAATGATCGAAGACCTGTTAATAAAGAGAGAATACTCTATATAAGAAGAAAGTGTTTGGATTAACAATATATTGACTCTATCATAACTGAATAAGTATGTACTTAATAACATGGTCAAGTAAGATAAAACCATAAACCAATCAACATTGTAGGAAAGAACACCTTGTTCCACAAAAAAATATATAACGTAGGTACATTAGAAACATGTTAGGGTGCTAGAATTATTTTAAATGGCAATTTATAAGACAGTTAGTTATTACTTAAATAAAAAACGTTCAAAGTTATTACATGTAAACGTTCAGATAACGAACCGTAACACAAACACTCGTTTAAATATACGTAGTTATAATAACAGAAATAGGACTGTTTTTTACCTATACATCTATCGGGATAGGGGACATGCTTTATAACGCCTTTATAATTGAATGTCCTTCAGACACCCAACAATCTTTTGTCCCACGGCAACAATATTGGAGCTATGGATAAAAAAAATTGAATTCTATTGTTGTATTTGAGTTCAAACATAGAAATGAATAGTAAGCTGCCAAAGATCATACGGGAGATAAGTAAGGGGAGCTATTGTGAAAGCTGCAACTGTAGATGTTAACTGTACAACCTCCAAGCTGCGCTTTAGAACGGTTTTTTTATACTTAAAAAAGTTTGAATATACATACTACAGTTAAAATCTATTATAACAACATCGAAGGGACCACTATGATTAGGTCACAAAACGGTGTTAATTATTCTTTATGCAACATCAATATAGGCATTCAAATTTTATGTCATTATATGCCGAAATGATATCGTTGTAAGAGGTTCTAAACCTCACCTAAAAAGTAGAATATGTTCAAAAGGGTAGTTTATAAACATGTACATTGTAAAACAATAAATTACTGTAAGGTCCTACTGTCACATCGTCGATATTTTTTTTACGAAATACCAATCAATGAATTTGTAAAACAATGTGACCCTAATCTTATCAGAAGCGGTTAGCGGCCATTTCTAAAGCAGGCTTTAAAAATAATCGGTTCAACAAATCGAGTCGTTTTAACATGTCAGGACAAGCTCTTGTTTTTTTGTGTGCGCGAGGAGTCGAGGACACAGTGGGACGCCTATTGGATGTTTTGTATATTTTATGGCCACTTCATTAGGTGCATTGAATTCGAAACGACCACTTGAAACACCTTTATTGACACGTCAGAGATTAGCGGGAACGCGAAATGTTACTGATAAAATTCTTTTGTTTCATTTTACACTTTAAAGTTTAAACCTCTTTAGCATTACAATTGACGATATTAAAATAAACTGAAAATTAAGAGGATTCGGCTCCAAATCTCACGATGATGATGATTCAGATGTGTAAAGTATCAAGTATCAACCGACACAGTTGATGTCAGAATTCAGATAGGTACAGGAGTAACTCAAAAAGGTATATAATAGCCAAGAAGTTTGAAATACAAATACATAGTAGTAAATAAGAAGATAAAAGTAGAAGTGTGCATAATAACAGACTCAAGGTGCAATGATAGGGAAGGCAAAAATCTCAAAGAGCGCATCGCAACTAGGTGTAAAGCAGGCTGAGAGGCCGATGCAGTCCGCTAAGACGAGTGAGGGGATGTAAGGGTAGAGCGGGAGAGGGACGCGGCGCGCAACAAAGAGCCTTCCCGGAACCGCCACAATACAGGTTTGCGGCGACGTGCGATACCTTCGCAGATACGAGCGGCCGGCCAGGTACTCGTCGAGCCCTTTTGTCAACCAAATAACGACACAACGGTACTACTGACTACACGACAAACGAGTTTCATGCTTATTGGAAATTCAGTAAACCGTAGGTGCAAAAGCATATTGATAGATTAGAAAATTGATAAGTCCGCGCAAAAAGTGTTTTGAATTCTAACATGCATAAACGCAGAACGTGATGGCATCATCGACAGAATTCGACGAAGCTTTATTCAAATTAGAAGTCAAGGGTTACATGAAATTGATTTTCATAATAACGTTAAGAATACGAAGAAGAAATTTATCGTTTGAGATAAATTAGATATCCATACTAATATTATAAATGCGGAAGTGTGTCTGTGTGTCTCCTACGCTTTCATGGCCCATCTATTCAACCAATTTCGATGAAATGTGGTATAGCGGTAGGTTACATCCCGGGGAAGGACATTGGCTCCCGGAAAATTAAAGGGTTCCCGCGGGAATCAAAAAAATAAAAATCTTAATCCACGCGGACGAAGTTGCGGGCATCACCTAGTTTTAATAATTCATAGGTATCAAGCATAGTTATCAGGTATTGTAGTAGTACGCACGTCTAACAGTACAAAACGAATTAAAATATGTTTCTATGAGGAAAATGTAACGAAGTTCAAAAACCCGACCAAAGTTTTAGTTTTGTAAGTTTGTTGGAAATTAATGATCGTTAACGATGTAGTTTTTAAGTTTCCGGGATTGATATACATATTTAAATTAGGATGAGTCAGGAAAGTAAAAGTGGGGTAATAAAATGAATTCCTGGGTTGAGCGGCATTAGTAACCCGTCCAGGCGATGCGGAGCGGCTGTGGCCTTTAGATTTATGAGGACTAGCATACTCGATACTTCATCGGTCATCGGTCACATTATATTGAACGTGATGAAATTTATTACCTGCTAATGATATTGTTTGAAAGGTATGTAAAAATTTACGAACGCTTAAATCATATACGTACCTATTACTTATTACTAATTTTTACCATTCCATTCATCGATGTATATCTATGATTCCATTACGCACAGATACATATTACCGTATTGAAATTGTAAACAAGCTATAATGAATTAAAATAATATAATAACACGACTGCTCTACCAAATGAATATTTTTAAAAATAGTACATTGTTATATAAGGATGGTAAATAGGTTATTACAATCGAGCTGACGTTTGTAAGCCCGAGCCACATGCGAGGGTTTACCATCTTCACGAGATTGTTATAACCTTAACGCCCGTATATCACACGACGTTTTTCAATACATTTGTGAGAAAACTTGAAAATAAAACTCAAGTAGGTAGGTACAAGGTACTCACTAGAAGATGGTTTCTCACGCCCGTTCTTATTTCGAGATTTTAGGCTGCTATTAATAGCGCGATTTTTTCTCACATCTAAAATACCTAATTTTTGATTTAATTTCATTAATCCACATCAGTTAAACCACATAAATTATTTAATAATTTATAAGAAATACTCAATGACTCTTTTAAAAATAGCGCGCGCCACGCACAGATTAAAGATTTAGTATAGACTACGGCGCGTTGTTGTAATTGCGTTTTTTTTTTATTAGATTCATGGCTCTAGGTTCTAGTTCTGAACTCCCATCTTGGACTATTAAGCCTTTACTTTTATGATTAATAAAACTTAAAACAATTTTAATTAATTAAGTATATTTAATATATTTTTTTTATTTTATGAATTAATTTCATCAATTCACATCTACTTAAATTTAATTATTTTTTTAGGTTTTCTACTATACAAAGTCAATATCACTATGAACCTTCTTGCAAGAAAACTTTTTATTTAGAAGTAACGTGGAACAAAAATTAAAAAAAACTGCAAATTTACCGCACGAGGGCGGTAAATATTTACTGCACTAGAGCAGTAAATTTAACTTACAAGCCCTGTTTACTGCCTCTGTAAGTGCATTTTTCGAGCAAGTGTATTGAAAAAATTATTACCGGTGTCACTCGGAATGATGTGCACAAGCATCATGGGAGTAGGGAGATCATAGACCATGGTCATTTTAAGAGGAGATCTTAATGTAAAAGAAATATAATATGTATTGGTAGAGTCTTATCTCTCAGCTCCGTTTAGAAATTGTCCACTAATTTTCTCCTTCCATCAGAAAAACACTTTTACGGTCACAATTATTCACAATACTTTATAAAAAATATTGATCCAAATGTTCTTGACGGATAAGATAAGGGATTCGATTAAACATAAACGTATAACAAGACGTAGCAGCGTTTCTGGGAATTGCTGCCGGTAAATAAACAGACACGTGCGTAATGGATAATGACGCTAGTGCGACACTAGCTGCTGCTGCTGCTCCATATAAACGGCCGGTTTCTGAATTGAGAATTTCATGTTGAGTCTGTCTCAAAGACTAATTAAGCAAATTTTTGTTTCTGAATTGATATTGTGTAAGGTTTAAGAGTTGGAACTTGCTGTTTTTGCTTGAATGCTTAATTCAGAAACCGGCCCAATATCAATTCATAAACAAAAATTTGCTTAATTAGTCCTTAAGTAGTCTTTGAGACAGACTCAACATGAAATTCTCGATTCAGAAACCGGCCGAAAGCCAATTAAATTATATCTTATCTATTAAATATTTATCTATTATCTAGATATTCAGCTCTTAATTTCAAGATATACGAGTATGACCGACAGGAAACTGAAACGGCGGAAAACACTACATAACAGTAAACATAAGAAACAAGGATGCAAAACGGTTTCGTACCGCACTTACTGACCGGATGTTAATCAAATGAGACTTGTAACTTGTGAGGTTGTAGTGGTTCTATGATCAAAATGTGAAAACGATGCTTTATATATAGATTACACACGTATTAGTGATGTATATTTACTTTATAATGTATTTACTTAGTAGGTATATTGAAAATTGCATCACCCTCTGAGGTAATCATAAGTAACAACTAACAGCAGTTATGGTATAAACTCCATACTACACGAATTAATCAGTATTAGAATACAACTCAAGGATGCAACCTTCTAGGGAAAATTAAATTCGTTTAAGTAATAAAGTGAGCTCTATTATAGATTAAAATTAAAAACTATTCTTAGAGCCATCGACTTGTGTGCTGTCGACCCCGGAACTAAATTTAAATAAAAACTCCCGGACCGTAGAACACTTGTTTCCAAGAAGAACCTATCTATTGTGCTGTTTGTGCATGATGATTTTATAAATCGCAATTTAATAGTGATGTGGTGGTAAATTCCCTGATTCAAGATAAGATTCGACTAGTCACTAGACTAAACCGAATAATCTAAGATAAAACATAATGTATTTATAAAATATAAGAATGTATACATATTTTATATAATGAAACTTACAAATCTGGATATAGAAATCCATAAATAAATAACGAAATCGTGGCAAGCAAAGACAATTGATGAACGTTACGTAGGACGTTCAGAAAGAAGAAACTTTAAAAAGAATCATACCTATATTATATTCTTCAATCAGGACTTTCCATCAAATTAAGTACCTACCTACTTAATACCTATTAACTTGTACGGTTGTAAAACTTGTGAACTGTTCACTTGAACTTAGACTTTACAATTAAGAATTTATTTGTTCTATTCATAAAAACTTTCGACTTTTATTTTACTCGCATCAGTTTATTTATTTTATTGATGTGAATTATTGAGGTGTTTTGAGTTCTGACTATTAGAATCGATAGGTATTCTTAAACAAGTCCGATGTTAAATAATCCTCGATATGTACTTGTCCATCACTTTAATTTAGCTGGTTGGAACAAGTGGAAAATGACATAATCCATTGGCCCGCCGGCATAGAGTTTCATATCACAAGTGTTGTGAGTCACGCAAATGAATTTAATATTGGGACTACACTTATTATTATAGCTCAGATAAAACTGTTGATTTTTATCTTTTTGTGTTAGCTTTCTTATAGACATCAAAAATAGTCTGATGAACACTCCACTATCTTTTTAGTAGCCACGAGTTTATCTTCATTAAGTCAGTACTTACAAGTTTTATTTCATTCTTACCAGATTCTTTCATGTTAAAAAAGTAAGTAATTTTGAATTTCATTATTTACTAGATGATGCCCGCGACTTCGTCCGCGTGAATTGATGTTTTTTTAAGATTTAAACTATCCTATCTCTCAAGTTGGATCGAACTGCACATGGTGTGCGAATTTTATTATAATCGGTTAAGTGGTTTAGGAGTCCATTGAGGACAAACATTGTGACACGAGATTTATATATATTAAGATTTAATTCATTATACATATATTATTTTTATGCATGTAATCACAAAGCCTTTTTCAGACTTAATGCCAATTATTACCATCAGTATCGCGTAGTTACCACCAGTATTAGAGCAATGCCTTCGTTGAAATCTTTTACACGCCCTGTCTGCTCTTTGGTACGCTTATGAGCAAACATGTGCGTAAGGGATCGTGCATATCAACTTGTATTATACCGTAAGATTTACTATACCTAGCACTAATATCATCACAGATGGAATACGTATATTATGTACAATGTACATAGAAGAAGGCGTGGGCGACGAACTGAGCGATGTCGAGTGGAGCAGCAATCAGCACTTCTGGGAAGCTCGCTTGTTTTTGCACAGGTGCAATCAAATCATGTTTTATTATTACCAGCGATGACAGCTCGGCGATGTCGTGAAAATATTCTACATATACACCAGAAGATGACGAGCTCTTGAACGCTACTACGTATAGTAGGTACTAGGTACGTACGTGTGGATTTATGTCATCCCCGGGGAATCCTAATTTTACCTAGGTTTTATACATACTTATCCATACGACCCCCGTGGCGTGGGTCAATTTGGGAATTTATAACTTCTGAATTTTCCCTGGTCTGGCCTGGTGGGAGGCTTCGGCCGTGGCTAGTTACCACCCTACCGGCAAAGACGTGCCGCCAAGCGATTAAGCGTTCCGGTACGATGCCGTGTAGAAACCGAATAGGGGTATGGGTTTAATATAACTGCCATGCCCCTAACAGGTTAGCCCGCTACCATCTTAGACTGCATCATCACCTACCATCAGGTGAGATCGCAGTCAAGGGCTAACTTGTAGTGGATAAAAAAAAAAAAAATACTTCCATACTAATATTATAAATGCGACAGTGTGTCTGTCTGTCTGTCTGCTACGCTTTCACGGCCCAACTACTCAACCGATTTTGATGAAATTTGGCACAGGGACAGGTTGTATCCCGGGGAAGGACATAGGCTACTTTTTATCCCGGAAAATTGAAGCGTTCCCGCGGGCATCATCTAGTCTTTAATAAATAATCTCGACTATTCAGTGGTTGCAGTCCCTACTTTTAAGATGGACAAACACTTTAGCAGTGTTATTACTTGGTCAACAATTAGTTAAGGATTAAGTAGTATAGTCCCACAAACTTATCTGACACGGAGACAGCGTTGTTAGTATAAATGAAAAATAAAATAAAAACAAAAACTAGACAGGCATCAAAATTAGTTCCAATTTTGGCCACCAGGTCAGATTTAAAGTTGGTGGGACTATAGGTTATACGGCTCAAAATCTAGAAGTTTAATTTTATTTTTCATTTCCTTTATCAAAACTACAAAACTTTAACACTCAGGAAACCATCCAAATTTTTCACGTAGGTAATAAAAAAATAAACAACCCTAAATGTCTTAAATTAATTATTAAAATTAAACATAACAGGGGTATACGAGTAGGTATATTGTCAGCATATTGTCAGCCGTCAGGAACAAGTAGATGGATCATGGAACCGCTAACTCGGTGAAGACTATATAGATGGAGTATAAACGATAAATACATACATAATAATATATAAATCGATCGGTATTGGTATGTCATCGAGTGCATTCCATGTTATGCAAACGTATGAAACACATAAACTGTACTATGTGGTGTGTCTAAAGAGACACATTTAAACATAACACTTCTAGCAGAGGAGTTCTATATAATATCTCGATGCAACAAAAGACCAGAGTTAAGCAAAGATCTTATGCCATACGCTACACAAGTATCACTAAGCCTAAAAAATTTAACGAGATACTTAGGTTAAGCTATGAGACACCTAAATGTAGTATAGTATAGTGGAGGAAGTCCAAAATTAGCGCCAGCCTACGATTATCGCGTAATCGCATTCTAGGACAACACCTCTTGCGTTGCAAGTTGTACCCACATCACACGTCACAACTCACAGCACAGTTCACACCATAGTAGAATAGTTTGTCTGCTCCATGAGACAAGAGTAAGAGTAAGAGTAAGATATACTTTATTGTACACAAAGAAATTAAATAAAATAAAACAAACATATTAATGGATACGGCACAACAGGCGGCCTTATCGCTTAAACAGCGATCTCTTCCAGGCAACCTTAGGGCAGAGGAAACTTTTAAAAGAAAGCGGGAGGGGTGTACTGAAACATAATATTAATAAATAAATATTGTATATATATAAACAATGTAAAAATATATATATAGGATAAATACACAGTATAGAGGTAAAGAAGTAATAGAAAATAGACGACAGATGAATATATAGATTATAATGATAGATAATGTTGTTTCAATTTAGTTTTGAAGATAGGAAGAGATTGGGAAAGCTTAATATCCAAAGGGAGAACGTTCCAAAGCCGTATAGCAGTTACTGTAAAAGAATTTTGATAGAAGGAAGTTGAGTGACTAGGAGTACTTAATAAAAGATTATTTTGAGAACGAAGGGAAAAAGAGTGTAAATTACATATATACTTAAATCTATCTTTTAAGTAGTGAGGTGTGATGGGATTGAACAGAATGCAGTACAGAAGGTGGAGAATGTGAGTATTCCTGCGAAGGCGAATCGGGAGCCACTTGAGCTTACGGCGGAACTCGGAAACGTGGTCATACTTTCGCAAGCCAAATATGAACCTTATGCAGTAATTTTGAAGCCGCTCAAGTTTATTTAGTTGCTCCTCAGTGAGATCAAGATAACACGTGTCCGCATAGTCAAGGATCGGTAGAAGAAGAGACTGAGCCAGCGCTATTTTAGTAGGAATGGGAAGGACATTACGCAATCTACGTAGAGAACCAATTGCACCAAACATCTTTCTACTTAGCTCACTCATTTGCGGCATCCAAGATAATGTTTGGTCAAAGATAATGCCTAAATTTTTCACTTTGTCACTGTAGGGGATAAGAGTCCCATCGAATATGACTGGTGGAAGCTGCGACAAAGTTATGCGTGAAATTAATTTTGAACTCCCAATGATTATAACTTGTGTCTTCTTTGGATTAACTTGAAGCCCAAACGAGTTACTCCAATTAGAAATGCGTAAAAGATTTTCATTGACCAACCTAATTGTATCAGGTAGATCCACCACCTTACATTGGGAGTAGATTTGTAAATCGTCTGCATACAGGTGGTAGGGAGAAGTAATGTGGGAGCAAATCGAGTTGATGAAGATAGAGAACAATAGAGGAGACAACACGCCACCTTGCGGGACACCAGCCTTAACAGTCGACCATTCAGAAAATGAATCTTGAACTCGTACACGCTGCCGGCGCCCATGCAAGTAACTATGAAACCAGTCAATTACCCCAGGAGATATGTTAAGAGAACTTAGCACGGCGAGCAGAACATCAAAGTCCACAGTATTGAAAGCATTGCTAAAGTCAAGCAACGTCAATACTGTAACTTGTTGATTATCCATACCCAGCCGTATGTCATCGCTGATTTTAACTAAAGCAGTAGTCGTACTATGACCAGGACGGAAACCAGACTGGAAAGGGTTTAGTAAGTTATGATTAGAGAAAAATTTACTAAGCTGTTGATGCACAAGACGTTCGAGTGCTTTAGATAAAAAGGGAAGGATGGATATGGGTCGGTAATCCGCATACGTCGGATTAGATTTCTTAGGGAGAGGAATTATTTGTGCTTCTTTCCAGTATGAGGGGAAATCACTGGAGTTAATGGAATAATTAAAGATGTTAGTAATGATAGGAGCTAAGATATCAAGGATAGGGATGATCATTTTACGACTAATGCAATCAGATCCAATTGCATCAGATGTGATGGCTTTAATATTCTTCATAACATCACTGATGGTAAATTGACTAAAGAAAAAAGAAGGAAAGTCTGGGGTTGGCTCAGCGGAAAGTTGATTAATAGTGTTATGTTTCGCATTTATATCCAAAGTAGCGGAAGAGGAAAATTGTTTATTGAGCTTATTTAAATCAAGATTAGGAGAATCTACATTTTGTTTTGCCTTTCCAACCCCTAAAGTTTTAAGGAAATACCAGACCTTAGCCGAGTCTTCTTCCTCGACAACAGATTTATGAATATGGCGTCGTTGACTGTCTCTACACACCATGTTGCAGCGATTACGTGCCCTATGGTACTTTTCACGGTTCAGATCAGTAGGGTTCATACGATATTTAGTTTTCGCAATGTTCTTTTTGTCCTGTAGCTTTTTTATATCTGCAGTGAGCCAAGGAGCAGGAAGATGCTTCATGCGAACTGGCCGAATTGGAGCGTGAATGTCGTATAGTTGTGTGAGTAAGGAGTTAAATTCGAGACTACCGACCAGTCGATATTGGCAGCATCATCTCGCAACCGGTCCAAGTCCATTCGAACAAAATTGCGCTGGAGAAGGATCCTTGGTTTAACTTTAGGGGGTTTCAATTTATAGGACAAATAGAGTAAATCGTGATATGAAAATGCGGAAGCATCACACTGACCATGCTTTGCAACATGGCCAG
Source organism: Erebia epiphron (assembly GCA_963932025.1). Taxonomy (NCBI): domain Eukaryota; kingdom Metazoa; phylum Arthropoda; class Insecta; order Lepidoptera; family Nymphalidae; genus Erebia; species Erebia epiphron. The sequence continues at coordinate 12,386,394 of OZ009956.1, read as the reverse complement.
GGGAAGAAACGAGAATTAAGTCAAGAAGAGAAGGCGCACAGTTAGGAAAAGTGTGAGTTGCTGAAAGGGGAAGAATATGCATGTTGGTGCTATTCACGAGAGACTTCAAACGAGATGACCTATTGTCATTTTTAAGGAGACAGGTATTGAAATCTCCCATGATTACCGTGTGCTCGTAAAGAGAGGTGAACTTCTCTAACAGGATTTCAAATGATGAAAAATAGTCAATCGATAGATTTGGACTGTAATAGACAACTAGAAGGAGCTTCATATGTCCAAGCATTATTTCAATGAAAAGATGTTCAGGGCCAGCACTAGACACTGGTTGCGAGGAACTTAAAATAGTAAAAGGAATATGCGATCTTAAATAAATGGCCACGCCACCACCAGTGCGCCCAACACGGTCGTTGCGAATCAAGTGAAATCCTGGAAGAGAGTAGGTTGTTGAAGGCAAACAAGGTTTTAACCACGATTCCGAAATTAGAATTGCATGGATATTTTTATTATCGAATGAGGACACCATGTCAGGATAATGTGCAGGAATACTCTGTGCATTTATATGAATTGCGTTGAAATTTTTCAGTGAATCTGAGAAATGAGAATTAAGAGTTTCACTCAGAGAAGGGATGCTGTAAAAACTATCATTACTGTTCAATCCATCTGAGTCAGAGAGGGAAAAAAAACTGTCGTCTAAGTTTTCATTATCAGAATTACTAATTTTGATTAAATAATTATATACGTATAAAAATAGAATATATTTACAAACCCACCCACCAGTTGCAAGGAAAAATCACTTCTTAAAATACACAATAGCAATCAGACATAAAATAAAAAAGAAAGGGAGAAACATTATTACTAAAAAACATCAAACAAACACTAAAAACTCATTTATCTCTTCAAATGAAATAAGTAATTAACTTTCTAACTTAATAAACTACTTACAGGTTTTACAGTCATCACTTTGTTAAGAAATTTTGCTCTAATTGCATAAATTAAATTATTTAAAACAGTAAGAAGAAAAAAAAAACAACTTAAGATTACGCGCCTCAACCGTAGTATTCCATATTAATTTATGCATACAAATGCAGTGGAGGGGCGTAATCTCATAACAAAATATAATAGAATCACATAGAATAGTGCCAAGTTCAAAATTATAATATGTACATTCTATGGAAGATTAATATTAAATGGATAAAAATAAAAAAAACAACAAACAAAAACGAGTAATTATTCAAGTCTGGCCTTAAATCGTTAAGTTATAACTATAAATTTCGCGAAAGGTTTATTAAATGTATTTGAATTGCACCATCCATGAAATAGATTCAAGGGATACATAAGAGGAACTATCATAATTTAAATGCAATACAATGCCAAAACCCTTGTAGCCAGAGCGTAATTATATATTGTCTATGACAAGAATGTCAATTGACACTGTTATATGTCTGTGGTTTAAACCTAAAGCTTACTGTCTCTGTACATCTGTCAATTTTAAAAGTAAACAATCAAAAATTATTGAATAACATGAAGGTAGGTTTAAAAAAATAAAAAAATAAAAATAAAAACGTTTTCACCTAGAAGCAAACTGCAAAGTAAAATTTAGATAAAATTAGTATACACAGAGATAAATAAGATATATAATGAGTATCCAACACTGACTTGCTTTGAAAAAGGGAGATAAATGAGTTTCATTGTAGTGGCACAATTACGAGTATGTCCTGTAGCAGTAATATTAAATAAAAGTAATGAGTTTACTGGCTACTTATTTTTTAACTATTCTTTTGGACCTGGAGGAAAGACTAGCGGTGCCCTGAGTCACAGGCTTAGAAGAAGGCTGCGGTATGCAGTCCAAGTCAGCTCTGCATTCAGCTCGGTGGCGGGAGCCATCCGGGGCTATGATGTGAATGCAGCCGTCCCTAGTCCAGCACTTACTGATGCCGAATCGCTGCCTTGCCTCCATAAATACGGTGTGACGACTCTTCGTTAAGAACTCAGACTCAGTTATGCCGGTGCCTTTCAATCCAGTTTTTGAGAACCAAACCTTGTCCCGCACTGTCACATCTGCAAACTTCACTACTATTGGCCTGGGTTTCTTGCCGGAAGGACGCCCCATGCGATGAGATGACTTAATGCAAGCAGCAGAGAAGTTAGACACGCCGAGATGCTCCCCTACAATACTGCAGACCCGTGAAGTAACGTCTTCTGACTTCTCCTCGCTAACTCCATGAAACAGCAGCATTTTGCGCCTTCTACGCATCTCCAGACGATCAACCTCTGTGCCAAGAAATTCAACCTGCCTCTGTAAAGTGTTCATGGCGGAGAGCACGAAAGTTCTGAAACTGTTGAACTCAGCAGCCAAGGATGTGTTAGTCGTCGGCGCACTATCGAGGCCCTGCTGGAAATCACTCATCTTCTGCTGGAACATTTCAGCCATAGCGTTGAGGGAGTCTTTTAGTGAATCCATGATTATTTATTGGTGACACGTAGCGCGACAGTGCAATAAGATTGTAGTATAGGTTTTCGTGAAGTGATAAAGTGACTTGAACTAGGAAATGAACTGTCCGGTGGGTACTGTAAGTCACATTTACCTATGAAATTATACTTAATCTGTGTAAAATTACTGTTTTTTAAATTTAAAAGCAATAAAAAGTAAAGAGCTCTTTAAAAACGTTGTCAAATCTTCCAGTCCTACCCTCAAATTGACAAGCCTTTTAATTGACCCAGCGCGGCGCGTAGGTAGACTTGGTACCTAGTTACCTACCTACTGCGATGTTCTACATAATATACACGTATTAGTAATTCACAATCAATATACATAATTGTTATTCCAAGACAGGTTGGAGTTAAATGTATATGTGAAGTAGGTAGTTGTCCATGAAACAATTACATAACAGACTCACTACTAAGTAGTATTCTATTTTTTGTGGAAACAAAACCTACAGAAGTAGTTTTTACTCTATCTGGTAAACAGTTAAACATAAGCCAATAATAATGGTAAACTATGAACATGCAAAAAAGTTAAGTCTGTAAGTAGCTAGTAGTACTATTTCATAACAAATGTTTAGAAAGGTTTAGTGCTTCGGGAAAATACTGCAGATGACTTAACTTAATCTAAAGACCTGTAGAAAAATTGGTGTAACCTAGGTTTTACTGATCACTGAGGTCAGGCAGCAATCGCAGTGCAAAAAACTGGTAAAGTAATAATTTGTCAAATCTGGGTTAAAGTAATAAGCGGACCGTGGTAAAATATAGAGAAAACACTAGATTAGAAGATAAGGCTGACAAAGTTACTGCAATACAGTTCTGAGAATTTTTATGTTAATATGAAAAATAAGTAAAGGAAATAATTTTCTTTCTTAATTGTATCGCGGAAGTGGGAGTAGAGATTGTGGTCATACTGAATGTGCCCAAGATGTATCGAGTACGTAAAACTACTGCTCTTGCCCAGTGGAGGACAGGAGCGCCGGGCGATCCGCCCCGGGTCTTGATTCTAGAGTGCCTTCCAAACCTTGAGGAGTTGAGGAACCCTCATAAGTCAAATCCCAAATCAGTCCGAAAAATATTCAGTACGCAAGAGCCAGTTTGTATTTCTATGGAGGTTAATGGATAGTTTTAGTAAGAATTATGCAAAACTTTCGCGCTCGCTATTATGTACTAATTGTGGTTTGCGTCCATTTCGCCGTCCAAAAAAAAAAAAACACCATAAAAAAACAGAGGAACCTATTAAATAATAGTTACACCACATTCAGTGATGCCGCCCCGGGCATGGTGGATTACCAGCCCTAACAAGAAGGATTGAATTGAAACTACACTATAAACTAGACACATATTTTAGAAATTCTTACATGCCTCAGAATCCGTTCTCTCAAAATTAGGAGAGCCTACTTCGTGCTAGGCATAGGAAATAATCTAGATGTTTGCATAAGTTAATCATTACGATCAAATCTAGTCCTTTTTTGCAACTGTACTGGTAAACAAAAAATTAGCACGCACGTTTCTTATGTAATTACTTGGAAGTGAGTCCATATCAGGACATAGTCGAGGCTTATTGAAAGGAATTTGAATAATCACATTAGGTACCTAGTACCTACTGCGCATAATGGCTCCGAGACGTTGACGCAGTGAAGGCGATTATAATTTTATTCGCGAATACAATGGACAAAAATTTCCAAGTTTTTTTTAATGCTGGACGGGCAACGCACCTGTGCATTGTTCATCGAAGATAATTTCCATGGCAATCATATCGCCGTGAGCGAAATTACGATGAGGGAATTCACAAGGGAGTAATAGTCGACAAAAGGATCTTAGGTTAACTTGGTCGATTTTATGGTAGAAAATTTCAGTCAACGCTACAAGAAATGGGTACTTATCTTGGTATAAGGCGATATCCGGGCGTTTACAGAATTAGGAAGTTATTTAGTGGCTAAGATTGAGTATATCAGCCATATGATATCCTTCGAATCCCCTCTAATATAATTTTTAGCATAATTGAGCCTTTTTATACACCACTAGGTCAGCATCAGGACTAGCAAGTAGCAAGGCAAGGTAAGACTATAGCTATGTACCAAGGAACACTGTTTTCGATCGTTATTAAAATATCTTTGGGATAATAAAAGACTGCTGTAGAGTGTAGAGTCATCTCCTGAGGATGTAGCAGTTCGTGGTAGATTTAGCTATTTTCCATTGAAAATATTACTTCGTTATGTATACATAATGTTATAGTTACTAGTTAAAATTATCCATCCCTAACAAATTAAAGTACAATAAATAAAGTAACTCACCATTCTATGCTTCTGTATCCTCGGACGCAACAGTGGATGCTCTTGAACTTGTCTTGGAAGCCATATTCATAGGAGATCGGTTCTTTGCTGAAGTGCATCCAGGAAGTGTTCGTGGGAAACGTGTTGGTTGAGCAGTAACTGGCGGAGAGCGCTGGTGATGCGCTCGCCACCACGCCCAGCGCCACAAGCAACCACATGGCGGTGTCACATCCTATGACAACAAATTGATGTTTTTAATTAGTCTTCGGAAACCTGTAGACCTAATTATTACAAAAAAAGCTGTTTCAAACAACTATAATCACAATTGTTGTGATTGCCACAATTATTGAACGAGCAAATTTCTCAAAACCGGCAACGCATTGGCGATTCCTGGTGCTGCAAATGTTCATGGGCGGCGCGCGGTAAGCACTTAGAATCAGGATCCTACACACAGGTAACATACCTGCTCGTTTGCTCGCTCTAGGTATGTAAAAAAGGAAATATCTTGCTGCATTGTAAATTGTAATTTGATACACTTAGTGATCATTACTGCAAGTGATGCCAATGATATAGTCTAGTATGGAACCGAGCTACCCTGCATGGGAAGTATGCTAGTAGGCTGTATACCTATATACCTATCTATTTACGATCCAAATAGGATTCTCCGTGGCATCGTACCGTCGGTCACGGCCCAAGCCACCAACCAGAATCAGGAATCAAATCGAGGACTCATAAGAACTTTAGAACTCACCAAGTCACAACTGCGACTGGCAGACAGGTTGTCAGAAACGAATAGTTTTTTTTGTTCGTTAGATACCTCGTTTCAAACAATTATTAAGTATTCCTGTTTTCTTAGCAATACATGTGCACGGTCAGTTACAAAGGGGACCATCATAAATGTTTCACTTTTACCTAGAAATTCCGAACCGGTTCATAGACAGAGTAAAACAATCGGATGACGAATAACAAAGCTACTGTACAGGATTATGATAATAGTCAGGTAGGTAGATACTAAGTAGGTATGTAATAACATGAGTTCTTAGAACAATACTTAGACTTGTGGTGACCGGTTCACTACCTTTAAGGTATGATCCGTGTTTATAGAATGTACCCATGTGAAATTCCTAGTACATTGACTTGTCTTTATACTTAATAGGTTTTATCTTTGATTCCTATTAAGTAATTGCCAACTACCGGATTTCCTCGTGCTTTTTGCTTATCAGTACTTAAGTTACTTAAACTAGTTGCTCGTAGACATGCACGACAAATGCTGTTTTCGACATTTTTAAAAATAACCAAATTAGTTTAGCTTCCTCGCACAGCTTTGGTGGAATAGTCACGCCGTTTCACAGCTCCGCTACGTTTTCTCCTTCTTGGTTCACATCTGGGAACGCTCAACGGTATCTAGGGTGCGTTGAGGAGTTCAATCAATGCTCTCAGGTTCCTACTTGCCCTGTTAAAATGTGGTCAAATCTTGCTACTGAATTTTAGGGCAGTTTCCCCAACCTTGGAAGAATAAATGGTTTATTCGTCAAACCCCTAAACTGACTTAAACGTGTAGTTATCTAGATAAATAGGTAATATTTACTACTGAATACAGTGGTTCTGTAACTATCCGTCGTCATTTAAGTATTACGCGTCGACCGCAATACGCAAGAGTTAAGCTCTAGGTACTAACTAACGCCTATTGAATAAAAAATTAAACGTAAAAACAACGTCTATAAAAGGCTAAAGGCTTTAATGAACAGGATATAATAACCTAGATGCTAAGATAAAATACCTACTTTGGTGCCGAATCGAATGACTTTAGCCATTCCTGGAACGCTTTAGTTAGGCCAATAAGAATGACTAGTTAGTACCTGGAAAGGCTAATAGTCGTTGAATTACAAGAACACGGCACTTTTAGCAGCCAAAACGAATTAGACTCTGACAAGTTAACTTTTTATTGGCAGGCAGCTACAGCTACCCCATATCCTTTGTAAATTATGTATTTACTAGATGATGCACGCGACTTCGTCCTCCTGGATTAAGATTAATTGATTCCCAAGGGAACTCTTTAATTGTCCGGGATGAAAAGTAGCCTATGTCCTTCCTCGGAATACAATCTACCCCTGTACTAAATTTCATCAAAATCGGTTGAACAGATGGGCCGTGAAAGCGTAGCAGACAGACAGACAGACACACTTTCGCATTGATAATATTAGTATGGATGTTCATAAATTCCAGCAGCGTCTTCTAACTATCAATTGACTATAGCCGCTAGAAGCAAGCGGCACATACCCGTATTTTGATATAGGTTTCCTCAGGACGTTTTCCTTCACCGTCAAAGTTAACCATGAGAATATTACTTACCTACTAATTTATTTACGTATCAAAAATACCTTATACCCAGTAAGTTATACTTAAGTAAGTAAGGTATTTTAAGTTTTGCAACTTCTGTTCAAAAAATAATTTTCTATTAAGTAATGTAAGTACTCGCGCTATATCAACAATGTCGACCGTCGGCTCACGACTGGTAATACAAGCAGGAGCACAAGCTTGTCCGCTCGTGATTTCTGCAATTACCGACAAGCGGCACATATCTGACGGCAATTTGGCCCCTCCGCAAGCTCTGCTGATCGCCTTCTCGGAAAAGCAGTTGCACCGAGCGCTAGGGCGATTAACGCACTAATTACCACGCACATTGTCGCTTCGCGGCTGTATATCACAGACAGGGTTGCCACTTGCCAACTCTTTTTATTTTAATCTAGCTAACTTGTCTTGGCTTTGCTACAACTAAATTTCTCAAAATCCTTTCTTAGTGATCGTCCTCCATTCGGTTCGAGTCAGCCTCCTTTCTTGGTATTAACTCAACTAAAGAAATAGCTTACATGCCATATGTCAAGCTTCCAGACTTTTAAAATCAATAAATCAATGTACAGCTTAGACTTCTGATCCACAATAATTGTTGAGACAATTGTAGGTATTATAGTAAGTAATTATTCTGGATCCTATCCTAGTCCTTACATACAATAAGGGGGGTTACTATGAGCTCTTAAAGCAGGACAAAAATTGAACTGCGGCACAGTTCAATGCAGTGTCTGCCTACCAGTTCAGTGCCTTGAAGTTAAGTGCAGTTCAATATCTGTCCTGCTATAAGAGCTCATAGTAACACCCCAGATACTAAATAATATGAAAACTATTAAATAGTTAAGTAATTGGCAACCCTAACCATAGATTGCAAAAAACATTGCTAGTTTCTCTACATAAGTAAATATGGGAGCTGGGCTCTGACTCGTTTCTTTGGTTTGATGTACTACAACCAGATTACAACTTCATACCTGAAGTTTTTGTATTGAAGAATTGCTAAGGTACTGCTTTAAATGTAGTTAAAAAGATAATTAATTTAATTACTAAGGGTCGAATGCACCATCTATGGTTATCTTTAAATAAGACCACCTAAAACAACCACTTGGAGTTAAAAAGTCAAGGTTTCTTCCACTTTTTACCAAAATTTGACTGAAAATCATAAATATGGATGTAAAAATACAGATTTTTGCCACTTACTTTACAAGACATAGTGGGCTTTAACAATAACCATAAATAACCATCTTTGGTGCAATTCACCCTGAGTAAGTAATGATATTTTATATTATTTACTTAATCTATATATATATAATTCAAAGTCCTGACTGACTGACTGACTTATATATCAACGCACAGCCTAAACCGCTGGTCCTGGAGACATGAAATTTGGAGAGTGTATTCTTTGTGAAGACTAGGTATCCACTAAGAAAGGGTTTTTCGAAATTCCACCCCCAAAGGGGTAAAATAGGGGTTGAAAGTTTGTATGAAAGTCCGTCGTTTTTCAAGTTATAGCCATGAAACTTAATATATGAGCTGCGGGTTGAAAATAAAGAAAGACATGTCTCACAGATTTTGAAAATTCGACCCCCGAAGGGGTGAAATAGGGGAAGAAAGTTGGTATGAAAGGCCTTCATTTCTCAAGATATTTTTCAAGTTATATTGAACGAAACTTGGTATTTTGGCTTTCGGTAAAAATAAAGAAGAACGTGTGTCACAGTTTTTCAAAATTCTACACCCAAAGGGGTAAAATAGGGGTTGAAAGTGTGTATGAAAATCCGTCGTTTTTCAAGCTGATATAGCCATGAAACTTGGTATAGCCCGCGCCAAACTTTGTGGCCGCCTTGAATATGCGAACTTTTAGTTTCAGGGCGGCCACAAAGTTTGGCGCGGGCTGTATTTGGGCTTCCGCTAATGATGAAATACGGATTTTATAGTTTTTGAATTTTCTATCCCCAAGGACGTCAAATAGAGAGTTTGTCCTTCAATCACACCGCAACAGAGCAATAGATCGACGTGATTTTTTACATGGGTATAATTGGGTACTTGGTGAGTGACACAGTCTACTTTTTAGCACGGAAAATTAAGGCGTGCCTGTGGGAATTAAAAATTTAAGCCACGCGAATGAAGTCGCGGGCGTCCTCTAGTTGAGTATAAAAGGGAAAGTGTGATTTAATATACATAAATTTGATTTATATTAAGAACCTTAATATAAATCAAATATGTAGCTACCTACCTTATTTACCTACTGGATCATGCCCTATATCACTAACTAAGTACATTTACTTAACTATATACCCATCCATGCAAAAAAACAAATTGATTCTCTATAAAGTCTATTCCAATATTGATGATCTATTTTTTTCTACTTCTTTAACATCTGAGCACATCATCTTATTTGACACTTGAACAACAGTGATAGGAGTATTGAAAGAGGACAAGTTTGTACATATTCCCATCATTATTGGTCAAATGGCAGTGTATGCAATTGTGAGATCAGACATCAAAGAAGTTGAAAAAAAATAGATTATCCCCATTGGAACAGAGTTTAGGCAAATAAGGATAATAAGTAGGTACTTATATCAATTTGTTAAGACATTATTAAGTACTAATTTAATTTTTAACCTTAACATACATGTTACAAGATATGTGAAACTACTTATTAATTATTCAGCCTACCAACCCGCATTGGAGCAGCATGGTGGGTCTAAGCTCAATTCCCTCTCTCCTGTGAGAGTGGAGGCCTGTGTGCAGCAGTGGGACATTAATGGGCTGTAGTGGTGGAGGTACTTAATCAAATAGTTTAATGTTTCTGAATAATGCTAGAGAAGTCATCCACATGGAGAACTCTAAATTTCCGGGATAAAAAGTCTATGTCCTCCCCAGTTATATCTCTGAACCAAATTTCATCAATATCTGTTAAAAGATCGGCCAGGAAAGCATAGCAGACAGACAGACACACTTTCGAATTTATAAAAATAGTAATGAAAAATAGATATGATGCTGTGTATGGAGTTAATAATGTCAATTTTAGTTCATACTTCCCACTAAAAATCTTTAACTCTTCTTTATCTTTTAAAATACTTATATGATAATATATAACTCAGTATTTACTTTAGTATTTTATAATTTCTTGAGTAAGTAGGTACCTTAGTAATTAGGTGCTTACTTTATATTAATATTTCAAAAAAAATTGAGAACCTCCTCCAAGAAAGAGATAAATATGTGGATATATTAATTAAAATCAAAATCTGACAACTCGGGGCAAATGTAAACATTAAAAAACTTCTAGATAGGTACTTATGAGAATTTAGTAGTGACAGTCTGCACACAAAAAGTTTCAAAAATAACTTCAAGTAAGTACAGCTACTTATTTTAAAATTGCTGTAATTATTTTCGCAGACATCACACGAGTTTAACAGTAACTCGTTCCTTTTTCTGATGTCCTAAATTTCAAGAATTTTCAAAAAAGCCCAGGTACAAAACTGTAGCTTCCGATTACTTGGTAATTGCGGTTAAAAAAAGATATACTTAATATAAGAAGTATAAAAAGATTACTCACCAATTCTTAGATGATAAAATCCAAATTTCCCAGAAGTCAAGTGCAAAAACTTATTCCTAAAACAATTGCGACACAGTTTATCCACTGCACATTTTTGCGATAAAGTAATTTAATTTTTTAACTGAAAGTGCCTAAAACAAGTGAACTTTTTCTGTAATAACAAAAATGACGATATTTGAAGTACAGTCTTTTCAACCCACATGCAACCGGCATCGGTGCGAATTTTCTACTGGTTTCGGTTTGGCAGATGTAGTGTTGCTAGTCGTCATCTTTCTTTTCCCAAGCTCACTAGCATAGCAGATTAGCTATAGCGTGCGCCGTGCAACAAGTTCAGACCACCAGAAAATAATATTTAACTTTTAAGTGTACCAAATACCTTATACTCAATACATATTATTGAAGTTATACTTTTTGGCGCGTTAGGGAAAAATCTTCAAAGTGAATTTTTAATATGCGCGCGCGCACACCGACACCTAAATTCGACACCCTGAAGTTAGTTGGTCAACTTAAAAGTCTAACAAAAAAAGGCCTACCAACAAAATAAAAATAAATACATTTACTATGTATGTTGAGTGAGAGCTGATAAGTGCTTAATATATTCAAGATAGTAATTATTATTTGCTAATAAAAAAGTATAACTTCTTGCTTGCGTACGTAACACACACCTTTTTTTTAAATTAATATTATTGGTGTTGTTATTATGGAACTGACTTAACAATTTGGTTTCTACATTCACCCATACACAAGTTATCACGTACATGAAGCTTAACTGCACCAACAAATGTAAAGTTTGCAAGTTTTTGTACATTTGGTGGTCCATATTTCGATTTTGAAAATGAAAATAAGGCAATAGGTACCTAGTGAATCAACTAGGTATTTTATTTTCTGTTCTAGACATTCTTTGAAGTCAACTAATGTAGGTACATATTATTACTGAACTGCCTATTATTAACCTTTTAAGATATAAAAAAATAAGGACCTCTTTAGCGCAGCGTCTTGGCATCAATTTCATGACTCGCGTATGAATATTATTTTAAACATGCGTTCTACTAACCAGAATTTGCAAAAAATTAAAGATGAAAATGGATTAATGAATTCAATTCAACCATTTGAAAAAACACCAAATACTAAACAGTAGGACTCACTAGTGGCTAGGTTATCTATATTTAGTGGAAATCCCACTAAGTCAGCAACACTGGTGAGATGGCGGCGCCATTTTACCCATTAGGCTGTCAACTGTGTAGTCTCAATTGGGTCGGTGTCGGATTACGCGTCCGCCGGCCGCTCGCGCACTTAAAAAAATATCCACTCGTATTTCTTGTACTGAAGCTATGTAAACAAAGCACGTCATTCTAATCCTTACGAACTATGGCTATAGATTAAAGTTTGAAAGGTAATCGCTCTTCTTTATGGTTTACACAGAAAAATGACAAAAAACAGACCAAAAAATTACCCTCTTTTCTCTTTCTATGGTACGAATAAAATAAAAAATATTACCCGTATCTATAGACTTTTTGATTGATGTGCACTATGGTCAATCAACCTAGAGCAAGAACACACGATACACGGTCTCATTTCCACAATTCTCTGTCTAGAACAAAAAGTAAAACAACAAAAATTTTCAAGTTGGGGTCCAACTTCCGGCCAACACGCGCGAAATTTCTTCCCATAAATTCATCGCATAGACTAAGGATGTGGAAAAATTCCTACTGGGTCCTTGTCTATCCTATTAGCTTCTGCCAAAGTTTGGAAGGGACCGAGATAGTAGAAATATTGAAAATAATACAAAACCTGGACATAGACAAACACGGATTTTTTCAAGGTCGTGCGACGCCTTTAGACTGTCGTTGCGCAGATGCCGCGTAAATTAGAAATACAGTCTAAAGGCTTCGGCGCAGTCAAGGCAGCGAATTGACAAGCACGTTGCATTTGACGTTGACGTGATGTGGTTGACATATTTGATCGTGTTCTGCGTTTCGATTTACGCACGAAGTTCCATTTAAATAGATTTTGAAATAATAACACCTTTAAACTGAAACTAAACCGCACCTTACGTATAAAAAATTACTATTAAATAATGTTAGGCGTTACATTTTTATTATTATACTTATTATATTCTATTAAATGAGTATGTAGTTACATCTTATTTTTTTAAAGTTACTTCTTCTTTGCCTTAGCCCCAGTCTTCTTTAGGTTCTTTAAATAGCGGAAGCTTCCTAACGCTCGCCGAACCATGATGCCGCGCCACCAAGCCTGTATGCGTGTGGCAGCTTTACGCTGCCGCTCCTCACGGGCCAGTCTTGCCGCGCGCTCCTTCTTGAACGTCGACCATGCACGCATTTCACCTTCATGCAGTTTGTACTGTAAAATTGACATAAAAATAATATATCTAGTGCATATTATGTCACCGTAAGATTGTAAAAACCGTAAGATTGTAATCTAACGCTTTTTTTTACGATAGATTGTAAACAGTCGAAAGATTGTGAACCGCAGGGCGACCGCGTAACTTTTGCATTAATCATTGATACATCGCAATCACCTCCGATTGGTTGAATTTACGGTATTCTTGCTGCGTCAATGGATTTCGTCAAATAGTGGAAGAGTGTTAGCCAATCAGAGATGATTGCAATGTATCAATGATTGATGCAGAAGATACGCGGTCGCCCTGCAGTTCAATGTTTTCAACAACAAGTTCAAAACAGACATAGGATTATATTAACAGGTATAACAGCGATAGCGAGGCGAGTGTGATTTTACAATATTAGAATCAGAATCTATCAGAATCTATCCGTAAGGACTTCGGTCAGATTTGAGACAGCTATGAGGGTTTTTCAAAGTCAAATAAGGCCCATCCTACCCGAACCTGTGGCGGACAGCGGAATGCCGTACCTACTTTCCTAATGCATATATATCTAACATAATGCTTATTTAACTATCCCACAACACACCCCCAGTAAACTGTTAAAGTGTATACAAAAATAAGCACCAATTTTTCCAATTCCACACGGCGAGCGACAGTGACGCGAAGTTTTTCGCATTGCTCTCTGAGTCGCACGTCTATGTTTGCCGTGTCGGCATCGTAGCGCGTTTCCCAATACTGCAGTAGCTCTTGTCTTTCCTAAAATATTATAAATTGACTTAACACAGAGACATATACTATCTCTCTTCTATCGTATGATAGTTTTTGCAAGATAGGTATCAGATCTGAGACACACATCCTGGAGAAAGACATGGCTCACAGGATATAGGTACGTCCTACCTTCTTAAAATACTTCGGAAATTCAAAGATTCACGATTGGGATTTATGAAAAATCTAAAGCCACGTGGATGAAGTCGCGGTCGAAGTGGGATTATGTATACATTTTCATCACTATCACTACAGCCTATTAACGTCCCACTGCTGGGCACAGGCCTCCACTCTCATAGGAGAGCGGGAATTAGAGCTTAGACCCACCACGCTGCTCCAATGCGGGTTGGCGGGTTGGCGGGCTTTAACGATTATTATCATGTTAGTGATAATAACCGGGACCGACGGCTTAACGTGCTCTCCGAGGCACGGGGGTGAGACACCGCCAACTTCCAACTCCGGGCTGGCACTGAGAATTTCTTAATTGAAAAACCCAATACCTAACTTTTATGCCCGACCGGGAATCGAACCCAGGACCTCGATGATCCGCAGTCGACTATGCTAACCACTAGACCAACGAGGCAGTCAATCTTACTTTATACATTTTACTTCTAAGTATTTATAGAATAAGTATTAAGTACTAGATGATGCTCGCGACTTCGTCCGCGTTGAATAAGTTCTTTATGATTCCCGCGGATCTCTATAATTTTCCGGGATAAAGCCTATGTCCTTCCCCGGAATGCAACCTATCTCTATATTAAATTTCATCAAAATTGGTTGAAAAGATGGGTCGTTAAAGCGTAGCAGACAGACAGATAGACGGACAGACAGACTAGGTATATGCGTTCACAGACCAATGAATGACTGATTCAACTTGTTTTAGTTCTCGGTTGTTTTGATGCAACGTCTTGTTTCACTTGTCTTGTGAAGTAAAGCATCATGGGGAAACTTGCTTGCCTGTGAAATCTCCATGGTGTTCTCAAAGTTGTATAAATCTGCCAGTCCACTTTTGGCAGCGTGGCCAAGTGCGAATCGGGACTATAGCTTAACTCATTGCATCCTGAGGGAAGAACCGTGCTTAGTAGTAAGCCGTTGGTAGCTTGAGGTGATAAGTTATACCTTGATTTGCAATTCGTAAGCCCGGAGTAGCTCTTTATGCACGCAGTCTTCATGCTCTGGTTTTGGGGTCGATGAAGGGTGTACTTGAAACTGCATGTCCACAGACTCGGCGCGAGCGCATAGCCACCTCTCAGCATAGTCGAATTGAATCCGCACGTTGAATACTGTGTCCTGTAAGTTATACATTTTAATGAGGCATTATCCAGCTCCATCAGCGTCGTGAGGACATTTGCTAACAGGTTGGACTGCCAGTAGGTACCTACTTAAATCACTGTTGTATGATTCACGTGCTGGCAAATCGATCCTGTCCCTAGTTTTTGTTTACGTACTAACAACTTTAAAGTTACACGTACTAACACTATTAATATGATCCTCTTTGGTTGGTTGAAATAAAATTTTATTTATTTATTTTATTAAAATAAAGTTACCGCCTACTTGAAAACAAGACCCAAGTACCTAAATCGTGCAACAGAGCCGAATGGCATCGCACATGTAAACTGTGCACATGGCGTATTTTGTACGCGCTTTAGGTACGAACGCGCCGTGTCTGCGCGTTTACAGTTCGAAAAAAGAGATTGTTGCATTTGTATAGGTTCTAATGCTTTCAGACCTATTTTCTAAAGACAATCTTACTTTATCTCGTTCCCTAAGATTTTTATGTTCGATGGGATTTCGCATCGGCATCGTCATGTCATCCCAAGTTTTAAAGGTGTTACATCTCCTGTAGACAGTTCAGCCTGTGCAACCATTTTGTGGTTTGCGATAATGCGCTTTGCAACTCAAACTAAACGTTAACGTTATAGTTAGTTATCACAAAAGAAAAGACGCCACGCCTTTCTCTGCCATTGTGGGTAGCACAGCACACGTATTGTCAAATGTCATGAGTCATGACTCTAATCATCTGAGAAGTCAAGTTTGTAGTATGCGGCCGTTGACAAAGAAGCTTACCTTTATACTATCACGAAGAGAAGCTACATTTAAGTCACTACTGCGTAATTGGAGTACTCGCTGTTGTCGATTCTTTTGTAACTCCGTGGTTATCGCCTCCAATGACCTAAAATGTAGATATGCACCTAGGTACAATACTTAATACAAGTTAACTCAAATAGGAATTCAATCTCACATACACTTTCAGAACGTATATGTCACCGTAAGATTGCAAAGGCCGTTGGATTGTAATCTAACCAGCGAGTAGCGATATTGTAAACTGTCGACAGATTACAATTTAACGCATTATTTTTCGGTAGATTGTAATCTTTTAGGTATATTAACCCGATAAAACCTCACTTCTACCTGATCATTTATGTCGAACCCTAACCTAACCTACAAGAATGAAACAAGAAAACGTAAATACGATGAATATTTCAAAAATTGACACTCGGAACATTGAACGGTTCACAATCCGTCGACAGTTTACAATATCGCTAGTTGGATTATAATCTAACGGATTTTGCAATCTTACGGTGACATATTAACTCGATAAAACCTAAGTGTAAACCATACCTACATGATTATTTATGTCGAACCCTAACCTAACCTACAAGAAAGAGACAAGAAAATGTAAATACAATGAATATTTCAAAAATTGACACTCGGAACGGTTCACAATCTGTCGACAGTTTACAATAGTTGGATTACAATCTAACGGTTTTTGCAATCTTACGGTGACATATACATATTAACTACATTTGCAGTTTGCACACTAAACAGGTAAGGTGAGGTAAGTATACTAACAGTTTCAGTTTTTGATTGTGTATTTTAAGCGATATCACGGAGGCGGCATTATTTTCCAACATGTCGACTGCTTGCTTCAAAGTATACCATTCCCCGCTTTCCACTAATTCTGAGATCGTTCTCAAGACAACTTCTTTTAAAATGCGTCTGTAAAACAAAATTCCGAAGTAAAATAAATAATTTACGAATATCCACCGAATGATCTTATTTATATATAGTACTACTAGCTGATGCCCGCGACTTCATCCGCGTGGTTTAAGTTTTGTTTATTCCCGCGGGAACTCCTTAATTTTCCGGGATAAAATGTAGCCTATGTCACTCTCCAGGTCCTCAGCTATACCCATGCCAAAAATCACGTCGATCCGTTGCACTGTTGCGGCATGATTGAAGGACAAACCAACAAACAAACACACTTTCGCATTTATAATATTAGTATGATGATATTATAGAGTAATTATGATATTATTATAATTGTGTATTCGGTGGTTATGTCAACTTAAGTTTAATGTTAATTAACGGCCGGTTTCTGAATTGAGAATTTCATGTTGAGTCTGTCTCAAAGACTACTTAAGGACTAATTAACCAAATTTTTGTTTCTGAATTGATATTGTGTAAGGTTTGAGAGTTGGAGCTTGCTGTTTTTGCTTGAATGCTTAATTCAGAAACCGGCCCAATATCAATTCAGAAACAATAATTAGCTTAATTAGTCCTTAAGTAGTCGAGACAGACTTAACATGAAATTCTCAACTCAGAAACCGGCCGTAAGTATACTAAAACGCCTAGCAAGAATAAAATAAGCATAATAATGCAGTGCTCCATCTATGTAAACTACTAGACAACTCACCGATCCTTCGAAAGCTTTTCGCGAACCTGCTTTTCTTGTTTGCTTGCGTTTCCGCTTTCGGGAAATCTTTGTTCGGCGCTTTTTTCTGCAGATGTTTTAAATAGACACAAGATGGCGATAGAATGCGATTGCAAGCTAATTTACAGAAAATGGAAAAACTGATTTTATTATTGGGATATTTTCAATGAAAATGATTTAATGGTTGTGACCAAATAAGTATTTAGAGTCTAAAGAAGAGAGTAGAGATAGAGAGTTACAGACAACGTAAATATGTTTTACATAAATATATAAAAATACTATACAAAACACATTAAAAATCCATACTAACATTATAAATGCGAAAGTGTGTCTGTCTGTTTGCCACGGTTTCACGTCCCATCTGTTCAACCGATTTTGATGAAATTTGGTACAGGGATAGGTTGTATCTCGGGGAAGGACATAGGCTACTTTTTATTCCGGAAAATTCAAGAGTTCCCGCGGGAATCGAAAAATCTGGGTCCACGCGGACGAAGTCGCGGGAATCATCTAGAAATCCTATAAAACTTCCACCCACTGCGGGGCCTTAAAGACCCAAGCAGCCGGTGGTCAGGGCTCTTGCTCAGGGTTATTATCTATATATTTATTATATGATTTAATTTTTTTTATCACTTAGTAAGTACATAAAGAAATATGATATCTAAAAGTATGATTGAAATCAAATCAGTATTTTTTATTCATTCTGTATCTTTTCCTATACTTATTTAAGTACTAGATGATTCCCGCGACTTCGTCCGCGTGGATTTATGTTTTTGATTCCCTCGGGAACTCTTAAGTTTCCCGGGATAAAAAGTAGCCTATGTCCTTCCCCGGGATACAACCTGTCCTTGTACCAAATTTCATCAAAATCGGTTGAACAGATACATTTTTTTGATTACCGCGGGAACTCTTCAATTTTCCGGGATAAAAAGTAGCCTATGTCCCTCCCCGGGATGTAACTTATCTCTGTACGAAATTTCATCAAAATCGGTTGAGTAATTGGGCCGTAAAAGCGAAGCAGACAGACAGACACACTTTCGCATTTTTAATATTATAGTAAGGATTTTATTTACCTACTCAGCATGATCGAAAACTTATGCCAAAATATCTACCTATAATCCTCATCTGAAGCAGCATCACTTCCAAATTGATGGCCAAGAGGAGCGCGTCCAGGGCTCCAATACTGTATCGAAATTACACTACTAGGTTCATAAGATCACATAATTTTTTAAATTATACTACAAATTAGCCCTTGACTGCATTCTCTCCTAGTGGTAAGAGATGATGCAGTCTTAGGTAGTAGCTTGGTAACCTGTTAGAGGTTTGGCAATATATTAAACCCATACTTAGGTAGAGGTACCACTATCGGTTTCTAAAAAGCATTCCATGCATGCTAATAGTAGCTAATTGTAATAAGTAATATAATGTATTAGTAAGTAAGACATAAAAGCTATCAATAAATAAATGACTAAATGACTAAAGCAATACCGGAATGCTATAATATGGCGGTACGTCTTTTCTAACTAGTCACGACCGAAGCCTCCCGCCAAATTCATAAATTATAAATTCCCAAATTGACCCCAGGACCTCCCGCTTAGACTATGCCATGCCAGGGAGGCTGTCAAAGATATCTCACTCACTTGCCACAATACCGAGCACGAGTCTCCTCTCATAACGAGAAGGGTTTGACTGATTTTGAAAAATGGTCAGATTATGTTCGGAAGTATATCTAGTATTTCGAAAAAATATCTTATTTCAGCAGAAAGATAAAATTGGCATTTGAAATTTAAATGACATGTCCCAGTTCAGTATGGAGGGTGGTTTTTTATTCTGAGTGTTAATGAACCAGAACCAAACTGCCATCACGTGA